>OZ020609.1:69870359-71159105 GCA_963971545.1 Philophylla caesio | reverse complement strand
CACAAAATACTATTGATGAGTACAATGTAATCAAATAGCTGAAAAAGCCCGTAGACACTCATTAATGTTTAAAAAAAAAGATAACTTTTAAGTTTAAGCATATTATTGCTTGAATTAATGTTGATTTGCATTGATTTTTCAATCTCAAGTTTGGTTATTTAAATGCTCACAGAATGAGAGAATTTTTAGTTCAATGCTGGCAGCGTGGCATAAAAGCAGAAATCGCCTTTTAGTAAAATCAATTGGAAGTGAAGTCCAAACATAAGAATTGCAAAGATTTTATTGAGTTTTTAAAAAGTAATGACGGCCAACAATTATTCAAAATGACACAAAAGTCCAACAAAATGCAAAGGCATATTACTACAGATAAAATAGTTTAATTTTTATTACTGATACCTACATATATGAATGTGTGAATGTGGTCTGTTTATGTAGTATGTGTGTACATACATATGTTCCCAAATGTATGTATGTGTATACATTAATAACATATATAATTAAAATTTATTAACAAAATTAAATGTTACTTCCTTTATTTATTACGAAAATCAAAAATTAAGTTTCCAACCCAGTCGGAAAGATATTAAAATATCGTATATTACACACTGTCCACAGAGAAACACTCTAGATTCATTTTGTATGTGTGTACAAATTTTAGCATTTAGAGTAAGTTTGTTCTATCCCGTTATTAAGAGTAGAGCATACGTTATATGTATTATAAGACCGCTCGAATGTACGGTTGCGCTCACAATTGAGAGAACCGCTATCCCGATTTAAATGACTTTGTCACGCGATTGTTAGTTACATTGAAGCAATTCGCGATTGCCCAGCCGAAAAAATATATGAGTGCAAAGAACTAGGAGGTAATTAGGGGTCATCTACACTTTAACCGGCTAATCATATTACAATCATAATTTCTTTTATGCAACGATACTTAATATTTGAACTGTTGCACGTTAGGTCCTGATGCGTGAATCACTTCTACATTAAAACTTTTGATGATAGCAAATTTGTCTTCCTGTCTTCAAGCATATTTGCTATTTATAAAATAGTAACCTAATAATTGCAAAATATAAACAGATGCATTTTAATTAATTCGACAAATTTTACACTTTTGATAAAGTGTATTGAATTGACCTGAATTGATATTAGTAATATTTAAATACACTTTCGTAAAACCAATGCAAAAAGAAAATGTGTAAACAACGATTCAAAAAAGGTTTCATTTACTTATAAATTTTGTGCAGGCCGAGCTCGCTGCGTTTTCTAGTATTATTTATATACTTATGTATTTGGAAAGAATATTAGCTTTTAAACTTAAATCTTACTACTTCTTTTTGTTATGAAAGTCTTATATTTAGTTTCCAAACCTAATCAAAAAGATAATAAAATATCGTATATTGCCCACTGTCCACAGAGAATCACGCTAGATTAATTTTGGATGAGTGTGCAATTTTGAGCATTTAGATTAAGTTTGTTCTATCCCGTTATTGAGCGTAGAGCATACGTTATATGTATTATAAGACCGCTCGAATGTACGGTTGCGCTCACAATTGAGAGGACCGCTATCCCGCCCTAAATGTATTTGTCAAACTCGCGATTGTGAGTTACATTGAAGCAATTCTTGATTGCTCAGCCGAAAAAATATATGAGTGGAAAGAGCTATGTAGGAGGTAATTAGGGGTCATATACACTTTAACCGGCTAATCATATTACGCAACGATTAAAAATTTCCTCTTTTTTTTGTGCGGGCCGAACACGTCGGGTCTTCTAGTATTAATTAATTAATTAATATTAATTAATTTTAATCATTTATTATTTTTTTCTGCTGTGCAATAAGGAATTGTTCCAATGTAACTCACATATCCGATTCTGAAAAATTCACTGAGAGCGGATTAGCGGTAAATAGATGAGCGCAATCGTCGTTTCTCTCAATTGTGAGCACAATCCTGCATTCTAGCGGTCTTATGGAATAACGGGATAGAACGATCACACGCTTAAATTGGGCGCGCTTGCATGTACATACATACATACATACATATGTATACAAAATGAATCTGGAGTGTTTCTCTGTGATTTGGATAATGATTTTTTGGTTTTCATTAAAAAGAAAAGTAGTAAGGTTTAATTATTATAGCTAGTATTCGTTCCAAATTTATATATATAATATGTGACTATCATATTAAGAAGTATTAAGCCGTTTATTACCTCTTCGCTCTCCTCATTAATAAATTTTTCTGAAGAGCAATCAACAATTGCTCCAATGTTACTCACACACCATTCACTGAGAGCGGAATAGCGGTAAACAGATGAACACAATCGTTGTTCCTCTCAATTGTGAACGGAATCCTGCATATAAGCGGCCTTGAGCAGAAGAGAACGAGCTCAACGAGCGTCTGTTTTTCTGTGGACAGTGGGCAATATTTTACTATCTCTCCGACTGAATATCAATTTTTAGTTTCAATAAGAACTAATAATCATGCATGTTGTCAAGAAAAATATTTATAATGAAAACCAAAAAGTATTAACACTAGTACGAGTATAACATTTATATTGTATATAAATAAAATCTTTGATAACCCTTTCTTTAAAACCTTTTTTTAGAAGCTGACTATGCCATTTTGTTGCTTTATCTTTTGCAGGTCTAGATTGTACTAATCATAAAACAATTGAGCACGGCCTTTTGTGACATCGTACGTGTATCTCACCCGGTCCCTGATGTTTGTACTTTTGTGGGTCGAAGTCTATAGAAAAGTACAGTTAGTGGAGTTGTTTGTACTCATCAAAAAACTACTCTACAGGTCCTGGGTGGTGCCCAAAATGTTTGTACAAACTCTGTAACATTGTTGGGTCGATTGTACTTTTGTCTCACTTGGTTCCTGATGTTTGTACTTTTGTGGGTCCAAGGCTATAGAAAAGTACAGTTAGTGGAGTCGTTTGTACTCATCAGAAAACTACTCTACAGGTCCTGGGTGGTGCCCAAAATGTTTGTACAAACTCTGCAACATTGTTGGGTCGATTGTACTTTTGTCTCACTTGGTTCCTGATGTTTGTACTTTTGTGGATCCAAGGCTATAGAAAAGTACAGTTAGTGGAGTTGTTTGTACTCATCAGAAAACTACTCTACAGGTCCTGGGTGGTGCCCAAAATGTTTGTACAAACTCTGCAACATTGTTGGGTCGATTGTACTTTTGTCTCACTTGGTTCCTGATGTTTGTACTTTTGTGGGTCGAAGTCTATAGAAAAGTACAGTTAGTGGAGTCGTTTGTACTCATCAGAAAACTACTCTACAGGTCCTGGGTGGTGCCCAAAATGTTTGTACAAACTCTGCAACATTGTTGGGTCGATTGTACGTGTATCTCACCCGGTCCCTGATGTTTGTACTTTTGTGGGTCGAAGTCTATAGAAAAGTACAGTTAATGGAGTCGTTTGTACTCATCAGAAAACTACTCTACAGGTCCTGGGTGGTGCCCAAAATGTTTGTACAAACTCTGCAACATTGTTGGGTCGATTGTACTTTTTCTCACTTGGTTCCTGATGTTTGTACTTTTGTGGGTCGAAGTCTATAGAAAAGTACAGTTAGTGGAGTCGTTTGTACTCATCAGAAAACTACTCTACAGGTCCTGGGTGGTGCCCAAAATGTTTGTACAAACTCTGCAACATTGTTGGGTCGATTGTACTTTTGTCTCACTTGGTTTCTGATGTTTGTACTTTTGTGGGTCGAAGTCTATAGAAAAGTACAGTTAGTGGAGTTGTTTGTACTCATCAAAAAACTACTCTACAGGTCCTGGGTGGTGCCCAAAATGTTTGTACAAACTCTGCAACATTGTTGGGTCGATTGTACTTTTGTCTCACTTGGTTTCTGATGTTTGTACTTTTGTGGGTCCAAGGCTATAGAAAAGTACAGTTAGTGGAGTCGTTTGTACTCATCAGCAAAATACTCTACAGGTCCTGCGAGGTTCCCAAAATGTTTGTACAAACTCTGCAACATTGTTGGGTCGATTGTACTTTTGTCTCACTTGGTTCCTGATGTTTGTACTTTTGTGGGTCCAAGGCTATAGAAAAGTACAGTTAGTGGAGTCGTTTGTACTCATCAGAAAACTACTCTACAGGTCCTGGGTGGTGCCCAAAATGTTTGTACAAACTCTGCAACATTGTTGGGTCGATTGTACTTTTGTCTCACTTGGTTTCTGATGTTTGTACTTTTGTGGGTCGAAGTCTATAGAAAAGTACAGTTAGTGGAGTTGTTTGTACTCATCAAAAAACTACTCTACAGGTCCTGGGTGGTGCCCAAAATGTTTGTACAAACTCTGCAACATTGTTGGGTCGATTGTACTTTTGTCTCACTTGGTTCCTGATGTTTGTACTTTTGTGGGTCCAAGGCTATAGAAAAGTACAGTTAGTGGAGTCGTTTGTACTCATCAGAAAACTACTCTACAGGTCCTGGGTGGTGCCCAAAATGTTTGTACAAACTCTGCAACATTGTTGGGTCGATTGTACTTTTTCTCACTTGGTTCCTGATGTTTGTACTTTTGTGGGTCGAAGTCTATAGAAAAGTACAGTTAGTGGAGTCGTTTGTACTCATCAGAAAACTACTCTACAGGTCCTGGGTGGTGCCCAAAATGTTTGTACAAACTCTGCAACATTGTTGGGTCGATTGTACTTTTGTCTCACTTGGTTTCTGATGTTTGTACTTTTGTGGGTCGAAGTCTATAGAAAAGTACAGTTAGTGGAGTTGTTTGTACTCATCAAAAAACTACTCTACAGGTCCTGGGTGGTGCCCAAAATGTTTGTACAAACTCTGCAATATTGTTGGGTCGATTGTACTTTTGTCTCACTTGGTTCCTGATGTTTGTACTTTTGTGGGTCCAAGGCTATAGAAAAGTACAGTTAGTGGAGTCGTTTGTACTATCTTTGTTACTGATAATGAAAGTTGAATAAATTTTGTATTTCGACATTAGTCCGATGGTGCTCAAATCTAACTTTCTACCCCTTCTTCAAGGGGGGAGGAGTACAAACGGAACGAAATATGGTACAATTGTGTGGGGAGCAAGTACAATCCATTGCCAAAATAAAAAAAAATTTAAGAGTTCGATGGTAAATTTTCAATGGGGGGGTGGTGGTTTTTTTTTTTTGGGTTGGTCTGAATGGAAAAATTTAAATTGTACAAAAAGGTACTATCCTTGCTGAATCATTATTTATAGAAATTTTTCATTTCGACATAACTCCGATGCTGCTCAAAATTTCCTCCGCCCCCTGTTCTAAGGGGGGAGGGGTACAAACGAAACAGAAGGTGGTACAATTGGGTACCCAACTAGTACAATCCTTTGCCATATTAAAAAAAATATTTTTTTGAAATCCGATGTCAACTTCACATAGCTGAACAAAGTCGATTGAATAAAACATTGCACTTTTTTCATTCCCCCGAAATGAATACGCTCACTGCGAGTTTCGTACGAAATAAATTTTAATTGGGTATTCGGTTGGTTGTTAACGACAAGTCTTAAAATTTTAGAGAATAATGCACGAATTCTGTACCTCAGTCTCATCTCAAGTCTCAAAATGAGCTAGAGATTATTGCTTTGTCTCGCTTCACAATTTAGAGACTTTTTTTTAAGACTAGAGGCCTTGTCTTGAAAATAAAGAATGCCAACTGGTCTAAAATTGTGACTTTTGTCTCTATTAGAGACTGAGACCGCTTACTGAATTCGGGCATAAATTCAATAATATTACCGTTTTCCTTTGAATGTTCTCTTTGAATTTTTTAATAAAATGTATTTATATTTTTTGTGGTTTGCTAAACACCTGTTGGCAATTTAGAGATCTAATTTTAACGCCCTAATTCGTGGGACGGAGACTGTTGTCTCTAACATATACAAAAGTCACAATTTTAGACCAGTTTGCATTCGTTAGTCCCAAAATAAAGTCTCTAAATAAGAACAGATGATAATCAGGTCACAACAAATTAAAACAAACACAAAGTATATAAACGTTAAAGCGATGAAAGGCAAAACTATTTAGCTCATATTCTAAGATTTTGGGGCTTGAGATTATAGTTAATAACTGAAATTCGGCATAGGACTATAAACTTTATTTTGAGATACCAAAAAAAAAAATTTTGTGTTTTACATATATGCCATTATAATCGCAATACGCGTGGTTATTTCCCGATTTCACCTATTTGAATATTAGCCTGAGTACTTAACTCCAAATGCAATACGAGTACGGAATATCATTGAATTATTGCAATTTGAGTTCAAGTTGTGTATATTTACGTGGGCAGATAGTCGGCACTAAATCATTTTCTCTCTGCATTCTAAATATTTTGGTATATGTTTATCAATGTATAAGTCTATATCATTATCAATTTTTGAAAGCTGTTACAAGCCACTGTATTCCGGCATGTACAAATATATACAAACATACATACATACATACATATATTTTTTTAAAATATATTTAATGCTGTGCCTCTTCGCATTGTCGCAGCACGCATTTGATTTATGTCAAAGCGGCGACCTTGACTTTCATCACAATTGAAAACAAACGCGTACGTCTACCAATAAATATCTTAATAAAATGGATGAGCAAGTGGAATAAAAAATACATTTACATACAAACAGATGTTGATAAGTGTGTGGGCAAAAATAAATATATATATGTACATATAAAATTCTCAAAAGAATCCACATATCAGCGCATAACACTGGCTAATATCAGAGCAGCGAGAGCACTGGTCAATGAACTGCAACACTCATTTGTTCTTTGTATTCCCCTCCCCGTCTCGATGAATAAAACAAACAATCATTGCTTAAGACTTAACACACACACACACACAAGTGCATGTGCATTGGAATGCATTGACAAACTGTCAAGTTGACTGACAAGCGAGCGTATTCATTTTGGTTTTCTTTAGCTCGCCTGAACACGAGCAAGCGCATTAGAGTGGGGCGATTTGTAGTATGTACATAAGTAAATAATAAATTTGTAGAAGAAGTTTGACTTCTTGAGTTTAAGGAACTATTTTCGTATATAGGTGTCATTGCTAGTTGTTTAATTACAATGAAAATGGTTTTTACAAGTAATTTATTTGTTTTTTTTTCGGTATACAACTTACATAGAAGCGGTATTGAGTCTAACAACAAAAAAAAAACACAAATTTACAAATAATAACGAAGAATTTTCAAAGTCTTTACAATCGAATATTATTATGCCCAAATTAAATGGACTGTTAGAAAACATACTAAAAATCTTTAAACAACCTTTCATTGAAAAGTTTGAGAATTGGAATAAGATTTGTTGATGTTTTTAATTTCATTCGTTCATTTACGTTTCTAACAAAAAGTCTATGCGTTTATTACGAAAAACTCCTTTATATACTATCTTTATTCGAATGAAAAACCGAATTTTTATATCGTTTTTAAAATTAAGGACTTTCAAATGTCTGACTGAATTGAAATAAAGTTTTTTAAAAAGCGTTTAAGATTGCAAACGAGTCTTAATTAGACCAAAAACGCTTTTATTTTCGAGGTTTTTTTTTTTGTGTAAACAAGTAATTACTGCCTTTTTTGATTTAAAAAGTTCCCCTTAGTACAAATGTGGTTTTAAACGAAAAATGTGTATTTAAATTGAAAACACATTTTAAATCAAATTTTTCGAATACATTTTTTTTATATAATTTTTTTATTATTTCAAATAAAATGCAGTAGATTCTCTGACAAAAAATTGTGCAAAGAAAAATAACACTTCCACATTTGGATAGTAAATATTTTTGTTTATGGTTTCCATTTCGCTTAAAATGACCGCTAATTTTTTTAAATTGGTTTTTCCGTTTTTGCTTCCTCATAACGTTTGTGCCAAATGTATTTAAACACACATACATACATATATAAAAACACAAAGCACTTTAGACCGAAAAAGCACCCTATATTCAATTAAGTTTTTAGAAACTATTTTATACAAAATTTATAATATTTCAATAAGATTTAATGAAAATGTTGACGTGTTTATTACTTATTCGTTGATTAAAAGCTCGCCTCAAACTAGAAATAGTTAAGATCTGCGCCGCATTGATCCCTAACTTGTCCGAAAACAGTTCCAGATCGGGCCCAAATTGTTCCGGGCGAATCCTTAGCCTATCTACTATCTCTCTCTCTCACTCTCTTTATTCACCTTTAATAACGCAACTTGTATTAAATTTTTTTTAATTCTTCATTTAAGTCAAAAAGATGTTGTGCCACAACATTTGTTCTGGAATTTATAAATTATATTCATTTTTCTTAAAACACGTGACAACTCTTTTCAGAAATTTTTGCAAAAAGAAGCTTTGTTAATCCATTGGTGACCAAAACCAAGCTAAATAACATTTTTTTTAACTAAGGCTGTGCTGTTTTAGTATAGTGGGCCCTGAAAGAATTTAAATTTTTAAATTAGCTTTACCAATATTTTTTCATATAATTTAGAAATTCTTGTAAAAACTAAAAAAAAATAAAAAAAAGTTTGGTAGATTTTCGAAAATTATTTCGTAAAACTTTCATTTTTACATCAATAGCAAACTCTTTAGAGGTATTGATATGGTGACCTTTTTTGAGTACACAAGTGTATTTAATATTAATTAAAACTTATAAGTTACACATGTACATATTTAACGAAATATATAAAAATAAAAATATCATACAAATATTCAAAATTATACAATTCAAAAATTTTGATTGACCTGAGATTCTTTTAACATTATACCCAAAATCATGCTCATATATCCAATCCAAGTATACGTAAATGCTGGTGAAAAATGTTGGACCCTCAATTGAACAATTTGTGCCGTACACCGTTATGCCAGTCAAGTGTTCTCCACAAAAGAGTGGACCACCCGAATCGCCATCGCAGGCGTTATTTATTTCATCATGCTCGTCGCCAGCACAAAATGTATTAGCAATTAAAGAAATATGTTTCTCACATCTTTCGTTTTCAAAAATTGTCAAATTGATGTAGTGCAAATGAGCGGTGCATTGACCGCCCAACAAAAAAGAAAAAAAACAAAACCGGAGCGTTCCTTCTAATAAACGAGTGTCGGGTATTCTCGTTTAAAACTCACCTCTCCCTTTCTCCCCCAACCAACGGCAATACACTTCGTACCAGGCGCGGTCATTAAACTGTGCGGCAGCGGCATACGTTCCACTGTCAAATGATCCTCAACAAGAACATCCTTCAAGTGCAAAAGTGCCATATCATCTGCACTATCTATGCTATCATCGTAACCTGGATGTATGATGATTTCTGCAATGTGCACAATTTGTGTAGTCGCGCATTTTTCCGTACGAATTGGTGTTCCTGCAACTATGAGTATCTCGTCGAGATTCTCGACTCTAAGCAGGATAATTGCAAAGCAGTACAATTAATAGAAAAAAACAAAAAAAAATTGCAAATCAAATGCAATTTCTTACTCAAAACAACAATGTGCTGCAGTTAGTATAGTTTGAAGTCCGATTATGATGCCGCCACAAAAGTGTCCTTGACCAAATGTTTCCTCGTTGTTGGGATCAAAGCGCAATGTATCCGC
This sequence comes from Philophylla caesio, assembly GCA_963971545.1. NCBI lineage: Eukaryota > Metazoa > Arthropoda > Insecta > Diptera > Tephritidae > Philophylla > Philophylla caesio. The sequence goes on along the minus strand of OZ020609.1, from coordinate 71,149,546 downwards.
TAAAGATACTATATATTTGGCATAAATCTCTTCTTCTGGTATGTAACCGCCGTTTATTAGAAATATTTCTTTATAGTCTAGCTGTGGTGTTGGACCGTAAACGTTGCAGTTGCAGGTCCATGTTGCTGCCAAAAGGAAGAGTAAACTTTTTAGCATACCAACAATTTTGTCAAATTTTAGTATTTATTTAGTTAAACTCTATTTGAAATATATTATTTTGAAAGCAGTTAAGCTGTCTTGGTTTGATTTAAAAGAGTCGGTGCTAATTGGCATAAAAATGCTACTTAAAAAGGATATAAAAAAAAAGGTTTGATGGAAATATCTTTTGGTTTTTATTCGCCACCTTTTTTCTTACTCTGTTCGCTAAGTGCATCATCATATGATGTTAGCGATAGGTTAGGCGATGTAAGAATGATGTCAGCGATTTTTGCGAAGATCCGTAGGTTTTAAACTGTTTTCAAAATTTTCGATATGATAGCCTTGGAAGCAGCGTAGTTCTGTTTTTGACATTTCGGATCATCGAAGCGGCAATGCGGGCATTGCCAGTCTCATACGATATTTTATTGTTCTGTCTCCCGGCAGTTGCGCATAACAGGACCGTCTCTGAAAATATTAAGAAATTTGCCATTGGCACTCGACTCCTTTGTGTCATTCCTCCTTCCCAATCGTTAAGGGGAATCTTCATTCCCTATTTAAGCAAGGCATAATTGTCGCCTGTACATCCTTTGATTCTCCATGCAATTGAGTTGCCTACGAAAGTTCTAAAATTGAAATAGTTATTTGCACGCAAGACTTCCCTTGACTAGATCCATGGGTAGTAGATTCTGGAATTTTTTTCAACGTTCCCATGATATGCTGAGCATACTCCATTGGTCGAAGGAACACAGAAAGCGCCGTAGAGCAGTACAGGGTTGACTTAAGCTGTGAAGCAGCAACGCATAAAGGCAAGCGACAGGTACCAAGAGACCCTCTACATTTTTTTAAAGACGTTCTTCGTCTGCGTTCACGAGTAGCCTTGCAGGGGTTGCTCATCAAACAATAACGTAAGGAACGGTTCATTACGTTTCTAATGGCAAATAGGTACTTCTCAGTTACTACAACGGCTACATCTTTTGCATATTCACCAACTTGATGGCTTTAGACTCCAATTACTATTCACAATTATGGACTGTAAGTAGTCATGAGAGAATGTATAAGCCTCAAAACTGTTGTCGACCTTAATTTATAATAAACTAGCCTAAACCCCGCGGCTGCGCTCGCGTGAAAATTGGGAATGGCATGATATTTGTATTGCTTTGTTCTAAAGTATATTATTATTCACGATAATAGTAAAATGGAATAGTTAACTTGGCAATCGACCTTTTTTTATTGACTTTGTAAACCACCTATGATGGAACAACATTTCATAAATAATCTGCATAATAATTTGTCGTATATCGTTACACTATCCTTATTGAAATTAAATAATCATAACTATTATCTTCCATTACTTTTATTTCATTTTAATGCAGTTTGGTAAACAACGTTATTGATTGTATTATTCTTAGCATGAATATATAAATTTTCTTGGTTACACACCCTTGAGCAAGCGACGTATAACTGACCGTGTGAAAAGCATGAAGGTTTCAAATGGACTCCTGCAACGTTCAATGACTGCCTTTGTGATTTGTTAATGGTCATTGCAAAAGCTAGGCAAACCGGAAACTAAAGTCTTTTAAATTCAAAAGGTATGCCGGAAGGAATAAGAGGAATGTGAGGTATGAAAACATCTTCACCTGCCGATATGCCATACAAAATTGTTGCATCAATGATGTTATAATATAAATTTTTAACGGTCAGTCGAGTTCCATCGCACAATTTAGTTGGTCTCAAATTTCTTAACATTATTATGGGTGATCCAACTTTCAGAAATAATTGATGAGACGACATTCCTGACAGTTCCAGCGAATTCAGAAACTCAACATGTTAGTTGACAGCTTGTTCTTTATCAATAACGGTGTCATAACGCGGACATAACGAAAAAGCGTTTCATTTTTATAAGTATATAGATAATATATAATTTTAAAATTTATTACATTAAAATTAAGTAGATGGAAGTGTTTCCAGTCAAATTGAAGCACATTATTTTATATACACTCGTTACTTATTTTAAATATTTTCTTTTTATTGCAGTTTCTACTTTGATTACAAAGCATCACACTGGCTTCCCCCAACAGTACAGCACCGCCCGTGCTTTGGCGCGCGCGTCGAAAAATTGGTAAGTGCCTTGAGAGAACTCAGTTACTATTCTTTAAGCAAATTTAAAAAGTATGTTTTCACTAAACTATTGCACACACTATGAACTTTAAAGTTTTAAGAACTTGCAAAAAAATACCTTTGTATCTAAAGTTGAATTGTAGGGATTTAATTTTCTTTTAAAGGAATCGAGGGCGGAGTCGGCTTTAAAACCAATCTTTCGGAAGTTCCGACCCCTCGCAAACGAATTCGAACATCCGTCACATAGATATTAAAGTATATCCCGATTTTCTCGGGAATATCATTTTATTCAAAATACTGTTTGTAACAATTAAAATACAATTCTATAAATCCAATTACTTTTTACGTTTTATGAAGACCTTAACACGCGGCGGCGCTTTAGCCTGCCTAGGCGGCTCGGGACGTGTGCTTGGATCAGGTGTTTCAGCCTCTAGACGTTTAATATCGTCGTTCATCTTAGCCAAAATTTCTTCCAACGCAGCAATATGTTTGGTTAACCTTAAAAATTAATGATTTGCATTCATAGTCGATACTTTTAAATGAAAATTAAATCAGAGAGAAAGAGCGAGAGAGACTTACTTATCTATTTGCTCGGCGTCGCGTTTGTTTTGAACAGTTTCAAAATAGCTGTAATTTGGAAAGGAAAATGAGGCACTTAAAAGCAAAAAAAGAAAAAAGCAGAAAACGCTTTTCGACAATTACTTTTGTAGTATCTCATTTTTGCTCACTTGCACCTTCTTCGCTGGTCTCGCCGCTGGTGGAAATGGCGGCTCATTGTCGCTACCCACTTCTCGTTGCGGCACACCACCTTTCGTTGATTTAGTTTGCTTTCCCAGACCCAAGGCGTTGATTGCCCTCTTGCCAACAGCTTTTGCTTTATCCGAACATTTTTTAAGGAATTGTGGCAATTGATTATTTTCAGTTATTTCAATATTCTTAACTTCACGAAAAGTATCGAAAATGATGGCGAGGAACATGTTCTGTGAGTAAAAATAAAAAAATTAAATATAATAATTCTTTTAAAATTTACGGCGCGCCTCACAATCAATATGAAATAGACCACAAGTATGAAGGAGAGAAAGTATAATGGTCCTAGCACACGATTCGCCTTCTCCACGCCTTCATAATCAAAATCGGCCAACACCATGCGCATCACACTCCAAAAGGCTATAGGAAATGAGAAGAAGTCCACATGTGCATCACCAAAAAGCAAAAGGCCCAGCACAGCGTATGAAAAAAATAGTATAAGAAAAATGCAGACAAAACCAAGCAAATCCTTGTAGCACTAGAATAATAGAAAAAATCAAATTATTTGCAAAAAAAGTCTAAAAAATTGTAAACTACAAAAATACTCGTAAATCAATATTTTACATATAATCACCTTCACAAAGGTCATATTCAATTGTAACGCCACTTTGTTGAATGTGAAAAACTGAAATACCTTAACCCAAACTAGAAACACCAAAACTGCCATTAAATTCATATAATGCGTATTTAACCAGCAAATTATATCTAAACTATGGTATTCATTGGGTTTTGCCGTTGCATCCCTCAAATAGTAACGCAGATAAATTGGATGAAATATGTTATAGCTAAAGGAAATGCCGACAAGCTAAAAGCGTTGAGAGCAAATTTTCAATAAAAAAATTTTAAAGAAGCATAAAATATTTCACTCACAATCAAGATAACTAAATTGCCAATATTCCAAAAGTTTTTAATATATTTTTTACAGCCTCGATTACGCATCATCAAAATCTCTCCAATGAGATAGTACATAGCCATTAAGTAGAATATTATAGCTGCTAAAATAATCCAAATACTACCAGTCCATACAGCATATTTTTGCACAGCTTTTACTTCAAGAAACAAAATGACACCACCGGTGGCTGGAACTTCACCTAAAATTCTGCAAATATAAGTTTGAATGGAAGAAAAAATTAATACTTAATTGAGTCTAAAAATATTTTGCGTTATTCGATCGCAAGATCGAAGCAATCGGTGTAAGTAATTAAACACCCCAGACCGATAGATTGGATCGTATGTATATACCTACTCAAATTGATCTCCGAAATATACATTGGAGCATCGACGAGTCTAATATAAAGAGAAGAACAGGTGCATCTCAACATATTCCAGAATAAACCTCGAGGATTTAAAATACGTATTTTTAGTTTTATTTTGAAACGGCTATGCGGCTATCAAAACTTTATTGAATAGATGAACACATCCAGGCTCTTCCGAAAGGGCTTTTGACACCCTGCGGCTACTGGAAACAAGAAAAAGTGTAACACTCTGTAGGCTCCTCGTCTGCCCAATGGGTCTGGAATCGCTTTGGAAAACTAGTTAATCCTCTTCGAGGCACCTATTTAGTCACTGAGTGCGTAAACTCAGAATAGAGTAAAGCCGAGGCTGATAGTAGCTTGGGTTGAGACGGTTCGGAACAAATCAGTGAGATAGAATTGATCTTTTTTGGTCGCCTTAACCCTTGTTTTCCGCAGTGCCCTATTAATTAGCTTACTAACATTAACTAAGGTAGAGTGCATTTAGCTGCCTGCAATCCCATTTTATGTATACGAAATTTCGAAATAAAACTAGCGACAATCAGCTTAGAATGCTCAGACTTTGAAAAGATTCAGAGAGGTAAAAGTGTTTGTAGCTCGTCCTCGCAAAGGGAGAGATAGGCAGCAGCTTTAGAGAAAATTATGAGAAATCCACAAACAGATATAGATGTGTGTCATTGGCTTTAATAGGCCAGTTGGTACGTTTTCTAGTTACTTGCATACTTTTAGGAGACTAGACAAATTAGTTTCAACTGATATTTGAAAAACTTTTACTCACTTCACATTATTCAAAAGATCCGTGTTGTGATTGTAGAGCGTGAATTCAAAAATCATTAATCGTGTGCCACGATCCAACCATCCAAGTTCAGCCAAGGCACCAACCAAGTACAGAGTCTCATTCAAATCACGATGCAAGTTTTGCACGAAACTACCACCCCAATAAGTATACATTCGTCCGGTTATCGGCATCGTACTCAAATCATTTGACGATCGATATTCCGTGCTAAAATTTGAGTAAAAAAAATAGTTCACTTTGTTCAAAAATAAGTAAAATAAAATTGTCTATCTCACCCAATGTGTTCGCCTGCCATCTTTTGACTCTGCCAAGAATATTGCGGATAGCAAATACTATGAAAATGTTTAATAAAACTCTTGCTGTTAGTACATTGCGTTTCCTCTACGCGTATTTGACGCAAGCGTGGCGTTCCCAGTAAAATATTCTCATGTAAAATGTAAACTTCGTCAACAGTGTGTTGTGTGTTTGTTCCGGTCACATTCGCGCCACTGCCGGTGTTATTGTTGTCCTCAGTCTGCTGCAACACATCCGGCACAAATACATCCGTTAGCTGGAACCACCATTCGTCGTACGTCACAACGTGTTCGTACACCATGAAGTGACGTTTAATGGCGTGATTGAAATAGTACATGTAATGGTGACGTGCGGCAACGGCAACTGGCGGTGATGGATGGTAAAAGAAATGGAATGTGATAGCTTTTGTTGTGTTAAAATTTTCTTATATACGAGTATTTACTCACCCACGGTGGTCACCACTATGAAGACCCAATAGAGTGCTATGGATCCCAGTGCCCTTTTAATGCTTTTTTCGCTGTCATATTTCACGTTCGTCTCGAAATTCATTTTTAAACTTACGAGTGGCACAACTAGAGGAACCATTAATCAATCATTATTAATTGCTATCAATCGAAAATTATTGTATTTGCATGCTATTGAAATGACAAAATGACAAAAGTCTGCTAGCACACTGCCGGTCACATCACCTATGAGCTGCCAGACAGTGCTGCTTATGCATAAGTTTGGCAACTAAGCAGCTAGCTCCCTCACTTATTGTCAAACGGCTCCCTTAGCATCCAAACCGTATTGCTTCTTAAAAATAATAATAGTAGTAATCTCAAAACTCTTTAATACCAAAACCTAACAGGGAACACTTTTTGTTTCTTATGTGCGCGTAAACGATAAGTTCAAATCTGGCTTTTAATGACAGATTTTTTTTCAGATTACAAGATGAACCCCGTCTCGTAAATATTATATGTAAATGTGTATAAATGACGCGCTTTTCCATTTAATGCTTTTCACGCGCATATAAATTCGATGTGACAAAGTAGAAAGTTTTGTAATTTTTTGAAGGAAAAGGTTTACATTAATTTAAAGTAATGTGATATAATAACATGATTCAGTTATAAAAGTTTGGATACTTATTGACGTTGAAGTTTTCCGACTGCCTTGTAAGGTTGCATTTAGGTAGGTCTGATAAAGGGGAAAATATTTTATCCCTTTTCGCGCAAAGGTAGTAGAAAAGTTGGTAACTAATAGCGAAATGCGGTTTGTACATAGAATGAAACATATTTGCTGAAATTTGATATTTCAATTTAATATAATATAACCGAATATTCAACCACACATGTATGTATGTATGTATATACATAGCATCCTAATACAAAAAACTATATAAACAAAAAAAGCAAGTGTGATTTAGAAGCAAATATTTTTTACACAGTTTGTTAACAAAAACAATGTGATTTCAAACTTTTTTAAGTTTTTACATGCAGAAAATAGAACTATCACCTTTGGAAAAATTTTAATAATAAAGTTTTCTTTAATTCAATATCAATTTTAGCAACCAAAATAAGAGGTATCTTTTAAAAGCCCAGTAACCAGGATTGTATACATATTTCATTACAAATTCAAACTTTTTTAAAAATATAATTGCCATTTTTGTGAAACATAAAATTGTAAGATTTAAGTCACTAACAATGTAACATTAGTTGTTCTAAATTTTTTTTTTATATTGAAAACACCACACAATACCTAAAATTAACGGAATTTTTATTGATATACATCTGTTAGAAAGAAAGACGTTAGTCAAAACTGGTCAAAATACTAATTAATGTTCTTCTATTCGATATTTAAACTATATAATTTTATGGTTGTTAATATTTATATAAATTCCGTTTTTTTTAATTTTATGTTATTTTATATAAAATATATACAGTAAAAAATTTAAAAACATGAAATATAGATTTCTTGCTAACTGATTAGGGTGCGCTAAAAGCTTCGATGCATATTTCGCCTTCCGCTGCTCTATTTCAGTTCGTACTTCCGGGATTCTCAAGTCGTGGTGGATATTCTCGTTTCGGATATACCATGGTGCTCCGGTTATTGTTCGAAGGATTTTAGATTGCGCACGATGAAGGATTTCGATGTTGCTGCTGCTCGCGTTGCCCCATAACTCACATCCATAGGTCCAAATGGGTTTTAGAACCGTGTTGTATATAGGGGTGAGCAAGAGTTAATAAGCCAGTGTAGAGAACTGGTCTTCAACTTAAGATGAGTACGTTTAGCCTCTATGTGGTTGCGCCAAGTAAGTCGCCTATCCAGGTGGACCCCTAGGTATTCGTTAACCTTTATACGCCAGTTTGCAAGCCAATTGGCCACAGCTTCCATATGATTACCTAAGAGCGCAGATGCTTGCAGGGGACACTTGGAGCGGTTGATTATCGCAGTGTCGTCGGCAAAAGTGGACATTGTCAGGCGGCCGTTTGTTGGAATATCCGAGGTGTATAAGACGTAGAGCATCGGGCCGAGAACACTGCCTTGTGGTACTCCAGCTTCTATTAGATGAGCTTCAGTGATGGCAGTGTTATATCGAACTGTGAACTTTCGATCATACAGATAGGACTTAAGTAGTCTGTGGGTGCTCTGAGGAAGTAACATTTGTATTTTATACATTAGACCGTCTAGCCATACTCGATCAAATGCCTGGGCCACGTCAAGAAATATTGCAGCACAATATTCCCTCTTTTCAAACGATGTACGGATTTCAGATGTAATGCGATTTACTTGTTCGATCGTACCATGTTTCACCCTGAAGCCAAATTGGTGGGATGGTATTAAGCTGTGGGCTTGAAGATGTGGGTAAATGCGCAGCATAAGAAGTGAACATTAAATCAATTTAAACTATAATATGACAACCGGTTGTAAACTAAACGTTCCACAATTGAATCAAATATCCTTTTTTTTCTGATCATGCAATTCTGAAAATGTCTTCTGTTCATATTATTTTTTAAAAACTTCACTCCAAATACTTCGTTATTGTTTTCTTCAGATTCTTTTTCTGGACTGGACGTTGTTAACTTGCAAGAAAATTTTACGCTCAATTAAAGTAATCGGTAACTTAGAATTTTCGGTTTTCTCAAAATAAAATTTCTGCCAATTTATATTTTATAAAACTCAGTAAGGTTTTAAAGTTTTAGTTTATTAGGAGATTCAAATACTTCTTATTTTATTTCACAACATTTGTCATTTATATTCGCTTACAATTTACAATTTCAGTGGTATTCGGTTATAATTTTCGCGAATAATTTACTGCCGCCGGACAACGGCGAAAGTACATGTGGGTTTTATTTTCGAAGATATAATTATTCTAATAACAATAGTATCGGTTTGAAAATGCCGGGAAAAGACGCCAAATTCTGTTCCAGAAGGTTAAATATTTTGTTTGCCTTTAGAACAAAAGCAAACAGTACTCCATGCAAGTGACTTGTTAAATTTGCTTCAAACATGCTTTTCACATTTCTCTATACATCATACAAATCGGAATTCAAGTCAAAGCTGTTAAGTACTGATTACTAATCATAATAATTAGTAATTAGATTTTTTTTTTTTGAAAGGTGAAGTAATGATTATATTACGATTATTTTCAGATTCGGACGATTACTAATGGCCTTGTTACACGTAACGAGTAGAGCGGCGAGACAGTGACTCGGCCGAGTGCTCGTTTCGTTTAAACAGTAAGGCGAGTAATGAACCGAGTCAGTGGGTGAGTATAGTGGCGAGAGAGTCACTAGAATCACATTTTGTTTACTAGGCCGAGTGCTTCTTTTTTCTTCACTCTTTTGCCCCTTCTGAGCTAATCACTGACTCGCTCGTTGCATGTGAACACGCGTTCGGTCTTCACACGCCACTCGGTCGATTTTTATGTTGTTTATTAAGTTTCAATTGCATTTTGCATTGTGAAAGAATTGAAATGGCAAATAAGTGGAATTATGATACAACTGTGAAATTTATTCAAAATTATAAATTGCACCAATGCTTGTGGAATTTTTCATCTGCGGATTATAAAAACAAACACAAACGTGAGGCTGCATTTCTTGCCATAGTCATATTCATGCGCAAAAGTGCCCTGAATTCTTCAGGATCTTCTGATTCCAATTCTCTAAAGAGGGTATTTGTTGCACCAATAGCGGATCGCCTCAATATCCACGGTCTTGTCCACACTCTATTATTTTCTGCTTCCAATAAATCCCACAACTCTTTTATGAGATGCGGTAGAACTTCATTAAAAACTCTTTTAAAATGTCTTTTTCTACCAAACATTGTAAATAAAACTTTGAAAAACTTCACTGTCTAACTAGATGAACAAAATACGTGTAAACCTCTACTCGCCAACGCAACTCTCTCGACCGAGTATTATACTCGGCCAGAATACTGTCTCGCCACTGTACTCGTTACGTGTAACAAGGCCATAATTGATTACGATTACAGATAATCGGAAAATAGTCAAGATTAATAAAAATTTCGAAAAAATAATCAAAAATAATAAAAAGTATTCGAAAAATAATTTGACTACTTTCGAAGATTACTTTTGATTGTTTTTGATTATTATTTTTTTTTTTTGCGAAATTATGGCACTAGTGTTTCATGTTAGTTGTTTTTTTTTTTCACTTTTTGTTATTACTACTGATGTTCATCGATTTGATAATTGATAACCTGTTGCATTCTTCTTGATTCTGCATTTTGTATAAAGTAAATATTTCTTTTGCGTATATTTTTTTGTGAGTGTTATGTTACACTTTACATACTTGTTATCAGGGTTGGGCATAGTACACTAAAAAATAAGGTTTCTATTTCTTCAGTGGTAGTTAAACAGCAAAATCCATTATCACTGAAAATTTAGTGATAGTGGAAAAAATGTCATTATCACTAAACCTTTATTCATATTGAAAAACAAATTGCACTACCATTAAAGGTTTAGTAATAGTGAACACCTTTAGTTATAATGAACATTTTTCAGTAACATAACACTGTTTCTTAAAGAATAAAAATAATACTACGTATGTATATGTATAAGCTGAAGCAGTATGAGGAAATGTATTCAAAATAAACCATATATTTGAGTAGAGACTTCTAATTATGCCGCACTAAAATTAGGCAAACATAATTCATTTTTTATTTGCTTTCTTTAATACCAACATTTCAAAAGTACGGTCAGTGAGATTTTGTTTGTCATCGATTGATAATTCCAAAAATAGTACTCACTTAAATATTGCATTACAGTTACTCAAATGGGAGTACTCACTTAAATATTGCCAGAATTAACTGTCGAAAATATAACCAGCAGAGTTTTAGAAACACTTTACAGGTTTTACGCCAAAAATTGTAAAACATTTAATTTTGAAAGGAAAATTAATAATGTGTCGACTATGCCCGATTTTTTTGATTTCAGTGATGATGGTGAGCTTATGCGTACATTTATTTTGTTTTTCATTTTAAAGATTTGACTTTGCAGATGATGAAATTGAAGTAAGTTCTTCTCCACAAGAACAGATTAAAGTTTACCAACGATCCGTAATAAAACAGCAGTTCTTCAGCTATTTAAATGACAATGTAAGTGCTGACGAGATTTACCAAAAATATGATTTATTAAGGGAGGCATTTATTTTTTTTAATGCCCTTAACGTCTTCAGCTCCAGTTGAACGACTGTTTTCATTTGCCGGGATCGTCAACAGTCCAAGGCGGCAATCATTGTCTGATTTTTCATTTGAAAAATTAGTTGTAATGAAGGCCAATTGTAAAACTGTTTATTAATTATAAAACTGTTTTTTTGTGAATTGAATGTATTTGTTTTCTTTATTATTTTTCCTCGTATTTTTCCCTTTTTTTTTGATTTAGGAAGTACTAAAATGTTATTGGTTGTTTTGTTATTGAAGTGATTACACCTTTATTTTGTATACAAAAACTATCTAATTTGGTTTTATTTGTTCAGAATGTTTTCAATGCAAATTTTTCAAAACGAAATGTAAGTATACAAAGATGAGCTTTCAAATTTTTTTAAAAATAATCGAAAATAATCAAAAATAATCCTTGTAAGTAGCCAATTACTTTTTTGATTACTTTTGATTATTTTTGATTATTTTCTCGTAATCCTAACTAATCTTAATTATTTTTGGATTATTTGTAATCATAATTAATTAATAATCAGGAATTGTTAAAAAGAGAATTATGTAATCAATACCATTCCTTTTCAAATTTAATCTAATTGATTACTAATCGTAATCTAAATTTAACAGGTATGATTCAAGTGTTACCTCGCGAACTAATTTTCAGTAGAAATTTTCCTCTTCAGAAATGGATTATAAAATTGAAAATAGTTTAAGAAGTGTTTCAATGACTTAAGCCGAAAATAATAATAAAAATTAAAATAATAATAAAAATCGTTCTAAGACCAAACAGCTTTGCCAGTTGCCTCTCCTTTCCGTTGTTACTCCAATTAATCGTAACAAGTGAAGGCAGGTCTTTCTGCATTGGTCAACCCATTGCGCTCATGTATGCCCTCGCTTTTGTTGCTCAGTGAAGAAAATAAATATAATTTTTTAGTTTCAAAATGTTATATATTTATGAAAAATTTAAGTATTACAAATTTATATTGAAAAATTTAATCTTAATAAATTTCCAGGCGCGTAGGTAAAGTCAAGGAAATGACGACTCTAAAGCTAAAATAAACTTTTGACATAATTTATTATATAATATGTACCAAAATAAAGCTGCTTCTAACCTTGAAGCCGACTTTATCTAAACTTTTGTGTCGCTCAGTTTTTTTTTTTGTGTACAATTTTGAATTTAAATGTTTTTATGGACTAAAAATTTTAGATTGATATAGTAATAAATTAAATTTTTTTAGTTAGTTTTATAAATTTTATGACCTTGGGAACAAAGTATTGTTTTTATTTTACTATAAACTTAATTTTTTGAATAATTAACGAAAAGTTTAACAAATACTGTAGAAAATGCCAGAATAAGAATTATAAAAATATATAAATTTTTCTATGAAAAAAATTATTAAATTATTCGTTAATCTATCAATTCTAAATTTTCTGCCAATAACAGCCACTATGTTATCTCATCACTTTCAAACATCACATACGCACTTAATTTAAAATACTATTATATCCAGTTAATTGTATATTCATGTGGGATCAATTTCCTAATAACAACAAAAAAACTTGCTATTCTGCTAAAAGTAGGCTAAAATGGCGTGAATTGTTAGCAAATTAGAGTCATTAAATAACAATTAGAATGAAAACTACAAATACATATACATACATATATGAAAGTACAAATGTAAGCACAAAAAAGCACCGACAAGCATGCGATTTATATAAATTGTGCAAAGCAAATAAAAAACATATTGATATACATACAAGTGCACGCACATAAGGAAACAAACGTTAACAAATCCTAGAAAAAATACACTCAGCAACAAAAGTATACGCACACGCATACCGTTAAGCGCAGCATACTTAAGGTCAATAATTTTTCTTTTAGCGAGCGTGGTTTACAAGTTAAACAACAATGCAAATATTTATATACTCTAGCGAAAAAAAAACACCCACACTTGCATAAAACGCACACGCACACATCTAAACGTATGCTGGCTAATAGCTAAATAACGAATTTAATATGTTGACGGCCACTTCCGTTTTCGCCCCTACTTCCAGTGTTGCCAATGAAGTTAATTTTTTCCCATCAAATTTGCTAGCTGAAATGTACCAAGGTTAAAAACACAAAGACGCCACCAGGGTGCTATATAAAATATTCCAAATATCTTAGAGTATTTGAATTATTTACATTTACAAGTTTTAAAATATGGATCATTTGTTTCATCTTAAAATTTCCTAAAATTTTCTAGCTCTTGTACTTCTAGTGCACTTGAATCAGTGTCAAATTATCGAGTTTTGTAACAAATTCTCTACTTATCAGAGTACATAGTTGTTCACTTTACTTAATGACTTTTCCGACTTTGGCAGTCTAATTGACCTTTTCAAGGAAACTAATATTTATTGATTTAAATTTAAAATAAATGAGCAATTAAATATTTATTTCTATAAATGGGAAATGATGTAAACTGAAAAAATGCATTGTTATTATGTTAGTTAAGAGGAATTAAATTACTATTTTTTCCATAGTAAATTTAAAATTAAGGCACAATATATCAGCTATGTGAAGTTGACATCGGATTTCAAAAAAATATTTTTTTTAATATGGCAAAGGATTGTACTAGTTGGGTACCCAATTGTACCACCTTCTGTTTCGTTTGTACCCCTCCCCCCTTAGAACAGGGGGCGGAGGAAATTTTGAGCAGCATCGGAGTTATGTCGAAATGAAAAATTTCTATAAATAATGATTCAGCAAGGATAGTACCTTTTTGTACAATTTAAATTTTTCCATTCAGACCAACCCAAAAAAAAAAAACCACCACCCCCCCATTGAAAATTTACCATCGAACTCTTAAATTTTTTTTTATTTTGGCAATGGATTGTACTTGCTCCCCACACAATTGTACCATATTTCGTTCCGTTTGTACTCCTCCCCCCTTGAAGAAGGGGTAGAAAGTTAGATTTGAGCACCATCGGACTAATGTCGAAATACAAAATTTATTCAACTTTCATTATCAGTAACAAAGATAGTACAAACGACTCCACTAACTGTACTTTTCTATAGCCTTGGACCCACAAAAGTACAAACATCAGAAACCAAGTGAGACAAAAGTACAATCGACCCAACAATGTTGCAGAGTTTGTACAAACATTTTGGGCACCACCCAGGACCTGTAGAGTAGTTTTTTGATGAGTACAAACAACTCCACTAACTGTACTTTTCTATAGACTTCGACCCACAAAAGTACAAACATCAGAAACCAAGTGAGACAAAAGTACAATCGACCCAACAATGTTGCAGAGTTTGTACAAACATTTTGGGCACCACCCAGGACCTGTAGAGTAGTTTTCTGATGAGTACAAACGACTCCACTAACTGTACTTTTCTATAGACTTCGACCCACAAAAGTACAAACATCAGGAACCAAGTGAGACAAAAGTACAATCGACCCAACAATGTTGCAGAGTTTGTACAAACATTTTGGGCACCACCCAGGATCTGTAGAGTAGTTTTCTGATGAGTACAAACGACTCCACTAACTGTACTTTTCTATAGCCTTGGACCCACAAAAGTACAAACATCAGGAACCAAGTGAGACAAAAATACAATCGACCCAACAATGTTGCAGAGTTTGTACAAACATTTTTGAACCTCCCAGGACCTGTAGAGTATTTTGCTGATGAGTACAAACGACTCCACTAACTGTACTTTTCTATAGACTTCGACCCACAAAAGTACAAACATCAGGAACCAAGTGAGACAAAAGTACAATCGACCAAACAATATTGCAGAGTTTGTACAATCATTTTGGGAACCTCCCAGGACCTGTAGAGTATTTTGCTGATGAGTACAAACGACTCCACTAACTGTACTTTTCTATAGACTTCGACCCACACAAGTACAAACATCAGGAACCAAGTGAGACAAAAGTACAATCGACCCAACAATGTTACAGAGTTTGTACAAACATTTTGGGCACCACCCAGGACCTGTAGAGTAGTTTTTTGATGAGTACAAACAACTCCACTAACTGTACTTTTCTATAGACTTCGACCCACAAAAGTACAAACATCAGGAACCAAGTGAGACAAAAGTACAATCGACCCAACAATGTTGCAGAGTTTGTACAAACATTTTGGGCACCACCCAGGACCTGTAGAGTAGTTTTCTGATGAGTACAAACGACTCCACTAACTGTACTTTTCTATAGACTTCGACCCACAAAAGTACAAACATCAGGAACCAAGTGAGACAAAAGTACAATCGACCCAACAATGTTGCAGAGTTTGTACAAACATTTTGGGCACCACCCAGGATCTGTAGAGTAGTTTTCTGATGAGTACAAACGACTCCACTAACTGTACTTTTCTATAGCCTTGGACCCACAAAAGTACAAACATCAGGAACCAAGTGAGACAAAAATACAATCGACCCAACAATGTTGCAGAGTTTGTACAAACATTTTTGAACCTCCCAGGACCTGTAGAGTATTTTGCTGATGAGTACAAACGACTCCACTAACTGTACTTTTCTATAGACTTCGACCCACAAAAGTACAAACATCAGGAACCAAGTGAGACAAAAGTACAATCGACCAAACAATATTGCAGAGTTTGTACAATCATTTTGGGAACCTCCCAGGACCTGTAGAGTATTTTGCTGATGAGTACAAACGACTCCACTAACTGTACTTTTCTATAGACTTCGACCCACACAAGTACAAACATCAGGAACCAAGTGAGACAAAAGTACAATCGACCCAACAATGTTACAGAGTTTGTACAAACATTTTGGGCACCACCCAGGACCTGTAGAGTAGTTTTTTGATGAGTACAAACAACTCCACTAACTGTACTTTTCTATAGACTTCGACCCACAAAAGTACAAACATCAGAAACCAAGTGAGACAAAAGTACAATCGACCCAACAATGTTGCAGAGTTTGTACAAACATTTTGGGCACCACCCAGGACCTGTAGAGTAGTTTTCTGATGAGTACAAACGACTCCACTAACTGTACTTTTCTATAGCCTTGGACCCACAAAAGTACAAACATCAGGAACCAAGTGAGACAAAAATACAATCGACCCAACAATGTTGCAGAGTTTGTACAAACATTTTTGAACCTCCCAGGACCTGTAGAGTATTTTGCTGATGAGTACAAACGACTCCACTAACTGTACTTTTCTATAGACTTCGACCCACAAAAGTACAAACATCAGGAACCAAGTGAGACAAAAGTACAATCGACCAAACAATATTGCAGAGTTTGTACAATCATTTTGGGAACCTCCCAGGACCTGTAGAGTATTTTGCTGATGAGTACAAACGACTCCACTAACTGTACTTTTCTATAGACTTCGACCCACACAAGTACAAACATCAGGAACCAAGTGAGACAAAAGTACAATCGACCCAACAATGTTACAGAGTTTGTACAAACATTTTGGGCACCACCCAGGACCTGTAGAGTAGTTTTTTGATGAGTACAAACAACTCCACTAACTGTACTTTTCTATAGACTTCGACCCACAAAAGTACAAACATCAGGGACCGGGTGAGATACACGTACGATGTCACAAAAGGCCGTGCTCAATTGTTTTATGATTAGTACAATCTAGACCTGCAAAAGATAAAGCAACAAAATGGCATAGTCAGCTTCTAAAAAAAGGTTTTAAAGAAAGGGTTATCAAAGATTTTATTTATATACAATATAAATGTTATACTCGTACTAGTGTTAATACTTATTGGTTTTCATTATAAATATTTTTCTTGACAACATGCATGATTATTAGTTCTTATTGAAACTAAAAATTGATATTCAGTCGGAGAGATAGTAAAATATTGCCCACTGTCCACAGAAAAACAGACGCTCGTTGAGCTCGTTCTCTTCTGCTCAAGGCCGCTTATATGCAGGATTCCGTTCACAATTGAGAGGAACAACGATTGTGTTCATCTGTTTACCGCTATTCCGCTCTCAGTGAATGGTGTGTGAGTAACATTGGAGCAATTGTTGATTGCTCTTCAGAAAAATTTATTAATGAGGAGAGCGAAGAGGTAATAAACGGCTTAATACTTCTTAATATGATAGTCACATATTATATATATAAATTTGGAACGAATACTAGCTATAATATTAAAACCTTACTACTTTTCTTTTTAATGAAAACCAAAAAATCATTATCCAAATCACAGAGAAACACTCCAGATTCATTTTGTATACATATGTATGTATGTATATATGTACATGCAAGCGCGCCCAATTTAAGCGTGTGATCGTTCTATCCCGTTATTCCATAAGACCGCTAGAATGCAGGATTGTGCTCACAATTGAGAGAAACGACGATTGCGGTCATCTGTGGACAGTGGGCAATATATGTACGATATTTTATTATCTTTTTGATTAGGTTTGGAAACTAAATATAAGACTTTCATAACAAAAAGAAGTAGTAAGATTTAAGTTTAAAAGCTAATATTCTTTCCAAATACATAAGTATATAAATAATACTAGAAAACGCAGCGAGCTCGGCCTGCACAAAATTTATAAGTAAATGAAACCTTTTTTGAATCGTTGTTTACACATTTTCTTTTTGCATTGGTTTAACGAAAGTGTATTTAAATATTACTAATATCAATTCAGGTCAATTCAATACACTTTATCAAAAGTGTAAAATTTGTCGAATTGATTAAAATGCATCTGTTTATATTTTGCAATTATTAGGTTACTATTTTATAAATAGCAAATATGCTTGAAGACAGGAAGACAAATTTGCTATCATCAAAAGTTTTAATGTAGAAGTGATTCACGCATCAGGACCTAACGTGCAACAGTTCAAATATTAAGTATCGTTGCATAAAAGAAATTATGATTGTAATATGATTAGCCGGTTAAAGTGTAGATGACCCCTAATTACCTCCTAGTTCTTTGCACTCATATATTTTTTCGGCTGGGCAATCGCGAATTGCTTCAATGTAACTAACAATCGCGTGACAAAGTCATTTAAATCGGGATAGCGGTTCTCTCAATTGTGAGCGCAACCGTACATTCGAGCGGTCTTATAATACATATAACGTATGCTCTACTCTTAATAACGGGATAGAACAAACTTACTCTAAATGCTAAAATTTGTACACACATACAAAATGAATCTAGAGTGTTTCTCTGTGGACAGTGTGTAATATACGATATTTTAATATCTTTCCGACTGGGTTGGAAACTTAATTTTTGATTTTCGTAATAAATAAAGGAAGTAACATTTAATTTTGTTAATAAATTTTAATTATGTATATATGTTATTAATGTATACACATACATACATTTGGGAACATATGTATGTACACACATACTACATAAACAGACCACATTCACACATTCATATATGTAGGTATCAGTAATAAAAATTAAACTATTTTATCTGTAGTAATATGCCTTTGCATTTTGTTGGACTTTTGTGTCATTTTGAATAATTGTTGGCCGTCATTACTTTTTAAAAACTCAATAAAATCTTTGCAATTCTTATGTTTGGACTTCACATCCAATTGATTTTACTAAAAGGCGATTTCTGCTTTTATGCCACGCTGCCAGCATTGAACTAAAAATTCTCTCATTCTGTGAGCATTTAAATAACCAAACTTGAGATTGAAAAATCAATGCAAATCAACATTAATTCAAGCAATAATATGCTTAAACTTAAAAGTTATCTTTTTTTTTAAACATTAATGAGTGTCTACGGGCTTTTTCAGCTATTTGATTACATTGTACTCATCAATAGTATTTTGTGCTCTTTCGTAAAGAGTAAAAATATAATATTTCAAAAACATGCAGCGTATTATCAATGACGCATTGAGGAATCAATATGCATTACATATTTTTGATAAGCTCCTCGCTCATTTATTATTTTTTTCTGCTGTGCAATAAGGAATTGTTCCAATGTAACTCACATATCCGATTCTGAAAAATTCACTGAGAGCGGATTAGCGGTAAATAGATGAGCGCAATCGTCGTTTCTCTCAATTGTGAGCACAATCCTGCATTCTAGCGGTCTTATGGAATAACGGGATAGAACGATCACACGCTTAAATTGGGCGCGCTTGCATGTACATACATACATACATACATATGTATACAAAATGAATCTGGAGTGTTTCTCTGTGATTTGGATAATGATTTTTTGGTTTTCATTAAAAAGAAAAGTAGTAAGGTTTTAATATTATAGCTAGTATTCGTTCCAAATTTATATATATAATATGTGACTATCATATTAAGAAGTATTAAGCCGTTTATTACCTCTTCGCTCTCCTCATTAATAAATTTTTCTGAAGAGCAATCAACAATTGCTCCAATGTTACTCACACACCATTCACTGAGAGCGGAATAGCGGTAAACAGATGAACACAATCGTTGTTCCTCTCAATTGTGAACGGAATCCTGCATATAAGCGGCCTTGAGCAGAAGAGAACGAGCTCAACGAGCGTCTGTTTTTCTGTGGACAGTGGGCAATATTTTACTATCTCTCCGACTGAATATCAATTTTTAGTTTCAATAAGAACTAATAATCATGCATGTTGTCAAGAAAAATGTTTATAATGAAAACCAAAAAGTATTAACACTAGTACGAGTATAACATTTATATTGTATATAAATAAAATCTTTGATAACCCTTTCTTTAAAACCTTTTTTTAGAAGCTGACTATGCCATTTTGTTGCTTTATCTTTTGCAGGTCTAGATTGTACTAATCATAAAACAATTGAGCACGGCCTTTTGTGACATCGTACGTGTATCTCACCCGGTCCCTGATGTTTGTACTTTTGTGGGTCGAAGTCTATAGAAAAGTACAGTTAGTGGAGTTGTTTGTACTCATCAAAAAACTACTCTACAGGTCCTGGGTGGTGCCCAAAATGTTTGTACAAACTCTGCAACATTGTTGGGTCGATTGTACTTTTGTCTCACTTGGTTTCTGATGTTTGTACTTTTGTGGATCCAAGGCTATAGAAAAGTACAGTTAGTGGAGTTGTTTGTACTTATCAGAAAACTACTCTACAGGTCCTGGGTGGTGCCCAAAATGTTTGTACAAACTCTGCAATATTGTTGGGTCGATTGTACTTTTGTCTCACTTGGTTCCTGATGTTTGTACTTTTGTGGGTCGAAGTCTATAGAAAAGTACAGTTAGTGGAGTCGTTTGTACTCATCAGAAAACTACTCTACAGGTCCTGGGTGGTGC
Source organism: Philophylla caesio (assembly GCA_963971545.1). Taxonomy (NCBI): domain Eukaryota; kingdom Metazoa; phylum Arthropoda; class Insecta; order Diptera; family Tephritidae; genus Philophylla; species Philophylla caesio. Next base: position 71,129,272 of record OZ020609.1, on the reverse strand, counting down.
ATAAAATGTTTGTACAAACTCTGCAACATTGTTGGGTCGATTGTACGTGTATCTCACCCGGTCCCTGATGTTTGTACTTTTGTGGGTCGAAGTCTATAGAAAAGTACAGTTAGTGGAGTCGTTTGTACTCATCAGAAAACTACTCTACAGGTCCTGGGTGGTGCCCAAAATGTTTGTACAAACTCTGCAACATTGTTGGGTCGATTGTACTTTTTCTCACTTGGTTCCTGATGTTTGTACTTTTGTGGGTCGAAGTCTATAGAAAAGTACAGTTAGTGGAGTCGTTTGTACTCATCAGAAAACTACTCTACAGGTCCTGGGTGGTGCCCAAAATGTTTGTACAAACTCTGCAACATTGTTGGGTCGATTGTACTTTTGTCTCACTTGGTTTCTGATGTTTGTACTTTTGTGGGTCGAAGTCTATAGAAAAGTACAGTTAGTGGAGTTGTTTGTACTCATCAAAAAACTACTCTACAGGTCCTGGGTGGTGCCCAAAATGTTTGTACAAACTCTGCAACATTGTTGGGTCGATTGTACTTTTGTCTCACTTGGTTTCTGATGTTTGTACTTTTGTGGGTCCAAGGCTATAGAAAAGTACAGTTAGTGGAGTCGTTTGTACTCATCAGCAAAATACTCTACAGGTCCTGCGAGGTTCCCAAAATGTTTGTACAAACTCTGCAACATTGTTGGGTCGATTGTACTTTTGTCTCACTTGGTTCCTGATGTTTGTACTTTTGTGGGTCCAAGGCTATAGAAAAGTACAGTTAGTGGAGTCGTTTGTACTATCTTTGTTACTGATAATGAAAGTTGAATAAATTTTGTATTTCGACATTAGTCCGATGGTGCTCAAATCTAACTTTCTACCCCTTCTTCAAGGGGGGAGGAGTACAAACGGAACGAAATATGGTACAATTGTGTGGGGAGCAAGTACAATCCATTGCCAAAATAAAAAAAAATTTAAGAGTTCGATGGTAAATTTTCAATGGGGGGGTGGTGGTTTTTTTTTTTGGGTTGGTCTGAATGGAAAAATTTAAATTGTACAAAAAGGTACTATCCTTGCTGAATCATTATTTATAGAAATTTTTCATTTCGACATAACTCCGATGCTGCTCAAAATTTCCTCCGCCCCCTGTTCTAAGGGGGGAGGGGTACAAACGAAACAGAAGGTGGTACAATTGGGTACCCAACTAGTACAATCCTTTGCCATATTAAAAAAAATATTTTTTTGAAATCCGATGTCAACTTCACATAGCTCAATATATCTTATGATCTAAGTGCTAAGCTCATTTACTTATCTAACTAAACTTCCAATAAAAATCGAAACGTTGATTAAAAAATTAGCTGCAATCACATTAAAAAATGTTCAACACGTTTATCTATGTACATACAGTTCACTTACGAACCTTCCAAAAATAAACAAAATCCACCAGTTGTGAAAGCAAAAGCTCACAAGCGGCAACGTTGCACGCTTGGCCAACTCATTGTTTGCAATCTTTACCTTTGGCACTTTTACTTGTTATTTGTTTCCATTACACCTTCGTGCTTTTTACCGGCATTTTGGCAAAGCGTTTCAAATACATACATACTTATAAATAAAGAGGCTCAAAAAAGCTCATTTTTATCACTCACAATAAGCAGCGATGGAGTAAAAGCTTTGAAAGTCTTTACTAATGCTATACTATTTTTGTTTTAATATGAGTGCAGCTTTACAACAACAAATATGTTTTTTTGTGTTCGCATGCAGGCTAATAAAAGCTTTTGAGCGTAAATCCACATCCATACATCTAGAGGCAATAACACGAGTATGTACATATAAACAAATTTATTCGCAACTATTAAAGACTCGAGTTTATCACATGGCTTGATAGCGACGGCACAATAAACGTGACTTGCTTTGAAGGCCAAAACAAAAAAGTCGCCAACGGTTACGAAAACCAGCTGTTAAAAATACTACTAGCTATTATTATTTTCTGCTTAAATATGTGCGTTTAAAGTCGTATGAGTATATTTGTAAAATCCACTTGTAATCATACATAGGCTAGGTGAAGTTAGTTGATCTGAAGGCGTTTTGATACCTAAATACATTTTTCCTTATCCTTATAGTTCTAGTGAAAAGGAATACTGATACTTTGGTGAATTAATTAATCATTACAAAGCGACTGTACGAACACTATCCAGGTATTTGAACGCATGCTTCTTTACGGACTAAGGCAAAATTAAAATAAATTAAAAGCCTCCCAGATATCTAAATAGAAGTTTATAAACTGTGGGGACGTATTCCGGACTAGTTTCTTCGACTGCAACTTGACTATCTTTACTTTTCCCTCTTTGTTCAACTGAATATTTTACATGCAGATGCCCTGAGCCTCAATCTCTAATATTTTGTATGTTCATATACAGTTTTAAATACTAATTGACGGAGGCATAGGACGATGCATCCATATTTCGTGTTAAAAATACCAAGCCGAACTCGTTCATAGGCAGCTTAGAACTCCTTAGAGGAGACTTCCCTCTTAAACAGATGTGAAGATCAATTTATTCTAAAATATGGTAGACAATAGTGCTGGTCGGTGTCGGACAAGAGAGCTTCTTAATAGACAACGTGTTGTATTGTCATGCGGGTTTTGTTACGCGCACTAAACTCGTATTGAAGTATGTCAGAGTTACTTCTGGAAAATTAAAGTTTTTTTTAATGTGTCTGGTAGGCGGCTTAGCTTCTTTCAAGTTCCAAAATAATTGCCTCTGAACTGAGTACATGATAAAAGTGTTCTTAATGAGAGCTCATAACACATCCCGTAAATGTTCAAAATTAAAATTTTTGACATCTCTGTAGTTCTGTCTACTGAGTCCTACTTATTACCGGAGCTGAATAATTTAGAACTAGTCAGCCTTGAGGACGTTGTAGCCGCTATGTTCATAGTGGTTAGCAAGAGCGAGCGCAACCAGTGCAAAACGCGTTTGCTTCGGCATTCCTCAGGGCTTCGAAATAGGCTTATTAAATAAAGAGAGAAATACGACCCTCTTTCGTCACACATTTTCTTATTCATTTCGATTGCAGTTTCAGTTTTCATATAATAAAACATTTTTACCAACTGGCAACTGGCTTCTGAAAATGGGAAATAAAGCAACAAAATGGAAAAAGGCAAAAAACAATATTCAAAAACAAAGCAATGCAAATGAAAAGTCAAAAAACCAGCGCACGCCAAATGCACAGCAAACAAGTTCATTAAACGCCGACACAGCAAAGAAAAATGTATAAGGAAACACTTGAATGCGGAGAGCAGTCAGACAGACAACGACGAAAGGCAAGCAACAAAGGCTAATGGAATAAAGATTGCAAACAGTGAAAAGTAAACGGATGAATTAACGAATGAAACTAACACAAAATAACAAAAATAAACAAAAAAGCATAGCAAATATATTGCGGCGAATTCGAGGCGTGATGCACTTGAACTGTTGCTTCCCGGCCAGCCGTACGTCCGTGGAGAGCCACAAGTGAGTGATTGAATGAAGAGTGTAAATACGTCGCACTCTAGGAGTGAGTGACTCATTTACTCAATATGCTCACGAGCGATGAGCGTGTATCTGTGAGATGTTGTTCCTTTTGAGTTCCTCTATATACATATTTAATAAGGTGAGTGTGCGGTGCGGGTATGCAATTGGCAGATAACGTTACATGTTATCTTTGTTTGTGTGTGTGTGTGTGTGCCTAAAAGAAGAAGAAGAAGAAGTGTTGAGCACCAGATAAATTCGCCGCAACAAAGTCACTGTTCTGTGTGTGTGTGCGTGTAACTGTGGCGTTCACATTTTCGGCGCTGGCGATATGGATTGGTGCTCGAGCGACCAATTTTTGTGTGTATGTGTGTGTTTTTTTTTTTTTTTTGTGTTTGAGTGTTGACTCTTGAGTGATATTACATTTGGCCCATTGTCGATTGTCGACTGTTGTCGTTGCCAGCGGATACTCATAGATTTCAGTATCGCAGAGATATTCGACGTGAACATTTTGTGGCGTGAATTTGCTGCGACGTAATACGAAAATAAATAAACATAAATACTACATACTCTATACTTGATACGAAGCGTAGAGCAGCAAAGTACGCCGCGTGTGAAGTGTAAAGTGTAATGAAATGCTTAAGTGAATCATACTAATAGTTAGCAAATGTAAGATAGTTGCAACAACAAAAAATTCAAATGTCTAAAATATATATACTATATTTGTATATAGTGCTTGCTACACATACAAAGTAATGTATAAAATAAATATGTATGTATAAGCAGATGTTAAACGATCAACAATATATGTACCTATGTATGTACATATTAAAGTGAAGCGCATAAAATACATTTGTAGTGGTACTTAAAAATAGTTTGTATGTGCAATTATGTGTGTGTGTTGTTGGTAAGAAAATAAAAATTTATATGAAATCATTTCAATAAGCAAGTGGAAATCGTAAAAATTCCAAAGTACAATTTTCGTAATTTTCGTAATTTATTTCACAGCTAAAATAAATACCACATTGTTCATATTTGTCTTCATGTTTGTATTTGTGTGTATGCACGTGTATCTACTGCTACGAGAGTGATCAACAGCCGAATTGAGAGCGTTTGTAAATTCTTATTTGTACATATGTATGTATGTATGTATAACTTTAGTATATACAATACATACATACATATGTATGTACCAATATGCATATGTGCCCATTTCGCTCGTACATATTTGTACATACATACATATGTATGTACATATGTATATACCTGTGTGCATAAAAATGGCAATGCTATATATTTTTAATTTTATTATTTTCAATATATTAAATACAATAAAATCTCTCAGAAAACCCTTCTTATAGTCCTACTTACCGAATTTCAAACTTTTTATGAAAATACTTCCAATTTCCTTAAAATTTGCAACTTTATTTTTTAGTTGCGTTAGCATTTTTTTTTTACTATTTAAGGTTTGCTTTACAATGTACGAGCTTTAAGTGCCTAAAAGTGAGCTTTGCTTTATTGGAACTTGTTTTGTATTCGGTGCTGGCATTTACACCACTTAAGAAATAATTTCTCGTCCGCTTTAAATGGGAGGAACTACCGATCGCCGCTTATTATAAAATTTGATTAAAGCAACGCTAAATCTAATCATTTGAAAGTTCCACGATATTATACTAGATTTGTAAGTGCTATAATATAAAATAATTAACTAAAAAAAAAATTTAAAACATATGCGAAAAAAGTTCGAAATTTTGCTTTATTAAAAAGAGGTCAAGTTCCTGATTAATACTTTAATGTTTTGTAGAATGTTTTAGCATTTGCTTTATACGTTGTTTTAAAGATATTTACTGTATATGATTGTTGGACAAGAGAATAAAGAAATTAATAAAATCCCGCAAAAGCCAAGAAGAATGAAGTCTGATGAGGAAATGTGGTGATCTTAACTTTTACCGCTCTGCGCATTGTTGTTTTTTCCTTAAAAATATTTCCCCATAAACTAATCGGCCTTAAAGCTCGTAAATAATTAAAAAAAATTTACTGTACTTTATTTGGAAAAATACTGATAATATTTTTACAAGAGTTCTTTTGAAATTCGCAAAAATGCGTACTCGAGACTTTTAAATTAGAAAAAAGATTCACATCAACAAAAATTTGTTAAAAATCAAGCACTTAAAACTTGTTCTTTGTTAAATTAAACTGGAATGTGTATTACAGCCGTCTCAATTTTTACTATATGAATTTGAATTGAGAGAATTCAATTAGTTTTGTACAAAAATATAAACTTGGTTTTTGTAAGAAAATAAACAGATATTCAAAAGTAAAGAAAAATTAATTCTTTAAATTTGCTAATATACGGTTGCTTTATAGTTTAGAAACAGAGGTGCATAGCGCTTCTATTTTTATGCACGCTCTTGTACAAAACTACATGTATGTGCACTTGTGTTTGTTTTTTGTGTATAAAGAAAGAAAGAACTAAAGCAAATAATTAAAAGTTATAAAATCGGAAAAATAAAAACAAAAAAGTAGAAATTATGTAAAATGTTGCCGTAAAGCATTAATTTCCCTATATTCAAAAATATTAAATGTTATACGCGACCAATGGCACGTACATACACTCAAATATATACATATAATGCAACAATAAGAACAACAAATCTGAGCTGATATCAGCTGCGGTGTTAAGAATGCTGACAGCGCTCGGAGAAGTGTTTAAATTCTAAAGAAAAATATTCATATCTTTTACTTTTAACTTATGTGTGTAAAATGTTAAAAAGTGTGATTATAAAAATACGCATGTATTATGTCTACACGTACACATGTACGTTAATATAAATAAAATAAAAAGTAAGATGTTTGCAGTGAAAAATGCAATACAAATTATAATTTTCACGTGTAAAAAAATACAAATGAACTTCGGCGTGAAAAACCAGTTTTTATGAATGGGCTAAAGCAGAAAGAATAAATAAAAAAAAAACAAATGTGTGTTATGCATCAGCGTCATCGAAAAACCTGTATTTGAATTAGGAAAGGAAACGAAAAAGGGGATGAAATAGAGATAAATACAAAAACGGAAACCATATGATCGCTGCGTTTAAATTTGTTCATAAGAGAAATATAAAAATGTGTGTATTTTTTTTTTTTTAATATTTTATGGTATTTAGCTTTTAGTGAGTGCGTATTACGTCAAAAATGCGGAGCTAAAACTGAAAGGTAAAATGTGTTCACAAAAAAAAAACGAAATTAAATGAATTAATAAATTAAACAAATATTTAAAATAAATACAAATAAACCAAAATAATAGAATGAAAAATGAAAGAAAATTGTGTTCACAAAATATTTTAATGAAATAAAAAATTCAAAAAAAAAAAATGAAAAAATTACATAAATTTAAATAGTTTAAATTTTAATAACTTTCTTCCATATTTTTTCGGTTAAATTTATCAAGAAACGCATTTAAGAATTTTCCGTCGCATCCTCAATATTCAGTTCAAAACCATTTCAGTTAGACACATAACTCTTTTATAATATAAATAAGGTCTATAGAAAAGTATAACAAATGTTAGCTACTAAAAATATTTACAAAAACTAACACTCACAAAAATATAAATGATAAAATTGTATGAAAATCACTACATAAAAGTGCATATGTTTTGGTATAAACTTTGATGATTGCTAAGTAAAAACTTAAACCACAATAAGTTCATAAAGAAAAGAGAACAGGCAAAGTATATCACAATCAATTCAAAACAAAATTAAAAAAAAAAATATGTATACTAGAGGAACCTTTAATAGCAAAACAAAAGTAAAAATCCGTAAAACGTAATACTCGTATTATACAAATATTTCCTAGAAAAAAGGGAGTGACCAACAAGTAATCTATATAGTGAATAAATATTTTTATTGTAGGTAATAAAAAATAGTGTGAGTACTAAATGAACTTATAGATAAGATGTTAAATAATCAGTTAATTAGTGATTCCTTCTTATCTGTTAAATGCTCAAAGCAAAAAAAAATAAACCAAAAACAAAATTTTTTTTTTGAAGTGCCCTTAGCAGATCTTCATATGTATGCACATACTTACGTACATACAAGGTGGCGCACAGTAATCCTCCTATCAGAAAATGCTATACATTTTGCGATTGGCCCCTAATGGCCCCTAATAAACAATGTTACGCTACACTGCTCCAGAACGCGGAATATTTTCTTCAAATTCATTTTTTTAATTTTTTCTTTAAATTACAGCCAAAAAACATCGGAAGTTTAGTTTTGCGCCACCTTGTATGTGTACCCATACTTAGAGCGTTTAAGTTCCTAAAACCGAAGCTTTCTGTTGGTGACTTTCGTTTGGTTTTGCAGATATACAATGTTGTGTATATGTACAATGTTCATACGATTCATATTTCAATTCAAGACCTCTATCACTTCAACAGAACACATTTTTCGTATTGTTTTCAATTAAATTGTTTCTTCAACATTTTCATTGTTTAGCTTAATCATCATTTCCAGCGAATTTGTAAAAATTTTAATATTTTATTTCTATGCTGATCCCAACGGGTTTTTACTAGTAAAAACTATTTCATTAGTTTTGAAATAATAACAATTTGAGAAAGTAAAAACAGCGGTGATTCATTACTCAAGAGTGCAACGTCAATCACGGAAGTGAACATTCACTCAGATAGCCAAGTACCCAGAGTGCAATGACGGTGTACCACATGACAGGTGGGAGAATATCTGATAACCTCTCAATTTAGTCAGAATACTTTTATACAAGGAACAAATGGGTTCCGGGGCTATAAAGTTATTGTGGATTAAGCACGTAAGCAAGCGTAAATCGAGAGCAGTCTATTGAGCTCTTTACATTTGTAAAATCACAACTCTTCTTTGTTTGTTTGAGACATTTTGACATTCACAGGGTAGAGCTGACCATATCATCTCATCACTTTCGACTAAGTTGTCCTGCTCTTGCGAAACTAAAGTTGAACTATTGAACGGGTCGCATTCTTTAACGAGGCTGAGCAGCTCCCGGGAAAGAACATAAGTTATAAAAGCATTTCAAGATTAATACGCGACATTCCGTCGACTAAGAAGTGGTTAAGAAATAACGTGATGTGTTCAAGTGGGTCCAACATATTTCATTATATAACGGAATAATGTTAATAACCTAAAAACCTTATTATATATTTTTTTAATAATATTTGTTTAAGAAAAAGGTACTTTTATGAAATGATTTTACGGGTGATATTTTAATCTTAAGACAATTAATTTTTTCAATGGTTGCTTTTTCACTTGAATTAACGCTTTTAGACAGTTGTTCTAAAAAGTTTTGGAGGAAAATTTGCTTATAAGAAATCCGCCTACATTTGAGCCTTTTCTATTTACTAACATTCTCTGCTTAAATTTTCTGTCAGTTTTCATATAAAAATGAGAATAAAATAATCATCTTGCCCTAAATCGTACTCGTAAACTACTTGAAAGAGTATGAAAATTGAAGTATTTTTTGTAATGCAAATAAATGAACGCAGGCAATGTTAAGGGACCATTTGATTGAAGAACTGAGTGCTTTACATACTTTTTTTTTCTTAATTTTTATTTCGACTTATACTCCAAAATCATTTTAAATATATTTGTAGACACTGTTACAACTTATGTAATCTAAAAAAATTTCTTTAACTGTTTTGAAATTCATATCATAGTTTTGAGCTTCAGGCATACTAAATGCTTTTTAATGCTGGGGGGAATTTATTAATTTTTATGAACAATTTTATAAGGGTTGAAGCTTGTCTATAGTAGGGTAATATTAAAAAAGAAATAAGCAAAATGTTTAACTTGCTAAATTTGACTTTTCTTGACACAATATTTTTTAATTTTTTATTTTTTGAATTTAAGATTATTAAATTTTTTTTAATTACAATTGCTGAAATAATGAGTGCTCTTAAAACTATTGACCGCTTTGATAAAAAAAATCTGTGAAATTTTGCTTCAAACTTTTTTTGTTTTAAATTACAATTTATTTCAATATTCTATAATAAAAAAAAGTAGAAGAAAGCATGATGTTTAAATATTTATTTTTTAGTTTATTGTGTTAAAGTTTTTACTGTGTTCTTAATTTTATGATTTTTTTAAAATATGTTTTGTAGCTGTTTTGAAACAAATTTTTTAAAATATATATATTTCATATTTATGTACAAATGTATATTTTTTTATTCTTGCTTGCATAATTTTTGTCAATGCATTTTGTAAACCTTCTCTGAAACTGCTACATAGAAGCTTGTTTTTGTTGAAAAATTTCATAATGCAATAAAATTGTTTTCCTTGAAATATTATTTTTTAATTCCTCATTTTTTAATTTTTGTAGTTTTTTTTTGTCGGTTTCACTTCAATATGTGCAGCATTTATCGTGAATAAGGTACTTGCTCGCCGGCTACTAGATCAGCTCTTGTCAATTCGCCGCCTTTTTTTTTTTGCTGTTTTATTTTGCGAAGCAGCATGAAGTGTGCACTGATGATCACGTTTATCGCTTTGATGTCATTCTTTGCACATTCTTACTTACCTACATTCGTATGTATATTAACACATATGAAAGGCATACTTAGTTACAAACATAATTACATAGATATTCATTTGCTCACTATTTTTGTGCGCCTTTATTCTTCGTTTTGATTTGTTTGTTTTAACCGCGTATTTGCTTTGCATTCTACACTTTGCTTACTTATTTTATTTATTATACTTTAGTTATAGCAGAAACCTTTGTACGAGTATGTACATATGTAGCATACTTCATTTTCGTAGCGTTGATTCTCATTGCTGATAATTTTACACATAAATATAGGTAACTAATTAAAAGAAAAAAAAAAGATGGTTTTAAATTCCAATTTGTTTAAGTGCAGATGCACTCATGCTACTACGAGTATATTCGCTTTAAGCTGGGAGCGAGTTCAAGAATAACAGGAACTGGTGGAAAGGAGTGTGTGAGCGGGGTAAAGACGAAACCACAACAAAGTTTCCATTGCTGTGCATTAATACTTTTATGCACTTTTGCCTTTTTCCTTTTGCACACCAATACATGCATACACATACAAAATTATATTTAAGAGTAAATGCGGCGAATTCACCAATGCAGCGGTGTTCAAGCAGAAATTGCACATACATATGTAAGTGCATTTTGGTTTTTTTTGCATTTGCCATTCCTTCTTTCCACTGCTTTTATTTTGTTCTTTAATTTTATTTAGTTGTCAGTTGTTTGTTTGCTTATTTTTCCTTTTCACTGCTTCTGGCTGCGCCCATACTAAAATGCGCTAAGTCTAAAGTTGTTTGGCTGCATTTAGTGAGCGAGCGTTGAATTGACATTTTCAAGATTCTTCACATACTAGCTACAAAGTAGTACATATATTTAGTGGCGTACAAGTTCCGAGGAAATTTAACTAGAAAAGGCGTGTACTGTCTACTTTGACTGTTTGGCACACAGCTGACTGACTGCCAGGCAATGAAGTGGCATTGGTGTAAGCGGAATTGTAGCCGGTTGAGGTTGCACTGTAGTTGACAGGTGACTGATTTGGGGCGGCACTTTGATATTTCCTTGTAAAATATGTATATACTTAATTTAATTGTCGAATTTAAGGTTATATTTTGGTATCGATTTACTAGAAATCGCAGTGCACTATAAACCCCAATATAACAATAGTTATCTTTCTATAATAATTCTTGCTTACTTAAAGAGAAACAGAGTTTGTTGTTTGTAAGAAAAATTTCGACCACCGTTGTATATATTTTAGTTCGTTCACTCTTTTTTTATTTTATTTCACTTTTAATTTTATACACTTTTTGTGGCTAGTTCGCTTAGCTACTTTTTTGCCTTTGAAGATTTTACTAATTGTTTTTCTTTTTTGTGTAATTTCTTCCCTTTCATTTGTCGCCTGACATACTTTAGTTTCGCTTTTTGTTGGCGGTGTTCTTAACCCAACTTTGTATGTTTGTATGTATGTATGTATGTATGTATGTATGCATATGAGCTGCTCACCAATACTACCACTATCAATAGTCAGCGGCTTGATTTTACTTGTTTCGTGGCTTCGGTGCGATTCATTGCCATTTTTCTACGCATTCAGGTCGATATTAATTGTAGTTGTTGGCGACTGCGGTGGCTATTGCCTTTATAACAGACGATTTATTTATATTTTTTTTTGTTGTTGTTGTCGCTGTGTTGCTCTTGCATTAGTTTTGCGGATATTGCGGCTCCGCTCGTCTCGCTGCGACTCTTCATCTTCACCGCAGTTAATTGTTGTAGGTTTAAGTTGCTGTTGTTGTTGTTTCAAACTTTTGGACATGTTGTGAATCGGCTATTTGCTTTTTGCTTTGTTTTTATTTTATGGCGTCGGAAATGATTTTGTCCTATTTTGAACTCTGCAGTGTTTTATTTGTTTTGCTTTTATTTATTTTTCTTTTTCTGTAAATCTTGTCTACTGTTTTCTATATTATATTTATGTTTGGTTACATATCTTCTTCTGCGTTCCCAGACAAAACACAAACAAAACAGCCCCTCTGTTGGGGAAGCTACTAGCAATGAACTGTTATTAGTAAGCAAAATCTTACAAATACAATCTTATTCATTCTACACCTCTTTTTCTGATAGCCAAGTGTAAGATTTGAGTTTAAAAAGGTTTACTTAAGAAAAAACAATATTTTACATATATGTTTATATTTTGAACTACAAAAAATTATTGTTAAATCTAAATAGGAAGTACATATGTAACTTCATTCGGCGAAAGAATTATACAATTTCTTCCCACCTACTTTTTCTTTTTTTTTTTGGCTTTATAAACCCAAATTTCATACATTAAGCAAAAATTCTAATAATTTAACAATAAATTATCAAAATTTGGATTTTAAAAATTATAAATTTTTTGAGTAGATATTCAATTAAACAACCCATTTGAATTATTATAAAAAAATGCTAGTTTAAAATCGCTAAAAATCTCTGTTGATTTTTGAGAATTTTTCGTGAAGAGACTGGCGATATTTTTGTAAAATAAAATTTTTAAAATAAGTCGCAATTTTTCACGACTTTAAACTTAAATTAAATGGACCTTAAAACTGCATACTTAAAAAATTAAAATTTTTTTTTATAGGCTCGAAATTTTGTATCCTTTTTTAAATTATAATAAACTTTTAAGGCTTTGTTTTAATGGTTTTTTATACTACTAAAATATATTGTACTTTTATGTGATAATTTTGAAAATGAAATAAAATTGTTCAAGTTCTCAATGCTAAATTTCAATCGCGAACTGCGGTACAGCCCAGTGTATTAGTAGTATCGATAATTCCTAGTAGCTTGAGAAATCGCTTCACTAAACTGATGGGTATAGTTTGTCTATATTTTTTATATTGTTAAACAGATTTTGCAACCTCCTTACATATTTATTACCAAGTTTTCTTTTGTGTCATTGTCAAAAACAACTAAATGTGAAACACTTGTTGGATTGTTTGCCTTTTTGACTAGAAAATCTTAAACGCTTGTAGATACATATGTAAGTATGTATATAAGTATCTGCTTAAATCAACATATTATTTATTTGATTACTTTCCAGCTAGTAAAACAGCTGCTCGCTAAGAAATAGGAAAAAAAAACAAAACAAAAAATAAAGCGCATTAAGTTTTGTTTTTATTTAACATATTTACATGTTATTTTAGCTAAACCACATTTCACTTTCTACGAGATTACCTTTCAGACTTTTGAAACAGATTTGAAAACTATTGAAAACTCAACTTTAGCGCTGTTATGATAATTTCATATTGAAACAAGACAAGAAACATTAAATCTCATATGCAAAGCGTCAGTTAAATAAAAACCATATGGAATAGTAGTTCGACAAGGTTTTCGGCAAACATATATCTATTAAATTTCAACGGTCGGATATAAATCGACTGTACATACATATCATTCTGATGACTTAGGTATACTTTTTTTTCCTTTTCTGGTGCTTACATCGGAGCAAAATTGTTGTACCGGATTGTAGAGAAAACCATGTGATTCCATAAGAAAAAGAAAAGATAATAATAGACCTCCCAAGAGAGGAGGATGTAAGGGTTTCAATGGAGTTTGAGATTATTCCTGATTTATGTTAAGATTTAAATGGGACTCTAATTTCATAAATTAAATTTTCTAGGATAATATTGCAAATTTATTGTTACGACATGGCTGCTCTAAAGTAGCTCTACCATTTTCCAGTTTTCATGATATGAGCGGCTATTTTGTATAGTGCGGCGCAAGCATTCTCATGGGAAACTTTAAGTCTTTTATTGAGTGCTTTGTCACTTCTCGAATTCGCCGTACGACGAATTAAGCGCCAAATAATCGAAGAATACGATACGCTTGAGATCGACTTTTATCAAAAAAATTTGCCGATTTTCATCCAGTCATTGTTCTTTGTATCATTTACCGCTGCTCTAGCGAAATTGCAGTGGTTATCCATACAATTTTTAAACATATTTCGGATAAGTCGTTACTGAACATTCGGCAAAACGATCACAGATTTGTATACCAAATCAGAATCAAAGAATAAAAATCATTACTAAAGCACTCGTCATTTGACAAAGGGAAATTCTCTTACAGTCAGAATAAATATTAAACCACACGAATATTTTTGAAATCACACTCATAAAATTAATGCAATCACATATGTGCCATAATGCTATGTACGCCCATACATATAACCATAGGAGAACTTAAGTAAATATTTACGTTTGTTGCGCCTTTGTGCCGCCTTGTCGGTACGGTTTTATTGGTAATACAAAAAAAATGGAAACAATAAAAATTTAATATTATTGGCTCATCATTTTACAGCAATTGCCACAGCGCAGCGGTTAAGATTTTTATTTTATTTGAATATCATAAAAGTGAGTTTCAAATGCGTACATATGTTTACGTGTAGAAATAAGCCATTTGTGTGCATAATTCGAATTCTCAAAAAATAAGGGTGGTTTTACATAGACGTTCATCCGATTCTTGGCACGTTTTTGTAACACAAGATTTCCCTCCAGTTTTTTTTTTTTTTATCTGCAAAACCACGCACTTGATACGAAAGCTGCGGAGTTAAAAAAAAACAGTTTACTTTCAATATGACGCGCTATGTAAACACACCTAAAGTATATTAAAAAAAAAAAAATACTTTGATGCTCTGTAGCTCAGCAAATCTGCGCTCTTCTTAATCAATTGAAGCATTAATAATAAAAAATAATTTTTCTAGTCGAAAATAAAAAATGTTTTCAGAGCTCTTAGCAAAAAAGTCACCAAAATATATGTACATATGTAGTTATGTATATATACAAATACACACAGCTGTGTATACTTACGCTTGAATCTATATGTATGTGTGTGTGTATGCAGTTATTTATTTATGACATATGCATACACATACATATATTGGTATTTGCTCATAAAAAATCTGTTTCGTTGCTTCTCACTGGCTTATTATTCGACTGACTGGCACTTTTTTGTTTTCTACACGTAAAACAGTTTTTTTTTTATTTAATGGCGCATCAAAACGCGCAAATATTAACAGCTGTGGCCGAAATTTTGCATTGTATGAAGAAATTTGCACAAATGTCAGTATTTGTTTGTGACCGATAAGCGTGTGCAATAATTTCATCGATCGAATCCCTATTTTCAAACTTATATGCAAATTTTATTGTATTATGTGTATGTTCATTAGAGCGTACTACCTCATGGCAAAACAAATTTATATTATAATATTAAATTATGATAAATGGATGGTTTAGAGACAATATATTCTCTGAACGTTTATTGATCTGTAGTGCTCCGTTGTGGCAGTAAATCACCAGATTTCAGTTTGGTATCATATACTCGTCCCACCTCACCATAATAATTGTAAATCAAGGCTCGTAAAAAATTATTAAACTTTTGCTAGAAAATAATTTCGTTTATTGCGGTAGAATTTTTTTTTTAAAAACTCTTGTTGCCGAAGGCTTTTAAATTTTTATTCTTAATTACAATAAATAAATATATCCTTGAAACAAATATTGTCTCTGCGAGAGCATCGATGTATTTATACATCTTTTTTTTTTAATTTTGTATTAAATTTCGAAAAGTTTAATATTCATAAATAAATATAGTAATGACCTGCTTGTTGAGATTATGAAAAAGGTAATCGGCATTCTGTGGCCGAGTTGGTAGCGGTGCGTGCTATAACTCGATATGCCGGTGAGTTCGAGGTTCGAATCTTAGGGAGGGCAAGCAAAATCTTAATAAAAAAAAAATTTTTTCTAATAGCGGTCACCCCTAGGCAGGCAATGGAAAACCTCCGAGCGTATTTCTGCCATGAAAAAGCTTCTCATTAAATACATCTGACGTTCGGAGTCGGCACAAAACTGTAGGTCCCTCCATTTGTGGTATAATATAAAGACGCACACCACAAATGGTAGGAGAAGCTCGGCGAAACACTGAGCTATATAGTGTAAGCGCGAAAAATTATTATATTATTTTTATAATCGGCATTCTAACATAAATAAAAAATAATATATAAATTTGTCAAATTCAAGTTTTGTTTCAAGCAAATTGCGTTGAACTCTCGGATTCTAAATTTCCGCTTGGCCTAGTAAACCAACAAGAAGATGCCTTCAGTCATGTGTTATTTGATAGATCAGTGAAAGTGGATTGCATTTAAATATTCGAATATTTACATTGACTTCCACATGCGTAAGCTGTTCTATAGAATAATTCGTAAATAGATCAGATGTTTGGAAACCTTAACCATTTGTCAAACTTTCCGCTCCCACTCATTTGTAGTATATCACAAGGAAGACATTGACTAAAGATGAAGACGACGAAGCTTTTCTCGTTTGTGCAGACCTTTCGGTCTCAAAGTGGTCCCGAAACGTTCTGGTACTATTTCTGAACTAGTCCCTTACGAAACGGCTGTGGACTTGTTATGAACCTATCACGAAATAGGCTGAACTAGTTCCAAATTATCCCGAAAAAGTCCCGATCAAGTCCCGAACTTGGCCCGAACTAGTTCCGAATTTTACTATCGAGCACTGTCGCTAGTAACACTGACTGCATTTGATAATAATGATTTTTGAAATCTTTCCATTTTGAATTTTGTGCTTTACTGGCTCGAGAACAGTTTTTATATTAATAAAATCGTAATTTTTAATTCTATCGATATATTTCGATTGCAATCGTCTTCAGCCCGAATTTATTTTCGTCCAAAATTGGTATATGCATACAAAGTTACGTATACGCCACGGCGAATTATTTACAACAGTTCATTGGATTTTTTTCATTTATTTTATCGAATTTCCTCGAGCATCTAAATAATCGAATAAAATAAATCTAAAGAAAATAGTTATTGGAAAGTTCAAATATAATTTTGTCAAATCAAAGCATTCAATGTCTTAAACTTCTGCTAAATCGCTTTGCTTTAAACTGCGCTTCCCACAAGCGGCCATTCAGCCAGCCCACCTGTCAGCCGAGTGACCAGTCGAGCAACATAGTTATGACACTTCAACTCTATTTGCCCGGCGGCAAGCATTTATTGTGTATCAAATACCATTTACTAGCCAGGGTCGGCTTATCGGTGCATGCATTTTATTCTTTGCCTTTGTTTGGATTTTGCTGTCGTTGTATGTGTATGTGTATGGCAGTGTATGTGTGTGTTTGAATATTAGAGAGTGCGCGTGTTGTAAGGTGCTTGAACTTCGACAAGGCCATTTGGGTAGATAACAAAAAAAAAAGAATTAAAAAAAAAATCATGTCTTACAATAATACAAGCACTCATACCTTCGATATTAAGCCATGCTATGCGAGCCTTTGTGTCGCAGTAATTGGCTCAATGTTGTTTTATCCGAAGATATTTGTATGTATTCGTTGGTACATATGTATTTAGTATGTTATGTACTTGGTCTAAGGCTTAGTTTGCAAACTGATTTTGGGCGAATCTACAAGTGTTGTGACATTGATGCTTATTATAATACAACAAAACGGCGGGTTGATGATGATGGTGTTGATATGACACTTTAATGGCCTGCAAATGCCAAGAAACTGCGCAATGTAAATGTGCGCGAAAAAGATTTCTCATTTTTTAAAAGCCGTCTCTGTCACAGTTCATTGGCCAACATTTTGGTTGTTATTAAGTGGCGTTAAGAGTGCGGAAAATTTTTAGCTTTATCGTGAGTTGTAAATGATTTTGTTTTGAATAAAAAACAGTCGGTAAGACAGTGTTATTTTATGTGATTAGGTGTATAAATATTTTTATAAAGGTTAAATTTTTTGGCACAAATATGTAAATTCATTGTTTAGCACTACAGTTCGGCAAAACTTTCCTCTGCGCTTTTCTTTATAACCATAATCCAATTAACGCTATTGATTGTCATATATAAAATTTGAATGTTGTCAAATGATGAAATGTATTTGTGCCGTATTTTTTGTGCAAAAATATTTACATATGTTACATATTTATTTAACAAATGTTTTGGAAAATAATTTATGCTTACGAGATTGCGTATAAAAACTGATAACCAACAGTGCTTTTTCACTGTGTATGTATAAATTTTTGTGGCCGCTGTGGTCGAGTTGGTAGCGGTGCGTGCTATAACTCGATATGCCTCTGAGTTCGAGGTTCGAATCTTAGTCAGGGCAAGCAAAATCTTAATCATAGAAAAAGAAAAAGCAATATGGCAAACCTCCGAGGGTATTTCTGCCATGAAAAAGCTTCTCCTTAAATTCATCTGCCGTTCGGAGTCGGCACAAAATTGTAGGTCTCTCCGTTTGCGGTGGAATATAAAGACGCACACCACAAATGGTAGGAGAAGCTCGGCCAAACACTGAGCTGTTGTGTAAGCGCCAAATTATATATATTATTATGTGTTAATTTTAAGTATTATAAGTGCTGTTGGATATCTTTTTTACACCCAAAACCGCCAAATAATGTGACTGCGTGTTGATTAAATTTTGGGTATAAAAATTCGAATCGCCTACCATTTGAAATACTTCAAATTGGTGTAAGTTTAACAGTCTATATACAATTTATCAGTTGCTTACAACAAAGTTAAGCTACAAATTGTAAGTATGCTCCAGTTGATTTATTTTTTAAAAGGTAGCCACCTGTTAAATATTTCAAAATTAACTATTTTGTAGGAATTGCGAATCAGTACAATACTAGTATCAATTAAAATGCCTTCGAAAAAGCTTACAATTATAATAAAAATTTGGGAAGATTCAAAATTAAAATTTGAAATGTACTATGATTACTAAGAATTGAAATTTTGTAGCACACACAGTTGTCAGACAAATGGCGTTTGGGAAAGCTTTAGTTTGAACACATCGAGATGCCACCCCTCCAAAACGTAGCCTAAAATATAATATCAATAACCGATGGGTGACCGCTATTAGATTTTACAAGCCCTAGCTGAGATTCGAACCTTGAACTCAGCGGCAAATATATGTTATGAATTTATTGATATATTAAAATGTGGGTAGGTATCAACCAAATAGGTGTGAAAACACTTTTTAAATATAAAACTCATATAATAATTTATATTACACGAATTCAGATTGGTTTCAATCAAAATTGGTTTGAAAAGGTTGTTTTTTTAAATCGTTTATAGGAGAGTTACCACCAGTAAAAAATTCTTTAAAATTGTCTAAGGCAATTTCCTAGTTGCCATCGTTCTACTAACATGAAGAGGCAAATGATAAATAAAATTACCAATTTTGAACTTAAAATTTGCAGAAATATTTAAGATTTATTAAAACACTTTAAAAGAATTTAAAAATTTTTACATTCCATTGTCATGACGGTGCATATTAGAGCATGAATAAAATTGGCTTTTATTATTTTTCGTGTCTGTTTTTTGTTATTTCTTACCGAACAAAGCATACAATTTTTTATTAATATTTTGTGATTTTTAGATACAATTTAAGATGGTAAGCAGGTGATTTCAAATCAGCATTTTCTACTGAAATATTTTTAAATGACCCCGATTATCGGAGATTATTTCAAGTTCAAACTATTCGATAAACACATAAATTTTAAATTTTCAGAAAATTTGCGAAAGTTTTTTCTTCGCCTATTTTAATGGGTTTTATCTACAACTCTGTTCGAGGAGAATTTTTAATTAATGGAAGACATTTGTTTTTATTTTTTCCTTTTTTGCAGGTGTCTTTTGGGGCTTTGACTATATAAAATGTGGCTTTTGTGAAATTCCAAGATACCCGATTTAATTTCTTAATTTTGTTACGTAGTATGTAAAAAAAATGGTAAAATAGTACACATTTTTTTCATTTCATTTACTTTGCTTTTAGACACACTGAAAATACAAACATCTTTGCTAATCAGTAGACTAAATTTTGCTCTAAGCACATGTTGATACGCAGTTAGAAATAAAGAAAAATTCAAGTGTGTGTTTGTGTGTATGTGAAGGTAAAAATACCCTGCAAGAAACCCGATTTGTTTTTGTAGCTAAAATATATTCTCAAATAAGTAAAAGTAAACACACAACCGCATGTATGACTATGTAAAACTTACAAAAATATAAAAAACCCAACTGTTGCGCAGATGTATTTTGGCCCGCATTAAACTATTGTCAATATAACTAGTTTAAAAAAAATTTGGAAATTATAGTATTAATTTGCCGGAGAATACACTTTAAAAGACTAGCTCGCTCCTACTATTTTTTTTTATAAATGAATTGCTATTGCTGTTGTTTTTTTTTTGGACAGCTATATTCAGAATTGTATGACTACTCACAGTAATAAATTTGTTTCTCACCTCCTAACCGCCTGAAGCATAAAATACAGCAACAAGATCACCGCATATTGAGGAAATTTCCATCGTTCTGTGAACAGCAACTGTGATAGCGAACTATAAACACACTGTGAACAAATATGTAAGTAAGTGAGTAAGTGCGCGAGTGAGCAGGGAATTGAGAAAGTGAGCGAATGGATTAAATTATTAACTTTGTACGCAAATACAACAATAACGTTTGTAGCATTGATATTCATGTTTCTACACACATATCTGCCTTTGAAAATTTGACAAAACTAGCTATCAATGTAGTATAACTGGAAAGAATCTTATATGATTTAAAAAAAAAATTAATTATACAAAAAATACATTTTAGATGAAATTTTCAAATTAAAACCGGCTAAAGTAAAATTTGTGTTTTTTTCTTAAAAAATGCAGATATGTACATACATGTGTATGTCTACATAATAATGTATAATCTTTGACTTATGAAATTCGCGGTAAATGTTGTTGGCAATAATGTTGCTGCTGTGTTCTATCAGTAAAGTGGCACACAAAGAGATTAAGCGCAAACCGCAAATCACTTAGCCTAGAGAAAATGCGCTTCAAATCGCTCACTTAAATGCGAAAGCAAACAAGTATATACTTCATCTCATAATTATATTAGCACCAATTTGCAGAACTTGCATTTAAAGTATTAAATTTGAATTTAAATTTCCAGTTGAAAGGCATAGTGAAAAACTTTATAATGTTGACGAATTTAATTTCAGTTTTCTAGAAAGCTTAAATCTTTACTTGATATAGTTTTTGTGGTATAATGTATTTGTATATCTATTTAACAATACTGCAATTTAATTGAGAAAAAGCTAGTGTTGTATAGTTATAATTTTGAAAGAGTGTTCTTTAGGGTGGTTAAAAATTTGTAGGAGAAATAAGGAGAGCTCTCTTATTGTTTTATCGAAAAGTGTTAGTTCATTTTTCTGTTGGCCTAGTAAAATGTTAATATTTTATAATTTTATTGAGCTCAAGGCCAGTTTATGGAAGATTTGTTTGTGAAAAAACAACAACAGCTTTCAATGGTTGAAGTTATAGTACTATTTCGGAAATCACCACATTTCCTCATCAGACTTCTTAAAAATATTAATCTTTGTGTTGTTTTTAATTCAAAAAATATTTATAGGTCACTCACAGCGCTTAAACTTTTTGATGTAATTTATTTGGATTAAATTTTATTTTTCGTTGAAAAACTTGGGTTTCTGCAAGAATCTATCAAACAAATAACTAACTTATTTTAAAGTTTTTTATTAAAAATTTGTTAATTATATTTACTATATTTATATTTTTTTAGGATTTTTGTGGAGTTCATAATAAAAAGTTAATATTAAAAATTGTGTTTACTAAATAGTAAGTTATTATACTTTGAATTAGTTTGAAGAGAAACAAAGTTGGCTGGTTGAAATGTATTAATCTACACATATCGCACATAGTTAATAACACAGCCCTTTATGAATATAAATATACATGTACATATATAATAATAAATATAAGTGTGTATGTACGTATGTATATATGATTGCAGTTTCGCAAAGTACATATTTAATCGAATGAAATAGCACAACGAAGCATGCCAAGTAACGTTTAGAAAAAGTATTTACATACGAGTATTTGCGAAAAGAATTTGAAAAGCGAAAACCCATTAATTGCGGTTTATTCGCCGGTGCACTAAATATGCAATTTGCAATGAATCAGCGTGCGCAAAAGTTACGGTAACTGATCCATAACGCTCATTGCTGGTTACCAGTGGCGTAGCTACAACTTCGGGCGCCCGGTGCCAAGCATATTCTGCCAACCACCCCACCTCCATATACACACATACAAGTTTCTTGAGGTGGTTCGGCCGAAAGTGGATGTTGACAAAATTTGTTTGATATTCAGACTAAAATCTAGAAACAAGAAGCCACACAAATTCTGAATTTCAAAAGTTCTCACAATACGGTTTTTGAGGAAATCGATTGTATGTAAATTTACACGGCCTCTCATGGAAAGCCACAAAAAAAACTCTTATTTGCCATATATCTCGTACACTTTTGACATGATGTGCAGGAGTTTTTGCCCTAATTAAAATTAAAATATCTATTGTCCCGTTTTTCATAATTTTATCAACTATTTCAATAACATTTTCAAAACTTTAGAGCAACAAAAGGATTTGCTACATTCGAAGCATAGCTGGGCAAACTGTGAGCGCGACACGGCGCGACGTCGGAGTAAAAATTAAGAGACTATTTTTTTTTGTCATTCCGACGTCGCGACTTGTCGCTCTCACAGTTTGCCCTTTGATTCGACTGTAACATATCCATTTGTTTCTCGAAATATGTTCGGTAAAAAATCACGTTTTTCTAAAATGGAAAGAAATCAACCAAAAAACGAATCTATGCTCGAACTACCTTAAGCATGAAAGTAATTGTTCGTTTCAGCATTTGCAACTGTACTGGCTGCCGCCAAATTTACAATGATATATAATATGTGATTTTGCAGCGATCAAAGCTAGAAAAGGGCACTTTAAGCTACGCCACTGGCTGGTACCTTCCCATCAGACATCTGTGTAATATGGATTGAGCAATTACGCCTCCACACGCATTTGTCGAAAAGCGAGAAAATATATTTCTATATGAATGTCTACAAATATTTTTTCTATATACAAGTTTCAACAGGCATCCAAGAGATATAGTCGTACAAAGGTACATAACTACATATACATATGTAGATACATAAACACAAATTTATTTACCAAGCAGAAAAATTCTTTGGCGTATTTCTGGTGAATTCATTTCTCTTAAAGCTTGTGTTCTTGGAAGCACTGCTGTTCGCTTGATTGCTCTTAATTTTTTTGCTTTTACTTCATGCCAATCGTAGCAATCATATTTAACACTGTATTTATTTCAGAGAATTTTATACGAAATTCACCCAGCGAGATATTGTGGAAAATAAATCAGTGAGCGTTGATTTAATTTTGTTTATCATAAATTATAATTTTTTAGTGTACATTTTTTCTATATAAATTGTAACTTTTTAACATAAATATTGACGCAAAGGCATAAAGCATTTGGCCAATTGTTAGAGTAAACAGCTCAAAGCTAGCTTAAAATTCAAATGATTAGCAACAAGTATAGTTTCGCTGTAATCGTTTTCGTTGGAATAGATTTTTC
Source organism: Philophylla caesio (assembly GCA_963971545.1). Classification (NCBI taxonomy): domain Eukaryota; kingdom Metazoa; phylum Arthropoda; class Insecta; order Diptera; family Tephritidae; genus Philophylla; species Philophylla caesio. The sequence continues at coordinate 71,105,814 of OZ020609.1, read as the reverse complement.
CTGCGGGGTACATTTATGTACATACATATGTATGTGTGTGAATAAAGTATGTACATATGTATGTTTAAGTGCATGCACGTCTGGATGTACTCGTATATTTGTAGATGATTTCACAATTGTATAAAAAAGTGATCAGATCGCCGCGCAATTTATTTCATTAATTTATTTATTGATTTAATTTCCAACAACAAACTAATTGATACTATCGCACATTAATGTGGCATGAATAATTCTTGCGAACACAAATTAAGATGCAGATTGTTAATTAAATTTAATATTGTGCAAAATAATTGAATAAAACACAAAACAGAAAAATTAAATTGAAGTAAATTGGATCTGACTGACGAAGCGCATAAAAAAATGATTAACTTAAAATAAATTAAAGGAAAATGATACAAAATTTAAAATAAAACAAATAAATTAAATTTTAAATTTAATATATTAATGCAATTCATCAATAAATAATACCGGTTAAAAATTATTTAATTAATAAAAAAAATAAACCAAATCTTAAAAAAGTTTTGTCAATTTCATGAATAATTGAAGTTTTTTAAATAAATCAAGCAAAAGATAGCAGATGGTCTTTGTTGCTTGTGCTTGATTTTATATTGTTTGTTTTTTACTTATGTATATCAAAAAATTTAAAAATTTTATTAAAATATATTAAATAACAAAATTAAATGTATGTAAATATTGAAACTATGCAATAAAATAATATATTATAAAAAAATTTAACGCAATGAAGAAAAATTAAAGATTAAAAATAAACCACAAAAAATAAATAAATATAGAAAAACAAAAATAAAAATATAGTAAAATAAAATATGAATAAAAAATTAAAATTAAATAAATAAAAAAAAAATCGAATTTAAATAATAACCAATCTACTGAAAAAGTAAAAGAATGAGATTATGAAAGAAAAATCAGTTGCATAAGGATTTAAAAAAAAATAAAATTAAAAATTAATAATAAAACTTTAATAAGGATTTTTTTCCGAAATTTTAGAATCATAAAAAAAATAAAAATATTAATATAAAATAAATTGGAATAAGATAGAATGAATACCCGTAAATATTAAATTAAAAAAATGAGTATTAAATAGTGAAACTTCGCTTTTAACCTATGTGAGCCTATTTATATTTTAAGCGAGATCTCTCATTGCCCAAACATTCTCAAAATGGCTTGAAAATACATATATTAAAAAATATATCCATCTAACAAGCCACATCATGTTTTACTTCTCTCCATTAGGCTGTGAACACGTCAAAGAAAGCGCGGATATGCTTTAACTTTACAGAGTTTTATGTAAACCTTATTTGAATTTAGTTTCAATTTAAACATGAAATGGATTTTGAAAAAAAAAAAAAAATTCAAATAAAAGAAGAGCAAAAGCATACATAACTTACCAGAAACAACATTTATGCCCAACCCAAACAGTAGCTAGCTTATTGCCACTCTACATAAATGCTCGTACTGATTAGATAAAGTTTTTGCGCTGCAACGTAGATTTTGTGTAAATATTTAAAGATATGGTATATACTCGTATGTACATACATACATACATATATACTATATAAAGTGTCGACGCTTAATATCCGCTTGCACAAACGCCGCTTATAGCTCTGCTCTGCTGGAATTCTAATCTCTAGAGTATTGACAATGACACACGGGCACGAAATGTAAATAGAGAACTGTCATGTGTGAAATCAGTTTCTGCGAATAAAAGCTATCGCTAGTAGATCAGGCGAGTCTAAGGAACGCGTATTTTAAACGCCCCCCTCTATTCCCCCCCTTCGATGGGCTGTGTATCTTTTATATTATGCCACAAGTTAACTGCGTGTAAATGTATTTGGAATATCATGTGAATGTGTACAGTAGTACGGTAAAGAAACATTTTGCTGAAATATAATTTATTTAAGTAATTAGGAAAAAATAATAGTGGTTTTGTGTGATGTATTTGAAAATATGTAGAAGTTTTCGCATTGTCGTGAGCGACTAATTTATTATTTGGCTAACCGACATGTTCAAGTAGTAGCCGACTTTGATACTTAGTAAAATAAAAAAAAAAATTAAAAAAAAACACATCCGATTGATTGATAACACATATGTATGTATGTATATTTCCTTAATGAAGTGGATAAAGATTGCAGTTTTGGTGAATTTTCTTGTAGCGCTTATCGACTTCAACAAGCATCGAAATTGCAAATTTTTGTCAAATATCCAAAAAATTGATTCGTGGCTTAAAATACATTTTTTAGCGCAGTAAATCAGTCAGCTGCATAGACTTACATATGTATGTACATATTTGAGTAAGACTCGTTTAATATAAATTCCAAAATCATTTATTAAATAGTTAAAAAAACTAAGCTCGCTCCATTTAAAGCTCAAATAAAAAGCGTATCAAAGTTAAAGACACTCAATTATTAACAAGTTTTGATCATTTAATTTTTTTTTAGTATCTTATATTTTTTAATTAAAATAAAATTCATTTACTGACAAATACCTTATAAACCAAGTTTTAAACTTTACTTAAAATTTGTAACAATTTAGCAAATTTTTCTTAAAATTTTCTAACGTTTAAAAAAATTAAGAATATTTTTGAGTATGCAGTTTTATAGGCCATGAAATTATTGTAAAATAAAGTGCAGGTTTCAAGTGACTCACAGTACTAATGCTTTTTTGTTTGCTAGGCTGTTGAATTTTTTCCTTAATACAAAAATTTTGATTTTGATGTGCTTGAAGGAAGAATATGCAGTGAAAAAATTCAAAGAAATCAAAAGCAATATTTAGCTGGTTGAATCTTATACTTCGTTGTACTAAAATTTAATGCGCTATAAAACTGCATATTTGCGAATAATTTAAAAAGTTTTTGTTGTTTGGAACTTTGATATTGATTTGTTTAATTTTTATAATTTTTGGGTAAAGCTTTCAAACTTGGGCTTGTATGATTCATGTTCGAGAAAGAACTACAACTTTATTGAAATTTACCAGAAGTTAAGCGGGAAAAAAATATATATTTCAAAATTTACAATTTGCTGGTATAAACGCAAGTTTTAAACTTTACACAAAGTTTATTATAATTCAATAAAATTTTATTAAAAGTACACATAAGAATATTTGTGAGTTTATAATTAAATGGGATTTTTTTAATTTTTTATGAATGTGCAATTCTTAAATGCTTTTAAAGGAAGAAGGCGACGAACACTATTTATAAGAATGCTATATAAAATCAGTCGGAATTTATATTTACTTATGTATATATAATATAAATATATCGAAATCTCTAAAGTGGTATAAATGCCTGTATAACACACTTTCTCTGCACTTTAAAAATATTAAATTGTATGTATGCAGCGTCACTTGTCCTACTTCCTTTATCCGTGGCTGCCAACCAACCATCCGCATTACCAGCAGCTGCCTCATCGCAATAACCAATAACGCGTGTGTTGTGTCAGTAACATATCAGTAACATTGATACCGGGATTTTCGAGATCTAAAAACAAAAAACCGGGTATCTTGAATTTCACGAAGTTTTGATTCGTAATAATTAATTTATAAAAAAATTTAACACGTTTTTAATCGTTGTATTATAGAAGTATACAAAATAACATTAAAATAACAAAGAGAACGATTTGTTGTAGTTCATGCCTGTATTTATTGGTCTAAGAAGATATAAACGTAATATTTGGCAATCATATAAAATAATTTATACTTCAAGTACCAATATACCTACATATTATAGAAGCAAATGCACCTGCAAAATAAAAAAATATATTTTTAATCACTGTTTGAGTACAATATTAAATAGCAATATATTGCCATTCAGTAAAAAAAGAAATACTTAAAGTAAAAATTAAATGCATCGCCCATTCCATTATGAGCAAAGCAGAATTATTCCTTATTCTGATCAAAATGCCATCTTAAAATAATAAATGCCTTAAGTGTGTTATCATCTAATGTGGACCTAAATTTTTTGCATTTAAAATATGCAGTGGAGAAGCATTGCTGCGCCTACTTGTTGGTTGGATTGTCCATAAAAAGTTAAATGCTCACTATAGGACATAGCCTTTATCGCCTTATTACAAAAACTATTTCTGATAAATTGTATGCCTTTCGAATTATGGACAATTGCGAGCTGTTTGTTAAAACTTGATGCAATTTATCTTTCAGACTTTCTGCCTTGTCCAGTTCAAGCAACTCGTCGTTAGTTCTATTAAATTCGCTTTCATAGTAAGGCTCATTTTCTGCTCAAGGAGGATATTCTCCTGCTAATTTATAATGCTAAGGGCAAAACGAACTTAGTTGTAAACTGTTGTAAACTTTTTCTTTTTGTTTCTCATGTTAAATATTCTTATTTCAATACATTTCTGAAAGGTATGTTTATTCGATCGGCTATTTCTGTTTTAAATCATTCGAGCTTTATTTTTATTTGACTTTTGCTTTGCCCTTGAAAGGGAAATTTTTAATGCTACAAAATTAAAAAAAAATAAATGGCTATTAAATTAACTGTATTCGGAATTCCGGCTTTTAAATAAACTTATCCCGGGATATTTGGGAGTTAAAAAATGCCGGAATCCTGGAATTGAAATACCTTAAGTAACAGTAGCAAACAACAATAACATAAACCACGCATTCATAATAAATACGTTGTATTGGCAATCTCATGGCATGCGCTGCGTTACCCTCAGTTGTCATTGTGACTGACACGTTTCGCACGCTACTGTAATATCAATAAGAAATAACAAAAAAAAAAAAATTAATTCAAGAAGAAAAGAAAAAAAATTAAATAAAAAATATCGCATAAATGCTGAGGCGCCTCTGACTAAGTGAATGAACTCGACGTATTGGCGAATGCTTACTAAGAAAATTGCATAAAAATGTAAAGATAAAACGGAAAATATGAAAAGCAAAAGAACAAAAGTAAAAACGCAGAAAGAAAAGAAACAGTCAATGAAAAATGCATTTCAATAATGCAAAGCTTGCTTGTCAGTAAGCGTGCGACATGTGGCTGCCTTACTTTTTACCCGTCCAGTTTATGCCTTGCCTCCATTTTTACTCGCCTTCGGTTTTCTTTTGAGCTGACAGCGCAGAATATTGCGAAATGCAATCATAAATGTTTGTTAACAGGGTGAATGGTGAAGTCGGACGGAAAAAGCGGCGATTTTGCTTTTATTGATTTTAATTTTATAAAGAAGTGCTGGTGAGTATACGTACATATGTATGTATGTACAATGAACAATGAAGTACACACATATTTTTCTAAAGATTGCTATACCTAACGGCAAGGAAACGTGAATATGTAATAATAATGTAAAAATAAGTGCTAAAATTTTACTATATGATCTTTAGTAATTGTAATGTGTTGATTTAACGGTTTGCTTTTAGTATGCTCTGAACTATGAAAGCTCGAAAGCACCAATCATCTCAACCGACAGAGGGAATCATATGAAAAATTCAGGGATTATAATGCCAAGTCTAAAGAAGGCGAAGTTAGGAATAAAATAATAACTGCCTCTAATGCAGTTCTTCATTCAGGGAAGTTGGCAGTTTGCGAAATATCGGAAGTCTCCAGCAGAAGCATTCGAAGCATTCAAAAGCACTTCACACGCATGTAGCAGGAATTACTGTATGTAGCCGCTTGTCTTATAAGTAAGCGGAAGTGGTAAAATGGAGGATTTTAAGGTGTGCCGAATGGTGTATCAGTTTTCGGAGTCTCACCTCAGAAGCAATGAGCACAATTATGGTCGCAACGCGTCTCGTTGTTCGGTGCATTTGGAACATCAGACAGAGAGCAGACTCTACTAGAGTCATCCAACATTTGTAGAGTGAGCTAATTTGCTAGCGCATACATACGAGTATTTTCGTCGTTTCGCTCAAACTCTTTCCCTTATTCTCTTTATCTCTCTCTCTTCGTTTATGGCAGTTTGAAAGCTGGTACATAGGTGGCGCTGTCTAACAGATTTTATTACAAACCTGTTCTTTTATTAAATTTCAGAAATATGTTAAATTGTTTACCGAGATTGTTAATTTTTCTAGGTTTATAATTTTTTTGTTTTTGACAATTTTTTTTTTCATTGAACGTGTACTAAGGTTCTATTGTTATTTAAGTCTTTAATAAGGTGTTATATCAATAACTGTAGTTGAGATTAAATCCACTTTCTGATAACTATCTGATAACGGAGGGTAACTTTCGAGTCTAATAACGAATGTAGTAAACTTCGTAAAAGAAATTAATTCACTTATTTTTTTTATCCAATTTTTGAATATATAATAATGCTCAAATTTTGACTTGTGATAGTGTGTTCTTTTAATTGTATCGAAACAAAATGTTTCTTAATTAGTACTGAAAAATCGTTATTTTGCCCCCCAAAATTGCTATCGAATAAGTCTTGAGACGGCCCTGGAGCGGTTCTTTCTTAGTCTCAAAGGGAGCCCTAATTAGTCCCGGAATTTTAATGAAGTATTCGTTAACAGATCACGAAACTATGCCAAATTAGCCCTTAAATAATATGTGAACCAATCCCGAAATAAACCCGAATGAGTACCGAAATAATCTGTAATGAGCTAGAACTAGTCCGACAACAATAATATCTTTTCCTACAGTTCATTTAGACAACTTACCAAGCGAAGTAACATTTCAATTGATTAACATTTTAATATTTCGATACACCTCAATGAATTTACTCATCATATTAACTTCCATTTATTGCTTTTGTGAAATTTACATTTCCGCATTATAATTAAATTGCAATACAAATATTTATGTCAATTTGTATATGCGTTTTAAATATTTTAATGCATGAATTTTAAACGAAATAATTTGCATTCAGCTCTTGTGGGCATGATATTTTGATTTTATGAATTTCAGCAAAACGAACGTGTTCATCAATAATGTAAATACAAGTAACTATGTAGCGCAGAAAACTCTCCTATGTGGAAAATTTCAACCGCAATCAAAATTATCTGTCTCGTGGTGAAAATATTGATACTGCAAATAGTTTGCTATCATTGGATCGGCCAATCAGCGATTTGTTTACACAATATTTAAATAAAAACAACATAGAGTGGGTGTTCAATATGAGTAAATATTTATGTATGTATGTATGTATGTAAGTAGCAGCTGTTGGGCTCCATCAGTAGCCAGCGACCAGACGTTATCTCGCGGTTCACTCCAAAAAATTGTTTTGATGATATTTTCATTATCTACGTTTTATTTTGATTTGTTTCCCTATCAATTCGTCCATCTGCTTATTGGCTTGTTTATTTGCACAACTTTTTCGTTAATAAGATAACCGTCTCTACGTAGCTCCTTTACGCCCTTCTTCAGCTCTTCGATGCCAACACTCGCCGCACAATTTACAAGCTTCTCACTTATTTGCGTTTCAATTCACAATTCGCAATTAAAGGTTTTCCTATTTTCTTCTCTAGCGCATCTTTCAGCTGTTGCAACTGCAACGCAATTGTTCGTTTTAATTCCTCTTATAATTCTGTTGTTTTTATTAGTGTAAATGTTAGCATATTTTCTTGTAGCTTTCTGTATGCATTTTCTCCACGCAGTTGTTCTTTGCCAATATCAAACTAACAGTCTAACTTATTATCTCATGAATGGTAATTGTCTGTGAGTTTTCGGGCGATTGATTGTCTTGGAGATAAACTCGTAAGTTTATAATAGTTTAGTTTATTTGCGCCACTGTACCGACTTCTTGAAAGCTGTGAGAGCTCAGGGACAATATGTACTTGTTTCCTTGACTGTACGCACTCTAGAGACAAAAAGAAAACAAATAAGTGGCTTGGTTAATTCGATGTATACAACAAAGTTGAGGGAGAAGTTTTTCTCTTTCCCGCGTTGAAGATTTCACTGTAAGTTTAGAAGTTCAAAATAAAACATTAAAAACCTCAGAAAAACCAAAAATATATATTCAACTATTTGATGTCATCGAGGAAAAGTATATAAGCATAAATTAAAGGCAAATAATTTATTTTAAACCATTATATAAAACAAAGTAAGGAACTGAGTTTGGCTAGGTAAGCGTGTCTTTCTCTCAGGACACAATCAACCTTCTTGGGTGTCTAGCGCCGAGGCCTGCCGATTCCTCTACCATATATCTCGCTATGTCCTAAAACTCATATGAAAATTTTGGTCTTAATGTCACAGCCATCTCCATTAGAGTTGTACGCGCCATTTCATGCCTAGAGTAGATACTCGCGACTGTTCGATGAAAGACTTTTTAACCGACAACGAATATGTCAGCTTCAGGTTTCGTATGACACTTAATTTTGTGCAAATAAGAAAAGTTGCTACGCGCAATTTCGACAGATTTGAATCAAAGATTGAAAGGTGTTAGATGCGTTGCCTTGAAAGAGCAAGTAAAATGTTAAGGCTATATTTTATTAGAAAGAGTTGGACTTATTGCTGAGTTTAAGTAAAATAATTATGATGATCAATCACAGATGGCGCTGTTCCTGTTTTGTTCGGAAATTGGTGTAATTGCGAAACCAAAAAAAAATATTTGTGATAAAGCTCATTAATTTTGTTTGCTTATTAGTCTAAAATATGGATGTCGTCCGATTTGATTACTTTATAGGGATAAATCTCTTCAACGCAGCATGTAGTAGCATTCATTTTTATTTAGTTGAAAAAAAAAAAATAGTTTTTGTTTCGGTTTTTGTTTATGGCTTTGTTTATGTATGAGTTTGACCTTTCAGTGCAAAATGAAATTACTTGCAACCATCAATAATACCGAAAATATAAATTAAAAACTTTTCTACCATGCGGACTTCATCTCATAAACGTCATTTTCGACTTAAGCAACTATGCTTTCAATTTCACTATGCTACCAGTTTGATGGTACCTCATAAAAATTCTATTAGTCCCCACTTGCAGATAATCTTCAAAATCCCCCAATACCGAAAAAAAACGACGCTAAGCAAACCCTCCAAGCATGGAGGTGTGATAAAATGTCAACAGAAACGTCACCAAGGCAATAAGCCCAGCGCACTAAACATATTTAATGGCCGAAAAATCATATTGGCATGCTACATTTGACGCTTTCAATATAATAGTGTAGTATGTCAGTTCGCAACACGAACTCAATCATCAATATACTCGTCTTGGCTAAATCTGCGTCAATGATACTGCTAAAAAAAATATTTTATAAATTTGTGTGCAAATTGCAAACGCACGTATAAATTTATGTACATATACACATACCGCTTGGCCGTTAGTCACTTCAGGCATTCAAACTAAAAAAAAAAAATGTATTTGCTTGTATACCTTGTGTCTGCGTCAACACCTTCCTTGTTATGGAAATGAGTTAAGAATAATACAAATTAATTAGCAAATTTTTCTCTTTGAAGAAATATTGAAAGTGATCGAATATTGGATAAAGTATTTGAGAATACATTGTTGCTAATTTAAATGTATGTATGTGTAGTTTATTAAATATGCTTTAGAGGAAAAAATTAATTAGAATGTGAAAGCATCACAAAAAATGTTTTTTTCCGCTTATGATTTTACCAGTTCCTGCAAGAATTGTATTTTTAATATTGCACTCATAATACTTATAAGAAAGAAAAAACCAATTTAACAGATTTCGATATTAATACCATATCAATAATGAAAACAATTTCGATAGCAACAACAATTTTTTGGGTATACATTTTATAATAACTTAAAAATCTTTCTTTACGATAAGAATTTCGAAATGGATTCAGAATTGGCTACGTTAATAAAATTTCTTACAGCATCAACAATGATGAAGATATCGAAAAATATTTAACAAGTCTTTTTTCTTATAAAACATCGATCTTTGCCCGAAAATTTAATAAAAGTTTCTTATTTGCTACAGGTTCTCTGTGTTGTGAACCGTTTTATTTATGTTTTCTTCATTTACTGTTATTCAAACAATTGCACACATCAGCCGTGCTCCCAGTTTCACATTTACAAATTTCTCTGTGGATTCGGTTTGAAATCACATGTTTGGTGCTCCCAATTTCACATTCACATAAATTTGTGTGACAGGGTTGAGCTGATATGCTATGAAATTTGTGAAATTGAGAGCACACTAATTCACTTTTAGAGGAAATTTTAAAAATCACATTGTGGAATTGAAATGTGTAACTGGGAGCACGGCTGATAATCATTTTTTTAAATCGGAAAAATTTTTCATTGCCAAGTTTTTTCGTGTTTTTTTTTTATAAAAATATATTCCATAATTCAACATGAATTGAAAGTTCAAAATTTGGACCAAAGGAATGTAAAAATGAAAAACAAAATTCTTAAAAATTTTAAAGCCAATATTTGGAAACTCGAAAAAAATCTGAGTATGTGCATATTTTAAGTGACTAAAAAAACTTGGCGCTGTTTTTTATATTTTTTTTAAGAACTCGATTGTGAAACCTTTTTGTTTCCGTATGAAGCGTGTATTTTTTACGATTCAGTGAAACTAAAAAAAATTTAAATTTCAAGTTTTCGAAAAAATTGCTAAAAATCAGGACGATGTTTGTAAGCAATTTGGCTTTAAAACTGCAAACTCAGATCTTTTTGGAGGCTCAGAATAAATGCGTAAAAATTTACAAAAACATCTTAGATAATTTCATAAATTTTTTATAAGGTAGATAAGCAAATCCCATTTATGTGATATGTGTTGACTTACGCACTACATATATGTATGTCTATATAAAAAATTAATGAAAAAATGGCTATTAAAACAAAAGCCGTTAATCTTGCATACAAAAAAAAAAAACTACTAAAAATTCACATCTCATGTGTTAGCAACTATGAAGATGCCATACCCTTGATTACAAACAATGATTGATGTTCTTTGTCGTTTTGTTTCCTTTCATTTTCAACATTCCCTCTTAAGCGAAAACATTTATCACTACAAGTTATTCTTTACAAAACAAAAAATAGCCGAACTTCCGCCTTTTTCTTGTTTGCCGCCAAATATGTTTGTAGGTAAGTTTGCTGGCGTTACGTCACGTTAAAATACAACGAGTATCTATGTACGTACATGTACGCCAGACATACGAAATGGGTATTTTTCCTACAACCTTAATATAAAAATAGATATTAGTTTGCGTCAAGTGGGGCTTGTCTAGAGAGCGTTTATTTTCGAAAGTGTCAAATGTAAAAAGAAAACACGTAAAATAAAAATATACATACAAGCGAGTATTTGCGCCCGCCAATTGGTTTTCGCCGCAGAAATTAATATTAAAAAATAAACGTAACTTTGCCTTTGTTGGTTTTTTTTCCGCTGATTGATTCATAACTGAACATTTTTTAAAGTAAAAATTAATTATATACCAACAGCACAAAATTAACTGCCACGAAGAAAAGAGACAAATTTTTAAATCTTCCACACTCACACATTACTCATACGTCATGGCGTCGGTGTTAGTGTAAAATATGCTTCTGACTAACTTGGAATGTAGCAACAAAGATTTTGTTGAAATTATTAATATGTGGTGTGCAGCGTTGCAAGTTTTTATATCACACTGTTTTTATTTTATTCTGTTGTCATAAACGACTGGGTGCAATTATGCGCGTTTTTAACGAGCGAGTTCAACGAACAAATTTTTTCCTAAGCAATCTAAGTTTAGAATTTTTTCTTATACCAAATAGTTGCATGTTACTATTTTAGCACAAAAACAACAAGAATAATAAGTGTTAACTAATCTACGTGAATGCATACACTGCAATGACGTAAATGCTGACAATTTTTGGTTTTTTGCTTTTTGTGCATAACTTTTTATAGCCGTCTTCTAAAATATTTTTAGCGTATTTCTTACAACAATTTCGTGGGTATCCTTATTTAAAGCATTTTTTTATGGATGTTTGTAAGTACTATTGAAGCTTATATTTTTAGTGAAGCTTTGGACAAAATATTCATTGCAGGTTTAAATATAATCCCTTTCTTTATCAGGTCAGGGAAGCAGGGAATTTACTAAAATTGTGTTTGAGCTTTAAGTGATGATAAGTGACGATAGCCACTGCACTTTTTCTAAGGATTGATTACAACAACTATTTCAAAATACTTGTAATAAAAAGGCTTCTTCAGCCAGTAAGTGGCTTGAGCTTTTTGTATTTTTTTAATTTCAAAAACGTTATATCAATGCAATGTACAGAGTACATATTTTTAGGTCCCTGTTATTCGCGATCATTTCGTGACACGTCTAAGAATATTTCAATGCTAGTAGCCTTCTATAAACTAGTTCCTGCCAATTTGAATCTAGTTCAGGTTTATATTGGAATTAGTTCGCTGTAATTCCGACACTATTTCAGTATAATTTCGGCACTAATATTCGACTTTTTCTGAATATTTTTTAGTAGCTCCGGACCATTTTGAGTGTATTTCAGGAACATTGAATACTAGCTTGGGTTCATTTCGGGATCCTTTCAAGATTTGATCAATATAATTTCAAAACAAAAACCGACTTTTTAGTGACTTTTTTTTAGAGCATTCTTGGGACTGATTCGGGATTATTTCGAGGTAGTTCGAATCTAGTCGTGAACGAAGTGGTTCTGAAAAAGTCGTTCATAGACCTTGCCAAAATGGATTAATTTAATAGCGACTGACATTAAATTTCATGAGAGAGAGACATCATTTTTCAGTTTTTACATATGCTGAAAATTTAAATACTGAATTTATTGAAATTTTAAGTTTTTGTCAATATTAATCATTCATTAATGTAAATTTTGGCATTGATGTCAAGTTCTTAGTCAGTGTCGTTTCTAGTTAAAATATATTTAGAAATTCCTAATGAAACAATTTATTTATTCAAATTAACCACGTAAATTTTAATTAAAATTTACTTTAAATTGACGGTAGATATTGTGGGTTTAAACTGGTAAAAATAAAATTGGAAAGTTTTTAGAACAAAAAAATTATCCGTGAAAAGAAAAATTTTGCCGCGGTCATATTCCAAGAATTAACTTCAGCTGAAGCGTGCACTTTTAAAAAAAGTTTGAAAGAGATCAACTAGTAATTAATAACGCTTAACCGAAAATCCTTGAAGATGGAAGTGCATATGGAAAATGAAGAAACAATTTTTTGAATTTAAGATGACGGCAAAAAAGCAGCAAATTCGTGTTTACGAAAAATTTCCCTAGCTAATCTCTTTCATACTTTTTTTAAAGGTGGCACGCTAACTTCACCTGAAGTTAGCAGTGCATGCGACAGTTTTTCGAATATGACCGCAGCAACATTTTTCTTTTCACGGATAATTTATGGATCATTTACGGATAATTATCCAGTAGTTAATTTTTCGTTAAGTAAAAGTTGGCTTGCGTTGTGGTGCCTTGAAAAAAAATTAAAATTAAATTTTTAATTAATTAATTTAAATTAATAAATTATTAAAAATTAATTATTTAATTAAATTAAAATTAAAACAATAAAAATAATTCGCGCTTACATTTTTAAATGGGTAATTAAATTTTGCACATACATACGCAAAAATTTAATTGCTCTCGAATTGTAGTGTGCGTACATTTTCATGTAACTGCAACACTAAAAATCATTAGTAGTGTATGGATATTTATATGTTATATATACATATTTGAATATATGGTTATTGTTATTGTACGAGTATTCTTCGTTAAAAAAAAAATAAATCTTGAAAGTATCTTAATAACATACGTACATATGTATATTCACAAAATTTTCCTAGCTATTTATAAATTATATCAAACCAATATTCAATTCAAAGAATTTCGCTCTAAATATTCTTCTGCTACAGGTTGTAGGTGTGGCTTATGTGTACACCCGCATGCACTGAATTCGTTGATGATTGAGAAATATTTTTGGCAGCAAATATTTATTTCTGTTCGCATGAAAACGCTAGCTTTGGATGTGCACATGTGCAAACAGCAACCAAGCAACACACCTATATGTGTATATTTTTATGCAGAAAATAAGTAAAGAAATGCATCACTAGCTTCCACGTGCGAAGCAATTTAGCGAGCTACGCAATACAGCTGACACTTCAGTTTTACAAAAATATTACGTTTAGTCGACGTCATTTTCCCCCAACGCCTTTGCTGTCATAAACAAGTATGCGTGCGTGTACAAATTTGCAAGTTTAAAATTAATTTAAGTTTTTGTTTTGGGTTCACTACTACCATTTGCATGCGAGCAAAATTTGTCAACTCACATTAGCTCTTCGAAAACTTATCTTGCCGCATATTTCACATGCATACCACATATCATGCGAGTGACAATAATTGCTTTGACATATGTCATTGTCGCATGCTGCTCATTACGTACCAAACACGTTTGCGCATATAGATACATATCTACAATTGAACATTTGTAGTTACATAAAATTGCATATCTGTGCAACGCCGTTAAATTAAATGTCGCACGCTGTTATTACTTACGTACGAGTATGTTACATACATACACGCTAAATATACACGTACATATGTATGCACACACATTAATTTAATTGCTCACTTTCTCACTCGCTTGGGCGCTCTGCCACGCAGCCCACACCTCGGACCACGCCATCAATACTTAGTTGTAATTATTTTTAAGTGCCTTTTTGTAATGATGTGAATTACTCATACGCACTGTTGCGCCACAGCTACTAGCAGTTACTTGCATACTTACATACTTCGGAATGCCTGTTGTTGCTGTTACTGCTGTTGCTGTTATGATTGACGTTACAGCTAATTATGCACAAGAAATGTTATTGTTTTAACAAAATTTTAGTTGTTGCATTGCTTTTGCGTTGTAAGCTAGTTGGCGGAGTAGTTGTTGTAGATGTGGTTTTACATATGCACATACAAATACACCGTTTTAATAAAAAATTTTGAGTTTGAAATTTTGCAGTAGATGGTATAGACAATGTGAGTCAGTCTAATATTACTAAGGTAAGATGATATTGGTAACAACTTAATTTTAGGGTATAGAATATCGAATGTAATTCGGCGATATTAATACGATTCTTTTCATTTTCGATCACTCTTTAAATAGTTTTCATCTGATATTTACAAATCTTTTTATGTTTCTCTTAAATCATAAGTTTTTATGACTATTTCAATATTTTTAATTTTCTGGATATTTCATAAAAAATATTAATTGAAATTTGTTGCTAAAACCATTAGTATAAAAATTAAAATCGGCGGCAGTGAAGAAGTGAAGAGTTCGCTTGCCAATAAGTTGTAATTGCTTTTCTTTATTCCATCAAAATTTTTAAAATCAACTTTCGTTTGGTATCCATCTCGTTATAATTTACTTTTAAAATGCTTAGACTGGTGGAAAGCTTTTGAAAAAAAAATTTATGGAATATATTTTTTAAAACTTCAAAAATTATTTTCAAAGTAAGTTATATAAACCTTTTTAATTGGATACCCAAATTATATCAATGCATTTGTTTTATAAATTCTTTCAATCGTATTTTTTATTTTTCGAACCATTTTGAGTTTATAGTGAAGAATTAAAAAAAATTTTTTTTACTATCGGTAAAAATGTCCGTCAGACAATCGAACATAAATACTCGTGTAAAGATTAAGATTATTTTGTAGTGAAAAGCATTTTAGTCCAAAATAACTTCAAATTATTTCTATGATCTTTTAAGGGCGAGCATGGAATGAGTTTTCGCCAGTTTGGGTAGAGAACTGTCTCCTGACTGAATTTACATTATTCATTAGTGTTTGTGTGAAATACATCGTAATTTTCATTCCAATATTTCAGATAATTTCCCTAGCTCATGAAGCTGTACAACACGTATAATCTGCTACAGTACTTTATTGTCAGATTTCATATTTAATGATATTGTTGCTTGCGCTTTGACGCTTTTCATTTAGCCCACATTTGATCGCCCACATGCACATTTCCAATTTTCTTGCATTCCGCGCCATCAATTTCATTAGCATGTACATACACACATATGTATTTATATGCATACCATACTTACCTCTTTGTTACTATATATACATGTAGTTAGTATACATAATTTCTGACAACGCCTTCAAATTTGCCATTTATCACTAAGCAGAGCAATCATGTGTGAAAAATTCGTTGTATTTGAACATATTTGCGGGCATATTAAAAATCATTTCCTGTTGTGAAATCATGACCTTAAAATGCTGCAATATATTCAATTTCTAATTGAGGTTCTTGATTAAATTTTATGATCACTTCACATGATTTCCGTTTTCTTTTTTCTTTTTCTAAACATACTTTTTGGGATTTTGGAAAATTAATATATATACGTATACATAATAAGGCAAATGATTTCAATAAGTAAATTTAACATACACCTTTGAATATTTCTCTGTAGCTTTGAAAAAGGATCGATGTTAACTTTGCTTTATGGTTGGAAAAATTGTGACTCAAATTAAAAGTTATAAATAGGAATAACGAAAAAAATAAAAAAAATAAGGATACTGCTTTCCTATATAATAAAATAATATAACAAAAAAACTTTAAACTAAGGTACTTTTATAAAAAAATTCATAGAAAAAAATTAAGAATTTATTTAAAGTTTTAAAACAAACTGAATTTGGAACCAATTTAAGTCATCCCTTGTCTTGTTTGGTTTGAGGACAAACAGGTTTCGGCTTTGTGCCAACTTCAGTGTCGTTTTTCGTTCTCAGACAAGGGATGACGGAAAATCGTTCCAAAATTCAGTATATTCCTTACCTATCGGAAACTTCAACAACAACAAAAAATAAAATATTAAAACAAAATTAAAATAAATTATATTAGAAAAGTAGAAAAATTGAAATTAAAAATGGAACGAAATAAGGAGGTAGTCGAAAAAAATCGAAATAAAATAAAAAGTTATTAAAAGTAAAGTGAAATGAGAAATAATAATATGAAATTAATAAAAAGAAAAAAATTATCAAATTTAAATAAATACAAATGCCTTAAAAGTTTTATAAATATTATATATAAAATAAAGGAATATAAATTAAATTAAACAACGGCAATCAAAAATATGAAATCAATTAAACAAATAAAGAAATATACTTTATTCTATAAAATATGATGTTTAATTAACTTTTAATTAATCAATTGAAACATTTTGTTTATTTAAGACTTCAGCTGAAACATGAAATAACCTAATTTGGATAAACATTACATAAAATAAACTAAAACTTTATAGAAAAATCAATTGAAATGAATAGACTTTCAAAGTAATTGAATGACACAGACATTAAAACCTATTGAATATACAAAATAAAAAAATTTCATGAGTTATATAAAAAAATCATAACTTAAAGGAAATATAAAAAAATATAAAAATAGTTAAAAAAAATTTTAAAATAAATAAATTTCAAACTAGAAATTATTTTTAAAAATAAAGTAAAAAAACGAAAAATATAATATGTAAAATGTAATAATATTTTAACAAAACTAAAAATTGTTTTAAACTTCAACTAAAAAATAATTATAACAAAATTTAAATAATCTAAAGCGCCATGTAAATAGAAAAAAATTTATAAAATTTGAAAAAAAAATGTATATAGTAAAAACTGATCGAATAATTATAATTATTTTATTGTAGCAAAACACATTCAGTCTTCACTAAGCTTCAAGCTTCTCCATACAATCATCCCTCATCCCCGCCATTTTTCACAAAAGCAATATTTTTTTTAATTGTTTGTAAAAAGTATGTTCTTATGTAAATTTTGAAAAGCTGCATACAGTCGCTTATTTATATATGTAACAATGACAAAAGCCAAATACTTTGCAGAAAACCCAAAAACAATTCTGCTCATTTACGCCGTCGCCACAACTTAATTAGCAAGAACCTTTTGAGTTATACGCGGTTATGCAAACGTGTGTAAACATTATACATAGACGAGTGCACTGCGGCTTGCCATTAGTTACGAAATGTGCCAAATTTGTTTCGAAAATTTTACTGCATATATGGTACACATTCAAAGTGAGAGTGCATTTACATAAATACTAACACATGTAAATATGCAAACACATACAATTTAAGAACAAACCGCTGCAGTGGCTGACTGGTATGCAACGCGCAAGCATACTGCAAAGCGTACAAAAGTAGGAAACAGAAAATGGCAAACCTAAAATTAAATTGTCTGGCAATACGTATGACATGTATGTATGTATTTACATAGCTACTCGTATTTAGTAGAATGTTTTTTTTTCTTTTACTCACTGCTGCCTAAAAGTCTACTTCTTCGACGATCTCAGCCGCAATTTGGCTGACTAACAGCGCTTGCTTGCCAAATTTCCGCCATCAGCTTGGCTACACGTGCAATTCGTACCATATGGCAACGGAATATTGTTGTAAATACATATGTATGTACAGATGTGTATAAAGTGGAGTGCTTGTTTACTCTGACAATTGTGCGCTGGTGTTCGTGTAACCTTCATTTTCCAAACTGAAGTACTCATATGTACTTTTCGATCATTGAATCGTTCAATCACTGGCCCATAGCTTTTTATCAGTATATGAATCAATATTTTTTTTTGCTCTTTTCGATAACAAGAGGCCACCTATTGCGCAGGCAAGTAAATACTACTTACCAATACACACATCTGTGTTTATTTACTAGTGTGTGTGTGTATGTCCATAAACATTTTATATCGATTGATTTGATGTTTGGTCTGCAAATGGCTTTTTCGAGTACTACCAAACTCTTATGCAGGCAAATACTTACAACTATTTGTACCAGCAAATTAGCAACAACGAAACGCATTCACTTGCTTTCGTAGAATTGCCATTAATCGAACCTCTCGATGACCACTTCAAAATGCAATTAGCATTTTTACGCGCGTCTAGGTTCAAATATACAATCAGTTAGTGAGTGATTCGTTGGTGGTATGCGATTGAGCTGTAAGCGATGAGGTGTAAAGTAGCGTAGTAGAGCGAAATTTTCTCGATTGACATACTTGTCATGTTCAAAGAATATGTAAGGAATCTGTTTGAGCATTCTTTTAACAAGGACTTAGTTGTTAGATGTTTTCATGCTAAGCTAAAAGCTTAAGGAGGAAACTTTAAAAAATTAAATGATTTCAAACTTTCGTTAAATATATAATTGCTGATGTAATGTTACGCTATATTTAAAAAAAATTTCCGTATTCGCAATTAGGATGAAATTGAATCTTAAGGAACTAGCAGTTTTTGGCATATTTTTTTGTATATTTTTTTGAAAAATAGTGGTAACGAGAGATTACTACGAATACAAATTAGTTGTTATGACATTTTGATTTTTTTAATTAAGTGATTAAGTAAAATGGGTATTTTAAATAATTATTTAAATTTTTAAATTTATATGTTATTACAGTTACTATTTTTGTTTATTTTTTAATTTTGCGACTTACACATTTTGAATTTCACACGTTTAGCCAAATGCAAGATTTTGTTAAATGTTAAATGGTTAATATAATGCAACCCCATAAATGAATGTCAATATAAATAAGATCTCCTCCAATGTTTCCTTAGCAAAATTTTTTCTAAAAGCATACGAAAATTAACAATGACACTCACTAACTTAACAAATTGCCCTCAAATCTACCACTAGATATGTAAATGGTTTCTAAAATTTTTATCAACTTTTACTTTAAGAGTGAACATTTGTTTCAGTTATTTAATACCAATTTAAAAAATTTGTCTCTCAAACACAGCTCCATCTTTTCGGAACAAATTATAAGGATTAGTTAAACAATTAAAAATAATCAAGCAATAAAAAATAATTAAATTATTTAAAATAGTGAAATAATTAAAAAATATTCATATAGTTATAAACATCAAATTATAATTGCATCATTAGTCCGTTATTTTATAAATTATAGTATACTAGTTTTGTTTATATTTTTATGGAGAAATAATGATTGTTGTAATTATTTGTTTCTGAATATTTGAAATTATAATTAAATTAATTATAATTAAATTAAATGAATAATAACTAATCGCAACGGAAATTTTGTGACCCTGATTGTAACGAACTTAATTTTTTGATTAGCTCCACTTAAGCGCTACTGAGGGGATTCTTCTTTAGTTAAAATATTTTTAACCGAAACTGCAGCAGACCTTTTCAATTTAAACAAAATTGTACCATAGATATGGCCTTTTTTAATAACTCGATTTTAGCGCCATCTAGCGAATGCAGTTTTTGTTAAACTAATTCTAATTACACCCCAAGTACACATTAAGAATTTAATCAAAATTGCATCATAACAAATATTTGTCGGCTTATACGCGACTTAGTGGTGTCCTGTATATATCTTGAATCTTTAACTGATTTGTATGTTAATGCCTGCATACATTTGATTATTTCTAAACTCACTGTTCGTTCTAAAATTGACGCAAGAAAGCGCCCTCGCCTAGTCTTTTAAATCAGCTCAACTATATGAATTGAGAACAAGTTTTTGAGCTGATATTTTATATTTTTAGAAATTTTATTCCACACCATGAACTAAATGAACAGGGTAGTAGTTTTGTACTTTTTAAAGCAGACACTTTTGCGCTCAGAGGTAAGCTTAAGATGTGATCGAGTTTGTTTATAATTTGTATAGCTTATGAAAGCTTTTGTGTTTTTGTAAATCGGTAATTCTAAAATATCCATTCACATTGAATACAAATTTTCAGTTATTCAAATACCTGTACGATTTTTCAATGAATGTTGTGAATATACAAGCATTTCGAGAGAAATATTAAAACATATCGACTAGCCTTGAGCAAAGACCCATGCATGCATAAATGTATACACTTTCTAAGAGAACAAATTAAAAAAAAGAAAAAAAAAACAAACAACATTGTGAGTAGAAATATACACCACATATTGCCATTCATTTGCCATTCCTTCAAAATTTATCAAGCACATCCAACATGCATACGCATTGGGTGCCAACCAACAGTAGATATATATAGCTTTTTTTTTATTTGCACCTATTCAGTTATTCTTATCCATTGTTGCCATAGATATACCAAAAATGGATATGTGCATCTCATAGCATTGCCATTCGAAAGCCTCTTATTTGCCACTAAAAACACTAAAACAAATTATATCAAAAGTGTTACCTTGAATTCAACGTTTTGTTAACACATATATGCATTTTTCAAGACACCTTCCGCATAATCTGCACTTTTACATGTGTGTGTATGTATGTATGTATGTATGCGTGTACATGTTTGACACAATTTGTTAAAGTCGACTTTTATGAATGAATGAATGAAACGCACGAAGGAGAAAAATGTTGTTTTGTTTTGTATTTTTTGAATGTGAGTACCTTTATACCGTTCTTCGTCATTTGTTTTGTATCTTGTGTTTTTCACCCTTTCTCTCATTTTGAATGAGCGTGCGTACACTCGTTAACTAAGCAGTTGAGTTGAGACTGATGCCATTGAAATTTTTTTTATTTACCACTAGCGGCTATACAGATCGGTTGTACTTTTTGATTATACCCTGTAGGAAAATATAATAATCAACCATCGTTTTATCTTACTAACTGCAGTATAATTAAACACTAATTTAAAGTATTGCCAGTTAAAAAATTATTTCTTTTAGGCTTGAGACGATAACAGAAAATTCACACAAAATTATTGTCAATTATCACAGGTGCGTGATTAAGAAAAACTATAAATTGGGAGACAAAAAAATAATATTCCTCATCTAATTACTATTGTATGTATAAGATTTTGCGCCTAAAAATACGCCACAGTAAATTATGTAATCGATTTTGAAAGCTCACAATAAATATATAGTCGGTTGGATTTTAAAATTTGCTTTCTTAGATTTTGAATTAAAAACTTAAAAGTTCGCCGCCAATATGTTGCTTTTTAAACTCGACATTAAATATTTAATCCCTTCATCAAACATATCAGAAAAGCGACTACATCCAAGCTTTCATCTACAGCGCCATCTAGTGGACCTAGTGGATCTAGTGAAACTAGCAACACAATTGTTTTTTTTTTATTCTTTAATGTTTTTGCCACACTGTAGCTATTTATATACGTATATTATGTCACGAACATATTCATATATCTGTAGCCATCTAACCGTAAAAGTGTGATTAGTGTTCGCCAGCTGATATTTTCTTTGTGTTATAATTTGTCGCTGCCATAGCTGTCGCTTAC
This sequence comes from Philophylla caesio, assembly GCA_963971545.1. Taxonomy (NCBI): domain Eukaryota; kingdom Metazoa; phylum Arthropoda; class Insecta; order Diptera; family Tephritidae; genus Philophylla; species Philophylla caesio. The sequence continues at coordinate 71,083,755 of OZ020609.1, read as the reverse complement.
CGACGCTGGTAATACGATTACCGTTTGAATGACGTCAAGACAAATGTGTGAACCCCTTAATAAATAGCCGCAAAACTTTGGCGCGCACAATGGAAACAACGATAAAAGCGCTTTCGACTTTGAGTTGAAGAGAGAGAGAGGTAGAAAAGTATGAATTTGTATTTACTCATGTATGTATATAATGTTTGTATGTGAATGTAATTTGTCAAAGAGTGAAAATTAATCTCGATTTTTTTTTTTTGCTTTTGTACTACGCTTTTGTGTGTGGGTGGCAAAATAAAATATAGCTACATACAAATATGTATACCAGTTATTAATGTGAGTTCTAAAAAACCCCCGATGAGCTTGTATTGTGCATTTGAGAGACAATCAGCTTGTTGTTGTGGTTGTAGCACTTCTTCGAAAAGCCACCATTTATTTGAATGCTTATGACGTCAATGACTGATTTAGTACAAAATCTAATTGCAGTCAATATTTGTTTTAAAATTAAAGTACTAATTAATATTCAAAAACACATTTGCTTAGCGAAATATTAGTAACAACAATGTGGAAAATTAATGCTAAAACTTAACAAAAAATAAGAAAGTAACTATTTGATTTAAAAATTCTACTATAAATGAAATGAAGCAAATATTCTATATTAAAACTAGTTTTAAATATACGACGCTGCGACTTTTTTTAAGATAAATATAACGTGTTTTAAGTTTGTGTTTTTATTTTTAAATATTTTTAAGTTACTCGTTCTTCACTTAGTATCTTAATACTTATAAGTCTATTGATTAATTGTGAATAAGTGTAACTTAATTTTGATATTACTTCCAAGTGATTGGAAAATTATTCATTAATTGTTCAACGTATTACGATTAGTCGAAACTTTTCTGATTTCCTAAAAAGCTCTTAACACGCGCTTATCTGTGGCCCATGAAGGTAAAATTATACAATTCCTTGATACTAATTCTTAAAGCAATTTTGCTTCTCCTCTGAAGCATCAGCTTAAGCTTCAGATGTTGCTTTAATACTCGGGACACGTCTGTTTGGCGACACCATATGTGAGAATATTTCTATTTGCTTGTTTTTTTGATTCATGTCAGTTATGATCGCCAAACAAAAATAGCAGTCGTACCTAAAACTATTTTAATTTAATTTTCATTTATTGTGGAATGTAAGGCTTATTTGCATGTCCAACGGGTGTTCAAAGTAGTTTTTGAAAGAACGCCCTCACAATTAAACGGTAATCTATAAAGATATACTCTCCACCAAAGAAACAAAAAATGTAATATTTCATTCACATAAACTCTCCTTGATGCCGCAATATCAAATTAATGTCAAATAGGGCAACATTTTTCATATAATCACCACATAGCTATTTTATAATTTGAAAAAAAAAACTGCCACAAATCAAATCAACCAGTGGAATAAAAAGTACATACTATTTGGTGCAACAGAAATCATGAATTTTTCATGATACACAATAAAAACAAAAAATAAAAATTCTTTAAAAAAAGTACATTTTTTTTTTCAAGAATGTACTTCGTAGTTAATTAAATGTTTAACAAATGTTAAATTTCCGAAAACCTTATTAGACTATCCAAACAAGGCGTTCAGTGGCCGTTTCTGCAATCAAAAAAGTCAGTGTGAACAACCTGAAGTCCAGCTAAAACCCATCCAAGCTGATTACCAATTTGCCGCTCTTAAACAGTCTTCGCGCGGCCACCCGCTGACGAGTTCATTGCGCCAGTGGCTGACAAATTTAAGGTGTACCACCAGTAGTCTGTACATTCATACGCGTACATAAATAAACACACATCTTTGTCTATATAATTTCTTTGCACAGATGTTCTATGGGTATAACTGCTTTAAAATGACCAAAGTCTTTGGTTCCATTCGGCAAGCACAGCTGTGTAGCATCTACGAGTATTTCGTAATTTTTTTGCTTATCCTCAGCTATAAACTTGGTGTCTAAGTTCTTTCAGCTCTGTGGCTGCTATTTTGGTAATTTAAAATTAAGTGATTAGTTTTAGTAAATTATTTTTATTTTTATTTTTGTATCATTCGCTAACCACTTATATAATTTCTATTCTGCTGCTGCTGCCGCTGCTGTGCATTCAAAGTAAAATGACGTTGTCGATCGGCAGCAATCTTGCTTTGCTAGCAATTCAAAGCGTCTAAGCGTCATTGACATTGACCAATTACTGCGCGTTAAAACAGAGCTATTAGTTAGCTTGGAGTTTGTGTGCGTGTTTATGTTTATTACGGTCATTAACTTACCAGTCAGTCAGTCAGTCAGTCTGTCAGTCTGTCAGTCAGCCAGTAAGTCATGTGGGCAGCCAACTGATAACAGTGGCATTTCAACTACATCGCTCGTCGCTGCTGTTGTTGCTCTTGTGAGCGAGTATCGCATGCTTTCAATAAACATTATTGTGCCATTTTTATGGTAATTTTCCGTAACAAATATGTGCGCGTCCAACCGGAAACCTGCGTATGTGCGTTGGCATTTTGTGCTGGCAGCCTTTTTCAAACAGTGACATATTGGATGTGCCCATTCATACATAGTTTTATTCCAAAAAAAAAAAAAAAATACAGAAACACTATTTGCTAATAAAAACCCTTACTCATTTATGTTGTACAAAAACAAATTTCTTATTTTGTGTGCGTCACAGTGAGTGTGCGTTTTTTTTTGTTTTTAATTGAAATTTGTTATCTCGCATACGTTGAAATGGGATTTTTGACCGGCGGCATAAATGATATGCTTTGAAAAATGGGTCAGGTGGAACAGTAAGTCAACAAATCTCAGCACGCATTTGTCTTCTGTTTTATTATAGCTATAAAGCGTGAATAGCAAATTAACAGAACTTACTGAAAATACGTTGGTGACGTCAGACATCACAAATACGTCAATGGCGCTACGCTTACACTTTGTAGTTCAGTGTTTGGACGAGCCTCCTATAACAATTGTGATGTGCGTATTTATATTGTACTACAAATTAAAGACCTTAATTCGCGACTTAAAACAAACCAGTACTCCGGAATTGACAATTGTACGCAGACTATTAGTTTGCAGTGTTGCGCCAGCATCTGTTTTTTTTAAGAAAAATTTTTTGCGTGTTTTATTTACGTTGCAGTATAAAAAAAAATGCATAAAAAATCTATACACAAACGCCCATCTACAAGCAGTTAACGCAATATCAACGCAAAAGCAAAGCTTAAAATTGGGCAATAAAATAAAATGAAATAAATTGTTATAAAATATAATAGTATCTAGTTACACATATGTATGCAGTAGAGCCAAAGATAATAGTATTCCATTTCACAACAACAACAAATTTGGCAAATTTTCTCAACATTGGCGCAGGTCCCTCACCAAAGTTTAAAGGTTCAATTTTTTGTGCTTCGACATTCCAATTACAAGTGTTCAACAAAAGGTAGTTTTTTATTAAATATTATAATTTGTGTTTTCTTTTGGACAAGCCGCACAATAATGAACATCAAAAATCGGACAGCGAAATTTTATATTCATAGAAAAGTTCAACAGCCAAGCGTGTTGATTTATTGTCTTAAGTACGCAACTCGAATAAAATTCGCATAAGAACTATTGTAAAATTTTCATGAGCTATTTACAAAGTCTCTGTCGAAAACAGAAAAAGAAAACTTTTTCATTCTACGAATTTGCTTTTGCATCAATAATCATTAATCAACTGGTCTGACATTCTATTTGTACGGCACTTAAGCGGAATTCTAGGAATATTTCTTCATTTACTTTAAAGTTTATTCACTCAAGTTGAACACATTTTTTTTTTCATAACACCGGCGGGGTTTTCCATAAATTTATCTTGTTTTCTGTGTATTCTTGGCGAACCACTTTAATGGTTTTTACTAACACATTTATTTTTTTTTGTTTAAGCTGTCATTTTGACGGCGAATACATTTTATTGGCTGCATAAATTCCCTAAACATTTAGGAAGTTTCTTCAGATCGAAACATATCAAACAAGCGGCTTGTCAAATCTGCTTCAAGTTCACTTTTTAATTTTCTTTTACACCATACAAACAGTATATATTCTGAGAAATATTTCTACTAGAACATGCAAAGAATTTGCATCAAATTTTGTGTGAAAAATAGAATCAAGTGCTTTTAGAGCTTGAAATGTGGAAAGTGGCGGTGAGACTGGTAAGTTAATTAATAAATAAATATATATTTTCCACAAAAATTATTTCTTTCAACAATAATTCTAAAAATTCAAAAAAAAATGAAGATTTGTGTTCCTTTTTTTTGCTAAGTAAGAAACTCGCTGAAAAATTGAGTCGATTTTTCTTCTAATACCAAAACAGCATTTTGAAAAAAAAAGTGGATTTTGGTTAAAATTTCTCTCAAGCGGAATTAGCATATGGAATTTTCCCCTAATTTGGTAAAATGTTTATGTGGAATATTTTGCATTTGAATGTCAAACCATTTTATTTACTTATCCGTGCTATGTACTGACCTAAGATATGGTTAGCTTAATCAGTTGGTTTCAGAAATATTCTCTGAATTTTTTTAAAAAGATTACCCACAGTTTTTGGTGCTCGGCTATGATAAGACGGAATAGTAAGCCGCAGGTAGTCTCATCAAAAACTGGCCTTACAGTCTGAACTAGAAATTATCCTTCAAAAGTTGTCAGTCTAGTTATGAATGAAGTCATATTCTCTAAGAATACTTTAGGCTTATAGTAATCGGAAGCGTGCTTTTTATTCCATTACGCAGAGTTTTGGATCAAGTAGTCTTTTACCATTTAAAAAAAGGTTAAAGGGATGATGACCTTGTCATCTACGTCATAGGCTAGGGATGAGGAGACTATAAGATCATTTAAGCGAAATTTTGAGGCAACAACCAGAACTCACATCTCGTAAAGGTTACCATTCCGTAGAGGTTACCAAAAAGAAATTACGCATTTACTTGAGACTATCGCCCAGTACTTATATAGACATATCCACTTATAATTGGTTTATTCTGCCTTCGAAAAGAGGGTCTCACGAGCAACGCGACACTTCGCTCCTTATCATCTACGCAGTCATGTGTTTCTTTTCATTTATTTACTGAGAATAGTCATATCGTTCTTGTTTTCGCCAAATTTGGCTGGGATTTAAAAACTTTTCAATATATCTTCCTTATCTGCATCAGATATTTATGCCTATTAAATTTAATTAAGTGCTTTTCAACATTTATCATTTTGGTATTACAAATTGTTGATTAAGTTATGAAATTTTCTAGTCAAAAATTTTTATCGGGGATGTTAGGGGCGATAAGGCACGTAACAATGTAGACAGCAGAGAAAAAAACAAGCAAGAAGAAACTCTAAAATGTACCTTACAATAAAAGTTCAGCGACAAGGCATTAAGGAAATTTTGAAGAAAAGTTATTTGGTTTGAATGAGTGGGAGCCGTTTAGAAAAATAATAAGGGTGGGAGCAGTTCAGAAAAATAATAAGACTAATGAGCAGCAGTGGTGATCTCTGAACTAGCAGCTATAACTTCCACTGCTTGATCGTTGTTGTTCTTATGCAATAATTTTTGCAACCAAAACTGGCCTCTAGCTTAAAAAGCAGAAATGTTTCGTTTTTCATACAAATTCAGTTTTCATTCTTAAAAAAAATAAATGCTTAAATAAATCGATCTGTTATATGTTGTGCCATTCCATTGAATTATTAGTATTTACTTATACTTAAAAAACAAGCTATTTTACACCCAAATTTCTTAAAATGAATTCCCTGCAATTTTCTTAATTTCATTTTGTTTTATAAGCCTCCCTAAATGTTGATACCTACATACAACATTTTGTTGTAAATTTCCGCTCGCTTTCTTCACTGCTTTATATTGAATTTCAATACTTCGATGCAGCCATGCTTCCCCATAAATTATGTGTCAAAATAAACTCGTATGTATATAAGTTTGAAAATGGATACACATAAAATATTAAGACCAAAGCAACAAGTACGAACAACTGGTGGCTGCCTAGAAAAGCTATGCAATAGCAGCCAATGTGGCACCAAATAGCTGTTGTGGCAAATATTTTAGAGGTGGCTATTGTTGGCGCTTGTTTAGACGAAAAATGTGGTTGTTGTTTTCTAGCATGTACAGAACTCCAATTTATCTTCGGATGATGGTTAATCTTCTTATATTTCACCCCTGTTACTTCTTTCTTTGTATAATAAATAGTAAAATAAAATATCAACATAGAAAAATGAATCAATATTATTTTTGAAAAGCAGAGCTTACGTTTTTATAGTTAAGATGAGCATAAACCATTTTCCCAGTAGCATTTTCCTTATTTCCCTAGTCGCCCTTGCCGTATAATAAACTTTTTAAAGGCATTTGAGTTACTTAAGTCGTTTTTTGTATTGTAACACTTGTCAACAACGCCACTTGAGAATATTGTAATTCATTTGCTAATTATTTATAGCGTTAGCAAGTTGTAAAGTAAGTAATTTATTGTCGTGAGTATACAGTGAGGCGTTAAGTTGCGATTTAGTTGAGTGTTAAATAGCTCAGCGATTCAGCGGAAACGTGAGAAATCTTTTTCTTCAGTTTTGCAATGCAGCGCCGCAAGGCACACCAAACGAAAAAGCTTGGTTAAGTGCTTAGGAAATTTAAGCGAAACTTCTTAAAAAAAAAAATTTGTTCAGCTTATTATTAATATTTTTATGGTTATACGTACAGAAAAGGACTGATAGCAATGTAATGCTAAGAAACCCTTTTTGTTTTAGTCTTCTTAAATGCTATACAAATAAATAAACTCCTCTAAATGGTTCGAGTTTTTTATAAGATGTTGAGTCAAAAACATATTTTTCAATAGGATTGTCGTATACCACCAAATCCAAATAAAATGGTTAATGTATTTTGAAAACATTAAAAAAATTAGCTTTTTTTTTTTTTTAGAAAAAAGTGAGTAAGAATAGTTGTTTTTTTGGGAAGCCATCCTTTAGAATCTGAAGTGAGCTTTCAATAATTCAAAAATACATATACAATATATCGTACGCATAATTAAACAAAAATTTAAAGTATTTTTTATGATTTCATATCCAACGACTTCAGCTGTGGAGTAGTTCGAATACGAATAATAACTTTAGACCAATACTGCAAATGTGACACAAGATTTTCTTATTATAATTTTTTTTAAATATTGCCAAAAATTTAAAAATTGAATTTAAATGTATTGATTCTCTCCGTTTCTGAAATGTGATCCATGCTTTAGGACTAAGCCTATTTATGTCTAAAAAGGTGTTAATTTTTGAGAAAGGCTGCAACCTATTACAGAATAAATTAAAATTACTTAAAATTTGAAATTTGATTTCAAATGGTTAAGAAATATTTTATTTTTTAGTTGTGTGCATGGGACTTGCCACTTGTTTAATAAGTTGAATTTAGCTAAGGTTACAGACTAGGCAAAATTTACACGAACTATTAATAAATGGGTATAAAAAAAGTTTTAAGAAAGCTTTCGTTTTAGTATTTAGAAATTTTTTAGGGTCTCGAAAGTTCAAATATTTATAAGGGTTGCCAAATATGTAAGTTGCCGTAGTAATATAAAGGTTTTGCACTAAATAGTTTAAAATGATTTTTATGGGAAAAAATGTGGAAAAAATGTGTTTGAAAAGTTATATTTAATAAAATTGTGTACAATTTATCTGAAATTAAACACATAATAGTAATAACTTAATTTTTTTTTTAATTTTTATGAACATTTTTTAAGTAAATATAATATTTCCTAGAAACATATTTAAATCGGCACCTGAATTATACACTCAGACTATACTTCTACTGTTTAATAAAAAATATTTGTTAAGTACCTTAAAGATATCCATTAAGATAACCATTTCTTTATTACTATAATGATATCCATTTAGATAACCATAAAGTTAACGAAAGCAATAACGAAAAGCAAATCGATAGCGATTAAGAGCTACAACGATATATTTGTAAACAAAATTTGCATTGAAGCCATTAATTCTGAATGAGTAAAAACTTAATTGCAACATTTTTGCATTAATAATTCTATGCGAATAAAAGCAATTTCAATTTCTTCCAACATTGGCAGACATTTTAAATAAATTGATGCGAGAGCATTTTTCTCTCACCTTGACAATCTGTAATGCATAATTCTTGCACCGGCTGCTATCATTATTTTCTTGTGGGAAAACTACAACTACGAGAAGTCATGCATTTCGTGTTAGGTTGAAGTGCAATATCGCTGAGCTGCGAGAAGTAGTATATGAATGTGTATGCATGTACACAATTGACTTTTGTGCTTTAGAATAAAGTGCTCTTGCTTTTGCGTGCACTCAGCTTTCAATGAATATCGTGAAAAAATGACCTAGAAATCTATATTGCAACTGAACTGAATTACTGCTTATGTTCCATATGTATGTTTGTCTATGAAGCTACCTTCATATGAGTTGCACATCTTAGCGTAGTTTAATACAAAAAAAAAAACGAAATAAAAAGCAGGTGACTAGCGCGAAAAAGCGCAGAGAATGCAATCAAATGGCACTTTTAGTTGCTGACTCAACATTTTCATTGTCAGACGTGTGCTGAATGATAGTGTTGCAATTAAGAATATGCTTTCGCATAGTTAGAGTAAAAGCAATTTTAATTTCTCACTGGAGAAATGTGACATTCCAATTGATTGCGAGCTGAGAGTATAATTAAAGAGAATCAATCACCAAAATTTTATTGCATTCATATACAAGAATTTTGTATACATTTGCTTTTTAAAAAGGCGTATAAACTAAAAATTTATAAAATTTGGAATATGTGAATTAAACATTTATTTGAAACAGTAGCGGTAACATTAACGAAATGAGCAACTATAACGATAGAGAAAACGATAAAGATATTCATAATGATATCGATGAAGGCAACGATTGGCTAAAGGACATCGATGAGAACAGCGATAGCGCCAATGATGACTAAAACGACTACAGTATCGTTATTAATAACGATAATGTTCACAGTAACGATAACGACAACGGGAATGCTAATTGAAGACGATGACATTAACGGTATTATTAAGAAGGTAGATAACGACTATTTTGACAATGACGATAACGATAACTATACATACATATATGTAACGACGACAACAATGACAACGATAGTAACAAGGATAACGATAACTATAAAGACAACTAAAATAATAACAATAACAATAACGATTGTGATAATGATAACTATGACGATAACACAGTGACCACGATAACTTACAATTCCGGTTCATTCTACAATTTTGATATCGATTACGATCTTCTTAACTATTTCTTAATTCAAAATTTTGATTAAAATTAAATAAGTACATCAGTTATCGTTATAACTACGATTATAATTATTTTTAATGTTTTAAAATAAATATTATGATTTCCATTGATAATTCCTATGGATCAAAAACACAAGTAAAATACCTGCTTAGACTAAACTTATCATTACAAATAAGAATGCGTCTAAATTCGATTAAAATTCAATTACTATTAAGGCTGTAAACACGATAATGTTTGTGTTTTGTGATTATGATTGCGGTTTTGATACCGAGTACGACTACTACTAACACATCATATTTTGTTAAAATTGCGAATTGCACTCTACCATTACTCTTACTGCTTAAAATATTAGGAATATAACAACTTACATGTACATTTTCAATTAGCCGCACAATTGCGATTAATCGTATATGATTAAATTTGTGATAAAAATACTTTTTAGACGATACCGGTCATCTGGAAAAAAAAAATAATACAACTTTTTCTACAAATTTACTTAAAAGTTTTAACAAGTCATTTGCCACCAGCGTCGATAACTGTGCATCAAAGATTTCTATGTATGAAATTATTAATGGCACAAACATGGTATTAATAGCACTAATAACAATAAACACACGCGTTGTGAATTTTTGATTGAGTTTATTCATTAACATCTCCCACCAATGCTGAAAGCCACCAGAGCATTTGATTGTGAATTTAGAATGGCTTGTAGCTATTCGCTTTTGCTAGCTCTCGGGGACACGTGCTTAGCGCAAAGTTTACTGTTCAAATAAAGTAAAAAAACAAATTATTTTTAAAGAAGGATAATAAGGTACGAAATTGTTGAAGCCAGCTAGAAAAATCACACTGAGGATTTGGAAATGCCGAGACTGAATTTGCCAAGAGGTGCTGGAAAATTGTGCGATTAATTGACTATCAAAGAAAGAGCATATGTAGATATATATGGTTTGATAAAACTGTGCGACAGTAAATTTTACACAAGACAAAATTTATAAACACATTGTTAATTAAAAAATTTCAATTACAATATGGATATCAAATGAAAAAGAAAATTCCATAGAATTGAAAGAAGCTACATTTTTTTTCAGTAGAAAAACTAATTAGTATTCAAAATGTGCTTTTAAAAATGTATCCTTTCATATCGTTGAAATTTTCCAATAGTGAGTTAAATACGGAAAAAATTTTAATTTATAATTACAATATAAATAGTTAAAGATAAAATAAACACAAATGGCATTGCTATCGTTATAGCTAATCATTTTGTTATCGCTGTTCATATCGGTATTGTTATCAATGCCGGTTTTGTTAGTGTAAGCGATATAAACAATGATTTTGTTGTCGATATTTTTTAGCATTACCAATATCATTATCGACAATGCTTTTGTTTTCGCTGTTAACTCGTTAACGTTTTTCTAGTTATGGTATATCTTAAGCAAAAGATCTCTTAACGATAAATATCGAAAGTATCGTTTATGCTTTCGCACAGTTAATTTATGTTGGCTTTTAAAGAATGCAGCAAGCTTATGGCTTTGAAAGCAAACTCGAAAGAAATAAAAACAATTTGCTTAGAATTCAATTAATTTTTTTTTTAGTAAACATTAGTTATTTACTCAGGACATGATTAAATGGGATCTAGTAAGTAAAACTGTTGGATTTATCTGGATAATAATACATTAAAAAAATAATATGTACCCGACGAATCGCAACACTCTTTCATAAAACTATTGAAATTTTAAAATTAATTTTATAAGTTACTCTCCTTACTTACATATGGATGAACTTATGTATGTACATACACACAAATATATATTTAAAAAGTCGTCTGTAGACATGTTTGAATATTTTAAATTTCATTTCCGCAAGAATGAAGTCAATGTCTTTAGTTTCCATTCCATATAAAGTACTTAACAAAGAGGTCGATGTCTTTTAAATCCAAAGAAATAACTACAAAATACACACGAATAAAATAAAATCAATGAAGGATGCACCTACGCACTACCGCCACTCCTTTTGCGCTTACATTTCTTGTTCCATTATTCACTGGAAACTTTTCCTCATTATGCGACCAAGCTGTGCAGTAACTCAACGCGACCGGACTTACTGCGCAGCAGTTAATCAATTGAATAGTCTGGCAACGCACGCTAGGTCCTACATAGCTTCGAAGTCAAAGTAAGTTGAAAAGAAAATTTTCCATCATCAACTAAAAATAAATATTAAAAAAATACAGAAAAAATCAAAAAAAAAAAAAAACTGAAGGAAAACTTTTCCTTCACCTCAAAGATGCTTAACACAGCCATTTGAACACAGTTTGCTGCACTCAGCTAACCCTTGTAGTTGGTAGTGTCTCAACTTAAAGTTCAAGCATCCCCAGACTACTTATTGCAGTAGAGCAGCAAGTTGCAGTAATAGTCTTACATACTTTTTGTGAATGTTGTCTGTGTTTTTGTGGCGTCATCGTGGAAAAGTTGCCGACTCGAATCATTTACTTATGCTTCAAGTAACATGAATGTCACTGGCGCTTGGGCTGACTGACTGACTGTAGAGGGACAGCGAAATGGTTTAAGTGCAACAGTGCTCTTTTGTCTTTTTCTTTATTTTCTTTCGCATCGCATTTTTTGCTTTCTTCTAATTTAATTTCTTTCTTCAGCACATTTTCATGCTAATAAAGCGATTTTTAATGCGTCTGCGTTGGTGCGAATTAATTTGCAAGTAGTTTACCGGCGGCCAAATGCAAACACTAAGCCAAGCGTAAACAATTTCGTGCGCACATGCTACACATTAATGTATGTATGTATATATATGAGTTGGTGCTTCATATCTGTGTCGTTCAGTATGAAAGTATTAATTTTCCCTAATTAATTTGTACTATCTATGATTTACATATACACACTGAGTTGAATAAATATTGCGCAATTATATAGTATATTGACAATTTGGACAAAAGAGTTTTCTTTTAATTACTCGTAATTTAAATAATTGTAGAATTGATGAAAAACTCAAAACCTCACTTTTAAAACTTTCTAAAATTTTCGAACTAGAATTTAAATTTTTTGAGTATGTTCATTTTAGTATAATAAAGTTCAGTTTTCAATCAGCTACAAACTATTGTGAAAGAGCGTCAGTAGAAAATTATCAAAAATCAATTTAAAATTTTAACACCCAAAACAAATTGGCGTATTAATTCAATGCCAGTTAAGAAACAGTCCGAGTGATTTAAAAATACTCATAAACCAAATAACGATTTTAATATCAAATAAAGCATTGCAGTAAATGCATCAGAATTCGTTTTTAACCTTTTCCTGCTGGTTGGGATGAACAGGAGAAAGATAATTTTGCTGTAGCATGCCGACGCTGCTTTTAAGGTAAAAATATTTGCAAATGACACCGGAAAAGCATAGTCTTCGAAAGAATATACTCGAGGCGTAGATATAAAGAACTTAAAATGCATTTTTTATTACCAAGAGAACACAAATGCTATAAACTACTAAATACAGTGACTAACAAAAAAAAATTTTAACAAAAAATAACACGTGAATGTATGTTTAACATCAATTTAAGAATCATGCTTGAGCTTAAATTGAGAGCTAACTTTTTTTTACAATTAGAGAAACATATATATTTTCATAAAAATAGTATTGAGCTAACTATGTTTTTCCACTTCAAGCGTGGTTGAGCAACGACGTTAAAGATTTGTGGAATGCTTTATTAGTCAACAACATAACCTCAATTGGAGGTCAAATCAAAATGTTTATTATTATTATTAACATTTTTTATTCAAAAGTTATGCGACAGTAAAAATTTGAAAAGCCTTTCAATTCAAATATTGTGTCAAAAATTTGTTTACTTAATTATTTTTAAGCTTAAGGCCGATTGGTTATTGGAAAAAAAATTTTAGGAAAAAACCACAATACTCAAAGCGGTAGAAGTTATAGTACTATTTCGGAATTCACCACATTTCCTCAGCAGACCTCCTTTCTTTTTGGCTTCTGCGGGAGTCGAACCCACAACATCAGCCGGCATCTAAGCGCACTCAGCTAAGCTTACGCCGTGTGAGCTGTTATTATTTTTTCTGTTTTTCCCCTTAAAACTTACTGCAATCAAGTGCGGCTGTTCATACTTGACTGTGTAGCTGTTGTTGTACGATTTCTATTATGTTTAGAATTGTGTATATTAGGAAGAGTATTTTCTATATTTTTTGTTATTATTTGGCCATATAACTATTTAATTTAATTATTTTTGATCTGTTTACTTAATTTTTTTGTGTAACACATTTCTAAATATCTAATTTGATTTTGTAATAAAAGTTGCCGGCAGTCGTATTAACAAATGTTTTTCCGTTTTTGCTTCTCCAAGGCAACTTCGTTTGGTATCTCTCTCGAAGTATTTTTGTGGGTGGACATAAACAGTTGTTATAAGCTTCTGAACACGTTAAGCTATTTTTTATTATTCATTTTTTTTACAAATAGAAAATATTAGTTCAAGACTTATTTATGTTTTCTTCAATACTTTTTACCATACAAGGAGCGAATCGCGGGCAAACTATTTTTTATATCAGTAAATTAATAGTAAAGTAGTAAATCGCTTAACTCACTTGAATTTCTTCTGATTTTCCGAAAGGATAAAAATTTAATTTGTATATATGTATTTGCATTACATATTTTTCATTCGTAGTTAAATTATGGCTTGCTGCCAAACAAAATTTGACAAGGTGGAACAGAAAATTGTTGCAATTTATAATCTTTTTATTTATTAACCAAACTTAAGTAAATCACAGTTACGAGACAACTACAAATGTTAAAACCCCTCGTAAGTAATTTTTGAAAGCTTCGCACAATTTCAAATCAAATTTGTTAGCTTTACACCGTGATTCACTCACCGTGCATTAGGGATTTTAGCTACCATCACTTTCTATGAGATTATGCAATCTCTCAACTTTACTGCATTTCCGTACCATTTCAATACTCTCCGCTCTGCTACTTCAGCTTAGCATCAAACAAAATTTCTGAATACCATTCACAGTTTACCACCGACATAGCGGCTCAAAATTCAATTTACGCAAATGATATGCATATTTGCTAGCAGCAAAGCACACTTAACCTGGAAATGCATTTTCCGCTGAGTGGCGGATAAAGGTGAAACACTGTTTTTTTTTTTTATATTTTACTGTGGTCTTACCACAAATATATCCCCACATAGACCTACAGGTGAATACATACATAAACATTTGCATACACTCGTATGCACATACATCCATATATTCTATGTGTGTGTGTAGCACTGCAATGTTATTGATAATCTGAGGTGCTCGTTAAGCGTTTCGTATGAGCTGAAGGACGGAAATATAGACAGACAAATGTAAAATTATGTATGTTTCTGTGTTTTCTGTTATTCACAGTTATAAAGTTGTGCAAGTGCATATTTACTTGTAACGGAATATAGTATAGTATGTATACACTCTGTTCACAAATTATAGCACAACCATATATTGACAGATTTTTCTTCTTATTAATTAAAATTATTTTTTAAGCAAAAAATATCGTTCATTCTTTAAGAAAACCCATAAACACCCATTTTTTAAACTACTTACAAACTCTACAATGATTAAACAAAACTTAATAAAATTTAAAAATAAAAGGTTTAGAATATTTTTGAGTATGCAGTTTCTTGGCTCATTCAATTTTAGTATAAAAAAGTTAAAATTTCAACTGTGTACAAGCTAACACTGATTTTTGAAAAAAAAAATTTACTGACAGCTTCCTCCATACAACGCAAAACCGCGATTATATTTCAGGAGCTACATAATTGCATACCCCAAAAAAATTTTAAATATTTTTTTTTTAAAGTTCGAAATTTAGATGAATTTTGGATTCATGTTTTCTACGTTTTTTATATAATTTAAAAATTAGTTTTAATCGAGGCACATCAAATAGGTAGCCGCAGAGAAAAAATTTTTTTTAATTTTTTTCATATTTTATTTTAATTTAAATTGTCAAATTTTGAATTTCGTTGTGAATGCTTTCAGTACAATTTAAGGTAGTTGATAAAATATTTTTGAAATTTTAGCTTTTAAAAGTAAAAACAAAATATACAGAGCTCCAATTTTTTTTTCAATTTTTCTACTGCTGCTACCTATTGAATGTGCCTTGGTTTTAATGGTGTTTGTTAGAGAATTAACGATAGTTCAAATAAAAAATAATTTTAAATAATTAGGGGATAAATAAATGGTCCGAAGAATCAATACGTGTTTGTGTTATAATTTGTGAACAGTGTGCATACTATACGAGTATATACGTATTTATATTCAATTTGCTGCTAGCAAATTTAAGTGTATCTCAAATACATACAGATTAGCAACATACCACGGAAATTAAAGTACTTCCTTTAAACTGCAATTCTTGGCTTACTTTTTAGCTATGGCAGCACAAATAAACTTTTTTTTTTTTAATTTCATAAAAAGTGCAAAAGGAAAAAAATTTAACTATTTAAGTACACAGTTTTATAGCTTATTTACTTTGAGTATTAAATGGTGCAGTAATGAATTGTTACAAATAACGGTTGATTTTTGATAATTATTTTTCCACACGCTCTTCTGCAGTTTCTTCCATTAAAGATTTTTTTTTAACCGTCGTTAAAAAATTGTTCATAAAAAGTTGTCATAAAACTACAGCCTCTAGTTGTTTATAATACTATTTACTACTACTCTCTTAGACATTGGTGAATTTTTGGTTGAACTTCTACATATTTATGTACCAAGAAAAAGTTTCATACTGCAAAATTTATTTGGCATTTGCTAAGGTTTAGGCTTAAACTTGGCAGATTGGAAATAAGTTGGGTTTTAAGACAACATTATTCTAAAAATTAATTATAAATTTGAAACAAGAAATGCGATTAAATTGTCTAAGAGAAAATCGCATAAAAATAAATCGTTTTCGCGAGGTCGATACACTTTTCCAAGTAACAACTTTATTGAAGACAAAATTTTCATGTAAATAAAAATTTGTAATACATATCTGCCATATATTCGAAAGAAGATATTTAAAAATACGAATAAATATGATTTTAAATTATAAAACGTACTTTTCTTCATTGGAGCCCTCTCCTCTTTTCTACCACGTTAGAGATGCATTATTCCTTGATATGTTTGAATAACTATTTCCGTTTGTCTTAAGACCTGCTAAAAAAATATGCTGTTCTTTAACATCAGTTTTAAATTCCTTTAAAATAAATTTTAGGTTTTCAAAAAAATATAATTATTTGAAAATATATACTATCACCATTTTACTTGAATTTGTATACCAACATAGAAATCCCACAACATTGAATTGTTTTGTGCAACTGTCCAGACCAGCATCTTGTGTGTGGTCTCGGTGAAGTTAAAAGAAAAGCTTCAAATAAATAAGGAATTAAAATTCACAACGGGCAGCAATTTTAATTGACTGCTCTTCAATGCCAGCTGAGTTACGCGTGGCGTTTCTGACAGCCATACATACTCGTATATCCATCCTTTCATCCAATTGGTTGACTTGCCTACACGGCTTTCTGGTTGCATCTAAACGGCTGGTCTACAGCTCACACGTTCATCACATTAAGATAAGACACACACACATACACAGGCTTAGGTGTAATACAGTATTTTGCACTGCCCAATAAACATTTAGATCTAAATTTAATTTGGAATAGAGTTGACACGACAAAACTGAAACCACAGTCTTCTCAAAGAAAAATTATTTAAAGCAATAACTATAGAAACCGATTTAAACAAACGCAATTTTTAATGGAACGATGTAAATACTAATTTTTCTCGCTGAATTTTAAGAAAGAATTTGTTCGTCCAAGTTACCTCACATGATCAAATCGCTTGATCAGACCTTTTAATTTACGTCTTTATGTGTAACAGAAGACTTAATTCCATTAAAATAAGGATATCAGAAGTACTTTCATCTTTTTTCTTGAGTATTAACAATTCGAGTTGACAAAAGAGCGACACACAACAAACTTTACTTCTCCTCATTTTTAATGCAATCATGCGATGATATCATATCATATGATGTGATGTGATATGAACGCTATTTGGATTATTTGATTTGATGAGAATGTTGTGAAATCTGATTGCTTTTAAATACAACTTCAGAGATTATAATTTTCTTTTTTCTGACAGTCAATCTAGCAAAAATAGAGTTAATCTAGTTTAAAATAAATACCATCAATTTCAGCATGATTTATGTGTCCTTAATAAAAGGATTCATTAGTCTCAAACTAAAGTCTTTACCCCCAAATTCAGTAAGCGTCTCAGTCTCTAATAGAGACATAAGTCACTATTTTAGACCAGTTGGCATCCATTAGACTCAAAATAAAGCGTCGAATTTCAAAATAAAGTCTCAAAATTGTGTCCTGGTGATGAGCAGGTCACAATAAATTAATATATTTACAAGCAAAAGAAAAAAAACGTGAAAGCGAGGAAAAGCAATAATATTTAGCTCATTTTGAGACTTGAGATGAGACTGAGTTACAGAATTTGAGTGTTAGACTCAACATAGAATTTCAAAGTTGTGATAAGGCATCGCAAAAAAGAAATTAAAATAAAAGCAAAACAGAAAAATATGAAATCGAATAAACTAACTTACAGTTTCTAATTTTGAGACTTGCCTCTACTTACAATCTCTATAGTGTTAAATTGGAAATATGTATTACGATATTAAAATATTTCAATTGATTCGATGTCAGTTGGGGTTGCTTTTCTCATTTCTCATTTCTCATTCATTATCACCATTTTAATTCTGCTTGCATTTGTTTGTGATTCGTACATTCTTTGCGTTTTTTGTTTATTTAAAAATTGTCATGTTTACTTTGCCAATTTCATGTTTGTTTGTTTTATAATTTTTTTAATAAATTTGTATTAAATTTAAGGAAGAAATATATATATTTATTTATGTTTACGCTTGAGTTTAAATTGTACGCCAGCAAATTCTGCATGTCTCTGTGCTTCGCACTTCTAATTACACTAAATTTCTGCGTAAATATTATCATTGTTAATTGAGTCGTCGTCGTACTGCCTGATACTGCTTCTAAAAGTGATTATTCTAAATTATTCATACATATGTCTGTCTGTATGTATAAATACTTATGTATGTATGTGCTCATTTATGCGTCGTATAATATTCACATAAAAATGTCAGAAAATTTATGAATAAAAAATAAGCAAGCAAAGCTCTAAATTCAAACTCAAACTCAAACAATTTTAAGGTGGCAAAGGCGTGAATGTTGTACTGTCATTGTGTCATTCTCTACATTTTTCTGTTGCGCACTTTATTACAGCACTTTATTTTTGCATTTTCAGCTTTTGTTTTTAGTTTAGTTTATTTGCATTGACTTTATTCCCGTCGGCCCCCTGTTGCGCTGTGGCGCTGTTATGAGTTGAGCTTTGTCGGCTTGCAACTAAGTACTTCTATATGTATTCAAAAATTATGCAAGTACCTCCGAAACATTGCCAAAATCTTTGTTAGCAATAATAATAATAAAATGAAAATATCTACGCGAGATCCTGTGTGATGTTATTGCACCCCCTGAATTGATGTATGCAAATTGAAGCAGCACTTTTCGCTGCTTTTATTACACTTCTAATATACTGCTCATAATATTCTATATTTAATTTGAATTTACTTAGTTGCAAAAATTTACGCACTACAGAGCTTTGGAAAGTTTACTCCGTTGATATCATTGAAAGAAATTACTGTACGGCAATTTTTTATTACATTTTTGAAGGAAAATTCAAAGTTATATGAATAAAATACGTAAAATTGTTACTTTAAAAATTGATATGGCTTAAAATGAAACTATTTTCTTTTACAGAAAATCGTATTACATTTAATACAAGCAAATGCCAGCATCACTTCTATTTCATCGCCTTTACTTTGCGCTAATCCGAAGCAGTTCTGCAAATTAAGTGAGCACAATATTTCGGTAAAGAAAGCAAAAGTCAAATCTTTTTGTCCAACATAGCCCCAGATTTTTTTAACTTCAGGTATAACACAATCGTCTCTCAGAGCTGAGAGGCTGTCGACATCTACAAAACAACGAATTGCTCTTTAAAGATACCTGACCATAGAAGAAAAATGATCACGTTCCTTTATTAAATGGGTCTAGAATGCCTTCTAATAATTTTTTCTCTGAAAAATGTCAGCTTCCATACTGCTGAGGGATGTTAACTCGAGATATAATAACATAATAATAATTTGGCGTTTACACTAATATAGCTGAGTCTTTGGCCGACCTTCTCCTACAATTTTTAGTGTGTGTGCATCTTTATATTATATCACAAATAGAGGGACCTACAGTTTTGTGCCGACTCCGAACGGCATATGTATTTTATGAGAAGCTTTTTCATGGCAGAAAAAGCATTGGAGGTTTGCCATTGCCTGCCGAGGGGTGACTGCTATTAGAAAAATACTTTTTCTTTGTCCCGGCTAAGATTCGAACCTCGTACTATTGCGGCGTATCGTACCCACTCATTACTCATGTATTTTGAAAATATGTATAATTTGACAAATTAAATACGGATTCTCTAAATATATCTCATCAAATTACATCTATCGAAATTCTCTTTATAAAAAACTCGACAAACTCATGTAGGCGAATTTTCAAATTTGAACAATGGAAAAAAAAATATATTTTCTGCAGTAAAATGTTATCAATATTTAAAGTTAGAACTCGGGCATCAGTGAAAATTGCATTAATTTACATGAACTAATTTTTACGTGTTGCGCATACAAACATGAAAACAGAGAAATCGTCGATAGGTAGACTGATAAAAAATTCTAAAAATGGTTGTTTTGACTGCTATTGCTTATTAGAACAATTATACGTCTTTATTGGGTTTTTTTCAGATTTGATATATAAACACTGTTACTTAATATTAAATTTGAAATTAAATAAGTAAAATTATGGAGTTTTCACATGTATGTACTGTCAGACAAACTTTCGAATATTTATAATAAATATATATAACCTTAGGTTAACTTAACTCATAGATAAAAAATTCAAACTACACACGTACGTTGTAAGTAGGGCACGTGTTGACAAAATTTCTTATTGCTCCCCTCTTTCGCTTTTGTAATAGTAAACCTTCGGTGTAATAACACACAAACATACAAAAACCTGTAAATAAATGATGCACGTGTTTGTAAATGTGAAAAACTAGAGCATAAGGGAGTACACATATCCGCATAGTACACAAATATAGTGCTTTAAAATATCGCGTATGCATGTAAAATATTTTCATTGTATGCAAATAAAATGCAGTCAAACTGCGTAAAAAAAACAAAAAAAAAACAATGCTTTGGAAGAAAAGAGTGTGACTGACAACTTTGTATAAGCAAAATTGAGTGAAAAGTGTAATTTAATTGAAATAAAATTTGGGAAACAAAAAAACAAAACAAGAAATAATATAAAAAAGTGGAAATTAATAAATGAGAAAATGAAGCTCAATGAAATATGAGCTGATGTCGCAAGGCGTTTAAGATACAATTACAGATTTGGACTATTTTACGATTGAACAATTTATTTTAGAAACGGTGAAATTATGCCCGAATTCATTAAAAAGAAAATTAATCTGGTTTCCTATGTCTTGAAAAGGCTTTTATTTATAAGTTAAATTAACTCAGCCAAATTCGTAATAAATAAAATATGATAGAAATGTTTTGTTAATGATAATTTTGTATGAAACTATCATTCGATAGAGCATTTCATATTATTTATTTATTTTATTATTTTGGCTATTAAAATAAAAACTTTTCCAGCAAGTATTTTAACAAGAAACGTTGATAATATTTAATTTCCATAGACTTCGATGAGTGGGAGTGAACTTTAAATTAAACACCAAAATTTGTTTGAAAACATAAACCAAAGAAAAAAAAAACAACTTAAACAATATTAGTTTACTAAAAATCCTTCATTGAACTAATAGTGAAACGTGTAATTGATTAAATAAGCAAAATTCAACGAAAGCTATTATGAAAGTGCAAGCAAAAGCAAGTCAATTGCAGTTTTTAATATTATTAAAATTCAAAGCAAAACTGAAAACAAAAGCATTGCCGCAAAATCAGCTGCAGCTGAAGCAGCACCAGCTAAGGCAGCAGCAATTAATTAAATTTCCAAGGCAACAGCCACAGCAACAAAATACCAAACTACAACAACTAACTGCTGATGCCGCTACAACAAAGGCGCTAAAGCAAAAGAAAAATTTAGCTAAACAACAACAACAACCGCCACACCAACAATATCAACACACAACCGAACCGAGTGTGCATTTATTCTCCAACAAGAAGTTCACTTCATTTCAATTGAGCTATAGCAGCAAATTGGCTTTCATCGAGCTGGCCGATTTGTTGTGGCCGAAATCAACGAAGTTGTGCAGTAACGACGTAGTGCCAATAGCAAAATTACAATTAAATTTTTTAAGACGGAGGGACTAACATTCGCATTGCTGGCGGGCCCCATGGGCCAGGCTGCAAGTATGTGCCGATTTCGTGGATGTCGTTACAAAAAGAATAAGACTACTAAGAATACACAAACAACAACTGCTGTTGCAGCAGTAGCAGCAAAAACAACAGCTATAACATCAGCTGAACCAGTATCAGTAGAGGCAACAGAGACAACAGCAACAGCCGTCATAACGGCCACCACGCAACCGACGAATAATTCGCCGCCCTCAGGTGAGCAGGCAGGTTATAACTATACATTCATACATACATAAATGAATGGGGTAAGATTAAAATAGCAGGAGCGCGGGAAGATAATAAAGTTCTTAGAAATTTAACGTTGAAAATAGTTACTGTAGTAATTTTCTAAGAAATCAACAGTGCGTATGAGTAACTTTTAAAGTGAATCAACTGTGGTTTCAGCGGTCGTCGAATTTAATTTAGTTTTTCGCATGAATGGAAATAAGATTGCAATCAAAATACTTTTTATGACTGTTCTACTGATAATGTGAATTTATATTATTATTGAAAATGTTCAACTTAAGGGCTTGCTATAATGTGTAGTCATTTCAAAATGTAGGATAAGCTGGTTTCACGTAGCATTTTTCCAAAAAATTATGTAAGAAGAGGTATCATCCACAAGTTGGCGCCAGTACCGTGCTTCGATATTTTATTGCTGTGCTCTATCTGATAACCATCAATCTAATACTTGCATTTTTTCGTTAGTGTGTTACAAAACCGGGAAAACTGAGAATTTTTTAATTGAAAACATTTTTTGCTTTAATTTGAGTTATTTTATTTCCTTTTTTGAAATTTTTAAAATGGAAACGCATTATTTAATGCAAAGACATATACTCTATGATTGGTTTTGAAACGAATTGTCGTCATCCCTTGTCAAGTTTGGTTTTAAGAAAAACCGCTTTCGGCGTTGTTCCATCTTCAGAACGAAAAATGACACCCCGTCGGAAGCAACAACAATAAAAGATCATAATATAATCATATCCGTCTATCTATCCGAAAATACGAAAGTAGAGAACGCAAATCTTATTTTAAATACAATATTTTTAAGTATTAAATACTATAATTAATATCAAGGCAACTTAAAAAATTAAATGAAAAAAATATAATTTTAACATCAATCAACAGTAACAAGAAACTTCTACGATGAGCGGAGTTCCAAGCTAAATTGTATTACAAAACTAAAGTGTTAATTAAATAGAAATTAGGTAAATACTTTGCAATTTTAGCCATATAGAAGTATTAACTCAAAGCTTTGTAGAAAATTTTTTATACAATTTTGTATTAAAGAACACATCTTTTTATTTTATATCTAAAGATCTTTTTTGAGTATACAGTTTTCTAATCGATTAAATTTGATTATACTATTCCGTTTTGCTGCAGATTGCCACATAAAAAAAATTGTCAAAAACATCATTTTACTAAATTTAAATGATCTGTAAAACTACAATATCTAAGAAATAATTTTTTTGTATAGGAGCAAATTTTTTTTTTTAAATAAACAGTAAGTTTTAGTCGCTTGAAGTTTGGAAAATGATTGAATTGTACTTTTATTTTTTTTATATTTATTTTTGTAGTGAATGAACTCTATTTTAATAGAATAAATAAAAATAAATAAGCAATTATATTTTCCTTAACAAAATTATAACCGCACAACATTAGAACCATTTTGGTCAATTTATTTTAATTTATTTGATTTTAATTGTTTTTTAATAAAATCGGAAATAACGTAAGCTTCAACTTTTATACCAATTATTTTTCATAACTCAACAAAAGTTCTTTTAAATATCAGATTGAAAAAAAAAATATTTATTTGCCCATTCAAAGTAAAATTTCAATTCGCTATAAATAACTTTTTGTTTCGTAAATCCTTTTACTGACGTATTTCACAGTTTCCTCAATATAAAAAATTTCGAGCAGTCGTTTTTTAAATGAATGAAATTGCTAGCAAAAACAAGAAGGCCATATATCAATGTGATACATAGCCGCTTTATACTTTCACTTTACAATGTTAGAATTTAAAAGGCTATCAAATGGTTTACTCAAAAAATAACATTCAAAATGTGTACATTTTACGAAAGTTTGTGGAATTTTTTGGAATCGTGTACAAATTTTGAATCTTATTGCTGTAGTAAGAGAATGTTCTCAATTTTGGCTGAAAACTAATAAAGATTTCATATGAGAGAAATAATTCATTCGCAATGCTGCGGAAAAAAATATTTCAACTTTGAATATTAATCATACAAATTAAATATTTATGTACCAGATTTAGAAATAGTTTAACTCACTTTGTACCTTAAAAATTAAAATTTTCTTTTTTTGGAAAAAAGCTCACGTAACATTTGTGTTTGGTGAAAAATTTTTACTTTAGTAAATTGAAAACACATTGGCGCTAACTCCAGCCAATTTTTTCCGCCCAGTTGTTAGAATTGTTGATTTTTCAAAGCAGCCAATAGTTTTTGTCAACAACGCTAAGTGCACTTTGGATGCTTTTTCGTACATCAACTTTTCAAATAAAAAGCAATAGTTTTTTGTCAAAAATATATTAAATGCGAAGAGACATGCAATAAACATATTTCAAATGGATATTTCAAATGGATACTCGGGTACTTATGTATGTTACATATATATATACGAGTATGTATGCAAAATCAAGCACTTAAATCGTAAGAGCTTTTAAATAAAAATGCATAGTAAACAAATGAGCGTGTGCGCGTATGAACATACATACTCGTACGTACATACATACATACGCATGTGCGTTAGACAGATTCATTGAAAATAAAAAAGAAATAGAACCGCGTACATGAAATGCCGACGCGGAAAATATTTAGAAAACCGAAATGTGGCAATGCTATAAAAACAGCAACGCAAAAAATATCATAAAACCACAGCAATTCCATAGAATAGACGCCGCAGGCGCTCATGCCTTGGTTGTCAGCTAACACGGAAAAATACCTCAAAAAAAAAGCCTTAAAAAACAAGATATGCGCTAACGCATTTCCATAGGATGCATTTTGCCATAAAGACTGAACGCGTTGATAGCATCCGTAAGTTACATAGTTGAAAACAAAACATACTTGTATGTAAGTACATATGTACTTATGCATGTATGTATGTATGTATGTGATACATATCACAGACATTAAAAGTGCAGTAGGGCGCGTTGGCAGGACATTTGGCGTCATTGAAATTCCAGGACCCACAAAAATTCTTTTGGTTTAGTTTTAAAAGCCTTGGCGCAAATAGTTACTTAGTTTTTATTTTTTATTTTTTTATGTACATAACTTTTGGAACTAAAAAAATTTACATTAATGTACATAGATGCATACATAAGTAAATCGAATTGACTACTTGAGGTTTCGGCAAAATTAATAATATAGCCAGCATTTAATAAGTTTAAAAAATATGGCAGGAAGTTTTAACAGAGATGATAAGCCTTTTATAATCAAAAGTTGATTAATTGCTTAGTTAATATAGTTAATTTAATTTAGTTTAGTGTTTTTTAGTTAAACTTAATTTTTTTGTTAGATTAGTAAAACACTGACATTAGAAAAGATTTAAAAATCGATATATTTTCTTAATAATGCATACATATGTTCGTGTAATTAAATTTTTTTTTTAAATAAACTCTAACATACTTTTAAATAAGTAGAAATTGTCAAATAAATATCGATGGTACAATGTAGGCACTTGGAACTTGCTTTTATTTTTTATTTAGTATTTAATAATTGGAAATCTTGAAGAAATTTTGTTTAAATCATTGCACATTTTATATAAAGTTTAAAAATGCGTTAGAGTATGAATCAAGGCACATCAAATAAGCAACACAATTTTATTTTTATGTTTTTATTTTAATTGTATTTTGCTTAGATAAGAATGTTTTTAGTAGAAATCAAGGTAGATGAAACATTTTTTTTTGAAAATTTAGCTTCCCCAAGCAAAACCAAAATCAAGAGAATTCTTAAATTTGTATTCAATATTTTTACTGCGGAAAATATGCCTTGGTTTGGATAATATTTTAATTGAAATTGAATTTTAAATTAATAAAAATAAATTGCCCAAATTTATTAATAAGTGGTTGTGCTATATTTTGTGAACAGAGAGTAGTACTAAGTACGTATAAAATTTCGATATAAGGTATCGATGAGCGATGCCGACTGCGATATCAATAACGGCTTTGATTTAGGTAACAGCTTCAATGTGGAAAGTAATTATAATATTGATATCAGTAACACCGATAACCACAACGATGTCGATAATAATTTTATTAAATATATTGAAATAATGTATTTAATAGCGATAACTATCGATAAAAATATCGATTAATATATCAAAAAAAAATCGATACGAATATAAACAACATCGATATTGACCAAATTATCGTTATATACATTTCAATTTTTATGCGTGTAAGATTCTGACATTTCAGGGGGCATCCGGAACCCCTCCCCCTCCCCTGGATTAGCGCCAGCATATCAAATGTAAATCCATCTTATATGCCCTTGCGTATGGTAAGCACGATGCTAAAGTTAACCTCAATGCAAACAAATCAGTGCCAAAGGATTTAGCTGCTAGTGGTAAATTTTTTACACATCGATGATTAAAACTTTCATATACGAGCTAAAAGTGCTCTTAAAAACAAATGCGAAAATGAAACTTTATTAATGCGTTCATTTATACTCACATATAAATGTACATACTTATGTATTTCGTATTTGTATTATACATTCGTGTTTTAATTTGAATTTGATATGGAAAAGCAAATTTTTTTCTTCCTATTTATGTATGTATGTATATGAGTTTCCTTGTATTCATTCAATTTCACAAATTTACAGAGCAACCATTTTTTTGCTGATCTGCTCTAGTTACATCCAAAAATAATTTAAGTATGTCGGCATGACGCAAATGACTTTAAAGAGTATTTTTTGGCTGCTTTACAACATGTGATATGCAGTTTTTGCTGCCACTGCCACTGCCACTGCCACATCCACAGCCACTACTTGCATTGCAGCAGTTGCCAATCCCAATTTGTGTGTGTCACACCCAAACGAATTGTACTGCCAGCCGTTGTTCCCTGCGCACAAATTTAATTTAATCCTTTATGCACTGAAATTGCACTTTGCCAAGCGCGCTGGACGAGGTTGTAAAGGGGCTAAATAAATGCCAAGGATTTTTTTGTGTGGTAAACAAATGAGTGTTTTTATTTAATTTTTTTTTTCATTTCTGTCGACTTTGTTACTATTCTGGCGGAAATATGCTGGTCTAGGGCGATGCATCAGCGTTGTGTAGCGGCGTGTTAATTTCAAACCCACATACAAACTTTTTCTTACTCACATATACAAATACATACATTTGTATGTACATAAACTCGAGTTTTCATGGGTATGTGTAGCTTCCGCGTTGATCCCATTGTCGTTATGTGTCAGGCAATTTTACCCTTGTGTGGTAAAATTTTGTAATTTTCAGAAATTTTGTAGCAAATCGGCAAAGCTGAAAATGTAGGATTTGGACACTCAACGATTTTTCGTGTATATTGAAATAAATGCTAATGTTTCATTTTAAACATTTAATGAAATTGTGTGCAGTTTTATATACTTATAGTTTACATAACAATAAGGGCTATGGACTTACTTCAATTAAACAAAAAAGGTTAAGTTAAAAAAAGTTGAATAGAAGCAAACAAAAATTTATAAACTCTAGTCGTTGTATGGACAATTGTGTAGGGAGTAAAAGTAGGTAGGACTGGAAGTAGAAGTAGGAGAAGTGGGTTTTAGTGCTGAATTTGAAATAAAAGCAGGTCGAAGGCGCATCAGTCAATAATTTAAATTGATATAATTTGAAATATATGTAGCTTGTATTTATTTTATGAATATTTTCCAAACGAAAGAGTTTTGCCGCACTCACAAATGTAATATAAATAATTATCAATTAAATTTCTGCATTCTTCTGGTTATCCATACAAGGAAAATTATCATGTTTATTGTCTAGCCGACAGTTTATTATTATCATTATAGTTAATAAATTTTTTGTAGTTCTGCTTATGAGTACTTTTAGTTGTCATAATTTTTACTTAGATAAAAAAAATTGGGATTTTCTTTCCCGACCGCGTAGTCGATACAAAAACTAATTTTCTTCTAATGACCTATTTTAAATTCATTTATATTACTTTATGAGCTACTTCTCTGGGTAATGCGGTATATTTACTAAAAGTGTAATATTTCATATTTTGTTTGTAATTATGAGAGTTTTTGTAATTGCACGAGACATAAATAAATTTTAAATTACACCTCGTGTTTGTTGTGTGCAATTTGATGATCACGCTCTGCCATAGTATAAATAAATTCAATACCGCTCATTCGTCACGTGTTGGTATTTGTAAATGAATTATAAAGAAATTAATACTTGCTATATGATTGTTTAAATATCTTCTTGACAATGGCATAATATTTCTTTCCGGCAAAAATTATTTAAACATTCATAAATAAATATCTATATGCTTACTTTAAACAATGTTTATACTTTATCCACATTTTAATTGGTCTACATATGTGAAGTCGAAACGTGATCAGAGAAGTTTATATACTGAATTAACTTATTGGAAATGTATCGCAAACGACACCGCGCAATTTTATTTGCAAAACGTATATAAAAATGTGACGGTCAAAATACTAGAAACTGGTTACTTCTTTATTCCATTGTA
This sequence comes from Philophylla caesio, assembly GCA_963971545.1. Taxonomy (NCBI): domain Eukaryota; kingdom Metazoa; phylum Arthropoda; class Insecta; order Diptera; family Tephritidae; genus Philophylla; species Philophylla caesio. The sequence goes on along the minus strand of OZ020609.1, from coordinate 71,055,272 downwards.
TTCTAATTGAAATCTTTAACACAAACTATCCCAGCAAAATATTAAAACTTTGTACAGTCTTCATAAAAATTTTACAAAGTACAAGGTGGCTTCAACATATCTTTGCTTTTTAAGAATATTTATTGCGGAGGATGCTGCGATTTTTTTCCAAAAAAAACCATAAGAAAATGCTCAAAAGACCCGGCGAAAAAAAAATTCTCAAAGCTCAACGGTATCTTTGAGCAAGCTAAGTATGTGCTGGACTACACAACTGTGAACCTGAAATTTTAATAAAGCTCTTCGATATTTATTCCATTAAACACATGAGAAAATGCTCAAAAGACCCGACGAAAAAAAAAAATCTTAAAATTTAAATATATTGGGTTTACATGGTTTTTCTTAATAAAGAAATTAAATAAACAAAATCAAATATAGAAATTACTAAACGTTAAAAGCTGCTTATATATGTAAATATGTCCTTTGAATAAAAAAAAAATCGTAAAAAATTTTAAGAACTCATATAGAATTTGCATTATAAGTTAGAACTATAGATATACGAATACATAATGTTTGAATCTACAGACTCATATTAGTTGTTTTATCTGTTCAAATGAAATTGTTATAATATTTTCTGCAGACCGCGACATTATATATATCAATCTTCGTTATTTGATATTAACGCCAAGTTAACTTTTTTCTTCAATTCGCTTTTTTTAAATCTATGAAAAAATTATTTAATTTATTAATAATAAACCACCACCACTTAACTATTTTTCAGGCCTACAATTGCGGAGCATTGAAGAGCCGAGCGCACAGTGCCAAACACAAACACAAACACATTACCACCATCATCAGACGGGTAGAATGCCTGCGGCGGAGCAGGGGGGCACAGGGTGCGTAACCTATGAGAGCGCTACAAATGCGTTAAGTCCGCGTACCGGTGTCCCCCTGCAGCTGCAAACTATGCAACATCAATATCAACAACAGCAACAACAACAAAACCCGCACACCATGCAACATACAACACAAAAAGGCTTTGATGCCGAACAGGCGCGCATGGAAGCATGGATGGATGAGAATCAAGAATTTGTACAGGATTATTTTATAAGGTAAGTTGATTGAGCGGTTGAGAATAAGCATTATTAAATCTGTATTACAATAAAGTTACTTATTATAAACATACAAAAGGTAATAAATAAGAGCGGATAAAAAGGATTAAGTACAAAGCTGATAGGTTAGACACATTTGTATAACTAAATACTTTATGTATACACGACCTTGTTTGAGAGAAAGCAGCTTAGCTAAGCGCCTTAGTGTATTAAATGCCTTTGCCTGACATAGAAAAGCTAATATTTAATATGGGAGAGGATGAATAAACTATATGTGTGTATGTACGTATATGTATCTTTGAAGCAAATACAAAAGAAAAAAAAACAGCGCAGGATTTCCAATAAAGGAAATGAACGTAGATGAATACGTTAGTATACTTTTTATTTGACAAAAAGGTTTTTGTTTTTTAATTTTTGCTTCATATCTGCATACGTTTCTTTTTTTTTTTTTTTGCATTTTTATTACCACTATTGGTATACAAAATATCCAAAGAATATAGCATTTTCGGAAGTTGAAGTAATAATATATAGAAAATAGTATAAAAACTGGTATAAAAAATAAAGTAGTTTCATTCAAGTTATTTGATTTTTAATAAAAATTTTTTAAGTTTCATAAAATTGTGATAATTACAACCAGCCTTGCCACGTTGTTAATAATAAAATAATACATTGGGGAGATTTTTTTAAAGTACTTAAATATTTCGGTTAAAAATAATAATTGATATTTAAGTTTTGAAAAAGACTTTATCGTAATTGTTTTTTCTTTAAAATTATGCAGCGCTATTTTCATTTTACTAGTTTCGTACAAAATTTTGGCTTTATTATTTTGATTATTAGATTTAAAACCTTGATTTTAAGTAAAAACTTTTGAGCCGTGCGTCTGAAACTTTGTTCCGTCAACCCCAATTTCCAAATTGAAAGACAGAAAAAGTTTTAATTTTTTTCTAAAAGAAATACAAAAATCAATGAAAAACTTAACGACAAGTATTTTACCTGGAATTGTTATTCTACGGCTATTTTTATCGTGCTCCAATATTTGAATATATATAAGCTGCATAAAATATCAAGGTAATTTCTAAAGTAAGTTCTTTTGAAGGCAACAAAATGACTCCGTTCATAATGTATTTTCGCATGTTGAAAATATTTTATGAAATTTACTTTAATTTTAAATGTTTAATTTTACTTGAATCAAATACCAAATTATGCATACCCTTTTATAGTATGAACTTAATTTTATGAAAGAGGCTCAAAACTTAGTGTTGCCACCTTTTGCATTAATTACAGCCAATAGACGACGCGGCATACTAGAAACCAAACTATGTCGGAGTGTTGGAGGTGTATTGTTCCAGACATCTTGCAACTTTTGAAAATATTCCGTTTTGCTTGAGCGACAAGTCGATCGATCGACCTTATCATCCAAATATTGCCATAAATGCTCAATAGGGTTCAAATCAGGGTTTTGAGCATACCAATCCAGAACTTCTATTGATTTTTGGGCGAAAAACTGCTTTGCAACGCGACTTGCTTAGGGTATGCTTAGCGTCGCCATTTGTTGGTATTCAAAATTTTTTTCCAAGACCCGTTTTTCGCGCTAAGGACTATAATTGTATATTTAGCATATAGACGTAAGACTCTCCTGTCATTTTACCTTCAATATTTATGTACGAGATCTGATAGAATATTATAGATAAAATAGCCCCAAATCAAAACACTTCCCCCTCCGAATGTTATTGTGCTTAGCCCGCACTTGGTTTGCAATCTTTTATTATTTTTTCATCATACTTTTTGTCTTTTTTTTGTATTTTTAAACTCAAACTTACTCTCATCTCTTCAAGTTTTCCTCTTCCAAAAGCTTAACGGCATATTGTAGTATTTCCTAGCAAATTCTAGATAGGCTTTCATATTTTTCTTGCTGTTAAAGGGCTTCGTGATTTTGTAAAGGCTGGGAAAGTCTTCCTCGCGAATCCTACGTTGAATAGTTCGCTCGGAAACGTTTGAGTGTAGACTCTCTTTTATAAATCTAGCTGAAGATGTGGAATATTTCTTAATTTCTCAAATTTTTTTGATAATTATTAATAACTCTTTGGTTAGTAGCCTTGTTTCTGGAATATTTATTGGCAAGTTTACGATAACACAACTCAAAAAATGACTTTTAATTACCTTTAACTAATTAGTCAAAGTTTCACCAAAAAAACTTAATACGGAGTAATAATTTTCGCGAATAATTTCCGGTATGCTCACTTCTGTTTATTATGGCAAGGAAAGATAAGTACTTTATTTTTGCAGCAATATTCGTATGCAGAATGTATTATTCTAAAAAAAAAATACAAAAAAAGTCTATATACTGCCAATATTAATGTATTGTTGATCTTATTTAGTTTAATATTTTAGACTGAGTGTCCTGCTCCATGAAATAATTGTAACCTTAACTTTATTTGTCCAGCATCGAAGACCCTTTAGTTACTGCTAGATTTTTTTTTCCTACACACATAAGTTAATTGTATTTATGTAGTGATGTGCAATGAAGAGCTCTGCTAAACTTTATGAAAGTTTCAACGACAAGGCATGCGCACGCATCAAAATAGAATTTCCAGAAATTCTGAACATCAACAACAGGATATTAAAGGATATTACAGTGTCAATCAATTTAATGGCGGATACACTAGCAGCTGTAATAACACTTAGTTATGTTTGGCAGTAAAATGAATTTAAATGATAGTGAGCTTCAAACACGTGCCAAAGCTATAAATATATGTTAGCATGCATAAAGGGGGTGAAGGCAAAAAATAAAAATAAATAATAATCCTGAAATAAAATGTGTAAAAAAGTCATTAGAAACTCGTGTGAGCTGAGAGCGGCTTTTAGAAATAAAAAAAAAGCAGTACCTTGTTGGTAAAGGAAGAGACGCAGAGTATAAAAGGAAATTGTTCATAAGAATAGAAAAGTTTTCAAGCGCACACCAAAAGAGCTGTGGCACAACAAATTGGTCATTAATAATAATAAGAATTTCCAAATGTGGGTAGTATTCAAAAGGTCAAAGCAAAATTGTTAGAATTAATGAAAAATGGACGCTTAAGACTTTGTATGACACACTCGTATCCTTATAATTCATTTTCTGCATTTATTTGCTATTTTTCTTTGCAACTTTTAAGGCATTCTAACAAATATACGAGTATCACATGTGTACAAATGTGTGTAGTATGTATATACTTATACTATGAGTTGCCCTTTTAGACGTAGTTTCAATATAAATATTTGCATGCATCTATTTGAATGGATTCTTTAGAACTTAACATATTTTCGTTTAAGGGCGGAAATGATAAACTTTTTATGTGCTAGTATGTTAATTTTTATTTGTAGTTATTTGCTTCATTTCATTCAATTTGTATTCATCCGTTTTGGGACAAGACTTCAATACAAGTTGCCAATAAATATCAGATCTTTTTATTTTGTTTGCGATAAATACTTTGATATTTTGCTTATTTATTAAGAAAAATTGCAGCAATGAAGAAGTTGAAGAGATTAAAGCGCCGTAGACTTGCAGTGTACGATCGAACTCCTGAAAATGTTATAAATTTAGCATACCGTGGCTGCGAAGTTGCAAAGCAAAAGTGTATAAAATATACCTGTAATCTAATTTCCGTAGTAAAGGTAGTAAATTTTCTAATTATTTCAAAAGTTGACTGTAATATACTTGTTTGGTTTTTCCCAGAAATCCACCTTAAATAGACCAAAATCAACCATAAATTATTCGGGCATTAGAATCAATTTTTATAGTATTCATCCTTAACCAAAACTAAATGCAAAGCGAAAATTCTGCCAATAAAACTAAGCCATAAGATGGCCTGCAAGTCAATTTTAATTAACGACAAAAGCTTTCTAGGTAGAAAGGGCATTAAAGAAAAGGAAATACAAATAGCCTCATTCGTTATATATTTATTCCAATCAAAAATAAAATAAACTACTCCTTGGCTATGTCAACTTAATTCAATTAATGACAACTTCTGATATTTATACATAGGAGTTCCTTAACCTGAAACAACCAATACCTACCTTCAGTTTTATTTATACAGTTATACAGAAGGAAGTAAAAACTGTGACATGGTAAACAATTCCGACTACACACTTGCCTAAATATAGCTCGAACTATCCGGCGGAAACAATAGCCATTAATGAAGCTATTAAATTTACCCAGGGAAAATTAACCTTTAGTTCTTGCTCGCTTTCGTCAATAAAACCAATATCTAATTTAGCTAATTACAACTTCAAAATAAACTTCAAAAGAAACTTACTTAAAAAAAATTAGAACAAAATTAAACTAAAATGACCACACAGAAACAACAGACAATGAGATATCTAACACCGTAGAAAAGTTTGCCTATACTCAACCACTAATAATCAAGCACAACAGAATACCACCCGACATACTAAGACACAAAAAAATATATTCAACAACCGACTTCAGTGGTTATACAATTAAACTAATAATTCAAACAAGCTGATTAACTCTAACATGAAAAATTTGTAAATTTGTGGTCACAAGCGACAACCACCTAAGTCCTATGCTTTAGCAGGACTTAGGCGATTATCGCTTGGGACCAAAGATATATTGTCTCCCAACGAAGTTATAACCAGAAAGGACTTAGCAAAGATTCCAAGACCCAAACTGAGTCACGCGAGGATGGCTCACAAACACATAATTAGGAGAGAAAGAATCAACTGTAAATACTTTTACGCCTCTTACTCAACGGTTAAACATATTTTAGACTACTTAAACTCTACTCGAGTTCGAGCTTAAAAATTAGATTCTAAAATCTAATGAGCTCTTAAAACTTTTGTATGATTGCTCGAAAAATTAGAAAAGAAATCGTCGAGTACCAAAGACCGAAATAGGGGTGGATACGTCAAACTTTGTGCAAAAAAGATCACAGTTTTGCACAGAACGTCATCGAATGGAACTTCCAAATAGGCTGTGGGTGGCAGCGTGAAATGTGAAAAAGAACTGTCGATCAGGTATCGAAGCAGCTCGTGTAAGAATGGATGGAGATCAAAATAATTGCCCAAAACCGAAGCAGACGATTTGATGAGTGCTCTTACAGTATATCGAACAAATTGTGTGGCTCAGATGCTCAAAACTTTCTGAGTTTACGAGATTGTTTCTCCTCCCACACATTTTAAAAATACCACTTCAAATGTCCTCCCACACAAACATGACTATGAAATAATAATTTAATAATACAAAAATCGCTGTAGTAGATTCTGAGAACTATGGCCCATATGAACCACTCATCCCCCGATAACATATTATTTCTGCTCAGTTCAAAAAGTATTTTATCCGTGTTGTATTATATTCTCTCCATATGAGCTTCGCTATGATGCTTTATGCATCAGAAAAACCTATCTCTGCTGGGATCTACAGCAATCAGGGTAATGCTTTGTAACAAAATCGGGCACCTCGAGCTGTTAAGCTGTCTGTTGGTATATAAAATCTGCTTGTGTGGTGAATTAAGGTGCGGTTAGTATACATGTAGTGAATTCAGTTCTTGCGAGTTTAGGTATGGTAAGTTAAGATGTGGTGTATTACAGTCATCACTTAAATAAAGCTTAACCGTAGCCCAAATAAATATATGAAAAACAAAACTTCTGATCCAACGAAAAAATGGAAACCCTATTGGAAACAATAAAGACATCCGAGTTATATTGGAACGATATTTAGCAACCCTTTTAGATAAAAACTCAAATGAAATATTAGTTTCTGGAGAAAAAAGTTGTTGCTATCTGTTGCCACAACGAATAACAACTAAACCCGATTTTGAGTATTTTAAAAATACCACTTTAAATGTGAAATATTTCACTAAAAGGATTAACTCAAAACTTTGTTTATATTTCTTTATTAAATTTAGACAATTCGAAGGCAGTTTCAAATATATTTCCCAATAAACAGAATAACATAGTTCACAATCTCATTGCTTCTTCTATATGTTTCTTATGAATCGACTTTTGGTTGTTATTCCTGTGGCCACAAGCGGTTTATCAGTATTTGCATATTTCATTTCACACGCAAAAACCCTTATACGGAACTCAAATATGTGCCAACTGAAAATCTTTTAGAAATACTAAGTGGTGCCACTACATTTGTAAACACACAAGTGTGCTCCTTGAGTTTGAAACAAAAGCACATGGCCAACTGTGTAATTTCGCGACCATGGCGTATGAGCAACCAACTTGAGAAGTGAACAAAAGTGTAAACAATGCAGCGTACTTGCCTTAGGTTCCACAAAACAATGACATGCGTGGCTTTCTATTTACTTTCAGACAATGCAAAAGCACAAAAGAAACTACAAATTTAGTAAAAAAAAAGGAAAAGAACCAAATAATTGTGCAAATATATTCTAAAAAAAAGAATGCAGTAAATTGTTTACTCCAAAAAAAAATTCAGAAAGCACTAAATATTGTATCAATTTATGTGTTTAGATGCAAGTTTACAATTTTGGGTCACTGCAGGCAAATATTTTATTATTCAGCTGCCTTTGTTGGCAGGTCTTATTTTTACAAGTTTTTTTTTTCCTTTTTTTTGGACAATACTGCTGTTGTCGTTAGGTACTAATATTTTGTTTATTTTATAAAAACTGTTATGTACTGATACACATGTTTATAAATATATAAAACCCTGATGATGTTTTCACGCGCGTTGCATGAAATCCTTTGAAATTTGATTTTGTTATATGATTTATTGAGAGTGTCATGTTGTTGTCATGCTTTGATTTACTCTCTGAAATTTTATTATTTATTTATATTCTATACTAGAGTTCAATGCAGTTGCAGCAGTTGTTATTAGTAAAATTTTACAAACCCTCGTAAATATATCAAATAGCCTTTTTTAAAAACGCTATGGAGCCCATGCCTATATTACTATTTCAAACTGAAGAATAGACTCTTCAGAAAAACTCGACTCTAACTGCTAAAGCAAGGTTAACACAAGTATGGCTTCAAAATTAATTTCCCAAATTAAATCAACAAAAGTGATGTTTTGTTTCCAATATCTACCATAATCTACCATAAACTAGCATCGAAAAAGTCATCGATTATTCTTTACAAAGCCAATTATACTGTCAAAACTTAATTTCATTTTAATAAAAACAAAAGTAGTATTAATAGCGAGTATTTACTTAAATCAATAAATTTTTTAGTTAGTTTAAAAACATACAATATAAGCAAATATTTACTGGTACATTGATTTTTGCAGCGCGTCGAATATGTGCTAGTAAAAGCATAGATTGGCCTTTTTATTTGCCTGTTTTTAATATTTGCAAATAGCGAAATTTGAAAAGTATCATAGCCTTGTCAAACCCCTGAAGGGATTGTAAACCTTACCGCGGTAAACTTTGTTACTTAAAGGGTTTTAAAAACTTTAAGGAAGCATTTGCCTTTAATTCTTGAATAGTTGTCAGCACTTTGGAGTGATGAGCTTTCGAAAAGTTTGTTCAAACGATTTTCACGTAGAATGACGCTGCCTCAACAAAAAAGTTAAAAACAGATTTAGGGGCCTTATAACCTAATATCTTCGGGGTAAATTCGCGATTTATTATTTTATAATTGTTATATTTTTCTGTGATACTATTTTGCATAGTTTTAAGTAAATGTTTTAATGTATTTGTAGTAATTTTTATGTTAAAAAAGCTTGCAAAATGACAGTAATATAGCAGGACACCTTCGATATCGACCCAATCAAGTGCATATAACCCCTTAAACTCATTTTGTGATACTTTCAATTCAAATCAATCAAAGCAAATATATAACAAACCGTTTTAATGCAATATTTCATTTTGGTATAATTTTCCATCATCCCCTGTCAAGTTTGTTTAGAAGAAAAGCCAGTTTTCGGCGTTGTGCCGGGTTTAGTGTTGTTTGATTCCAAACCAAAATGAACAGTCGGTGACAATCACAGTGAATATTTTTCTCAAATGCAAAATGCTTACATATCGCTCGAAGCGCAATAAATAAACATGAAAAACTGAAAGAAAACCAAACTAATAATCGATTAGGAATGGTAAGTCGAAAGTGAGTGGTGTCGATTAATTGTATTCGATTACTTTGCAATTGTCTCACTTTTGCTATCTGATTAATCGATTGATCAATTAGTAGATTAATTAGCGCGTTCAAAAATATATCACAAAATACGGTGCTTTTTTTTAAACTCGCCATGAAACCTCCTTCCTTCAGTAATTTTTATTTCTATAAGCTATTAAAGTTGCCTAACATAATTATCTTAATTGAAAGTGCGCTTAATATTAACCACATTTATATTTTTTATAAACTTTGAAAGAAGATATGTATGTATTTGCTTTTACATAAATTATTCTTGTTTAGGGTGTTGTTAATAATTTTGTGTGTATAAAATAATGTGAAAGTAAATTACAATAAAGATTACAATCAAAGTAGCAAAAGGTATATATAATTGCTTTAAACACATTGTGCCACTGTTTTCAATAATTTAATTTTTTTTTACCTTCATATTGTTAAGTTATAAAATATATGTTTGTATGTATTCTTATGAAAATGAAAATCGCAAAATTTATCAATAAACAGTAACTTGTTTGTGATAAAATCACCATATATTATGAATAGTGCCTCTAATATTCTTTTAATTTTTGTATTTTCTTTGCAGAAAGGCCAAACGTCAAGTTGTTGATGCTTGGCTCGTTTCACATGCCACCTCGGCTGGAAATGATGTCTCCTTGACAGGCTCACCTACACATACCAACGGTCAGAGTTGCTCATCACGAGGTGGATCAGGAGCAACAACGCCAGTAAGGTAAGTTGATCAAATGTAAATAATTATATTAAAAGTTATATTTCAAAAATACATCAAACAGTATACATATTTTATTTATAAGTAAGAAGATATAAAAATAGCTTGCTAACATCTATGTAAGTTGTAAGCAACTGTTGGACTGAAAGTAAGCAACTGTCAGGCAATCGATGTTGACAACCAACCAATCAATAAGTCCTGGTGTTAGCTTTCTAATAATGCCAATCGCTTATAATTCCGATAGCTAAAAATAGTAAGCTTGAAATACACTTTCAAAGTTAAAGTTCGCACAAAAGAGTGTCGAGATAGTTTAGCTGCTTTGAAGGGCAACACAACTTCCAAGAAAAATTATTTGCGCTTTTCGATAGACATATTTTTATTTCGTCCTTTAAATTTCCTTTTTTTTTATTTGAAGAATTTGTTGAAAATATTTTTATGATTACTCGTTTGTTTTTTGGAAACTAGTACAGCTTGTGACCTATTGTTGTTGTCTCTGCAGCTTTGGTGCTGCTTGCGGATTTTGGTCAGTGGTTTGTAGCCTATTATTCGCAGTTTGTTGTCTACATATTTTTGTGCTCTTGTATTCATCGTACAGCTGTTCTCTGTTTGCTGTTTGGCATTTAATAAAAACGCTGTAACAACACATGCCCATGCTGGGCCGACGATGGGCTACACACCCCCAATTGGAGTGTCAGCAATTTGCTGGTTGTGTTTTGTGTGCCGTTCGAACGAAACGTCGGCTGGGGCTGATGATGAAGTGTGCGCTGTCATTTTTATTTATTTATTCAGCCATTTTGTCGGACTGGCCGTCAGTGGTAGCGTGTTCACAGATAAGTTATGATTTAGTGCAAGTTGATTAGGGATAGAACTTTTAGCCAATTTTGTTGCTAACCGCGAAAAAAATGTGTTCACCGGGGTTGGGGAATTATATTTTTAGTTGTGCAACTTTTTTGCGACATAGCCTATTTTAGCTGGATGGCGTTATTATTGGATATCATGCAAACCCTTGTAAATAATAACTCGGCAAAAAAAGGGAATGTATTGCGGAAAGGTTTGCACTTTAAGCGTTTGCTTTGATTTAGCTTTAAGTAGCATACATAAGAGGAAAGGAAAGGGACTTCAAGTTTTTTTATCACAGTCTCGCATGTGTACTAAGTTTTAATAAATATTCTAGCAGTATTTAAAAAAAGTTTCACCGATATTCAAAGAAGATGTTGTGATAAATAAAAAATGAAATTAAGCAAAATATTGAGCATTGAGTTGGACTTAAACTACAGTTACTCGCGGAGGCGCAGAAAATTAGAAAATTGTCCGATATCGACCAGTGTTGATTAATAATGGATCTGAGAAAATTTTTTTTATAAAAGTCCAGGCAAGAAATAATAAAGTTAGCCATTGCATTGTATGTACAGTTGTTCGGTTTATCGTCGACATAAAAAAATTTGTTATAAGAGCAATAAGACAGATAGCCCTGCTCACTTGCTGATGAAGACATGTTCGCAATTTACTTGCCACAAGCGTGGATTGGAGGCCGCACTTTGCCGAGGGAAGTGGATCCAGCCAATAGTGCACGGATGGATGAATGTTCGAAAGTAATTAATTAGACGTATTTTCAGCTTGCGCCTTACTGATTAAGGAAGCGTCTTTTAGGTACCGCTGGCGGCTATCTCCAACGTTGCCTTACTAAATTCATTCCTAAGGTATTAACAAAAATATTATCATCCACAAAACAAGATGAATTTCCCTCATTCTTAAACTAAAGAGAGATTTCAAAGGAAGGTACTATCCCTTAAATATTTAAAGTTTTAATTAGAATTGTCGTATCGTATTAAATTAATTTTAGATAATTTGTGACCATTTCGGGAAGAGTTCTGAAAAATATGTCGGTATACGTAACGATTCAATGCCCATAACTAGTAGTAAAGAAATCTTCATGAATTCAAATTTAAAAATATTAAAAATTTCACTTGGTTATTTGTAGAGAGTTTCTTCTGAAACTTTCCATCTTATTTGATCAAGAATATTCTTTTATACATATTACGATTAATTAAATTTATTGTGTTGGCCGGCTCAAGGTCAATTGAAAACTCAAATTTTGGTTTTTATAATCCAATATATTTCGATTGCTCTTCGGCAATCGTCTTCAGGGTAAATTTTTTACACGTCCTCGCTGTTTAACGTGGAGTTTCGTACGATTAGATAGAAAATTAAACATTAATTTCATTCATTGTTGGAACCTTCTTTTGGCATTTTTAAATCCACTACGTAAATGGCTGAGGAATATTTATAAACTAATAAAGACTGGTCCCGAAACGCCCAAAACGGTCTTGAAATGATCCCAAACTAGTCCAGAAACTTTCATGAAATGGAAACATATTGTTTAGTTCCGACATGGTCTTAAAAAGTTGTAATTTAGTACCGAAATTATCCCGAAGTAGCCTATAACCCAGTTTTTATTTAGTGTCGGAATAGTTATGAACAACTCGCAATTAGTCTAGACAAGGTCTTAAGTTTTCTTGAAATAGTTTCGAAGAAGTCCCAAAAATGTTCGTTCCGAAATAATCACGAAATGATCCTGTATTGGTCCCGTAAGGATGCCGAACTAGTCCTGAACGGGTTTTGAAATAATGCCAAAATTATCCCGAACTAGTACTAAAATTGTTTCTCGTTAGTCTCGAACTGATCCCGAACTAATCCCGAAGTAATCCCGAGAAAATGTTTCCGAAAGACCACTACATTTATCTAGAAATAATCATTTGTACACTAAAGAAGTGAAAAGGAAAAATTTAAACACATTAACCATCCTAAACTAATTGCTTTGAGACAAAATATCCCAAGTGTACCTGCATTTTTTCGATGGTCGAGCTTTTCTCGTACAATAAACGTTAAATAAATTTAAAAAATTTTCAATTTCAATTAAAGTCAACTTCTCAATCGTTAAAAAAAAATGCATAACATATTATTTCTTATTTAATGAAGAACCATATGCGAAAAGAAAAACATGAAAACTTTTACTTGGTAAAAAGTTATCTGTGTTCTCTTGAGGTGCAGTGCACGGCGCGTGGATCGTGGACTGCGCGCTTGTCGCAAGCTGCACGAGCGTCGACATTTTCACTCATAATCGAAATCGATACGGTCTGTTAAGAGAAAATAAATATTTTCCAAGATCGTACAAAAAAATATGAATAGCAATAACTCTCGTAGTTTTTCGAATTTCGAAAAATCGTCAAAGTTTTAATTTTTATTTATCGTTTAGAACCAAAAGACATTTATTGTACGAGAAAAGCTCGACCATTGAAAAAGACAGGGGTACATTTAGCAGATTTTGTCTCTCTTACAGTGCTAATTTGGACAAAACACCATTTTGACTGAGCGAATTAAATATGTAAAAATCAAATTTTTAGGCAATTACTGCAATTAAAACTTGAAATGAAGATGTAAGATCCTATAACAGATCCGCAGTAAGGCATTTTAACCTATATATATGTTTTTAGGATACTCAGTGTACATGGAAATGGAACAATGGATTTCCCTGAAAAGTTATTTTATATTACTGTTCTTGTGGTAGAGAAATTCCACTTCGAAGTTTATTTTTAGATATTAAATACTTACACTTTTCTTAGAAATTAAATAGAATTTTGCAGGGTTCTAAATGCTGAGAAATCTGTTTGAACTTATGTTTCTTTACAAATAGAAATTTTATACAAAAAATTTTTTTTTTTTCTTAAAAAAATATTGACGTAAAACTACAGAATACATTTTAATTTTTTTCCCAATTTTTTGTGCTTTTTCGCCAAAATGTTATTGAAGGTAACTAAAACAAATGTATTTTATAATAAAAAATATTTCTTTTGAATATGACAAAATGAAAGTTTGTTAAAGCTGTTTACTTAAGAGAAAATGCAACTTACGAAAGCGAAAAAGGCATTGGATAATCTATCGACTTCTGTCAAGGGCAGGCCTAAATTAAAAACTAATTAATATCAATTTACTACCTGCATTTGTACGTGACATATCCACTCTTTTGCCATCAATTTCCCTCAAATAAACATAATTTATCAATTAAATGATATTTATTTCAATATTTTCTTCCTTTTTTTTTCTTACATGACCACACTTTCGATGATTTACAATCAATTTCTGTGACACCTCGAAACACTCATCAATCGAACACTCGCGACGCACGTGAACTTCCAATACTTTTTTCAACACCGACACTGCTTACCCTTCGGAATGACATCGATACTATTTCATCATTTGTGTTGTGGTGGTGTGCTGCTTGCAGAAAAATTTCAGCGCACGAATTCGAACGCGGCGGTCTACTGAAGCCAATTGTCAACACAATTGACGGTACACCGACATTCTTAAGTGTAGGCACACAAAATGATTGCTTGTCAAATAGCAGCAATATTGGTGGGAGTAATGGCAATAATGGCATCGGTACTGGTGGAGTAAACTTTACTGCCGCCAATGGTGCGGGCACATTGGGTGCACACCACTATCATCATCATCATCATCATGGGCAGGCGAGTCATCATGGCAGCATGGGCTATTATCGGCCACAACGTTTGTCACGCAACGAACTGAAGGCTTTGGATGAGAAGGAGGTCATTTTTGAATTGGTAAGGTATTGTCTCAACTACGAACTGAGCAATAATACAAAAAGAAAAAAAAATTATTGATTGACAAGTTCAATGAGAGTGTTGTTGGTGGTTAAGCAACATTTTTTGTTTTGACATGAATTGACATATTTCGACGCTTCTGCTGTCTAACTTTGGTGGTCATGATTATTTCGATGAATTGGGTGCAGTAATGGTATACGGATTTTGAGTATCAAATAAATTAATAAGAAATTCTCCACTTGAACTACATACAAAGACTACCCACACATGCACGTGCATAGGTTGGTCTGTGGTTGCGTATAAGCCGCATGTCACAATATATCAATTGACTTTTGTAGTAAATTATATGCACCATCTGTTAGTGAAAAATTAAATTAAGCTGTGCTGCCATTAAAACTGCATAAAAGTAATAAAAGTGTTGCTTTGTAATCATTAAACATATTTCACTACATACTTACGAGTAGGTATGTATGTATCTCCACTTGAAATGCAAAAAGGCGTAGCAAACTGTTGTTAAGACGTAAGGCTAAAAATTTAGTAATTGATTGGAAATGAGCCGTAATAGCTCTTAAAGAGGAAGGATTCCTCTACAATTGGTCAAATGAATATCATAAAATTTTGACGGGTTATTAATTCATTAAGCGATTACTTAAAATTTAAATTAAGAACTCTTCTTTGGTGGGAATATTTTTTCTATATTTAGAACAATATTTCGTCAATGGAGTGACAAAAAATAAAATAGTCGTCCTAAACGAAGCAAACTAAGGGGTATGTTTACATATATGAAAATTTTATAGATGTGCTTAATCTACAAATAAACTAAAACATTTTCTTGTTGTAATTTTTTGTAAGAACTTTAATAATTCCGTGTTAACTTAAGATACAATCGTAATTAGGTACATATTTTCAATAAAAATTTTAAAGTTGAAACAATTTTTTTTTTTCTTTATTTAGTTTGAACCATTTTTTCCAATAAAAATATAACTTAGTTTTATATAAAACCTTTTATATCCAATTTACTATTTTTGTGCATAATAACAATAAAATTAATAGTTTTTTAACAGGTTGCTCAGTGTCTGGTTAATCTTTACACTTTAATTCCGTCTGATACAATAAAACGGAGATTAAATATAATTTTAATTTAATTTTCTTGCTACTGTAAAGTCTTCTGAAACCAAAATTTGTTTAAGTAAATTTTTATAAAACATTTCGTTTCCGTTTGTAACGAACTATTTTTTTTAACTTAACTGTTATTAAGTCTTTATTAAAAATCGAATTGAAATTTTAAATTTAATATTATCTTTGGTGAAATATGCTCCAAATATTGTTAAGCTAACAACAAAGAGAACTTTTTCTATTTCGATTCAGTTTTCGACCTTTTATATACCAAAGGTACACATTCTGATTGCTTGCACCTTTCATCGGATATGTGCTAGTATGTACAGTAGCGGTAAAAATAATAGATAAAAGCAATAATTTATATTTATAACTTTGATAAATAAATAGTTTTTTTGGTTTGCCTATTTTTTTGTAACTTAATTATAATACAGTTGAGTCTCTAATAAAAACCATTTCAGTCGCAGTTTTAGACTGAACGTCGTTATTAAAAATTCAAAGTCAATAAAAGTGATAAAACGGTTTTTTATTTATTAAACGGAACTTTAAGAAAATTTTGGTGAATGCAGTTTTATTGCTCATTCAGATAATAAAGGGCATGTTTCCGCTGGCTTAAATATATCGATGATTTTTGAGAAATGTTTTCTTTTCGTTAAGAATATCAAAATACATCAAAAACAAATTCTTAGAAATAACCAGTAATTTGAAGCTACTTGAAACTTGCACTTTATTATATTAAATTTGATTGGACTACAAAACTTTATACGCAACACTTTTCTAGAAACGATTATTAAAAAGCTTGAAATTATGACGCTATTTCTTATACAAAAGTTGACTCTTAAATGGTTTTATATCTATATTTTAATCAAAAAATTATCACTAAAATTGAACAAGCAAAAAAGTGTCAAAAAAGTAAATCAGTGCTATTTTTTATAGCGCCACGTACATACTCGTACTTTTCATGCCCTCCTCTGCTTTTGTGCGCCAACACTTGTACGAGCTTTTTAATTAATGAACAAAACGGGAGTAATTTTCTCACATTATGCAACAAACCGCTACAACAACATCTATTGTGCATACTTCTCTTTTTAATTTATTCACTTTTCTATATTTTTTCTTTTCATTCGCATTCAACGTTGTGTTTTTTTTTTGTTTTGTTTCCTGACTCGTGGCAACGCTATTGTTGTGAACAAATACAATGGACTTTTGTTACAACCAACACAACAACAATAATAACAACAAATGAAATCTACCGCTGCCGCCTACTTAAACACATACTATGATTCATTGCGGTGTGTGTGTGTGTGTATGTGTGTGCGTCTTTGCCACTGCACGTGCCTGCTCAATGAATGAATGCATCACATTCCGGCTGCTATGTAAAATATTGCAAATTAGGTAAAGGATATCTGCAACGAACTGGAAGTGCGTACGTTGTGTCATAAAATTCTACAAAACGTGTCGATATTGTTGAATGCTGATCGCGGCTCATTGTTTCTGGTGCAAGGACGCTGCAGCACAGGCAAGGATGGGCTCAAGAAGTGAGTATTGACTTTTGAATATAAATTGATGTATTTCGATTGAGTTTATTCTAGCTGTTTTAAGTAACCAAGTAATACGAGTATGTATACGAGTTTCTGAGAAAAGTATTAATTTGAATTAAATATTTGTTCGTTTTTGTCCACGAGATTTGTATTGGTGACATTGTTTTTTCATTACGAGTAATAAAGTTTTTTTCCCAAAAATTGCAAATCTTTTTAAAATAAAATAAAAAAACTGGAATATAAATATTTAGCAGTAAATTTTTACGGTAAAGAACTTATTTCCTGCTGATTTAAACCCAAAGAAACCCTTAAGCTAGGAGGAAGTGCTTAGCAAATCGCAAAGAATTTCTATTTCTAAGTTCTAATAGACGGGAACTGTTGATAGCCATTTCGAGATAAGTTCAATAATTTTTCGGGACAAGCTCGAGAAGGAGTTCAGAAACTCTTCGGGAAAAATTTGGTAGTAGTTCGAAAATTAATGAAAAATAACCTGAAAGGTACGAATTCAAAGAAATATTTCAAAAATTTACTGAAACTTGACAAAAAAAATAGCTGGAAATTGTAAAACTTTGTACACCGAAAATTTTTAGAAATGTACAGAAAATGTTTCAAAAATATGCTTAAATTGTAGCGCAAATGTACCGAAAAAGTCCTGAAAAAGTCCCTAAAAAGTACCGAAAAAATCCAGGGAAAGCTCCGTACTAATCTCGAAACTATCTACCATTTATTTCGAATTCATAACAAAGGGTGTTAGTGATATATAGCGGAAACTCGGTAGTTTCGTTTTGCTTGGTTCACAAGTGGAGAAACAATATTTACACATTTTATATCAAACTCAAGATTTAAAAAAGGGATGGTATTTCCAATAATTGGTGAATTGTTAAAGAAGCCTAATGTTCATTGTTATGTATTATGCTTTCATATATTACGTTATCTTTTTTCAGCTATTAATACTTTTTGTTTTTGGTTAAAAATATACTAAATTCATGGATTTTTAAAAATCTACTTAGTAATTAAACTAAAAGCCTAGTAACCAAGCCACAAATAAAACCAGAAGTATTTTAAACTATTTTAATATAAGTACATGTACAACAATTGAATTAGTTCATTTGCAATTTAAATGTTGTTGTTATAATTTTAATAATGGAAATTGATTGTGCTTGTGCACGTGCATAAAATAATTTTTTTTTTTTCAAATAAATGCGATTTCCATTTAATTAAATGTGTGATTTACATAGTTAATTGCTAATTGAAATTTTGCAAAGCCTATTAGTAAAATAATTTAATTTTATTTGGTCATATACCGCGGCATATTATTTCTTTGCCTTTCGTTGAAGTGATTTTTTTTTTACGGGGGAAAAACAGCAAAAGCCCAATTCAACCAATAAATTTCGAATATTCACTTTCAATTTTAGTGCAATATTTTCTTTCATCGATAATGATGATATCGGGTGTTTTTCATATAAATCTAAAGTAAAAAGAAAAAAAAAACGTTTAGAACAATTTATACCTTTTTTGTTGTTTGACCTGTTTTATTTCATAAAGGCCAATTTTTGTTGAAAAAAAAGGGGAGAAAAAACAGCAGCCAAAGCGGTGCAAGTTAAAGTACTTTTCCGAAGATCACCACATCTCCTCATCAGATTTCTTTCTTCGCGGCTTCCACGGAAGTCAAAACCACGCCACCACGTATGAGCTGTTGTTATTATGTCCTTTTCCTTCACAACTCACTTTAATCAATTTATAATTTTATATATATATTTATAGGATCAAATATAGTTTAATAAAAAAAGTAGTTCAGTTTAATAAACTAATGGTGAGGGATTTTAAAGTGCAAAGAATGTTTAACAATAAATGTCCGTCAATTAAATTGATCCAACTGGAGAAAGGTCATTTTCTTTTTGATATCTCTTTTAATATCTTATCGGGTCTTCGAATATAGCTTGGAATATATTTTCGAATATACCAATGCAAAATAATGCAACTAAAAAACATATACTTTTTTATATAGCATTAAGTAGTAGCGAATGGGAAATATAATTCGACTTGTTTTATAATATTTTATGGCCTGAATGTTTGATGGAAGTAACATCTTTTTGTGGCAACCTCAACCGTTTTTTTTTTGTTTACAATAACCGAAATTCTTTTAATGACAAATTTGTTGGTTATTTTATATAAAAACTCAGAGCTTCAACCTTTTTTTTTTCCTAGTCAAAAAACAAAAAGTTTCAAATAGCTTATATTAATTTATGTAAATTTTATGAAAATTTGGTTTTTAAATATTTTTTGTGTAACGAAAATACTTTGTTTAGTAGAAAATGTATAAGATCTATGGCGTGCAAAAATAATTAAAAGTTAACGAAAATTCTCAAAAGATTAAAAAAAAATCGTATACAATTTTTTTTCTAAAACTCAATCAATATGAAGTCTACACCGTTTTTGTCGGCCTTTTATAATACTAAAATCGGGAGACCTGCCAAATTGCATGCCAAACAATTAACTTAAAGTTCTAATTGAAAATTAAGCAATCAAGATGGAAATTTAAAAACTCATCGTAAATTTGTGCCAATTTTGAGTTTTCATTTGCGTCGTATTTTATAGAATAAACTTTATTTTTTTATAATATAAGCGAAATAAATTTTCTATGAAAAACATAACCTCTATTGCAATAAAAAAATAAAAGTATCATGTGAACACACAATATACTAAAACATACATATATTAATGACATTGCAGTAACATAACGTACATATTTTTTTTATTACATTCAGTCAATTAGTTGCTATTTGCCAACAGCGAAAAGTTATTAACTCATTAATTTGAGTACAAGCGTATTGTGATTTTTGTGGCGTCAAGTTTTGCACTTGCTTGTTAATTTGTAATAAGCCACAAAAGTTAATTATATATAATGAATTAACAAAGTATTAGTAAAAAGTGTGAATAGTAGAATGATTATACTTAAATGACAAGCGCAGTTCTTATAGAAATGTTTTTTATTTTTTTTATTAATGATTTTTTTTTGTTACTTCTTCCGACAGTGTAGAGAGTAATATTTCCTGAGACGAGTTTCCGTCACCGGCGGTCAAATTCGGTTTAGTGACAAACCGACTTCGGAGTTTTGCCAACTTTAGTTATATTTTTATATGAAGAATGCTGAAATTTCTTTCAAAGGCAGTAATTTTATATTTTGTTTATTTAAAATTAGTACATTATCTAACTTAAAAGCATACAACAAACTTGTTCAAGTATGCAGTTTTGATTACTATTTAATTAAAGTTTAAAGAAAAGCAAGTTTTAAGTCAATTAAACTTACAATAAATTTATGATAATTTTTTTTATGGTGCTTTGGGAAATTTGTTCACATAAAAAAGAACTGCGTTACACCGCCAATAAAACATTTGTCATCAGCGCTGATAGTAACTTGATAACTCTTAATTACACTCAATGGATAATAAATCGGCAAACTCGCAAAATTCTAGGAGCTCTATTTAAGAAAATAATTTCAAATTGTGATAAAAGTTTGACTTAGTTTTTTATAAAGTTTAAAAGTTTGAGAATGACGGTCGTGTTAGAGAATTGATTGTATATTAATTCAAAACTAATGTAAATTGAATAATAAAAATAAACATAAATTCTTAAAAATTACAATGCAGCGATTATAATTTTGAGATGCATTGTATTTTATTCGCAAAAAATATTCCACAACAGTTTTGGTATATTTTTGTTGTTTTTCTGTCGCGCAGATGCCTCGTTTCCAAACTGTTTGACGTTTGTCCACGCAGCACAGTGGAAGAGATGGAAAAGCAAGAAGAAGTGCGCGTTGCTTGGGGCACTGGCATTGCCGGACATGTGGCTGAGAGCGGTGAACCAGTGAATATACCAGATGCTTATCAGGTAAGTTATGTACAAACATACATATGTATGTGTGAAAGATAATTTAAAGTTGAGCTAAAAAAAAAGAAAAGTTAAGTAAAAGCTTTAAAATATTGAGTTGGATTTATAACAGTTCTAAAAAAGATACAAATACAAATTAGTGATGAGTAGAATATGTGCGATAAATAATAACTACGGGAATCGTACTAAACATTCTAGCAGAGAGTTAGAAAAGTAGAGTGCTTTTTTTTTTAGCATTACTACGCAGTAAACCCATAAAAAATGAGCAAACATTTTTCAAAAAGACTTATAAAAACAAATAAATATAACTCCAAGAATACTTTGAAATTTACTGACAATAAGGAGTTAGTATTAAAACTTCTTTGGTGTTATTACATAATAATATTTATGCTTGATAGTACTTACATAGATCTACAAAAGATTTAAAGTATATCTCCGTATACCTTTGTTCTTAATGCCGAGTAAAATTAATCATTGTAATAATTATTGATTTATTTATTTGTTAGCTAAATTATCTCTTGAGCAAAAAGTTACCTGGCCTCTTGGAAGCCAGATATCTATACTCCTACACTGATTAAGCTCATCTAAAGTTTTAGTCAATGGATTATTAGGAGAGTATTTGAATTTAGCATTCGGTATATAGAAGGCCTTCACACTTCTCAAGCTACGAGGAGGAACATTTTTTACTAGGAAGTTCAGGGCAGTCAACATACCCACTTTTAACGTTAGTTACGAAAGAGCACGACAAAAATGAGCTTCTGCTATTGAAGAATTTCAGATCTATGAGCATACATCGTGAACTGTAGGATGGAATTGGTTTAGTAAATCTCAGTGAAGAAAGAGTAAACGTACAATCTGTGCGATTCTGTGATCTTGATAAATTATCAAATATTTACAAATATTAATTATTGAAAATTTCTCAAGTTTTATGTATTCTAATCGAAAGTATAAACCTTTTGTCTTTGCTTAATTATAAATATGAAACATGTTATTGACAAATTACACAGTACGACAGTGGTTGGTACACACGAGACATGTGAACAGAACATGAAAATAGGCTTAAAATAAAGAAATACTTGTATCGGCGTTTTGCTGTAGCACGTCAGAATTTTGAGAAAATCGATTTTTAAGCTTCAAAGGACCGTAGAGGTTCACTTCTAATGTAATACTATTATAAAAAGTTCTATAAAAACAGAATGGGTCAACCGATTTTAATGCTTGAGCCAGTTTTGAAAAGATAATAAAATTTTAATTATTTTATTAAGAAAACAATTTTTTTCCGGTAGATGGCGCTTTAATTGTACAGAAAAAAATAACCAAAAATGTACGAAATTCATTAAAAATAAAAGACCAACACAAAATAATAGTTAAGATTTCATAATCATTTTGGTATTTTTATAATTTTTTTTTGTATTTTTAACTGTTAACATTTCTCATGTGTACCAAAACAGAATGGTTTTGTCGTACTGTGTTGTAAGCTATTGAATATTTATAAATATTTGATCATTTATCAAGAACACATAAACTTTGGGTATTCAAAAGAGCTTAAATTTACTACAAATTCGATTCAAAATTCTCAAAATATATCCACAATAGTCGATACTATGAAATAGTAGCGCTTATATAAAGTATTATGTCCCCATTCATAAAACAAATTTAATCAGTGTACATTTTATTGTAAATCCTATTAAAACTTAGCACTTTTCTCCTATCCAACTGTAAATAAAATCGTTCTCACACAGTTTTCAAACTAATAATTTTATAACTCTACCGTTAGAACTAGATGAGGTGTGGTGAGGTGAGCTGAGGTGATGTGAGTTGAGATAAAAAGTAAATTAAAGGAAATGGTTACGCTCTGATCTGGAAGTAGACCCGAAACTGTGACACAATTATTCCAAAATGGTCTCCAACTATATAAAAAGAAAAGTTGATAGAAGTGCTGATTAATTTTGTTTTCATTCATAATATTTCTTAATTAATCTTAGGTTACGAGTGGTGGCTAATGCAACACGATTAGTTTGTGGGTAACAATAATGTAACTTTTATCGATTATATTTACCAAACCGAAGAGCGTGGCATTCAAAGTTTTCTTTTCTTATTTCACAAGTTTGATAACTCACAATTCAATTAACATTCAAAATTACTATAATCCGGGGTGCCGAAGTTTGCAATAAATTATTTAGGTTTTAAATCAATAAATGTCTCAAGTGATGACTTGCTAGTAAAATGAACCCTACAATGCATCAATTCGCTGTACTTCCAGTGAACAATGACACGCCTTTTCTACTGTACGGCTCAGAAGTCAAAAGTCATTGCACAAGCTTCTCAGCATTATCATGATTTATTGTATTAAGATAGACTAACAGCAAGTTTTCATACTGTAAAGTAAGATAATTGGCGCTTTACTTGAGCTAAATGTTTCAAACTTGTTAGCAAAAATTAATTGTAAAAAGTTGAACTCCGCTCTTCCCACTTAGATTTTATATTCGTTTAAAGCGTACAGCTACATGCAATCATATAAATCGCTCCTCTCTTTTGTTTGAGCTTACCATTAATCAAAGTTTATTCACGAGCGCCATTTTTTGATTTACGATTAAATGTAATATTAAAACATCTTCGAGTTCCGGTCAAAATCTATTTTTCATCTGTAACATTTTCGCTATTGCGCTTTGGCTTCGCGTATGCGTCCAGTGGTAAAAATATATAACAATTTTTTTAACACAATTGCAAAAAGATTTATGCACATTTTTGTGCGAGAAATATATGTATGTATGTATGCAATTCTTAACTGCACTACTGCTATAACTAAATATGTGAAGCTCTTGCAGCAAAAGCTATCAACGACTTTGCCCTTTGCTTAGACGACTATATACATAAATACATAGTTCATACATACATGCACACATGAGAGTGTTCATACGAAAGCAAAGAAATATATTTTAAAAGCAGACACGGTCTAAAAAGATTAATGTTACTTTTATTTTACTCCACGGTTGCTCGCAAACTTATTTCCTTTAATTCACTATTTTTTCACTCCCCATTCACCAGAACTCTACCGTTAAATCTTTTGAATAGTACAATGCAGCTGCAGTGTAAAAAAGAATCTAAAAATGTTGGCAAGTACTTAGCAGATTTAACGAGTTGATGTGTAAGTTCTTTTTTCAATTAATCTTTCTAACAAGAAACCAAAAATTTCGTGACCACTTATTCAGCTGGATAGAATAGCTATAAAAATAAATCTCATTTCGAATAGAATATTATATAAATGTATGCATGTATGTGTGTATTGAAGTTCATACTCTCGGTCGGCTACATCATTACGACTCAGTTAAGTATTGTAAGATAGTATATTTTGAACTAATTTCAATTTGTTCAATTTGTCGTAATTTTTTCTGAAGTTATTCTAAATTATTGGGAAAATTTCATATGAATATACATCTATCATTAATCTAGCAATTGTAATTGGCGCATATAATTGTTAATCCACAATGTTTGCCCGATTTTGAAAAAAAAAAATAATAATAATTTTGTCGTTTGAAAGAAAAAATGTTTAACTATTGTCATTGACAACATTTTCTGTGTAATCATCGATTATTATTGATTTTCCGAAAAATATTATTTTTGCCAGAAGTTTTAAGTTATAAGTGAAAAGAAGTTTTAAAAACCATTACTGTTTGCGGAGTTCGCAGTTCTTGTTTTTTTTATAGTTTTCGGCGTTTCCGTGTACCAAAAAAATAGTTTCTTTCATTGCACTTCGATTTATTTTCCCCCTTTCCGTCTATAATAACAATTAATTTTCACGGAAAAGAGTAATTGCAGCTTTCATCATGGCGGCGACAAATAGTGTATTGTATTATTATTCAAACAAGAAAGTTGAGAATAAAATAGTTCAAGCTTTAAAATCTGTAAGTAAAGGAGATGTAAAATTTAGTGAACTATATCTTTAAATGTATGAGCTTTACTAAAGATTTGAATTGCATATTTAAATCGCCACAACCGCCTTCATGAGTCTAACATTTTTAAATACGTGTTTAAAGCACTGAATATGCGCAAAATATTACCATGAATTCTTCGTATTTAATTATAAAATGTTCAGTTGCAAATAAGAGTAAATTGTAATAAAGCTTTAATAAAACGTAGATTTTCATGCACAATAAATATGTTTTTTCTTTTTGTACTTGCTGATGATTAAATAAAGAGCAGCAAATTCTTTTTATATGTAAAGCGTTTTTCCGTTTATTTTTGCTTTTTCAATGAATTCGCTGACATTTCGAATTTTCGCATTTTTGCTGTTACCGCAAATTAACCAATTATAACTAAATGTTTTATGTATACAATTTTTTTTTTTATTTTAATACCATTCTACTAAGCTCATTCAATTTATTTTTTTATGCATTTACTTTGCTGTTTAACTGTTTAGGTAATTGCTTATAAAAATGTTGATGAAGTATTTAATTGTAATTTTGTGTTCTATGGTACTAAAGTTGGAAATACATAAGTAAAATAAAACCGCAGTATAAAATATTTAATTTAATTGATTTGTTTTATAAATCGTGTCATGAAGCATATTTAGAAGTAAAATCTGGCCACATAGCAACTATTAATTTGAAATAAATTTAGAATCAAATAATTCAAGGACAGCAAATTTATATCTCCACAACAAAATTAATAAGGGCAAAAAGAAAATCGAGAAAAAAAAGCAAGGACACTATACTAACTAGCTTTCCTTAAATAATGAAATAGAAGAAAGGTCATAGCGCTTCGATAACAAAGGAAAATAGACACAACTAAAAACTAAGCTCATGAAACCTTAGAAATCCGCTAGCGATTTTGTAGCAATCGTAAATCTCAAGTCAAAGAGTTTTTTGAGGGCAGTCCTAACACGTGTAATATATTCGCCTCGAATCTCTAATTAACTAATAACTAAAGTTTGCACTTTATCTACAATTTTTTTCACACTTGAATACATATAAAAGTTTTATTTTGGTATTTCTCCTTTTTTTAAGTGCAATCTGCTGAAAAGTGTTTTTACTATAGAGAGAAGTACTTTGCCACTCGCACTCGTGTAGAACCAAACAAGAAATAATAAGTTTTTGAAAACAATGAGAAATGGCATTTTGGTTGCCAAAATTTATATATTTATTTACTTTCTAGTTCCACTAATTTTTAAGTGATTTTACTTGATATTTGTAGATCGAAGTCAGCGAGTCGCTTATCTGGTTATATTGCCCAACATTTTCATAATAGTGACGTAGAGTCGTTTATTTGATATGAAAACCATTTAATTGCTGTATGTTGGAACGTTTTCTGTCAACCCTTGTCAAGTACGGTTTGGTTATTGCGCTATCTTCAATATCGAGCATTATTTATGACGAAAATGGCAAGAAGTATAACAAATTAATATTGCTTTTTTTGTTGTAATCCAGAGTATTGAAAATTATCCCCTTAACTTATGCAAAGAAAATTAATTTAATTAATTTTTAATAAATGAATGAAACATACATTTATGACTTTTATACATAAAACCTCGAATATATTTGTAGGTATAAAAGAGTTAATATTTTAACGATACTGCTGCTAAATAATTTATCAATTCGATTTTTCTTATCTTTAAATTTTATCATTACAAACACGTTAAGGACAAATAAAAATGTTAACAAAACCTGACTTTATTTACAAATAAAATTCAGTTATTAAAACTAATATTTTTTAATACAAAACATATTTCTCTTGCTCATCGTCCATTAAATGCTGATAATACACAACACCGAAGCGATTCATTATTTTAACCACATTTTCATTTTAAAACAACGTCAATAAGTACACACTTTTATATAAATACGTTTAGTTAATCAATGTCGGTTCATTGATAACACAATTTACTAATATTTACTCAATAGATGATAAATATGAGAAAAAGCCATCAATTTGAATTGTAATATGTATGTACATACAAATATACTCGGCCCTGTGCATATAAGGGTGGTTATTATATTTCAAAATTTCGAAAAGCACTCGTTCTCTTCTCCTCATTTTGATAACTAACGCTTGATTTTTTTTTATAGTTTAGATTGATTTTCAAAGTTTGATAAAAGTAATAAAACGACTTCTTGTAACTTATCGCAATTGAAAACTTTTAGTAAGCAATTTCGAAGCTCATTCAAATGAAAATACAATAAAAAATTCTCGAAACTCTGAAAGAGCAACAATAAAATGTTTTTTAAAAATTAAAAGTAATTTGAGGCCTCTTTAAATTGTCGTTTGTCATACTGAAACTGCACGAATAAAAAAATAAAAAATTATTTCCGTGCATGATTAAATGTGTTTTCGTTTGAAATCTAGTTTTGTGGTTTGTTGCGACTGCTGATTGTCTGCTTTAGCAAATCTAGATAAACTAAGTATGTAAATACTTGTTCTCAAAGAAGAGAAATTAAATCATAACGAATTATGTATAATTACACACTGATATCATCTTTTAATTACACATAATAAATGTACTTTTTTTTATTTTGTAAGTAAAAAGCCATAATGATAAGTAAATACTTACGCTGCACAGTGGTCGCTTTGCTTCAATTGCCCCTTCCACCAGCGCTAGGCTTGCCCACAATTCTCTCTCACAGTTTCTTTTGAATTTTTTTCTTTTTTCATTAATTTTTTTTGTGGTCCTATTCCGTTTGTTCTTGCCATATTTTTATATATAATTTATAGGATACGTGAAGAAAGTATTCATAGAATCTAATATGTAGTTATAAGCCTCCAACCGACAGAGTCCAAAAGCCAAAGCCTGTCGATTTATTGTGTCTCTGTACATAAATTTCGATATCAATGACTTGGTTTGGCAAAGCATAACATATACAAATTTGAGGAAGTAGTTTCTGTCGAGTCATTACATACATATGTTACTTTACCGTCGACCAAAGTCAATGCAAGAACATTATTGACTTTTAATCGATGATTATTAATTACGTACTCGGTTGTTTTTAACAAAGATATCTTATAGCGAAAATATTTCTAGAGACATCAGCAGTTTCTTTAATGTACTGGAAACTTTTTATCAAAAATAATCGGTGTAATAAGGAAATATCTGGCAACATTGCAAATATTTTTTTTAAATACCAGCTACGTTTAACATGGTATTTAAAGAAAAAAGGGAACAAAGAAAACAAATAAATAAACAAGCTTTTAAAGAGTTCATTTGAAGAAACTAAAATCTGCTTATAAGACCTGTTTCTGAACGGTTCATAATTGTTGAATGAGCATAATAATCGCTTCAAGTGATATATTCATATAAATGGGCATTCACCACAAAATATCAATCTATTTGCTATAAAAGAACACTACATGAATCCGTTTTTGAAAAATTTATATTATTTTACGTTTACCGGGGCAAAAAGACTGCTAGAGGTTGTGGCTGCTAGATGCTTTTTCTTTTATGTAGAAAGAGAGAAACATTGACAGCGTGTCCCCTTATCAAGGAAACGTCGAGATTGAGTTCACGATTTCATTCATGAAAATTATAATATTCTCATTTATATTATTTTCCGTTAATTGTCATTACAAGCAAATACAATTTTTAGCAAAAACCTTCTCAAGCCATAATTTCTGGTATGTACTCAATTCTCTCTTTATATGAGTTTCTCAATATTTTTTTTTTGCTGTAAGGAGTCTTTTTTGAATAAATCGTCTGTTTCTTTCATTTGTGCTTTAGAAGGGAACCATTTACGTGTGTAAAAATAGGAGTACATGATACCTTCAATATAACTCTTGTTTGCTCCTCTCTTCTCTCAAATAGTTAAGGGCCTATTTAACCTTAAGGAAAATTAAATATATTCGTTTCATGAAAGTATTCATAAAAGTAGACACGTACAAAACCATTTGATTTTTAATCTGTTTATTGATAAATTTTAAATATTTTGATATATAATTCTGTTCACAAGTTATAGCAGAAACACATATTGCCACATTTGGACCATTTATTTATCCTCCAATTACATTAAATTATTTTTAAATAAAATTATCGTTAATTCTCTAACAAACACCATTAAAAACAATTTTATAAATTTTATTGAAACACGTAGAAAACATTTATCAAAATTTCATCGAAACTTTGAACTTTTTAAAGAAAAATTTAAAACTTTTTCGCAAGTTTATATAACAAAACGCAAGTTTCTAATGGCTACTGACTTTTGACTATTTTTTACAAACGCTTTTTCGCAATTTCTTTTAACTATGTATATAAAAAATAATTGTAGTTTTGCCTTGTGTGGAGGAAACTATCTGTAAAAAAAATTGTCAAAAATTAGCGATAACTTGTAGTCACTTGAAACTTGCACTTTACCGCACTAAAATTAAATGAGCTCCATACTCAAAAAATTCAAACAACTTTTTTTTAAAAAGTTCGAAGTTTTGATGAAGTTTTGTTAAATCACTGTACATTTTGTAAAGAGCTTAAAAAATGGGTGCTTATCGTTTTTCTTAGGGCATCAACGATGTTTTAATTGAAAAATAATTTAAATGAATTAGAAGAAAAATGCAGTGCCCACATCGGTCAATATATGTTTGCGCTATAATTTGTGAACAGAGCATATGTTAAATTATTATTTATATTTTTCTCATTTCGCGTTGTTACATTTAAGAAAACATACATTTTTCATTTGACATATTTTTTTTGCTTACAGGATGAACGTTTCAATTGTGAAATCGACAGTATAACTGGCTATCGGACAAAAACGCTACTTTGCATGCCAATTAAGGATTCATCAGGCGATGTCGTCGGCGTAGCACAAGTCATTAATAAATTGAATGGCGAATGTTTCACAGAAACAGATGAGAAGGTAAACTGAGTACACAGATTAGCAATAAAAATGTTTACTTAGTAAAATATGCTAATAAATATATGGAAAATTACCCACAATTGTATACTTAATTCGAACGAAAAAACGACGTGTAGCTTTTGATTTGCCTAGAGGAGTCTTAAATTTTCTATAGCGCTCATTTGGCAATTTTTTTTTTGCTTACAAGCTTCTGTATACGTACATACATTTGCTAAATAGGTGACACACTCGCAAACAACCCTGTGCCCTTTTACCTACCTATCTACTTACCTACTTTGAACGCATTTGCCATTGCTTTTGTGATAAATATTAAAAAGTTTAACAGAGTTTGTAGCAGTTACCATTTTCCGGTCGACTGACTTCATATTTTTCGCGCTTTTTTGGACAATATTCGCGACTAACGAAAACTTTTGTTCAAGCAAAATTTGATCATCTTGCTTTTCTCTGACTTTTATTTTATTCATCATTTTCTTCTTTTTTTATTGGCACTGAGCAATCTCAGATGACAACTTTCTTTTAACAACTTTGTCGCACTTAAAATTTAATATTGTGTCTTAAAATTTGCTAGTGAGACTCTGACACGTGTTTATTGTTGGAATGTACTCGTATGTATGTATGTTTGTGTTTACAGCCAACTGCGTAAAGCCAGCAGTTGTAGTAAAAATACAGCTTTTGAAAGTAATTAATTTCAAATAAGCGGAACAGTTAATATATTGTTTTTTGTTTTATTTTTATGTAAGCAAGTGTGAAAAGTGCCTTGAAATGAAAAGAATAAACTTTAATTGAATTTATAAAAAAAATGTATTAATTGCCATTTGAATACTCATTCATCTATTACTATTCAACCTCTTTCAGGTGTTCGCCTCTTATCTACAATTTTGCGGTATTGGTTTGCGTAATGCGCAGCTCTACGAGAAATCCCAACTGGAAATAAAACGTAATCAAGTATTACTCGATTTGGCGCGTATGATCTTCGAGGAGCAGAGCACAATTGAGCACATGGTATTTCGTATACTCACACACATGCAAAGTCTCATACAATGTCAGCGGGTGCAGATTTTGTTATTGCACGAGGCATCGAAGGGCAGTTTCTCGCGTGTTTTCGACTTTGAGGCGAACGATCTCAGTCAAGAGGAGATTGCGTCACGAACGAGTCCGCATGAGTCACGTTTCCCGATAAATGTGGGCATTACCGGCTATGTAGCGACAACTGGTGAGGTGTGTAAGAACGATTAGATGTAAAAATTTATATGTTTTTTTTTTTTGCAAATTGTTTGTAGTTGTATTTCGCGATGATTAAATCTTGTGCTACATTATAGCAAAATTAAGCGTTGGGATAGCTTTTTTTCACACCAGTTTGAAAAGTTTAATCGATTTTAAAAAAAATTTCTTGCTTAGAATACATAATTGAAACAAAATTTAGTAGTTGTTGATTTAAAGGCCCTAGAGAAATTTTAGTGAAGCTAGTTTTTTCATATATTTTTTTTTTTTTTTGAAAAAAGCTCTATTTTGTTTTCTAGCGCAGTGAAAATTTACAACTAAAATATTTTCAAAAATTAAAACTATTTAATCTCGTTAATTAAATTAAGGTAATTCTGAACAATAAAAATAAATTTCTAAAAAAAAATCTCTGGCTAAGAAAGATAATAGAGGTATAATTTTTCTGAGTCAGAAGGGAACTGTTGAAAAAAATATTAATATGCACGTTACTGAATTTTTTAGTAATTATAGAGATAAATCCTGCGATCCTAATACGAATGTAGATACACGATATGCTCCGCAGTTTATTGTAAATATCTTAAACCCTTTTTGTGGACATTTTTTTCCACCAGCAACATGCAAAAATAAGATTAATTTCTCGTGGATGTGTCACCCAAAACTGTCCGCAAAATTTTTCTATGCTCCAAAATTTATTTGTCATCCGGAAAACAAAGAAATGACTGATTAAATTATGTAAAAAACTTGCTTTGCATATTAAAGTCAATATCGGATGACATTTTACTTATATTGATCACACAATTTAATTATATTGATCACACTAATTTGGCAGTCATTTAACTTTCAACTTCAAAGTCAGGGGATAAGTTTTCGGACTAAAGAGGCTCCAACTAATTAAACAGTGTTAAAAAATTTAATGTTTGCTTTCTAAGTCGGAATAAAGATAATCAGGAAGTAAATTTTCAACCCAAAAGGTTCCAACAATCTTTGAAAAACTTTGAAGAGTTATATAATAATATTACACAATAATTAAATATTTATTTATATTCAGTCTTTAAAAATGACATCCAGAATTTTGAATTCAACACATTTTTTAATTCATTTATTGATAGAGAAGAACAAAAATTTATACATTGTGAGAAATAATAACATTGCAAAAAATTACGCAGGTTTCGCTGAGAAATATTAAAACAACTTTTTTTAAAAAAAGATCAGGACAAACCTTTTATGTATATTGGAAATATTTAACGTCAAATAGCACTTTGCAATGTAGAAAAACACAGATAAAAGATAGATAATAGAAACAAAAATAGATTACAGGCATTTTTGTCCGAAAATTTCTTAAAACACATAAATCCTTTTAGTTAAGACTATGGTAAATTTATGATAAATGACAAATTCAGCTTAGCACATCATCAACGCAGTTACAAAATTTTCAACAATAAAAATTTGTGTTTTTTTATTAAAATTTCTAAGAATACAAATTTTGGATGTCTAATGAAGAAAGCGAATTTTTGTGCCAGCATATTCCATAGTGTTTTGAAGCATATTTAAGCAGAATTTAAAACAGAATTGTTCGTCTTTATTTTTGTCAGTCCTGACAATTATTACTTAAAAGTTACTCATACGCCCTAGTGCAGCTAGTTACGAAATGTATACTGAAAGATTAAAGTTCCCTTAACATCTACTGTTGCGATTTTCGTTAGTTGGCATTCCATCTCAGCAGTTAATTTATATAAATATATTCGGTGAGGTAAACTAGAATAAGTTTTTACTTAGCCCTACTAAACTGGTTATTGTCACAACTAGTGCACTTTAACCGGCTTTAGAGCTCAATTACCTTACCTTTCCAGTTTTAGTATTTAATTTTGCCTAATGAAACGAATTTCTCTAGTTCGTGGGTCAAAAAAGTTGCTGCTTCCCAAGTCCGCACCTATACCCATAATAGCGTCAGTAATGTATTTTAATACACTTACTCAAAGATCTGTTAATCGACCGAAAGGCTAACCCAGCGTGAAATTTATTTTACGAATGTATGGCGGTCTTTCAAAATGTTCGTCATTTTAGCTTTGAGCTCTTTCCTTACTTACAAATACTTGTGTATGTATATATTATCTTTCCTTATTCTCCGAGTTATTAATGATAAATTTACTCAATCATCATATTTCTCTGCAGACTGTAAATATACCAAACGCATATGAAGATGATCGCTTCGATGGTAGCGTCGACGCTGATGGCAACTTCAAACACAAGTCTATCTTATGTATGGCAATTAAAAATTCGCTCGGCCAAATAATTGGCGTTATACAATTAATAAATAAATTTGATGATCTGGTAAGTAAAAATCACACACAAAAAAAAAAAAAAATGTGTCCGCAACAAAAATTTATTCATACGTTTAGAATTTTACCAAAAACGATGAGAATTTCGTCGAAGCCTTTGCCATCTTCTCCGGCATGGGCATACACAATACCCACATGTACGAGAAGGCGATTGTGGCCATGGCCAAGCAGAGTGTCACACTGGAAGTGCTGAGTTATCATGCCTCGGCGACCATTGACGAGGCGCATCGCTTGCGGGTGAGTCGAAATTTAAAGCTCAGCAAAATGTGCTTTTATACTATAAATAAATAAATGTATAAATGTAAGAACATACATACATATGTATGTGGAAGTTATCGAAAATTTATGCATTTGCATTTAAGTTGAGATTTTGAGGAAGTGGAAGTGACAACGTTGATTCACGCTCACACACACGTTAACATACATATGTATGTATGGCTGTGTGTACCTGTATTGCTTATTATATTTATAAGACACTCATATTGCAACTTAATAAAGGTAAGTATGTATTGAATCAAAGTCAGACAAGAACCACAAAAAAATTATTATTTGCGGCAATTTTAAACAAAGAAACTAAAAATTTGAATGAAGTCTTGGATTTATTTTAGATTTTTTTTTTTTTAATTTTAGAGTGAGCATACGAAAATTCATACAAAATACATCGCGAAGGTATTCTCTGTTTTTTTTTTTTTTTTTTATAAAATGCAGGGTAACCTCTTACAAAACCCCATGATTCCAACTTTATGTTTACAGCTTAAACAGCAGTAAGCTTTATTTAAAACATAAATTTGAGAATATTTTGAAGTACACACAAAATTGTATTTAAATTTAGTATAACAAAGTGCATATTTTAATTGGATCAGTTTTGTAATTTTTCTACTGACTATTTTTCGAAATTCTTTCCGTAAACAGGATGCTCGAGTTTTTTTTTATGTGGCAGAAATTGTGGAAGGGTAAAAGTAAAAGTATTTTCAGTAAGTTACATTAAATTGACAATTATTATACTAAAATTAAATGGAATACGAAACTGCGTACTTAAAAGAAAAATACATTTTAAATTCACAATTTTAAATACATTTTTTTCAGTTATTGTAATAAAATTTAAGTTCATATACTCGTATGTATGTATATATGTTGAATATTTTTCAAAATTTTCGAACCAAATTTTTGATGAAATGCTGCTTTTAATGCTTTGATATTATTTAGGGGAAAAAAATGTCTAACCCCAACTTAACCACCTCAGGACAGGTGTGTCACTTAAAATGACAATTTTTGCTCTCATCAGTTTGTTCAAGTCAATACTTTGGAGCTTTTTAAAAATTTGTTCTCTTACAAGAAAAAAATAGTTTTCTCTATTTATAAATTTGATTATTATTAGCCCATATAAAGACTCGTATCAAAGTTGTATCTAACGATCATGCAAACCCTCAAATTACTGATTATTTGGTAATTTAAAAAAAATAAAAATTTTTATATTTTTCGACCATTAATGACGAGTACTTCGGTGAGACACCAGCCTTTTAGAAAGTTGTTTTTTGGTATACATAATTTTATTCGACAAAATTACAGAATACTACATTTTTAAATGTGCTCAAACATTTTTTTTAAATCCCAAAAATATGTTTGCTGGTTTGAAGGAGATAACGATTAAATTTTTGTTAAGGAATGAACTTTACACACACCTACATACTATATTTAAATGATATTACAAAATAAATTTATAAAAATACAGGTGGGTTAAAAAGTTTAATATACGAGTATGTGTGCCGTATAATTATGATCAGCAGTATATACTAACTTACTCATGCGTAGAAACTTCTCCATTAATTGACCTGAAACTGGTTTGGCAGCTCGATTGCGGCATCTTTGTTATTCAGCTGCCATTGGGATGGCAATTAATTTTGTCTTTGACAATTCTAAGCTGCTGTGGTGTAATTTATTGTTGTGTAGCATATGCTAACTGCAAATTTGCAAATGACATGTTTTCATATACACACACATATGTACGAACACATATAAATATTTGCATACACGTATTTGTGAGCATTTAGTGCAAGCTGCAGTACAATATTATTTACATACTAAATATGTATTTATATAGTTGTATGCATAAATATGTATTGTATTGCTCGTTTGTCACTCACTTCCTAAGACGATATACATAATTTGATTGTCATATTTCAGTAGAAGACAGTTTCAATTTGACCTCAACAGTCAGTTTTACTTGTGGTATATGAATCACATACATACATACTACATGAATGTACATACAAATCTACAATATCTGCAAACATTTCATATTTTCCTTGATTTTGTATTCATTCGTTATGTTGCGGTTTTTTGACACTTGCAAGTGATTTATGAAAAGAAACTGATGGAATTAAGTAAGTAAGTTAAGTCAGTGATTTATAATTAAACAAGTTAAAATATAGTTGTATATACATATAATCGTATACGAGTATATATCTTGAATTACAAAATTCGTAAATTTAAAACTCTTTTGCGTCAGCTCTGCGAAGCTTGATGGATTAGTGCGTTACCATATTTCATAAA
Organism: Philophylla caesio; assembly: GCA_963971545.1. Classification (NCBI taxonomy): domain Eukaryota; kingdom Metazoa; phylum Arthropoda; class Insecta; order Diptera; family Tephritidae; genus Philophylla; species Philophylla caesio. The sequence goes on along the minus strand of OZ020609.1, from coordinate 71,019,255 downwards.
TCGAAATTGATTAAGTACAAAGCATTTTTCGACTTACTTGCATAAGATGGTTATGGCTATGCTGTTTATCCGTTAATCTTTTCTGTCAAACCTTAACAAAATTTTTTAAAACTGCAAACTTTATATTCGAGTTTATGAAAATAGCGAAGCTCAGAGACAGCAATTTTGTACACTCGTGTCCGTCGGCTAAACATAAAATCATTCTGACTTTACTTTTGTCAATCATGGCGGATTTTTGGGGCATGCCAGAGTGTCTTGTCAATTTTCACCAACAGTAAGGTTTTTTTTTTGTTTTTTTTCCCCAATGGACAAGCCGATTTGTGTGTGTATATGTGTTGTCGCCAGTGTTGCTCTTTCCACCGCAGTCCATCTTTGCTCTCGCTTATCTTCCCTCTGCTGTTGCGCTATTTTATGTTAACTATCTTTATGTTTTTATTATCTCATTTGTTTGCTTTTCTATTACAACTTCGTGGTTTGTTGCATGACAAGTTTACCTTAAGTGTTGGCAATTCAAACAAACCAACATACCTTTGTACAGATGTATGCGACAACCCAAATGGCCCATTTTCTTATTATCCTTATAACTTTATTTAATTCTAAGTGCTTGTTGCGTTCAAAGATAGCAGTAAAACGGAAATTACAATGGGTACAATATATAGTACATGTGTATGTATGTATGTATGAGTTAGTTTTCCTTTATTGCGTAGGTAATTATAATAATGTCCATTAAGTGACTAACTCTAAACGATACGACTGTGGTTAGATGGTTTAAGGAGGGTTGGAATGTATTTCATTATTCGAATGTATGTACCTCGAGAGCTAGATTATGCAAGCGCCATTTTTTTTTTCTTGTACAAATGTAGATATTGTTTATTAACTTAAGTTGTACGGTTGACGGTTGTTTAAATTATTCAAATACTTAGCTAATGAGTATTTTATATTATTGTCTATTATTTTCATTAAGATATGCCTTCTTGAAGAAATATGTATGTAATATAAATAGAAATATCCAAATTGCGCAACTCAATCTGAAATTCGTACGACGCTGTCGCAAATGTTCGAAATCTAGAATTAAACCGGACAAAACGCGCAACTCGAATTATGATTGAGAATATTGAAAAACTTTGTGGTGACAAAATTGTTACTCTTTTGTTAAAGCAAAAGAGCTCTCGCAGTACAATTGACTTTAAGACTAAGGCACATGCAGAGCTCTAAATTCACCCTTAAACGAACGAATCACTGCATTGTCGAAATGGCTCCCAATTGATCCTTCTCCACTTGCATTGCCTCAAGAAAAAATTTATCGGGCTACAGTAATTGAGGGAAGGGATGAATACTTTCACAGATAGACCGAAGCTAAAAATGCAGCGTTGGAAGAGTGATATTCTCTCGAGAGCTCGCTTAATCTCAGACTTCCGAGTTATTGCAGTGTTTTTCAGATAACAGTAGCAAACTATTAAAGAAGTGGGCAAGAGTATAACGTCAGTTAGGGTTGTGAACATTCACACAGAGATCCAAGAGTCTGTTAGAGAATTCGCGAAATGACGGTGCACTATAAACTGGTTGGTGAATGGCTGAACTCTCTCTCTCTCTCTCTATTGCGGTTAGATCATAGTAGATAGTACTAGATCATAGTAGAAAGAATACTTTGTAACGTCATCAGCGGAGTAGGTGCAGTGGGGAGTCATGTGACCACAACTTTCTCACTCTTTTATAGATACTTCTCATGTAAGCTTCTCGGGAACTCGGTTTTAAGAAAGTCATGAATAATTTCAAATTCCTTTGTGTATAGAGTGACTTGTACGCGATATTCTTTTTATTTTGGATTCTTAGGTGTCACTCTTTAATATAATTTACGTGTTACACTTATTCTCTGAAAAAAATCGGTGTTTTGAAGAATTTTTTTTGCAAAGACAGAATTTTTTTTTAATATTCAAACGTGTACATTTATGTACATATGTCTGAAGATGTTTAATCTAATTTTTTATTTAAAAGTGTGCTAATTTGTTGGCACTACAGCTGTTGCGCTGATACACAGATCTTTTTGGAATTTTGGAGGAAATACATTCAAAATAATATACTTTAGAAAACATTTTAAATTGTTTCGACCAATAAAAGGCGAAACTTAGGTTGAAATATAAGCACTTGGTGGTGGCACACTGATTCGGAACGAATTCCGAAATAATTCCAAACTGAGCTCAAACGTACCTAAAACCTATTGAAAAACTGAGCTTTAAAGCATCACGAGCTGCTCCAAAAGTGTTGCGAATGTTTGGAATTTTTATATTTTAGAGCTAAAGATTTCGTACTGGGAGCAACCAAAGTATAGCTAAGGCAATTGATATATGTATGTAAATCACCAGCCGCTGTCGTATTTCTCAATCGATAAGAGTTACCTTGCGAACATTTCAATTCTGGATTCAACATTACTAAAAATAATTTTATTGCAAGAAGATTAGAACACACCTTTCAGACCACAGTTTTTGATGAAACACATTTCAAAGGCGATTATTTTAAAGTACTTCATAATATTTTTTAGAAAGAAGTGGGCTGTTTTTTTTGTGCGGAACCCATTATAAAAAAATCTTTCTGCGTGAATTATTTTGAACTAAGGTGTTTTGAGTAAAGTTGGGGCAAGTTTAGATATAGTGAGTTTGAGTTAAGGTATGATGTGTTAAGATGTGGTGTACAAAAGTATTTCCGGCCGCAGCAATTTGGATCCAGCCATTTTTTTATAATGTAGCTTTGTGTGCTACCTAAATATATATTAAACATAAGTAGATACAAATAGTTTTGATTAAGAAACTCTTTCGATGCAAATGCTTATATAAATTTCATTGCTTCTATTACAATTTCAGCGTTTACGAGTTCCTTCTGCTGCCCACTTTCGGCTACATGACTTCCGCTTCGATGACATACATTTCGAAGATGATGATACGTTGAAGGTAAAAAATAAATTAAGAAAATTTCTATCAATTTTAGTTGTTTTTAAATATTAACTAAATAGCTGAATTTTATTTTTAGGCCTGCCTTCGCATGTTCCTCGATCTGGATTTTGTTGAACGTTTTCATATCGATTACGAGGTACTTTGCCGTTGGCTGCTGAGCGTCAAGAAAAATTATCGCAACGTTACTTATCATAATTGGCGACACGCCTTCAATGTGGCTCAAATGATGTTTGCCATACTAACGGTATGTAAGAATTTTTGCTTATTTGTTGTCGCAAATATAAAATTGACAATTGCTTGGCACTTCGAAGGGATTCGGTTTTATTTGGTTTAGGTTTACAATCACTCACATTTATGTTAATATGTAACTGATTATTTTTCTTACTTTATTTTATTAATTTTATTTGTTTAAATTCTTTTTCAAAAAATCTATTCCGACTAGATCAATTATATTTTCCATACAAATGAACTAGTCACTTAATATTTAATGATGTGAGTCTCATCATATTTGCTCATTTTGCTGCCCTAAATCGTTTGCATGCAAAATTATTAGCTTCAATATGTTTTCCGCTTTCCTATACATTTAATTTCGAAATGCCACATTTTATTTTTGACTTTGATTGATTAATCAAAGATTTCCCATACTGGGCAGGCGACACAATGGTGGAAGATTTTTGGCGAAATCGAGTGTTTGGCATTGATTATTGGTTGCTTGTGTCACGATTTGGATCATCGGGGGACTAATAACTCCTTCCAGATCAAGTGAGTTTGTCGTCTGAGTTCGCTTAAAAGAAGTTTCAAACAACTCATTTGTTTCCATTCTAGAGCTTCATCACCTTTGGCTCAACTGTATTCCACCTCTACCATGGAACACCATCATTTCGATCAGTGTTTGATGATTTTAAATAGTCCTGGCAATCAGATACTAGGTAATTTGTCTTCAGATGATTATTGTCGGGTTATACGAGTTTTGGAAGATGCAATATTGTCAACAGATTTGGCAGTGTACTTTAGGTGAGTAGCAATCAGTTCAATTTTAAATAATAAATCAAATTTAATGCTGGGGAAATTATTAAAAATAATATTTTCAACATAAATTTGTACATTTTAGAAAGCGCAGTCAATTTTTGGAATTCGTGCAAGAGAAACCGCTCAACTTTTGGGAAACCGAGGAACCGCGTGCTCTGCTGCGTGCCATGAGCATGACTGTCTGTGATTTATCGGCGATAACAAAGCCGTGGGAGATTGAGAAACGTGTCGCCGATTTGGTGAGTTCGGAATTCTTCGAGCAGGGTGATATGGAGAAACAGGAATTGAATATAATGCCAATTGTAAGTACATAATGCCAATCGTATAATTTTCGTAAAAATTGAATAACATTAAATTTTTTATTTAAGTTTTCATAGAGTTCATCTAGACTTTTGCTTTTAAAACTTCCGTGCTCATTGGAAATATTAACTTATTGGTTCACGATCAAAAATTTTAAGTGGAAATTTGTATTCAAAACCCGTTATGTAAGGTTTTAGTATTAATTTGTCTTAATGAGGTTTTGCAAAAGATTCTACATCGTAAACAAGTTTCAATAGTAAAATTATGTTGACCCGTTTCATTTCAAATAAAACGGTCATATTTTTTTTTTTGATAAAAATGAAATATACATATTTTACAGAACTATGTGAGACGACTTTATTCAGAAGAACGTTGTCAAAATGAACACCACTTAATTTTTTGATCATAACTCCAAAAAAAAAATGATTTTTTCTTTAACAAAAAACTTCCAGCGAAAAACAACCTTTTACAAATTTTTTTTTTTAAAAAAAGTGTACTTTTTTTTTATTGTTATATAAATGACAAATTACAAAATTGTGACAGTTCTTGATATTGCGGCTTCAAAGAAAATACAACTACACACGTTTAAACAAAATTTTTACCAAAGTTATACGCGTTTAAAAAAAAGTTCCCGCGTGCTACAAGAAAAAACGATTTTTACAGTACAAACGATAATTTCGAATAATGGAAGAAACAAATTTATTTCAGCCCGAAAAAAAAATACGAGTCTCATAAAATCAACCTTAAAACCGCTGTGGTGGAGTTGGTAGCGGTGCTTGCTATAACTCGATATGCCGCTGAGTTTGAGGTTCGAATCTCAGTAGGGCAAACAAAATCTTAATAAAAAAAAAAGTTTTTTCTAATAGCGGTCGAGGGGTGACCGGCATGGCAGGCAATAGCAAACCTCCGAGGGTATTTCTGCCATGAAAAATCTTCTCATGAAATACATCTGCCGTTCGGAGTCGGCACAAAATTGTAGGTCCCTCCATTTGTGGTAGAATATACAGACGCACAACACAAATGGTAGGAGAAGCTCGGCCAAACACTGAGCTATTGTGTAAGCGCCAAATTATATATATTATTATATTATTATTAAAAACAACATATTTCATTATTATCAAAATACAAAAATATGACTTGCGCGGACCGGTTGATTTGAAATGAAAATAATCTTAACACTTCCTTAAGCGAAGAACCAATGGCCACCATGTTGGACAAACACAGCGCCTAGCCGAAACTCGTTTTTTCATCCAATACCCAATTTTCTTAATTATCCATACAGCTTTAACGATAATTTGGTATTAATCGAGCCTATCTCTGTCCATACACCCTTCGAAGTAATAGTTGAGAAATGACAGAAATTGGGCGCTTGCGATCTGTTTAATGTATTTTGCCAAAGTCTTGTTTAAACTTGTGTTGTTCAATGAAAATTCTCCGCTCCTACCCACCATTCCACCGTTCAGCCGTCCGATTAGACTCCAGTCTCTATGGCTTGGGAATTTCGAACGGCGCCTGTGATCAACTAGTGAATAGTGCCTTTTTTCCTGTGGGTGGACGCCCTTTACTTTCAGAATTCCACTTTCGAGCAGGTCGTTTTGGGGTTATCAACGGTTGTTACTTTTTGAATACTCCTTAGTTTCTTGATATTGCCAATATGGGTTGAGGCTGGCAACCATTCTATCGTATTTTGTCAGCGTAAGCTAAAGGGTACAATTTTGGGGTTTAATTTTCATTTATTGCCAAACCAAAACGCCTCGTGAATCCGCCACAGATTCACAAATAGGGTGGGGAATATTTGCTTTCGAAGACGCGATTTAAACTGTTATCTAGACCGAAGAAATAACTACCTTGGAGGCTTGATTTAGGGTAACCTAAAATAATATTTCATCTATTTATCAAAAGCTCGTTGTTTATCTAATTAAAAAATTAAGAATGCTATGCAATCCTCAGCAGGAATATGATCATACTTGATCTACTTTTAAGATTTAGTTTACCTGTCATATTATTAGTTTCTAACTATTACGCTTCTGCATTTGCAGGACATCATGAATCGCGAGAAAGAGGACGAATTACCAATGATGCAAGTTAACTTTATAGAGTCAATATGCTTGCCAATTTACGAAGTAGGTTACCGATTACTGCCCCATTTTCTTTTAACTTTTCCGAGTAACAATTAACTTTGCTCATCCCTCTCTTCAGGCTTTTGCAAATCTCTCCGACAAATTGGAGCCACTGGTGGAAGGTGTGCGCGATAATCGCGAACATTGGATCGAGTTGGCGCAACAAGTAGAGAAGAAAGAAGAAATAACAAAACGCATTGAAAGTTGCTGCGACAGCACTGTCCCACAGAATGGCTGTATTTCAGATGAACACAGCAAATTGACTGATAAGATCGGAACGGCAGCAAATGTGAATTTTGACAGCAACGCCGATGATGGCATATCAACAGGCGCTGAGTGTGAAATAGACGAACAGATCGATGTTAGAAATCAGCAAGAAAACAACAAAAATAACAGCGATAATGATGAAAATGATGAAAATGACGAAGGCGATGAACACTTGTGTGTGGACGAAGAAGAGGAGGCGGGCATTGAAGCTGATGACGATGATTCCGATGTAGAAGCGTCACGTCATTCCAACGGCTGTTTTTCTTCCGGTTCGAGTGGACTAAGCACACCACCGCCAACAGGCGAAGATGACAGCATACCCACCTCACCAGCGAAGAACACGCAGGCCAAGTTAATTGCCGCGAATTTAAATAATCTGAATCAGCGTACAGTTAAGGCGACACGCGCGTGCTGTCGCAATTGTGACTACATACGCGGCAGCAGTAATATGCGCAAGAGCTCCTCGCTCAAAGGCGTCAAAGAGCTGCAACACCAGCTGAATACACAAAAACAAAATGGTGGCGGCAACTGTGGCTACTACAGTCGCAGTGCGCCCGCCATGAGCGGCTGTGGCGCGACGAGCGCTACGAATAGCATACAGCAAAATAACTTAAGCAGCAATAGCTTACCACAATCGGCTAATCACCAGCATCAACACCACCAACGGCATCATGGCTACCATCACCACCACCACCATCATCAGCATCAGCATCATCACCATAACAACAACAGCCAGCTCACAGTGCGTAGCGGCAATGGTGGCGGTAGCATCGGCACTGGCAATTTGTCGAGCGGCGCCGAAAGTGAAAGAATACCAAAAATAGTCGGTAAACTGGGCAACATCGACAGCTTGCAATACCTCGCCATTGGCGGCAATGGCGCTAGTGAAGCGCTCCTACATGCAAATGCTGGCAATGGCACGCCAAATGGTATCGCCTTCACGCCCAATGGCCATGCCACTTACTTTGCCGCCAACGACGGATCAACGTTGACAACAGCGGCAGTAGCGTCTGTGGCGTCACTCGCGACGACACCGTTCACGGCAACAGTGGCAGTGACAGCGACAGCGACAAGCGCATGTGATAAATGAAGAGTTTAGGTTAAGCGAAAGTGTTTGAATGGTTTGATGATTTTTCATACATCATTATACCTAGTAAGTATATATGTATGTAGATATGTGCACTATTGTAGTTTGGTATTATAAGCTGGTAAATAGAGCACTGAACGGGATTTTTTGTCGATACAGTGCCGTCAGTGTTGCGCGGTGTGCATCCAACCTGAGTGCCAGTTCCCTTGATCGAAACAAGACGGTAGCCTAATTTGGTGTCTATGTAGAAATGTCTAAAAACAAAAGTGGATTTTGTTAAGTCAACCCTTTAGTAATGTACCTTACGCATAAAAGAGTTCTGAAATAAGCTCTGCCTGCTTAAATTGTCATTGCATTCACATAATTTCTTACCAGCGGTTTTCAAGTGCTTGCATTACTTGCTTGCTTTCAGCTTCTTGTTTTTCATAAGGTTGCGTGAAAAAATGAACTGCCAACTTTTGTGTGTCTTCACGACCGATATATCGTTTGTATCATCGGGTAAGCATGAAATCGAAACAGGCAAAGACGCACGGAAAGGGCTTGTACATATAACGAGGCTGATTCGGCGAACAATATTATATTGGCTTTACTGAATTGCTACTTCAAACTCCTACAGTTTATGTAGCATCTTAGCCAAATATGTAAAATTCTTATTGCCTGGATGATAATTTAGGAAGGTTTACTTAAGCTTTTCTAGAAGACTCAACCAAACTGGCTGAAAAAAGTGTTTGCCTAAATTTCTTCTAGAAAGGTGTTCCTATTTATGATTTATGCAAAAAGCAAATCTGCATTCACTTAAGCATATTGAGCTGATAACACAATGATTTATGCGGGGTTTTCAAACGATCGTGTGTGCAGATATTAGAATTAGCGAAACGGTTCGAAAATTGAAGTAGTCGTCTAGTAAACATGTTCTACAAAAACATTTTTGTAAGTAGCAAAATTTTAAGGTATTTTGTGGTACATTTAGTTAATTTCACTTCATAAAAAAGGACGGAATAGGGTGTGTAGAAAGGAAAGCCACTCGAATGTCAGAAACGCCTTTAAAGTTTTATTTAAGTGTACCATCGCAATTGAAATGTTATCGCAAAATCTCTTGGTTTTAATTAAGGCATGCCGATAACTTTATGAGTAACCTAAGAAATATTTATTTAAAATTATAAATATTAATTGTAAAATGATTCATTCATTTTTTTCTAATGGATTTAAAAATCGTTTGGCCACTTCATTTAGTTTGATTTTGCAAGAAAACTGTTTCATGCAATTTAATTATTATTTTTATTTGTTGACCAAAGAATCATTTATAAGACCATGCAAAGGATTATTGCAGTTTACTGGATATATTTTGAAACCGTAAAGTAAAGCACAATACATCTGTCTCTCTCTCTCTCTACATATCAGGTCCGGCATGATTTTTAGAATATTATTCCTACTTATTGTTAAATGAATTTTTTTAATTTCATTCACTTTGTGCGCAGCCGTAAAAAGTGTTATTCGGGTTCGTAATCTTTTTATAAAAAAAAGGTATATAGACGCCAAAATTTGAAAATTTGTCACCTTAAAAAAATTGGCAAGTTTCGGTATTGATAAACAACATCTGATATCGCAATGAATTCGTTTTAAAATTACATAAGAAATCACGGCAGTCGATAACAAACAAAAAAAATCACCCTATTTGCTTCGATTTGAAGCGAATGCGTACGTTAACGTGTGCCCTGGTTTTCATTATCTTATTTTCCATGACAAATCTTGCCATTGTAATAAAAATATTAAAATTTCCATAGTTTTAATTTGTTGGTGTTATATTTTGTAATTACAAATTTATATTTCTTAAAGGATATCTTAATTTGACGTAATTTCTTCCTTGTTTGTGACAACTTTTAATTGATGGAACGTTTCGATGTTGTACAATTTTTTTCACAGAATTTCAAGACAAGTTTAAAAAAAAGTATATGAACTATTTCGTTATATTTTATTTACTTAATTACATTTGTTTTTGTATGAACTCATTATTTTTAATCGAATTTACCTCCACTATAAGTAATTTTGCAATCAACCAAATAAAATATTTAACATTACTTGTGCAAGTGTGCCACCCTTTTTGCGGTTTTTAGAAGGTGCTCTGTAGCAAAAAATATTAAAATACTTCAAACTCAAGAAACTCCATCAGTGGTCTACAGAATATATCCATACCGTCAGTAAACTATTCGAGTATAGCTAGATAGTAAAATGTCTAAAATGTTTGTAGGCTTTTTACACGTTTACTTATCCTTTCTGTCCAGCGTGACTAGGCACTCAGCTTGGCATAGCTACTACATAAATGGAATGCAGCACCAAAGCACTAATCTTTGCCGTTCTGACTAATTTAAAAAATATATAAAATAAAATATAAAATTATCGGCAAAATATCAAACCATAGCGCAGGTTCAAAGCTCAATACCCTTGCTTTGCAGCAACAAAAAGTGCATATTCACATTTCATATGAAATTGTATAAAAAAATTTAAATTTATGTGAATAAACAAAATAAAAGTAAATAAATAAGTTTATTTTAGTAGTTTTACTTAGCTCAATACGCGTGCGTTTCCATATTGTTTATTGGTCATTTCTAAAAAAATAAATTTCTTATGCTATCGATATGCACAGTGAGCCATACAATTATTCGTGATTTGATATACAATACAATGTTCAAAAGCTTGGCAAGATAAAGTTGTGACTTAAGAGAAAGAATTACTCTAAACATAATGGTTTGACTCACTGTACATGTGTATGTATGTATGTAAATATGTGCGTGTAAGCTTAGTAAATCCTGATTCATATGTGCTTACGTATGTATATGTTTCTAGTATAATTTTTTGTTTTTTTTTTTACATGTCGTGTGTATTTGTGTATCCAAGCAGTAGAGTTTTGATTAAAAAGTTTACTGTGCAAAAGAGATAATTCTTAAGTACCTTTGAATTTAAGCATAGTTCAATTTGTAGTGTTGTTTTAGTATTAAATGAGTTTTGTGTACCAAAAATTTTAAATATGCATACATATTTATATTAAAGAGATTTGAAGGTAAGATAAATAAGAACGAGGACTAGCAATTTTTAAGTAATAAAACAGAAAACAATAAAGGTAATTAAGCAAGGAAAACTATTATTTAAATTAAACACATTTGAGAATGTTTTGAAAAGTGCATAAAAACCATTTGTTGCAATTATATTTAAAACTGACAAGCTCGCAAGAAATGTAAGCTGACAAATTCGAAAAATAAAAAGTAACTAGTGATTTAGTTTGTAAGCGTTTAGCGTGATGTGGCATAGCACTCGCATACTCAACCTGTAAATAAATAGTTTGTATGTATGTACATATGTATGTATAGCCAAATAAACTTCACATAGATATCATTTCCTAAACTATAACTACATATGTTACTACCTGGAATCCTATATATGTAAATACTTGTATATTTTCACAATTCGAATTTAATTACTTTAAAACAAAACTATGTAGTAGAAGAACAGGATTTCAATTAACTTAATACAATAAAAAAAAAATAATTTAAATTATATGTATGTAAGTGCATAAAGTTTCAATTAAAAGCGTAAAATAATATTTAAATATATATTTAGCATGTGAAAATCACTTTCACACACGCATCAACACACATAAACCTAACATTTTGTATAGTTCTTGTGTAAAAAAAAAAGAAATGTTAATAAACATGCATTAGTGTATGTAAACAATACAAAAAAGAAAAAAAAAAAGTATTTTTTTTTAATAATAAAGCGTTGTACAACAGCTGCTTTCCCTCACGCACGCAAATCCAAGCAGCTGCACAAAAAATGCTTCAAAGTGAATTGATTCATTTAGTATTTTAGCTACAAGTATTTTATTGTGTAACTTATAGAGAGTGTGCATTGCAAACTATTAATGTAAAGAAGTTTATAAGTTAATGAAATATAAAAAACAATTGAAAAAAATTTTTTTGTCAATGAAAAATAATAAATAAAATAATGTACATACACATATGGAAATGTTAGTAGCTGTTAATATATGCTAGCACTAAAAAACGCCGAGTTTTTCATTATTTATTTGCAATAAAAGTAAAAAGAAATTAATAAAATACAAAAGGGCAAAAGGAAACTGCGTAAGAAATAAATAAAATGTTTGCTTAGACAGTTACTTATTAGATGGGTTTTCTTTCTTTAACAGTACATAACTACAATGTATTTATGTAACAAAATTTTTTACAAAACCTATTGCCTGAATGTAACTGCACACTATTGCTTACACGTAGCTTGAAAGTTTTATTAAAGAAAAAAAAAAAAAAATTATATCATGCAAGTAGCAATGCGGAAAATGCAAAATTAAAATTTGTTAAGAAACTTTGCCAATTAGAGCAAGCACAGAAAAAATGGAACAAATAAAAAATAAGAGAGAAAATTAAATAAAAAGAAAATTTTATGCAAATTCTACCACTATATGAAACTTGGTTTTATTTTAAATGCTGCCCATATATATAATATATATATATTTTATATTTAGTACAGTGTTCCGAGGCATTGCTTTTTTTCAGGCACTAACTGCTTTAGTCTTTTGACTCGAACTTGGCGTTGCACACTGTTCGATAATTTGAAAAAGCTGACCAAAAATGCAAAATTGTAAACATTTGGCTTTCAAAAATTTAAATACAATACTCGTATAATATTTAGAACGTATTTATAAAGCGAATGCTGATAATGTAGAGCGTTATCATTTCAACGTCGATTTCTGTACGATTTGAAAGTCAAGTGTTTTCATAGTCACGTGAGAATTGCAAAAACGTTGGCATTTAATCTACGTTCAAAGTGCTATAACTCATTATGAAGTTGGTAAATTAGCAAAGTACTACATGTAAGGTGTAATTGGTGGCATGCATTTTAATTTAGTGTGTTATTCCTTGGATATAATAGCGTGTGATTTTTTGTGACAACAGCAAAATTCACAACTCATAAATTTCAACATTTTGACAATTAGTTAATAAAACACGGCGCAAATTTTGTATTGGTGACCTTTGGTCTTAATATTTTCGGTAAATTTTTAAAAATAAATGGCTAGAGAATAAAATTTTTTAAAAAATAGTTGCAACTATTTGCAGCACTAATTATTATCAATTTGTTTGTGAGCGCGCGCTCGTCAACGTTCTTTGTGGGCGCCACAGTTTATGCTTTAGGATTGAACAAATTTTAACAGCTAACGTTTCAAAATAAAAAATATGTCACACGGGCTTGGTTACACGTATTTTTTTTTTAATTTCTTTGCTTTCAAAATATACTTTTTTGGAAAAAGTGATATTTTAAATTTCTCAGCTTATTTTTATAACATGAAAAACTAAGAGTGCATTTGTACACACAAAAGGGTCGGAAATTTCTGAAATATAGTGCACTCGAAAGAAAAATTTCGAGACTCTAAGAGAAAACTCTAAGGCAAGCTGTAATGAATAACTTACAATTTTGGCAGAGACGTTTTTTCCACAATGTTTCAACAAGTGCTAAAATACTAGGAGTTGACGAGAAAATGATGACGAATTGTAAAGTTGTATTATATAAAGTAGTCGCGGTGGGAATGAAGAAAATTCACTTTTAAACCGATCAAGCAACCTAAAGCTTGAAATGCTTTTAACATTCTTTTGACGATTTGTTTGTAGTTAGGAAGTAAACTGCTTCTCACGATATCTAAACCAGGAGGAAGACACTCGCGGCAAAAGTAAGGTCCTGCTTTTGAGCCTTGATCCAAGCAACTCAGCAGCGTTTGTGGGAAGATTCAAGTATCTTAATAAATCATTTAGCTCACCCTGGGAAAACAATTTCGGACTGCTGTCATCTTCAAATTCAAAACTTGACATGTGGCCGGTAAATGTTCTTAAGAGAAGCTTTTTCATTGCATGTTTGACCTAAAAATTTCATTCGATCTTTATTGAAAATAAAATTATTTAATTTTTTCGGACACATGCACATATTTTTGTCCATATTTTTTATTTTGTGGCATTTATTCATTGAGTAAAAATATGCGTTTTACAATTATATATAAATTTATTTCAGTATATTTCATTATAAAATGTATTTTAATAATATTATAAAAAATTCGTATGCTAAGTTATTTTTTAATATTTTTCATCAGTTTTAAGATATAAAAATGAAATTAATTATCAAGTAAGTAAAATAAAGTCGTTCAATAAATTACACATGCGAATAGATATTGCAAAGAAAAAAAGTGTAAGGGTAAAATTAAAAAAAAAATTCTGATACAGTAGGTACTTAACAAAATGTTAAAAGCTTTTATATAAAATAAAGAAGTGAAGTAGTAAGAGAAAATAAAAGACAGCATTCATGTTAAGAATTCTACCTAAATATGTGGAAAAAAATAATTTAATTTCTACATTTTGCTATTAAAGTATGTATGTCACTTTACACGGCAGTTAAGATAACTTTAAATAGGAAGTAAGAATAGATGTTGTAGTTGTGACGCAGGAATTAAGAATGTCTGAGCAAAAATAAAATATTGTTTTTGTTAGAGAGCGAGTACGGGTAGGTTTATAAAATAAATTTGGGTAGTAAATTTTAGCAGTTTATTCACACACTTATGTATTATATTATTACATACTAAAAGTACACAAGTCTTTGAGGTTTTTACTTTCATTTTCATTTTACTGTATATAATAAAGTAACCTTTAAGGCTCAAATAATTATCCATCAACTTTATCTTTGACCATTGATCTTTAGTACGCTCCCATCGAGACGGAACAAGAGTGCACATTTAAAAGTAAAAATTTCTTTCGTAAGCTTATTTACAATTTTGCCAACTTCGTTGTTATTTTTCTCAATTAATTATTTCTTCGTTAACATTTAACTCTTAACTTATTACACTAAATAGCGTCTATCAAAAAGTGATTGACTTTCTGACATTTCTCATTTTCCATATCTCTGTTTAATTATCATCTGTCATCAGGGGCATCTACAAAGATGCAATGAACGGTGTCAAATCTGGGAATTTGAAAATGTTCTGTGGTCGCGAACGTTGCACACGCACCGGCGCTTGTACGGAAGCTTGACGCGCCTGCGCAAAATTGCTATTGCCATTGCCATTCAAGTAGATGCCACACTGTGAATTGCATACTTCATCGCGTAGAATAGCTTCCTTGGGCCATTGGCGAATCAGTTGGCCACAATCGGTAATGCGTAGCGATGCGCATTGTGGCTGTAAGGACGAAGAGGGAAGTGTGAAATAAATTTATTCGTTTTTTTTTTTGTTTGTTTCTATAAAATCATATTGAGTTTTTAACTTACGCCTTCGGCTGAGCACACACAGCTGGTGCAGGGTGAGGGGAATGCGGATTCGCCAACACGTACATGTCTATTGCCAATTTGGCAACCTTGAACATTTTCACGCCAGAGGCTCAAATCGATTTGTGGCATAGAAGAGCAGGGTACGCGTGGATTACTGAAAGAAAGCGAGAAAAAAGGATGCATTTATTATATTTTATATTTACATTGCATAAAGAAAATTTTTAAAATTGCAAAATTTTAAATCAAAATTTTTAGAATATTTTCGCAAAAAATTTTCAGAAAAAAAAAAAATAAAGTCTCAAAAAACAAAGAATTAGTTAAGAATTTTTGGCGATTTCTAAATCTTAATCGTCATCAGAAAATTGCAATTTTATCTTTAGAAAATCCAAGTCGTATAATCAGTCACATGTTGCTCATTTATTGATAACACAGTACGACAGTGCACATGAGAAATGTTAACAGAATATGAAAATAGGCTTAAAATAAAGAAATACGTGTTGCTCGGCGTTTTGCTGTAGCACGTCAGAATTTTGAGAAAATCGATTTTTAAGCTTCAAAGGACCGTGGAGGTTCACTTCTAATGTAATACTATTATAAAAAGTTCTATAAAAACAGAATGGGTCAACCGATTTTAATGCTTGAGACAGTTTTGAAAAGGTAATTAAATTTGAATTTTTTATTAAGAAATAAATTTTTTTTCTCCGGTAGATGGCGCTTTAAAAAATGACAGCTGGTGCTAATTTTTTTAACATTTTTAACACAAAATAATAGTTAAGATTTTATATTCATTTTTGTATTTTTATAATTTTTTTGTATTTTAATGAATTTCGTACTTTTTGGTTTTAATATTACATGAAAATTCAAGCGCCATCTACCGGAGAAAAAAAATTGTTTTCTTAATAAAAAAAATCTAAATTTAATTACTATTTCAAAACTGGCTCAAGCATTAAAATCGGTTCATATTCTGTTAACATTTTTCATGTGTACCAAAAAAATTTCGATTTTGTCGTACTGTTTAATAAATGTGTTCGTAAATACACAATGTTCCATTAATGGAAGTTTCATCCTAATATTAAATGATCTGGAATCATTCTGCCTCTCTCTGGGTTATAATTAAATTTTCTATGTCTTCCCATCCTCAAGCCTTTTGTTCTTTTACATAATTTTTACAGACTTATATGTATTTTTATATGTACATACATATGTATGTTTGCCTTAAAATATTTCCTTTGATTTTGTTCTCACTCCCCATTGTTCGTCTTAATATCCTAAATGAAAGTGGTATTTTTTTTTTCTTTTTAAGAACGTTCCTTAACGATTTGGTACCAGTTGGTTCCTTATACTTTTGTTTCCGTTTAGCTATTTTGCTGGAACCTTCTCGATTTTCTTTCATTATTTGTTTTTAATAGAGCTGAGGGCTAATTTCTCATACATGCGAAGCTTAACGAACCGAACAAGTCTCCCAGGATGAATGAATATATTTCGGAAGATTTTTGAAGCACCTTGCGACAGCGACATTTGTATATTTGAAAATATTTGTTGTGAATATCCATCTTCTGTGAAAATTTAAAATGTAGCTTATTGTCTTTTTAGTTTATTTTTTTTGCATATTGGTCCCCGTGTACATAGCAATTAAGTGAGGTACGTAAGCGTGTTTCAATTCAAATTTACATATACCGATAGTCTTCAACTACTGCGTTGAGGAAAATTTGTTTAACAATTGCCTAGCAAGCTTTGTTTATCATCATTTACTTAGCAACATTTAATAAAACAACATTTGTATAGCAACATATGTTTAGAAAAAATTTTGCTTATCAACATTTATGTAACTTTTGTATAGAAGAATTTTTCATCATTTGTTTAGAATCATTTGCATAGCAACATTTGTTTAACAATGTTTGTATAGGCATACATGTGTAGCAACATATTGTGTCAGCAACATTTTTATAGCATATAGAATATTAGCATTTTTGTTTCCAAACTCGTCCGCGATTATGCATCCGCTATTTTGAATTATAAAATTGGATACGACATTCGTATTCAATGAATCTGAACACCTCCAATAAAGAAGTTGCCAAACATTATAGATATATAAAATTTCGGCTTATTAAATTACATTAAAAAAGTGTAGCTGCTAACTTTCCTTGAAAACCCAAAAAAAAAATGTATGTTATTCATCTACTCACAGGAAGTTACTGGGCAGATCGAAGGCCGCACGCTGCATATCACCGGTTATTTCCAAGTTCTCGCAAATTACTTTAGCCAATGTCACCTTACGAACCTCAGCAAGCTGTGCTTCAGTAAAACGTACTTCAGAATTAGCGTTCTCATACCTTAAAGCAAACATAAAGTATGTACATAAATAAAAATAATTTACTTTCAAGAAATGACTCAGTTATTATAACTCACCAGAAACGATCACATTTACGCAGTTGTCGAAATTGAATGCCAATGATGCAAGCCAAAGTAGGGCCTACCAAGCCACCTTGCAATGGACGTTCAGTCATAGCGCCAGGGAAAAGGTCAATATCATCGACGGATGCATATATTTTCTTGAAACGATTAATAACTTCATTCGGCATTTCGCGACTAAGATCACTCCAGGTGGTGGCACGTTTTAAATTACAGAGCGCACGATAGTTGTTGTAGCTGGGAATGCCGTGATCGCGAGCTGAAGTTAAACAAAATCAAAGTTGTATTAATGTTTGATCCAAAAAGGTTACATTCTCGGCCATTAACCTCTTTGAATATTAAGCGCGATAAGATCAATGCCGGAGAAGGGAATCTTTCGATCCTCGAACAGGTGATTGGTAACCTCGCCAGTGATAAATTGATCTAAGGTTTCCATGGGAGTAGCGACTAGACCACGCGAGATCTCGTCAATGATGCCGGGCTACAAAATAGTTGGTGATTAGCAAAGTTTTAGCTAAGCAACGCACGCTGTTTCTTTACCTGCAATATGGAATCCATACGGAAGAAACCATCACGCAGCAAGAGTGGTGGGTCGACAGGTTGGTGGTTGACACTCAAACGTGGAATGTGTGGACGCAACAGTGAATGACCAATGCGGAAAGCGGCAGCGGCAAACTCGTTGAAAATAATCGGACTGCATGAGGGATTGTAATCCTTGTAATAGCCCTGTGGTAACAACTTCAAGCCATACAAATTCACAGCATTCCAACTGAGCACACGCGGCAAGAATTCATTGAATACCATATGTTGCCATTCGGCGGTTAGAATGCGACGTCCATGATGAAAGAGTTGATCGCTATTCCAGTGAGGATTCACACCACGAAGTCCTTCGACAATACGATTGTGCTCGCGCATGAAAATGGTATGAAGGGCAGTAAGACCTGGCTGTTCAGAAGCGCGCTCATCGCCAGCAATAAAGCAGAGGCTATTGCGTGATTTGCACTCGGGATGAGAGTTCGATTCCGGTAGCAATTCTTTGCCAAACGAACGAATAGTGGAGTTCAAACGGCCACCGAAGCCGCGCAATTTATTTACCACACAATGATTCTCACCATAAACCATGGAAGCATCCAAGAAGTGAGTATTCTGATTGATCTGCTCACGTGGACCCAATGCCAATTGTCCGGGCAACGATCTCATCGATGGGAAGCAGAAACGTTCGCCGCTTGTCACATTCACCTCGGGGAAGAAATAATCGCCAGGTGGCACAGGGAATGGATTACATTCAGGATGCACAGTTTGTGGTGAATTGCAAGGACGACAGCTGGGTATGGACTCGTGAAAGCCCTTATGAATAGGTGTCATTGTAAGATCATGATCGAGTATCTGTGCGAACTGCATGACCATAAGGGAGTAGCGTGTGTGCAAATTGGAGATATCCGGGTGTATAACAGTCGAGATTGTACGTGGATTGGGCAACAGACTACCAGTGACCGAAAGCAGACGCACCTTTGAGATGCCATCATCGTATTGTGAAGGCAATAGACGCGAGAATGTGGTAAGTGATTTACCCCAGTTGGGATTGCGTAAATTATTACAGTAGCCAGTTAGGGAACGGAATGGTGAGGAGGTGTCACAGGCGGTTGGTGGGTCATCGCATTCGGTGTTCACTTGCTGAGTTGTACCACCAAGAATGGCATTTATATCGATAGTTTGCAAAGTTTCTGAAAGCTCATTACGATTAAAGTTGTTATCGAATGTTTGACGTTTGCGACGATTGATCGAGTTCAGTGTATTCAAAATCTCATTGGACGTCAGTTCAAACATAAGCGAAGAGTTTGCAAGTATGAGCGCATTGCGATTGGCTTTGCTGAAAGAGGCGGCGACACCATCGGGCGATTTGGCGCTGATGCCACCTTCTGTAAATTTAAAAGTAATAGATGTGTGAAAAAAGTCGTGCTACACATTACATTCTTGACAGTTGCGTTTGCAAAGTAACCCAAAACACTTACTCGACAACCAAGACTCATATTCGAAACGTTTGCGTTCCTCCAGTTCTACCTTTGCGCGTTCCACAGCGGCCTCCAAAAGCTCGATATTGATTTCACTTATTGCCTCCTTAACTTCCGGTTCCATTTCAACGTGTTCATGAAGATCATCTTCACCAGTGTTTGAACTCCATGGACGTAAATCTAAAGTGGTAATCTGATCGCAGTCGAGCACTGAGTTACTGCAAGTTAGAAAAAAATAATAATTAAATTACAGCATAAAAAATGGTTAGGAATCGTATTGAAAACCTACAGGAAGTTATCTTCACGTATAAAAGCTTTCGATTGCACTTTCTTGACCTGATTTGAGGTGCAGAGAAGACCGGCCAGCGTGGTTTGGCGAATGCTCTTCAGTTGCTCGAGTGTGAATGACGAAGGCGGAATATCATTTTCATACCAGAAACGATCAGACTTCTTAAGCAGCTCAAATTGGCGAGTTAGCAAACAGGTGATAGTTGGGCCGAAAAGCGCACCAACAGCAGGATCTTCGAGGAGTGCACCTACCAACAAATCTACATCATCGGCGTTTCTACGGTTGCGAGAAGAAAACGTTTTTTACAATTAAGCGTTGAAATGACGATAAAGCAGCATTAGTTTGCCTGCACACTTACTGGTAGATATCCCTTAAGCTGGTAATGTGTTCATCAGGTATGTTGGAGATTTTCGTCAAAGCCTCAAACGTAATGTTCGCTGAGTCTGAACCTGAATACTGTTCCTGGCACATGTCCAACGCTTGACGGTAAGACGGTATGCCATGATCGCGTCCACGGTGTATGGCTAGAGCCAGCTCAGTCCAACCGTCCTCATTTTTGATAACTGGAATGAGCGAATTTTGTAGTGCAGCGACTGAGAGCAGTTGAGTGGCAGACATAGATTTCGATATCTGTAAAGAATTATAAGAATAGTGAACAATTTTGAAATAAGAATATCATCAGCAAGCTAACCATCTCTGGTGGATACATGGTGAGAAAAGCGGGAAAAGCGCTGTTGGCGACCTCATTATAGACACCAGCACGATTGGTGCTTGAGTAATTGGATGAGTGTTTCTCGGCTGTGAGTCTGTCGACAGAAGTATACCAAAAATTAAAACTGATCATAAATAAACACACTTCAAGCCAAACTCACTTCAGTCCCTGCTTGGCGGTCGTCTCTTGACCCAAAACCAAGGGTAAAAATTCACTGTATGTGATATGTTGAATTTGTGCAGTCACAATGCGACGCGCCTCAAAGAATATATCCTCCTCCGACCAATCGGAATTTAAGTGCGCCAGCTGCTCGCCAATATTGTTATGTTCTTGCAATAAGGCACGATGTAGCGCGCCCGATGCGCTTGTGAGTTGACAATATTTGCACGATTCAACCTTAACCCCACCACTAATGTAGGTGCGCAGGTCTTGCATATCTTTCACGGTTGCACCATACAAACCCGAACCATCGATATAAGCTGAAGCAACATTCATTTGCTCGCGTTGACCTGCGCGTAAAGAGAGCAAAAAGTCAGCCCCGCCACAAAATGAGCAAAACAATAAATACTTACGCTTCGAACATGCCTCCGCATCGTAGCCGGGCGCTGAGCGCTTGTACTCCTTACAATCGGCACCACGTCGCACATAACACTGTTCCAGCTCTGCTGGATCCTCAACACTGATATTTTCCTTACAGCACTTCATACTAGTCGACACTTGGCTAACTTCGTACAAATCATTGGCCAGTAATTGACCCCAGGCTGGTAGCATAGCTGTAATATGCAGATGACGCAGTTCGGCATCGACATGGCTTTGTAGTTGTTCAATAACTGAAGCGGCATCGGGTAGCGCATGCGTGCCGTGCGCTGTGCGTGGCTGACTAATGCCATTGGCATATTCGGGTGCGAGAAGACGAAGGAGCACGTCGCCGCGCGCTCCCCACCTACGATGTGAGATATTGTTACATTCGCCAGTTGGTTGGCGATATTTGCTCGGTGGGCAGATTTCGGTATCTGTTTGATTACATGGTTGTAATGAGCGTGCTCGCTCTAGGCGTAGAGCAATATAAGCGTTAGCCTGCAAGTCGTCAGGGGTGCGAAGCGCGTGAGAGGCCGCAAATAGGCAGCTAGAGAAAGAGGGAAAAGAGGAGAGCAGACAATTAGTGTTTGTATTGGTGGTGTACTATTGGGTTCAAATTTATTCAAGTAGCTATATGAATTATTGGAGTTGTAATGAAATACCTAGGAACCTATTTGCAATTTGATTTCAAAAATTTAATCTTATAATAAATATAACTTTAAGGCGAGTGTTTCCAGCTGATGAAGGCACATATGTAAATATTAGTGTACAAATATTATACTTTGAATTGTAAATATGTACATAAATATATAGTTGTCGATATTCTCCGTCATTTTGTGGCGTATATCCACCCCATGGATCGTGAGGTATTTACATGACTGTAATGAACTTATTTATTTGAATTAGTTAATTTTTTGTCCAGAGAAACCGCTATTAAAACACTAGTAAAAATGGGTTAATTCGAACGAAACCGAATTTATTTTATTTACTCGCGATTTATTCTTTATTAAAGATAGATAGGCAAAAAAAAATGCATCAAACTCATTAGTTTGATAATAAATAAAGATTGTGCTAAGTAACACTATTCCGTGCAAAAAAAGTTAATTACGACAACTGGAATAATTTCTTTTCCGGGTGATTTCTTAAGTGCAAACGTTTTTTTTATGTCTCCGATACATATAAACATACTGATCGCTATTCCAATTGTTTAAATTTTTTCTTTTACTTTTGGTTTAAAAATTAAATTAATCTGTGCATAAATATTGCTTTTAATTTCAAGAAATTTCAACAATTTCAAAAATGTTGAGTATTGTCTGAACACTTTCCTTGTCAGTAAATTTGAATACCAAAAGTTCCACTTTTTTTGGAACTCTTTTCGATGCTAACTTTTTAAAAAATGTACAAAGCTTAGACCATAAGAGAAACTAAAAAAATTTATATTTCGAATTTAATAAAAAAAATTCTGGTAATTCAAAAAAAAATTGCATCAGAATTTTTAGAAATTTTTTATTATGCTTACATTTGACTATAATTGAGTGCAACTTTCAAATCGAAGACTTGTTTTGGCCCAAAATTTCAAGCATTTCTTTGCATACAACACATTAATGAGTTCATTTTTATATGGGCACCAACATTGGAGATTTTAATTTTTAAAATCAACGGTATACTTTATCTACGTTAAAGTTATACTAGGTAAGACTGAAATTGACAAGTTGACAACGATTTTTAATATTCTAATAGTATACCCAATTTTTGTTTACATTTTTTCATTTTAGTACAAAATTTCTTATTCATTTTAACAAATATACCAACTTTTTAAATTATAATCGACACATTTTAATGCTGTTGCTGCTAATTAACGTTCTAATTAATTGTGAATTCTCAGTTACAAATTTTCACACACACCCACATTGCTGAAAACAATATCCGGCTTCGTAATTAATTTATACTAACTAGAAAACTTAAAAAAAAAGTTGCGTTTTGCTTATGTTAATTTTTGTTTTCAAGCAATTTTGTTTGAATAAATCTGATATAACTGGTATCAAATTTCTAATGCTTTAAATTATAAACTAATTGATTACTGGCAGCACTTAAGGGATTGCCATTGAAAATCGTGCACTAGCATAAATATATATTTGTAAATGTTGAATTTTCCCTTACGAAAACAGTCATTCCCACTTGCATTCGCTGAATTGCCATTAATAATTCGCAACGCTTTTATTTTATTTTCCGCTTACAGTGAAAGCAGGTGAACAGTTACCTGATAGTTGTAGGCATAAGCCAAGTAGTGATTTGTTGCATTCAAAAATTAAAATTGAAAATCTGTTGAATATTTTTTTCTTTCAATTTAAATTTAATGTATTTTCCTCTCTGGAAAAGTTTCTTCCTTCGTGTTGCAAACAATTATAAATTTTCTAAACTCACATAAATATTAAAGATATTAATGAAAAAGGCAAGTATTGAATTACCAAATGTTCCGATATAAATAAGAGATTTTTAAATGTTAGATAAATAATGACATACGATTTTCAACAATCCCGTTTAAAAGATGCGTTAGATGAAAAAAGTGCAAAAGAGCGCAAGTAAAAAATGTTTTCTTGCTCACAAAACCGTTTAATCATTTATAGCCCCTTCAAACTGCCATTTGATGTTATTAAAATTAAGGGACTAATAATTTGCATAACCAAAATTGTATATATTATTTAATTTTGTATAATAAATATTAGTTGATTATTTTTCTAACTCGTATTTCAGCCAATCGGTGTGCAGTATTTCAGGCTCTTCCACATTTTTCTATGTCAAATTTTTAGAAATTTTCTACAAAAATTCTCTAGTATCTTTTGAAATGTTCAGTCCTTTTAAATGCATTTTTTTTTAGTTGCTTATGACTAATTTAATAGTTTTCATTTTCTCTGCAAGATTGTGTAAAAAATATTTCGCCAAATATCATTCGAGCTTTAAAATTATTGCAATTCTTATAAGTGCAAAAAAAATGTACTGTGAACCTTAGAATACACTTGATTATGAATACTTTCTTATATAATTTATAAAAAAAATAACTTGAGACATTTTTAAAGTGAACCCTCTTTGGTATACGAACTATCCTTAAACACCATTTCGATATGCAACGAAGGTAAAATTAAACGATCCCTTGATACTAAATATGTTGAATGGAAAATGGGATACTTTCTGCCTTTAAAAGAAAGTTTACCATTTTTAAATTGCGTAATGTTTTCTACAAATCTGATTCAGCTCAAAACCATAGCAATACGGTGGATATTCTTTAATATTTAAACGGTTCTTAATTTCTTCCCTTTGTTTATCTCACAAGTTATTATTTGTCTTATTTCTAACCACCAAGTACACGAATTCCTCTACTTTTTTAACACTCTCAACTCTGACATGACTGAAATGAAAGCAAAAGTAATTGCTTGACTTTTATTCTTTCCTCTTTTATATTATGTCATGCCTCTGAATTATGATTTGAACAAAATCATAATCGAATTCGCATTAAAGTCTACTTTTGTCTCACCCTGTACACTCCAAGTAATTTCACTTAGAAACCATTAAAATAACCATACTTAAGCACAACGAATCACAGTCATGTCGAATTCGCATTAAAGTCTACTTTTGTCTCACCCTGTACACTCCAAGTAATTTCACTTAGAAACCATTAAAATAACCATACTTAAGCACAACGAATCACAGCAAAATTGCTTAAGCTTATAACCTGGCATATTAACCTACATTTTGCAAATTAGCAGTGATCTAACACACACATAAACATACATTAATTTACATTTTGCTATTTAACTCTATCCAACGTACTAGTACAACTATATACGATAAACATATGCATTTGAATGTCTGTAAAGTTTTCGAACATACTATTAATTTTGTTTTGTTTGATTTTTTTTTTTCTTCTATTTTATTGCGAAAATCACAAAATAATTTACATGCTGCCTGTTGTTAAAAACATATATGTATATATTTGTAATGATTAATTTAAATTTGCCGCTGTCTATCCGCAATGTGCAGAGGTAAAAACGATTGGCAGACAGCGCGGCTGATTACATTCATACATAGTTTGCTAGATCATTAAGCGGCTGGTTTGAGCAAACAATCGCAAGTGTGTTACTAAATACATATCATATCAGCCAATAACAAAGTTTCGGTTGCCTATGCTACCCCACCACGCTTGTTAATTAAACGCTGACTTAATGCAATGTCATTACAAAATCGTACAAAAATAATTCACATTAATTTTCGCAAATGATTTGCCAAATCTTTCAACCGAATCTGTTGAAATAATTAATTGCAGCTTCTTAAAGGAGTGCATTAATGGGCACCAAGTAGTGTTTGAGTAACCAAGGATAAATTGTTTTTGAGTTGATATGAAAAAAGATTGGAAAGTAAAAGAAAATTATATGAAATTTTAAGATTAAATAAAATATTGTTGTTACAAAAGTCTAGTTCAATGAATAACAAAAACTATTTAAATTCAAAATCAAAGTTTTTAAAATAAATATGCATAAGTTTTTCAAATCGTTAAATTTTGGCATGAATTGCGCAAATTGTGTTTCGTTTAGCATGGCTTCCAATTCCGAGGGCTCCACTGCATACAAATGCCAGCGCAAAAATGGTGAAATGGCTTGAATTATATACAATTTTGTTTATTTAATAAAAAGCGTAACTCGGATTAATAAAAAAAAAAAAAAAAATTAATTATTCAAATTACATAATTATCTAAATAATTAATAATAAGTATAAAAAAATAAATATTAATTATTGAATAATAAAAAAAATATCACAATGATAAATTCTCTGGTCTTTTTGTCTCCCGCAAACTCATGTAAAACAAGACGAAAATATCTCTCATACATTTACAAAAAGTGCCCGTAAAAGAAAATTCATATTAAATCGTCTATTTATACTTTTAGAGGAATTTTACAATTTTATTATAGCGACCAAAGTCTCAAACTACCATGAAAAACGTAAACGAAGATAGATAATACAACAATAAAAATCAATACAATTAATGAAATATTTCAAAAAATATCATCTCTTCGCTTTACTTAATTTTGATAATGAAAAAGCTATAACTGAATTTTGGAACGATTTTCCGTCATCCCTTGTCTTTGGTTGGTTTTAAGACAAACCGGTTTCGACGTTGTGCCATCTTCAGTTTCGTTTTTCGCTATAACTTAACGATTTGAATACAAAACTATGCAGATAGGGGAATTCGAGAAATATTAGTGTGGTCCAAAAAAAAAATTTCAATTTTTTTCGGTAGATAGAATGAAAATATCGCTCAAAATGACGAAAAAAAATTCAAGGTTAAAGTCCAACCTTAAACCGTAAAAGGTAATTTTTACAATATTTTATATTCTACATGTTTTATATTTTATATAATTTATCGAATGTTAATGGTAAAGCAATACAATTTTCACATATTATCGTAAGAAAAATCAATTTTATCATACTTAATTTAAAAATAAATTGGAACTTTATCTCAAGAATGATTTAAAAAAAAGTATTATTCGCTGAAAAATAATAAGTTTCTTATTTGCATTTGACTATTAGGAAATGTAAAATAATAAGAGCCGTGTTCAATCCTTTTTCAATTGCAATAATACTTTTTTTTTATTATATTATTTTTTAGTTAAGGATTATGGTAAAGAATCAAAAATAAATCCAAGATAAATTCTTGGAAAAATATGTATGAAAACAGTTTTTTACATAAGAGTAGGTCATCAGTATAAATAATAAAAACCTGGGAACGCCAGATGAAAAAATTAACTATAACGATGAAATGTACGATATCAGATATGACAGAAATAAATTAAGTATCAAAGGCGAGTGATTAACTTTAACGAAGGTATTGAAGAAATCTGTTTTAAAAAAGGCCGAAACACTTTATAATTGATCGAAAAACTAATCGCTTCGAATCGCAAAAAATTACATTTTCCGGTGTTTTTTTTTTAGCTATTTACATTAAAAGACAATAGTTTTAAGTTGATACAACTTCTACGGTCTTTGCTAAACCTGCAACACACGTAGAACTTTGCTGACCTGTCATGCCAACAGATAATCTAATACAAACGTATATTATTTTAATCATTTTCAATACTCAATTCCAAACAAACGATGCTCCTTATAAAGTAATCAAAATTATAAGTACAATATGAGCAAAAAAAATAAATAAAATGCAGCATACCACTGCCCAAGTATGCGATTCTGTGTGCATAGTTGGAAATTGCCATGTTATGCGCATACCTTTGCGAATTTGCAGTGTTGAATTTGCAAAGCAAAGCTAATTCTACAACTGAAGACAAGGCCTCTCAAAAAGAAGATAACAACTGTATACAAACATACATATTCGACCTATGAGAGGTGGTAATAAGAGAAGCATGCGACGGCTAAGAAAATAAATGCAACAAAGAAAACTATGCTGTTTTTGATGCAAATGGTAAGACAAGAAAATAAAAATAAAATAAAAAACACGGAAAACTGCAGTTAACAAAATTCAATACCGCATGGCAAGTTTTTCTGTGGAGAACACAAAAAAACTAATTCATGAAACTATTTACAAAACACAGTTTTCATAGCCGCTGACACTGAGACAGAAAAATTATTAAATTTCCATTAATATGAAATTATTGTGAAAAACTCCTGCCTTAAGAAAGAAATTACTTGCTCTTATATTGATAAATATTATTCCGTATTACAGCTTTTTATTGTTTCTATAAATTAAAGACAGCTGAAAGTAAAAAATAACAATTCAAATACCCAAACTCATTAGCAATGATGTGTTGGTAAAACTTAGCGCTAGTTATGTGATTAAAACAAGTTGAGCTAAAAATAGTTTTAATTAAAAAATGCAAAAAGGATGCACACGGAATGACAATAAGTCAGGCGACATTTGCTACAAAGCGTGGCATGAATTGAAAAATATATGTATATTTATACTTTTATCAATTGCTTCCTTCTATTTGCCTTTACGAGCCACGGGCGCCACAACTCCTAATTCATACATAGCTCATAAATAATCGTCCCAGCCTGCACTTAAACTAATAAGGTAAGTTAATTCATAACACTATTTGCATACGTAACATTCAATTGACAAAGTGTGCTTTTTTTATGGAGAGACGCTATCATTTTATTACCAAAAATTGCTTTCATAATCATTTGAATAAATTTGGCAGTCAATTTGCGTCCACTATCGACGGCTACACCTGGTTGGTGGCGCAAAATGCTATGATGTATGTACCTTGACATAATATTTTACGAAAAATTTACTTTGCAAAAATACATGTTTAATTTTTATTCATATTGAAAACGAAAGCTTATAAAATAAATCGTAAACGTGCCGACTGTTGAATAACTTTTTTTATATAAAAAATAATAAAAGTTGTGAAAACAGTTAAAGGTTCAGTCTTTCTGTCGGATTTAAAATGTGTTCAGCTAAATTCAAGTAACCGTCGCCAATATGTTAACGACTTTTCATAATGAAGGGAGTGTTATAAATAAAAATAAGGCCTTCCTCTGCTCGCAATACTTGATCTAATCACACCTTTATTCACCATACCCAACCTCATCACCTGTCAAAATCAATCCAACTAAACGCACCACACCTTAAAACACCATATTTAAATTCTTAGTCCTAAACCCGCCATACCTTAACTCGCCACATCTAAGCTAAACGCAAACAAATTCACCATACCCAAATTCACAATATCAAAACTTATCACATTGAAAATAAACTGAAAATCAACCTCATTCATCTTCACTTCTACTCACTTCACCTGACCTCATTTCATCTTACCTAAACTCACCACGGCCCAGCGAGATGAACCATATAAACAAAATTGATATCTTAAAGAGTAATTTGCTAGATCGTTATTGCATACAGCTTCGGGATTATGGAAAGATTTTTAATAATATATGAACAAAAATTAATTTGATTTAATAAAAAGTTAAGCGATTAAAAATTTGAAATACTGAAGTAAAATCTCCTTTGCTGAAAAATACTGATTTTTCAAGGTGGCCCTGTGTCAAACATCCATGACGATAACGAGATAAGACATAGGTCATGAATGGGATAAAATAAGACAGAATGCTGCATATAAAGTTCTAACGGCTAAACGATAAAATATGGCATATTAAAATAGTTCCTTACCTTGATTTATATTTTAATTATTTAAAAGTTTAAATTAAATTCCATATAACTCAATCAAAAATTAATTTAAGTTTATGTGGGTGCCAAAGTGGTTTAATAAAGTCACATTTTGTGAATGTTTCCTACGATGCCTATTTAAATGGATAAATTTAAAGCTATTAATAATTTAAATGAAAAAATATGTGAATATTGATAGATTAACCTGATAGAATTGCCATACATTTAAAAATAAAAGTCTAAATAAATTTAATTTCAATAAATATAATTTAAATAAATTTAATTAAAATAAATCTAATTTAAATTAATATTCTTTAAATTAAATTAGTAAGCTGAATATAATATTGCCTGAAAAGTGTTAAGCGAATGATTAATTTTATAACAAACAAGACTGATAAAAGGGTTAATTCAAATCTTTTAATAATTTAATAAAATAAAAGACGAATGTTGCAACACGAAATATTTGTAATCGCAAAAAATGTATTTTCCAAGGATAGTATCTCAGCCGGTGAATTTAAAAAATCATTCAACAAAAAAAAAATTCGAATTGGCATAATAATGTGCTACATCAAAAAAAATTTAGGAGAAACTCGGCCAACATTAAGCCTTATAGTTATATCGTGTAAGTGACATATTAGTTTTATTATTTTTGATTTTTTTTGATTTTGAAATTTATATTATTTCATAGCATCGCCAAAGGTACAAAATTTCCAACATATTTTACTTGGGGGAAAATTTTTTTACCAAAGAATGGCTATAATATCAATGAAGATACATATATCACGGTATTTCTTTTAGTATTTTTGAAGAATATTAAATTTTTTTCACGCAAAAGTAGCTTTTAGTTAAATACGCAGAATCAGATTTTTTTTAGAAACATGTCTTTAAAAAATTTATATTTAAAATCAGTAATTCTAAAAGCAATATATGTACAATAAATATTTTCCCAAACCTTAACCAAAAAAATTATTTTAGAAATAAATGCTTAAATATGTTATTAAATATAGAAACTGAAAAAAAATATATATATTAAAAATTCTCAAAATCTCTTTTTCACTTGCAGATCAATCAAATTGTTAACCTTCTTACTTAAAGCTTCTAAGCAGCGGCAACGCTATTTCTGTAATTCTTTATTACTTATTACAAAAAACGAACACAGATAATCTTCAAACGGTCAATGATTTGAATGTAAGCTGTCACCGATGACAAAAGCCCATGAACCGAATCATAGGTCTATGTGCAGTCGAACGCACTTCCGGTTAAAATAAGATTCCTAAATTCGTTTTAATTTCTAAGGTTATTCTGCCAATCATAATTGACAGGCTGATGTAATTGGATTTTTTTTTAAATTTTTCTCAAAAGTACCGTCAATTCTTTAGTAAGTGCAGACTTCATTAACCAGTTATTTTGAAAGCTTAGCAATTGAGAATAAATAATATGTTTTTTTATTTCTATGAAAAAGAAAAAAAGATATTAAAACCATTATAAATTTCGGTTTCTTAAAGTTCCTAGTCTTGTATTTTCATTATTATATAGCTTTTGTAGGTATTTGCTAACGAAAAAACTTAATAACAATTTATTTTCATTCTTTGCGTAATTTTTTGTTTTTCTTTTTTCGTACAACAAATCAAATATTTATATGATATCACTATTGTGAAGTAAAAATTACAATTCGCAACAGTCAAATTGCTCGCTACGTGGGCGTTTAACTATTCGAGTTCGCTTCTTAAGTCTTTTGTTTTGCGCAAGTTGAGTTTGGTAGGTGCGCTGTTGCCATAAAAACATTTTTTATTTTTTTATTTACTTCATAATGGACATAAACCAGAAATGCAAAAATAAAAAGTTAAATTATACAATATTACCAGTACTTCTACTATTACACAAACCCTTATTTTACTTTTCTACTCGTTTTTTACTTTAACATTTTCTTTGAATCCGAGACTATAATCATTATACAATAGTTTTTCATCACGTTTCATTTGCTTGTGGCACGTTCGTCGTAACTTATTACGCATGACTGTTTATTTTACACAGAGCTGTGCATTTATTTAGCTACTCAATTTACTTAAGCTAGCCTATATAATTAAATATTGCTACTTAATAATTTGTGCCTCTGTGTGTGTATGTGTGTATTACAGCTGCAGCACGTTATTTATTTGGCGCACATTTCGTGACTCATTAACACGTCGCTTGGCGGTGATTATAATTGGCAATTGGGAAGTTTTGAATGAGTGTTCTTTTACAAACAAATATTTTTTATTTGTATGCATCTTTCCGCGTAAGTGTTTTGTGACTTATAAAAAATGGGAAGTATAATTAATGCTTATGAAGCGCAAAATTAAAAAAAAAAAAGTTTTTGATATTTGTGGTGCTTTATGGTTAGAATGCTTATGAATTGGAAAGAATACAAAAAGTGACTGAAAAAAATGTTTTTTAACAAAAAAAAAAATTAATTGAAAATATTGTTTTTAATAGGTTCGGATAGGTTTTTTTTTGGGTGTCTATACTTATGTTTATTTCTTTTGTGATATTAAAAAGAAATAATATTAAAAAAAAAAATGGTTTAGTTGCGAAATTTTCAATGGCAGCTTGTCTTCATTTCCAGGTTGTTATAATTTGATTATAATCCAGTGAAATGACTTGCTACCGCAACCTAACTTGATAAATCGTAGTCCTCTTGTGCTTTCTGATAATGTCAGAAACATATTATTGAAAGAATGCCAAGCCATCATTGCTAGCAATATTACTGAGTTTCGATAGCTTTACAAATATCTTTTAAGCAAAAAAAAAAAACAAATTACACTCTTTGTTAGCAAATCAGATTTACCTTAATTGAGAAAAGCACTAACTGTTGAAACACTTCGAAGTCAAAAGATTAATCACTACTCAGGCCACTGAATGAAGTTTTAGCTTATCTTAATTATTGATGAAAGGTTATTAGATACTTGCATGCGAAGCATTCATTTGTGTTGCCACTTAGAAATTAACACCATTCATTTTAAAGTGAAAATTCACTTTCTTACATTCATTGTTGGAAAGCAAAAGTTGCAGAGAAAAATCAAAATGAGGCGGAAGCGTAATTAAGTACGCATTTACACGCTTTTTATAATAATTATTGGATAAGTGTAATGTTAATAGCGTCTTTTTATGTATGTATAAGTATTATAATAACTTGACGCTGAAACTATTAAGCTCAATTTTTGGCCGAGCTTATCCTACCATTTGTGGTGTGCGTCTTGTGCCGACTCTGAACGGCAAATATATTTTATGAGATGATTTTCATGGCAGAAACATCCTCGGAGGTTTGCAATTGCCTGCGGAGAAAATTTTAAGAAATAAAACTGATGCTGAAAAGTAGATAAAAAAAATTGAAGACCTATAAAAAACAAGAAAAAAAGTGGTTGACTTTGTTTCATACAATTTTGAAATTAGAAGTTCATTTTGCGGAGTTTCTTAAGAAATATGCTCATGACCCTGCGGTCTTAAAAATTATTATGTATATGTCAATAATTCATGACCGTTTAATGGAAAGGCAAGAATGTGAAGGATAATGGCATAAATCGGGTACGAATAATATTTTCCACATAACGACAAACAAAATGAGACATGAAATAAACCTTTTTCTAAAATAGAACACAATTTTTAAAAATTAATTGATTTTAATGCTCACCACAACTTAATTCACCACACTTAATATTCTTATATATAAACTAGCAACACCTTAAGTACTCCAATCGTTTTAATAAAATCTTTTTTTTTTTTAAATACACGCTTCACATCCACAGTGCAAAATATGAATTTCAACGTTATAACATATATTATTATATATTAGTCTCGCTATTTCTTCCACAATCTGATTGCTTCTGCAGGACTGGAAAAACATAATAAAAATCATTATATCATTTAACAGATATTACTATTTCAGGCCTCGAACTAAGGGGTCAGTATACTCGTGTATCAACACTAATTAATAAAATACAAAAAAAAATTACATTTCCACTTTTTCACCAACGGCCATAAAATCAAAATTTAACAAAAAGTGAAACGAATTAAAATTATAATAAAAAAAAGTAGTACTAACACTTGCTTAAACGGCTTGTTCAAGTTGACCCAGCTAATATAAGAAGATATAAAAACCCGTAAAAAAATTTAAATATATAACCGAATATGATCTGACATACAAAATTAAATATATACATGGATGTTAAAAACACCTATTTATTGGAATTAAAAAAAAATGTATGAAAAAAGAAAGTGTTTCATGGCCAGCTAAAAAAACACAAAGTCTTTTTAAAAATATATTTTTGATAACTTTACAATTTTATTGAGCTCAATCCCAGTTTATGGAAGATTTTTGTGTGGAAAAAACAACAACAGCTTTTTTAATGGTAGAAGTTATAGTACTATTTCGGAAATCACCACATTTCCTCATCAGACTTCTTTTTATTAAATTAATTAAATTTATTTTTCATAACCACTTCTCGCAGGCTTTGAACCCGGGAGCTCGGAGTTGCAGAGCCAATACGCTACATGTTGTGCTATGCTAGCCGAGATGGCTTTTGTGTTTATTTCATCTTCCATTAAAAACTCTTGTTGTTTTTTCACAAAAATCTTCCAAAATCTGGCCATGAGCTCAATAAAATTGTAAAATTAACATTTACTAGGCCAACAGAAAAATAAACAAATATTTATTTTTGATAACAGTTAAAAAGAGCAGGAGCCAATAAACACTTTAGGCTTGATATTAAACTCCACAATTGATTGTTAGCTTTGCAAGTTTGCAACTTAAGGCTTTTTATCTGAAATATTTCAGAAGATCCAAAAATTTAACCACTGAGGTGTGATAAGCAACACATGACATTTCATAAACGGATAAAAAAATATTAAATTAAATTAAAGTCTAAATGGTTATCACATGACAACAAGCTAAATTGATTACAACAAATAAGGAAAAAAATGTTTAAATGCAATGTAGTGAATATGCGCATGTTTTCCGTCAAAATTTTTCGCCAAAAGTGGCAAAACTAAAAAAATATTTTGTGCAAGCAATTGGCAGTGCTTTTCTTATATGCTTTTGATATTTGTTTTTTATTTTTCGCTTATGCATCGAGTCCCTCACTAAGCCGTGTTTGCTAAAAAAAAACCTGCTGCCACATCAATTTAGTATGCAGTAAATACATTCGATTAATATGTATTTATGTACTCGTATATATACTTTAAAAAATACTCGTATATTTATGTATGTCTTCATGCCCATCTGCTTGTGGGTGTTAACTTTGTGTATACCTTTTGCAATTTTGGCAACGCTTCTGCCGCTTTGCCATCTGTCCTTTCGCTGCCACTAGCTATTAGTGTGTTGTGTGTATACAAGTATGTGTGTGGTACTTATTCTGCTATTCTGCTATTTTTGCTCATTTCTTTGATGGAATTTTTCATTTATGTTTCTTTATGTACGAATGTACACAAATAAAAGCAGTTAACATACCAACCAGCTCCCCAGTCAGCCAGCGTGACACACTTAAGCTGCAACTGTTTTTTTGCACTTTATTCATACCATACATATTAGCTTACATATACATATATGTATGTACATGTGTGTATGGGTGTGTGCGCATCATGTGACTGCCAAGTTGCACGAAAAACAAAATTAAAAAAAACAATTAGTAAAAAAGCGTGAAAAATAAGGAAAAACATCGAAAAACAACAGCAGCAACTAACGGAAGCTTGAAACAAAACAAAATTGTGAAAGATAGAAAAACATAAAACGATAACGAAAATATGCTATCTTGTAACAATGAACTGCAATTGCATGCCGAATAAAAGAAACAACAACTACGTTAATTGCGTCTGCACCTTCCACTGCACAAATACATGTGCGATTTTTTTTTTTATTTGGTTCACTTTAATAAACAAGCAGAAAAATAAAAAATTGGAAAAAGTATGCGCACGCGTATTACACTCAGTGCCGTTGAAAGGGAAAGTGCAAATGAAGAAGAGGAAGAAAAGTGGCGTTTTTGCGCACAAAGAAGGTGCAAAAACTATATTCAAAGAAACTGTTTCGATGGCATAATATTTCTTTAAGTATTTTAACTAGTGTTAGTTTTTGGTTTTGAGAGAATTGCAAAACGCAGAATATAGCTGGAGCTAAGGTGCAACATAAAATAAAATACAAAAATAAGTTAAAAAAAATATGATAACTGGAAATTTTAAGGAGATTGAAAACCACTTTACAGATTAGCTTTTAAATTAATAATAGCAAATCGCTTAAAGCAACAGAAGTAGTTTAACCTCACTTCTTGGTTAAAATTTCAAATATATTCTTTCTTAAAAATTGTTTAAATTTTATCTTTTCAAGTACCTTTAAAAACTGATGTGTCCATTAAATATATTTTTTCAAAAACAGATTTCTGTTTGCGCAGAAAATATATGCATTTTAAAAGCTATTTGAGAAAATGGCTCCTACATAAATTTAAGAAATTTGAATTATATATTTTATGTAAAGTTACTCTTTATTGCTGTAATAAATAAAAGAAATTTAATCAAAATAGAAAGTGTTTTATAAAAAAGGTTACTTGAGATTAAATAGAAATTAATGAAAACCGTAAAAATATAAAATGTTGGTCCAATAAATTTCATTAATATTTAATGATTTTGTTTTTAATTTCGTTCAGAAAGAAATCTGAATCTTCCGCTGCTTGGAGCAAATTGTCTAAATTTATTTTGTTTCTCCATTATAATTTAAATGACAAAATATCTGTTGATTGATGGTGATGAAAAAACAAATTACAAAATTTTGGCAGTTCTTAATATTGCGTTTTCAAAATATTAACAATTACACATTTAAAAAAAAATGTGTAAAAATACATAAAAATTGTTACCAAAGTAATGCGCGTTTAAAAAAAAGTTCCCGCGACAACAAGAAAAGTCTATTTTTACAGTACAAACGATAATATCGAAAAGAGGAAGAATAAAATTGTTTTTAGCCAAAAAAATACGGGTCTTATAAAATCAACCTAAAAGCAACATATTTCATTTTGATGAAAATACGGGTTGGTAATTTTTGAAACTTGCACCTTTTTATACAAAAATTTAATAGACTTCAAATTATTCAGATATGTCTAAAACTGTCTAAAACCCTGGAAGAAAATTTAATGAACTTGGCTGAATTTTGCACAAAGTTTAAAACTAGTATTGTTTTGGTTTTAGTTGTAGAGTGAACTAAAAGTTAATACTTAAATTATTATCATTCAGAAAATAAAAGAAAAATAACCAAAACTTCTTAAAAGTAGGTGTGTCTTCTAAATTTCTATTATCGCTTGTCTCTAGCTTTCTACCTGTAGTATATGTCTCAATGCTTTTGAGTTCCATACAATACCGTGATCGAATTATTGGCTTTGATTTTAATTACAACACTGTTGTAAAGACATTGACCACAGACAGGCAATTAGTCACAATAGCAACGATACCCTTCTTTGGCTGTAAAGCTTATCCATCGGCCGCCCAGCAGGCTACCTAACAACTGAACATTCGGCAAACAGAGCAATAAACCGCTCAAAGCAGACAATCAGCAGCCAAGTTGCCGCCATCGCGTGACTCCTTTTTTCTTTGCAAAAGTGTATGTAGTACATTGCACTGTCAAATTGATAGGTGAGTAGGAGTGGTTTTAAAAAATAAAAATAAAATAAATACAAAATAAGTATGTTGGCCAAAAGTAATGCCAAAAATATTAAATAGCTCAGTGTTACAGACGTGAAGTGGTAAGCAATGATGTCGACGCCCTCGTCAATATGTTGGCATATTTGGCAGCTAACTGCTTCTATGCATGTGCCAATAAAATGCTGTTGTAGGCATGCTATGGATAAAGTATTGCACTCGAATTTTATGTTATGCAATATAACTTTGATTACACATGTACATGTACATACGAGTACATATTTCTATTGTGCATGTAACAATTTTCGTATGAATATTGAAGAATTTGAATATTGGTACGTAGTTTTTATTCAAACATTTATTAAAATATCATATAACTCAATTTAAAAGCTGGGAGAAACAATTGCATATTTTTTCTTTTTGATTGTTCGTTTAAAAATTATGGTTCTTAGCAAAATTCAAAGTGCTTGTGAAAGTTTCCAGCATAGTAATGTATCTTAAAAGGTTCCTTCCTTAAGTGTTTTGTATATAATATATTAATATGATTTTTTGGATAGCAATGTATATACATATGTACATATTTTTTTTTTTTTTTTTTTAGATATACAGAACGTTTCAAAATTATGTACAGCAAGCTAAAATAATGACAAATTTTGGAAACTTATTTTTCTTAATTTAATTTCTTTTATTTTTCAATTAAAAAAAAGGTTCATTATCGAACCAAAAATCATACAAAACTTATGTTTCCGACTTTATACTGAATTGATAATAATTCAAAATCTTTTGAACTTTTAAATATTAATTCAAATATTATTCAGTAGAGTCCGAGTTTCAAGCAACCGTAGATTAGACTTCATTATGATTATATGGTTTTGCCGTAAATGGACAGAATTTACTGTAGGATGGACATTGATAAATTTCCAAAAATCAACTGCAATATTTAGCCGATTGAAAGGTTTACAAAACTGCATTTGCACATGTATATTTTTTAATGCTCTTCACTTCATCTTTCGTTGTTGGCATACAAAAATGTTACAGATCGTAAATAACATTTTAAGAGAGTGGGATATTCCAAAATTTACAAAAATCGAGTTAAGTTTCTTGAATAAAAGCTGCATACCGCTTCCTATTATAGTTAATCGCCAAGCATAGCAGAGCTCAGTAGCCCGAGGTTCTTTGATTGAATTCTGAGAAGCGGTGATGAAGAAAAAATTATGAAGTCCGAAAGGAAGACAAAGCGATCTCCGAAATAGCAGTTCTAACAATAAAACTGTGTTTGCTTTTCCAAACAAAAATCTTCCATTGACATTTTATTGTTCAGCAGACATACATATAAGTAATTCATACATACATACATATGTATATAAGAAGATATTAACTAGCCATTACAATTTCATCATAGCGTAATTCACTTAATTTAAATGTATATATAGAATATTCTACTCATTCAAGTTTAAAATAGATACCAGCTTTTTTCTTTTTAATGAATATTTAAAATTCCAATGGGAATTTAGTTATTGCCTTTACTTACTGGAAATTCTCATTTTGTGTGCAAATCATGAATGCAATTATAAAATTTTAAAATTTTATAGTTTTTTTATTAGTCTTAAAAGTGCATATCTGTTGCGGCACTAATGTTTATGAATTTTAAAAATGATTGTAATAAAACTACTATTCATGCCCATTTACAGGGATATGAGCCACTGGACGCCCCCAACTATTCACACTCTGCTATTGTAAAATATTTGTACAGTTAATACGAATACGAAATAGTGTAATACAGTTGCTAGTTTCGCGGCAATCACTTTTCAACTGGCTTCAAACTGGTGAAAAGTGTGTCAGTCAATGTCAAGGTACTGAAGGTCGACTGAAAGTGTTTTGTTTGGTGTCATAACTAATTTATTGCTAATTATGTGCTCAAGCAACCACTGAAAAGTAGTACGGTAAGACATGCCAGGAGTTGGTATGTCTACTAAAAATTTGGCAGCGCCGTCTTATCTAAGAGTCAGTTGCAGTTACTGCGTGGCTTATACAAAACTGTGTACACAGAAGCACAAATTTGCATGCAAAAATAATTGTAATAATAACTAACGAAGCTGTAATGAAATACTCTTTTCGATTGCTGACTAAATACATACTATATGCATTTGTTGTTGTGGAGTAATTGTTATTGCTATTGCATTACTGTCACCGTTTTTTTCACTATTTTTATTATAACATTCACATATGTATACCTACAGTATATAGTGGCGGGTTAAATAATAGCAGTGATTTATTTTTACAAATTTTAGTAATAAGTTCTTCCTTTATTAAACTTTGATTATATATAAATTAAAATAAAGATAATTTTCTAACAAAAATCAAACAAATTTGTGCTTATGAACCCTATTCAAAATTTTTTTTTAATAAAAAATAATTATATATGTTTCTAACGTTTTTAAGGGAATGCTAAAAACGCGCGATTATACTGTTTTGCAGCACAAACAATTTTAACCTCACAAACAACAACTTTCAGCTGTCTAAAATATGTCATTGCTTTTTGAGAATTGCTTAGCAGAGAGTGTTGTGGATTTTCTTCCACATAAAAATTAATTTCATATATGCGTTGTATCAAAAAAATTTCCAAAAAGCATAAAAAAAACTTTCAAGAAATCACTTTAAACTTGCACTTTGTTGTAATAAAATTTAATGAGCCGCAAAATAATATTCTCTAATATTTTCTGAACATTCTAATAAAAAAAGTTACAATTTTTAAGAGCATTTTGTAATGTTTGCAATTTTTTTGTAAATACTGTGCTAGAAACTAAAGGTTATGTACATACATATATCGGCTTTGTTAGAGATATATCTGTATTTTAATTAAGAAGTAATCAAAATTGAATAAAATATAAATAAATAATTTCCAAATTTTCTAAACATTAAATCACTGCTATATTTTTTTTTAAAGCAACGTTAGTATGTATGCATATGCAATTAATTATTTAGTGTTTGTTATTATTACTGACGTATCGCCGTCAACAACAACTGTTGCCGTTGTTTCTTGTTTTTTTTTTATATTAATTGTTTTTGTAGTTGTGCGCCACCACCGCTGCTGTTAACGACCTTCAGCCACTGCAACTGAACCGGATTTGGAAAACAATATTAAATTTTACATTTATAAGTTAGAAAAAAGTTGATCAAAGGTATTTATTTGTTATTGTTTGAATTTTCTTTTATTCAAAGTAGTACTTTTTTAAGAGAGTGAAAATAATAATAATAGAATTGAAATAAACTAGTCAAATGTCTTTTGTTTAGAAAAATTGTTTAGGAACTCTGCACGCAGTTTGAAGATTTGTTGTAGTTAGTTATAGAAAAATCTTTCGTTTTATTAAAAATTAACAAAAAATATTTGTTTTGAATAATGAAAGGCATTGCTTTGTAGTTCCTTTTTGGGCAAAAATATCTGATATTAATTAGATGAAATTAAAGATCGGATGAAAGTTTCTTTCTTGACTTTTTTCGGAATACCATTTGGTTTATTGTCGCATTGCATTTTTATTTTTGTTATGAATTTTCGCCAGCCTTGAATACATTTGCTTTGCTGATAAACCGCACTCTAAAATTCTTTATGATCGTACCATTAGTTGAATAATCTAAGAGTATTTGGAAATAAAGTAATTCTATGACCGATTTCCCGTTATCTCTTGTCAAGTTTGATCATTGAATCTTCAACGTCTAAGTGATAAAACGCTGAACCCGATTTTTTTGCAAAACCAAACTTGACAAGGATTGATTGGAAATAATTTCAAAATATTGCCAATCGAATAACCTAAAACAAAATAACTCAATGTTATTTTTTGGAAAGCTTTTATTACTTGTCGCAAAATGAATTTTAAAAAATATCTGCAGTTTTATTCAATTCATTTTCACAGCGAATCATTCAGTTCTCTAAATTGATAAATATTCATAATAAAATGTATTAATCCCGTATTTCAGTTGAATTATTTTTGTTTGGTTTTCACCTTGACTCACACATTGTTTGCTGTGTCAAAGCGATGTCAAAGGTCGGAGGTCATTTAGAGGCAAGTGTTTACATTAACCGCTGAAGGTATATTATATACACTGTAAAAATTTGCAAAGGAATGGCGAGCTTTGCCTAAGCGTACGCCAACCTCAAACAATTCATCAGTTCTTAATTGAATATATATTGTATGCGATTTATTTAAAATATTTATTGTTAATTACAATATCAGGGAATCTGAAAAAATGATATTAATACACGTAGCATTTTTTATTGTATACGAGTGTATATATATGTATATGCAACTCTCTACTTATTGAAAAAATTTAAATAAAACCGGTGTATAGAGCGCAAATTAGCAAACACGTGAGCTTGTCTGCTGTGAAGATGATACCACATTTTTGCATTGCACAATCTTTAATAATTTTATTTTATTTTGTTAAAAACAAAAAAAAGTGTAGCATACTCGTACTTGCAGTAGCTTTAACGTTTTCACATCATACATAATTTTTAAATACTTGTATTCAATTAATATTCGGAATAATCAATCACATAAATAATAAGACTCGTACAATAATTTGAATAAATGGATAAGTAATTTGTTAGCGCACTTAGCTACTTAGCCAAGGATCAAATAACACAAAAATAGAATTATAGCAAATAAAAAAAAATGTTTCGAAGTTCTAGAAAATTTAATTACTTCTGAATAAATTTCTAATTATATACTACTCAGAATATTCTCTACCAATAGATATTTATTGAGCTTGTGTAGAAATTTCGCCAAATCAATGCAATATTTTGTTGCCCTGCCTGGGCCTTTATTGTTTCTAGTAGGCGGTTCCATTTCGAGATTATCGCACCAGTTAAGAAAAAACTGCTTGCAGAGGGAGATGTAATTTTGATAAGCCCTAGAATAATAATTTCGTGAACATCAAGCTATTGCAGAAGTCATCTATTAGTAATGATATTCTGCCAGATGTTGGTAGCTTTATCCTTTCAATTTGCTTTGCTTATTAATAAAAATTTAAAAATATATAATAAAATAAAACCAATGATGTATGCAAAACTCAAAGAACTTAAAACGGATCTTTTTTTTTAAGAAATCTTTCACAAAAATTTTTATAATTTTTGTTCGAAATTTTTTACTTTTTGTTTAAAGTGCGAGGAGAACCAGTACTGATTATACGTGCGGAAGCTGATATATTTCTATTCTCAGTTATTTGCCATTACAAAGGCTTTTCGTTAGATCAATTTATCCAAGTAGATCATAAATCGATGGTTGTAGGAAGGTGTTCGTTGCATTTCAGATGGGCGTCTTGCCGTTTTGTGTTCGCGATTTCAATCCAATTAAATTGCCTTCTATGAGAACCCCACAGTATGTTGGAGTTTTCTGCATTGTTTGTAGTTTTGTTAAAGAAAAAAATGTTATCTTTTCAAACCTTTGTTAATATATTAAGAAGACATAAAAAAAATTGAGTAAGAACACGAAACACAAAAGGACAAAATTATTCTCTCTTAGTTTTGACTTGAAGCCCATATCAAGTTATTTTACGTCATTGCGCCGCTTATAAATAAGAAAAAAGCTTTGATTAGCAGCATTCCTGTAATTTTCATTAATTCTTAAATCAAGCAAATTCTGCACATGTACGGAGAAGAAAGTTTTCAGCGGATTTTTTCATTTCGAACTCGATTAGGTACAGCCGACAGACGAAGCCCTACAAAATTTTAAACTTTTTCCTCACTCATGCTACATATGGGCGCCATACCCAAACTAAATGGTAGTATAATCCTGTTAGAATTGCTTTAACGATCTGAAAGAACAAATCAATGGGCGTAAATCGATAAACGTATGTAACTTAACCGATGCGGCATCAGACGAAAGAAAAATCTCAGATGAATGAAAAAATATCCTTCTGCCATAAAAGTCAATTTGCTCGAAAAAAGGTCAATTTTTATATTCTCCTGACTTTTTGCTATCTTATAATAGTCACAAGATTTTTTTTCCACGGAAATTTATTACCAATTTATTTTCATTTATTTATATGTACATGAAAACCATTTGTGAAACCTACATTTTGTAATAGATTTTTTATAGTTTCACTAAAGTTAATATCGTTGCATTTAAAATGAAAGCTAGAAACGAGTTTAGCATTTACAGAAATCGTAAAAGAAATCAAAGCTTAAATTTTTCGCTGCCACAAACTTCCTTAATAAAGTAAATACCATTTTTTGTTAATTACTTGTTGTTGAAATATCGATGACAGATACTCACATTTACGTTGGCAGATATAATTTCTTTATTTTAATTTTGAAAATCTAACATTATGTTGTATAGAGATCGCGACATTTTTGTTAAAACAGTATTTATTTTTTGGTTCTAAGTTCATACAATTCTTCTTGTAAATAAACGCTTTTACCCAACCTTTTTGCATTTCAAAAAACTTCATAGTGTTTACTTAGAGTTGGTAATAGTTTAAAAGTTGGAAACAAAATATATTAACATATATGAAAAAAAAAAAAATATTTACTTTAAATGCTTTCCTTATGTTTAACTACATGCATACGAGTATGAGCAAATTTTCATTTGGTGTCAAATTTATTTGCCAGTACATTCGTAAGAATTTCGCAACTATCTGAAGATGATTGTGTTTTGCTATTGAGAAATAGCCAGCACTACGCCTCAACC
This sequence comes from Philophylla caesio, assembly GCA_963971545.1. NCBI lineage: Eukaryota > Metazoa > Arthropoda > Insecta > Diptera > Tephritidae > Philophylla > Philophylla caesio. The sequence goes on along the minus strand of OZ020609.1, from coordinate 70,975,674 downwards.
TACGTACAGCGTCAAATTGATGACTGCGTGTAAAGGAGTGAGTGACAAGCAGACGGAAAAACACACAAATCTCATGCAGTGTCAGTTGATGGACAGGCAGCGCTGCGCAACGCGACACTGAGGCAAGCAAACGATTCTGCAAAAAGTACGTAAATATTTAAATTTTATTTATTTATTTTCGGAATGCGTGGTTTTTTTCTACATTATAACGTTTACCAATAACGCCTGCTCATTTTTCGGTGCTCCTAACAAATTTATAGCTTCTTACAACAGTTTTTATTACACAGCGTGAACAAAGACTTTAGCAATTGTATTTACTTCTCATTTGTACTATGATATGCCGTTAATTGCTATGCCTTCAAAATGTTGCAAAATATATTCTAATATAAACTATTTAACACCCTCGAAAGAGCAACGCTAATTCGAGAGCTAAAGGTGGTTTTTTATATTGCCGCGTCTTTGAAGGCACTCCAGAAGTCACTTAAGTAGAAACTTAGTTAAAGTTAAATATGTGTGTGTACATAGGTAAAAAGTTAATATTAATGAAATTAATATTTTAACTCCTTGGTTTTAAAGGTTTCCAAAAAAGCGTCGGCTTACATACTTATTTACCATATGCAATCTGCAAACTGACGCAGTAAATTTGTGTTAATGCTTTAATATTGCATTTTCAAATTATTTATTGCATTTGAATAGTCAAAAAAAAAAATAAAATAAAAATTTAAATTGATTGTGTACGCGTGTCTTGCAATACTCTCTGAGCATTTGCTGCGGTTAACAGTGACACAGTTGCCCAGAATGGCAGCACTAATGCGGTGATTTATGTGCTGTTACTTGAATATTTGCATAAGAACATATTCATTTACATACATAGTTCATAAGCGGAAAATATTTACATACATATGGCGCATACATACATACATATGAGTAAATGCAATTACACTTATGTACGCATTTGATAGCATTTGTAAACAAGCTGCAGGCATGGCTAAATGAGAATTTTGAATGGCATTGCAGTCAAGGCTGTCGAAAATGAATTACTTTTGTAAACACCCATAATAAATTATTTTAAGATGGTTATCACAATGCTCTAGTTGAATTTTGTATTAAAAAACTAATTATTAAAAAATCAAATTGAAAAATATTGAAAGACAAATTTATATATGAAAATAAAAATATTAAAACAAGTTTAAATTAATAAAGTAGATACATATATTATAAACCCTACACACAATATGTGCAGTAGTTCACCCTCAGCAGTCTTAATAATTTTTAATTTAATATATGTTTAGGCTGGCTTGATGCATTACAAAACTATATAAAGAAAAGTTTAAAATCTTGTACAAAGTTCGATAGATAAACGAAATTCACACAATATATTTATTAGCTTCAAACTTTTAATTTACTAATAATTTAAAAAAAAAGGAAATATTTTAATTCAATTATTATGAAATGGAAAAAGGATATAAAAACTCCCCAAGTAGTCAGCCAAAGTTTCCGATTGTACTTAAGGCATCAAGAAAAATATAAGGGGTAGTTTACTACCCGGCAATTTGGTGACAAATCTTAGCAACTTTTTGAGGAAAAATATAGTAACAACTTCATTTCAGTACGTCTAATGCAAACAAATGCCACCTCATTGAGGAGAACACCGGACAAACATGCATTGAATCCCATAATTGGCCCCATCACAGCTCGTCGATTTGTTTTATCTCCGTCTTAGAGGGAATTTAGGCTGCGATTTGTCTGATCGTTTCAGAAAACCTATGAAGGTAGAATTCCGCAAGTCTTCTTTACTGCATAAACAGTATCAGACTTGTTTTACTGTGTTTGATTTCAAGAACTCGCAAAGTGCACTAATCATATTATTTATAAGAATTATGTATTGGAACGAACAAAGTTTCATTAGATAAATATTTTAAATAAATTTAAAAACATATGCAGACTTAAATGCAGGCATTTTCTAATATACACAGATCACATTGACTGCATTTTACTTTCCCGAAGTACTGTTATGAATTAAGGCTTTTGATTTAAAATTTGAGAAACCAAGAAATGAGTAGCAAATTGTGATGCACCTGCTGTTAAAAAACGGAATGCATCTTATTCACACAATATTTCGTTTTGTTTATGTCCATTCCTCCCCTTTGAAATCCACCTAAAAATAATGAGCAAACAAATTTTCGAATACCACGAAGAACATAAATAATTAAACATACGAAAAAGAGCTGTATATTTTAACGATTGCCAATATGCGTATAAAAAGCTGCGGGAACTGTATTTTGCCAAAGGAAATATGTTTTTCAGTTTAACCCTTCATTTATCGCAAATACTTCGTTCAGCCAAAGAAACAAATAAAAAAACAACTAGTCAAATTAAGACGAAGCCCGTTCTACAAGGCATTAAAACCTGTCATGAATTTTGCTACGAACCAAATAGCTGATTTAGGCGAGATAAGAGCTAATGCGCATTGCCCCTGTCGGCTACAAAGAAGGAACGGCGCGGTATGCTTTAAACGCAGCGGGTAATGTCCAACTAGCCTTTAAAAAATTTAATAGTAAAATCGATAAGAAAATAAAAAAAAACGTATAAGCAGTAAAGTTATGCAAAACCTGTTAGTGGGTGCAGGCATTAGAGTGAGCATTTTACTACAACTTGCCTACATAGCAATTTGATAGAACTTGACATATTTTTTGCATTGTACTATGCGCCAAGTCACCGTTAAGTTGGAATATAAGCAACTGCGACTCCAAATTTAATTAATTAAATTCTAATTTCAATACGCGTCTAACTGACGACTCCACAATTAATAAAGCGCGCTACATTGTAATAAGTTGTCGCGCTGGAATAAATAAGTTGCTCGCTTAAGTCTTTTGTTTCGGACGCAACATACTACCAGTGAAACGAGTTTGTGCATATTTGCAATGTTTGTATATGTTTACAATCAAACAGATAAATCAGTAAAGTTTGCGGGTCTTAGCTGACCAACTAAAATTCTTGAGTGCGAAACAAACGCATATGCCAAACAATAAACATAAGTTAAACATAACAAATATGCGGAAATTCGCAATGAGACTGCAATATTGAAAGGAAAACAATGCAAACTTTATTTAAAAAAAAAAAAATTAACTTTTGCAATTACTTGCAAACATTGCCTAAGCAAACTTCTACGCTGCCACAACGGGTATTTCAATGTACGTTAATTGCTTCGTAAATAGTTGATGGCTTTTAAGCACACGCAAAAAAAAAAAAACTTTTGTAAACATCATTTGAAAAACAAAAGGAAGAGTAGCAATATTTCGCTTTCCATATGCCTGGGATTTTTAAAAGTATAAAGACACTGCGGGAAATTGAAACTATGCTTTGACAAGTTTCATCTATTCAATTTTATTACATTCAATTTATTATATCTTTCAAAGAAAATACAATGCTTTCTCTCACAAAAATCAAGGAAACCTGAATTTCAGACATTATACAAAATTGGTAACATTTCAAATAAAGTTGTAATTAAAAAAATTATTTTTGCTAGGCGTAAGCTGTTTTGCAGGCCATAAGATTTCACATTGATAAAATGCAAGTTTCAAGTAGCGTTTTTGAGGCTGAATTTTGAGGTATTTCGCGGCATATGCTTTAAATTAGTTTCTTCAAGTGTATGGAAGAAAAAAATTTCCAAAGATTAACTGTAAGCTTTAGCGCCTGGATACTTGAATTTTATTACCAAAACTTCATGGACTGCAAAATTAAATTCTCAGATTTTTTTTTTAATATTTTAGAAGTTCAAAGCTTTGCCGAATTTTTATAAATTTTATATTCAGTTTAAATTTGTGTTTGCATGTTAATTTTTACAAAATACAAAATGAATTTATATTTAAAAAAAATAGTTAAATTTGCTTAAAATTTTGTTTTCCAAAACTCTCTCAAATGTGTTGCGGTTATCTTTTTGAGACGGCGTATATAAACAAACGAAAACTAGCATAAAGGCTTTTACTTTGATTGGTATTTTCGCTTCATTCTCAAACAGTCCGTTGGCAACTGTTTATAGACACGCAATAATGGCATAATTTAGCGAAATGATTACTGCAAGTCGATTGAACAAATGAAAACGCTATAACTGTAGCCTATGTACTCGTAAATGTTTATGAGAGAAAAAAGTTATTTTTTCGGCATAGATATAAAAATTATAGCTACTAATAATTAGTGGGTGCATTGAGAATGACGTGTGAATGTGTAGTGCAGGAAAATAGTAAAAAGTTAATAAGAATAAAAAATGAAATAAAATAAATTAAAACGAGAAAACGAATTTTGATTTCACAGCTGAAAAAAAAAGAAATATTCACAAAAGGAGGTAAGCGTGTGTTAAGCCCGCACGTGGCATTGTTTTGAAACAGTTAGCGCAAATAACTTTGGGAGAAATAGTTAATTTTATTTCAAGTTAGTAGTTCTAGTTTCTTATTCAAAGCTATCGATGTTATTCTGGTAGCAATTAATAATAATATAATGGAAATTAATACATACATGTTTTAAATAATACCACATTTCTTATGTTAATACATAGATGTTATCTTTTTTGTCATTAATATCATAATTATTTTCATTTTATCATAAAAAAATATTTATGGCGTTTCCATATCATTATTATTTTTGCATTATTGCCGTAATATTTCAGTTGGTTTTGTTTCTCAAGACATAGCAAAACTATCTTTAAGAGAAAAACCCAACAAGCTGTTGCGAAGCTAACATTAAGACAACAAATGCGTCACCTAAGAATTATATCCTACTCAATTTCTTCTACATATTCGTATCTTAATATTAAAGTTATAACAAAGCCATTGTTTTAATTCTTATCGTCATTACTGAGATTCACATAAGTGTAATTTTATAATTTTAATTCATACGAGTAATAACAATGAGAGAAAATTAATAAGAAATATGGTTTTACATACGTTTTAAAGAATTGTTTTGCCTTAAAATTTGCTTACCTGAAAATAGAGAGTGAGAGAAAATTGATTAAACTAAATTGCAGTTTACAATATATTTAAAATACTGGATATTATTTGATATAGGTCAGTAAAGTGTATATATATAATATGTTATAATTTTGGCGCGTACACTATTTAGCTCAGTGTTTGGCCGAGCTTCTCCTACCATTTGTAGTGTGCGTCTTTATATTATACTACAAATGGAGGGACCTACAGTTTTGTACCAACATCGAAGGGCAGATGTATTCAATGAGAAACTATTTCAAGGCGGAAATACCCTCGGAGGTTTGCCATTGCCTGCCGAGGGGTGACCGCTATTAGAAAAAACTTTTTCTATTATTAAGATTTTGCTTGCCCTGACTGAGATTCGAACCTCGAACTCACCGGCATATCAAGTTATAGCACGCACCGCTACCAACTTGACCATAGCGGCCACTGTAAAGTAAAGTGCATAGCAATAAGTAAAATTTGGAGTTTTATAAAAATTGTATTCAATAAATTGGCGAATACATTACTCGATATAGAATGCTTAATATTGGACAGTTTTTAAATTAATCAATTTGAACTACTTTAGTTAAATTTTCATAAGGTTAACATGTATAAGCTGATTTTAATTGTCCGAAAAATACATAATCTAAATATTTAATTACTAAAAATTGCGTAGATATATTACAGATAATTTTCTATTCAAATGTATACATATATTTAGAAATTTAAAAAAATTCTTGCAGTATTTACATACAGGTATATCCATTGGAAAAACTATGCCGACCAAATATTAAACTTTTGGGATATGAAGTTTTTGTTTAGATATATTATGTAAAAAAAGATATCGAATTTAAGGTGTTATAAAAAGTATCAACCGGTGCAAAATATCTTAGATTATAAGCTGACTGAATTTTTAAGCAAAAGCTATTTTCTTTCTATTTAGTAATTTTTATTGAATTTCCTAATTAATAAATATTTTAAAATCAGTCACTCTATTAAAACTATGCCTAATTAAAAAAATAATTAAAAAGGGTAAAAAAGGTTTAATTGCCAGAAATTTTTAGCTTTCTGTGATCAGTGATCCTCAAAAACATCCGATTAAGCCAGAAAACGTTCAGTTGAGGCGCCTGATTCACTCATTTACTTTGAAGGCATTTTTCTCGAAACATTATTTTTGCATCGCAGATGCTTTTACAATTCCCAGTCACAAATATTAAGCTACATTTAACATTTGTATGTACATATATAAAAATTGCATAAGTGGAGCTGCTTGTTTCGAGAGTAATTAAAATAATGTTAATCATAGTAAGAACTTAACCACAAAAATGGTCGAAAAGTTCTAAGCACGAGTATATTAACAACGATATACATATGTATCAACTCTCAGAGTAAGTTTCCTATAAAGAAATTAACGAAAAAGGGGCTGGTAAATCGACAATAAGACATTGTTATTCTTGAATTCGTTTAAAGTATTTGAGGCAACCTCCTTGTGTGAACTTTACCATACATATACAAACAAATGTATTTTAAAGTGTGTGATTGTTGGTATATTATTTGAATGTTTCTCCTCGGAATGGAGCAGCCAAGTCAAATGCCTAACTACATATATGCTAATCAAAAAATATGAAGGTAGAAATGCCGAAAAATTGCTTTTCGACCAATATTTCGAATTCAACTTAATCAAAAGGCAAACAGGAATACATTTTTTTAATGTAAAAAATCATACAGGCAAAAATACAAAACAGAAGAGAAAACAAAAATATTACACTACATTACAAGGCAACTCGTTTGACGAGTGTATAAATGAGTCTGCACGTAACTGGCGGCAAACATGTGAGTTGTCATGCGAACAGTTACATATACATACATATATATATATATATATATATATGTAGACATGCATAAAAATAACCATACAAACAAAAGAAAACATATACACTTCCACGTAATTGGCTTTGTATATGGGCGTTTATGTATGTAAAGGCAACCGGAGTAGGAATCACTTGTGTTTCTATTTATGTCTACATTTTTCATTTTAAAAGTCACCAGCATTCCTCTTACAAATTGGCCAGAATCAAATGTCTCATCTCAAATATACTTGTCAATAAAAACAATATGCGCATGTGCATATATATACACATGCAACTAGTTAGCTGGAAAATATAATATTGTAAGTATTTTTCTTAACTGAAGGCAAAGTTTGGCTGGAAAACGAGATGACGACTGAATACAAAATATGTTCGTATGTATGTATACAAGTATATACTCGCATTTATTGGCATACTTTTAAGTATACACAGCAACGAGAGATAATGTACAAAAAACTTTGCGGCAAAGCGGCAACAAAGGACGAATGAAATATTTAAACAAAATAAAGCCAACAAAGAAAGCACTTGCTCTCAAATCAACTAAGTTTAAAGAGAAAGAAAAAACAGAAATAAAAAACAACAAAAAAAATATAAAACAAATTTAAAACCGCATTGAAAATTTTCAAGTGCCAATACAAAGTTAGTAAAGCAGCCAGTATGAAATGGAAAAACAAAATACACAAAAACGCTAAACTCTTAACGAAACAAAGTACGAGTACACGTTTTTGTGCCATGTTGCACAATATTCCGAGGCGGCACTGAGTGTTGAACAAATCTGTAAGTGCCATTTCGAGCGTCAACAAAACTTTTGGCTTAGTGTGTGCGTGTGCTTGTCTCACTTAGGCAGCGTCAAACAAAAATGTAAACGAAAACGAAAGCAGCTATAAAAGTAAACTGAAAAATATTTTTTTGCGCATATTTATGTACTCTAGCTTTTCTACAAATAAATTTGGAAGTGTTAAATAGATTAGATAATGACTAGGCGAGGAGAGGCAATGTAAATATTACGTTTTTGAAAAAAAAAGCTAAAATATAACGTATAAACTATAGTCTCAAACTCCAAAACATATTACCAGTTAAGTTTCACAGTGTATTTGCAATGATTGTATGCTTTATTTTAATCCGCTAGGTGACGCTAATCTCAATATATTCCAAAAATGCGTATTTTAATATGTACCGATTTAGTTGAAATTAGAACTATGTACTCCCTAAGTGAAGAGAAATACATTTACGAAAACTAGTTTCTGAAGGTGGCGCTGGACTCGCGATTTCCTAAAAATATAGAAGCTTGATACAATTCAGTTTGAATTAGAAATATATACTTTGCAGCGCAAAATTCAGGATTCAATTGAAATTAATTATATACAATGCATTTCAGAAGAGGTATACTTTTACAAAAATGTGTTCATAAAGTGGCGGTGAAGTAAGAATATTCGAAAAGTCCAGATATATATATTCCGATTCAGATGAAAAAGGAAATGTATACACCATATAGGAGAAGAAATGTTCGAAAGCGAAATAAATACGCTAGATGGCGCTGGAGACGAGTTATTCAGAAAATTTTTATTGATGGTTCAATTCAGTTAAAGTTAGACAATTAAACTGAGTAGGGGAAAACACTTCTACTACAACTGTATCAGCTGGATGAGACTGAAATCGGGGTTTTCATTAAGTACCGCTGAAGTCTCTTCTCCTGCGATGAGAACTTTTTAAGAATTTTTAAGATGGCAATGGAATTTGCTCAATTTTAATCTTATCATTTTCGTAGTAAAGGAGGTATTCTGGTGTAGAGGTATGAATTTCAGATAATTTTTGAAGTGTCGTAAAAAACAGGCAGTCACTATTTTTACCATACATTGTTTATTACTTATTTATTAATATTACAAGAATACAGAAAAATATCACAAAATAAAAAAGTTGAAAATTTCAATGAATTAGCCGTTGATGAAGTGGGGAGTCTCAAAAATTGGCACGTGACCTTACCCACGATTTAAACCCTCATAAGAATCTGAAAAAAAACACAATAAAGATTATTAATCTAGAATAATGTCGCAGTGTCTGTAACTACGGAAAACTTGGCAAACAAATTTTTCACGAAATGGCGACTGCCTGAAAAAAAAAAATATATATATCCGGAAATAATTTGAATTTTGAAAAATCCTCTTGTAGACATAAATCGGTTTTTTTTATTTCTAAACCAGAATACCCCTTTTAATCTGAATTGATGTTGCTGTCCGTCAATGCTTATATCCTATTTTAAGTTCAACTAGATAATACATCAAAGCAATATTTCATAAAACGAAGATATTTGGTTAATAGCACTGAAGCATATTTAAATGTATATATTTGTTATATTTTTTCTTATTGATTATTCTGATTTCCTCACTCTATTTAAATGAGTTCATCGATTCGTATATTGCTGTTAGTTTTAGAATAAACTTGTTTAGAAATAAGCTGTAGTTGGTGAGGATAATTTATTTTTTAAAAGAATTCAAATTATAATACCGTTTGTCTTGTTTTTTCTTTTTTTAAGCAAACCATAACTTGCTGAGATCATAAAGTCAATGTCATTTCAAAAAATTGGAGTGAAAGTGTTCTGGTTTCTTTTAAATTAATTCTCCGTTCACCAACAACCAAATTAATAACCATAAGTGATTAATGATAGCAAAATAGTCGCCAACAAGTATGACATATGAAAAAAAAAAAACTTTTGCTCACAAGTTGGATGGATTTTTTTAAAGTTTGTTTTGCATTCTCGCTTCCATTTTGGAATAAAAAATTATTTAAAACAGGTTTAACAGGTTTAAGAAACGTACATATTTTTAATTGAATATTTTAATATCATATCTGCATAAAAGTACACCCAATCAAATAAATTAGGCGCCAGTAAGATATTAGCTTATGCAAAAATGTGTGTGCGCTTAACAAATCTATGGAAATATATTTAAATACTTCCATCTTTATATTAGTTTTGCGTATATTCATATGTATAATTCACTGCAAAACGGTATTACTTAATAAAAAAAAAGGGTTTGTAAAAAACAAGGTGTGGTAAAACTGAGGTAAAATAGCTAGAAGTGTGGTGAATTTAGATGTGTTGAGTTTAGTTGTGATAATTTTGTATGTAGTGAGTTAAGGTGTGGTGACAATTGTGAGTTTAGAAACTATGACTTCAGAAGTGGTGAATTGGGCTATTAAAAAGGGTTACTTCAAATATTTTGATTTAAGATGTCGGGAGTTTGGGAGTTGTACGTTGAAATATGGTGACTTTTGAACAGGGTTAAATAAGGTATGGTGAGTTGAAGAGTAGTGAAATAAGATGTAGGGAGTTCAAGTTTAAGTTTGAAATAAGTAAGTCGAGGTGAAATGAGATTAGGTGTGTGGTAAACTCAGGTAAGTTGAGTTAAGAAATTATGAGTTAGGTATGTTGGGCTTAGGCGTAGTAAGATAAGTGGTGGTGAATTAAGGTGTGGTGTTATTAGGTGTGCTAGGAGTATGAATGTGGTGGTGCGTTTAGGTACGTTGTTGCCTTCCCAAATAGTTTCGTTTGCACTATTCGCTAGCACACCGTTTCCGTCCCATTCGCCATATTGAGCTTTCAATTTACTTACGCCGTTAAAGAAGTTTTAATATATTTTATTAATGAAAAAAGGAAGAACTATTGTCTGCTACTGGCTTGCGATTATAAAAATGCTAGTATGTATCTGTTTATTTTTTTTTTTTTTATTTACCTCAAAATGTTTATGTTAATTTAATACTTATTAGCATTAACTTATACAATTCAAAACAATGCAAAGCACGGCTATAAGCAACGCGCATGTGTGTAAAAACTTATTTTTACAAAATTATCAGTAAACTATGCTTACATCATCAACAACAAATGCCGGCAAAGTAAAAAAAAATATAATAAACCAAAAACAATAACCACATACATACATATTTACATAGGTATGTATGTAATCGTATACGTAAATAAACGTTGACTACTGAAGAAGATGTTTAACATAAATTAAATAACTTAGAAAAGTTTACACTAAGCAGCTCATGCCGGCATTTAATTACATACATATGTACACATATATGTGTGTGTACCTCGGAATTTCTGTATTTTTATATTCATTTAAATTCGTGATCAACGTGCATTGCAACATAGCGGCATATGTATATACGAGTATGCATGTGGATAGCTCCGAAATCAAAAAAAAAAAAAAACTGACGCGCTAAGTTTCGTAATAAAATTAAAATATTAACATGTACGAGAAATAAGCATGAATGTATGTTTGTATGTATGTCAACCTGAATATAAAACTCATTTGCTCAAACACCTGTATACCACTTCCGAATGTCGGTCAAATGGGTTCCTTTTGCAAGTACACTGTAATCCATTCGGGCTGTAATTCAAGCCATCACTCGTTAGCGACCTTGCACTTATCATAAGCGTTTATAGTCATATGTATGTATATATTAAGCATGTCAATCCCGCGATCACGAACATCTCGGGATCAGTATATTCAAATCCCGGAATTGCAGAAAACAGTTAATTTAATAGCCAATGTTTTTTTAAATTTTAAATTTACATTTTTTCAAAAAAAAAAAAAAAACTTCAAATAATTTAAAATATAATGAGCCGATCGAATAAAACACACAAATAACACACTAAAAATATATTTCATTGTTGTGTTAAAATAAGAAAAATTAACATGAGAAACAAAAACCACAAGTTTACAACTGTTGTATTACGATAACACAATACGTCAAATAACACTGAGCACAAGTAGAAAATGAGCCTTACTATGAAAGCTATGTTAATAGAACTAACAACGAGGTACTTGGAGTGGATAAAGCAGAAAGTCTCAAGGATAAATTGCATCACGTTTTAACGAGCAGATCGCAATTGTTCAATAATCGATAGGCATACAATTTATCAAAAGGTTTGGTAAAAGAAATTGATAGTTTTTGTAATGAGGCGATAAAGGCTACATATTTCCTACAGAGAGCATTTAACTTTTTGTTGAAAATCCAACCAACAAGTGTTGAGGGGCATCAGTGCTTCCCCACAGCAGATTATAAATTCATCAAATTGAGATTACATTTTGATCAAAACAAAGAATAATTCTGGCTCGCTCAAAATGGAATGGATGATGTATTTAATTTTAACTTGATGTATTTCTTTTTTTACTGAATGGTAATATGTTAATATTCAATATTGGTCTCAAACAGTGATAAAAATAATTTTACTTTAGGTAGGTGCATTTGCTTTTTTACCAAATATGTTACGTTTATTTCTTTTTTGTTTTTGAAAACGCCTGTACAAACATGAATTACAACCAATCGTGCTTTGTTATATTAATGATATTTTGCATATTCCTATAATACAACGATTACAGACGTGTTACATTTTTTGACAAATTAAAAATTACCAATCAAAACGTAGTGAAATTCGGGATCACGGGATTGTCCCGGCATTTTGTTTTCAGATCTCGAAAATCGCGGGTTCAATAAAATGCCCCAAATTGACATCCCTAGTGTATATACATATGTATATGTACACTCAAACGTACTGACATAAAGCCAATATTTATTGACCGGCGCTTTCTCCTTAGCTTCAAAAATACAAATACAAATTCACTCTCTGAATATAAATAAATAAAAAAAAACTACCAGCTGTTGTTTTGCCTTTTCACTTTCTGGAATAAAAAAATTACAAATATATTTGTATGTATGTACATATGTATAAATAAACACACCTGATTTGCATAAGTAAACTTGCGCTAATAATCGCTGCATGTATTCGTAAGTATGTGAAAATGAGGGCGGATGAGTGATTTTTTTTTGCCTGCCAGTTCACCGGTGCACGATGATGGCATAAATATTTTTGCGCGTGCGCTATTGGTTTATTGGAAATGAACAAATATTGAAATGAAAGTGAGTTTGCTTGAAGAATAAGGTTGGCATACTTTTTTCTGAATTACTAGAAGGGAGAAGCGTTGAGCTGTAAAAATCATTTTTAGAACGATTTTTTATCATTCCCTGTAATTTATTTTCAAGTTTTAATTTAAATATTTGAGTAGCTAAGTTAGATAAGGTGCCTGCTATTACTCGGAGTACCATGCATCGACTCTTGGACCTAATATTTGCATGAAGTATTTGGATTAATACCAGAAAGAGTTCTTAACTAATCGCTAATGGTTCAAAACCAATATCGATAAATTCCTGAAATGATGTTGAAATATTCCTTGGTACTAAAAACCTTGCAAAATAAGGCAAAATAACTCATGGTTATGGTCCTATGGTTACTTAAACTTTTCTTTTGGCTACTTTTATACAACTAAATTTTGCTTGCCAATTGAACTTTTATGAAAATCTCTTTGCTTTAGAATATATCGGATATTTTTAATAATTGACAATTTTATTGAGCTCGAGGCCAGTTTATGAAAGATTTTATTTGAAAAAAAAAACAACAACAGTTTTTTATTGGTAGAAGTTATAGCCGCTATTTTGGAAATCACCACATTTCCTCATCAGACTTATTTTCATTTAATTAATAATATTGTTATTCTTCATCACCACTTTCCCAGGCTTTGAACTAAGGAGTTTGGAGTTGCAGAGCCAACGCGCTACATGCTGTGCTACGTTTGCCGAATGGGCTGTTGTGTTTATTCCGTCTACCTTAAACAAACCAACTACAAACAAGAGCAACTGTTGTTGTTTTTTTTTTCAAATAAACTCTTCCATAAACTGGAGGATCGAGGCTCAATAAAATTGTCAATTATTAAACATTTATTAGGCCGATAGAAAAATAACAAAATTGCATATTTTTGTAAAAAAAAAAAAAAAAAAAAAATAACATATCATATATCAATAATTGTAGCCCCTTTGTCAGTTAAAGATCAAATGAGTTGACATTAATTTAAGCTTTGATTTGCTGTTCACATCTGACTCATGTTTTTTTTTTCAGGAAACGTTAAAAAATTTCTTTACAGCAACGCGAGACACACCCCAAAATCGAAATTGTTTTACCAACCAAATTACAAAGCGGACACCTAAGTTCGAATTGAAAGTGTATGTGCTGGTATGTATGCTCAAAATTTCATTCGAATTTTTGAGAAGAAAAGTGTGAAAGCGTTTGAGAAGAGCAATAACTTCAATCACTTTAAAGATAAACACATATATAAACATATGTATGCTAATTATTTCCTATGAATTTATTAAATGTTTAATGCAACAGAAGTTCAGAAAACGGACTTAAAGTCCCGTAAAGAGGAAATATGAATCTAATAAATATCTAAATATCATGAAGTTTTTGAAGCAAATACATTTTTAAATTTGTTTTAATATAAAGGTTTTAATTAAATCTGAAAAAACTTAAATTTTCAGCAGACGAGTATCTGAATGTGTTATTTTTCCATGCGCTTTGTTGTTATACAAATAAGTTATCTTCTGTGAACTTTAATCAATAGAAACAAAAAAATTAAAATAATTAAAGATATTGTAGCAAAGTAGAAAATCATACTTTACTTTGAATGTCGGTAACAAAGTAATTTATTTAATTTCTTTACCCTTATCTCAGCTCCCAAAAATTTTAAAAACATAAAAAAATCAGATGCCCTCACTTCTTGGTATTATAACATTTCTATTTATATGGTATACTTAACTGTCTGATAGCTGTAGTTAAAAAATTATTGGTGATTTCCTGCATAACCCTGCAATCAAATTCAATTTAAAATTGTTTTTTAAATTTTTTTTATTAAACCGCGGTTTGTTCTGCAATTAAACGAATTGAATTAAACAAAAATTATACAATTCTAATTTCACTTAAACATTTTTTGTTCTCACTATATAGCTCAGTGTTTGGCAATTGCCTGCTGAGGGGTGACTGCTATTAAAAAAAACACTTTTTCTATGACTAAGGCTGAGATTCGAACCTCGAACTCAGCGGCATATCGAGTAGTAGCACGCACCGCTACCCACTCGACCATAGCAGCCACACATTAACACACATACTACATTTTTCTAGGGAAATAAACCGCTACTCACTCGGAAAAAAAATTTCTCAAAAATCAGTTGTAAATATTAAACGCTTGAACCTTTCACTACTGAGATAAATGTTTGAAAATTGGATGCAAGTTTGTTAACTGTTTGAGTAACTTTCTACAAAGTTTTAAATTTGGACGGATGTGGATTTTGTCAAAGAAAGAACTGAATTTTTAAGGAAGCTATTATTTATTAAAGTGGCCAAATTTTATGAAAAAACACAGAGGCGTAAGGGTAGTTTCGAAATTCGAAAAAAAATTTCATGCGCGTTTTTTTCAAAGTTTTATATAAAATCAAAATGGAAATATATGTTTCCTATTTGAATTATCTTTTTTTTTTTGCAATGAACTTAGATTGGCGAGTGTATCAACTACTATGTTTTTATTTATCAATCACAACTTGCATTTAACATGAATTTACGTTTACTTACCGTCCGCGACAGAATTTTAGCACTTCCAAATATTGACACATTCGTAAAATTTATTTTTCTTTAAATTATTTTAAACTAATTTTCATTTAAAATACAGCTTATCAGCCAATAAAATACATAGAAGTACATTAGTTTAATATAATCAAAAATTAACAATGATTTAACAAAATTTGGAACTTAAAAAAAAAAAAATTTTTTTTAATTTTTTTAGTATGCAGTTTTTATCTCATTCAATATTAGTCTGAGAAAGTGCATGTTTCTTGTAGCTTCGAAATACCAATGATTTTTAAAATTTTTTTACTGGCGCTCTTTCGCAATTCCACTCATATAAAAAATTAACGTGAAAAAAATTTTCAAAAATCATTGAAAACAAAAAAATTATATGAATCAAAAAATCATTGTACATAGTTTAAAAAATGGGTGTTTATTGTTTTTTCTTAGAGATCAAAAAAAGAGAGTGAAAAAAATTAATAAATTAGAAGAAAAATAAAATGCGCAAATCTGTCAATATGTGGTTGTGTTGTAAAGTATGACTTCGATGTGAGATAGATAGCCGATTGAATAAATAGGAATTAAATATTGTTTATGCCTATGTCTGTATATATTTTTTCGTTTTTCTGTAGTCCGTACAATAAACAGTGCAAACCAGGCCAATGATAATAAAGACATAGAGAAATGTAAATGATACGCCTTTGCATTGTATAATATTGAATAATTTATCCTATAATCAACGAGTGCGTGTTTTTTCATGTATGTTATACTCGTATGCTATGTGCGTAATAAAGCAGCAAGTCCACCGGCAAGTACGTCTAGGCTTATGAAAGTCGTTCAGCAGCTGCCTCTGGTATGCGGCAATGACACAACACTATGACGGCCAACAAGGCGAACATTCATACAAACTAACACTAAGTAGCATATGCATACATATTTGAGCATATGGAAGCACGCCTCTTCGTATTCGATGCGCTATTTATTCCATGCGCATTACCATCGATTACGTTATGCGATGATGAAGTTTCACTTGAAGAAGTTGCTGAACAAACAAAATAATGTAAATACTTAGTACAAATATATGTAGATACATACACACACACACACACACATGCATGCATATGGTGAATGGTGATAATGATGATAATAATGATACTCAATACAAAGCTTACACCATCGCATCATCTTCGTCGCTCTTCAACATTGACCACTGCCCCTGGCAGCAACAGCACCAGCAGCAAGAAGCGTTACGTAGCAAAAAGCAGGTAAGTCTGAAGTGCAAACGATACTTTCCAGCCAGTTTCATCTCTACATAATATATTTACGTATTAAATTTCACTGTCGTATCGTCAACTAGCCATTCAGCTAGTGAGACAATTCGATGTAGTACGACGGTGAGTTAGGGAGACAGTGCGCTAGTGGCAGTGACACCGCTTGGCGATTACAGCAACACCTTAACACTTTCGTTTTCGTTACAATCTCATAACTTGTGACTATATGTGTTGTTGTTGTTAGTGCGCTTATTGTTGTGATTGGGTGTGAGTGTGTATTGAAAGAAGATTTCACTTTTATCTGAGTGTGTAATTTATGCAAAGTATGTAGTAATGTATTTTGTGGTTTTTCTTTGCCTCATCCACGTTTGGGTATCGCACTGATTTTGCTTTGGCGTAGCAATTTTGAGGTGTTTTTTTTTTTAATACACCTATAAATTTATTTGGTTGTATTTCTTTGCTTTCCTCATTTTGTGAAGCCACTGCGGAGATATTTTACGATTTTTTTTTTTTTGAAAGTACATATTTTCGAAAACGATGACCGCATTATCGTAGATGAAATCAAGGAATACACTAATTATTTAAATTATTTTATGCAAGGGAGATGAAAAGGGGAAGATGACGCCAGTCCAGAGAAAGAATATATGACTTGTCTTGGCTGGTAAAAAAAACAAACAAACATATTGGCTCACAGCAGTGGTGCACAGAAAAACGACGTATAATAATTCAACTTGGAATTTTTCAAATTTTATGACTCCGATAATATCTTGTGAGTCATTTTAAGTTATAATATGTTATGTTAATTTTAATTAAATCTGAGCTAATTAAAAAAATGCAGGGTCTTCTGGGTTGAAACTTCTAAAGAAGCGATGGTACATTGAGGAACTGAAATGTTTGAAAGATGTTATTCGAAAATTTCTCAAATGCTGGACATGTGTCCAGGCTGTCGTTGTTGATTTCGAAGGATTTTGGTTGATTATATACAAATGTTAGTGTATATGACAGAGAGTTCAAACATGTAACTTATAAAATATTGAATTTCCTGCTCTACTATATATCATAATTCAAAAGACTAGTATTAGTTAAAGGAAACCATCGTGTGTGGTTGTTACTTTGATTGTGTCTTAATCTCGTTTTCTATAAACTTTTAGACCTCTAAACTTTTATATAAAAAATGTAGACGCCGTCATTATGCAAAGCAACCATACCCCAACTAGAAGGTTAATACTTAATGGAACGCAGACATAGCCTCGTGTGTAAGCTAACGATATATACTCGTATGAACATTGTTAGAATAGTACGTCCGCAAATTTAGACCATAAATTTTTTTGTTTTTCTTTATTTTCTTGAAATACAGCTCATTCTCCAACAAAAATTCCTTCAACTACAGTTTCACACTTTTCATAAATCTTACGATAGTTTGTAAACATTTCAATTTTGATTTTTTTTAAAAAGCTATTCAGTTTTATAGCCGTTTAAATTTTAGTAATACCGCAACATTGGCAATAATTTTAAAGATTTTTCTTTCGATGGTGTTTTTTTTTTCAATATAAAATTGAATTTTGTACAAACGTTAATTACGAATTAAATGCGATAAAGAAAAATTAGCAATATTTAATACCAAGTTACTTGGAACTTGCAATTTGTTCACGAAAATGAAATGGACAACAAAATTGTGTATGTTTTGAAGAGATATTTTTGAATTTTAAATGGAAAAATATTTGATTTTTTCTATAATACGAGTATTATAAAAATTGAATGTATTGATTTTATGGACCTTTTTACATAATATATTGTGCTTGCTTCACTATCATATTGCGAATCTTAATTAAAAATGAATGAAAATTGAACATAAGAAAAATAAATTGTCATATTGTTTCAGTATATTATACCACTATTGTTTAACCGCAGGTAAATATATATAAAATAAGTATATATATATAAATGTGTATAAATTTACATAAAAAACTAATATTAAAATTAAATACATGCTTACTCCACAAATATCAATTTGGTAGTCGTTAATAAAATAAGCAAATATGTTTTTGCGCTTACCTGAAAATAAAAGAAATACATTTGTTGTTATATTATCTTCAAAATATGTTGATTGTTTAAAGTATTCATTTATATACACATTCTTATGTTAAATACAGGAAAATTAAAATCAACAAAAATAGGCAGCCATGGTTCACAAGGGAGGTTCGTAAGGCAATAAATGCGCGAAACAAATATTATGCTTTCTGGAAGCAAAATAATAGTGAAGAAAATTGGACGTTGTTCAAGCTTATGCGAAACAGAGCTACTGAAACCACGCGTAAAGCAAAGAGGTTTTATTTCCAAGGTAAACTCAATGCAAACCTTCCACCTAAAGTGCTGTGGAATAACTTAAAAAATCTTGGGGTAAAGCAAGAATTGAAAACTGAATGTCTGGTCGATGCTGACGTTATGAACGAGTACTTTTCAGGAAAATCTCCAGAAGAAAATGTTGACTTTAAACCTGATTGCAATCTATTAACTTGCTTTGGCAGAAAATTTAATTTTAATCATGTCACTGAATCTGAGGTTATACCAAGTATACTTTCAATCAAGTCAAATGCAGTGGGTGAGGATAAAATAAGCCTAAGATTTTTAAAACTACTCTTGCCGTATATTATTTCACCTTTGACGCATATTATAAATTTTTCGCTAACAACATCAAGGTTTCCTGACAGTTGGAAAGTCGCTAATATAATTCCTGTTGCCAAAAAAAGTAATGCCACTCAACCTTGTGACTTTCGACCAATAAGTATTTTGCCATCATTGTCGAAGGTTTTCGAAAGATTGATATTGAATCAAATGATGGGGTACCTTTCGGAAAATGGTCTCATCTCCGAGCATCAATCCGGTTATCGTCGGGGGCATAGTTGCTCAACTGCTGTGCTTAAAGTGATGGAGGATATACGGCCATTCTTTGATAAGGGGGACCTGACAATTCTAACACTATTGGACTTCTCCAATGCATTTGATACTGTTTGTCATAAGATTCTTTGCCAAAAACTTGTTTCGTACTTCGGATTCAGCCATGATGCAGTTAGCTTAATAACGAGTTACCTTACAAATAGACAACAAAGGGTAGTATCAAAGAGTAGCAGCTCAGCCTTAATGCCAATTAAAGCAGGCGTACCCCAAGGTTCTATTCTGGGTCCCGTTTTATTTCTTTTGTATATTAATGACATTGGAAAGTGCTGTAGAAATGTGTCTATTCACTTATACGCTGATGATGCACAGATATACCTCTCTGCACCTCTAGGCCTTACGGAGGACTTAGTTTTTAGAATAAATGAAGACCTAGAATATATTTATATGTGGTCAGAACTTAATAGGCTGAATCTCAACACAGCCAAAACACAAGCAATAGTCCTATCTAATCGCTCGAGTAGCATGGATGATGTTTCCCCGATAATACTTAAAGGAACTGAAATTAAGTACGAGAAAGTTGTTACAATCCTTGGATTCAAGATCAACACAACTCTATCATGTGTCGACCATGTAAATGCGTCAATCAGCAAGTCGTATTATGTACTCAGACATCTTTGGAAGACAGCAGCCTATATACTTTCGGACATAAAACTTAAGCTAGTCAAAACGCTATTGGTGCCTATAATATCTTACCAAGAGTGTGTATTTGGTTGCCTGGACAATGCCTCCATGAAAAAGCTACAATTACTAATTAATAATGCTGCTAGATATATATATATGAAACGAAAATTTGACCACATTTCTGAGTTATCTATACAAATCCTTGGCTGTAGCTTATCTGCATTTTTTGACCGTCGCTTATTGTTATTTATACACAAGATAATCTACACACGTTGTCCGAGTTATCTCTTCTTTAAATTAACCTTTGCGCAGTCAACTCGTACATGCAACCTTATAGTCCCACAATATAGGTATTCAGGTACCTCCAGAATGTTTTTCGTTAGAGCTGTTCAGTTATGGAACTCTTTACCCAATAAATTAAAACTGGAATCAAATCTAAGGCAGTTCAAATTGGCAATTTATTCTATATTCTTACTCTAAGTCTTAATATTTCTATATATATTTTTTTTTTTTTAATCGCTTTTCTTCCTTTCAAATTTCTGCTACCTTATGTACATTACATTAAGTCCTATATTGTTAAAAATAAATAGTTTTAAAGTATTCACTTTTATACTTAAGTAATTTTTACACGTTAAAAGACTATGTCTTACTTGTGTCTAAATAATAAAATAAATAAAGATTATGGGAAATATGCCCAAACATATTTGCTGATATAACTACAATAAAAAATATTCAACTGTAATCTACTAATAAAATGAAAATCAAAAAATATGATTTAACCAAAATTGTTGGATAACGCTACACTTCTGTACAATTTATTACGATAAATATTTCAATTGTAATTTCATTTCTACCACACATATTTTTTAATGACGCTGTTGAGACTACAGCAAACTTAAATAAACTATAAATAAGTACTTTATTAACAAATAATTGCTTTTGTGACCGATTCGATTGTTCTATACAGGTTGCCGGGGTCAACGAAAAAATTACCGATATCTTTAAATGGAACATTCTATTGATTGTTGCACTTGTGTATATTATCATTGTTGCAATTGTGGATATTAAATTTTCCTCTTTTTAACTTTTAATATTTTTTTAATAAAATATGAAATATTTATTTAACTTAAAAAACAAGTTTCAATTTTTGTATACAATTTAACAAACTTTCGTAAAAATAAAAAAAATGCCTTTAATTAATTTAAGGAATTTTTCCTCATTTTTTATTAGTACAATGAAGTGCATAGTGTTAAAAATCTACACTGATTTTTGGCACTTTTTAGAGAAGCTTTTTCGCATTTTTTTCTTTTAGCAGATGCTCGAGAAAGGTTTTTAATTGGGAGCGGTCATTTGCTAGTTATTTTGCTACAATTCACTAAGCAACAAATTTTCATACTCAACAAATTCCTTTTGAAAAAGCTCACAATAAACGCTTTCTTTATTTCAGAATTCAGATCGTCGCCGCTACCTTAAAAGCTGGTTACTAAAATTTGCTGACATCTCTCTTCATTTATAAGTTAAAACTTTGGCTAAAAAAATATTTTTTGTTCGGTCGATTAAAAGTACATACAAAGCAAGATGAATATTTTTCGAAGTAGTTACTTGAAATGTGTTTTTCGAGGTACTGTAAAATTTTAATAAAAATATTAAGCAGCTTTTTCCATGTTCGCAATCAGATATTATTTTAATTTTGTCATGTACTGCATCTTAATTGAAAAATAATTAAAATAGTATACAACAATACTTTTTTTTTTAGAAGCTTGTCTATACGTTTATACGAGTAATCCATTTTGTGCGCATCACGAAACAAGTTTGTCACATTCCACTGTTTAGCAGCTCTGTTCATATAAACAGTTTTCCATTCTAGCATGAAAACTAGTTGCTTGAGAATTGAATAAAAAAATATAAAAAAGTCATAGCAATGCATTTTGACTTTGTACAAATTTCAAGGGTACGCACTCATTCAGCTTCAGTGGAAAAACGTCAGTATCAATAATAAGTAAATGAATTATTTAATTGAATGCCACTTACAAAAATTAAAAAAAAATGTATTAATAAAAAATTCGCTCCACTTTGCTTACGGCTTGCTGCTCACTAAGTTAAGCCATTGAAATACGCGCGCGTCTATTTTTTTTTTTTTTTTGTTTTTATTTCGCTGCTGCTGCATTCGCTGGCAGAAACGTTGCCAACACCACACCAACGCACGCACGCGCAGCGCCATATATGAATGTGTTTAAGGTCAATTGATATTGGCAGATGTGCAACTGCCGCCTCCAATCAAATGGCTATGCAATTCAAAAGACTTAAGCGACGAACTTGCCAACCAGTGTTTACTGCTAGTTATAAACTTGAAAAATTAAATACCTAACACTTGCACATTTATTTGTAGCCGTGCTGCTGGAACTTCTTGACATATGTATGTATGTACCTATGTAAATACTGATGGCTGCAAGCCAGCAAATGGAAATACTTTATTTTACTCATTGGTTTTGTTTTTTTTTTCTTTTTTTTTTCATTTTTAGTTTTGCAATCAAGTAGAAATTTTAAATGCTTTATGGCGCGTCATTTATTACAAGCGGCCATCGGTGTCCACTGATGCGAACTGGAAGGCCATGTGCCAGTTTGAATGACACTGCTGCTGTTTGTTCAGTGGTTGCATAGCCACTTTGACTCAAGCACGATTGGTTAGCGCTGAATTTGTGGCAAGTGTTCGATTGAAGCAAGTAGTTTCCATTCAAGTGCTTGTAAAAAGTTATTGAGAAAATGTTGTTGTAATTATTTAAGTATATGCAAGTGCATACGTGAATGAAGCAGCTTCATTTTTTAGTTTATTTTTCACTTTTTTGTGTGTGTGTATGTACGAGTATGTGCTGGGTAATAAATCTAAGGAAATATATATAAATATGCAAGTAAATATTTGGCATCACGTGCCCCACTCATCAAATTTAACTTCTACTTTTTGCCAATTATTTCAAGTTCGCTACTTCAAGCAATCAAACCACGAAAAAATCAACACTTAAAGTCTTATTGATTGTAAAGCCATTACAACAATACTAACTTTATATTGAATTTGCCGCACTTAAATTTAGCGTGCTGCTTAAGTGGGAACTTCCAAAAACAAGTGATTAAATTATAGCAATTTTTCAATGGTAATTTGTTGTGTTGGCATTCATTGTGATTTGGTTTGTGACGATAAGTAATTGCCTATAATTAATTTTGCTTAAAAATTCGAAAAATTTTTAACACAAAATTCAAAAATTTGTATATTATATAACTTCTTTAAGAAAAGAAAAAAAAAGTAAATTAACGATTTATAAATAACAGCCATCTTTTCAAATTTTTTTGCAAATATATAAAACAAAAGATTGAATTAAGGAAAAGTAAATATAATGCTGAGCGCTATTAAGAATTAATAATTAATTCACATGAAAAAGAAAGTGTACTGTCCACTATTAGCGAAATCCAAAACAAAAACTTTACTAATTAACTTTCAAAATAATTAATATCCAATATTTTTCAATTAAAAACAACTTTATAATTTTCGCCCGTAAAAAAAATTTTTTTAAAATAATGGAACCCTGCAGTCATCTGAATTGTGCGCATAAAACGAACATTAATTGTTAAACAAATTTTCTTCCGATATTTGTAAGTACAAGAAGAAAAAGAAACTCATACAAAATTATATCAAAATGATAAGAAGATAAGCTCAGCCGATGGCTGCCAATGCTTATATCTATATCGGTAAACATTTTTTTTCTTTAAGCAAACCATCTTTTTTGCCCAAAAATATGCATTTTGTTCTTCTACTTGAAAAACGTGTTCATACCGCTTGTTGTTTATTATAGAAGTGCCAAATTTAACATATCTAGACAATAATTTTTATTAGCGATAGACAATTTTTTGTTAAAAATTTGTCATTCAGATATGAAGATAATGACAAAACATGGTTGGTTGGGTACAAAAGAGGAACCAGACTACCTACAGCCTAAAGAAAAAATAAAAAATGCTTAAGACAACATGCAAAGAATCTTTACAAAAAATAGGTATTTTGTTAAAAAGTATGACAAAAAAAAAATAAAAATATTACTGATCTTGGCACAAGCGTCTCGCAACTTTTGTCTTGACAGGCTTTGTTTGGTTCAAGGTGACAATTAAGAGTTCAAACTGCAAAGTTGTTTTTTTTTGCTGAATTTGACTATTATGACTGGTTTGAGCAGAATAACAGCAAAAACAAGAAATATGTTTAGTATAATAAAATGACATTGAGCAAATTGCATTGTTAAATAGGTGTAAAGAAACACTTCTAAGTACAGTTAAGTATAGTTGTTAGTCAAGAGGCTGCTAAAAATTTAGTGACGCAAATAACTTCAACAAACAAAATAATATGCGCAAATTTTAACTCCCTCCATTGGTGTCATTAATACAAAATATATGAGTTTTTGCAGGAAAGGCCATCAAATAGAATCAATACTATTTTATAAATACCTTTTCGAACGACTAATTGCCTATTTCATATTACAATTAACCATTTTAAGTATTTCATGTTTTTTATTCTATCGATCAAATTAGGCCTTATTGTCATATAAAAAGGATAAAATGTCTCAAAAATAATAATAATTATATATATTTTATTAACTAACGTTATTTTCAAAACTAAAATGTTTAAATTTAATTTTTTTTAAGTTATTTCTATTCTTTATTTTTTTAATTGTTTTTTTTTTTTGCTTCTATTTGTTATAATATGGTGGGTTCGAGAAGTGATAATCATCAATAAATTTCACAAGTTATCAGGTTTTGTGTCGGAAATTGACAGTTAATTTGAGGGGAAGTGTCCAATTCTGCCGGAAAAAATGTTACCAGTATGATCAGCTGACTACAAACAGCTAATTGTAATTTAAACAAATCAGAAATTTGAGCTAGAGAATTTAAAATGAAGTTTACTAAACTTGCAAGAAGCCAAAGTATATTTCTTAGGTCCAATTTTTTTTTTAGTAGAATATATTGGAAAATCATTTACGAAATGTTTTCCATTTTGCACTTTGGATGAGAATAAGAACTCAATCTTTCTGCAAGTTAAACATTCGCTTATACATTATTCAACTATTGCTTTCAATTCTGCGCCGACTTAGAAGAGTGGGGGTAAGAAGCAAAGGGACAAGTACACATGCGTCCGTACTGTCAAGTGCTTTCAGGTTCCCGTTGTTTTGTTTTTCAGTAACTTCGTTTAATTTTTTTTTTTCTTTCCGACCCCATTTAAAAATTTCAAGACAAAATTTAAGACAATATTTCAACCGTCATTTCTTGATCCTTAAACTTTCATATTTTTCATTGAAATAGTATGTAAACCATATAAATCAATACTTACGGAAAAGTATATATCTCTTTAGGAGACTTCAAAGTAAAATATTTTTCCAATATCAAGTACATGGATAACTTTGAGCGCTTTAAGATACTTCTAAATATTTTTATAACAAAATATAGATTTATTTTTTCTTAACTTCTCCCACCATACAGTTCTGGATCACTCTAATGTTTCGATGCAATACTTTCATTTACATAAGCTAATATTCTTACAATATGTAAGCTTCATAACTTGTTCTGCTTAAAACTGGTCTATTATGATTGACATTCCAAAAAATTACCTGTCAAAAATTAAACGAGTATGCGAATAAAAGACCATAGCACTAATTCTTTTCATTTAATACAACATCACAAACGCATTGGCTACGGAGATTTGTTTAAATTTGTAGCCATATTTTACTCTGCTAAAGCCAACGACGTATCCCATGTCAAAATAGATTTTTATTAGTTTTTAATATTAATAAAATACTATTTGATGTAAAGCTTTCTAAAATCGAAAGCTAATTAATTGATATATTTAACTTAAATCCATGAATTCATTAATAATATAAAAAACTCATAAAAACATAATCAACGGTGCTTATTACATAATCACTGAAGACTTTGTGATCATTTACTTCGCCGATTGTTATGCAGTCTCATCAACGAAAACAAATTAAAAAAATGAAAACCATACAAACGAAAAGAAACAAAATTCAAATAAAAATTACGACATGTATTAGCATTACAGAGATAGTATGCTATGATATGTCAAGCCGCCTTCCTAAAAAAATTCAGTGAAATGGAATGAAACCCAAAGCGCAATAAGCAATAAAATACTAGAAATTGTTATAAATTAACTTAACAACAAAACGGCGGAAACTAAAATGTATCGTTAGGCGCCATTTTATTGGATACGTAAATTAGTCAGCTGACTTGACGAATATATTAATTTACAAAAGGTTTAACATAAAAAAGCAATAACAATTAAATAATGAAAGAGTTTTAAGGGGAGATCTCGCACTTACATAACCGGTTCATTTTAATGACCTACAATTTGAGAGGATTAGGCTCGCTGGATTGTTATTTGTTTGGAAAGTTTTGAACGGAAGTTTAACAGTAAATTTATTATTTTAATGTCAAACGTAAATGCTGAGCGGTCGCGATAACAAATTTGTTAAAAGATATAAATGTACGCTTCAAGGAAGAATGTTTTTAAGTCAATTAAGGCAGTTGGTCAGTTCTTAAGCATAAAATAATCTGAATATTTTGCAAAATCAATTTTTCGCTTTTTGTTGTATGATTTGTATACTCGTCTTGTGGAATGCGTTGGAAAGGACCACGTTTGCAAGGCAACTTAATCGGGTGCAGCGATTTCAACTTTCGTTTACTTTACCTATAGCAAGAGGGCTAAGGGGGTGAGGGACAGGGGCTGGAAGAAGTAATCGCTGAACTATACTATTTGTATTAAACAAAGTTTTATAAATGAATTGTTTTGGAAGCGGGCCTTCAGTGGGGAAAATTTTGAATTCCTGGCCTGTGTTGGCAGAACTACAGTTAGATAGCGAAAATGTTTGATTGGTTTGAAGGAAGATTTGAGAGGTAACCTGTTGTCTAGTCAGTTTCGTCAAACTATTTGGATTTGCTCGTGTGTATTTTTTTTTTTTGTGGTAATTCAAAGTGAATTCTCCGTAATACTTTCATGAACTAAAAACAGGCCGAATTAACAATTAATGTGAAACGGGAGGTCTTGGCAACCCTTATACTCCTATGTCGCTGCAATGGTTATCTTTCTTCCTTGGTCTTCAGTCAAGCAGTTGCCTTTAATATCATTTTATCCCGGTTGTTATTCCTTCGTCAAGAAAATGGTCAAAATACTTGGTTTTATGGTGGGAAAATTCGCGCTGGCGAATACTTAACCACTAGTATGTTGTGTTGAATTTTATTTTTAGAATAAGAAATATTGTAGACAATTTGTTTAAAGAGTATATTTTAGAGAATACTCGTATATGAAAGTTTTTTTAATGATTGAACCACTCAAAAATGTTGAAAAATGGCGGAGGAGCAGTAAATATAAATATCTTGTTAAATCGTATAGAGTCAACGAACCTTGAAAACAGAAAATCAATAATTTTTGTTCCTATGTTTGAACTTTGAAATCGATTTTCAACGTGATATTTGTGAATATTTTCTCTTATGAATAATACAAAAATCAATATAATTATTCATAGCATTGGTTCACATAGAACAGTTTTCCATACTCTACAAAATATAAGTTGAATCGAATTAATAGGTGAGATGGTTTTCGCGCAATCGTGCACGCCAATTGAACTTTAAAGGTTTGATAAAGTGCAACGAAAGACGAATTTTACTTACAGCACTTGTCTATTACCTGAAATATCTTTTGAACCACTTCGAAATCAAAGCTAATATTTTACACATAGGTTTTTAGATAGTTTTGGAAGCGATATGGCAAACAAAAAAAAATCTCATTTGGGTATCTGGTCACAGTGTTATTGAAGATCACTGTGCGACAGATAAACAGACTAGAAAGGGTACACTCAAGATTGGCTCGCCGCATGCGACCGATGGGCCTAATTTATAAACAAAAATCCAAAGCCGCTGCTTTTAAGAAAGAAAGGGACTTATGCAAGAATAAAACACATTAACAATTAATTCGGGAGTGATAAAAAATAGCCGCGAAGTTGTAGACCATATATTTTTCTTTATAAGAAAAAAACCTATAGTCACAAGTTCCTAACTTTTAAAAATAAGTGCCTCAAATTCAGAATGACAAAGTACAAGTTTCAAGTGGCTATAAATTAACTTTGATTATTGATAAATATTTTTCCTCCTATATATATTTATTACGTAAAAGCGTACAAAAAAATCAAAATTCAACATAATAGTAAAAGTGTAATAGTAAAAATTCATTACTTTGGACACTTTATATATTTTTTTTGGTTTGTTTACGTTTACATTTACCCAAATGCTCTACAAAATTTAAAATTTCACATTCATATGTTTGCATTAACAGATGTGCGTCATATATTTATAAATGTATACATACATATGTATGTAGATATGTAGAAAGACTTGTAGGTATGCACGGTTATTATTTCACCCAGCTTGAGTGTAGAGCTTCCTCCTCTACTACATACAAACATATTAAATACTTGCACGCTTTCGCTCTCTTCCTTCAAGTTTTATCTACATACATACATACATACATACATACATACACTTTATTTACAATTTTTTACTCTGTTACGAATTGCGTTAAACTTTTTTTCGACGACTGAAAATGAAAGTGAGACTCAAACAAGCAACAGGCGACCACATCATCAACACCACCAACACCAATGCAAGTCAAGCGGGCAGACGATAATTGTTGAGCGCTTACGTACTCGCACCGACTGGTATTCGCAGATATTTTTTTGTAATAGTTTTTTTTTTCCATGATCAGCCTTATTTGCTCAATAGTTATTTAGTAGCCAGCGTCATATGCCTACCGCGTTTTTGTCATAACTTAAATATATACGAGTACAGATATAAACAAAAAATGAACTATTGTTGCTTCATTTGATATGTAAGTGGGTTGCAAATGAATTATTCGATGACAGCGTCTGCCCGGATCACTCAATGGCAACAATGGAAGTGCGTTTAGTGTGAATACCTCAAGTGAATAGATACATATTTTAGAAATTTATGCGGTATAGAAAGCCCACGCTTGAGGTTAATTTTTAATTGTTGTACTACATACGAGTATGTACATAGGTAGATGAATTTAGTTATGTGTATATTTTCTATAGACCAACTTGTATAATTTTTTTTATTTAATATTTTATCCCGTGACATAAAATGTTTTTTTTTCATAGAGCAGTTAAATAAAAACGTCTTACCAGCAATATGATAACATGCAAATTTTATAAAGAATGTGGTTTGAACTATGATTTTATAGCAGAAGATGCATGCTTTGGATAGAAGAAATTTTTCCTCGACGATTCAACCTCTTAACGAGCCTTAGGCAAAGCGCATAGTGGAGCGGCGAGCATAGCGTCAAAAGAGCATCAATTTGCTCAAAGTATAGTCGAGCATCGAGCATAGTGTCAAACTAGCACAATTCATTTAAAAATTCGCGTTTTTCGAGTAAAATTACTTTTTTCGTTAAAAATGGATTTGTTTTTTTTAGAAAATACCTTGCTAAGAATTTTATATTTACTGAAAATGGGTAAAAAGCGTAAAGTGAAAATAAGCTGCAAAGCTTTCATTCCATAAATAAAAGCAGGAGACAGCATGGAGAATTTCACAACCTTTTCAATGAACAACGGAGTAATCCGGAGAAATTCCAATACTATTTTCGTATACAAATTTAAAGCTTTGATTATATTTTATTATGCGACTTCATCCCATAATTTTTCCAGCACGTAACTATTTCGATGCATTGCATCCTTTTGATTCCACAGTCAATTCCTACACAAAATAGCACTTATTAATTGTTCAATATTCATTTTTTTTTTCACAGGTGGAAGGATTGTTTGACCAGCACAAAGCTATATTTTGATATTTCAATATTTTTTTTAAATTATAATGTCAAACTAATAGAAATAATATAGGAATGAGCGTCGAGCATAGCGAAAACAAAATATTTTGAAATAGTCGTTATGCTCTTTTGCGATAACGACGCAATACTCTTCACAATGCGCATTGATTAATAATATATGTTTGTTTTCCATGCTATGCTCGACGCTTTGTTCGTCGCTATGCTCGCCGCTCCACTATGCGCCTTGCCTTATTCTGAAAGTAATATGAAGTAAAGCAGCAAAAAACAAATAAAACTTGCCATATATAAAATAAAATATCTAATAGTAATGACAGGCCATTAATTACGAGTACATTTTAAGAATAAAGCAAAACATTTATTTATCTATGGTTCTAGCATGAAAATAAAAAAATATCAAAAAAAAATATTTCATTGCATGATAGCCAAAAAAAAAAACTGAATTCATTTAAATTACAGTTTCAAACTTTGTACAAAATTTGTAGTTATTTTGAAACTAAAAAAACATCAAAATAAAAGTTTTTATTAAAAATGTTGAGAGTTTGAGGGTAAGCACTTTCTAGCACTTATTTTTAATATTAGAATTCAAGGCCTAACAAAGTGTAAATTTCAATTCGCTAAAAATTACCACTGATTTAAAAAAAAAACTTGCCAAAGGGAATTTTTTGCATTTAAGAATTTCATGATGTATTGTGTGGAAAAAAGAAGCGCAGCACCTACGACGAAAAAAAAAATCTCAAAACTCAAAGGTATGTTTGTATTAGCCAACTGAAACCTACAAAATTGAATGGACTACAAACTGCATACTCACATTTTTTTTTGACAAAACAGATAGTATGGAAATTCGGTGAGACTTTTTCTAATGGAATATTTTTTTTTCGAAGACTTTGGAAATATGATAAAATAGACAAATTTATACAATATATTAGTTACAGAGGTCAAAAAAATTGTATTCAACTAAAACTAATTTAGGAGATTTATATTGAAAAGACAAAGTGTTTTCTTATAACCTTTATTATGTCTGCTTATGTTGAGAATTTGCTTACAAAAAAATCTTCAAGTCGTCAAATAAAAAGAAAAATAGTGCCAATGAACAAATAATTTAGGAAACGAAGCAAACAAAAATTATACTTTATACAAATGTTTAATAAACAATTTTGTAAATTGCTCATTTTTGCGACTTTATAATAATTTTCCAAACATGTGCTATCAATTTTCGGGCCTGGCTATTTAAGTTTTAAAAAAAATTATTTAGTTTTTTGCAATCAGCTGCTCATAAAACTGTCATATCAAATTTCACAAAAATTTCACAATCCGTCCATCTAAGGTCTGACTACATATTCGTAATCAGTAACCACAAAATTATTAAAGATTTTTTCCCATTAAAAACAAACATGACTTGAATTATAAAATCGGAAAATATGAGTATTTTAAGTTTCGAATATACTCGGTTCTTGCGAGCAGCTATTAATTTATTTTGTTTATCAAAAATGAATAATTGAATTATTATTTATCTTTTAAATTTTTTAAAAAGGAAAAAGATTTTTTTAGAAGTACGCATTTCCACGCCGAATAAAGTTGGGGTGTATAATAATTTTATATAATATATATACAAATATATTGATATTAGAAAACATTACATTTATATCTGCTTAGCGTAAGTGGGTGAACAATTGTGAAGTTTTTAACATTTTAAGTTTTATAAGTTTGCAATAAATAAAAAGCAAAAATTGAGTACACAGTATATTTTTGGTCGCAGCATACTCGCGAAAAATTTGTAAATTTTTAATAAAGCTTCATTTTGGATGGATATATTGCAAACAACCTATTTATTTCCGCGCATGCGCAATTTCGCAATGAAGGTTATTAAGCCTCTGCCATAACATATTCGCAATATTTACGTTTCATTATGTGCCATACACTCAAGTGTAAATATTTTTGTACGTACTTATATAAATTTATTACAAACCTAAAACAAAACACATTTACGCGCATGTATGTAAATTAATATGTACATATGTATGTATGTATGTTATATCTAAAACCATAAAAGGTGTGATACCTTCTAACTAATACGGAAGTATTTCTTCATTTACCATTAACAATGACTTTCAAATGTCATTGACGATGGTCGCGGAATGCAAATGTAACTTGTGATTAAAAATAGTAAGCCATAAAATGATGGCACAAAAGTGAATGGCGACTAAGTCTAAGACTGTTGCAACTTTATTTTATGATTAACTTTTTTACGCCGATTATTATTTTTGTGTCTTTCATTAATTTTGTAATTTCTCCTAACTCCTTTAACTAAACTATTTTTCTTTGTTATTGTTTGGCCTATAACTTCTACCGTTTTGAGTGTTGTTGTTTTTTCCTAATAATTTTCTCAAAAACCCAATCGGTCTTTAAGCTCATAAATAATTAAAAACTAAAGTATTTTCCTTATTTTCTTTTTGATTATTTTATTTTGATGAATTCGATTTTATTTTATTTAATTTTATTGTAGTTACATGTTTTTCTATGTTAAAATATAATTTATTTTGTTTTAATAAGTTCTTTTTTATTTAATTTTTTTCATCCGATCTTATTCTTTTTTATTAAATTGTGTATACACACGTTTTTCATTATAATATTTTTCTTTAATTTCCCTCTATTTGACTTAACTTAATATATTAAAAATTTGTTTTTATATAATTTTACTTTTTCCTTGTTATAATTTTTTTATTTTTATTTATACTAATTTAATATTGTTCGCTTTACGTTTTAAGTTTCCTAATTTATTTTATACTTTATTTATCTTTTTTTTGCATTATTAAATTTTTCTTTATATTTAGCTCAATTTTAATTTTTTTTAGTTATTTTTATAAATTAGCAAATTGTTTTCATATAATATGTCCTATTTAAATTTCCTTATTTTCTTTATTTATTTATTTTTATTGTATTTAAATTCATTATTTAAAAAAATTAAATATTTCTCTAAGTTCGTATATTTTTTACGTTTTTTATGTTATTCTATATTTTTTTGTTTGGTTATAATTTAATTAATTTTAATTTATTACCGACACAAAATCTGATGTTAAGTTTTTTATTTAAATTTATTTTTTATTTAATTTAATTTAGTTATTTTTTTTTATATAATTTTATTGTTACTTTGTTCCAGTTTTTGTTATCTTTTGTGTTATTCACTTTATTAAAGTTTTTTTGTTATAAATAAATGACTTTCATTTGAATTGTTTATGTGTTTTTGTTTTCTTCTTTCTTTGTTTTATTTTATTCTGCAAATAGCTAATTACGTAAATTTTGGTTTATTTTAATTTATTTCACAGGATTTTATTTAATTTTTTGGTATTTGAACAACATTTTTGACTTGTTAGTGTTGTATTAATAACTTTAAAAGTTTTCAACTCATTTGCATTTTCCACAGTTTTTTTTGCATTTATAATGCATTTCGGAACCAAGGGTTGCAAATGCGTCTAACAAATTCGTTATGACAAATAAACTTAGTAAATTCATTAATTATTTTCCGTCACAAAGCAAATACATAAATAGTAGATAAATATTAAACACACTTTTGCTACGACTGGGTTAAAATATTGCTCGGCGTGCGAAATGACGAATTGTAGAAAAAACAATTTTTCGAATAGAAATAGTTCCCGACGTGCATTGAGTAGCTTTCGAGAGTGTCTTTGGGCATGAAAAATTGCTACTAAAATTGTTTTCCCTTCGGAACTATTAAATATATTCTCTCACGTCTAAAAATAATTCTTAACAGATATACCTTTGTGCGCAAGTATGTGTATATGGTCAAAGTCTTTAAAAGTTTATGTTTGTGTCTACTTTAACAAGCGTCTTTATCTGCCTATCCGCTTGACACGTGTTGGTGTTTGCTTTCCTGTTCTAAGCTTCAACCATATCTGCCTTCATCTACGCCCCAGGCCATTAACTCTTTTTATTGGTGGTTTTTTTGTTTTAAATTCACCTTTGCTAACGTCTTTGCATACATTAAATCTATGGCGCTGTCCTTGAGCACAACATGTTGAGTTGACGCAAAAGTGTCGAAAATTTAATTAAATTTTTTATTTTGAATTTTAACAGTGTAAATTCACTAAACACTTGTCGGAAGCGTGTTAGCTGATGTGACGGTATTTTTTTTTTAGATTTCCATATCTTCTTTTGGTAATTAAAAAGTTAACGTTTTCAATGGAGAATTTGCTATAAAATTGTGCTTCAAATACTAGATTTTATTAACTTTGCAAATGTAATTTTAGCAAGTAATTTGCTTTTTATTTTAAGTGTTAGTAAAAAGAACGTGATTTAAGAACAAGATTTTATCAGATCTATGAAAAACTTTTATATTCCGAAAATGGTTATGCGGAATAAAAGTTTTTCAATCACTCTTTTTTACGCACCTAAAATGGAGAGAAACGTATATTTGGTATTCCAAGTACACTTTTTTTCTAATTTTCTTCGTTATAAAAAAATGCTGCAATGTTAAGCTGTAATAAAGAGAACTGTATTAATAATAATAATAATTTGGCGCATACACTAAATAGCTTAGTGTTTGGCCGAGCTTATCCAACCATTTGTGGTGTGCGTCTTTATATTCTACCGCAAATGGAGGACCTACAGTTTTGTGCCGACTCCAAACGGCAGATGTATTTAATGAGAAACTTTTTCATGGCAGAAATATCCTCGGAGGTTTGCCATTGCCTGCCGAGGTGTGACCGCTATTAGAAAAAAACTTTTTTTATTATTCAGATATTGTTTGCCCTCACTGAGGTTCGAACCTCGAACTCCCCGGCATATCGAGTTATAGCACGCACCGCTACCAACTCGACCACAGCGGGCAATATATAAGAATAGAGATCACCTTCATCCCTGTTCTATTAAAATTATTGATCTAGCGTTTATGACGATCCAAATATGTGAGCACTTAGTCCAGCACATACAAAATTTTCTCTCAATACATACATATCTCGAATTCCCTTCAAATCGGATCACAGATACGATTTTTAGTATTGACCTGACTCTAGTGTCACCTGGCGAGTATGTTTTTATTTATAAAATTGGTTAAAACGATTGCCTGCGGGCAGTTACAAAAACCCAGCAGCCAAACGTATTTATTAATCAATCCTTGGAAAATACAAAATTGCTTAACGCTTTGCATTTTTGTCTGTTCTGATTGAGTTCGATTACTAAGGTAATTTGTAAATTCGTTATTACTAGTTGGCTTTTGTTTCAATTTCAAAACTTCAAACTACTCCATACTATTGCAGATTTCAGTTGAAATAAACTTCCTCTCGAAATTTGATCCACATTAAATTTTTTTTTGCATAAACCCAGTAAGTTTGAATTTGAAAAACATCATCTCCACTTAATTGAATACAAACATAAATCATTTTCTAGTAAAACAATAATTCAATGATTATTGCGAAAAATTATGAATAAGGCTATCAATTTGTGGAAAATGATCACTACTTCGTTTCTATTTATAAGTGCTCCGATTTAAAGTGATGTCAATAAAATATGAGTAATACGATACGCGGAATTCACACATTGTACGTAAATAAAATTAAAAACAATTTTTAACATCAAATTTTCCAGAATATAGCTATGCATGTAAGTACATATTTTAATTCGTAAATATTTCTGTTTAAACAAGTCGGATTGATTACTTTATCAAAAGTAAATTTATTCTTAATTTGTATACAATCACTAAGCAGTTATTTTTTTACGTAAACGAAACTAGACAGCGTTATGCGAACCAACAATTCATTGTCTTTGTGTTTTTTTTGTAATTAAATTACGTGGAAATGAATGAGATTAACGTGGCTACAAACAAATATAAATATGAATATTTTATTAGTTTATTTTCTTTTGATAGAGCTGCTTCAAAATGATGCGAACTAATACTAGGTAATGAGTAAGTTCATTTTAGAAAAATACAAAAATTGCAACAGTCAGATGCGGATATCAGTAAATAGTTGAATAATGAGTTTTTATGATCATTCAAATAATAACAAATTAAAAATTGCAAAGACAGAAAATTGTGAATGCGCTTTTCTTTTTTGTATTAAACGAATTCAATTATTTAACAATTTACCTACATCTCTAGTATAGAAGAAAGTTTTGTGGTATTAACAATGCTGGGTCACCAAGGGTTTAAAGGTTTAGAATTTTAATGCAAACTTTTCACTATAACCGTAAAGTATTAAACAAAACATCGTTCGAATATAAAATTTTGATTCATATTGATGATGTTGATGAGTTTTTATGGAAGTCCATTTATTTATTTCTTTATAGAAAAACTCTTGAAGTACTTTATTTCTTAACATAATTTTTACATTTTCTTACAAATGTGAACAGTTCTGCTATTATTGACGTGGAGCAAAATATTCTTCAAGTTGTACCCAAATTTTACAATGTTTATCGATACTGTTTAAACCACAAAAAAACAAAATAGCAACCCAAGATTATTTGAGATACGATAATATATCGACACACGCAGTTTCAAAACAAAAGCACGTTCATATGCAAACACATTTTGGCAATCTATTTTTTATTTGGCAATTTCTAATTTTTATTTTACTAAATTACAGTTACTTCTCTAACTTTAATTAAAGTTTAAAAAAATTTGAAAAATTCGATTCGCTATATCTACATAGAGATATCACTAGCAATTTGATTCCAAGCTTGAAAATATTTTTTGTAGACAATTTTTTTTGACATATTCTTTACATAAATCTACTCACCACAATAATAAACCGATGCGTAATCGTATTTTCGCCATCTTTAATTCCACTATGCTTTACCTTTTGCTCACTTTTTGCTGTCTCTGTTGGCTGTTGCGTTCTTCTTTCCAAACACAAAATTTACGTCACACAGGATACTTATTTATTAAGGTACAGCTTGTGTTTGCTCTTAAACGTAAATATGTATGTATGCAATATTATCATCTATTTGCACATATGTACATACGTAGAGTTTACTTAAATATTAAATTGTTAAATAAATTAAAATATTCTTGGTTTTATATTATAATTGATTAATTAAAATTTTTTTTTTAAGTAAAATGCTTAAATATTTGGCACTTTGCGAATTTTTCTTATTTATTTACGAACTAAACGAGGAATCAGATTTTGAGCGCGCGAAAACACGTTCAACTATTATAATTTTTGACGAATAAATATTTTATTTGGCATACAATTCGAAAAAAATTCAGAATTTCCAAAAATACAAATCACGCTAAGCGTTGTCGAGCGTGTTCAACGTCTTGCCAAAAAGATTATAACCAATAATGTAGGATTTGTAGGTGTTCCGTTCGCCAATCAGCATTACGCAGGCTGTGGCATAATCGCAAAGCACAAAGCGGAGAGTTTGATTGCATGCAATACACACAAAACACGACGCACACACACAAGACACTGATTGCCCTTAAACAATTGAAAGGATACGCGTGGGCAGGATACGATGCTGAGGATGTCGATATGTGAGGCGGAAACGCGCACACTACCTAAAAATCGACTGACGGCAAACGGCGGACAAAGGCAAATGCGAAAAGCGAAAGTGTTGCGCACGCGTGTGTACCCGAGCAGACGTTGACTGTTTCTGTGGCGTTGAAATGAATTCAGCGCGCTTGAGACCAAAAGCTTGCGCTTTATTGAACCTCTTTATGTACACTAAGTGAGTAAGTATTTGAATGTGAGATTGCGCATGCGCACAAGCCTTGGTCACGACGTCTCAAGATTTTGTTTATGTAGTAGTTGTGTGTACTACATGTGTATGCATTCGAAAGCTTCAGCAAGAGATGCTGTTTTTTTCTTTTACTCTACTCGTATACTTCTTCGTGGACTTTTATGTAGCCAAATTTTTTTTTTTTTTTACTTTGTTTGTTAACTTGTTTTGGTACTTGTATATATTTACTTATAACAAAAAGTATCCGCGTATTATAACGAAAGAAAAAACAAGAAAGGAATTATTACAGAAACAAGCACGACCGCGATGCGCGACGTTTGACTAACAACTAAATATGAATGCCTAGTGCCAACTCAATGCAAACTCACAAAAATCCCGAAACAATTCCCCTCAATGTACCTACTGGCAGCGCAAGTGCTGGTTTTTTTTTGATTACTGTTGTTATTTTTTGTTGTTGTGTGAGAAACGTAAGCACTCAGCAGTGATTGAACAACCGGGTGGTAACGCTGTGCTTGCGCTTGAAACTCAAAAACGTATCTGAAAGCTGCCAGCGAGAATGCAATGGCTTAAAAAGCAACATGCAAGTTTCCCCTGCTGGCGAGCGCCTATTAAGAGTGCTGAACATTTAAGTCATTAGCTTTATCGCACAATGTTGTTCTCTGCAAGTGCGGTAGCGTGGTGATAGCGATAGAGGTAAAAAAAAATGGTAGGTATCCCTTTCAACGTTAGATAAAAAGCATTTGAAACTAAGTTAAATAAATGTAATTATCTTAGTTGTTTATAAACAAATTAGTTGAGACGTCAATACGACAAGTAGCGTGAATTAAATATGAGATTTATATATCAGATAACATATACATATAATAGATAATAAAAGATAAATAATAGATAATAGTTAATAGATAGTAGATAATAGTTTCTCAAATAAATTTAGATAATAGATAACAGATATTAGGTAATATATAATAGATAATAGATAATTCATAACAGATAATAGATTACAGATAATAGAAAACAGATAATACATAAAAGATTATAGTTAATAAACAATAGATAATAGATAACAGTTACCAGACAATAGATAATAGATCATAACTTACATATGTATAATATAAATTTGGTAATATATGTATAATAGATAATAGAAAATAGATAATAGATAGTAGACAATAGATAATAGATATAATATAATATATAATAGATAATATATATTAGGTAAAAGATAGTAGATAATAAATTATAGATATTAGATAATTGATAATATAATATAATATATAATTTTGGCGCGTACACTATATAGCTCAGTGTTTGGCCGAGCTTCTCCTACCATTTGTGGTGTGCGTCTTTATATTATACCACAAATGGAGGGACCTACAATTTTGTGCCGACTCCGAACGGCAGATGTATTTAATGAGAAGCGTTTTCATGGCAGAAATACCCTCGGAGGTTTGCCATTGCCTGCCGAGGGGTGACCGCTATTAGAAAAAACTTTTTCTATTATTAAGATTTTGCTTGCCCTGACTGAGATTCGAACCTCGAACTCACCGGCATATCAAGTTATAGCACGCACCGCTACCAACTCGACCACAGCGGCCACAGATAATTGATAATAGCTATTAGATAATAGATAATAGATACTAGATATTATGTAATAGATAATAGATATTAAATAATATATAATAGATAATAGATAATAAATAATATATATTAGATAATAGATAATAGATAATAAATAAAAGATAATAGAAAATAGATAGTATATAATATATGTATAATACATAATAGATAAAAACATAGATAAAAATAAAAGATAACATATAACAGATAATAGATAATATATAATAAAAAATAGATAACAGAAAATATATAATTGGTTATATAAAAAAGATTATAAACAAAATCCAACAGATAGAGGGTTTGTTGGGTTTAAGAGGGTAGCTAGGGAGGCAATTTGACTGATGTTTGTGTGAAAAATTTCTGGGAGATATTTCTTTAAGTGTATATGTATATATTGAAATGAAAATAAGTGGTCGTTTTTGGGACACTTTTCTCCGTCTTTTGCTTCATATTGACCTCATCGCTTTAGGGGCATTCCTATTTATCATTCAATGAAGAAATGAAACGACCAATATCTCGAAAACTATCATTACCTATCCGTTAGTTCGCAATAAAATTAAAAGCGAAATGAAAAGGAAAATGTTGGCGTTCGTACAGTACCAAAACCCCGCTTTAGAGATTGACCCCCTCCATTAATAAACCGGCCAATTTTTCAAAGAGCACCAGTTGTTAAGTAGGCGTATGGAAAAGGAAAGGTCTTTGCTAAGTGGACCGGTCGCTTTCCAATGTCAATGTTAAAAGTTATTGATAGCGAATGGAACTATCTGCTACTATGCAAATACAAATCACCTCTCTCTAAAAGAATAACTTTTATAAATATTTGGTTTCCTTTATCACCATTTTGAAGTTCCTTCATTTATGATTTTTTTATAATTTTTTTTTATTTAAAGTATAATTTTCGTAAAAGAAGTCATGCGACCAACATGACGATTCGTAGATTTCATCAAGCTTACGTCAAACGCTACTATCACATTCAAATACCAAAAAAAAAGCATCGTAAGTAAAAAATTGTGAATTGTGTTGTTAACTCAAATTTACAAAATTATTTTTCTTTGCATAAGTGCGTTTGAGGACGCTTCTGTGTTTGCTTTGTTTTTTTTTTTTTTTTTGAAATATGATGATTTATTCAGTGATGAGATAGTACTAAATATATAAGTAGAGTAGATAATTTTTTCAAAAGTGTTTTAAATATATTATACAATCTGTTTATTGAAGTACTTTGTCTATCGCCTACATAATTATAAACATTTAAACGAATTAAGTGTGGCCTAGTCAGCCATTTATGTATGTAAGCAACCTTGTACGCTATTTTATTGCTTTCGCTCTTCTTATAAATGCAAGTTAATATATTGAAAAGATGAGTGCTTCGATACACAACTTCCATGAAAGGCAACTCGTTTGATATACAGTACTTCCTAAATACAAACAAATTGGATCATTGTCTTAAATTTTTTTTAGGTTTGAAATTGAATCAAAAACCTGAATTTTATAAAATAACAATAAAAAAACTGGCAAAAAGCTTTATGTTATATATGTTTCTAGTCGCTTGAGACTTGAGCGTTAATTTATTAAGAATGTGCCAAAATGCATAATCAAAAAAATTTTAAAGTGAAAACAAACAAATTTTCTTCACAATTTCAATCAAACTTTTTTCTTAGAATTTGAGAATATTTTTAGTATACATATATTTAGTATAACAAAGTGCAAATTTCGTATTTAATATTTCATGTGGCCGAGTGTGTAGCGAGTCATGAAAATTATGCGATGCAAATGATGCGAGGGGCGGCAACAAGTACGTATTTTCCTCACTATATCTGAACTCACCACAAAAAAGTTTTACCATATCTTTACTTACCATACCTGAACTCTTCATATCTAAGCAGACAATACATGCACACAAAAACCCTAAATCCACCTATATAAATGGATTTTGATTAAACTCACCACATCTAAACTCAGCAGACCTAAATAAACCTCATTACGTCTCCTCACTTCACCTCACTTTATCCTTGCTCATCACAGCGAAACAAAAGAAATCATAAAAAAAAATTTTTTTTTAATCGAATCAATTAATTTTAATTGATGCAAACTAGTATTATGGTATGTTATATTATTTTAGTTTAGTTCAAGTCCCGGTGATCGTAACAGAGAATTACGTTTCAAGATTTCACTACCATAGTGCGTCCATAGCTCACTCTCTTTTTTAAACCTTTCATGCAAATGGTATACTAAGTTTTGTTCTATGTTTGTAAGTACCAAAAGGAGAATAGTTAGAGCCATCAAAGAGTATTATCGATATGTCCGTCTGTCTGTCCTTCTGCCCTTGTTTTACTTCAATTTTGGGTGAACATTATTGCAACTACATATATATGTATGTATATATCTAGATTAACAGGTACCCTAACCAAACAACGTTCCGTTCTATATTTAGTAAAATACGAACAAATTTATTTATTATTTATTAGAGTTTGTAATACATTTTAGTAAAAGAAAAATAAAAGTTGAATGGATTTAAATTTAATGGCGAATTTTAAACTCTTTTTAGCTGTAGAGTTGCCAATAAAATTGGATGCCAATTATTTTTTCTAAATATCTGAAATCCGAAAAACTCTTTGACTCACCGTGCATGCGTGTACATTTTAATAAAATATTAATTCAACTCTTTACTTCAGCTGAAGCAAAATATTTTACTGCTGACAGTGAAAGGTTGTATTTAAATATGTACCTTACAAAAGCTGATGAGAATTTTATAATGTAAGGATAATACTAGTATTTTAAATATTTTTTTTTATAAAATAAAGTACACTTTGTAGCTTTCTATCGATACATACGAATTTCATAACTAGACAATCAAAGAAAACGGCAGCAATATTTGCACTCAATTTCGCAACATTTTGCAAAGTATTGAAGTAAGC
Source organism: Philophylla caesio (assembly GCA_963971545.1). Taxonomy (NCBI): domain Eukaryota; kingdom Metazoa; phylum Arthropoda; class Insecta; order Diptera; family Tephritidae; genus Philophylla; species Philophylla caesio. The sequence goes on along the minus strand of OZ020609.1, from coordinate 70,933,406 downwards.
AATATTATCCATTATATTTTTTTTCGTATGCATTAAAATTTTAGGCAAACAAAATCATCATCATAACGGGAAAAATAAACAAATTGCTTGGAATGTGTTAAACGCGAATGCAAATACTGTCGCATGCAACTGGTTTTGGTGACAGCCATTGATGATGTGTGAGATGTGGCGCTTTTTTGCTTAATACTTAATACAAATAAATAGAAAAGCATGTAGCTAAAAGTAAATAGAAACAGTTATTTAAATATACATACATAAACATAGCTTGGTGGGCGTGCAGCCATAATAATTGAATAATGCGCATGCGCAGCATTTTGTTGCTTAGTGTTCTAGTATGTTTGACGTAGAGCAGTGCTGCGAAACGGCATGGGTCACGCAGTGGCGTTATCGTGCATTTAATATATAGCGCTGATGTTATGACTATAAAAATTAAACAATAACCGAAAGCGCCGAAAGCTCCAATCATTCATTATTATGAATCTAAACGATGTGCCATTATAAGTAATTCATCAAATTGGCATAAACTAGTGAAAGTGTGAACCGGTAGCACGGTTGCTGGCGGATTGGTAACTGATAAAGGTAAGATATGAAGTTTTTGTTAAGTACTTAGACGGACAAATATTAATTAAAGTTAAAAAGAAAATTAATTTTTGCAACTATTTAGTAGATGTAAGATGGGTACAAGCAGTCACCAGCCACCTTGAGTTTCATATAAAACCTTGGTTAAATAAATTAGCCTCTATCATAAAAATAGCTATAAAACTAAAGGTCCTAAAAAGCGCTACCAGATTATATTTGAAAAAAAAAACACTTTATTCTCTAACGGATACTTTATAAACACAATTTATATACATACAAATTATTAATAATACAAGAAATGTTATTTAAAACTTTAATTTTTTTTTAAGTATTAGGTTCTGTAGGCCATTCGATTTGGTATAAACAAAAAAAAAAGCTAAATTTTGGCGAAACAGAAAATTCTCGATATCGAAATTTTTGAGTTTGCGGCAATAATCGTTATAAGAAAGGAAGGCTTGGTTTAAGTACCACTTCAAAAATGTTCCCATTTGGTAAAAATTGGCGATTAATGAGATACAACATTTCACAATAGGTGGACGCGGTCACGACCATTTTCCAAAATCTTATAAAAATTGTATTTAATGCTCAATTATTGATTCACTTGTGAGTACTACTATATGGGAGATGGGCGTGTCAATTATCCGATTTCAAACCCTTTTAAAAGTTTGTTTATTGATGCTAAGGAAAACATGTGTACCGAATTTTATGACGACTTGGTTGTGAGAGACAAAAATATTTTCATAAATGGGCGTGATGAAGTTTTTTTTTCAAATTTGCCTCCAACATATGCTATAGATGAACCAAAAAACAATCATATGAAAAAAGTTTTAATAACATTGTTTCCTTGGTATGCTCGGGTACAAAAAGTTTCAGGCAGTTACAAACTGTACTAAGTTTTGACAAGTAAAAATTAGTTTAAATTGCCACTTACCGGAATTTTTTGATTTAAAAGGAAATACAAGATTTTTGATTTTGATAAAAATGTTAAACTTTGAGGAAAATTTAATAAAAATCTTTTTATGTGTAAAAAGTTTTAATTATTCAATAGCTCAGCATTCTTGCTGGATCATTTCGGAACTTGTTTGAAATTCTTTCAATACATTTTCAGGTCTCATTAAGGATTACTTAAGGCCAATTTCTGTACTAATTCGGGGTCATTTGGAGGTCTGTTAAGGGCAATTTTTGAAGTATTTCCAGACTAGTTCACAACTATTTCAGAAACATATCTCAATTAATCCTGAACAATTTCATGACTATTTCAAATCCAATTTAGAAATATTTCAGTATTAATTTCGATCATTTCGGAACCTGTTTCAGACAACTTTCCGCTAAAGTTTGAAATATGATGTAACTGTCGGAAAATGAAAAAGTTTCAAATAATTTGGGACTAATAAAATACCTTTTCGAGATCTGTTTAAGATGATTGTAGGACAAGTTTACAACCTTTTCTAAACTCAAATTATTATACCTCACACCGCAGATAGTAGAAAAATATTATGTATATTACAATTGATCGAAATATAAATACTAGTTTTCATCGAGTAAACTTTTTGCAAATTCTTTTTTTTTTATTATAAAAGATACTTTTTCAATTCGAATCATATCGGATCAATGGGGTGACATTTTTGAATAAAACATTTGAATTAAAAATTGTAATTTTGTTACAGCCTTGCAAGTTACTACGAATTACCGTTAATTTTTGACACACTTTTTATTTCCGGTCTTCAGTTCTTTCTTCATTCACATAACAATTTTATATGAAAGAAATTGCAGAAGAGCATCAGTAAAAAATTTGTCAAAAATCAACAGTTATTTGTTGCTCCTTAAAACTTGTACTTTGCTGCACTTAAATGAAATGAACTACAAAACTGCATACTAAAAAAAAATTCTAAATTCTAAATTTTTTTAAGTTTAAAATTTTCAAGAAATTTTTTGTACATTTTGTATAAAGCTTCAAAAAAGATGTTTATGGTGTTCATCAGAGTTTGAAATGTTTTTAGTTAAAAATTAGTTTTTTTTTAAATAATTTGTAGCAGAATACGTTTCCAAAAATGTCAACATTAGGGTATAATTGTAGTACGCAGTGTATTCGTTATATTTTTAAAGAATTAAAGCTTGTCACTTAGCATAAACTAGCTGAGCAACATTACGAAAAACCTCGAAAACATTTTTAGCAAAGAATTCATTAGTATCTGTTTTGCTTCTTTCATGAAAAAAAAAAACAACGACTGTGAATCATTATTGTGTTTAAAAGTATTACCCCGTACTTTTGTATGTATTAATCTTAATTTATTCCTAATACTTTTGGTAATTTTAAGGTCTCTTTTTTAAATTTTCGAACTCACAACAACAGCTTGGTTTTTTGTTTTTGCTTTTTGTTTTTATTATTTTAATTTTATTTGTCATTGTTGTTATGTTTTTAATATTGTCCATGTGTTTGTTGTTACTAAATACAACCTTTTTGTTTTTTTTTTTGCTAATTTAAAAATGTGTTTACGGCTGATTTCACCGTTGCTACAACGATACAATAAACCTGCATTAGTATAGGTTAATTTGCATAAGTATTGTATGTATGTATTTTCAAAATGTGTGTGTATATATTTGTAATCGAGTGCCATCACATGACTTCCGCGCGCCAGTGTGTGTGGGTTTAATAAGCCAGCCAAGTCATAGTACCGTTTGCTTCTGTGCTTGTGTGCCTGTTGTTGTAGTTGTTGTTACTAATGTTATTGGTGTTTTTGCTGTATTGCAAACATTGTCATGTGATGTGCATTGGCGCTCTACTGCTGCCCACCCCTGTCCTACTAATCCAACTTTTTTCACTGGGAGACGGTTGGCAGACTTGTTCCGCTGCAGCGTCTTTGGTTGTTTGTTAGCGGTTGCGGCCTCAGGTGGCTGCGTGACTGCATGACACAGCTAGGCTGGATGGTAGCCATTAAGTAGCAGCGAGTTTATGAGCGATCCTATGGAAGCACACGACTGCCAATTGGGTAATACGGACAAATTTAGCTGGATATAAGTAAAGTTGTGAGTTTCATTCAGGCCAGCAGAAAGCTTTCTCAAAGCAAGTAGAGCCAGGGAGAGTCAAATGAATGTTAACTCACGTGGTGACTGTTCGAGGACACGCGAAATTATTCAAATCAAACACGTGAGTGAGATATGCCACAAAAAAACATTAGCGGATTGTACCATTTTCGATATTTATTTTAAGTTGTCAAAATTTACTTCTAAACAAATATTTCCACTTTTATTATTGATCTATTTTAAATGAGTTAAGTCATTACCTGCACACGAGTGCTACTAAATAACGAGAAATGTTCAGTTTAAGTAAATCACTTATTATCAATGATAATTGAAAAAATAAAATACAATGAAATTATCAAACAAAACCCATACAAAACACAAGTAACAAACTTTGTTGAAAATTTAAAAGAAACTTCAGTAGGATTAACATAAATTACCATAAATAAAAAAATAATTTTGCGTACAGAATTTTGGAGCACGCACTTTGATATACCGATAAATTAGTTTCAATTGGCTGCAAATGGCTGTTGATTTAATTTTTTTTAAGCACTTTCGATTTTTTTCTATGTGAATTTTTATGCGGATTCTTTTGTACGAAATTAATTGCGCATTTTTAAAGAAATTTATTGTATATAAGTTTTTTTCTAATAGCGGTCACCCCTCGGCAGGCAAAGGCAAACCCTCGAGGGTATATCTGCCATGAAAAAGCTTCTCTTAAAGTACGTCGTGTGTGGTAGAAAATAAAATCTACACAACAAATGGTGGAAGAAGCTCGGCCATACGCTGAACTTTATAGTGTAAGCGCCAAATTATTATTGTTAATGCATTTCTTGGAGCCTAACTTACAATTTAGGCGGCATTTTATAGCTAGAAAGTATCTTATTTCAAACTAGCAATCTCGTTAAATGTCGCAAGAATCAATTTATTTTTAAAAGCCTTATTAACGAATCGCATTTGTTCAAACAGAAAATTTATATTACCTGGAAAGAAAGAAATAAGTTTGTGAAGATTCGAACCGCTCGAGTCGAGTAATTTAGTTAAAATTCAAAATTTTTATTACATGATTTATGTAAAACAATATAGCGAAAATGAGATAGGTAGTTGGCGCTAATTTCGAGTTATAAACGAAAGTGGTTTAATGATCCGATCTGGTTAGAATTTAGATTGTCAATTACAAAAAGAACAAATTTACTTTAAATATGTTGTTCGTCTCGAGGTACATATGTATATGAAAAAAATTTTGTATTTTTGATTATTATCTCTAGCATTTTACCTAATATATGGATCTTGAGTCGGTGCATTTATTTGTTCGAATTCTAATTGTATTCCCACTGTATAATAATGAATAAAAAAATAGACGAAGAGATACTTAGAAATTCGGTATTGATATTTACATAATATTTAGTAAGTACAGAATGAACTACACCAATCGATTATCTGTGATATATACTTATTATAAGGAAAGATAGCCCCAATATTTCGACTATGTACGAGTGTGTATATAATTGAATTGCACTTCTCGGAACTGAGGCAATTTTTTTATTACAAACACTTGAAGCTGATTTTTTAAATATTCACTTTGCCTTATTATTAGATTTATCAAAAAAAATTATTAAGTACATTTTTATTAACAAAGAGTCAGAAAATTATAGAAAAAATTTGTATATAAGTAAATAGTAATTTACATACATATGTTTTTCAATGGAAATTTTCAAAGCGTGTCTCCTTAAAGGGCTTGAGATATTAATTTTTTGCGAAGCATTTTTTTGATAAAACTATATGTATTATGTGAGTTAATTTTTTTTTTTCATTTCCAGGCGTTCTGTCAGGTCATAGTTTGTCTACTACATACTCAATTTATACGAAAAACTAAAAAAAAAAACTAGATTTTTCATTAAAATAGCATGGAGATGTAGTTCTGTTTTTTACTCTGTCATACAAATACCAGACCCAACCAAAGTAAGCCTGTTCGAGTCACATAAATCCTGTTTGCATACTAAAGTAACGCCATTAACAAATGTCGATGGGCAAAATACGAGTGCAAGCGTCGCATGTCTACAAAAACAAACAAACAAAAAAAATAAATAAAAAAGCAGCAAAAATTACCAAAATCTGCGAAACAGCAATAATTGCTGGTGAAATACATATTATTACATGCATACTACATATGGTTTGTAAAGGAGTACGAAAAAGAAGCAAATTCGCAAAAAAAAAAAAAATAACCAATTCGATGAAGAGTCAAACAAAAAAGCATTGAGACAAGCAGAAAGTTCACCAAAGGCAACAATGCATGCAATATGGAATTTCGAATGATATTGAGACTTTGTGGTTGAGTTGATTTTGCTGTTGTTGATAGTGTTAGTGGAGTTGCTGCAGTTGCTACACGAGATCGGGATTGTGCAGGTGTTTGACGATAATTTTGTTGTTGGTTACACACGGCACGTGATTATCATTGAGAAACACATATATACATGCATATGTTAGAAAACCTTTTAACCATTTAGGTTAAATGGCAAACAACTAAAGCAACAACACAAATTGGCAAAAAAAAAATAACTTTTGATGTAATTCAAAATATCGAGAAGAAGACAAATAAGCCATTTTTAAACATTAAGTCTAACTCTTCTCGTTCTGGTACTTACAAACATCGGACCAAAGTTAATATACCGTTTCCATGAAAGGTATAAAAACGTGAAAGAAAGGAAAAGCAATAATAACTGAAAGTACATACACATATGAAAAAGATTTTTTATGTAAATTTGAACAGTTCAAAGGTTTTTGAAAACATTGCAAACTGGCTGCAAAATTTGCTATTCTCCTTTGGGGTTTTTTTTTTGAAAATTGCAGTCGACCGACTTTTTGGGACCGCAAAAAACAGGACTTCTTGCCCTAACCGTCAGCTGCACTACTTCTCTTACATTTGTTTTCATCAACTTGTGTTTTTTTCACATTTTAAATTGCTTTATCTCTTCTTACATTATTTTCGCTCGTCTGCATTCAGTGAAAGTCTTTTCTAACCGGTTTACTGGAGAGCATGCCCTTCTTATAAACACTGCAACTTATTATTTCTTTACGATTTTTTTTTTTTTTTTCATTGGAAGATCCCGAATTTGCACTTGCGGTTTTTTATACATTTTTTGCTTGTATCTGCTACTGAATAAAGCAGAGAAATTGTAAATATGCAAGAGTAAATATAGGAAAATAAGATTTAAAAAATTTTTGTGAAGAAAAGATGGGTGCAAAAGTTGAACGTTAAAGATACATATATAGGTATACAATTTTTTATTTTTATTTTTTCGAAAACTGATTGATTTTTTGATAGTTTCGAGGCCTGGGAATATAATTATATACTTTACTATAAACACTTGAATTATTTAAGTAGCCTATTTACTATTTTTTTTTTTAATATAAAATCGAATTCTTTGCTGACACATCTTTCCAAACGTATGTTTTGAGAAAATTCACTTAAAAAATCTTACTGTTTCCCTTTTTAGGATATTACCGCCATATCAAATATTATCGTATTTTAAACCCAAATTAGAAAATTTTCAATGTATATAAAATTGAGAACATAGTTAACGTTCGTGCCAAGTTTGGTAAATATTCGGCCATTTTCCAAAATTTCATATTTCAAACTTGTATTTGTGATTGATGATTTTTAAAAATACCGTAGTTCTTACATTCTCCAAACCGCCGTAGTATGGCACCTCTCATACGTGGTTATTGTATCATTTCAAAACATTGAGGGCATGATATGACGTACTTTGAAATTTTTTAATTCTAAGTTGTTTGGATGCCAGTGTTATACTTACATCATTCGACCCAGTTCCGCAATGAAATAATTTCATCATGAAGAAATTTATTAATTTCTAAATATATTTATTTTATTCTTTGTCATTATGGCCAAAATCAATTATGCATTGTGTCGTTGTTTTTCTATGAAAGAAAATCGATTTACTTAATGGACAAAAATTATCGATATTTTCCGAACCTTTTTCTGAAGCTCTGCAAATATGTACAAACATTCAATTAGATCAAAGTCAAAACTTAACAAGTAATCTATATCAACACAAGCAATATTGACATAATTAAACAAAAACTTTGGTTAATGAATAAAGTTATAAATAAAATTAAAATATAAATTTGATTTCGTAATTCAATTAAACGAAAACACCAAAGAACTCGTCTTAATTAAATGGCGATCGTTAAATAAAAAAAAAACATTATGAACACGCACTTGGTTTCCGGTAAAGTAATTCACTTTTTTTCGTATCAGCCAATAAGTATGCAACGTTTTGCTAATTCTTTGCATAAAGACAAATTAAATACATACATAGATTGCTAACCGTTCAGCACAGTGGAGGTCACATAATAGTCACCGATTATATTTAGTACAAAATTATTTCAATGGACTTCAAAAAAAAAACTTTAAAGTTAAGCTAAGTTGTTATGTTAAATTTTCATTAGAATGAATTTATTACTAGCTAACTACATTGATTAATGGCCGCTGTGGTCGAGTTGGTAGCGGTGCGTGCTATAACTCGATATGCCGGTGAGTTCGAGGTTCGAATCTCAGTCAGGGCAAACAAAATCTTAATCATAGAAAAAGTTTTTTCTAAAAGCGGTCACCCCTCGGCAGGCAATGGCAAACCTCCGAGGGTATTTCTGCCATGAAAAAGCTTCTCATTAAATACATCTGCCGTTCGGAGTCTGCACAAAACTGTAGGTCCCTCCATTTGTGGTATAATATAAAGACGCACACTACAAATGGTAGGAGAAGCTCGGCCAAACACAGAGCTATGTATATAGTGTAAGCGCCAAAATTAATTTTATTATAACTACATTGGTTAAGCGGCACTTTTACTCAAAAGCTTATTTTGTAAATGATGTATGTAAGAATGAATACTATCAACACTTAACAAAGAAGGAAATGTTGAATTTGTGGATCGACACTGAATATTTAAAAGTGCGTGTTTTAAATAAAACATAAAAATGTTCTTGCATCTTCAGGTCTGAAAGTAAGAAAATACTACGTATCCATGATCACATAATGCCTGTAACTTTGTTTTTATATTTCTAAAGATTCAATATGATTGAAGGCGAACAAACTTGCAGATTTGCAAGTTAAAATTATAAGAGTTAAGACTTTTTTTTAAATAAAATTTCACCGATATTAAATGAACATACTATTTAGATACCCATAATACTTTGCAACCGTTCAAGTTTATAGGACAGGCGCAGTAACATAAATTCTGTGAACGCTTTTTAAAGCTAAATTTGAAGTTTGACGCTAATTAAAAAATTTAATCTCCCTTATGAAATATGAAAATGAACTATTATATTAATATGCGTATGTTCTACACCTTGAATGGGTTATGATGGGAAGACAATAATAAACTATTCAACCCAATAATAGTTGCTTCAGATCTGGTTCAGGAGTTCTCGTTTATGTTTTACATTTGTTTCTCTGCATTCTCTTGTTAACTAAGCAGTCCACGGGCGGTGACCAAAAGATCTTCAGTTGGTTGGTTTTTTGGTTGCAGTGGTTCATAGTTACGCATTAAGATCCAAGTAGGCATCTTTAATATCTACTGAATTTTCTAAAGTTACATACAGTAGCTCCTTATAAATCTGAAGGTTTTCTTAGTATTTGGAATGAAGTACTTTCCTCGCTACTGTCTAGTTAACAACTGCAATACGTTGTACCCATTATTGTATGGCAGCGCTATTCTTGCAAGATGTTTACCTATGTATCTACTAGGTATTGGCCTGTAATGGACCCCACAATTCTAAATACCTCTGTCCTTTATCACTTCATAAAATATAGAGTCTTTGCCTTACTTTAGTCAGCACTTGGTTCCGTAGATTTTTGCCATAATCGCCAACAAATAGATAGTCAGTTGATTACTCACAAGTGTTAAGCCGTTCACTGTGAAATCCTTCATTATGTCGTCGAAATTGAGTGAAAAGTGTTTGACTTATATCTCGAACGCTTCTGAATACTCCTTCTGTTGTGTATTTGCTAATTGAATGATTGGTGAATCCAAAGGGAAAGTTGCAACTTCACGCTTATCGTTGATATATTGTAGGCGGTCTGCAGACCTTTTAATAATAATAAACCAACTATTAAACTCCAGAATTTTCTATATAGCTTCTACTGAGCAGTGCTGCAGCTGTCTGGAAAAAATTTTGGTGGTTTCTTGTACTAATCTGGATGCAACTCGCTTGCGTGGGTGCAAATTGGTGAAGTTTCGGAAGCTGTAAAAGGATCGTGGGTTTATGATATAAATAGCTGTTTGCCATTCGATAAACTTAAATTATTAAAAAAATATTTTTCTAAATGCTCAGCTTACGTACTCTTAATTTTAAAACCTTATTTCAAGGAGTTCTCCCTTTTAAATACTACGCAACTATCATACCAAGGCTAATTGGAATATATACATACATATATATAAGTAAAAAATAACATGAATTGGTTTTTGGTTTTTTGGTGGACTACATTACAGTAGACATTACATCGCCAGGCAATCTTTTTATTGATTTAAAAAAAGATTTTCTCTGTTCTTTAAATTAACATTTTAACGCTTAGACAATGAATTACTTACAAATGTATAGGTAAGTTTCTTTCAAAAGCAACACCATGTTGCTTCTTTACAATAATAATAGTAATAAAGTGAAAACTATTTGATACCAAAAACCAACAGGCAACACATTTTGTTTCTTATGTGCGCGTGGACGGCTTATTTTTAAAATATGTTACAAGATTTACCCCGTTTCATAAATATTTTAGGTATCAGGATTTGATTTCTGAAATTTCGAAATATTGTGGTTTGTTGTATCATATAAACTTAACATACAGTGGTAAATCAAATCCATAGTCGCTTCCTGTTAATCGGAGTAAAATTTTTGGTCCTTACACCATCCACGCACACATCATAAATTTAAGAATAATCCCGATATCAATCGTTTATTAATAAAAGGAATAAATCTAATTTAAGCATATTTATTGCGAACTAAAGTAATAACTTAAACATTGCAAATTATTAATTACTGATCAATAGCTAATATTTTCATTTTTTCATAAGGACGTTTAATCCGTTGAAAAAATGGTTTCTTAACTTTTTAAAAAATATCTACCAATAATTACATAGTGGGTGTCAAATGTCGAATGTCACTTTTCTTGATTTTTTTTAATTTTGAATTAATTTTTGGGCACTACGTAGTTGCAAGTATGCCAAGTTATACTTATTTTTGCACATCTCACCCAAAATGATTTAAAACAAATCGAGTGTATTCTAGTCGTGCATACTTTCTAAGTCTTTTATTACGTAATTATCCTATGAGTCTGCTGTTACTGGTAGCGCTACAACAAAACAACCACTGCTTACACTAAGAGAAATTAGTGCACTGCGATTTAAAACACAATCGATTACTACAACAATTAAGTGATCAAATATTTTAAAACGTAAATGCTTAAGCGCCTAATAGCACTCTAATATAAATTAATTTGACATAGCCGTATGTATGTATGTATGTAAGTGATGTCATTAAGTTGTGTTACCCCGCGTAACGGTATTTATTGCTTGTTTTCAGGTCCATTTGTAATGCTTTCGTGCGTTGTGTGTTATCTCTACTGAAGCAAATTAACTTTTTTACTATTTCTATAGCTGGAGTTTTCAATTGGCCTAAGCGCAAAGGTATCCATAGCGCCAAAAATAACAGCACAAGCGCACACCCAAATACATCCAACAACAAATACTGATAGAGCGGCATAAATGCGCCGTGTGATTTCAAATGTGACGCACCCTTGTGTCTAGCCACATACTCGATCCAGAAAGAGGCCTCCTCCAGCGGATCGACGATATTATCGCGAAATTTGCGCGACATTTCCATAGCCTTCTGCTTGTAGATGCGATCGTTAAGCAGCAAACGGAGATTAGACACCAGATCATCGCTGGTCATTTTGCCAAAGTGCAGCCAACGCGCATAACCAGCCTGCACCGAACGCAATGAGTTGCGGTGTTGATCGCCAAAGAAGGGTATACACAGCATTGGCACACCCCAATAGATGCCCTCTTGCATGCCAAAAACTCCACCATGCGTTATGAAGACCTTCACATTCGGATGTGCGAGTACGTCATTTTGCGGCAGCCAATTTTGTATTTTCACATTTGGTGGAAGATGAGCAATCGACGAATTTTCGAATTTCCAAAGCACATTTTGCTTCAGCTGACTGAACGCATTTAGTATGAGATTGACTTTTTCTAGCGGCATATCAGTGCTTTTCATGTACGAGCCCACGCTAAAGTAGATCACACCATGCGTTGAGTTGTCCAGAAAGCTTTGCAAATCTTCTGGCAATGGTTTGGCTGGCTTGATATGCGCGCCAGCTACATCTATGAGGCCAGGCATGCTGGGACGCGGCACATCTGTGCTCCGATGACTGTTGATCAACATTAGCGATATATTTTTCTCCAAAGTGCTGACATGCGGCAAAGGACCTAAGATATTAATTTAAAATTTACGTTAATACAGTTTGCTTGTATGTAAATATTGCAGGTCTTCATCGGACTTACCATCGATGTAGCTACCAAAATGACGCTCAGCCATATCCTGCATTTTGGGTAGATAATACCAATATCGCAGCACAGCATCGTACAATGATAGGTATGTGTTGTATGCGCGTTGTAAGAAGCTCATTTGATCCGTATAGGCGACCAGTATATGCGGCACGACAGCCCATGGTGTGAGTAGTCCCATAGCATAGTCCATATTATCCGAATAGCCCATTGTGCCCAGCGTTACGACGGGACATCTGAATTTGTGCGCAAACATAAGGAAACTTTCGTGAAAAAATTGTTCCAATACAATCAAATCAAATTCCAAATGCTGGCTGGCGATCAACATCTTCACTTTCGGATCGTTGAGCGCATGTTCCGAACTAAGCAAACCAACATGCCAATACATTTGCAAATTTTCAAAATCACTTGTAAATTGCATTTGGAAAATTTCCTCACGTGGTCCTACAATATAGCATAAATATAAAATAATCAATTGTCTGCCTTTGCATAAATATTTTATACACTTTTACTTACGATGCGCGGCAATATTTAGCTTAGGTTCGATAATGATCTCTGTTAGGTTTGGATGCGATTGCTTGGCGGGCTGATTAGTCAATGTTGTGACTTGGTGTCCACGTCGCAATAAATCTTTTAAAAAGTGTTCCATCCACATCCAATGGCTTGGCGCTGGAAAGGGGCCCATAAACAAAATTCTGTAGCTCGTGCATGTAAGCGGCATGAGTGCTGCCAGGGCGAGGAGTAGTAAACACTGTAGTTGCATCTGCAAATTTAAGAGTAATGAAAAGAAACGTTTAAGTGAAGGTAACAAACTTAAAGTGGCGCCTCAAGTCGTACTTGATGATAGTAGAGAGTATAGTAAAGTGAGAGTATGTCGCTGTTAGTTAGCTCAATCAGAGCTCAACTCAAGTGACATTTTGTTCCATCTGCCAGGGCTTTTTTCCATCACTGAAAAGGTCGAGTTCTCTTACTGATTTTAGACACACAATTTGGAGTTTCCTAGATACATTACTTCTTTTGAGCAGCGATGAAGAAGTCATACTCCATTTAGTTTTGGAATATCCACTCAGCAGTGTTTCTCTCTTTTCGGAAGGGGTTCTTGGCGGACAATTTATCCGAAAAAAAAGTCAATGCGAGAAGTCAAAGTACAAGGTGTCGTCAGATGCCATAAAGTTGTAAAGTCATAAATATTTTCGATAGTTCACCTTGTGAATCACCTAAATAAATATATACTTATTAAGGAATAATAAGAAAAACGCTGGGTGGAGCGCAAGACCTTCACTGTTTCTCTAACCCACTCATTTACTTTTGCTACTGTGTGAAATAACCATCACTTTATTACACCCTGTTCAAGTCTTACACACCTCTTTTGCCTGCGTCATGAATTAAAACTATGTTTTCAAACAGAGTCACTTCTGCCTACGCAAATTGCAAAAGCCCTTCTTAAATGTCTGTCGAAGAAGTAATTAAAAACTTAAATAGCAAGCAAATGAAATTGGTCTTCAACCTCACTTGAAACCTCAATAATGTCAGGTAGCAAATGACTGCAGATTTCATAGACCAGCACCGGCTTCCACTAATGTACTCAAAATGCACAAATATGTAGATGTCATTGAAGTAAATGACTAACGACGACGTATGTATGTTTACATTAACTTCCTTTCTTCGTTTCGATTACGCACTCGCCGCGATTGGAACTCGCTTAGTGATTGTATTAACTTAACTGATTTTTATGTTTAATATTTGTTCAAAAATCTAAAATCAATTAAATGTAATCAAATAAATAATACTGGCATTGTTTTTGGCACCTTAGCGACAGAAAAGTGAGGGCAAGCGAATGTCAATATTTTGATAATGGAAATGCGATTTATTTGCACGCGTTAATTTCGCAATGTACAAAGGTCTTATCATTTTTATTTTTGTCTATATAACTTTGTGTTGCTCCAAATTATATAAAAACAGGATCTCAAAGAGAATGGTGGTATGCACGGGGGGCGTTTAGGGGTTGAAACCCGGCGAAATATTTAGACTGGTTCTGTTAGTAGCCTTGAAGTAAACTTAAATGTATGAAAAGTTGCCATTGATAAAAAAAAATGTCATCTAAAAGTGCTCGGAAATGTATTCCAATACAGAGTATTAATTTACTGTCCGTTTCTTTGTTCCTGATGAAAAATCAAAATTTTTGAAATTTTCAAAAGTTTATAATTTGTCAATAACATTTTTCATTTTTTAAACTAAACAAACAAAACAACTTTTTATTTTTGATAAGAATTCATAAAATTAAATCAATATTGAAAATTTTTAAATTTTTGATAATTTATCAAGAACATAGAATCAAGCGGTGAATATATGTACAATATAAATTACACGTTAATCTTACACATTTTAAATAATTTATTTCTTTTTTAATATTTTTTTTATTTCGTTTTCAGGCACCAACCACGCAACAAGTCTGTATATAATTTCACTGACTATGAAATACTTAAAAATAAAGTCGACTTCTTCTCTTTAGTGTGAAAGTATCAAAGAGCGCTCTAACACTGGACTATGAATTTGCAAAAATATCTTAAATACAAAAAGGACGCAAGTAGTCCCTTATTTATTTAAAAAATACAAATATGAATAGAAATGTAACATAATTTGGAAAAAATAATTAATTTCGATTTTAAACACTGTTTTGCATGAACAAATAAATGCACGCCATATAAATTAGTTGCCAAATGATGTTCTTATTAATATTTGGAAAACAAAGAACTTTAAATTTGTCCAAACGATAAAGTTTTATTTTAGTAAACTTTTGTTCCAAACATTTATTTACACAAATCACAATTGCATGCCATGTGGTAAGAGGATTGGGAAACTTCACTGCAAAACTCACTGCAGTTTAAAAAATCAAATATTATTTTGTAATGCTGAGAAAACAAAGAAATTATGTTTTATAAGTGGTGATCTACTTTTTTATAAGTAGAAAAAACTACAATATTTAGCAGTAAGGTATCGCACAATTTACAGAATACGGTACTAACCCTAATTTTACATAATTACATTTCTATTTTTAACACAGGTTTAAGTTTTTAAATAAATATTTCTTCGAAAAAAAAATTTATATGAAACACAGCCACTTTAATCTTAAACATTTTTGAATAATTTCGTTTTCAAAACTCTAAAGAGAAGCTTTTTTTTTTGGAAACATTTACCAATAACAATGTCAAATCTTGCCAAGAAAATAATTCATTCTTAATATTTTTGCATATATTTTTTCAACGAATTTTACGACTTTTATATGTCTTTTAAATTATATTATTGCACCATTATTAACGTTTACCCACCCACAACTGTTCACTTATGTAATATATGTATGTATTTCAAACGATTTATGATTTACCTTCGCTTGTACTAGTTGTTAACTTGTCAAATTAATTTTTGTATAATTTTTTGCAAGTAAGTAGCTTTTGCTTAAGCGATTTTTTCTTGCCTGCATCAACAGATCATCGTTTAGAACGATAGAACGACACAACGAAATTTGCGATTGGCGCCCGTTGGACTTCAAACAGCAGCAACGACTGGCCAAGACATCTTAGCTTACCGTCGAAGAAAGTTTGTTCTCACAAATTGTTTTGCATTTGCATTGAATTTATGATTGCATTGAGTGTACTGTGCGATGATGATAAGCTTTGGATTTTATATTTTTGCTACGTTGTGCAAAAAAAAAAAAAAAAAACGATGCAAACGCATTCGACCTCGGTGTTGGTGTCGTAAAAGCTTACTTGCAATTAACTAGTACAGCTACTTAGATTGATAAGGGGTAAATTTGTGTATATGTATGTGTACTATGTATGTATGTATGTAAATTTTTAATGAATTGAAATATATGTATGTACATACATTGAAAATTTGCAAACTACTAAATATGTACGGATTGTTGATTCACCAATGCGTGTAATTACTTCATTTAGTGTATACTCGTATTAGAGTGATTCAAAAAAAAAATATTTTTTTCTTGCAAACAGGCTCAAACGTTTCAATTCGACGTAAAAAGATACCAGTTAAAATTTGAGCCCGTAATATTAATATATTATTTAGACTGCCCACATCGCGTTTTTCTACATCCCATAAGAATAACATGAAAAAACTTTTTCTGCACCTTATACATTTTATTACTAGCCTGGGCTCATATGATTTAATAATAATAATAATAATAATTGCCAAGGGTTTTACCCTCCCAATTCAAGCCCAACCGACGCGAGGCCCCCATCCGCATGACGCACGGATTTAATATTTTCCTTCGAAAAATCGAATAGGTTAAGAGTTTTTTGAATCACCCTAGTGTACATACATATATGTATATATTTCTAAGAGTGTGTGCACGCACTTTAATATATTTATGTACATATACAAACATATATAAAGAGATGCACGGAAAGCGGCCATATCACACACACTTGTACATATGTACATGCAAACATATATATGTGCTAACATCCATGTACGTGTTTGTATGTAAAAGTTGGCTGCTCGTGCCGGTCACGTGACAGAAACTCTAAACTTTATTTATCTTTATATTTTGATTACGAGTGTAAACAAAATTTTAGATTCTTTAAAAAACTTTTATTATACATAAGTATGTATTTAAGGTGAGTTTTGCGATTGCACTTAATTAATTGATTTATTCAACTAAACCTCAGTTTTATATTACCAAGCTATGCATTTTTTTAAATAACAATTAGAGCAAAAATTGAAGGATGATCGTTCTTCAAACATAAATATTTGCAGTTGTACTGTTTTTTACCGACTTCAGTTGTAACTTTTCCAATTGTTTTATCAATTTTTTTCATGTTGAGTTTATGTTCGATGCATTTTATCGGCATCTGTTTAATTTTAAACTTAAAATTTTTTATCATAACATGATAATGTTAATGAAAATGATAATTATAATGATAATAATGACAATGACAATGATTATAATAATGATAATTATAATGATATTGATAATGGTAATGATAATGATAATGAAAATGATAATAATAATGATAATAATAATGATAATGATAATGATAACGATAATGATAATGATAATGATAATGATAATGATAATGATTACGATAATGATAATGATAATGATAATGATAATGATAATGATAATGATAATGATAATGATAATGATAGTGATAATGATAATGATAATGATAATGATAATGATAATGATAATGATAATGATAATGATAATGATAATGATAATGATAATGATAATGATAATGATAATGATAATGATAATGATAATGATAATGATAATGATAATGATAATGATAATGATAATGATAATGAAAATGACAATGAAAATGATAGTGATAATGATAATGGTAATGATAATGATAATGAAAACGATAATGAAAATGATAGTGATAATGATAATGATAATGATAATGATAATGATAATGATAATGATAATGATAATGATAATGATAATGATAATGATAATGATAATGATAATGATAATGATAATGATAATGATAATGATAATGATAATGATAATGGTAATGATAATGAAAATGATAATGAAAATGATAGTGATAATGATAATGATAATGATGATGATAATGATAATGATAATGATAATGATAATGGTAATGATAATGAAAATGATAATGAAAATGAAAGTGATAATGATAATGATAATGATAATGATGATGATAATGATAATGATAATGATAATGATAATGATAATGATAATGATAATGATAATTATAATGATAATGACAGTGGTAATGAAAATGATAACAATTTTTTGGGTTTTTGCCAAACGGTCGAATGTTCAGAGACTAAAACTCCTTCCTCCAAAGGGAACGGTCACCTATTGTCGGATTACTTCAATACGTTTCATAGGCATATTTCCTTATCGAAATTATTGCGCTCTAATTCACATCTAACAGCTTTCCCCATTTTTTAGGTATTTAGGAAAGTATCAATGTATAAAGTGATGTGATCTTTGTAACATCGATGTTTACCTCGCCGTGATCTCTTTTGATCCCTATTTAATGGTATCTTATAAGACCCGGTTCTTATTTTGCCACAATTTTACAATTTATTTTTTGCTTGCTTAATGGACAATTTGATTATTAAGCTTTTGCCGTATGTTTTGTTTTATGTTCTGCTATTGTAAGCCATTCGCTTGCTTAAATGACTCGTTTTCGTTCCTGCTTTCGCTAGGGCATCCAGTGTCTGTGCTTTTAAAATGGCAGGTTTTGTTTCCTTGCCAATTTACAGGATAGTGTACTGGAAATTCATTGTTGTAAGTTATTGTCCTTGCGAGTTTAGCTATAGCTGTGTTCTTGTCACTTAATTAAGTTCAGTTTCCAAAGAAATTATCGTAGGTAACCTTGAAATTGTTTAGGTTCTCTTAGCTAACATCCTAGAGCCTTCCCCTCTAATAATTATAATAATTTCGCATTTGCACTATATAGCTCAGTATTTGGCCGATCTTCTCCTACCATTTGTGGTGTGCGTTTTTTGTATTGAATCACAAATGGAGGGACCTACAATTATATGCCTACTTCGAACGTCAGATGTATTTTATGAGATGCTTTTTCATGGCAGAAATACCCTCAGAGGTTTGCCATTGCCTGCCGAGGGGTGACCGCTATTAGAAAAACAACTTTTCTATGATTTAGATTTTACTTGCCTTAGTTCAGATTCGACCCTTGAATTCAGCGGCATATCGACTTACAGCACGCACCGCTACTCACTCGACCACAGCGGACACTCTTGTCCTCTACGTGACGAAAAGCTTCGGTGGATCTGGACATGCATATGTATATGTATGTAAGCAAGTGGATGTCTTATAAAAATTCGAATCTGGTTCATGTTTAAAAAAAAATTAGGGACAAGGGCAATGAATACGTAGATCACAACGATAAGGATGATTACCTATGGAAACACCGGTGCGAAGGGAGCTCGTATGGCCCTCAGACTTTCTGTGTCCGGCCAAAAAATACGCAGCAGAGCTTTTTTGAAAACGCAAGTGCCCGCAAATTACAACGAAATGGCCCATGGCTTAGGCCAAAGGTTCGTCTTAAAAATCAAATGACTTATTATTATTTTTTCAAGGGTTTAACTCTCAGAGGAGACGAACTGCACATTTAATGTGCCAGTGAAGAAAACTTCGGAGCTTATACATATTCTTGCGCAGAAAATCTGGGAATGTATGTATGTACGTATGTGCTAATAAGGTTTTTTTAACATAAGATTTCATAATACTCGTTCTTAGAACTTCGCACATATTTTTTAAATACGTGAAATAACGTTCTGTCAGTGATGGCGTTATGTTTATCACGACATTGATCTGGCCTTCGAACTTGCAAATCATGAAATATTAAAAAAAAAATACTCGTACATTGTGTTTTATACAAATATCGATAATACATACTTACCTCAATATACAATACATAGTATTTTATTTCTAATTAGATTCAATTATTTATGAATTTTTATTCAAAAGTGTCTTTAAAATTCTTCATTTTTTTCTGGTTTACGGAAAAAGACCCAAACAAGTGTATATTGCACATTTATGCAATTAACCTGCCTACAAACATATCTTCATGTACTTATAAATAATAATGTATGAACTCAGACAATCTCTACCTCTGTTAATTTCATTTGATTTAAAACATTGTTTTTCTCTTGCACATTTAGGCATAAGAACATATGTAGGTACATATTATAATAGATGATTTTCGTATATTTTATGTGATGTAGCGCATCCACACGAATATATATGTATGTATATATGTATATGTATGTATGTATGAACACTTGCTAATAATTAATTTAGCAGTTGGTAACCACTTAGCGTTTATTAATTAGGTAATAATATTTGTATGAATATTAAAAATCTAATGTATCACAATAAAAAGGTGCACATAACCTGCAACAATGACAGATTAAATTCCAGGGACACAAGTTTATTCATTTGTTTACTTTCTAATACAAGAACACTCGCAAAAAATTTGTTCATGCATATTATGGAGGGAGCATAAAAGAAGAATTGAAAATGCAACGAATAAAGATAATTCAGAAAAGTGTGCCTCCTCAGAGCGCGGCGATAACGTCTGCAGTAGTCTAGGCTGTTCTGTAATCTACCTTAACGCATTGAGCAACAAAAGTGTTATTATTGCAACATATTTTACGTACATACATACTATAAGTGCTATTTACTGATAACAATGATAACCTAGTCCATATATGCAGTTCATTCGGACTTGTCTTTGTGTACGTGCGCAGAGCACAGTTTAGGAGTAGACTGAGATTTTGTGTAATATATGAAAACAATTATTAAAAAATATATAACAATTTATCCTCATTATAACTCTATCGTATATTAAGTTTGGTCCGATGTTTGTAAGTATCAAATGGATAAAAGTTAGACCCATCAAAAAGTATACCGAAATGATCAGCTTGATGAACTGAGTCGATTGGCCTCTTTATAATTTATTAGACATTTGTCGGAACCGGCCAGATCGGACGACTATAACGTACATACATAGGAGCCGAATATTTAGATATTATATTTTGTTGCAGAAGGTCTGCTATTTTTATCTCTATTTAGGCAGTGAAAATCATAAAGATGAAATAAATGTAACATAGAGCTCCCATACAACCGATTGTTCAGATATTCTAATAAGCTTGAAAACCCCCCCATTTAAGCAGCTAAAGTTTTGAAATAATAGCTACTATGAGTATTTTAGCAGTGAAAATGATTAAGATCGGATAAATACAACATATAATTACATACATACAACCGATAGCACAGATATTGCATTTTGGACCATAACTACTTCATTTAATCAGTTAACGACTTAAAGTTTCGTACAAATGTTAATTATTATTTGGACTATTATAGCAGTCAAAATTGATATTGAATAAATTTAACATATGGCTCCCATCAGGTACGGATCCAGAAAACATTTTATTTATTTATTTTATTTATTTATTTATTTATTTATTTATTATTATCGATTCTCCTTTTTTTATTTACCAAAATATCTTGTAATTGGTCACTAGTAATCTCAATGTCTCGATGAATATTTAGCAGCGCAAATACGTCCTCAATCTCTCTTTTTCGGCAAAAATCATCACACCCAGGACCCCTACCCTGTATCCGTCCCTGGCTCCCATACAAAAAAGGTATAAAGCCTGCGGCATAGCCGAAACAGCCTTTTTTAACTTGTTTTTCTCTTATTATTGTAACAATGGATATGTAACGGACTCCGCAAGGCGATAGAAATTTTAGGAAGTTTCTTAAATATAACCTTATTGAAGAGTATAAATAAAAATTTGTTATTTACCCTAAAAAGATACAAATTAAAAATCCATTATTTATTCATTAATTTTTATGTTTAATGTAAACAATATTCCCAGTCTTTATACAACAAAAAAAAATTTTCGATAAAAAAAAATTTAAAGAAATAAAATGTTTTTGGCTTTAATAGAGTTTAATTTCAATCATACTGAGCGATTTTAACTTATGCTTTCCCATCTTTTGAGAAAAGCCGTTTACCTCTCCGATGATATCACAGGTTTATTTGACATCAATCGTACAACAGAAATAATTGCATGAATGCAGGTGAATATACGAATATATGTATGTATTTGATTTGATTAGAAACAACTAAAAACCTTCTAGATAACATTAAGAGCCCACTTTATGGGGAGGCCAAAGAGGCTCAGACCATTACACATAAGTATATACATACATACATATGTAGAATAATCAAATGTACCAACACGTGATATATGTATGTACATATGTAGGTCAATACTTTCCAAACCGTACAGTCGACATTTTTAACTGAACTTAGATATAGCAATATTTTAACCAATTTTGAAGAAACCTGTTTTTTGTTCTTATGCGAAAAAACATTGATTTTAGTTTTTTTTTTTTTCATTTCATGATTCCATTAATTAAGCTTGCATGCAACAAAAATTTTAATTCTTCGCAACGTTTTCATTTATGTAATTACATATATATTATTTTAAAGATTATAAAGGTCCTTGAAAACAAAAATAGTACTATCAAAGTTTCATAATAAAACTTGAAGGTTTTATAATAAAGTTTTGACTATAAATATCTAAATAAAAGTCAACTGAAATTATAAATAGATGTAAAATAATACAAAAATATGCAAATTTATAGTTATTAGATAATCCACACGTGTATGTATATGTAAAAGCACAAAAGCGGTTTTCGCCCGCGGGCTCAAGAGCTGGGCATAGCTAGTTTTAGAACTCAACGCTACAATAATCTGATGTTCAATTGGGTTCATGAAACTAAAATTTATTTTTTATTCAATGAAGCTTAGTATACACAGCTCTCAAGAAAATCGCAAAATGGATATAAAATGACACTCAGGAAATGAAAAAAAAAGTTTTCTTCTATAAAAATGTCTAAATCAGTCTGAAGATCTTAAGAAAAACTGCTCGTAAAAAAATTTGAGAAATAAATAAACTATTTGATTTTATTTACATGGGAACTCATACAAATCCAAAGTTGCAATAAAAATATTCCTACAATGAATAATTTTAAAGAAACCGAAGAACTCTCTATGTCAGAATAGATATCTTTACTACGATAGATTTGTATGCTTAGAAATATTATAATAATAATAATAATAATAATAATAATAATAATAATAATAATCCCAACGGTTTTATCCCTCCGTACCCGCCCGACCGACGCGATGGGCGCATCCGTATGACGCACGTAGTATTTATAAAAAATTTTTTTTTTTGTTTTTTTCATATATGTATGTTGCGCCGAGTCATGAAAGGCAGAGGTTTGTTAAGTGTCGAGATCTAAAACTGTTCAGCTACAGAACAAATGCTCATCAGCTGATCGAATAGTTATTTATGTGTATGTATGTATGTATCAATTATTGAGAGCGTTGAGTACAGTTTTCTTTCTGTAAAAAAGTGAGTCTGTAATATCAAAAGAACCGGAGTGAGTGTTAAAATCCTAACACAAACTACGGAGTGGCTCATTTAACTCAAAATTACTTTATCATGGCTTTAGAAAGAAAGACCGGAAATGTCTTGAAATTCTGGAGGGAACATTTAGTTTTATTTCGCCAACAAGAGATGGGCTAGAGATCAATCCTGTCAGTAACTTGACCAAAAATACAATGCCTAGCATTTTTCTGCGACTAGCAAGTGTAGGAAGATTAATGAGTTTTAAACGACTTATATATGGCGGCAGGTTGTACTGAGAATCCAAACGAAAATTCCTTAAAGCAAAAAGCAGAAATTGTTTTTGAATTGACTCTATTCGGTCAGAATGAACTTGATAGCGCGGGTTCCAAACAACAGATCCATATTCCAGTATGGGCCTCACTAACGTTGTGAATAGAGCCTTCGTGATGTAAGGGTCATTGAATTCTTTTGACCACCGTTTTACAAATGCAAAAACACCCTTGGATTTGTAAACTGTAACATTTATGTGAAGATTAAAATTAAATTTCGGGTCCATTGTAATTCCAAGATCAACAAAGTTAAACACTTGTTCGAGGTTATGGTTACATATGTACATATGTCATAAGAAGCTGGTTGAACTGCTCTGCGAGAAAAGCATATTACTTTACATTTTTTAAGGTTTAGTGGCATGTAATTTACTTCACACCAGTGAGTCATGCTATTTAAATCCGCTTGTAGTAAGGACATTTCCTCAACAGAATGATACGATCTAAAAAGCTTTACATCATCAGCATACAATACATTTTTTGAATAATTTATTACAAAAGGTAAGTCATTTATAAAAAGTAAAAACAGAATCGGACCAAGGTGATTTCCTTGCGGGACCCCCGAAGAAACATAAATAATGTTTGAGGAACTATTTTTAAAAAGAATTCGTTGTGTTCTGTCAATGAGGTAAGAAGATATCCAACGAAGGAGATTAGGAGATCCAGTTAATGGATCAGTAAAGAGTGACTTACTCTGTCGAATGCTTTACTAAAATCAGTGTATATAACATCAGTGTGCATAAATTCTCTGAATCCATTTGAAACATGAGTTGTGAACTAAAGCAAGTTTGTAACGGTAGATTTACCCTTAGAGTTATGGTAGTTAAATCGGAGTTGCTGAAATTCCCCTGCCAATTGGTAACAAATTCACTCAGCACATTATTGCTACGTACCTCTTTATTTGACAGACAGCGCTTATCTTTGCTTTCACTTTCTACTCCTCGCCAACAACAAATTCTGCTTGCACAATATGCAGGCGCCTATAAAACACTTTCACTATGTGAACAATTCATTAAATAAAAAATCAGCAACAGCAACAAAAACATGCAAAGCCACACGTCTAATAATCGCGCGTACTGATAGCGCAATATGAAGGCGTCCCGCGATTTCAAATGGGGCGCCCTTGTGCCTTATCAACTAATCCAAACCAGATGTACAAGTAAGTAAAGCCTAGCAATGACAGTATTTTTATTTTTTTTTCGAAATAGTCGCGTCGCTGGTAAATTTGTAATTAACCCTGCTTTGATAACCCTATTGAAAAGTGCTTAGAAGATAACAATACGTCTGGGAGACGAATTTTGGTTTTATTGGTGTAATTTTAAGATAATAACAAATTTAATAAATATTTTTGTACTCACGTGTATTCTTTGAATATATCCTTATTGTTTAAATGCATTTACATAGGTTTTTTTTTTCGCGAGAATAGAAGATTGCTAGTTATTAGCGATAAATTGTGCTGTTACACAATGGCAGAGGTTGTAAGAGAGTGTCGTCCTTTCTCCTATTGCGGACTTCGTTCATATCCAAAAACTCGCTTGGAAATATGTGAAAGAGCACATATAATCCTTATTGAAAAGACGATGCCCATGATTGATTTACGAATATTGAATTCAAACTTCGAGTGGTTTCTATTTAATTATATGTACATATCAGTTTAAATTGCTTAGTCATTGAAATTCTAGTAAAAAGTCACTTAAATATACAAGAAAAATATTATATTTGCTCTGCTACTAAGAGGTCAAAGTCCAACTAATTATATGCACACGCATCCGTATCGCCGAACGTGTATTTTATTGGAGGCCTGCAGCTGGCTTTTCAATGTTCTCACCCATTTCGAGCGCGTCTCGGCATGATAGTGAAATACTATTTTTAGTGGATTACGAATACGTAGCTATGTACAAAAAAAAATGCACATTTATAGACATATCTACATATATAACGTTCGCACGCGTTGATTGTCAACGCACATTATTTAATATTCAATTGTCTTTCTATATAGTACTGATATCGGAAATGCGCATTTGAAAAATAAGTATGTATGTATGTATGAAAGTGAATATAAGTAATAGTACTTGCAAATGCATACAAACGAATATATGTAGTTATGTACATATGTATATACGTACGTACTTACAGATGTATTAGCACTCAAAGAGCATGAAATTGAGTGTTTAATTGTATATTAAATTTAGTATTAACCAGTGACGAATATTAATAATTAAATCATGCAGGAGTTTTAAAAAAGTCATCAAAATTTTCGTAAGATAATAATATTTCTTTATAATAATTAGCTACGATGTAGATGTTTCTAAGCATGCAAAGGCTTTTAATTTTAAACTTATATTATAAAAGTTCTCGTAATAATTATCAGCGCGATACATTTTTTTAAGTCTACAAAGACTTTTAATACGGAACTTGGGGGCGAGCGGAAGTGAAATTTCTGGATATATACTTGTTTTGAAATTTTGAAATCGTTGGAGCTCTGCAATAACCGGTCTGGCCATGTGTGGAGTTGCTCCATCTTGCTGGAACCAAACGCTATTGAATGGGATACGTCTTCTTAAAACTTTTTCTTTGAACAAAAAAACTGAATGTGTTGTAAACGCGTAAATATGCAAAAAAATATGCAGAATTAAAGGAATGTAAATACTCTGTAATGTAATGTTATGAATGTAAATGCACATATTGACAGATTTGGGCACATTTCCATTTTTGACTCATTAAATTTTAGTGTAAGACTACATTTCACTAAGTGAGACTCACATTAGGTTGCACAAAATTATTCAACCGGATCAATCGCCTGACGTTTACGCGCAATTGCCGTGCTTGCACACAGAGATATACATTTTGGTAATACTTTAAAGGGTATACGGCATCTAACGTATTTTATGTGCAACTTGGCTAGTTTGTGATTAAGATAAATCGGAGAGAGCCATTTGGTACTTATTGGAAAGGCTGAAGGCATTTAGAAAAATTAGTTTTTGTCAAGATTGCCTGGCTTCTTAGACAAACAGAG
Source organism: Philophylla caesio (assembly GCA_963971545.1). NCBI lineage: Eukaryota > Metazoa > Arthropoda > Insecta > Diptera > Tephritidae > Philophylla > Philophylla caesio. The sequence continues at coordinate 70,906,920 of OZ020609.1, read as the reverse complement.
TTATTGGCCACTTACTCCCAAGTTATAATTGGCAAGACTCTCAAAGTTAAGACGTGAGTTTGCTAGTAGAAAAACCGCGCTACTCCTTTAATTTTGATACTTCGAAAAGCCAAATTAATAACAATAATACTAAGTTAATAAAACCTGCCGCAGTGCAATTGTCTATGTATTTCATTGATAACGATAACATAACATAATTTCTTCACACATTTAAAACAGCGCGCATGTGCGACCCCACTCTGAGTGTGAAATTGTCTTTTATCCCTTTACGTTACTTTGTATGACGTATCGTCCAAATTTTTTCAATTTGTTACAAGAATTTTGTTGAAAAATTTAACAGCTGCGGTATCGAAAGAAACCTTAATTTTTTCAATCTACAAAAAACATTTTTTTTTTTAAATATACACCAATTTTAAAATACTATATTTCAAAAAGAAACAGAATATTTATTTTCTTACTACCACTGATAAGGAAAATGAAAACGAAGGGTTTTTTATTGACATCAGCAATCATAGTAATTCATTCATGCCTTCTTGAGTTGAATGAACTCTCAAACGGATTTTTATTCGAAAAAATATTGCACAGCAAATAAAAAACATAAAATTAGCTAGCAGTAGATAGTAATTTATTAAAAAAAATTCTAAAAGATCAGAAGTCGTTGATTTGCTGATAACATAATTATGTTTGTGTATGTAAATATTTTGTTAAATATAGATTACAGATTAGAAAATAGTTTCAATAAAATAGCGGAAAAGATTTATATTTTAAATAAACTATAGAAGTTATGAACAAGCTGTTACCTCAAATTGTAGGTGTGCTCTCATTTGGTCCGTCAAAGGGATGAAAGTAGTGTGAAATGAAAAGAAAGAAATTCTATTGGTGCTTTCACCTATTTTGCTAAAACCAAGGCGTTATTGCAATTATTACACATCAATAGCGTTATAGCACAAACTTAGTTCCGGACTATAATACAGCAAATCGAGTTGTTTATTGTCGTTGCTTTCTCTTTTGATTTGGCAGAGTAACGTAACGTAATATGTATAACATAACATGGATTTAGAAGTACAAGCCAGAAGATTGGCCAACAACCGTGGGATATAATAATATAATTTTGGCGCTTACACTATATAGCTTAGTGTTTGGCCGAGCTTCTCCTACCATTGTGGTGTGCGTCTTTATATTATACCACAAATGGAGGGACCTACAGTTTTGTGCCGACTCCAAACGGCAGATGTATTTAATGAGAAGCTTTTTCATGGCAGAAATATCCTCGGAGGTTTGCCATTGCCTGCCGAGGGGTGACCGCTATTAGAAAAAACCTTTTTCTATAATTAAGATTTTGCTTGCCCTGACTGAGAATCGAACCTCGAACTCACCGGCATATCGAATTATAGCACGCACCGCTACCAACTCTACCACAGCGGCCACAAGCGTGGGATAAACCATCTAAATATGGCCTAATAACGATACTGTATAAAATTCCGAAGCCGTATATGAACCAGCTGATCAGTGTGATTTCAGGCCTAGTAAATACACCCTTGACTTGATATTCACCGCACGTCGACTCCTAGAAAATACCTTAGACTAGCAAATCAACACACACCATCGTTTTGTCGACCGCTTTTGAGAGCACGAATAGAAGGTCTCTAAATTTGTGATCCACGCAAAACTAGAACGGCTATGAAGAGTGACTTTAAGCAAAACATTTAGCTCCGTCCAAGTTGGGAAGGACCTCTCCGCGCCGTTAAAGATCAAACGAGGTTATAAACAAGGTGACAAATTTTCGTGCATTTTTCCAATTTGATGCTGGAAACCTGAAATCTTAATCGCAGTGCCATCATTAATAATAAAAACACGATGGTGCTGACATATGCGGGTGATATTGATATCAGCGAAGAATAACATGGGCTACTTTTGGGTTCGGTAGGCAATTCAAATGCAGAGCCCTTTCTCGACGAACGAAAATCTCGCTCTACAAATCCCTCATCATGCCCGTCGTTTTATATGCGCAGAATCATGGACGATGTTGATCAGCGATGAGAAGGCTTTGGGGGCATTCGAGAGAAATTTTCTTCGCAAGATTTATGGTCCTATTATGAAAATAGTCTAGCGCATAACGCAACATGTGCAACGGAGACAAAGGCGGCCACAAACATACTGGAAAAATCAAATGCAAAAGGATATGTCTTCGCTTGGAGTGAGTAAGTGGCGTAAACCAGCGAAAGCGAGATGTTTTTAGGTCTCAGACCTACAACCTGGTGACATAACAGAAGATGGAGGATTTAGATGTGGTGAGTTTAAGCATAGTAAGTTCAGTTTTGGTTAAATAGAAGAAGTGCTTTGCAACATTTCTGTCGTATTCATCATGTTGATTTTTTAATACAAGTACCCTATCGTCGCTAAGGGGTAACAAAATTGTGAAAATATGTCTTACGTTCAGACGAAAAAAGGGTATACAAATCAAGCGTCTCGACTCCGAATTTTAACAGTGATGTCTATTATAAATTGAACATTTTCTCGTCAAAAATATTTACTCATGCATTAAGCATTAATGATTTGCAGCAAATGTCCTTCTCGTTCTTCTACTAAAGAGTTCGTCAAAAATGTTAAAATAATCTACTGAAATGAGCGAGTCATCTTGATAAGGAAAACTTCAGAGTAAGTTTTCATTTCATTTTGTGGCATTTATTGGCCCACCCTTCTGTGCAGACAAATTGGTATAAAAGCTTTTTTTACTAGCCTAAAAATATGCAATGACTTTTGTATTGTATCGTTATCAACTCACCAAGGCAAACATTACGTTTACAGTGGTGCCTCAATAAGACTCTCTATATTAGCACATTAATTTTGTTCGTACAAATATTTTAAATTGAAATGACAAAAAATAACCTTAACAATTAAACTTAATTTTGTTTGTAGATCAGGGCACAACCACAGGATGTTTAATATTTCTATAGTCTCTCAAGCAAAGTATCATCAGTAACTTAATAAATTATAATTTTTTTAAGAAAGAATGTTACGAAAACTGATTGAAATGCAACAAAAAATGGTAATATTCAACAAGTGTCCAAAAAAAAAAGAAAGTAATATTAATTGATTGTTAGAGTGAAAATTATCATAAATGCTGCACCAAAAACAAACATGAATACAATAATGCTGTGATTTTACTTTCAGGACTAATTGTCGACTCTTCTAGGAGCTATGGATTATTTCGGGACTATGTTGGGTACATTTCAGGACTATTTCAAGTTAACTGGTTCGCAGAATATTTTAGGATCATTTCGTGACTTATTCAAATTTTTTCACAGACCATTTCCCTATTAGTTCTGGAACGTTTCGAAACAACTTGAGCTCTATTTCAGAAACATTTCGCGATGAGCTTGGATAACGATTCGAAATGTTTTTTCGGCTAATATTGCAGAAAAAACTAGGAACTAGTTTTAAATATTCTTTAAGTTTTTTAAAAAATTCATGAACTGCTTGCAACAAAATGAATAATATTAAATGAAATTAATTTCTTACACGAGTATTAACTAATCAAATTTTATGAGTAGCTGGTACTTATGCGCATATTGTTCTTAATATGCAATTCTTAGCAGGAATTTTTATACGTTTCATAGAAATGGTATATTAAATTTTATCCGATGTTTGTAAGTACCAAATGGATAAAAGTAAGATCCATCAATAAGTATACCGAATTGATCAATCTGTCCGTCCGTCCGTCTGTGTGAACGGTCCCTCAGTTTTTGAGCTATTTGAATGAAAATAAGCAGTCAGGTGCCTTTATATAATTTATTAGACATTTGTCGGAACCGACCAGATCGTAGACTATAACGTACTGTAATAACAGCCGATTTTTCAGATATTATATTTTGCTTCATAACTCCTTCATTTAAGCAGCCAGAAGTTTGAAATTTTGCAAAAAGGTCCGCTATTCTAAGCTCTATAGAAGCAGTGAAATCAAAGCGATCAAATATATAAAACATATAGCTCCCGTACAACCGATTGTTTGGATATTCTATTTATCACGAAAACCCCTCCATTTAAGCAGCTAAAACCTTGAAATTTTCTACAAATATTAATTATTATTGGAAATATTATAGCAGTGAAAATCATTTATATAGAATACATATTACATATGGCTCCCATACAAATCTTCCATGCATGAAAGGTAAGAAGCCTTCGGCATGGCCTAAGACAGATTTCTTTACTTGTTTCTTTCAAAATATGACCGGCCAAAAATTGTCACTGTGCTACTTTGCCAGCTGAAGGAATTTTCTTTGCATAAAAATTTCGTAAAGGCAAGGCGAAAGTTCTGTAATACTCTATTGGACGAACTCATTATTAACTCGATAATAGAATATCACTTTTTTGTAAGATTTTAATGCAGCTTTAAAAACTTGTTTGAAGAAGTCTTAAAAATACCTTTGTCCAGATATAAAATACCTTCACACCAATATTGGCTAAAAGAAATTTGTATCAGGCAATCAAAATTACATGTGACAGACAAAAGTGTTTTATCTCTGGATTAGCGGCGTTTTATTTTTTTTTTTGTATCTTTATTAAATACAGGCTATCAACGAAATATACAAACACCAATTATAGTGCTATTAATACATTTTTTGAACTGTTGCATTGTTGTTTCTTCACAACACATTTTCTCAAAACGTTCATTGACCGAGATATGTAAATATCAACTGGTATATACAATAAGCAATGAGCTTACCAAAAAATGTTAATTAACAACACGAATAAATGAAATAAAGGTATACTTATTGAACTTATTTTAACTTAAGTGCATGTGCATGTGTACATATATACATATGTAAGTACGTGATTAATTCGTCTACAATATGTAATCACAATTTCTTGTTTAGCTTTCACTTTTTCAAAATGATTTTACGCACTGCGTGGGGTATTTTGCGTTCAAGGACTTTTAAACTTTACGAAAATCTTTTTGCGAAAATCTAATCGCTTTAAAGAGTTTTAATTAACTTACAAATAACTAAGCCTTTCAATGCATACTCGTATATTAAGTTCAATAGGGTACACACGAATTTATGAAAAAGTATTTATTTTTGAAGTTTTATTAAATCGGATAACGCAGCAGGCCTGTTGAAATAAGGCTACAAAAGAATTTATGTTAAAATCGTTAAAATATTAAAAATATTTATTCCCAATTTCTTTAAGAAATGTATATTGTTAACAGACTTTATATAAATGAGGACTCGAAATAAAAATAATTAAAATATTTTCATTTGAATACTCACTCATGATTCAATTGAGATACATTTTTCCAAAATTAAAATACAAATAATTTTATATGATTATCTTTATATTAATTAATAATATTGTTGATTCAGTTGTATTGGCCATAATTATATAAATTATATATAGATTTTTAATGAGCTCAAGGATCAAGGACGAATAAATAAAATAATTTACATATTGTTTTATTTTTCCGGCCTTGAGCTCATTAAAAATCTATATATAATTAATTAATAATATTTATTTATATATATTTTTTTTTGGAAGATAATATCATTCATGGCAGTTGTGGGGATGAAGTTCGCAATTCTGTAACGCATTCGATGCTATTAATTCTTCAAAAGTAGTGGATGTGTTAAAATCCCTTTGTTAAATAGTGAATATATTAGAGCTGTAGCAAAACGTATGTATTCGTTACCGAGTAACGAGTAAAACGCCTGACTGGAAGTTCCGAATCGTTACTTACAAAATAAACTCGGTACTCGCATATTCCGTATATGTAGTTGTCAATTTGATTGTTTATATTGTGCAGAATGAAACAGTTATGAGTATACTCCTTTTTAACACAGCAGTATCATCTTACACATTGCAAGGCAACGTTTCGGTATGATTCGGTTGTGCCGATTTATGTACAGGTTTATATTCTTTCTTTCTCACACTCGCCAATGTTGCATTCGCAATTTTGAACTGTTTGGAATTGTTACAAAAATACGTTGCGTCGAAATATACATATGTATATTTATTAAACATTTATTTAAAAAACTACCAATGTTCACACTTTTACATCTGAAATAAAAATGTAAATACAATTTTTTTAACGAACTAACTAACCATTTTTCATTTTCATATTTTCATAAAGATATTAAACGATGAAGTCCTTTGGAATTATCAAAGCCATAAATGTACGCAAACATCGATGATTCTACATCTCGTGAAACATACCAGTGTTTGATTGTATCAAAAGTAACGAGTAACGATACGAAAGTAACGGGTGCTGAGTGTTTCAGCAACGAAAACATACGGGTACCAAACTTTTCGTTACTTTTACAGCTCTAGAATATACTAAAAATATGGCTAAACAATTACCTGGATAGTGATGCGTATTGCAGTGTCAAAATCCGATTATTTTCGAATAACTAACAATTTAGTCAAAAGACAAATTTTTATTTTTATTTTTTAAGGCTATCTTTATTATGTGAAACTAAAAAAATTACAGGCCCATAGCCCGAAAACCCAACAAACGCGGTTGCCTTAAAAACCCATTATTGTCTAATATAAAGAGGATATTGCGAAACTGATTTGCAAATACACTCGATGTTGGATTTTCTGGTAACATAGAGATTTCAAGGATTTTAAGCCCCACAAAGTAAGACTTCAAAAATGCATGGTTGAATATCGAATTCAGACATTCCTTTTTATAACTTAAAATTAAAAAAAAGGGTAGAAACCATTGATTCGGAAAATTTAAAAAAGATGCGTGTCGAACTGGCTCGAAAAAATTCCAAACTAATCCCACAAAAATGATCTTGAAGTGATTCTGAAAAGGTCGGAAACTTGTCTTGAAACGATCTAGTAGAATGGTAGAAACGATTCCAAAATTGTATATTAGAAGTACCAAAAGTTTGTGAATCAATCTTAATTAACCCAAAATAGTCCTGAGGTTGTTTTATCGCAAGATTCCTCCAAATTTCTCGAAATAATACCGAACTAGTCACGAAAATGATCCTAAAGTCATTCTGATAAGTCCAACAACTTATACCGAAACGATCCAGAAAACCTCGAGAAACTGGGCCAAAACACCATGAAACAAGTGTGGTAATTTTTGCGGACTAATGGCGAACTATTCAGAAAATAGTTTCAAAACAATTCAGAACTAATCCCGCAATAGTCCTGGAAAAAGTTAAAACCCAATATGGTTCAAAATAGTCTGTCAAGGAAGACCCAACATAGTTGAAATTGTGCAGAACTGTGTCACCAATATTTTAATTATATAAGGAGGAACAATTTAACATTTTAACAGGTCGTTTTTTGTTTGTTTTTTATATTTATTATAAAATATATTTTATAACGAATTACTTACGTCTCTAATTAAAAAATATTTATTTAAGGCTTTAAATAACTGTTATAGATAAAAAAAAATATCACATTATTATTGACGCTTTTTACTTAAAACGTCAGCTTTACTATCCCCTTTTCGTCGTACAAGACTACGCATTGTTCGCAATAGTTTAAGTGGCAGCCAAATCGCTAAAACTGCCAACAAAAGCGCACAGCCCAACACATCCAAGAGGAGATACTGATACAGAGGCATAAAGGCGCCGTATGATTTCAAATGTGTTGCGCCTTTGTGTCGGGCCACATACTCCAACCAGAAGGAAGCCTCATCCAAAGGATGCATTGGATTGTCTCTGAACTTCCGCGACATTTCCAAAGCCTTTTGCTTATAGCCGGAATCACTTATGAGCAATTGTAAGTTCTGCACCAAATCTTCACTCGTCATTTTACCAAAATTCAAAGAGCGCGCAAAGCCGGCACGAACTGATTTTATAGTATTTCGATGCTGATCGCCATAGAGCGGTATACACAGCATTGGCACACCCCAGTGAATGCCCTCCTGTGTGCCAAAGATGCCGCCATGTGTGATGAAGACCTTCACATTGCGATGGGCGAGTATATCATTCTGGGGCAGCCAACTTTGGATTTTCACATTGGGTGGCAGATGACCAATGGACGAGTTCTCGAATTTCCACAGCACATTCTGCTTGAGTTGACTGAAAGCGCTGAGTATGAGCGCAATTTTATCTTGAGGCATATCAGTGCTTTTCATGTAAGAGCCGAGACTGAAATAAACCACGCCGTGTGTAGAGTTGTCCAGAAAGCTCTGCGGTGAGATGAAATGATTTTTTGATTTTCTTGAATTACGCAAATGACAAATTAAGTATGATCATACCTGCAAATCATGCGGCAGTGCTTTTGGCTCTTTTATATGTATGCCACCCACATTTACAAGCCCAGGCATGCTGGGACGTGGTACATCCAAACTCCGATGACTATTAATCAACATCAGCGAAATATTCTTTTCAAGATCGCGTACATTTGGTAGAGGTCCTAAAAGCAAGAAATATGGAGCATTAAAAACGGAAACTAAATGTTCTCTACTCTACTCTACTTCTTACCATCAACGAGTCCCGTAAAATGCTTCTCAGCCATCTCCTGCATTTTCGGCATATAATACCAGCGTCGCATGACAGCATCGTACAGTGACAGGTATGTGTTGTAGGCGCGCTGCGTGAACGTCATCTGATCCGTATGCGAGAGCACGAGGTGTGGTATGACAGCCCATGGGGTCAATAGTCCCATGGCATGATCCATATTGTCGGCGTAACCCATTGTACCCAGCGTTACGACGGGACACTTAAATTTATGCGCGAACATGAGGAAACTCTCGTGGAAGAATTGCTCCAGTATCATTAAATCGAATTTCAGATCTTTGCTTGCGACGAGCGCCTTCACTTTGGGATTGTTCAGTGCATGCTCAGAGGTCAGCAAGCCGACGTGCCACCACATCTGCAGATTTTGAAAATCGCTCGCAAAACGCATTTGAAAAATATTCTCTTTGGGAACTATACAAAAATGGGAAGGATATCAAATTAGTTGAAGAGCCGAAATGAATTAATTAAACCAACATTAAATCTTCTCAAGTTTCAGCTAATACTTTGCACTCACAATAGTAAGGTATGTCGAATTGCGGATCGATAATGATTTCAGTTAAATTTTCATGTGCATATTTCGTGCGATGATTTGTCACAGCCGTGATATGATGATCTCGTTGCAGCAGATCACGCAGAAAGTGTTCCAGCCACATCCAATGACTGGGCGCTGGAAAGGGACCCATAAACAGAATATTGAACGACGATGCTGTGAATGGCATTAGACATGCCACGGCACAGATTAATATACAGCGTAGCTGCATCTGTGAAGAATAAAAATACGAAATTATAATAAACATTTTTTTATGTTTTTTATTTAATCTGTGCAAATATTTAACATTATTAGTAGAAGCCCTAACCAATAATGTAAGCAATTTCACTTTTCTTCTTTAAAGGCATATATGGTATTTTCTGAAGGCATCAAAAAACTGTTGCTTATAGTTTTGATAGAAAAAATGGCGGTCGAAGTGGGAGTATAATTGTTTAACATTTTATAAGAAAGAAAGTTTCTTTAGATAACAGAGCTGTAACTCACCTTAACCCTTAGGTGCAAAATAAAAGGAAACACACGTGTGCTGAACTATAAATTTGTTCACAAAAATGTATTTTTACTTGTCCGCTTTCTATTGCAAAGAAAACTTTTTAAATTTGTGGTATTTTCAGGGAATATTTAAGGTGATTTTGTAGTGGTATTATAATATCCCTCCTATGTTGTAAAATTCACCTATTTAATGTTATTATAAACATATGGATCCACTTTTTTTCATTAATTATTTATGTTTGTAAACTATAAAGCAACGGAATATTAAACAAATTTGACTATTTATTATGATTTTATTCTATTCCAAACAAAAACAAAATAAATTCCAGTTTATAACTGGACTCAAGAAAATTTCACATAATTTCCGATTTTTTTTTTTTTTTTTAATTCAAATAGTAAATGTAAAGGCAGCTAAAAACGTTTATTATAATTTTCTTAATTGCAATTAACTCTATATAAGCAAACTTACGATATTTTTTATATAGAAGGAATTGCGAAAAGCTTCAATAAAATAATTGTCAAAAATGAATGTGAATTTGTAGCCACTTGAAGTTTTCAAGTATTTATACTAAAATTGAATAGGCCACAAAACTGCATACACAAAAAAACTGTATAACAATTTTTACGTTCTAGCAAAGTTTGTTGTATTTCTTTTAAAATTGTATACGAGGCTGGAGAATGTACTAGGTGGATTCACTAAGTTTTAGAAAATCCTTGCACGGTGCATGGATAGCGAGGATTGGCTAAGATTGTTATGAAAAAATTATGTTTCTAAGTTCTCCAGGTATTTTTCTATCATTTAATACTTTTTTAAAAAAAATTTAAATATAACGAATAAATTCTTAAATTATGAGAAACTAATTTAACGCTCGCCATGGAATTAATAAGACGTTCAATGATTGTACCAAATAATTATAACTTTCACTTCTCGTGTTTAGTCAGCAGCCCAGATAGTGGAATTTCTGATACGAGCTATTTTTTACGGTCAAAAGTTTTATCTAAATTTGTATATAAATTAATGGCCCTCTTATGTATGGATACTAGTGTATATTTGCCACGGCTACTAAAACCGTTCTTCGTGCGTATATTATGTATGGCGATTGATCTCAGTATACACAAATGCTCAGACAACATCCCCGATTTTAATTTTTTGACAAGTATATTTAGAAAAAATAGAGAAAACAAATAAAGACCTTTTTAAAAGGGTAGCCGATAGCCTGTAGCGGGTTGCCTTGAATAAACGAAATTCTAGTATAGTTGCCTAACAACTACAGTCTCCCGCTAGTCTCCATACATAATAGGGGTATAAAAGCACTTAATTTACGAAAAAAAAAAATTTCAAACGATTTATTTTATTGTAGGAAGTGTCAAGCTTTATTTATCAAAATAAAATCTGCTAAAGTTCAAATGAGTTGTTCAGTAAAAATTACACCTTTTTTTATAACAAACACAACCACAAAACATATTTTGCAATTACTAACCCAAGTTAATTAATTTTAAATAACTGCATTTACTTACAAAGTGTTCATATGTACTCGTTCATAAAGCTAACCAACTTAACACGTGTTTCAATTCATCAAAATGCAAAAAAAAATCGTTTTGTGATATATGATAAAATCTAGAAAAATGTTGTGGGCGACCGCATAAGTCAAAAGCGGTTTTCGACAAGCGAACTATATTTTTTTTTTTGTTTTGAATAAAATATTATTAATTATAATAGTGGTGCAAAAATTAATGCAATTCGATGTTGTAATTACATCAGATGATATGATTTGTAATTCATTAAAATATGATACTTTAATGTATATTTAATTTGTTGTGTGTACTTTGTCTATTGTTATATGTAAGTATGTAAATAAGTATATGCGCACAAACATATATTGTGTTTGTACGTATGTACCTATGTTGGTAATTTGACCATCTATTTTGTGAGAATGGAAATTTTATTAAGTACCCAGCGCACGTTTGCAACGGACGCTTCAACTTCTAGATCTAATGATTGACTGGTGATCTGGAGAGAATTGATTTAGAGCTGCAACACATTTATCTTTAATTCGACAGACGGAATGGCCGACATTTGCAATTGCTTAGCCAGTGAATTTATTTTAGAAATTAAGGTTAAAGGCCCGAATGTTAGATGTGATTCGATCGATGGGTTCTCTGCGGTTGCGATAACCGAAAGTTAAATCCGCACTGACAAATTTCAGAACCTCATAAACGCAGATATTATTTGGACCTATGTAATGATCAAGATTCCGATCTATATGGTCACTTAAAAACTAAAGCTTTAGAATCATTTATGCCTGGCCAATCGCCTAGGGCCTCTTCCCCTGCGACGTGGTTGTAAACTTTCATGTTGCAATCTATTAAAAGTTGTGGAAACTTGATAACATCCAGCTGGATTATGTGATGTAAAAGCGCCTGAGATGCATGGTAAATTGAGCGCTGTGTTAAATATCATGTGGAAGTAGAATTTTTACTTAACTATCTGCGAATGCGCACTCTACAAAGATATGCATAGATAAAACTAGTTAATTTGCATTTCCTTATTTCCTTACTTGACACATTAACATTAACAAATTTGCATGTTTGTTACACCAGCTTACCTTAAGTGTAATTTAATTATTCTATCATTCTTTTTATATAGATACATATATACATATACTATGTATGTGTACGTATATTTGAATAATTTCATTCTTTTTTTTGTGTTTGAACTCATATAATAATGAGATTAAGAAATGTGGTTGGGTGTGCACTTTTACAAAACGAATTTAATATGTTACATTGACGTTCTTTTATGGGCGGTCGACGTTATCTTCTGCGACTATTAATAGGTATTTACATACATACGGTGGTTGTCAACTTGTTAGCAACACTTCGCCACTTATATTCATTTATTTATTTTCAATAATTTTCAATTGTAATTCACTTCATTCTCTAACATAAAGTATGTAAAATGAAGTTTAAAACTTTGTAGAAAACTTAAAAACAATTCAAGAAATTTTCAATTAAATTTTGAACTTATTTCTCAGAAGTGTTAGTTTGTTTTGAGTGTGCAATTTTATAGCCTATTGAATTTTAGTATGATATTGTAAATTAACGTTGATTTATTAGAATTTTTGTTTGTTTTTGCTTTTATATAACAAATAAGACACAATTTCAATTGGTCAAAAACTACTCTTGCGCGAATTTTGGATATGTTGCCGAGAAGGTCCTAAAATGTCTATAAACGCGATATAGAGCAAACAAATTTTTTCTTTCAAAAGTTATGCAACTTTGAAAATGTAAGGTGTCTCGACGTAAGTCATTGTATATCACTTCATAGCTCGCAAAATATTATTTCTATCAAAAAAATTATTAAGTACTTTTTTATAGACAAATAGTCGAGGATTTATAAAAAAATGGTTTTTTTTAAGAAAAATTTTCCATACCTTCGTTAATAAAAAAAAAATCAATTTGCTGGAAAATTATGTTTGTTTGTGAAAAAATATACGAGTATTTATTTTTAATTTCCAGTTTTTCTGTCATATCTTATGAGTTTTTCCACAACATACTCAATTTACATGAAAATCATAAAAAAAATCGATTTTTCAATGAAATAGCATAGAATGCCACATAAACAACATTTATTAAATTCAATAGGGAGAGAGTGACAACACCCTTGACAAACAAATTTTTAAAAAATCAACTATAATGCCTAAGCATTTGAAACTTTTACAATGTTATACCAAAATTGAATGGGCTATAAAATTAAATACTCAAAAAAATTCTTTAACAAATTTAATTTTAATTGAAAATTCCTAAAATTAAATAAATGAATATAAGTGTTAAAATATGCCATTTTGAATGCTGTTGCTAATAAGTGGACAACCACCGTATATACATATGTATGTACATATACATACATACATATGTGTAAGTAGAAAGGTATGCAATCTCTGGCTTTTATTTGATTAAAATGTAAGTAATTTTATAAAGAGACATGAGTTTCCTTGAAATTCATATTTATATTATATACATATTAAGTACATTAAATATCACATTGAACCGATTTTTACGGGCTTTTTCTGCCTTTTTTTGTTTACGCCTCTGCCCTCTGTGTGCCTTGAATTCTACCTTATCAGCATCAATTAATATTTATTATAAAGTGTTAAGTACTTCATAAATATTATTCATTACAAAGTGGCTATAAAATGTCTATCAAAGTATTCATGTTCATAAATATGTAAATATGTATGTACGTATATATGTATGTACGCGCATAATGAAGTGGTGCTTGTTTCGTCTATAACAATTTAGTGGAGCGCATACTAGATTGATTTATATTTATTAAAAGTTCCCGTACTTATCTACTTAAAAATAACTTTTTTATCGGTAACTAATGTAAAATTTAGACTCTAAAACTATTTTTTCCGTGACAAAAACAAAATCGTTTCCCTTAGACAGTTGGTAATGGAGCTCGCAAATGTCAACAGGATTAGATCGCCGATAAAAGAAATTAAATACAATTTTAACGCGGTGTCGTATTTTGTCTTGTATTGTTTTTACTTTACTTAGTTTAGCTTTATTAATCGCTGGGGAGTGATTTAGTTATCTCATATTGTCGCATTTCTTTCTTAACCTTGTCAATACGAACGAATATATTTTCTTATCAATGTAAAATACTTATTGCTGTTTCATTTATTTTCGATTTTTTTGCAATAGCTTTTCTACCCCTAATTTCACTTAGACTAACACCCAAAATTATTTACCTTTACTCACTACAACTCACTTTTTCTGACGTCTCCTCAACATCCTTCACGTCTTACACCTTTACTTTACATCATTTCACCTCATCTAGGCTTCCTTTACCACAGCTTTATTCATCTCACAGATAAACAAGGCAAATCAAAAATTATATTTTTTATGTTTGGTTTATTTGAGTGAATTGTAACAATGAATTTTGTGTCCGGCTTATACACCGATGAGGAATTGAGTGCATAGAAGTTTCATTTCCGAAGCGCGAGCAAGGTGTACTGTTTCTAATTTTGAATTTTCATATCTTAAGAACTGTTCTCAATTTTCTCGCTATTCACTGGATAACATATATACTTCATTATTTCCACTCTACGTTTATGGTTACCTTATTTAAAGCATGTACTAAGGAGCTTATTATCCACTCTCACAAACACAATCAGATTCACTAATGTACAGACTCAAAATATGTTTAGTTCTTATATCGCTTTTCCTTGCCCAAGGCAAGGTCATGAGCCGACCGGACACCATAGATGAGTAGAATTCTAATAGATAAACTAAATATCCATCCGAAAAGCTGGCATGCTTCTATTAAAAGAGCCTAACATCATGTTTATCAGGCAAAAGTGTTTATACCCATCCTAGGCACTTTGTAAGTGCACTTTGTGGACTGACTACAGAGATCTAGACTAACATAAAATAACAATTGAAACCGATGAAGTCTCCACCAAAAGCAGATGAAAAGTTCAATACGTCTGTCTTGTGAGTACCTCAAAAATTGTGATCTATGGAGACGTAAATGCTACTATTCTCCCGGTTGTTTGTAAAATAAACAAAATTGTACTTTGTGACTAAAAAATAAAGCAGTATATGCAGCCTTCGCTAAAATATTTCGGAATTGTGTCCCAAAATAAGTATTTTTTTAAATAATAGCAAAAATTGTTCAATGTTTTTGCTGTACATAAATATACACAATCGCTAAAGTTTTATTTACACAAGTGTTTTCGCATTTCAGTTTGCTGTCTCACATTTATTATGTTGAATAAGAGTTTGCATGTCACATTCGTAAATGCAATTACGTTTTATAGACTAGTGTGTCTGCGGGCAGGTAATACGTTTTTATATGTACCCTTGTATACATACATATGTTAATAGATGTCAAATAACTTAAGAATTTATGGCATTATTTTGTATTCATGGTAATAAGAATAATTCAAATATGCTCTTTTATATTCCGTAGTGAGACATGGATGCTTAAGAAACTTCAAGAATTATGCTTAAAAAATTATTGCGTTTAATCTTTCACATGACGAAAGCAGCAGCTGACGTCATCTATCTAGATAATTACGTGATTGCGATATTTAAAGATATAATTTTTATTTTTCAAATTTTCTTAATGACAGCAGAACATTGAATAAACTACAAATCGAAGATAAGGGATGGGAGCAAGTTCTTTTTATTCTTACCATAACTCACCAAACTTAAATTCCCCAAACCCTATTTCTACATACCCAAACTCATCATACATAATTCGCAATACCGTAACTCACCGCACAAAAATTCTGCATAGCTAAACTTACCACACCTGAACTTAAATTTTGGATCCTCACACATTACAGGGCTCTACAAAAAAATTTTCGTTCTTTGTCCTAAAGTTTATTTTATGATTTTCTGGTTAATTATGAACAAAAACGAAAAGAAAATACCTTTTTTCCGTATAAAGTTTGCTTCTAGATGGCAAGGACAACGTTTTCCTCAGGACATTTTGAGCTTCGAACAACGTTATCAAGGTCAATACAATAAAAACATGATAAATACAAAAGTAAACTTTTTCATGCTATATATTTTTTTTTTCGTCTAATTACGAACTAAATAATCGAAATTTAATACATTTGTGTCTAGGTAAAATTTCGCGTTGACCCGTGTTATCACACAGTACCTAATCTCTAAACCCCGAAACTCTACACACCTTTCAAAAGAGAAATACGTTTTGAAGACTGGTAAACCAAAATTCCGCAATTAAAAGTCATTGTTTCTGAGAAATATTTTAAATGAATGCAATTTTATTGATTTTAACACAAATATTTAAGAAAATACCGTGAGGATTATTATCACGGAGCATGAAAAATTGGCGTTAAGAGTTCCGATCGATTGCAATTTTTAAGCGTTCAGAAAACCGCACTGGAAAAAATGTGCCATTAATTTCAAATGTGTAACAAACTTAATTGATATTTTGTGAAACACATTTGAGTTGGTGGCGTCCCAGATGTACAATAAATCATCCCAACGAAGCCTTAAAATCCCAGTCAGCGATGTAATAAGCTTCAAGGCCAGTTGAAGCTTACACAGCTGCATATCCATCTACCCACCACTTTATTTTGTGGACAGAGGCGTTGATCTCGAGCAATCTGACGCAGACTAATCGCGAATTTAACCATCAAACGTCGTACTTGGAGGCCCCGTAAAATAAGCACAACATTTGCACTAACAAAGACTTATTTGAATAACAAAGTTGTATCATTTGCACGTGCTGCTCATTTGTATGACTTGTCACAGCTTTTTGACATCAGCGTTTGAATAACAAAAAGCCCGTTGGACAGTCGCTGTCAAAGCTACATACCCGCATTAGCAAGTAGAGATGTATGAACATATTTGAGTTCTTATAATCAGTGCTGCGCAGGTCAGCTCTGTGTTTGGGATAAACACAAATCATCTTTCATAGTTTTTTAGATATTTCCAATATATCAACTAAAATATTTTTTTTTTAATTTTTGACTCCCACACTAATATAAAATTGACTAAACGGATTGTTATGTCTGATTTTCACTACTTTAATTTGTATGGTCCTTCCTTTTTCTCTGATGCAGGGTAATTGATTCACTTCTTGCACTTAGCCGAAAATAAGTATCAACTACATCGAAGTAATTCTGAATGCACTCAAAGGTATGTCGGGCGTTGATATCTGGCAAAGGTCAGTTAGAAAACTTAACAGGTTTGCTTTTTTCTGAGTGCCAAGTTCCTCTAGAAAACCTGATAAAGAAACATGTGCTAAAAAGGACTCATGTCAGAATGCTCTCATCAAAAATTTTCTTTTCTTTTTTACTTTTTCGCGCACATACTCGAATACACGAATATGTTTTGGTTAAAGTATCTTCAAAATTGGCAAAGAAGAACACTATTCTGATGGAGTGGGCTATAAAATTGCATTAAACCTCGACATACTTTTTCTTCAACGCCGATCACCGATTACTTAATTATGATGGTATTTTACTACAACGCAAATATTTGTGTAATATTGAAGTAGTAATAAAATTCACTAATTATATACATACATATGTATGTATATACGAGTATGTACGTGCTAATGTCTACTTTTATATAAAACATACACGTTTCCTGCAATTAAGTAGCTTTGCGTTGGTAAAAAAACAATGCCTTGTACCTTTTATTTATTTATTTTTCTTTATTTTATTTTTATTATTTTTCTGTTAATAAAATATTATGATAATTAAATAAAAAACTCTTACATTCATATAATCAATTTTCAAATTTTATTTCATAATAACAGTAAAAAATTACTGTAAGCTTTTGCTAGTTGAAATTTACACTTTTTAGAACTAGAATTTTATGGGCTATAAAACTGCGTACTCAAAAATTTTAAGTTTGCAACTTGTGTTTGTTTGGGGAGAAGCTTTTTTTAATTCATTATTAATTTGAGAAGCCGTATATTTGCTAATACTACTTAGCTTTGAATGAATCCAAATATGACTCAAATTTGGAAATTTGAAATTTAAAATTACAAATTGTTTATAGTTTTATTTATCCACGTATTTTTAATTTATTTAAAAAAAAACTCTTATATACATATGTACATAGATATAATCCGACAATAAAAGTTTATTAAGACTTTCGCTATACTTTTTTGTGAAATTGTGTTTTTTGCTTTTTATTGATAAGCACGTTTAAATATGCACAACCAGTAATGATTTGTAAATTGCAATAAAATAAATGCATGCTTTTTACAAATAAATCGCGTAATTTTTCTTTTTTTTTCAAATTCATTTCCGCATTTCGACGTCAATGCAAGTTAGCGGCATATATTTGAAGGTGAAATGATTGCGATGAAATTGTATTTAATTCTATACGTTGAATCGCGTGCCAGCGAAAATTGTCATCTCGAAAGTGTGAGGCAATAAAAATCCTATTACATTATGTTGTATTTTCTTATTCTTAAAATTTACTATATTATTTATTTTGTATTTAATTTTATTTAATTTAGTTTTGTTCGTATTTTATTTTTTAATTCTCAGTTGATTCAATTATATATTATATATTTTTATTTTGTTCAAGAATTTTTTATTTTATTTAATTTAAACTTTATATTCATTTATTTACTTAATTAATTTAATTTTAATCAACTTATTTTGGCTTAGCTTCATTGATTTTATTTTATTACATTTTTTTTTTGTTCATTTCATATCATTCTAATTTTCTTAATTCACTTTATACTATATTATTTTATATTAACTTTGTTAATGTAAGTACATACGAGTGTGTAAATTATTTATATATTTTAATATCACTTTGCTGTTTTTCATTAAATTCCGTTCCATATAAAAAATTTTATTTTTATTTATGTAAATTTCCAAATTTGAAATCAAAAAAATCTGCCTATTGCACTAATAAATTATCCCTCCATATGCAGTTGCACATTAATTCACATTTTTCTTCACCTTTTATGTAACCGTTCTTCTTGGCTTGTATTGTTTTTGATGTGTTTCTTGGCTGATTTGCCGTCTTCAACTGCTTTGCACAAATTTTTAACGAATTCACTTTAAAACGTCCGTTTGACTGTAGGTTGCAGCTGCGACTGTCCAAATCGATGCTACTCACAACCCACGAAGGTGATTGCCCAGTGCTATTAACGAATTTGTTGTTGGTTACAAATGATCTGCTTGCACTCAGTTAAATGCATGTAAATATGTTTTGGTAGTATAATCGTTTGTGTTATCGTTAGCATTTGTTGTTTGTGCAATATCAAGAAGTTCGATGAACGCGCCAATAGAGTTGCCATATCTTCAACTGATTTGTAAGTAAATGAGTGAAATGAGTAGGTTTCTGTTGTGGAGGGTCAATTGAGCGTTCAGGAAAAATGCAAAAAATCAAAAAAATTGTTGGTTCAGTCATTTTCGTTGAATAACAATATAAAAGTTATTAAATAGTGCCTTTGTTTCTAAAAACGAGTATTGCCTATCCCATTAGACGTCCGCAGAAAACGTAGAGACATCACTAACATAAGCAAAACCTTATACAATCATCATACAAAGCCAAGCCTGATCTTAGGGTTAGATGGCGTATGGAAAAAGATAGCTCAGGAATCACTAGAAATCCTCTTCAACACAAAATTTCCTGACTGCGATCAGGGATCCAAAAATATGGCTCCAAACAAGTTGTCTGTAACTCTCAAAATAGTTACAAAGTCAAAAATAATCCACTATAAATAATTCTCTCCATACATGTTTAATGGCCCTGACGGTAATACACCAATAATGCTGCAGAAATTGTAACAGTCCGTGGTATCTTGGCTAAAAAGCGTCTGTAAAGCTAGTATCAGCCTTATTTGTATCCGGAGGAATATATGTAGTCAAATACGTCGGACTACATTCCTAGATGTACTTAATGTGATCCTGCATAAACTGCCCATCGAAGTCCGCATGCATAAATCCAAGGGTCTAGTTGAACTACATATATAAATCATCGGACTATTCTGCTTCTATGTTAAATTTATTTCGGAAAAAATTTGCAGCTGAAGTTAGTTTCTTAATGCCGGCAGAATAGTTTGGAGAAATTCCATTGAAATGTATGCTGACTGATTGCGCGAGTGTTCTCTAAGCAACTGAATCTCTCCCTCGTTCCGTCTACCCAACATTGCTAGCATCTTCTAAGCATTCGAATTCCTAACGACGAATTCTTTGAAAAATCCAAAAGGTTTGAGAAAATCGACTAATCTAGAGATCAGATAACATCAGAGGCACCAGAGATAGCGCTTACTTACCGAGTGTTATCATACATTTTTGGTCCCTCTTATCAAAAAGTAAAAGGTTAAGAAATTTCTTAATGTAATTTCAAAACAAAGTTAATAAGATAAGAATAAACCAGAATTTTACTCATGAATAAAGCTTTATATAATTGCATCAATGCAAAAAAAATGAAATTATACCAAACTTGTTGTTCTTGGTTTTCTTAGCTTGGCAACTCTGCTCTTAACCGAATTCGCAAGCGTACGGAAATATAAATAAAAGCAGAGTTAAATTAAATGTGTATTACAAAACCAACACACTGGTATCCTTGACACTGAAATAGTGTAACACAATAAATTGCACACATACATTTATTAGAACAATGTAAAATTTTTACGTTATCTGTAAAAAAAAACGTCAACATTTAAAGCAATGAAGATAACAGCAACAATAACACGTAAGAAGGCAACTTATCCATAAAATTCATACACGCGTTTATTTGATGGTGCTTAGCTAGATACATATTTATGTACGTAAGTGTATGTATGTACAGCGAAGCTGAAAATTATAGCAGCGATTTTTATTTATATAAATTTTTACAAAATTAGAATTTTATTCAATTTTGTTTATTTTGTTATTAAAATTCAGAAAACTATTTGGCAAAAGTTGGGACCTTTTTTGTGCAATTTTTTTTTTTCAAAAAAAGAACTTTCAAGAACCAATGGTATTTATTAGCTACCTGTAACTAGCATTTCGTTTAACTAAAATTAAATAGGCAACAAACTTGCAAACTCAAACTTAAATTTTTCATAAAAATTGAAATTCAGATGTTATAAAATCTTGAGGGGACTTTTTTGATAATTTTTTATGAAGGCTGAACAAAGAATTAAACGTTTGCTCTATATAAAATAATCATATATGAATAGAGAAATCACTAAATATAATAATTAGTATATATAAATCGCTGCTATTATTTTGACTGCCACCGTACGTACATATACATATATTTATTAAGCTCTTTGATTAAGAAAGCATATTTTTGCAATCATTAAAAAGGAACAATCACAATGCAAGAATAACGTTTGCTAAATCAACATTTAAGCTAGCAAAATGTTTAAATAAAGACGAAAAAACCTGCAATTGCGCAACATAGAATGCATGAAATACAAGTTTTAATCTTGCGACGCGTGAATTTTCGCACTTGAATTAGAATTTGGCCTTGACAAAAACACATTATTTTGTTTTTTTTTTATATTTTTTTTTTATGATAATATGTCTGAATATAAATGTGTATATTTGGATGTGAAATTGGTTTTACGCCTCGCCGCCACTTATTTATATTGGCATTGTCAAATTTGTATTGTTGCATTTCATATCGTGGCAATCGCTTATACACAAATGAAAGCGGTAATTCAGCTATTTGTACGGGAATCAAGCGCATTTGCTACAGACGAACCAGAACAAGTTTTATTTGCCCAATTTATCAAGAGGTTATTGGCTTTTATTGAGTGCGTGAGCAATGCACATCATTAGCGTAGTCCAAAAATGAATGGCGGAGAAAGGATTGTTCTATTTGGAAAATATTTTACTTTATTATTTTATTTAAAATACGAAAAATATGTAGAGGTCGTTCAAAGCGCTGAAAATTAGCTATTTATTTTATTTCAGGGGAAAAAAGTATTCGTAGAAAAGGGATAGAAAAAATATTTTTTCAATCGTAAAAGCCAATTCTCGATATCCAAGGACAATTCACAGAAAATAATTGGTTATTTCCCTTTTTTTTAATATTAACTGCTTAGCTTATATGTACATGCATATTTATATTTTTATTTATTATTAATAACTACATACTTGTGTTTTTTTTTTAGTTTTTGGGGTTAGTATTCTATCTCTCATTTGTAAGCCTTTGGTTGTTATGCTTTTGAATCTCCTGAAGAGCAATTAAGTTTGCCTATTGAAATGTATTGATTTTCAAAGATTCTATCCAATTTCAACGAAAATTTTGTGTATTTCCTATATATAATACATGCGAAATTGTATTTTTTTTCTAAATATAAAATCAAGGTATATATTTTTTCGTTATAGAACAATGCAACGGGGTGATAGCATTACCATTTCGACTTCTCTTATCTTTGGACTACCTTAATATAGATGGATATGTATACACAAATATGCAAATATATATATATATATAAACATTCTAATTAATGTAGGAGTAGATAACAAAATGTATTTGCTAATTTTTGTGCAATAATATGTTTTATATGAAGTTTTCCATATTTCATTTAATCATTTACTAAACTTTAAACTGAAAAAAGATTAACTATCACTTTCTTTTTTTTCTATTAAATATATTTAAGCAATTATAAGCACCTTTTAAACTTTAAGCGATGGCATCTCATGTCCACGCAACAACTCAAAGTTTTATCAAATTTATAAAAATGTTTGGCAACAATGTTACTTAGAGAGATGTTAATATTGGTATAGTAGTGGTAATATTTTATAGATTTATTTTCCCTACATTTATAATACTGCAACAACAAAAGGACCTTAACTATTACGGTTTCTACCTTATAAATCCGCTTTAAACTGTTATTTTGCGAAGTTTATTTAATAAATCGTTAAATAATATATATTTCTAATTTTTATTTTATTCATCTGAAAATAACAAAAACTTTCGATTTTCACATTTTATTTCATTTGGTTCATCCTTACGTTTATCGAAGTCTTTGAATAATGAAAGTAAGCAATATAAACCTGTTAATGCCTATAAGTAATAAAAACCATCAACATAAATCAGTCTACCTCAATATAAATATCTCTAAATGTACTCAACAGCTTAATATTAATTTCTAAAACGATTCTTATAAAAAATCTAAAACATAAAAGTACTCGATTATTGTTCTCATGAGAGGTATAATATAACAATAAAAATCCGAAATAACTGTAATTGTTTAAAATTGCAACGGTTGTTTTGGGTGTGTCAAAAATTTGCATATTAACTATTGTATTGAGAAATCTGAACCTAGTGATTTTTACATTCAGGGCATACGATGTTCTCAACAATTCTTTGTGAAATTTTGAGGAGAAAATTTTTATATGGAACATTTTACTCTCTAATTACAGCTAGATCTCATTTGTTCATTCTGTAAAAATTTTGCTCAACAAAGTAACAATATTATTAAAATGACTTATTGAACCGTTCTGCAAATATTCATCAAATTCGATGGACTATGAAATATCAGCCACTGGCGCACGCATACTCTGTTCACACATTATAACAGGACCATTTTTTTTCTTCTTATTATTTAAAATTATCTTTCAAGTAGGTTAATTCTCGAAGACAAAACATAAACACTCATTTTTTAAACTATTTACATAAAGTACAATGATTTAACAAAATTTTATTAAAATTTCGAAATTAAAAAAAAAAAGGTTTTTATAATTTTTTTTGAGTATGCTGTTGTTTGGTTCATTCAATTTTACTGTGCGACAGTGCACGTTTCAAGTGTCAAAAAGTTATCACGGATTTTTGAAAATTTTTTTTTGCAGTATTCTCCATACATTCGTGATTATTTTTTATGGAAAAGAGCGTCAGTTAAAAAATTGTCAAAAATCAGTGGTAACTTTTACTAAAATTGAAACCCAAAAAGTTCTAAAAACTTTTTTTAAGTTCGAAATTTTGATAAATTTTTTTCTACATTTTTTATTTACCTTAAAAAGTTGCTTTTAACGGTGTTTATCCAAATGTGTCAAAATAATTTTGCGCTAAAAATTGTGAACAGACTGTGACTGTTTTTGAATTAATCGCAATGTTAAAATTTCCTTAACAGGAAGCTTTAACGAGTATCGAAGGGTTGCTGCCAGCAACAGAAAATTTAATTTTCACGCATTGCATTTATTTATAAAAAGAAGCATTATTTAGGGTTAGGGTACGTATTGTTAAAGTCGCTTTAATTTTAGTATACAAATTTAATGTTTAAAGTGGGCAAACCATAATTTTCTCAAACTTGAACTTCAATTTACCTACTAAAATTTAATGGCAACAAAAATATTTACTCAAAAATATATATAATTAAAATAAAAAATATAATTTAAGTAATTTAAAATGTGACGCAAAGTGTCATAATGTCGTAAAATCTTTAAATTTCAACTATTAAAATGTGTAGTTTTTCAGTTTATTTAATGGGCAATGCAGAAATAGTAACAGAAATTGATTTTTATTTACTAAAAAGAATGTTGTATTGCTTTAAGCATTAATTTCACAAATTACGATTTCGTTATTTAGATGAGAGAAGCGAATTTCGAAAGTTAGCCATATGCACATATTCGTTTAGATGTACGAGTATATAGCGGAGAGTTGGGGTAAAGCGGGGTGGCGGGTAAAACGGGTACTACCCTGTGCTACGTGCTGCCATCTTCTTTATACTATAGTTACTTGTTGCCTGTGTCGGTATCATGAAACTGTGTAAATGTCGTTGGGAATTGAGCACTTAAACTAAGTACAAAACACTTAACGGTTTTTCATTCTCAGCAGGTTAATATTTCGGCATCAAACTTTGTCGTAGAATTCTACGACCTTTGCGAAAACAAAAAACGGATGTATTACGTGCGAATCTGTATTCTATTTAACGTAACTTGGGGTGATGATCGCTCAGTTAGGTTAAGTTGTTAATCAATTATACATTTCAGGTAAAACATGGTACCCGATATCTCTATCTTATTCGTGATTTTACTCAATTGTACGTTATTGTCATACTATCTATGTGGATTAACGTCAGATCATTGATAGCATATTAATATAAACTTTACATAGGTCATTTGTTAATCTACTAATATGGCATTTTTTCAAAAATCATGAATTTTCGATTTAAAATTGAAAGAATCGTAGAACTTGTGGAATCAGACAAATCATGGTAAATCACAAGGTTCAAAAAAAAATGTGAATAAAAAAATTTCAAAATACTAAGAATATCCGAAACAGGAGTAAGCAGTAAATACTGTTCAAGACATTGTAAACTTTGCGAATAAAATGATTTTTACTTTTTTCTTGGGGGTTCCCGACCATTTTTCTACACCCCGAAAATCATCACTTTTTTAATGTATTTTTGAACAACATAATATTTCGTAATTTCGTATTATATATATTTCTTTTCTAAACACATAACTGTTCTTCAAAAACTAATTAACAAATTTTTTTATTGCTTTAAAAAAATGTGTGTACGGCAAATAGTCAATGTACCCCGTTTTGTCCTACTCTCTCCTACACATTTTTTGTAACTCTTTCACTCAATTTGTAACTCGATACAACAGTTATTATGTATCTGCATCAAAGCCCAGGCTCTGTTGTGAGACGTGCTGTGCTAAGTACATACCATATGTATGTACATATGTATTTATGTATGGTACGAGTATTGTGAAAGTACATTAGATGGGTGTAGGCGCAGCTGTCAAACGTCAATTTTAATTCCGCAAGTTTATTTTAACAATTGATCAACAACAAATAATGAGCTAAATTGATGAAGAGCTGACAGTAACTGAACAAGCCAATGGGTGATAGCTGAGATGAATTTGTGGCAGCTTAAAAAATTTTACGAAAATAATTTGTGCAAACTACACATACACTAACATAAAAAGATTTATATTTAAAGCTCGAAAATAATTTGTATTTAATAATAGCTCAGAAAGTTAAATTACTTTTGTCATTATTTAATTGCAAAATAAGATTGTTTTTCCTACAAAATTTAAGTGGCAATCCAATATGTGAAATATGTAGTAAAAATGTGTGTTTTAAAAAAGTAAGAGAAGCACGTTTTACTAAAATTATTTACGAATTTGTTCATTTCCTTCATTTACTGAAATTTAATCTCCTGCCACGTTTTTTTTTTAAGTCTCGGTAGTTTTTTTTTACATCAATATATTCGCATATCAGTTAAGCACGTGCAAAGCTTATTGTTCGTTGGCAAATTAACACTAGAGCTAGATATTATTGCCTTTCCTCGCTTTCACGTTTTTCTCTTTTGTTTTTACTGGAATTTTTTTGTGACCTGCTCATCACCAGGTCACAATTTCCATGAAAATAATAAAAGAGATATATGTTATGTACAATTCGTGATAAAATAAATATATGACTATGACTATAATAAAAGTCGTGAGTCGAAAATGAAAACTATGAGACTAGCACACAAAGTTTGGATGGAAACTATTAAAAAAAAAAAATGAATCCTAAAGATGCTACAAAAAGCTGTTATGCATCTACTTTAAGAAAATTCACTCGCTGTATTTAAGACTGCGAGAGAGAGACTTGTATTACTCGAAATAAATAGAACCATTTAAATTGCTTAATACTTTTTCCAGATCTAAAATTCACCTTCACCGAAATTATGTTAACGTATACCTTTATAAATAGGGCAAACGCTAATAAAATTATGAAGCAGTATTTTTGTAAGACCTTGCATTGAGGCTTAGCAGGCCACCTCTTATCTGCTTAGAATATCAGATCCTTAGCCAAGGAAGAGAGATCACTGTTAAATATTTTACCGTGGCAAGATCAAGTCAGAGATTTTCTAATTTTAAATCAGCTAGTTAAATAAAAATTTGAAATTAAGGGTTAGTAAGTCGTTAAATAGAAAAACAGTTTACGTTATTTAGATTTCAACTGGTTTAACGCATCCTTTTAAAAATTTATACGTAATTTAAACGGATGAAAAAGTATTGTGTAATTACAAATAGAGCATTTTGAATATTAGATGAAAAAACTTAATGAGGAAAAACCACGAACAAAGGCCAACATCGAAATTTACGCATCGAAATTTATGCGTATTAAAAAAATAAAATAAAATAAATTTTCAAATAACCACCTACCTTTTAACAAAATTTTTTTTGTTTGGGCTTGGAATATTATTAATATGACTTATTGAACCGTTCTGCAAATATTCAACAAATTTGTATTGACTATGAAATATCAGCCACTGGCGCACGCATTCTCTTACACACATTATAACACAACCACTTTTTTTCTTCTAATTATTTAAAACTATTTTTCAAGTAATTTATAGTTATTTCTAGAATACAAAATATAAACACCCATTTTATTAAACTATTTACAAAAAGTACATACAATGATTTAACAAAATTTTATTAAAATTTCAAACATGTTAAAAAAAAGTTTTCATAATTTTTTTTGTGCATGCTGTTGTTTGGTTTATTAAATTTTAGTTTGAGAAAGTGCACGTTTAAAGTGTCAACAAGTGATCGCGTTTCTAACTTTTAACAAAATGTTTATTGTTTGCGCTTGAGTACGACTTTAAAAAAAAATTACAAGAAATAATTTTCATTATTTTTGTTGCTTGAAAAAGTACTTTGCTGTTGCTGTAAATTGTCTTGCATAAATAAGTATATATGTATGTATATGACATTTTATTCTAGAGAAAGTTAGACTGACTTTAGAAAGTTTTTTGGAAGAAAATTTCATTTTCATTGCTTGAGTGTTATTTAATATATAAATTGTACGACTTTCTTAAAAGTTGTGTAGGTACTAATCTTTTGAAATAATATGTACAATATGCTCTTGTTGCGCCTAAGTTTCCTAATTAAACATATTTTTTGTAATACTAGTATTATTGTTTTTAAATGCCGTCTTCTTATAATTCAAAATCAATAAATGTTGCTTGTTAATGTGGCAGGGCTACTGCGGCACTAAAAGGATAATCGTCAAATAAGCACAGTTTATGCAGTAAAACTTTAAACTACCTCCTTTTTGCATCATGGAAAAATCACACTTTCGATGGCGCAGTATCGAAAATTGATTGGCATACACACGGCCCCGGTCTAATGCATACTTATCTAAATTGTATATTATACATATATATGTATGTATGTACATTCATACAAAATGTGTTTATTGAAATGCATAGAATTATAAAAGCAATACCTTGCATATATTTAGGCGTTAATTAATTTATAAGTGATTGAAGCATAATATTTTCAGGTATGTACATACATAAGTCGTTAGTAAAAAAAATTAAGTAAATATTATTTGGAAGTGAAGAAATATGATTACAACTTTTTTTTAGCAAAATACTCGTATCAAAAATTTTTTATCTTTTCTTATCGATGAAGTAGAGGGTTTCTTAGGAAATATGTAATCGTACCTAGAATGCTAAAACTCTCGTAGACAAAATGCTTGCAAACTACGAAAAAATCGAAGCCAAGATGTCTGTCAAAATGCATTTTTTAAAATGTCATTTAAATACTATTCCAAATGGTTTAGGACATTTCAGTGACGAACATGGGAAATGGTTCCCCCAGGGCATTGTCAACGTGGAAAAATTATTTGAGGGACGCTTCGATATTGAAATGTTCGGAGAGTACTGTTGGTCGTTACTGTTTATAGCAGATAATGACTAAATAGGCCTTTTTAATTTTGTTTTTGTTTTTTCTTATATGGTTTTGAAATAAATATGTATTTATTCCATTATAAATCTGCTTCTGTATTTCTATGGGTTATCCCTTTTGTTAATTGTTAGTGTTCATATTTGAGTCACTGTAGTTTGCTCACTAAACTGATCACTATTTTATTTATATAATAATGAAAAAATAAAAATAATAAAATATGCTTGTCTGGGCAGTGAATGAAATTTTGATAAAATCTGTACTTATGAGAATTAGAAATTTGGAAAATTAGAAAATGTCACTGTTTATTTATTTGCATAAAAGAGAATCAGCACAAAAGACTAAGCAAATAAACAAAAAATAAAATAAAATAAATATAAAAATTATGAAAAAATATATATAAAATATACCTATTAAAAGAATAAAAAAAAACACAAAAAAATATCGATATATGTATATGTAAAAAATCTGTATTTGACTATCAAATACCAACTGAAAATATTTCAGCGGCAAATAAATTTGAAAAGGTACAATACATTCTTTTCATTTTATTGCTATTATTTAAAAATAATAATGGAATTTTATCTAGAAATGCGATTCATTTTATTGCAAAAGGAAAACCGTGTATGTGTGGCATTTGTGCCACTCTATTCTCTGATTTTGTGCGATATATCGTACAAAATTCAATGGCTCGTAGACCACACACAGAAAAATTTAGCAACTTTTTTTTACTTTGCCCTTATTTTGGACAAAGTAATCGTGTAAAATGACGTTTTCATTTCTCCGGTTGACTAATTTAGAAAATAGTGACAAAGAGTTAAGTTATAAAAAATATAAAAAAAACAACATTGCAAAAGCTCCTAACAATATTTTGCTTAGAGCTTTCACCTAAATTAAAGGCAGGTTATGTGAAAT
Source organism: Philophylla caesio (assembly GCA_963971545.1). Lineage (NCBI taxonomy): Eukaryota > Metazoa > Arthropoda > Insecta > Diptera > Tephritidae > Philophylla > Philophylla caesio. The sequence continues at coordinate 70,877,335 of OZ020609.1, read as the reverse complement.
ATAAAAATACTGGTCTCAACGGCTTCATTTCGCTGAAGAAAACGTAAACATAAGCAATGGGCGATTAATAGAAGGATATGGGCAGGACAATGTCGGCCAGGTTTTTCGAATAAATAAACTACGGGTTTAAATATTTTTTCTTTAACCATGTTTAAGCAGAACAGCCAAACAGCACAACATAGTAAACATAGGTAAATTAGTAATAAAAAATTAGGTATTATTTATATATCTATTTGAAATGTCCGTATTTTATCGCCGGTATAAAAGTATTTATACGGAAATGTATGCCATATGCCCTTCCCCCGTTGTGTCGCTGACAAGGATCATTATTGCTTGTGGTCACCACTTCATTTCTCATTTCCATTTCTTAAAGAACTTGCTGTTAAAATTAGTAAAGTAATACTTACATATTTACTTCCGTTTCTTTATGAAGTGGTTGATCATTTGAACTAACTCTGAAAGAAAATATATATAAAGCACATATTACAAACTATAAAAGATATTTACATACAAATATATTTTGCTGAATGAAAGCAAGAAATGAATATTTTAACATAAGTACTAGCCGACACTTTTTCAATAATTTTTAAGGGGGACACACCTCGTTTGGCGATGAAGCATGAAGACGAGCTCTAACACTTGAATGGGGAATACTGACACATTTACATACATACATAAGTGTGTATGTATGTATATACATACATATGTCCCTCAATATTTATAGTATTTGGATGTGCTTCAAGGTACACACCTCACTTATATGGGTGTAATGTATAAATTTTCATACACATACATACGTACATACATACATATATGTACATTTGTATTTCGTTTTTTTTTTATTTAATTTTCTCGAAAATTGAAATGAAATTGTGCGTGCAGTTTGAGGGTTGGATATAAACATTCTGTCTTGTTTTCCTCTGGGAAAGTGTTTAAAAATATTGGTCTTCTAACATATTTTATTTGTGTGTTTGCGCTTTTCACTTTCGGTCACAACACATGCACACAAACGTATAACAAAGTTTGTAAATGCATTCCCTGCATGTTTGACTCGCATTAAGTCCTCCCAGGGGTGGTTGATGTTCTTTTCCGCTACCTCGGCTTTCTTTGTTATTTGTGATTTATAGCGACTTCATTACCGAGCTGAGACTGATTGAAATGTTTGAGTAGTTATTGTTTTTTCTTTTTTTTGCAATTCTCATGTTGTAAATATAACGGTGTATTTATGTTTATGGGAGTGCCATTAGGGTTATTTGACGGTTATTATTGTTAATGAAAATTTAATAAGTGGTTAATGTTACAGTTAAAAAGAGAAATCTTTGCTTGTAAATTTTTTTTTGCAAAATGAGGGTCCCTTAGTATAAACTACCCTGCATTAAGTATGATGAAAATGCATTCTCGAGAATGTTCGCATGTGACAAAGCAGTTGTGCTCTATTCAAATAACAATTTGCACTCGAATTGCAAACATTTGTATTATTGATATTAATTGCTCGAAAAATTACTTGAAAAATGGTAAAATTAATGGCGCTACTAATCGAGGTGAATATAAAATTTATTCAAATATTTTTGTTTTTTTTAACTACATATTTATGTAGATGAAAACACTTTTCATTTCCGACTAGCCAAGTAGAGGTTTTGTCAAAATAAGTCTCCGAAACGGGTAATTTATTTGGTTTTTGTTTTGGTTTTGAAGACCTATGGAGTGCTGAATATTAGCGGTAATTTTTATTTAAAACAAAATGCCAATAAACCACGAAAGTACCAAACATTTTGGATGCCAGAATCTTTCAAAGAGGATTCCTAAAAAGCTACGAAATTTACAGAAGATAGTCTATGAGTCGTAAAACGCCACAAATTCATTCGATTTGGAGTCTTTCTGTAATCATATTTCAACGCGATATGAAAATTGAGCTCGACTTAAACGCTAAGGTAGCTAAGGAAACAACATTTTCTGGAAAAGAAATTTGTATTCGGAAAACATAGCATGCATGTAACTATCTCTGATAATGTGTAGAGGCTGATCGACTTAACAGCATCGAATTCACATCGTCCAAAGAAAGGAAAGGAAAGGAAAGACGGGAAAGATTAGATGATTCCTGAGGTCTGCTCTATATATGGACCACATATGATTACATTTTTTTTATGAACATGCATGTTTTATGTCGAAAAGCTTCGATCACAATAGAAAGCCGAGAATTTGCTTACTCGCCAGCAACTCCAGTTTATGAAAATAGTTTTTTTCGTCAAGATTTCAAAGAGCAATGAGGGACCATATCATCATTTTTCATACCCAGAGGCAGAAGGATATATGTATGTTTCCTACAAAAGCGAGAATGATATTCGGTAAAATACTTCAGACCACACGCTTGGAGCTTGAGGTCACACTTCTCAATGCTGGAATCGTATTAAAAGTAGAGATAAAGTTCACATCCTTTCACACGACAAAGACAATGTGAGCACAGCAATAATGCGAAATAAGTGTGGTTCTGATACTTTCGCTATTTTCTGCGGATAAGAGAACGAAAATGACACTGAAGATGGCACAACGCCGAAACCGGTATGTCACAAAACCAAATTTGTCAAGGAATGACGGAAAATCGCTCCAATATACATCTTTCTTAATACATCTTATATTTTCCTATCGACAAAAAATCTCGGAAAAATTTAACACACCTCGAAACTATTACTTACTTTGTGAAGTGACATTGAACATGACTTTTAGTTTAGTATTAATTGGAAAAAATTTTTTTGAGCCGTGCGAAGCAAAAAAAATTCAGAGACAAGGTGTCTTAGTTTGGCATTGAGAAGTTTGCAAGGAACATTCTAGAAAGCAGCTGGTCGAAGCTGACTGGTCCCTAGATACTTCAGAAGGCATATTTTTAAACTGAAAAGGGACACTCGGATGCACGTGAAACAGCCCTTGGACCCTACCACATACAATCAAACCTTAAACGACATCCCTCGATATTCGGTTTACCAATGGGTCGAACTGGTGGCCGTTACAGAAGAAACGATGATGTTCTCGAAATTGCTTTAGGCTCGATTCTTGCTTATTCTAGAAACAACCTTATCATCCGCCCCCCAAACCAGCATACATCTCTCCTTGATACGACCCCGTCGAAATGGAATCACTACACATCGGAAAAAACAATTTTCATTTCTAGTTGATTATATCAATGATAAGTCTATAAATGAGGACATCATTTAAAATGGGTTTTATTCTTTAGTATTTGTGCTTGTTCTTACATTTCGTTGTTGCTTTAATTTTGTCTTTTTTATTATAGCCGTCTTAAATTAAATTTATCCGCTATGTTCATTACCGACCTACATAATTATGATCAAGTAAACCGGACTGATTTGTAATTAGCGAAATTTGATTTTTAAAGCTTTTCGAAACACATTGCGTTATTGCAAAATTAAAGATTAAATGATCACTCAAATGACAAAGTATGTAAGTTTTGCATATTTTACACCCCTTAAACTACTACTTATGCATATTCCGACTCTTTTCTCAGCTGGTGCCTTAAGCCCCGAAACATGTGCACATGTGGATTTCTCAAGATGATCGATTTAGTTAACTCGCATATGAACTCGAACAATACATTTCATACAAGAAAATATTCCATCGCACATACATACATACATTTGTACGATACGAGTATGTATGTACGCATGTTTTCGCGCCCACGAAACATTAAATTTGCTTAACAGGAATGCAACGATAAGTACGAGGATTTTAGTATTAAACTAGAAGAAACTCTTATAAATGAAGTCATGAAACCCCTAAGCCATAAAAAGAAGGAGATTGTTTTAATAAAAGTTGATCAAAAATATAAATATAAATATATTAAATGTGTAGCAAATTATCTCCGAACAGTTTAGAAGATAGGTGCCGTTATTAATAATTTTAGTTTTTCTACGTTTTTACTTTTGAATAATACACGGCCGAGTTTGTGGCGGTGCGTGCTATAACTCGCTATGCCGCTGAGTTCGAATATGGAACGACAGCAAGGGCAAGAAAAATATAGAGATCAGTGAAAAAGTTATTTCTGACAGCATTTGCCACTCGGCAGACTATGGCAAAACTTCGAAGACGGTTCTGTTAACTGAAGTGCAAGCTTATATTCTTCCATATAATTGTTGAGTGACATCTATATATTTGTTTTCGTTGTAGAGGCCAATAGGTCAATGCTATATGAGAACGGCCTTCCCCTTATTTCCGAAAAAATGTTGATGGCCTGTAGTCACATTTTTCGAACTGACTACACTGAATGCATTCACTATTAAATGCCTCCTGCGCGCAAGGGACCAACTGGTGAAAGAGCTGATATTCGAAAACATTGCCATTTATTTACAAAGCCTTATACACGACATTGTTTACTTGTTGTTCCAATATCGGTAAAATCAGAATGCATCATCTTGAATTCATTTTTATCTGATGTTTGTATCTATGCATTATTCATTGAGCACTCACTGTGCTATTTTTGAGAGAAAGGATCGGCTAAATTTAGGATCCCCGCAAAGCTAGTACGGCTTTGTAGAGTGATGTTGAGCACAACTTTTAGCCCCGTCCAAGTTAGTAAGGACCTCTCTGAACCATTCGAAACCGAACAAAGCTTTAGACATGGCGACTCACATTCGGGCAACTTCTTCAATCTGATGCTAAAAACTGCAATCTGAGTCGTAGTGGCAGCATATGTATATTACAAAAGCACGGTGGTAATAGCATATGCGGATGTTATTTATATCGTTGGCCTTAACAGCAGAACCGTGCAGCATATTCCAATCTATAGAAGGAAGTAAATATGTTGGTCTTGCATTGAACGAGGACAAAACAAAGTACCTTGTGGCAACAAATAAAAAAATCCTCGCGTATTCGGACCTACGTCACTGTCGGCAGTTATATCTTTGAAGTAGTTAAAGTTTTTGCATTCCTTGGATCCAGCATTAACACCACCAATATGATCAAGCGAAGATTAACAACAGGTGCTACTTTGGGCTCTCAACGAACGAAAATATCGCTCTTGGATTCTCTTATCACGCCCGTCCTTTTATTTGGCGTAAACTAGCGAAGGAGAGAGTAAAAGAAGAAGAAGAAACGAATCCAGCATGATGCAAATTGCCATCTAAGGCACATCATAATGATTCCGTACAGTGAATGATTTCAAAATCATGCAACTTCTTATGCCCCACATAAGGACTGTAACGAACCACCTTCGGACGAAATACTCGTCAGTGATGCCGAGGAGATTGATACTTTGATAGTAGTATACTTAGTTTAATTTGAGTCTGACACCTTTTCTCAGAGACTCGAGTATTTGGCCGAGCTTCTTCTTCCATTTGTAGTATGCGTCTTTATATTATACCACAAATGGAGGGACAATTTTGAACAGACTTAGAACGGCAGATGTATTTAATGAGAAGCTTTTTCATGGCAGAAATACCCTCGGAGGTTTGCCATTGCCTGCTGAGGGGTGACCGCTATTAGAAAAACACTTTTCTATGATTTAGATTTTAGTTGCCCTGGCTGAGATTCGAACCTCGAACTCAGCGGCATATCGAATAATTGGACGCACTGCTACCCACTCGACCACAGCGGCCAACAGGGCAAATATATTTAGATAAAATACAATCATAGCAAAACTAGAACACATTTTTAACAAACAAACAATTTTTGGATCTATCTACCCAACCTCGTTTATATATTTATTTTCGGAGCGATCTACGAAAATTGGGAAAAACGAAAAGAAAATATGAAAACATATTCGCAGGAACTAAAGTGACTCGTATTTGGCTGCTGCTCAGCAATTGGAATACATAGCCTATATGTACGTGTGTTTGTATATACGAGTATATGTATGTATGTTCAACCCCCGCCCATGCCCATTACTTCCCTACGCCAGCTGATGCTTAAGCAGAAGACACTCCGCGTCAAGCATCGCAGAAAATGCGCGAGGGCTTGTTGCAAGACGCGGGTGCGCCACTATTGCGCTACATACTCGTATGTAAGTATGAGCGAGTGTGTGCGCCTTGGCACTCTTGGCGGCTTGACGGTCTCTGTATCGCGCAACTATTTAGATACTATGCGGCTGGTGCGAGTTGACTTCTTCATTCAGTCTCTGAGTGAACGTTGCGTTGGACGGTTTGGCGATTTTGTGGCACTAACGGTTTTGTGTGGATCAACATTTTGACGTTTGTTTTTGTTTTTTTTTGATTTTGTAAACTCTGTGGAAAAGAACATTGTTGTTGTAGCGGTAGGAAAAGCGTGAAAATTATTCAATATTGGCAGTGTCGGGGCATATTTTTTTTCTTCTTTTTTTTTTTGGGAGAAGCAAACGATATTGATGATCGCGGCTAAAAATATTTACAAACGCACATACATTTGTATGCATTTAAACAAATATAGGAGTGTGCAAAGAAAAAAAAATGTTTAAATATTTCCCATAGCGCGCTGGAAAACTTGTGTGTTTTGTTTTTATATGTGGATTTGTTTTTTTGAATACGGACAACGTGAAATTATACTAAGCGAAGTTCGGACTTTTTCAATGTGGGCGATTTTTTGTGGTGTGCCTAGTAGTTCCTAAAACAAAAAACAACAACAACAAACCAAACAAAAGTATGAGCATGGAAAAGTGCAAATAATGTACATAATGATCTTTTGAATATTTCTAAAATTCAATTAAGTTTAAACGCACTTTAGTTTTTTATGTCAAACAATGACTTCCATTCAGTTCAATATGTTTGTATGTGTGTGTGTGTTTGTGCTGGCAATTCAATAATGTTTTGTTCAGTGCCCCCAATTATCAATAAAGATACATCAAACGGCGCTTAATTAATTTGCTACTATGCCTCATATTGTGCGTGGTGCCCCATTGTGACCTCACTCCCAGTCGATATCAGCGCAACATACATATGTATGCTGTTACATATGCGACTCGCGTGTGTGTGTGTGTTTATTTACGTGAGATGGTGGATAAGAAATGATTCCAAGAAGAATTTGTTACGCGCATGTGCTTTTATTTTATAAAAAAAAATCATTGCTTTTTAAGATCACGATAAATCTCCAGTATCTATGTATGAAAAATGCTACATAAGTGATTGTAAAAAATGAGATCTAGATAAAAAAATAAAAACGACACGCACCTATGTATGTATGTAGATGGAAAACATAACAAACAAAAAAATTTCAACAAAAGATGATGTTTAAATTAAAGCAATGTAAAAACATATAAGCTCGCATGAAATAAAAATTAGAACGAACATATCAGTGACTCAGTAATATACATTTTAAATATTTGCAAGGTTCCAAAAAAAATGTTTAAGCTCATAAGAATTCGGCTGCAAATAAACGGCATAATTTATTGTATTTTTTAACTATTTTACCAATTTATTTAAGACGGTTTTGCTCAAGTAAAAAGCGTAAAAATAATCAATGCAACTTACTCGATTACTGATTATATTTAGTAATCGAAAACCATCTTCATATTAATTTTTTTAGTTTTATTTTCTTTAGGGAACCCCAAACTCAAGTCCTCTATTGAATGTGCTTCAAAATTTGCTTCGATTAAACTCTTTAAAATATTAATTGTGAAACAGAGAATTCCAAGTTCGTATTCTGAATACTTGTTTTCTCATTGTCACCAAAAATCAACGCTAGACTCGATGGTTGTTTACATAATACTTTAAAAACCAAAATGCACTACTTTAGGCGAGTTTGATAGTTGTTGAATACTTACAAAACTTAAACAATGCCTCGTCTGTCCTATCACTTTTTGTTCGAGTGCTTGGTAAAGATACTGGAAACCTTCAAAACAGTGATAATGTAAGACGTCGTCTATGCAGATGACCAGGCAAGCTCTTTTAAAAAATGAACGATTTCTCAAAGTGTGTTCGGTGGAGTGTGATCTTGTGCATAAGGAGAAAAGAAATCTCACATGTCTATCAGCCAAAGTGGGAAAAGTGCCTAGCAAATTATTCAGGTTTCTGTCTTGATTTCAAATTGAGTTGGAAAATAGTATGCGAGGAGTGAATAAAGTACGCTTTAGCAGGCTTTGGAAATAAACTGTATGTAGCTCTAGTATGGTGGAAGATCGTCGTACTAGACAAAAGAATCAAACCGAAAATAATAATAACCAGAGCTGAGCTTTTAATATCATCAACATCTCTGTATGACTTCTAAAAGGACTTCTAAAAAGAAGTGACCGATCAAGTAGCCTTGAGACTAAGTACTTCCGAAACATGATTCCCACACGAAGCCACGGCTCAAAAGTAGAATAAATGAGGCGTAGCGTATGATCTAAATAGTTGCAGATTTGTTGAGTGTACAACCTTCCAAATTATTGCAGTATCACTCAAGCAAAGATCTTTGATATAGAGAAATTAGGCAGTCTCCCTAATAATGTGAAAATAGGCTTTATGAAAAATTCTTAACGTAGCTGGTGGCCCTGGTGTGTCAACGTTACTCTCTACTCTCAAGAGGAATAAGATAGCTAACAAGATGACTAAGCTCGACTTAGACGTGAACGAGAGATGAACGCCAACAGTAAGAGTTTACTCACTAAAGTGCAAACAAGGGACGGTTTTTTTTATAAAAATAATGGGGAACATAACTGTAAACACAAAAATTTTTAAGAAAAAAATATGTAGATAAATTGGTAATCTTTTAAATATGCAGATTTTTTTACATGAACATAATTTGAAGCAATATTCCTATGGCTTAAGTTTAATTGAAAAGGAATAGACATTTCATAAATTTTCTTCTTTTTTTTTTAATAAACTCAATTAAAAGAATTGTAAAATGTGGAGTGAATATACATAATTATGAGATGAGGTACGTATTTATTAAACTTTAGATTAGTCAGAGCAGAAAAAAGGAAAATACTAGGAACCGCTAATAACAGTATTTTTTTTGCCAGTTTAAATGTTCTAGGCAAAATATTGTTGTAGAAGAAAGTTATCAATGTTTTTTTGATCCCAGAACACCCCGGACAAAAATGACTGTTTCTTTTTATTATTCTAACTGTTTGGGAAAAAGAAAAGCAATTTAGAGGGTGGGAAAATGCTTCATTAAACGAACGAAAAATGACGCTGAAGATGGCATACCGCCGAATCCGGTTTGTCTTAAAACCAAACTTGACAAGGGATGACGAAAATTCTTTCTAAAACCTATCATATCCTCAGTTTCGATGTAAATCGAAATCCAGCACCAGCAAAAAATTCTAACTTTTAGAAGAAAAAATGGTCATACTTACATATATTGTGGTTGCTTTTGGGCCTAGCAGTAGACATATTAAAATTTCGCAATATAGATATTTATTATTAGTCTTTATTACTCGTATATAGAGGATTTTGCTAACCGGATTTTATGCGTCTATATAAGAATGTATTCGGCGATTTCCTTACTAAAATTTTTTCTTGTGGAGTATATTTGCAGCAACGATGATTTTGTTAGGGGATGTTAGTTTTTTTGTTTGTTTGAGGAAGATGAAATAAACACAACAGCCAACTCGGCTAGCGTAGCACAATATGTAGCGTATTGGCTCTGCAACTCCGAGCTCACGGGTTCAAAGCCTGGGAGAAGTGGTTATGAAAAATAAATTAAATTTTTTTAATAAAAAGAACTCTGATGATGAAATGTGGTGATTTCCGAAATAGTACTATAACTTCTACCATTAAAAACTATTGTTGTTTTTTCACTAAACATCTTCCATAAACTGGGCTTGAGCTCAATAAAATTGTAAATTATTAACATTTACTAGGCCAACAGAAAAATAAACAAACATTTATTTAAATACAATATCTTTTTTTTTTGCTAACGTGCAATGTTGTTATAGTTTATACTCAACCATCTTCCAAACGGAAATCGATGCAATTGAGTTGTGCGCTCACAAATGGTCTTCGCAGAAGGACCAATAAAGCCACAATCAACATCCTGAAGATGTTAAACAGCTGCCAAACGGCACTGGAATCACTAGCAGCCAACAACAGAGTTACTCTGTGATGGGTTCCGGGTCATGTGGGCGCGGATGAAAACGACAGGGCGGATTATCTCGCAAAAAAAGGAACCCAACAAAGCTTTTAAGGCCCTTAGCCGTTCTGTGGTTATTTTAAGGGATACACGGCAGAGCTTCTAAGAAAGTGGGAGGACTTAAGAATCGCAGCCCAATGGCGATCGTCCAAGGGTAACACACAATCCAAGAGGTTCATATTTCTATCCCGTGAAGCCTTTAAAAAACTTCTCAATCTCAGTAGAGAGGCTGAGATATCATCTTCACTAAATGAGACTCTCGAAGGTGGAAAACTGCCGGTATTGTGGCCTAGATGAGAAGACCTCTGAGCGTATACTGTGTGAATGTCCAAGTACAAGTAGACTCAGGCTTTTACACATTGGCGAGCGAATATCATTTCCATCCAGAATATAGACAACGACACCCTCCAAAGTGCGTAACTTCATAAATAGGCTAAGGATGGAGTGACAACTTAAAGGCTATGCACAATAGATCTTGTTAGGTTAGCGTTGCGACCTTATAATAAATAATAATATTATAGTACGTTGTAGGCAATTTTTTTCTTCTTATTCCCTACTACCAAATTTCATCTGGAGATTTAATACCTCGTTTTATTATTATTTTTCGAGGTACTTTAGATTTTGTCTTGTCATATTTGTATGTACCGAGAGTTACCAATTTCGGTCATATTGTATTCATTGAAGTACTGTTTCTTTTCGGAAAGTTGGCCGCCATATTTCTATTTCTCTGAAAACTTTCCTGCGTATTCCTACGCTATCGCAATAAATTTAAGTAAATCGTAAAAACACAAAAGCTCACATTCATTTCGCCATCTCCCTCTTAGTCTAAAATTGAATTTTAAAAGACACCTAAAACAGCTATATACCAAATATTAATCAATGTCTCGATGGCGCGGCACGCAGTTGACACAACTAAAAGTTGGTGCCACAACGACCCAATTGTAGGTGAGCCAAGAGCGGAGTATAGAGAACATTGATGGTAAAGCCACCAAGCAGATATTGGAGCTGGCAGCAGCAACACTTCTAATGCAGTCGCTTGGTTGCATCCGCACTCAACAACTCACCTCAATGGCAGACATTACCGGCGATGTACCAGTAAAATCGGCGTGTACATTTTTTTCTATGTTGCCAACGGCAGCCAACTTTCCTTCGAAATTGCCGCGACCGACATGACGACTAGCGACTTCGATTACAAAGAGGGGGAGTGGTTTATATTTAGAATTTCATCCGTAAATAATTCACTTTCCTGTTTATGGCGAACAACAACAACAACACAACAACAGATACAACAGCAACGTTGTGCATAAAACTGTTAATTTTTTTGTTGTCGTTGTTAGCAGTTGTTGTTGTTTGTGCGCTCGTTGACTGGCAAAAGCAATATTTAGCCGCCAGCTGTCGCTTGCCGTTTGTCGTTTGATGCTGTGCGTTGCAAATGGCCAAAGGTGCATACACACACACACACACACGCATGCCACCTAGTTTATTGTGGCAAATCGGAAAAGGCAGCGGAAAAGTTGCTGTTGCTGTTGTTGCTGCATTTGAAGGCGTTGCGCGGCAGAAAAAAAAATTACGTTTTGATCGCTCTCCCTTAACGCTGGGGCCAGTGCAACGGCTGGCCGTGTATGCTGCATGTTGCATGTTGCACGTTGTGCATTGCTGATTTTGCTCAATTGGAGTTGGGCCCAAGCAGTAGAATGTTTGTTGGTGGCGACAAGATGAAGAGGCGGCAGCCACAATTTTCAACATTATTATCATTTGCAATTGAAGTGTTGCTGTTGTTATTGTTGCTCTTTTAGCAGGGCACAGCCGCCGACGCTACTTTATTTTATTTCATTTTCACTTATAAATGATTTGCGCATATTCACACATACATATGTATGTACGTATGTTTGTATCTGTTTTTTTTTTGTTATGCACTCGCTTACAAACATGTGAGCCAAGTGTTTGCAATGAGCCATTGCCGCGTCTGAAGTTGTTGTTAACTTCATAGCCGTTGCTGCTGGCGTTGTGGTTAATATTGTAAATTGTTGTTTGTTTTTTGTTTTTACTGCCGTAGACTAACATGTAGAGGTCGGTATGTCTGCACCCTTTTTTGTGTTGTTGTTTTACTTCTTAACTTCTCCCCTTTGTATGTATGTATACAAGCATTTATATGTATGTGTGTGTAAGTAAGTGTGCACAAATGTAAAGATGTTGCCATTTGATGGTCCGGATAGGTCTTTGCCCTTTGTTGCATACATATGTCTTTTTAGTTTCTCTTTGCACTTTTGACGCAAACATTTTATTTTTTAGTTTAAAAATTCCCTGCGGTTAAGCACTACTTGAGAAAATTGTATTCGTGGGCTGTTACAAATGTAAAAATGCGAAAAAAAGTGTAGGCAATCTTTTGATAGCGTCACTTACATCTCAAATTCAATAGATTGTAGTTTCTTTACTCATCTTCGATACCTGGAAGTCTACATAATTGGTAGGAAAACTTTCCAAAATCTTCATTCAGGCATTCGCTACACCTATGTATGTATGTATATCATCACAATTGTAAATTAATATACACACAAAGACTTCTGTTTGCTATAATAGAGATAACGCCTTTTCATATAGTTTGTGGAATACAAATTTTTTATTCAATTTTAAATACAAGCAATTTTAATATAATTAACAGCAAATTTCAATGGGTAAACGTTTTTCATCGATTTTTGACATATTTTTTTTACTTATGCTTTGAACACTTAGACGACTGCACTTCACGACGTAACGACAGCGAAATTTCCTTGTCTGCAAATGTTGTCTTAAAGCCAGCTTCTTGAATATTTTAAAAACTTCAGCAACATATCCAACAGCTCATATGTTTTTGCCACATAAATATATTTTACTTCTATAAAATTAAAATATTTTGTTCAAAGTGAAATTATTGGTGCAAAAAATAAGTAAATAGTTCGACGCATTTGTTGCAGTTAATATATTCTTAATACATATGAAATATTAGAGATATTTTATGCAATAATATTACATTTCACATATTAGTGGCTGCACTTCAGCTGCTCATTGTCGTTGGCAAAATTATAATTGGTTTTAATTTGGCGACAACGACAACTGCAAGCCTGCTGCCGTGAAGTCGTGCTGTTGTCTAAATAACTGTGCCCATAAGAACGTGTGTGTTTTAATATTTGACAGATGTTGCCTGTCGCTTACTATCTTCAAAGTGTTCAAATCATTACGCTCTTCAAAAACTTCTTCAATTTAACGCATGCTACATTTGTCTTCAATTGAAAGTACGACAATGCTCAGATATGTGTATATATTTACTAAGTTTTAAAGGCTACAAAACTGTTTTTTTTTTTCTAAATTCTATATTTTCTTATCGAAAGTTTGATGAAATCTTGTTGAATTATTATAAATTTTGTATTAAGTATAGACTGTGAATGCTATTCATATTCCCGACACACGATAAGCCGGACACCGTGGTAATCTGGACAGGCGTAAAATTGAGACTAGGGTTTTTGCAAACCAATTTTCAAGATGATAATTTGAACTCCAAATTACTTTTCCTTGTGTTTATGGAATGATATCCACAACAAGCAAGTGTATGCCTTTTTATGACGCCAGAACACCCTCTCCAACAGGAAGTCAGTACGCTTTTGGAAATGGGTATAACACCAAGTTACCCAGCAGTTCCTGTGGGGGCACCCCTATGTGTAGATACCAACTTTAGAATGAGGCGCCTTCCAGGCATATCAGAGAGTTGGCTCTCATATACGACGAAATCCAGACCTTAATTAAGCAAGCTCTAGATTCGGAGATTCAATTGCTTTTTTCGCGAACTCTAACAGCGTGAATGTCGTTATTGGGGTCTTGCCACATTCCTTTACAGAAGGTGAGTTCAAGCTGTTTCGTGTGTCCGGCGTCACTTTGGCTCAATTAATAAATGGATGCTGGTAGGATAGATTAAATTCATATTTATTCAATACACACTTCTCCATGGTCCAAATCTGCTGAGACAATGTGTAGGAAATGTTTTATTGTTGATATTTTTAAGAGTTCGCTAACTCCTTAGCCTCTAGGTTTGTGGCTATCAGTATTATCGATACGCTACTGTGTTTGTTAAAGAACGAACTGTATTTCGATTACTTTTGCGTAAATGTGCTACACTTCATATACGGATTTAAATTAATTATTTTAACAAAATCAGATCACAAACACGAACTTTCCAAATATCCCAACAGAAATACGATTTTTCGAATCGGCTTCCCATAATTACAGATTTTTTTAATATCTTCATTTCAGCGTCTTCCCTAAGGTATGTAAATATTTTTTTTTATTAAGGCAACCTCTTCAACTAATTTTAGGCAAACATGATTTTCAAAAATTTCTTACTGCAAACAAAATTGCAAAATTATACCCCCTGTTGCCTTTTTAAATATTTAATAATTAGGAATTTGGCTAGTAGTATTAGTCATTTAACCAATAATGCAATGCGAAAAAATTTAATGACGGTATTTTTAACAATTCTATTCATATTTTAACTAAAACAAAACATGCAATTGCAGTTGATTTTATTGTCTCCATGTATGGGGACCTACTGAAATTTCGGGAAATTGAAAAACTAGGTGATGTATAAAAAAAAAATCTCCAGACTTACTAAATACGAAACGCAAATGTCTTCAATTTGGTTTACATCGTTAGAATTTCGGCTTGAAACTCAATACCTACTTCATGACTTCGTCCCCTCTTTCAAGCGCCTCCCTTACTTCTTACTCATTTCATTCTTATTTTAACCATAGACTTTTAATGCAACCATTGTCATGTAAAATTAAATGGAAAATATAAACAATTTTTAAACTGTTTTCATGTTTGGAAGCAAATAAAAATTATGTTACATTAATTTTTCAAACTGCAGCTATTAATCGTACATTAATATTTTTGAATAAGTGCAAGCAGTGTACACTGGCAGTTTTGTCGATACATAAATACATAGGAGTACATACATATATATATGTATGTCCATAGTTAGTGATCGTTTTATTTTTTTCTTTTATCGTATCTCTTCTTCTGTTGTAGTTTGCTCGAAGTGGCGCTTAAAATGAGAAAATACATCTGCTGAACATTTGTTGTGTGGAGTTGTCGAAGTTTAATAGTTTCTTTTATGAGTTTGCGACATTTTTACTTTATTTTCTTTTTAACAACTTCAAAGTGAGATTTTAATGAGAGAGTAGAGGGAAAAATGGTTTGTTTAACTACGCACTAAAGAAGACTTATGGAATGGGGGAAGGGTCATAAAGCAATGCAAATTTATTTCGATACTGATACATATTTACAAATGTATATGTAGTACGTGCAAGCAGTGAAGTGAAAAGAACTCAAAGTAAATTACGATGCGAATTTATTTTTATAAAATATATTTTTTATGAATATTCCTATAATGAATAATTCATTGTCATTTGTTTATATTATATTATTCTTATCTTTTCTACTCTACCGACAACTGCAAATGCACCTTTTTATCAGAGTAAAGATATTCAAAAAAGTATTTGTATAATAAAACAAAAACATTTAGCTAAATTCATAGTAAATGAAATTGATTTGAAGTAGTTTAGAAAATAACATTTCCTTAAAGAATTAATATTCATAAAGTATTTTGTCCTCGCGGTATTTACGGATGGTTCGAAGCTGAATGGCAGGGTAGGAGGAGGGGCCTTCTCGCAGGACTTATCTCTGAGCTGCTATTTTCGGTTACCGGACCACTGTAGTGTTTTTCAAGCTGAAGTCTCAGCTATAAGGGAAGCTATGCAAATGATACAAACCACTGTCATTTTTAGTGACAATCAAACGGCAATTAAAGCTGAGAGCTCGTCTGCGAATAAATCAAAGATTGTACTGGATTGCCGCCGATCTCTGCAGGAGATAGCTAAGCAGAATAGGCTAAACCTCATTTGGGTTCCGGACCACAGGAACATCGAGGGTAACTGTATGGCGGATGAACTTGCGAGGGAGGGAACAACCAAGCAAATTCTTCCCGGCAAGCTGCTTTTAAAATAATTCGTTTATGCTCTTGCAAATGAAAACTGGGCACAAATTACGACCTGTGGGATCTCTAGGCAGACGTGGCCCTTAAGACCTGTATTCCTTAAGACGGGATGAAATATCCCAAGTACCTTTCCGCAGATGCTGTAGAAGCTGCAAGGATTATAAAGAGCAAGAAACAGTTCTACACCATTTATGCATTTGTCCAGCACTAGCGAGAAGCAGGCTACGTTTTCTAGGGGCACCCCTTTTTCGGGAACTCGGCGAATAAAGTGAAAAAGGCCCAAGACGCTTGACAAGATTCGAAAAGAACTCAGGATGGTTCAGCAAGGGGGAGTATGCGTTTAGACGCTGGTATCACAACAGGCCTCTATATAATGGCCTAACTGTGTCGGTGGTTATCAGTGGCAGCCACACCCACCTACCTACCTATTTGTGTCTTGTTCATATTACAATATTAAAAGTACAAATGAATATTATTGTGTGGTAAGAATATCTATTTCATAGTTTATTGGAACCCTGTCGGAATATTAGAATAAAATCAAGATATCTTTTTCATCCATATTTTAATTTGTATTTTGGCACCCGAAAGGGTAAATCGAAGAGTGTGAGGGCCTTCAGAACGCTTCAAAACAACGGTAAATTCCTGGAAGGATTTTTGTTAAAATTAGTTAATTTTGTTAAGCATCGCTCAACAAATTTTTTTTCCTCAAGAAAGATATCTTTTGCATTTGTTGGTTGCATTATTTCGTATATTTTGCCAATTCCCTGCTACAAATGCTAGTTATAGAAGATCTTATTTAAGTCCAAAAATTTTAACTACCAAGTAAAGCCAGAAAAATTTACTGAATGATTCCGCAATAAGAAAAGTGTGCGTTCATTGCTCTTTTATAACTAATAAGTACAAGTCTTTCTTCGTAAAATTTTTGTACAGTATTTTTTTTTTTTATAAAATATAGTTCAATAAGAAAAAATTCTGCAATATATTAAAAGTGAAGAATTTTTAATAAGAAAATTAAAAAAAAAAATTTGGTATGCAGATTTATATAGATATTGACGAAAAAATATCACAATCGGAAAACATTATAAAACTTAAAAACAAAACACAAAAAAAAAGGTTCTCCCAAAAAAAATCACTCTAGATCTGCCATTCTTGGAGGATCTATGTAATTTTAGTTTCAAAAGAAATATTAAAAATGTAAATAATTTGTTAAGCGCTAAGTTACCAAAAGAAACGCTTCAAATGAAAAAAAGTGCTGAAAAAATATTTTTTTATTTTTGAACTCATGGTCTAGGAACCTGAAAATGTGCTTCCCCTAAATAAAGTACTCTTCAAACTTTGTGTACAACTGAAAAAAAATACAGAGAATAGCAAAATCTAAAAAAAAAACTGTAGAGTGTTTTGGAGGACATTCAATGATAACGCAACAAAGTGCAGTTGCAAGCACTGTAAAAGGGCCGTTGACAATTTTTGACAGCTTATTATTATTTTTTTTTTTTGATTAGGTGCTATAGTTGTGAAACGCATTATATTTTATTTTAAATCTTTAACTGCAAATCCTACATAAAAATTGTTATTTTCTGTGATTTAGCAAGTTAATACAAAGTGCGATTTATAAATGATTTCTAAGTAAAAATAAAAAAAAATACTAGCACACAATATGAAATCATGTAAACAACAAAAATATTGCGCAAGTAATGACTCAAGCAGATGCCGGAAACAAATAACAAAAGGAGTGTTTGTGTTTGAGCATTTCAACAGTAGTGAGTGAAATTTAAGAAAAACGCATTTTTCAAAATTTTTGTGAAAATCACTGAATCATAAACAGACATAAAAAGTGCTGCCAAAAATGTATTTCTCATTGTCGAATGCGAGATTTGTTGACGATATTGAATATACAGTGTCTACATAAATACTACAAGCGGAAAACGAAATTTTCGTACTCGTACATTTGTAAGTCATATGCAATTTTTGCATGGGCAAACGTATAAGTATGTAGTATGTATGTATGCATAACATACAAATGCATGACAGCAAATCAACAGACAGAAGAATAATAAATGAAAGCGCTCCTGTGCACACACAATTTGTTGGTGGAGGGTTGGCACACATGTCGATCGCGTCTGACATGCAACAGATGTGTGCCATCAACGTCGAACGCAACAACCAATACAAAAGATATCAAGTCGCTAGCTATGTATAACAACAACAAATGATTTTAACAATTCCACGATAAAAATCAAATGAGAATTGTAGTAAATCCATCCATATACATACGAGTATGAGCAATGAACACGAACAATTACTATAAGCAACAATAACTACAGCGAAATCATCACCCGCAACTCAAAAAAAAATTCCAAAAGGAAAAAGGGGAACAAATTGGAAAAAGAGTGGCAGCAGCAGCAATTAGCGAAGCAACGATAATGATCGAAAATCAATTGACGACACACTTTAGTCATCGAGTAAATACGTACATACATACATATGTACATACAAATGAGTAAATATGTATATAATAAATAGTGGCAATAGCAGCACGCACACTGCTCCCCTACGCGACGGCTTGGCTTTGGCGCAAGAAGAGTGAAATAATGTAAATTTCGTTGTGGAAGGACAAACTTGTTTGGATATACATACATACTTACATATGTACCTACTCGTACTAAAAATAACTACAAATTTTCACAATTTCAATTGCTTCAAGGTTTGCATATTGTAAACTCGCATTTATTTCCAAAAAAACATTTATAACTTATTTAAGTAAGGAGTTGTAGTTGGCATTTGGGTGAAAAATGTCGCAGCTGCGTTGGATTTACGTTTGTTGCACGTTCGTTGTGGCACAAATGCTTTGCCACACTGCTGCAGCTATGAAAGGTGCGTATGACACTTACTTACTTACTCACGTACATACTAAATATATAAACACATACTTATATACATACTTACATATATAGAAATACTCGTAGCTCATTTACTCATTGTACTTTTGTGTTCTTATTTACTTAGGAACATCTTTCTTATCTTACAGTTGCATTTGCTTAATTTCGTTATATCTTTCATCTATTTTTATTTTCCCAAATAATTTCTTTGTAATGGATAAAGTCATTAAATAAAATACAGCTGTGTTGGTTTTTGATCGCCATATGTGGTAGCCAGGACTTTGTTGTAGATAATCGTTGAGGCAATTTGTTAAATTAATTGAACTTAAAGGAAAGTATAAAAAAAAAAAAATGTAGGAAATGATTACTTAAGACCAGCACTTAAGCGGCGATATCGCGTATTTTTGGGTAGGAACACGAATTGTGATACGATACCTTATCGATTCTTCTGCCGTTCGAAATCGATTTACTCTATTCGATAGATACATAGATATATTCTCATATCGAGTTCATTAAACTCTATATCATATCGAGTTTTCGAGGAAACTAAAAAAACTTTTTTTTTATCCCTCATCACTGCAGGCAAACGTTCATTTTGCGTGGATATTTGATGTGTTGATAGAATCATTTGTAAGATGGCGTCGAACAAGCTCGCTGAATTTAACTGAACAAATGCTTGAAATACTACAGAAAATGTATTATTTTACTTCCAAGTACATAATCATTATAAATACAATGAACAACAACCAAATTTTCGTTTTGAGCATATAGACGACGACGAGACAGGTACATCACGGATCGATATCTTTCTGGCAACACTTACTACCTTACATCGTCCACTGAACAAATTCATTTTTATCAGGTTGCGATCCAACATGATTCTCCAATTTGTCTCTTACCTTTCATTGCTGGTGAATATTAAAAGTTTTACAAAATATAATTTACAAAAATATGCAAGTGGTTGGTTGAAAGAGTATTTGAAATTGAAAGTGTACATATAAGTGTATTATAAAAAAAAAAATCAAAAGATAGAAAATTAGTTCTTAAAAGCAAGCAAAAAGTTTAAGAAAAACATAAAAACCAAAAGTAAATTATGCCTACCTCAAAATAAAAAATAGTATTAAATAAGTAAAAAATAAAAATACAAATAAAATAAATCGTAAATATATGTTTCAGGCCAATTGGATAATCACGTTTGAATTCAAGTTGAGAATAAACTTTTTCTCAACTTGAGAAGTATTAACTTTTTTTTCTCAACTTGAGAAGTATTTTTATTTCAATATAAAGAAAAATGCCCATTTTTCTGTGAATGCTATGGTTCTCCAGTGAAGACGCTTTTATGAAACTTTGAAAATTTTAAAAATACCTCAGTCCTTAGTTTTAACTCAAGTGAAGCTCAAAACTTAAGTTTAATTATATTCTTCTATGATAACGATGAAATGAAGCTATTGGTACACTTCAAATGGAAAAATTCCAATAGGCAAATTAAAATTTAATATAATATTATTGCTACATACGGCTTTCATCTTCACAATTTCGTATGAAAATAAATCTCTAAAATAGTTAAGCCATCAAGTTTAAGAGAGCTCAATTGCCTTTAAAGACCACGCGTGTGCTATCGCTCCATGTTTCTTCTTGTATGTAGCACAGCTTATTTTAAATTACAAATTTTTCTTATCCCACTTCTAATCCACCGAAATATTTATAAAGTATGCGTGACTTTCGCTTAAACTCATATTTAGTCGGTAAAGCTCGGCTTAGTTCAAATCAAAAGCTTACTTATTTTAAATACGATTTCTCAGCAAGAATTTGTACAGGATCAAAGGTCTTATTGTTTGTAGCAAAACGACGGCAGCGAAAATTAGGGTAGCAAATGCGTTGTTGAACCACAAAACGTGGCATTTGCATACATATTTTATGTCGTGACTTGTTTGTGCGCTTTGTACTTAAATCGGCGCGTTTTGCTTTGTACGCTTCGACAGTACTTAAACCTGACGAATGAATAAGTGGAAATACAACCATGCAGCTGAATTCTTTTGAGAAAAATTCCAATACTTGAACGATTGTAAGTAGGCACTTCAAAGCATTAAAAGGGGCAGCAGGTCGAGAGGGGTAGAAATATGGGTAAAAAAAAGGGAAGAAGTATCTAAAAAAGAAATTCAAGCTCAAAAGAGTTTTTGGTTTTGAATAACATACATACATATATGTATGTTTTTATACATAATAAGCGGACATAAGATTTACCTTCAATCTGAGATTTTGATTTTTAAATATAGATATTTAATTGACTTCGCATTCGGGAAGAAATTCCACTCGATTATTTAAAAAAAAAGTGCTTAGAGTTTCGTTTTTGGAGTATAAACTGATTTATTTAAGTATTTATACTTATACTATTATTTGAAATAAACATTGTTTCAAACAAAAAAAAAAAACTGTGTATTTGTAGGTAACCTGAAACCAAAAAGATATAACGAGTATAATTTTTAATCAAGCAAAGAATAAAAATTTACACTCAAAAATACTCAAAAAATAATTATAATCTGCATTTGTAATATTTCGACGCACACCTAGGAACGCTTTCCATTAATTCAGGATAGTGTTCCATATTTTTCATAAATGAAAATCCTTGAGGTGCAACTGCGTGCAGGTTCCACTTCTTTATCCTCAGAAAGCTTGCCAAGAATTCGCGGCGGTTCTTTGGTTCAATTCTAGTTGGCTTCGTGTGGTGTAAGAGTGTAATTCACGAGAGTTTCCGTCAACCCAGAATTAAAATATAGATATGAAATTTCGCTGCCCAACTTGCGCGTATTTAATATACCATCGATCTTGCCATTACCGTATCGTACATAA
The DNA here is from genome assembly GCA_963971545.1 of Philophylla caesio. Lineage (NCBI taxonomy): Eukaryota > Metazoa > Arthropoda > Insecta > Diptera > Tephritidae > Philophylla > Philophylla caesio. The sequence goes on along the minus strand of OZ020609.1, from coordinate 70,855,552 downwards.
CGTTATTTGTTGTACTGTTGTGTTGATACTTCTGCCTTCCTCTTATTATTTAGTTATCCACAGAATTTTCCTGTCTCGCGCTAGCAAGTTTATAGGTAAAGTGCAACTTATCACTAATAATGCTAGTCCGAACTCCGTACGGTACATGCATATCACTCTCACTGTAATGTTGGTAGTCTATTTTTAAGACGTCAGCCCATAACTTGAATCAATAGAATAATACTGAGTGTTTGATTGATAGAAACCGTACACTTCGGTAAGATTCTATCTTGCCTGCTTGCTGCAATTGCGCTGTAAATTTTAGTATGTTGCTCAGTTGTTTTACCAGCGAATTTTTAAATAAAACCTTTTCTTTGACTTTTCTTATGGCCTGGCCAAGATTTGAAATAGTAAGCACTCGGCTACAGGCCGCCGCAATATTCCCATAAATATTTATCATGCAACGCCACTGATGCTCCACTCCAGGACTCAACAACGTCACAAACAAGGCTACATTGTTGCGATGAAAGAAAAATGCAGCAGACAACATGATCAGTGCCACAGATAGACAAAAATTGCAACAGATTCGACATACAAACGGACGGACGGACGGAAGAACAGCCTGACAGCCAGCCGATTGGCTAGTAACTCGAGTGCTGTGACAACGCGTCGTGCGCTCGCGCATTTTTCACGCCTGCCATTTGACTTGGGGTGCGCGCCACTTTTCGCAGCTGCAGCAATGAAGACAGCAGTAAAAACCGAAACAAAAATGAAGTTAAAAAAAATGTGCAACATTAAAACAACTGACAGCAGGCTGCAACGCACATTTAGTACATGCGAAATTTTTCTTTAAATAAAACGCAAATCCAGCGAATTTTTATTTTCCAATCGCCGTTTTTGTTCTTTTTAATTTTACAAAAATATACCAAAATGTTTCTCATGTCGCAGTCGTGACGTCACTTTTTCCGCTTTTGGTTGTAGAGACATATGTATGTATGTACATACGAGTACATATTCTATTCTAGTGATGAATCATCACGGCATCAATGTTGGCCGGCAACAACTCGGCCACTGCGCCCGTTTGGGCCTTTTCTCGCTCACCGTTTCGGCCCGGCTGTGCAAATTCACACATTTTGTTCGATTTGATTTTTTAATGGCCTCTGTGTTCTATTCTGGTTTGTAATATTTTAATTTTTTTTGGCAGCTGACTTGTTGTCGTGTGGCCTGGTTGGTTAGTTTTCTGTTGTCATTTCTTTTTTGTTCTTTTGTGTGAATGAGTGACCAAAGTTTTCTCAGCGCACACTATTTTCGCGCGTTAATTACTCGCCTGTGTGCCAATTTCTGTTGATGACCAAGCGGACGTGGAAAATTAGCTACGCTTTTACTATGCTCTAATTTATTTATTTGTTAATATGAATTTAGGAGGTAATAAATTTTATTTTAAAAACAAACAGTTTTTTAATACATATTTAGTAATGCATTTTCTCGCAAAGTGGAAAAAAATAATTCTTAAACATTTTTTTTCAAACTTTCAATATACTCGTATTATGTAATTTTTTTTTAAATGAAATTAAATGTACATTCAGAATCCATAAAAAATAAATTTGAAAGTGTTGAGTTTCACAAGCCGGAGTAACTTCTTTGACATGAAGAGGGTTCCAATTGCGCATCCCTTAGTTCCCGCTCCATGAGGCCCGTCTTTCGGAGCGTGAAGAATACGTAGTCAGGGCTAAACCCAGCAGCTCCTTATCCGGTTTTAATGGTCCAAGTGTACCATTGCATATTCTCCAAACAATATGCGTCACTATTTCTTTGTTCTGTTCAGTGGGTGTCCGACATTCCCCATTGAACCGTGGCGTTTCGAATCTGCAGACCAGTTATCTGCCCAGTTTTTCTGAGTCTTGAAGCGTCCTGTGAAATTTCTTAATGTTCAATACAGTATTACACGCTTTTTGAATGTCGCTAGTTTCGTCGCAAAATTATCATCAGTCGGGTATCCGCACTCCAGGCTATCGATGTTTGACTTCATCAAGTTGACTTTAATTATAATAGCTTCTCCTTCGAATCTACAAACTTCCGACTTTCCAGAAGTTGAAAGCTATTGCCTTTGCCAGTGGTATAAGAAATCTAGAGGGTTGCTTTGAAAGAACCGAGGGAATTTACATTAAATATTATTAGCGATTACCGATTGGGTTCCTCGGTCTACGCCAGGCGGATAATCTTTCGTTCCCCCAAAGTGACTGCGCGTTTGGGCGGTGGTCATATGTTGGCCTGCAGACGAAGAAGGAAATGCATCTGTTTCACGGATTTCAGTTCATTTGCTTTTCGTCTATGATACCAGGAATTTGATCAAACTAGTTGCTGCTGTCACCATAAAACAGAATGTTCTAATTGTTGGTTAAAGGTCGTCTAATTGTTGTGCCTAACTAAGAGCGTTGATTGTTAAGCTTGTCAGGTTGAATTCATTTAATTTGAAAAAACTATATTTTTTAAAAGAAATCGTCTTATTATCTAAATGTTCAACTTGTTATTTCAAAGAAGACTGTTACAAGCATTTATCCCATATTAAACCCTTCAGAATGTCACTGCGCCATCTATTGGTTAGCAACTCAAGCTCTTGACACTCACCCTTTTCGGTATAGCTTTAAAACAGCGTCTCGCAGAATGGCGCTTCAGGTAGCAGGTGTTTATTTGTAGCTCGCTGAAAGTCAATGGCTTGGAAACATCGTTTTGCAGATTACTGCTCTCAGACGGCAAGACTAACAATATGGACGATTTTGTTTTGTCTCGACAGCCCCGTAACTTGGTTTGCCTTGTGCTAGAATCTGTTGTTACATGCTATAATGTTTCAAGCATCGATGAAGTCGAACAGCTTCATTTCGATAACAGAGGTTTTGTCATGAAATACAGATTTCTGACTGGACAAGTCGGCAAGCTCGATTTCTTCTTTATATTAAAGCGGATGTGGCGTTCCAACATGCAACGAGCTGCATCCGCTCCCGACGCGAGCGTTATCTCAAATTAGTGAGAAGTTTAAGACTTTCGTCCAATGGGCTACACGCCTGTTCTTCGCTATTATACATGGCTGCTGTGAAAGACGTCGCAAGAACGAATAGTTTCCTTACCTTGTTCGGACCTTCACTCTTTTGTGGACAATAACCAGCCGAACAGGGGGGGCCCCTTTATATTCTAGATGCAAATATTTGAATCATAATCCTTAAACTTTTGCTGTGATCGTCGTCAAAAACAGAGATATCACAAGGACTAATGCTTTTCGGAAGTAGTTTTTCATTGGTCGCATATCCTGCTTTTTATCAGATCATGGGGAAATGTATACATTCCATTTAGCCCAAAAAATGTATTGTGAACTGAACTGCTAGTAATATTAATTGACCAAAAAGCCAATATATAAAAGCCCGAACTGTTTGATACATTCAAGTCAGTATGCCTGAGTATCTATAACTATGTCATCAGAATGACTTGTTCTTTGAATTAAAAATGTCTTACTATAAAAGTGACATATAACGTTCGCACACATGTGTCTGTATATATTTTCACCTAAAAGTATATTGTTTTCCTAGTAAACATATTCGAAATTGGGCACAATGCTCTTTTATGATTTACTATTTTTAGCCGATCGAAAGACATGTAAAACATGTAGTGATTTTTCCACAACAACAACAACAACTTAGCTGCTGGTGCTACTCCTCCAAATTTATCGTGTAAATACTTCAATAAACAAACAATTTTATATAAAATAAAAACACCTACATACCATTTGTGGTACTTAATTAGTGACAAAAAAAGTTTTGAATGATTTTTTGTTGCTTACTAACAACAGCACCAACTGTCAATGCCAACACGTCGTGTCGCAAAGTAAGGAAAACTTTACAAAGAGAAAAAATATATTTAGTAATATCATAACTCACAGCTTACAGCATTTATTGAGTGCAGCAAGCAGGCAAAATAAAGGAACAGCCACATAGCACTCTGTTTATAGGCATACATATATATATATATATATATTTCACATTTGTTTTGTCCATACATAAGGTCTTTGTCTTGCACTTCACGATCGCCAAAAAATATTCTGTGAAACAACAAAAATCAACCATAAAAATAAATCTTAGCTTGCAGTAGCAATTTTCTTTAGTATTTACGTGTATTCATTTATTTGTATGTCTCAAGCCACAAAAGGCAAGCGCATGCTTGAACGATTATGGTGTAGTCAGTCGGTGTATATCAAAAGCGTGCACCTTCCCTCCGGAGCTTTAAATTGTCAATGTATGCCATTTATTAGAAAAATCGACAGTCACGCACATACACATAAAAAGTTGAGCGGCCAATTAGAAGAAGAATTATATGGACAGTGATGCATAGAATTTTCTTGAAAATGCTCTTAATTGATACACACCTGAAAACTATTTTTAACAATTTCCAATAAATTTATTGCTCACATTTTTGACATTTCCGTTGCAAAAGACAGTAGGCAAGTTCGGGTACGGATAATTATTGAAAGTTTTTGAAAACTATCAGCTTTTAGCGTTCGCCTACGCCAAAAACTAACAAAGTAGGGGAAATTGAGAGAGCAAAGTGACATTTAAATTTGAGGGGAAGCTGCTTGGTTTCTGCTGGAAAAATGTTTGCCAGCAGAAATTTGCCAACAGCAAAACAGCTGATTAAAAACAGATGATTCCAATTCGCATAATTACGAAATTATTGTTTAAGAATTTTAAAGGTGGAGTTGGTTAAGTTTCCTTAGTAGAATGTTTCAAGAAAACACTAATGCAATGTTTTCCATTTTGCATATTTGGATGCGGACAAGAATTCAATCAGCTGTTCGTTGAATTTGCAAGTTTCTGCAAATTTTGCGTTCGCGTACTGTTGCGGATATTTTTCTTTTGTGAGAGAAGAGAAGACAATTCCACTGAATTTTGCTGATTGTAAACGAACGTACCTAGTAACATGAGAAAATTGGATCCTCTAAGTGGCGATCGGGTTATGAATGCAAGACTATACATTCGAGCATATTTGCGGCAATTTAAAAAATTGTAAAACTAACAAATTTTTGAAGAAGTTCTAAAATTTTAACCTTGGAGGTACACTAGGAACTAAATGAACTAAATGCGCATTTATGGTTCAGCTTGAATGCGCGATAATAAAGGATGTGTTTAAAGAATTTTACATATTTAAAAAAAATCTACCTTTTAACCAAACCAAAAATAGTCTACCAATTTAGTACATAACTATCAAAGTGACAACACTGGTCGAGATTAATATAATAATTTTTACCACAGTTAAAATTATTATGTAAAAGATAATTATTTTTAAAAAATTCAGCCAATTATTCAGTAACATATTAAATTAAATATTTACAGCGGCAGCTCAGTTTTGTCAAAAATGTGTATAATAACGTCTCTCGTGATAAAAATATACCTTCTTTTTTTAATTATCAAGTAAGTACTTATATAAACGAAATTTTTGGATTGTTTCCAATTTTTTTATTTGGATTTTATTTTATTGTCTCAAAACTTACGGGCCGAAAATATGCTTGCACATACTTAGATACCTTGAAAAAAGCTTAAATTTTCTAAAGGACTTTTGATTTTGAGCGATTAACTTCTTTAAGAAGTGGAGGCGTGAAACGTGTTCGTGAGATTTTTAAATGGTAACTTTGGATGGATTTTACAAATTTCCACAAACAATTTCATTTGGTTCTGGTCGGTCCATTTTCCATTGGCCAGAAACAAAATTTATTAATTTTCAAAATATTTTTTTTTTTCAGTAACAACTACTGTATTTTTTATATAATCAAATGCAGTCAGTTATCCTTTTAAAAGTTAGTATTCAAGTACTTTAAGTATACTTTCTTTTACTCCTCTAATTTCCCAGAACGGATATTTGTATACATATATATACAATCTATATGTATATATATTAATATATACTCGTATATAAAGATGTACTACATTTTTCGAAACTGAAATTTAAACAATTTAATCAAATTTTTTCTTTTATTTCTTAGAGTTGTTAATTAAAATGCAGTTCAATTAAATTAAATAATATTACAATTTCGAGAAAATATATTAAAATTTTTTGCGTACGCGATTTTGTAGCGCATTCAATTTTAAGCTGAACGTTTCATGTGATTAAAGATTATAGTTAATTTTTGAAAAATTGTTCGTGTTCGAAAATATATAATTTTTGTATACAATATTAGCCAAAAAAAAATTACAGGTACTATATTGTGCCTTTTAGCTACTTGACCTTTGCAATTTATGGTATTTAATTTGTTGGACAAACCCAAACTATAACTTTCAAAAAGTAGACGACTTTGTTTGCTTAGAAAAATTCAAAGTAACATTTTTTTCCTGGCCGAAGGTGGCTCATTGTGTCCGATCATAAAAAAATTCCCTCTTAATTTTTTTTGGTAAGATTACGATTACGAAACTGAAGTCGATATTTTTACATTCAAATAGCAGATCCACAATCGTGATGAAATTTAAAAAAAATGTATTAATATACAATATGGCTATTGAATAGTTAAATATTTGTATAAACTTCGTTTTTTCGTTCCCATAATTTTATCCACCTATATTTGCGAGACAGTCCAATATGGCAGCGCTAGGTATTTTGCTTATATGCGATGTGCTGAAGACGATATAAGAAATAGTTAATCCTTTAATAATAAAACTAATCTAGTTTTTATCCTGAAAAACTGCAAGTGAAATTCTAAACATTAGCACGTTTTGTGTAATATCTCTCAGCAACAAGGACAACTCAGAAAAAATACATACTATTATGAGTACATATATAATATAATACTTGTATATAACATACATATTTCTTGAAACGATCACAAATCCTTTCTTTCTCGCAATGATTGTATATTTACACGCATCGAGCTATTCCAAATGCAAACAGACCTTAAAAATGATGCATCTGTTGCCATATTTTCTCATTGCACCCACGACAGCAATCGGGCAGCAGCAAATGACAGCACTCAACGTCTATGCAGAGGCACAATAACAATTTGTTGCAACTAGCAGTAATGTGACTGCAGCAATTGCCAGGCGTTGCGAGTGTGTATTTTTTTTTTTTAATTATTTTTTTTACAAAAAAGCGAATGCATTTTTCTTTGTTGAGCGCAAAGTGTTGTATGTCGTACTTAAAGTCCTACGAATACAATCAGACATTGCGACAATGACAGTTGCTGCTTGAAAACAAATAGATTTTAAAGTACGCCTATCTTTATTTTTTATGTCCATTTCAATGTGCCACTCGTACTTGCCGCTTTGTGTACGCCACAAGTCACTTATGCAAATTGAATTTATTGTTTTGCCACTTCAACATTGAGTGGCGCACGCACGCATTTCACGAAAAGAAATATCTTTTCTTCTCATTCAATTTTTGTCCAGCAATTGCATTTGTTGTTAATGTCGGCGTTCGCCAAGTGACCGTGGCGGGGCCGCGATTTTTGTCACCAATGACGCTAGCGCTAGCACCATCACCATACCACACACACAAGTCTTTCTAAATATACACACATACGTACATAGCACATATACATATGCGTAGGTATGTTTGTATGTGTAGCCGGTGTTGATGTGCACAATGTTAAAGTTGTCATTTCTTATCGTCGCGTTGTGTGACATTTGAGGCATGTGTGCAGACATGTTTGTGCATACATTTCCACACAAAAGTATGTTTGAAAAGAAACACATTTGCCATGTGTGGCATACAGTGGGTGAAAAACCTATGCATACCCTGATTTATTTTAAATATTTTTCGGTAATTTTCAAAAAAGCTAGGGCTAAATATTAAAATCAAAACCATTTAAATTTTCAAAGTTTGTACAGAAGTAAATTTTTTAATATAAACACTTTTTAATCAGAGTTTGTAATAAAAATCTGGGTATGCAGTTTCGTAGTCCATTCAATTCCAATTTGACAAAGTGTAATGTTTAAGTCCCTAAAATTACCACTGATTTTTTTAATTATTTCCGCCGAGGATTTTGCGTATTTTCTTTCATAAAAAACAAGATTTTTTTCATGTGTTGTATGGAAAATAATCCGCAACATTCTCCAAAACTGCATACTCAGTATATTTCTGAAATCAGTGTATTTATAGTTTTCCCGCAAGCTGTTCACAAGACACACAGTAGCTCACCAGAGAATTTTTTAATTATGTTTACTACGCTTTTGATGATAAATATATGTATTTTCATACCACAAAAAAAAAAATGAAATCCCAAATATATTTTAAATTTAAAAAACTAACAATCGAAATTTAAAACTTTAGTCAAAATTCTAGAAAAATTCTAGATACGCAGTTTTATGCCCCAATGAGTTTAAGTATTAAAACGTATGTAAGTCTCAGGTGGCTAAAGGGTACAGATTTTTGACAATTTTGTTCACCTTTCTTCCATACAAAGCCTGAACGAAATATCTTTTTATTTGAAAAAAAAAAAACATTTAAATCCCAAAAATTACAGATAAATTTTTGCCACGTGTGAAACGTGCACATTAAAGAACTAAAACAAAATGAGTAACTTTATATGCAGTATTTTTTGAGATCTCTGTTTAAAACTTTGGAATTTGAAATTAAATTTTTTTTTTTTTACGAAGTTTGAAACTTAGTTATGCATACGATATGCAGATTTTATTTACAAAATTAACTATAGTTTTTTTTTTAATAAACAGAAAATATTCATCATAAAAAAAAGGTTGTGATAATTATAAAAAAAAATCTCTAGAGACTAACTAATGTGAGTCACTGTATGTCCTGCATATGCGCCTGGGACAGAGTTTGTGATGTTGCTTAGTCGGAATGTAAATAAATAAATAATGTGATAACCACAAAACATGTAAGCACTCGCTCAAAACGCCGGCTGCAGGTCAAAGTTGTGGCAAGATATTTAATTTGTGTGCGCTGCGGAATACAACGAAAGTGTTAACTGTGATACTTGGAATTCCCATTGTGAAATCACAAGTAAACATTTTATTCAGATGCATATTTCCACAAAACAAAGATATTTTTTTTTATATTTATCGCAATAAGAAATAGTAAGTGAAACTGCTATAACTACCTAGTGTGAAAAATGATATTATCCGCGGGTATAGAGAGGGACTTAGAAAATTGATAAAATGGATAGCAAATTAGATTGTCGTTCAGAATTATTATTGTTCTGTAAACTTGTGAGGTTCTTTGAAAAATCTTAGTATTTTCTCGATGGTGTGGGAATGCTGCAGTCAAGGCATATTCAATAGGTAGGCGCAGTAGAAAAATTGTAAAAAAAAATTATTTTTACTTTTTTGTTGACAATTAGTTTTCTGAATGCGAGAATCTCAATAAGTTTTTGTGAAAATTTTAAAGTTTTTGTATAATAAAACATTATTTATTAAATTATTTACTGAAATATAGTATATGTGGGGTTAATTTCGGAAGGCAAGATCAAAATAGCAATAACGTCCGTTTTTTAAAGAGCATTATTTAACTTTTGTAACTATTTATTAACGTATGTATGTTACATAAAAAGATTTACATTATGGGGAAGCGACTTCAGTGTTTATATGCTTATAAGAATTGGTTCTTCAAGAACCCGTGATTGAAACAAAACCAAATTGATGTGGGAAAATCAGTGAGGTTCTACATTCCCGAAAAAAAATTAATCGCTGGACAGACATTGTTACATTGCTGGTACAGTATGAATGCATTTGCTCCATATTTGGACATTTTGTTATTTGGCGATTTGTCTCTTTTAATTTTGCGATCCTAAAAAACTAAAATGTCGTACTGCGCGCAGGTTTCACCAGCAATTTATGGTAAATACAATTTTAATATTATTTTTGTCAGTTTTCTTATAAAATTTATTCGTTGTAGTTACACTTAATGTAAACTGATTTGTACTTTTTCCTAAGAACGGTCTTCTTTTCTTCCCGTTTCACATATACCTCCTAAATACAACATTGAGCTAAGGGCGTTCAAACTGGCGTTGTCAAAACGTACAAAACCTGTCATTATTCCAACATGCTCAACTTTTTACATTGAATTGTACTGGAAACATTCTTATCACAAAGAAATACAAAATTTGACAATTAAAATTAAAATAAAAAAATGAAAAAAGTTCAAAAAAAAAGTTTGTTGCTCCTATTTAATGTGCATTGGATGCAGCGTAGTCTGGATACATACTGCACCACCATATCTTTTAGTTAAATTAGTATGAAAAATTTTGAAGGAATTTTAAGATAGCTAGGCAATCACTGCATAGTTTGATTTGCAGTATGTTTAATATAAAAACCCCTGTGTGCACATCTAATGTGTACCCGGATTAAACCTTAAGGTGATGTTAACTACTGATTACTGCGGGCATCTCCACGATGAGATTGTCATATTTATCGCAATAATAACTTTTCTCCCCAATAGTTAGCATATGAATAGATATTATTATACTAATTATTATTATTGTTATTATTAGGGTATCGTTCCGCAGAAATCCAAATAGATTTATTGTCTTAATCCTTAAATTAGGCACACAAAATAATAATGGCAATCTATCCAAATTGCTAAAAATATAAGTCTTTTAATAGTTATTTTGAGTTAAATACATTTTCTAAGTAAATGATAACGATTTTTATTTGTGTTATTGATTTTGGCCATATTGTTTGGGTCGATTGGCTTTTTAAAATGCTCTATAGGAAAAAAACAAAAATGCTCAATCAAAAGTGATAAGAGAAAGAAACTTTCGACTCATCGATAACTTATATTTTTGAGACTTGCACAAGTTTTTTCATAATAATTATCAGCGAGATAAATGATTTTAACTTTTCCAATACTTTTGTTTTAGAACTTACATATGTTTATAAAATGATAGTTAAAAGGTATAGAAGATATATATAAAATATATATATAAATACTAATAACTAGGCGGGATTTTGTCATGGCTATTTCGAGATTATTTCGGTACTTAAGCATTGCATATTTGATTAATATTTCCGCACTTTTTGGAAAAGTCTTGAACTACACCTTTTCCACAGGTGTTTCGGAAAAACAAAAAATTAAATTTTTTCGGGAAAACGCAAACGTATTTCATTTTGTCTTTTCTGAAATACAAATGTGTATTTTGAAATACATTTGTGTTTTTCTGAAATACAATTGATTTTACAACTGATTTTAATTTGCGTTTTTCTGAAATTCTGTTGGAAAAGCAATAATCCACAATGTTTCCTATCTAGATCCGAACTGCCTTGCAGCAGGTGCGAAATATATCCGAACTCGGATAAAAAACTGAAAAATAATTTGAAACTTTCAAGATTTTATATTTCTATTCTTTAAAGGACATTGGAGTTTTTAATGAAAAATATCCTTGATATTTTAAAGTTCTTTAAAACAAGCTAAGAATTTAATTGAGAAAAACTTAAAAAGGAGTTTGCAAGTGTATCGATAATTGTGTAAAATTTACTGTCGCAAAATGTGTTTTTCGTGTATAATTTATAATCTTGTAGCGGTATTAAAGCAATATTTTTTAAAATTAAGTTTGAGTCCGTTTATTTTATTCCACGATTTTTTCTAACTTATTTACCACTCTAAATACAAAGACACATAAACGAAAACAAAATTTCGTTTCGCATAAGTCCATATAAATTTGCTATTAAGAACTGAAAAAAAATCATTTCAAAGTTGGAAGGAAATAAAGTTTGCTCCATTTGCTGCTAATTTTCACTCGTAAATAATGAAAAAAAAGCAAACAAAGGCATCGTTGTTCATTAACTCTCGGTTGCAATAAGCTAAACTCTTAGTTCCCCCAGATTGTTTATTTATTTTTTCTGAAATTTGGCATTTTCAAGTGTTGCATGCAGCTGTTCTAAAATACTCTTGTTTATGAAGTGGCAATGCCTTTGTTGCATGTACTACTTGGTTGTTTTGCCTAAATAATGACGACACTTGAATAAAGTAGCGCACGCAGTTGAAACTAAAATTGCGAAATTTAGTCTCATACAAAATATTGCGGTATAAAGTGTGTATTTATGTGTGCCATCTTCTTTATAGGCGCTGTAAGCGCGTCTTATCGATTCCACTCTAAATATTTCGATGGTTTACTTATTACTTATTTACTATAAAAAGACATCATTTATCAAAACTGATGACAGATGCCGTCGAGACGAATTATGTCATGAGCGGGAAAACTCGGAGAAGTAATGCAGTGTGCAATTAACAATTTGGACATATTGGAAATTTTGGGGCGAATTTTTCATTTAACTAAACCCGTCCCTCTCACTAAGCGATACAAATATGCAATACATGAATGTTTTCAAGTCATACTCCTTCATGAATATGTAACTAAAAGTAATTTATCATCTAATGGGATACTTGTAAATCTGTTTATATATTTTGAAAACCATTATCGACTCTTATCTTTCCGGGAAAGGAATATTGAAATATTAAAAAGTAAAGCGTCGTACAAGCTGTGCATATATGTATGTACTTATATAATTTTGATCGAGTTTTGCCAAAACTGTGAATGTTCCCTCACTCGCCAGAAGCACATCGATGCTGTATCTGTCGTCGTCATTTATCAACTCTAGTTGAAGGAAGTTTACTCAGCCTGAGATCTTTAGAATTTGCAGCAACAAAGTTTGTACCTTCGCTCAGTCAGCCCACTCTCAATCTATACGCCATTCCGCGATATTGAGAGGTATCGGGAAATTAAAATGTAAAAGGTTTTGCCGATAAATAGTCTGGGGAAAAGACTTGGAAAAGCGTGAACAATCACTCGATGAGCCAACAAGAAAATCGCGATTTAAGTTTCGGAGTGCAATTTAATTAATTAGTTGACTATTATGTCTAATGTGGTACTTGAAGACCAAAAATGTTCTCCATTTTCCTTCAAAGGTGACACAATTACAAAACCAAAACTGAAATTAGAAAAAAGGTAGCACATTCAGATCGTCGCCACGTCCTACTCTTGCTTGACTATCTTTGGCGAGAGAAAATTCAAATTGGCTTTCAGCGCAAAACCTTTTTTTCTTATTAAATAAACATAATATTAAATATTAAAAAAAAAAAGTATCAGCCGAAGGTTTTATATAATATCAATTATTGAGCATGAGGTTTAAAAATATTTACTACTACCCAACTGCGTTTTCTTGAGAAATTTTACGAATTTGTATTTACTTTGATTCGTTTAATCGTTTTACACATAATTGCCCTGACACACGACAGCGTTTATTGTAATTTTGCTCCAAAATTAAATTCATTAAATGGTAATACATTTGCAGCAAAATAAAATGTGTATAGTCAGATATAAATGAGAGTTGCGGCTATTGTGTAAAATAATATAATAGCCCCGACAGACGATAGCGTTTATTGTAAATCATTGGTAATTTTGACTTAAACTCAAATTTTTAAATTGAACTTAAGTGTATTCAGATCAAATTTGACATGTTAATTAGTATTGTGGCTGTTATTATAAATTAATTCTGTAGGCTGTCTGGAGTTAAATACTTTCTATATCTTTTTTCTAATACTGCAAACTTTCACGCTTTTGCTATACATAAATATATTTTGTATTTCTTTCTCTAACAATTTCAGTTTCACTCTTCGGTGATGGCTATATAACGATGCCGCTGCAGGAGGCCAAAATGTCCACTAATATTCGCGTAAAATTTCGTACACAACAAGAGAACGCTTTCCTCTTTCTGGCCGCCGGCCGCACCGATTACTGTCTCATGCGACTGGAGGGTGCCGCAATTATCTTCACTTATAAAATTGATCGTGAAGTCATACAGGTAATTTAGTTGTTTAGTTCTTATGAAGTTTCCGTAACAGTATGCTTTTCCACAATTCAATTCTGCAGCTTCGTTCACCGAAGAAGCAACGTTTGAACGACTTGGAGTGGCACGATGTGGCCGTGCAACGCTACGAGAATAATATTACGCTGCAGGTGGATGGCAATATAATGCGCAAGACACTGCCGGCCGAAATGACTGCGCTGAATGTGCACTTTGGCACATTCCTTGGCGGGGTGGGCGACTTTCCCGCTGAGTATTTGACCGATGTGGTCGGCTTTCGCGGTTGTATATCGGATGTAAGTACACGTTGGAATGAGTACAGTAAACATGTACATAGCGGCTTGTGAATAACTTGGCTTTTTTAGGTATTTTACAACAACATCAATATCATAAAACGTGCCAAAGAGCGCACAGGCCACACAACAAGTATCGGCGTGACGTGGTCGTGCAGCAATGAATTCGACGGCACCACCAAGGATGCCATTAGCTTTCTCAACGAAGACTCATTTGCGCTAATGTCGAAAGAGTCCAACGCTGCTGGCGAGTCGTAAGTGGAAATATATATAAAATGATCAACTTTGCTAATATTTCCCCTCCTTGACAGACTTGCGATGCAGTTTCGCACCATGGACGAGGCTGGCGTGCTATTCTTCAATGGTGGCTATGATTTTGTGCTGTTGGAGATCGAAGAAGAAGCTGTGAAGTTAACATTCAATAAGGCTGGTAGTCTCGTACAACTTTCGCCCAACCAAAGTGTCTCGGATGGCAAATGGCATCGCCTTGTGTTGCGTTACAATGCCGCTATGGCTGAGTTGATACTCGATGATGTCGTCTACAGTGGCACACACGCCAAGGATACCAAAGTGACTATCAATTTAGAAAAGAGCATCTTCTTTGGCGGTGTACAAGAGGATATGCGGAGACGTTTGTTAAATAAAGGATTGCTTGTAAACGATCTCAGCTTCAAGGGTTGTATGCGTGCGCTGCAAGTAAATAATGTGGAGTTGGGATTTCCACAGATGAAGGTCTCACATCACTTGGGCGTGAATTGTGTTTGGAAATATCCGTGTGTGGAGCATAGGCCATGCTTGAAGAGCGGCATCTGCAATCAATATGGCGTGGATGAATTTATCTGCTATTGCGATCAGTCCTATTGCATTAAAGCTGACTATCAGGGACCATTTAAGGTAAGCTCAGAAAGTGATAATTTGAAAGGTTAACTCTTCCTTACTTACTTACATTTTTCTTTACCTACACAGATTTTCACCGAAACGAGCCCCGAACTTGAATTGCTCTATGTTTCACCGATGCAGTTACTCGAGGGTGGCACCGTCTTCTTATCATCACACTTCATCGACCTGTTAATCGATATGCGCAAATATCCCAGCCTAACCGACACATCCATCGTTTTCCACGTCGTACAGCAGCCCAAATATGGACAATTGCTACAATTCTCTGTGGAAAAGAATAATTTTGTACAGAGTCGCACATTCAGCCTAGTCGATCTGTCCACGGACAAAGTGAAATATGTGCACAATGGCATGGAGAACTTCAACGATCATGCCACGTTGGACATGCAAGTGTATGGCGATATGCACAAAGTGCCAGAGAACATTCTAGGCAAACATCGTTTCCTTTTGCACGCCAATGTAACGCCCATCAACGATCCGCCACAACTGCAGATTCCTATCAATAAAATATTGCGTGTAATCGAGGGCATTGAGCGTGTGCTGGATATGGATCTGTTTAATATAGATGACCCCGATAGTGCCGCGTCTGCTTTAATCTACACAATACTGCCTTCAACAAACTCAGCTGAAGCTTTTGGCCGCTTTATCGTAAATGGCATGATCACTATGGTGTTTTCCCAGGCAGATGTCAATTCGGCCAAAGTTAGTTTTCTCTACAATTCGACGACAACCGAGGCGTTCAGTTATCAAATACTGCTGCATGTCTCCGATGGTATTGAAACGAGTGATACTGTGTATCTGCCAGTGTCGGTGCATCCACTGGAATTGCGTTTGGTTAACAATACAGGCTTAATTATGATACACAAGTCTGCTTTGCCTATAAGTTCTGCGAATTTGTCGGTTGGCACGAATACGGCGGACGAGAATATCGATATTCGTTATGATATTGTGAAACCTCCGCAATATGGTGCCATACAGAGACTGCGTCAGATCGATTCTTCTTGGGTTAATGTGGATTGGTTTAGTGATAGTCAAATGCTGCTCGGACATATACGTTATATGCATGGTAGCGAGTTTCCATGGCAGGATGAGTTCAAGGTGGGTAAATAGTACTTAAATAAGATTTTCGCTTAATTTATGTATCATGCATTTCCTAATATGCTTTACTAATCATGAAACCAACAACCAGACCCGTTATCGTAAGCATCCATGTAATCACTCAGCAAATAATTACGCGACCCATTAAATTCATAAAGATGTTCGGTTAAAAATTACATCACACTTTTAATTTTATTTATTAGTTTATGGAAATAAGTTTGTGAATAATTCATTACTATTTCGCGACTAGTTTCGAACTACCTAGACATAGTGCCGAAGTAATCCCAAAAATGTCTCCTAAGATGATGTTCTAAAGAATTAGTTAAAATTGTTCAAATATGAGCTCGAACAAGATTCGAAGCGATTCTAAATTGATCTCACACTAGTTTCTGAACTATCCCTAAATGATGCTAAACAAATTCTAAAATGTTCCTGAAATAGATCTTGATTAGACTCAAAGTGATTCAGAACTAGGCCTCAAATAGTCTGTCAAACGAATTCCAAAATAATTCGTTATTAGTCATGAAGCTGTCCTAAATGATCGCGAACTAAGTCTGTTATGTTGTTGAAAAAGTCATGGAATTACTCCTGCATTGGCATTGGAATAGTCTCGAATAATTCCCAGATTGGCATCTCACGTATTATAAATTGCCCAAAAATGTATCCCAAATTAAAGCTTTTCTACTCACAAGAAGTATTTCTGCTGTGTTAACGGAAATTTAATCCAAACTTACCAAGATCGCATTTCCCAGGTCCGCTAGTCACTTTTATGGTATCAGCCGACCGCGACGTCACTATATCGCAATTTTTAAAAGCTTTTAAAACTGGCTTGATAATATAACGAAGTAAATTGATAAACCGTTCGAGTATATTTGCTTAAAATATATATTTCCGTGATAGTTTTAACTTTACGTTACTTTCAGTTATGTATTTTAGATAACCACTTACTATGCTCATAGTACGAGCACAAATATGCTACTATTTTCTGGATCGTACGCCCAAGTCAATTCATTACTCCATAAAATTTATGTGTCTTCTTTTATTTCCAGTTTATTGCATCCTATGGCTTCGTAACTACACAAACCTTTGATTTTCGCATTACGTTTACACGTCTGCGCATCAACGCTGCCAAACCCTCTGCCATAGCAATTAACGGTTCACAGGAATTTGTGCTAACCAGTGATATTTTAACTTACGAGACCGTGCCAATAGATACGTTTCCGCGAAATATAATCTACAAGATTGTCAAGCCAACTAAATATGGCGCCATCTATGTCGAAGGTTCACGCAAATTTGCGAAGGTAAGTCGTAGAATGAGTAATAAAATCTAACTAAATAACTTACTATTTTTATCCTAACAGGAAATGGACTCGTTCACCCAACTAGATATTGATAAAAATCGTATACGTTATAAAACGCATCTCACGAGCTATGCGAGTTTTATCGATTATCTGGAGTTCGTTGTATCCGTTGCAGAGTGTGATGATGTTACGGGTCGATTGAAAATACTATTCACACCACTCGAGTCGAACACAGATAGGCTGACCTATCAGAAAAGTGAGACCTTACACGTACAGGAGGGCGACCGTGCACTCATCACAAAAAACCACTTCGAGATACGTTTTAATCTCTACGAGAGTCTACAATTTACAGTGACGGAAGCGCCCAAACATGGCACACTCTGTCGCTACGATGAACATGAGACCAAAGTTATTCCAATCATAGAATTTACATTGGAGCAACTCTTTCTAAATGACGTTTATTATTGCCATGACGACACTGAGTCAACAGAGGATGCCTTCGATCTACTCATACTGTCCACTGATGACACGGATTTGCAATTTGTCGCTTCTATTGATGTGCGCATCAAGCTGATCAATGATAATACACCTTATCGCACGACAGAGCGTATTTTCCATGTGGTGCGCGGTGGTTATCGCACACTCAATCCGGAAGTGTTGCAATATCTTGATGCCGACGTGAATACGAATCATACGGATATTATCTTTTTGCATGTTTCAAGTACGAATGGTGTTTTCTACAAGTCGGGCAACTTCATTGATACCTTTAGTCAGGATGATATTACCAATAGACGTATTACATTTCAACACAATGGTCCCGATGTGGGCACTGCATCGTTCATTGTAACCGATCGACAGCATGAGGTGAATGGGCTGCTTGAGGTTCACGCCTCTGATCCATTCGTTTCAATGTTGCCGACGAATGCTTCGATCGTGCAAGAGGGAAAATTCGTTATTTTACGTAACAAAGATTTTGTGTTGGAGACAAATTTGGACATGAAACTGGATGAGATCTATTATGAGGTGATCAAGCCGCCCGCCTATGGTATCCTTATGTATTTGGGTAGATCGCGAAATGGCAATGGTAATGCCAATGATTCTTCAGCTGGGCAGAATAAAGCATCCAATTTAACATCGCTGACAAATTTTACGCATTTAGATATTGAACGCGATCGCTTGGTATACTGGAATACGGAGATCGCGTCGATGGACAAAGTGCGGTGAGTAAGAGATCCATACATTTGTGACATTTGTCACTAAGAAAATGTCTGATCGTAATTTTCATTATTCATCAGCTATCGCGTGCATATCAAAAACATATCCGCTGAGGGCGAAGTGATTCTACGCATTTATCCATCAGCATATTGGGAACCGCTGCAAGTAAAGAAGAACCAAACGCTATACGTGGAAGAATCTACTAGCGTGTTGATCTCACGCGACGTACTAGAGGTATTTGAAATAGTGTCATTCTTAACCGTTTTAATATTATTTTGTTTACTTTGTTGTGAAACAGTTGAAAGAAATTTCAAATTTCGAACGTTAAAAGTATTTTCTTAATTAAAATTTGTATTCCCCTCAATTTTAATACAAAAATACGCAAACTTCGAAAATAAATAAATTCGCGTTTTTTAAAAAGAAATACAAAAGATGTCGTCGTTCTCTTCCATACAAAAATGTATTTGGAAGCTTATAGTCAAAAACCATCACAAAAGAGAACGGTCGTTTGAAAAGCACCACTTCTTTTCCTTTCTGGGCATATTCATTAATTTTTTTTTGGTTTTCTCAACAAAAAAAAACTATTTCCTTAATAAATTTGTCAATATGTCAAATAAAACATCTTTTTTCCAAAGTGTGAACTTCTTTGTGAAAATCTAAGTGTGTGATATGATATTTATCAAGGTTTATCCAAAAAATTAATAGTTTTTCGAACTTTAAGCAACCTAAAAATTGAAATATTTTTATTTTAACGTATGCATTTTTATTAGCAGTTTTGAGTAATTCAATAAAAAAAATGCATTATATGTATACCAAAAAAAAGTTTTTCTCTCCCGAAACTTATCCAAACACATTTTTTTTTTACTTTCAGGTTGTTCATCCAAATATCTCACCGGGTGATATAACATTTTTGGTTACTTCCTCGCCATTGCAAGGTTACCTGGAAATGCAATCCATGTCGTCCGATGATGAATACAATTGTAAGGTTTTCGATCAGTCAGCAATCAATACGGAGAAATTGTTCTACATACAAGCAGGCGTTAATCAATCCATGGACTATTTTGTATTTGACGTGACCAATGGCATTACTTGGTTGCGAAACTTAGTGTTAAAAATTGTCATTATACCGGAGAAGTTGTACATTCATACGAATGTTATTTCAATAGTTGAAGGTGAGAGACGCAAATGGCAATGGCGTTGGAGACTTAGAATAGAGAGTCTTCTTGTTCAAAATAAGATATTTCACGATTGAGAGAAACAAAGATTGAATTAGCTTTTGTCACTGCGTAACACTGGTGAAACTGGTTTTTTTATAGGGTAAACGCACTTATTTCTGGACGCTCAACATATTTCTTAATTTTGACGTTCATTGTCCTGCTATAAACCAAACCGCGAATAAATATATTATTTATATGAGTATAAATATTTTTTTAATAATATAGCGTCTTCGTAGTTCCCGTGAAGCATTTGTTATCCTCGAAAAAAGGACAGATGTCCAGATTATAATATGGTGGTGCTTTTACCGTACATTGCATTTCATTCGCATTTTTTCTTGTTTAAATATCTCTCTCGCCCTGCTCAACCAGTGTGACGTAACGCAAAGGCAACTCTCAAAAGTCCTCGCCGATGGGCGCAAACTTGTTATCCATCATTATTGAAGATATTTAATTTCGAATCAGCTGTACTAACCGTGTGGTCCATTTAATTGACATTTTTACGTTTTTTTATATTATATGAACTTAACCTACCTTCTTTATCTTCCTTAGGAAAAACGGTTCAACTTAGCTCCTCGGACATGCAACCTTTCTCGGAATACTATCGCGGTAAAATACTAGAATATATCATAACAATAGCACCTACATCGGGTTATATAATGGCCGCCAATTCGAAAGTTAAACGATTCACGCAAAAGCAATTAGACCAAGGCAGCATTCAGTATATACACAATGGCAACGAAAATGCCACAGATGTTATGACCTTAATAGCAACAGCTAGAAACAAGGAGAGTGTACCATTTGAGTTAGAATTCTCCGTGATACCAGTGAACGACGAACAGCCAATGGTAGTGACGAACACGGGACTGCAAGTATGGAGTGGCGGCAAATATATCATCAAGTATACAGATCTCAGTAAGTTTTCTTATATAAATTCTCTAAACACGAATATCTTCTCAATTTTGCGAATTTCTTTCTTAGTGGCTCAGGACTACGATACACCAGTGGATAATATCACTTTCGTTGTTAATTACATTTACGGCGGTTATTTGGCGAAACGCAGCGATCCACTGCAGAAAATCGAGACTTTTACTCAAGCGCAAATTAATAATGAGGACATTTACTTCATACACGATTCAACGTCGCGTCGCAATGAAATGTCGTTTATGGTTACCGACGGGCTATTCAACACCACCGATCAATTGTTAAATATCGCTATCAGACCTGTGGAGATACTCGAGGAACGGAATGGAAATTTGCACGTCTTTCCACTCACCAAAAAGCAAATACTGCGCGATCATTTATACTATCGCTGTTCGGATGAGGGACGTGACATTTACTATAATGTGACCGTGCCTCCTAATCTAGGTCGCATAGTAAATGAGTATCTGGATAATGGTTATTCGAAGGAGGTTTCCAGCTTCACGCAGAACGACATCGATAATGGTCGCATTTTTTACGAACACACTGCCGTTATAATGGAATTTCGCATAAATGATTCCTTCTACTTTGATGTGGTGGCCGATCGCAGTGATCGATTGTTGGATCAAAAATTCAATATTGAAATATCAGTTTCTTCGGGTGGTCTGCTGCGATTTTTACCCGTTTCGAAAGTACAAGTAGATGAAGGTGGTTCGGTGCCGATAAAACTAGATTTTTCGAAAATCTTAGAATACCTAAAGACGCGTGCGGGTATAGTTAATCCTGAATTGTATATTGAATCTACGCAGAAACCGATGCACGGCAGTATTGGCTTGGGACATGAATTCAAAAATGTACAAAAGTTTCAGCCAAGTGACTTTTTGACAAAGAAAGTGTACTACATACACGATCACTCGGACACGCTGGATGATAGTATTTTGATGTCGGTATATTTGGCCCAATATCTAGCACAAGGGTGAGTAGCAATTATTCAGCCGAGATAAGAAAAAGACATTTGTAGTGGTGGTATCATATTTAGAAAATGTTTTTAAGAGCTACGAGACGTATCCTTAGAAAGGAAATTTTCTTAGTTGTAGAGTTCATGGTCTGGTCTCACTTATGCGGTTGATTCGTAACGTCGCATTTTAGCCTTCGATTTTTTTCGTGTGCGTTGAATTATAATACTTTCATCTACTTCGGTTCCCGCCGCCTACGCAGTGACGTTCATGAACCTTTCATAGAATACGAGTATTTCTCTCGAACACCCCTAAAGGCTTATTAAAATTGATTGGCATCGTACATGTTAACAAGCTTTCAAAAAGGACGTCCATTATGAGAGATTTGTGTTGTGAAATTTTTGTTTATCCAGAAAAGCTGCAATTCCTACTGTTGGCAAAAGTTATTCCTCGCTTTGATCTCGGACTGTCATAATCAACTAAGTAGCTATAAATAAAAAGAGGGGCCGAATAAGCGACGAGTAATTGCTTGTTGCTTCCGCATATTTTGCTATAAATATATATAGTGGTACTACGCTTCAATTTGGTAGCTTTTATTACGGTTTCTAGCAGCTTTGTAAAGCTTTGTTCGGTCTCGAGCGGATTGCAGACCTCCTTCATAAGAGTTGACATATGTACGTTCGTCGGGAAGAGCTAGCGTTACTCCAAATATCTTCTGGCGGTTCCAACTTCTTTTTGAGTATGTCAATCTACTTTTGATGTTCAAGCGTGAATAGTGAGATCTTATGCTTTACACCATTTTGAAGCGTCGACTGATTGTTATGGAAAACGTTTGCATTGAACAATGAACTCCAAGCTATGACATACATATCTTGCGGTTGCCTTTAGAGCCCTGACGCTAGTGTCTGATAGCTTCCATGACCCTGATTTTTTATTAGAAGATGTAACAATGTTGCCCCTTCTAGTCTTGCTTTCATCTTTTCGCATAATTTCAACTCCTGCACGCTATTAGTTAATGTCTCTGAAATTTAATTTTCTCCATTACCTTGTAGATCTTAATTTCTTTCACCATTTTTAATCTATCGATGATTTAATACTAATCAAGTTTTGGTTTTATTTAGCAACATTTTCCTCTGCAATCTCACGGTGCCCGTTGCCATCAAGCCAATCAACGATCAGCCTTTTATGCTCGTTACGCATTTCCCGCAAATGACAGTGGTGGAGGGTGAAAACCAAACGATCACGCGCAGTGTTTTACTCACCGAAGACAAAGATACGTCACCCGATGAGATCGTTTACGATGTAATGAGCGGTCCGACACTGGGCGTGCTCAAGAAAATCAACAATGAAGGACAAGCTGAAGATTTATTGGCCTACTCAAATCAGTTCACGCAAGCGGATGTCAATAATGGACGCGTCGTGTTTGTACACTTCGGCACACCACAGTCCACCACATTTTGCTTTACTGTCTCCGATGGACAGTTTAATCCTGCTTACGAAGTATTCACGATCAAAATTGCGCCCATTACCTTGCTGCCGGCCGACATTCAATATCCTGTACAAGTAGCACAAGACGCCACGACCGCGGTAATGCGAGTAGAACATATCTCATTACGAACTAATGTGCAACCGGAACGATTGTCGTATAATATCACGAATTCGCCCTTGTATGGCATCATTGTGTACAAACATCAACCGACGTTACGTTTTACCCAACACCAACTGGAGACTGGCCAAATCAATTACATGCAAACGGATCTCAATCGTTCGAATGACACCTTCCAAGTGAGCGCCTATGTACCGGGCACCATTTACACAGCCACAGTCGATGTGTTGGTTATTGTTGAACCAGTAATTAAAATCACTAATATCTCCATGGTGAACGAGTTGGGTAAAGTTCGTTTGCAATCCATGCTGGTCGCCGACAATCCACTCTCATTAAAGCTGAATAAATTCAATCCGAAGTTTGTCATCACACGCATGCCCACCACTGGCCAGTTGAGGAAGATCATACGGAGCACAGGACTTGCGCCAGAGTCGCAAAATGAACGCTCCACCAATATGTTTTCCTATAAAGAACTGCGTAGTGGTGTTGTTTATTTCGTGCCCAACGAGCCGGTGGAACAAACTGTGGCCGACATGGACACTTTCGAATATCAATTGCTCATCAAGACCGTACAGCCAGCGCAAGGTGTGGTGTATATTGAGTATCGTGCGCCGCAGGATAACAGCGGCACTAAAGTGACTATGGCTAGCAGTGAATTCAGTTTTAATTATATTGCACTTTCGGTTGTGCTCATTATCAGCATCTTGGTGGTAATGTTACTGCTAAAGATACGTTACTTGCGTCGTGACAAAGCAGACATTTCCAAGGATCAGCCACCCGCTTTACCTTGTCCACCAGACTTGACCTCAGTCAGTCCGCAACATCATCACCACCATCATCATCATCATCACTATGCCAACTCGGATGCGGATTCAGTACCCGCCACAGGCGCTTCTACTCCGCTACCTGGTTTCAGTAATATTCCACACTGCAAAATCATACCGGTCGAATCATATAAGCACGACTATCCCGATTATGATCCCGATGAAGGTGATGAAACGGACGATGCTCAGCAAATGATGCTGCCACAGCGTTATAATCCCTATCACATGGAAAATGATACGTGGAGTTCATCGTGCGACATGGCCAATGACTTCGGTGGTTATTCGACGGTGCCACAGAGTAGCGCGGCAACCGCAACACCGCCTTCAGCGCCGGCAAGCAATCCACTGCTGCGAAGAAATCAATATTGGGTATAAGTTTGTGTTTTGTGTGAGGGGGAGAGAATTTAGTAAGCGAGAATTGTGAGAGCGTTATGTTTGGATGGTGAGATGGTTTAGCAGTGCAATCGTGCCTTTTACAATTTGTCTAAGTGCTTTACTTAAGTTATTTACTACATACTAAGAATAGATTGATAGAATAGTTGAAAAGGCAAACCTAGTTAGTTTAAAATTTTTATACTCACAGAAATTACATTTATTTATGTAGAGGGAACAAATCTTAACTAAAAGTAAATTTAACGAACTTTCGAACAAAATTTGTTTATGAATATTTTGGGACCGATGAGCATTAATATCTTTGCATCATTAAAAGGATGTGAAAATGTGCAGAATTTGACTAAATTTGAGAAAAGCTTTTGTGTACCGTCACCTTTTTTTATTCTCCGGACTCCATTAGCACTGTAGTGGTGTCTGCTTTGACTTGCAACAAAGTACCTTCGATCTTTCAGTTTTCAGTGCCCTGTAATAATCCTAGGGGAGACCAATAACAAGCTTATATTTTCTCTAATTATATCCCCCAAGGATACAATAAGACTGAAATGAAATAGAAATATCAGAAAACATATCAATAATGCTGATTCTTTCTTCTTCAAATGAAACTATATTAAAAAGCAACGCGTGCCAAAACCCCGCAGTCAAACTTTTCATTCTGTCCATTGTACTGTTTTCATGAGCCTTTTCATATATACTAAATCTGAACGAATTTAAAAATACTTGGCACACAGTGTAAAGGAATCGGGACTTGCAGTTGTTGAACTTTTTTGGAAATGTGAAAAGGCGGATCTCTTTCCATCCCAACATTTTTCCACCATCGTCCTAAGGATTTTATATACCTCGGTCTGGAATGCCAAGCAAATACCCCAATAGAAAAGTGATCCTGACGCAGAGCCATCAGAAAAGAATAGGCAAAGTGTAAGCCCGGGCTCAGCGTTGGTATTAACACAGCATTCAGTCTCAGACAACTCAACATTATTCAGACTTATCAACAAAGGTAAAGGTGATACGTATTATCCCGTGGCATTGAAAATACGCTTGAGATTCTGCCGCCAAGAATTTCCGCCCCGCATAGTCGATAAAGTTTTTCAAAGCCGGGTTGGGTTTTATGAGAGGGCAAGATTGGTATAAAATTCAATACAGGCGGGGAATATTCATAAAAATTAGAAATAAAATTAAGATAAAATATTTGTTTAATAAAAATCAACACTTCGACAAAATTTGCGAAATTTTTTAAACTACGATTGAATAAACCAAAATTAGGGATAGAGGCATTCTGTTCTAAGGTTACGATATGCAAATGCATACTTACTTCATTTAATATATGTATGTACATAAAAAAGGCAGTACATAAGGCATTCGTCCCCTTATATTTAGTGTCCTTTGGTATATTATTTAAATAATATTTTTTTATATTCATCTTTAAATACTCCACTAGTTTTAAAATTATGTGAAGGCCTTTGACATAGACTACTAAGCATTTTACTGCATTATATCACAAAAAAAAAATTATGTGAAATACTTGCAATGGGTTGACATTAATTAAGCATACAATAAGAGATTTTTAAATAATTCGAATTTTTTTTTTTTAATTGGCATAATGAAAACCAAACATAATATGTAAAAAGAATATGTACAAATTTATTTATTCTGAGATTATCCATTTAAAACACGTAAAAGAAAGGAATTAAAATATTTAATTTTGTAGAACTAAATAGTTGTACTTATTTAGCTGTATGCCGGCCATATTTCGATACCAAATTATTTAAAAATATTTTAAGTCATTTTACTGTATTTTATTTTATTTAAGTTAAACGTGTGCAAACAGTTGATGCACTTAGACATATTTATATATAATATACTTACTTGAGTATAAGTTTTAGTACATGTACGCAATTTTTTTCTCGAAATGAAAGGTAAAGAAGTAATTTAAAACGTTGTGCGCGAGATATTCGAATAATTATAGCAATAAGTTTTTGACAATAAAATGCATTTCTTCATGTTTTATTCAAACTGAGTTAATTTACTGCAGAATATTTTTCTGGGTATTCTAAACGCATTTAAATTGCAATTTCAGGAAATGGATTCTTACGATTTTCCATGGCTGTAGTTCGATCGACTTGAGTATCAATTTGGCACTTTGGCATGCATAGTTTGTAATCAGTATTAAAGTAAGTTGTAAAGAGTTAACATCTGTTTAAAAACTTAAAATAAATTAAATTAACATGTTGCAAAATTGACGTTTAAAGAAATATATGAAAGAAAGTTTAAATTCAGAGAAGCATTGAACGAATAAAGCGGCGAAACAAATATAAAATATGCGACAAAAAAAAAATCGTGTTAAACGTTTAACACCACTTTAAGAAAATTAAGGAGAGAGTGAGAGAGGTTTCGGACTAGTGCCGTGCCAATATGACCATTTATTTGTTTGTCACTTCATTATTCGCAAAATATTAGTTCCATAAAAAAAAGTATTAAGTATCTATTTATAGACAAAGAGTCAGAGATTTATGAAAATAATTTTGTTTTTTTTTTAAGTAAAATGATTCATACTTTTGTTAATAAAAGAAAACATGTTTGAAAAATTAAAAGAAATAAATGTGATAGAAGGTACATCAAAAAATAAACTGACCATATTTTAAAGGGTGTCCCCTTCTATGGCCTGATATATTAATTTTTTCGCGAAGCAATGTCTAATAAAATCAAATGTTTCGCTGAGCAAGCTTGATTTATTAGACCATCCTTGATGGAAATATTAATATCTCAAGCCCTATGAAGAGACACACTTTAAAAATTGGACCGTTTATTCTTCGATATACGTTCTATCACATACATTTTTTTTTAATTGTAAAAATAGTGCAAACATAATTTTTTTTTATTTAAATGATATGAAAAATTGTGCTTTGAAAAAAACAAAATTTTTTATAAATCTCTGATAAACAAAAAAGTACTTAATATTTTTTTTGATAAAACTAACATTTTGCGAGCTTTGCAGAGATAAACAATGGCTTACGTGAACATTTTTTTTTAATTTCCGGTCGTTCACTCATATCTTATGAGTTTTTCTACAACATACTCAATTTACATGAAAATTAAAAAAAAACTCGATTTTTGATTGGAATAGTAAGAAATGCCTAATGCACATTTAAGCGGAGTACTTGCTGTTGAAGGCCATCCAACGGAGTGGTTCTTAATGAAAAAAAATTCAGAATTTCATTTATTTTAATTATAATTCGAATTGGCCATTGGATCACTTAATAAGGTTAGGTTCTGTGTAATTTTAAAAGCACTTTAATTATGTATTTCTTTGTTTTGTTTAATTCCTCAAAAAGTCGAAATAATTTTTTGGAATGGAAACTAAAGTGGAATGTAAAATAACATAAACTCAAACCACATCTTAATTTCTCTACTTTACGAATATCATCAATAGTTTAATCAAGCCATTAGCAAGTTGTCAATTGGGTCATGCTTCAGTTTGAAGGTAAGCCAATTTGTTTTATATCTCATATGTTATAATCTCTTTGTACTATATGCTATCGCTTATACTGTGTGCCTCCGAATATTCGGAATATTTCAGATGTGACAGCAACAAAAAAAAAGAAATAATAATTGACATCTAATCAATTAAGATAAAAATAGCCTTAAAACATTTTCTGCGTACTTTTTTGATTCAATTGTTGTAGAGACAAGAACTCCTCTGTTTATATTTATTTCTTCCACGCTTGCGCTTTTATTTAATATCAGTGCGTAATTTTTCTTTAATACTTAAGAGAATTTTATAAATAAGTACATAGTTTATGTACATACATATGTATGTTATGTATATGGAAGCATAACTTAAAGTCTACTTAAAAGTTCAAATATCACTTATAAAATGGACGTGATGTTTTACAGAGTTCTTGATTTAATCATTCAATATCTTTGACTATATGTAGTTATGATTAATACTAAACAAATAAAAAATAATAATAATATTTGCTGACTTGTCTAATATCTTCTTCAATGATGTATTCGTTGCTTGTTCAATCAATTTCTATGATTTCGCTTATTGCTCATCATTATTTTTAAAACTAAATAAATTACTATTTTCAAGTACATGAACGTGTAATTGACGTCAACATCTTACGAGTCTTTAACGATTCATAAAAATTTCATTCTCGTAAATAGTAATAACTTTTCTTTTTTAGTTTTGACAAAGCAATGAAAGAACTTACTCAACCACAAGCGTAATATAACTTCTTGATTTTAAATCTCGACTTGATCATGGACTTCAAAATCAGCGTCATTCATATCTAACAGTTAAATTGCTGTGATTTTTAAATTCACACAACTATCAGCTTAGCTAAATACTAGTCATTATGACAAACATTTTCGCTCCTCATCAAACTGAGGATCATCACTATTTTAATTTAAACTTTACTCTTTTTTCTGTCTACACAGTTTCTCAATACAATTACTTATTTTCTCCGCTTCTTTCGGCCCCTTAGCTTTTGGCGTGCGATCAGAAGGTACGTCCACCGCCATTTGGTTTCTCCGACACCGGCGTCACGGCAAGCGCTTGATTATCATATGAATATTCTGTCGCAACAGTTGTTGGTGTAGTACTATTTTCAGCCGGATAGCGAGTGCTGACTGGTGTAGTCATTGTCATTACCGAGCCTTCGGCGCCTGAGAGAAAATTGTGCATACATATTTTTAATATTGAAGTACCTAAGCGCATTAAACTTTAGAAGTCAATCGGCCTTACCTGTAACACTATAGATCTGCGATTGCGCCCGTTCCATATCACCATTTATTGCCATTACATTGGATATTGTTGCACCGGCTACCAAATCTTTTCCATTGCTTCCAGCTCCGGCGGCTTCATGTTGCTTGCGTAGCTTCTTGATCATTATAGTGCAGAAGCGTTTGCGTCGCAGCCAGCGTACACATTTGTAGATGTAGCGTATGGCGATAATGGTGAGCAAAACGATCAGCAGGATCAATATGATGCTCTGTTGTTCATGAATGCTGTGCAGTTCGGCTTTGAGAGGATCGTATTTGTTGTAGTCTGCAAAGAAACATAAGTATTTTCAAAAAATATTAAATTTTTTAGTTACAATGTGTAGATATGTTCATGTCGATCACCTACATAGCAGTTGTCTAACTACTGATATTTTGTAGTAAAACTTCATTAGTACCGATAGTAAAAAGAAAAATCAATATGACGACGCCGTCATATGTTTTGTTTTCTTATAAAGGGTTTTCCAATAAGAGTGATATGATTTTTTTTCAAAGGAAATTCAAATGTTTTATATTTAATGTGAAGTACAATCGATACAATTAAGTTCTCAGTATAATATCATTCAAATGGCCTCCCCCGACCGATGATTCGCCAGACCAAAAACCACACCAAACTGTCTATTAATGTGAATGTAATGGTTGTTAATTAATAATTTGTGGATTTTCTTCGCACCAGAATCGACAGTTTTGTTTATCATCGGAGAAGATGATTTTCTTAAAAAAGTTGCAATTGGAGAACGATTTATTTGATAATAAAATTAAATAATTTGTAAACGTTGTTCTTGCGTATATCTTTCCATGAAAAACAAGTAAAAAAAGCTAAATTCGGGCGAAACCGATTTTTATTTACCCTCGCGATGTATTTTTGCATTCGCGGAGCCCATAATCTCATAAAAACCCTGCTGCTAGTATTAAACTTTACTCAATTTCTTCCAATAAATACTGAAAAACGAAGTTGGGCGTGGTTATGGTCCGATTTCAAAAATTATTGACGATGATGCTAGTGATATCAAGGACAATATTTTCACCAAATTCTGTGACGATACCTTACACCGTTATTGAGATACAGATAATTTCTTAGTTCAAAATCGCTCCAAATACCAAATTTCACTTAATTTGCTCTTTGCATTTTTTTTAAATTTCCGTTATACGGGAGGTGGGCGTGGTTATTGACCGATCTTGGCCTTTTCAATACCAACCTGTCCAAAGAGCAATTTATGTAGCAAATATCAAGTTTTACTCAAGTTATTGTAACCACGGACAAACGGACGGACGGACGGACAGACAGACAGTCAGGGCTAAATCGATTCCTCTTTTCAATCTGCCAATTTTATTATATATGTATATGTATATATCTATGTCGATTATTTTTTGCAAACAACCGTTATGCGAACAAAATTATAATACCCTTGTGTACAAGTATGCTCTGAAACGACACTTAGAAATCATATCATCCTATTGGAAAACCCTTGTTACGTTATCTTATGAAAATAGGGTCGACGGTAAAACCCCCCACAATTAAACTTCTCACACAGGAAATCACCCAAATCACCCCCATGCAAGTTTAAACTTTTCACATGTCAATTCTTTTCACTTCAGCAGTGGAGTAGAGTGCTGTTCCTTCCGTTACCTCAGCTCAATTCATCTCACCTTATCACAGAACATTATTAATAAAATTTATTTCTTGAAAAGTGGTTTGATCAATTTTGAATTACGTGTCCGTTATGCTATGCTATCTTATATTAAAATCAGTTCAACGTTACCTAGAATTATGTTTTAGAGTTATGCAACAATAAAGAAATAAAATCGTTTCTCAACTGAAGTAAAATATTGCCTAATATTTTGCAAGTACAAAACTCTAAAGCTTAATTCTGTGGCCACAAGCAATAAAGCCAAAAGTCGATTTAGTATGAAAAATATAGAAGAAAAAATTTGACTATTTATTGGAAAATAAAATGTTTGTGAAACTACCATTGAATTGTCTTAATTTAATAAAAAAAAAATATAAACTAAGTCTTGAGTTAAGCATTTTAGTTAATTAATTGACTTTAAAGTGGGATTAGTTATTATTCCTTGTAGACACCGAATTTTGCTTACACAGGTTGCTGTTAATTACTTTATGAAATAGGCCAAAAGTAAAAATGATTTCTTTCCAAGACTATAAACCGTTGTTTAATATTAAGATTGAACATTTTTTCAATAAAATTGAGAACAAAAAACTTATAATTTTTTAACTTTATTTAAAAGTTTATTCTGCCACTTTATAAAAATAGTTTATTTCTTTAATTGGTTGTATTTACATATGCAATTTTTGCAACATTGCCTGCATCCTTGTTAAATAAGGATGTACAAATAAGAAGCGACGTAAATTCCACTTGACATCGATATAAATAATTCTTTAAAACAAAAATTCATTTATTTATTATAAAATTTATAAGCAACCGTTAAAAAGACACTCTAAATGAAAAATGTCTGATGAGACTTTTGAGTCAAATATAAAAAATACAATTATAGACAAAAAGAAAATTTAAACATAAATATAAATGACGAAAAGTGGATCATATCCTCCAATAAAAAACTGTACGCAAAATTCTGTCGGGATGTAAATTAGCACAACAAAAAGTCTCTATTTATTGGGTGAATTTGCCACCACCTTTTCCTTTGACCAAGTGGCTTGCACATTTTGTACGTTTGAACAATATGCAACAAAAATTAATCATCAAAAATTAAGTTGACATGTTGAGTAATCGTCTCCAATTCTTAAGTTAAGTTAAGTCTTGACTAACTGACGCTTAAAGTACAAATTTGTATTGAAACAAAAAGCAGACAAATGAAATTAAAAATATGTATATTATTTTCGCTACATTCGAAATGGCTTCTTCGAGAATTAAAAATATATATTTCAAGAATTTTATAAGATTTTCAAATAAAAAATATTAGATATTCTATGTCTCTGTAATATTTTGTTTCTTCAAGAGCAAGAGAAAAGTCAGTAACTAAACAAGAAGTTGTACGGATTAAAATTCTAAGCATATAAAGACTAAAATGCATTAAAAAAAATTCCTGTAAAAACTTTTAATAGGAAAAATTTTTAATGCATATATTTCTCTGTATGTTTTTTGAAAAATCCATACAAGAGCCTTATTCTACATACTCTTAATGTACGTAAATACTCTTGTCTATAAAAGGCCCTCTGGACGTTAAGCTCGTTAGAGCTCTCACAAACAATTCTATCTACGCTGTCTGCTTAGGTATTCGTATTCGTATCTGCGTCCAAGAAAGTGCATTTCTTCGGATAAACCATCAGTATATAGACTTCTCTGTATGATCGATACGATCGAAAAGATTTTTCGAAAGCATTATATGCCGGCGAGAGGCCTTTTGCATGGAGATTCCCCTAGAAATATCTAGCGACATATCTGAAAGCCAGTTAGGATTTCTTAAGTCAAGATCAACTGTAGATGGGGAAAAGTATGTATTGCCCGAAATGATATTACATGGTGGCATTGAAAAAAAACCACATTCGAGTACATTTGTGTGTAGTACATTTCCTTCTAACCTCTTTTAATTTTTATTTTTCAACCCTCATATTAACGTACATAAGAACGAGTAGGTATGCTAAATAAAATCAAAGAAAATTTTCCAATACTCCCTTGAGGTTATAAGCATTGAATTTCTCATAATCTATACGAAATTCCTAATAATCTAATTAAATTTAATACGCGAAAAAATGCAAGCGGCATTTCTCAGTTTCTCAATTTTCGTAGTCATGTGCAAATTAATTGAGTGTCGCAGAAAAATAAATGTAAGCAAAACAACGCATACGAAATGCAGATAAAAACGTATGATCGTTTTGTTAAAAAAAAAAAAAATTTAATGCAAACAACAAATTGTCGTCTGGTGTGCAAAATGCAATTCGAGCTGCCGTTTACAACCCAACGCTGTAGGTAAATGCGAATTTTAAACAATAAAAACTAGTAAGGTGTGTTTTTTTTTACATTTTTTTTTATTTTTTTTCTTTTTTATTGCATGATTTGACGGAAAGGCCGCTGGAAACTGAATAGTGAAGCCGGTTTAGGTGTGTAAAATAGTCAATGTTAATTTCTTTTCTTTTTGTTTGATTTTAAAACTGAAATTTGCGTTAAGTTGTAAAGTTAATAAAAGTATTGGATGAAAATAAGGGAAATTATATATCTAATTAAGCAGCTTTCTTGCAAAACCGGTAGGAGAAATTACGTGATGGGAGACAAATTTTGCTTGCACATAGTAAGCGTCTATAAACAAGTTTCAGTACACAGATGTAAGAGATAATAAAGATTTGAAATTGAGTAAGAAAAGCTATAATTATAATTTTCAGATTTATTAGTTTTGTTAAAGTTTGCAAATTAATCAATTGAAATGAAAAAATGTACTTAAACGTACAAAAAAGTGTCATACAAAATTACTTCACTTGGTGTGTAGTTTTCATTTTGCATATTTTTTAGAAAGGCATTTATGCAGAAAATGAAACTTTTACAAATACATTTAGGATTTTTGCACTTAAAATTTGTTTTAAATATTTTTAAGATTTTTCGGAAAAAAGTGATTTGTGCAAAAATATTTAGGGGACTTCAAGTACTCCAATTTTAATTATATTTCATTTACCATAACTTAAAAACTGTCGCACAGCGCGCATTCATTTAGCCCTTATTTTTTTCAATGGAATATATCAATAGTCAATAAGAAATTGTGTGAATGTTGAGACGTTGGATTGCTTACATTCAGTAAAAGGAAAAGTGTTCAAGTATTGGGTATTTTCTAAATATAATTTGTATATTAAAAAATTCTATGGAAATAACATTAAGTAAAGCATAAGAATTTTTTTTTATTTTTAAACGAGAATGACATGGAAATTTTAATGATTAAAAGTATAATCGCCATATCAAGATATAATTTAAAATAGTAGAAGAATTATTTTTTCTGATCGATTATATCAAAATCTTAAAATAAATATTATATGTATATGAAGAAATTATTTATATTTTTGGAGTTAGTTGTGCTTGTTATAAAAAACGAGAAAAAGACTTCATAAAATTTTAAAGGACTTCACTCTTTTTTGGGTAGTTCCCTTTATTTAAATTCCCTCAGGCGACAACTTTGAATGAACCTACTTATATATAGAAGTTCTTGCAAAAGGGGGCGTTACAACTGCCATACAAACGCATCTTTCATTCTACATATTTCTGGAAATATTTTTGGTACTGATACTTGACAGGAAAATATATCACATTAATTTTAAATAAATAAAATGTTGCACAAAAGTATTTCAAGAAGTAAAGGGTGTTTTTTCAGACATGTGGTTTTTAAGAAGAAAAAAAAACGAATATAATTTAATGATATGGCCAAGAATTTAGCTTTATTATAAATAAGGCTTTGCCATTATGTTTTAAAAATGATTTCGGGCAAATGACCGCAGCGGCTGGCTGAAATAAATAGATGGGAAATGGGGCTTGCATTTTCAATAATGACAGAGTTTTTTATGTTTAAAAATTTTCACTTTCTTGTCAGCCAGGGTGGAATAATGATGTATTCTGGAAAGATTTTTCGTCAGCCTTCGTCAAGTTTGATTTGCAGACAAAACGTTCACAACGAAACTTGACACTAAAAAAGGCACAACGCAAGGAGTACTAAAATTTGTTTACGGAGATAAACCTGTGTATAATTACACCACACTTATTTTTCAACCGATCTTTTACCTCGATTTTAATGAAACATTTGAAGGAAATAACTGTATCTAATGAAGAAACGTTAAACTCGAAATATACATATACGAGGTGGGTTAAAATAGTAAGCTGAATTTTCAAATTTTGCGGGGCAGCGTATATTCGATTATTATTTTTTGTTGTTGTTGTTTTATTGGTACACATATGTATGTTCACAGTTTCAAGTACATGGCATACTTTTGGCCGAATTTAGTAATCAGTCTAGGTCTCTAATAGAGACAAAAGTGGCAGTTTAATGCCCAAATTCTGTAAGCAGTCTCCGTCTCTAATTAAGTTAAAAGTCACAATTTTAGACCAGTTGGCATTCATTAGTTTCAAAATCAATCCTCTATTATCAAAATAAAGTCTCTATATAGTGACCTGGTGATGAGCAGGTCACAAAAAAATGAATTAAAAACTAAAGGAAAAAACGTGAAAGCGAGGAAAAGTAATAATCTCTAACTAATTTTAAGACTTCAGATGATACCAAGTTACTGAATTCGGCCATAAGACTAGTTTCCATCAATTAGACTTAAAACAAAGTTTCTTAACTGTGACCTAGTGATGAGCACGTCACAAAAATGTAAAACAAAGACATAAAGGAAAATTGTGAAAGCAAGGAAAGCGAGGATAGGCCATAATCTCTGGCTCATAGTGTCAAACTGTGAGACTTAAGATTATTCGAATGCGCGAATTCATTAAGCAGTCTCAGTCTCTAATAGAGACAAAATACACAATTTTAGACCTTTAGCCTCAAAATAAAGTCTCTAAATAGTGACCGGGTGATGAGCAGGTCACAGAAAGTTAAAATGCAAACAAATGAAAAAATCGTGAATGCGAGGAAAAGCAATAATCTCTAGTTCATTTTGAGACTTGAGATGATACGAAGTTACTGAATTCGGGCACCTCGTAAGTATATGTATGCGGGGTAGCATTTTACTTATAGATAAAACTATAATAAATAACAACTTAGTGACGGTTTTCTAATTTGTACTTTTAAAATTGAATATTATTAAAATTTCAATAATAAATTGGTCAAAATTTCCGCGAAAAAAAAAATTATTAATTTCATACACATGTTGAACCAATTATTGTTTTGGAAAAGAGGTATGACATCTCTAATACTGCATATATCTCTAAATAGTGATCCAAATAAAATCAATTCCATCCCTATCTATATCGATTGCTATACAAATGTTGTTATACAAACTGCTGTTATCATAAAATTAAGTGAAACACGAACATTTGGAAAAACTTCGAAAAACTTGGGAAATAAAACAAAAGAAGACTTTTCTCGTTGGAATATTTTATTGATATTTTTTTTTTAAACGAACTGTATCTCTGTTAAATATCACTAATTATTAGATATGTATATAGTTGTGCTATGGAAGGATGTTTTATTTATTTTTATTTTCGACTTTATTATCATTTATGCTACGCAGTTTAGAAATCGAAGATAGGAATAGGCATCATTAATTTTGATTCGACCCTTTTCAAATATCGATACTTTCATTCGTTTCATTATCGTTCCATGCCAACTTACCAGCACATTCCCTCGCACAAATATCCGCTTGATGATTGTGCGATTCTGGATCACAAATACGCTCACACTGATCACAACCATCTATGAAGACCGAGCAGTACTCCTCGACTGGTTTACAAATCTTGCCATGACAGTCCTTTACTGCGGCGCTTTTGCCACTTGACGCCGCCTTCGCAACGACCAGCGTGGTTGGCAGCAGCAGAGAGGCGAAGCTTAGCGCCAAAGTTGTAGTACTTGATGTGATAATCATATCGAGTGATGTTGTTTCGTGATATTTCTTTTTTTTTTTTAATCTTTTTCGCCGGGTGCTGATGCGCTGGTTTTAGTTTCAACTATTTCCGTTACTTTAATATCTAAAACGGATATACTTTATCTATTATCTGTTGATAACATTTAATATTTTTTATTGTTTCATTTGAAGTATTTGTATTGTTTTTATTACTACGAAAAATATTTGTGATAGAAATCAACTTTTATGTTATCTTTGCTCGCACCTGTGCCACTAGTAAATATTGAATTAAAAATACAACTTTTGCACGGTTCGTCACTGAATGAATCTTATATATGTATGTATATGTATATACACACGCGCAGTTAATTTTGTTGTTTTTTTCCTACATACTTATGTATGTATGGAAGCTTCCACTTGTTGGTAAGTACATGCTAAATTGTTTTGGCTTGTTGGTAGATTGTCTGACTGTTGGTTGTTTGTTGGTAGCGAAGCCTCGATGCTGATGATGTTGATGATGATTCATTCAAAACCGATCATGCGTACACACATATATTAAATTACATATGTATGTATAGTACATAAATATGTATGTTTTTATATCTATAGAGATTTTATGGCAGTATGCATATTTGTATGTATTCGAGCGAACCGTAAGTTGCTAAGTAAAAAAATAAAACTAAGGTTGGAATTCAAATAAGTGAAAAAGATTATTTCCAAAGCAAGAGGATACTTTTAAGAAGTAATTGGACTGAATAAATTTAGTTTATTATAGCACGCTGTAATTATAATTAGAAGAAAAATCAAAGATCACCAATGGCACATATTGCTCAAAGTCTAAAAACAATCCGGCATTGCTAGTATTCGACCCTTGGAGATTTTCTGGCACTTTCAAAGACAAAACAGTTCCAACGAATGTCTTGAACATTAGCCGCTGTTGAATAAAATCCATATGAGAAAAAAGTATGTAAAAGACAAAATGAAGAACAACTAAGTGATCCTTGAAAGAAGCGAGCAGGAAGAAGTAGCGAATTACTAACCTAAAGTGTTGTCATCTCAGCGCTACTCGCGCAAAGTCTGGTGCCTTTTGAAAATCAGTAGCGGAAAATAACAAATTTATTGATATGTCAGCGCCTGCATTACTTAAGAGATATAAAAGTTTTAGTATTTCTTCTGACATTTTTTTTATACAAATAATTTTTTATAAAACGAGCTTTGTTTGCTTGATTCTATTTTTTTTATAAAAGCAGAATTGTACGTTAGGCAATTTTTAAAAAACACGTTAGTTATTGTTATGTTAAAAACAAATTTTTATTTTATTAATTTCTTTAAAATTCTTTCGAAAAAGGACTATAAAAAGTCAATATGGACAGCAAATAACCTAAAAAATTATACGTTTAAGTAAAGTGAAATGTCGGTTTTTGTTTAAATTTGTATTCACTTGCATAGGGACAGCACTTCTTAATTTTCTGGATAAATGTTCTCTTAGTTTCCAAATTTTTTTCACTAAAATAAAGTATATTTCAAACTAGAACTAAGCAAACCTAAGCTCTAAACTTTATTGTAATTCAACAAAAAAAAATTTACAATTTTTAAAGTTTTTTCGGCTAACGAATATCTTTGAATTTTTACAAATGTTTTACAGATTTTTTTAAAACTTTTACAAGTTTTTTCCATAGCATTGTATATTTTTTTCGGTTTAATTTTTAATTTTTACAATTTCTGCCATACCTTTGTATATTAAAAAGCCTCTGGCATGCCTTGCGTGGAGGTTATTTTCAAAATGTACCAGTAAAAAAATAGTTTTTAAATCTATGGCAATTGATAGAAATTTGAAATTTACTGCCCTTACAACTTAATTGAAATAAAAAAGCAGGTCAGACCTTATTCGAGTGAGTAGAAGAGCTTGAAATATTATAAAAAAAATGTTTGTTTTGGTTATCATTTTCTTTAATTATTGGAAATTACACAAAAGAGAAATAAGCCAAAAATAAAAGGAAAAGAAGCATCGCCTATCCACTTGAACATAATATGAATCTCTTTTTGGCAGACCTTACACTTACATACATATATGAGGTCTTTGTGCGAGAATCAGTGTGTTAACGAATTTCAAAACTAAATTGTAGTCAAAATTTGTTATAAGTTATTTGGTTAATTTCGTAGTTTTTGTTTACATATGTATATCAGCGAAAACAATTACAAGCAAAATGTTTTTAAAAAAATGTTAAATTTATTAACACTTGATTAAGAATTCTTTATAAAGTTTTATATTTCCAGGTCCTAAATTCCTTTTGGTTTATTGACATTTTTTTGTGTTTTTTTTTTCTCTTTACACCTTCGCGCACCACTCGTTACCACTTCACGCACACAAAAATATGCTCCGCAGAAACTGGTTTAAGCGGTTAGTGGCATTACCAATACAACGAGCCAGCTTGCATGCTACACGAAACTCTCACATTAATCCATTTAATGATTCACCAACTTTACAGCGTTGTTTGAAGCCAAATTCATGCACGGAATATTAAATAAAAATTTAATATTCTTAAACTTTTAATTTTGAAACGCACTTTTCTAGTGCAAATACTTTAAAACAAAATTTCGTTTCTAAAAAAAACTCCAGCGCTTATTAATTTTTCTCACCGAACGCGTTACCCTTTTACGCATTTACCCGCTACCAGTGCGCGCTTTGAGCCAAACTCAGCCAATAACTAAAGGTGTCGAATTTAAACAACAAAACTTCACTTCTCTACGGACTTTTGTGTGCACACACACACTCCAACGCAAATACCATTCATACCAACATACTCGAATATATATATACAAACATTAAAACTGGTTAAACACTCAGCGATCGTTTGATGTTTTGTTGATTGTTGTTTTTAACATTTTCACTTTACTCAGACAGAAATACCTGGACCCTGTAGGAAATAAAAACATGTATGTATGTAGTCATTAATTAATTGGGCGTGCGCATCGGAGATCGCATATTGAGAAGCTTTTACTAAATATTTATTTTACTTTTGTTTAACTTCTAATTATGATCAACTAAAATTAGGTAAGGATAACCAAACAAACGCATGTTTCATACTTTGCAGAAAATTAAATGAAAATCTTAATAATACAATATTTTTTAGATTTTTTTTCGAGTTTGCAGACTCTTAGCACATTTAATTTTAGTATAATAATAACCAAGTTAAATGTGGAAAAATAATATAGCTGAATTTTTAAAGTTTTTTGCTAGCGACGTTGCTAATTGTTGCATAAAAAATCTCCATCATGCGTTATATTGAATAAATTTTGGAAGAGTGTCATTAAGAAAATTGTTAAAAATCAACAGTAATTTGTAACTTAAACTGTAAATTTAAATTCAAACAAACAAAATTAATACAATTTTTTTTTAATTACATATGTATCTTAATTTTCCAAAATAATATAAATTAAAAAACGGTTGCAATTTAGATATAAATGTTTATTTTTAAAAGTAATCAGCTGAATTTTAATTGAACAATAATATAAATTAAAAAGAAGAAATAAATGGTCAAAAATTGTCAAAAACTCTGATAAATACTATATATGTATATATTCGGAACAACGAGGTCCACTAAGACGTTGAGCAAAGAACTTCAAAAAGATTAGATAGTTTATAGAAAGTTTATCCGAGAAGTATAAGGAACAGTGGGGTTGGAACAGTTGGTTGGGTTAGTGGGCATAGCTATGTACAAATAGTTCTGTTGAGGTTTTCGAAACTTCACGTTACCCACAAGAAATCAACAATTTCAAAGCAGATATTTTCCGAATAATTATTAAAATTCCCGTTAAGGGAGTATTTGTGTCCATGAACTCTGAAGAAAATGATCAAATACACAAAGAAACTTTAATAATAGTATAATCAAAATTAACCCTCGGAGTTCTTGACAAAATGTAAAAAACAGACATGGCGCAATCGTGATGAGAATCAAAAATGAGAGCATCGGTGTATGCAAATCCACACGTTCTGATTGCTAACAAATCTGCTTCTTATTTGACACTACAATGTTGTGTCGATTTAGGCGAAGACTAAGAAAAATAATAAAAAAAATGTTCATAAAAATGTACAAAACCTACTCTGAACCGTCAATTTCCCCTTAAATTTTAATAGCCATAGTCTAAACAAAGATACTAAAAAAATAGACTTCTAAAACAAATGAATATGCTCAAATTATTAACAATAAATAACATTTAACTAAAAAGATTGACAAAGTCTTGCAACGATTTGATATTGAATTTAAAAATTTTGGTTTTTGCTATTGAAGAAAAATGTTTTTTTTTTAACATTTAATTTAATTACTAAGCAATTTTTTTTCATATCAAAATTAAATGTTACGTTCGAAATTTGTTTCCTTTAAGAATATAACGATGTTGGAAAATGTATTATCTAGAGTTTTCCTGCAGGGTATCTACTTTATTGTTTTGTCAACAATCAAACACCAACAATGCAAAAGTTTTGCTGTCAATTCTAGTCGGTTTAAATACGTTTTCTAAGTGCCAGTAATTGTCGGTATATTGCCTTTCGTTGCCAAGTGTTCATATGTAAAATATGTTTATACGAGTATGTATCTAGAAATATTTGCATGTGTTTGTGTCCGTGTTTGTAGACAAATGAGTGGGCCAAGTGCCTGTACCTTCTGTACATTAGTGACTTTCTTTACTGCTCTCTCAAAGCATTTGGTTACTACCTGTTGCGCAGCTAATACGTACAGTAACAACTTGATAAGTGTAACTACATAAAAAAAAAGTTTTTTCGTATTTTGTAATTTTTGAATTTCATTTTCAGAAGTTATTGTGTATTTTGATTGGACTATTCAGAACCTGACATTACTTAGTATGAGTAACTGGCATAAATTTAGAAAAGGAGAAAATCAGCTGGT
The DNA here is from genome assembly GCA_963971545.1 of Philophylla caesio. Classification (NCBI taxonomy): domain Eukaryota; kingdom Metazoa; phylum Arthropoda; class Insecta; order Diptera; family Tephritidae; genus Philophylla; species Philophylla caesio. Next base: position 70,813,866 of record OZ020609.1, on the reverse strand, counting down.
CTCGTTACAAACAGGCAAATGACCTTAGTGCCACAACATAAGAATACGAAAGATATCATTGGCTAATCTGTTGTTTTGTTCAGTTCTACGTTTAAAATGGCTCTAATCGAGTTTATTGCCTTCCTAAAAGTTGCTTCTTCTTAGTTAGTAATGTAATTTATTTATGGGTACACTAATTGAGTCAATACAGTATAAATATGAAATGTTTTAAAAATCCGAGTTTTCAGGGTTGAGTTATATGACGCGAAACTTAAAGAGAAATTTACTATAAGTTAACTCAACCTTCGGTTTGCAAAATTTCGATGCATGCGCGAGTTTTTTAATCCAACTTATTTGATTCTTGCAAAAAGCCTTAAAAAGGAAAATGATTTTAACTCATAACTGGTTTTTATTAAAAAGTAACCATAAAATAAATACTCATATCGGTCGATGGTACCTTAAATTGTTTATTGGGTCTTGCTTGCTTTTTGTATTTTCAAAAACAAACATTTTCGCAAAATGTTACCATACATACATATGTATATATGGATGTTATATTTACATACTTATCTGACTAATCACACGTTCACTAACATTAGAAGGAAGTTAATTTTAGCAGATGGCATTGGAAACTCATGAGTCCACCGAATGATAAGTAAACAAAATATTTGAAATTGACTAAAAACTTGTATTTGCCTGAGCCAGTAACTACGTATAGTTAAATACCCTGTTGAAGATTATTTGTTATTAAATGTTTCTGAAAGAGTCTCGCAGAGGAAGAGAAATATATATATTCTAATCGAAAAATATTATAACTGTTTCCTGAGATGTAGTATTTACTTATGCATAGTGTAGCAGCATCAAATAAAATCACATAAGAAATGTACACAAGAGCCTTAAAAACACACACATGACTACCACAAATTTCCACCCAAACACATTCTATTGCCTCCGTTTGTAGTGCTGCCAAATCAAAAAATGTTGCGCTAGGCTTTATACGTTAACTATGGTTTGAAAGCCGCTGTAGTATATATTGGACAGACAATTGACTATTAACATACATTGCTTGTCAAAAAAAATATTTCCAATTTCCACTACGTCGAAGTGCTGCCACGTTTTTATTTTAAATCCTCTTGCTAAATGTATCGCTACTCAAGACAATATTTTAAAAATTACGTATCATCTTTAAAATTTCTTGTAACTCCATTTGGGAATATATTAGTTAATAGTTGATATGTTTTACAGCTAAAAGGATATTTGAGATAGAAATGTCGACTAATGCATTAGTCAAGAATCGTATTTTTATTATGTAAAAATTGTTTTTTTCTAATAATTTTCTCAAAAGGTCACAAACATATAAAGACCACCGTGAAATTTCTTAAAACGCTTGTCAAATTTAAAAGACATATTACTTTTCGTTCTCAGGAAATAAATTTTCAAATATTATGTGACGCTTTCCTCTCGCGCTACACTAAAAGTAGGTTCCTCATACAAAGGCTTATACGCTTTATAGCATATTTAAATTTCAATATCATTATGACGCGATGTTTCTCATTTATTTTATTAATATTTCCATTTTATTTAATTCTTTTTACTGAGCCAACTCTCGAAAACCTTCGAAATCCTACAGTATGAACGCCGAACTACGATATTTTCAAATAAAGCAAAAACGATTATATTTTCTTAGTAAATGGATGCAAATGTTTAATAGTAATTTTCATTTTTCCTGCACAGCCGTTTCCCAGCTTTGAACCATTTGGTGCCGAGTGAACTGTTGTGTGTTTATCCTTTTGGTTTAGTTAAACTGTTGTCGATCGACTGATGAAATAAAGGTCTGAACTTAAATAGCTTAAACAGACTTTTTTTTTCAAAACTGCAGAAAAAAAAATAATAAAATGGACACTTCATAAAGCTTACAAGGATATCAACAATTTTCTTCTAGGAGACTTTTAGCTTTTTAATTTTTGCAGCACATCACAACAGTTTTTGGGCCCTTGGTTTGTACTTACGAAAAGTGGCAACTCTGCTTTATTTCCAGTACAAAATCATAATCTCTAAATATGTCATTGTGCTCTCACTATGTTATTATTATACTAAGCACGACAACAACACACTTTCCATCGCCAAGTCACTACTTACAAATATCTATTTTCTCTTTTCTTATTCTCAAAAACTTAACACGACTTTGTACATTTTTGCAATCAAACTTTTAATATCATTATTTATATACAATTTCAATCAATTAATTGAGCAAATTTTCCGTTTAAGAAGTCATATTTTGAAAAATCGGTTTAAAATATTAAATTTCCCAACCAAAATACCAAAATTAATTTGCGCAAATAAATACCTGCAAAAGTTAATTAAGTTGTTTTTGTTAAAAGGCCGCAGATGTATTTACAATTTTTGTTGCTGATATGCTATTTTATGTATGTAAATGTATGTATGTATTTGTTTTAGGTTTGTTTATAACAACACTTTTGGTGATATACGAATAGAGCGTTGTTGTGTTAGGTATTCGTTTACGAAGCTGATGAATGGAGCTAAAAGGTATGCAGCGGTGGAGAACAAGCAAGCAAGCAATTGTTGTATGCGACACAATAATGTTGAGTAAACCGGCCAGGCATTCAGCCCAGCCATCCATCCATCGTCAAGCATTAATTTGCGAGCGTGTGAGTGAAGTGGCCACTGGTAGCACGACGCGGTTGTACGTGCGATGAGTAGCGCTCTAGCTGGCGAGAAAAATAAATTGCATTTGAGTATCGGACGACAAGCGGCAAGGAATGCAGCTGCTGCGTTGCAGCTGTGAAGATAATTTTGGATTTCGTTTAAGTCTAAAGAACATTTTATTGAAATAAATACATTTGCTGTGAGTGCTGTGTTTTTTTTTTTATTAAAGACACTTTTTGTGGTTTACATTTTCTTTTTTCCATTCTCTAAATATTGCTGAAGTCTTCGTGTTAGTTTAAAGTTCAGTGGTGAAATTAAAATCAATTGAAAACCATAAACGGTTAATTGAATAAATTACAGCGAGGAGTTGGTACGTGTGTGTACGTGTTATTTTTAAGTATTTTGCGAGTGAATGTTGTCTACAGTTGATTGCTACTGCTGCCGGAAAAAGAGTAATGAAAATGTTGATACCGTTACTCGAAAAAAAAACCAAGGCACGCAAATAGTACACAAACTCTAAATTGAACGGAAGGCATCATTTTTTTTTTGTTTTTATAAAAAGAGGAAAAATTGGTGAACACGAAATTGTTTGGCGAAAGTGCAAGAAGCGTGAAATGTATAGAAATAGACGGGCGTGGACTCGTAGTGCTCTTCGCAGACATATTTACGTACAAACATACATATTTTTTATACGAGGCGCATGCAGTTTTTTTTTTTTTAAAAGAATACCTATTTTTGATTTTTTTTAAATATTTTTTAAATGCGCTATTAAAACGAAGTGCACACAACATAATTGCCGCGCAAGCAATAATAAACCCTCTGCAATGTTACTCACACACTCATGCATCTGTACATGTGTATGTATACCTGTGTGCAATTTAATAGAAATGTTTGTTGTTTTGTCAAATTTTGTTTAAATGTTTGTTAAATTTGTTTCCATTGAAATACAATTTCCCTCTATGAAAAAGCATATTAATCCTAGCTTTAGACTTTATATAAAACTTAATATCATTTAAAAGATTTTCTGAATACAAAATTCAAAATTTAAGTCCAGCTGGCTTTCTTTAGACTCAAAATAAAGCCTCTAGTCTCAAAAGAAAGTCCTTTCATTGTGACTAGGTTATAAGCAGGGCACAAAAAATTAAGATTAATACAAAAAATAATAACAAAAGAGCCAGCAATCATCTCTAGCTCATAGTCGCAAAATTAGGGATCTGAGATTACACCAAATTACTAAATTCCGGTGTTAAGTCTCTTAAAATTGTCACTGCCTTTGAGAGTACTTTTTTGCATTTGTTTCCACATCACTTTTGTACTAAATTTAAGCCCGAATTCAGAAAGCAGCCTCAGTTTCTAATAGAGACAAAAGTCACAATTTTAGAACATTTGACATTCATTAGACTCAATATAAAGCCTCTAGTCAGAAAAACATATATAGAAATATATAGAAATAAAATGGAAAAACGTGTTAGCGAAGAAAGGCACAGTCTAAAATTTTGATACTTAAGATTATACCAAATTTCTGAATGCGGGAAATAATTTGATATGGCAAATCGGCGGTAAATTGAATAAGCTGCAAAGCTGCAAGGAAATTTATATTAAATTTTTTTAAAACTTTTGATATATTTTGCATTAAATACGAAATTTGAATTTTCGTTAGAGAATGAATGCCTTTTAATTTTTTGTTAAGTTTCTAATGGACTTTTTTAAATTATTAACAATTGACAATTTAATAATAAAACCTATCAAAAACTGGCCTCGAGCTTAATAGAACTGTCATTATTAAAAGGAAAATTTATTAACAAAATTTTTCAAAATTTACATATCACTACTATTAAATTGAACACGACTGTATATACATACATACATACATATGTATGCATATTGTACATACATATACGGTTATGTACGTACGAACAGCATTGAGGCTGTGATTTTGGTCAACCTATGGAATTGCTACCATTTGTGGATGGTGTTGAGAAAAAATAAATCAAAAACACTTGAGTTGTGGCTGCTGAAAAACACCTGGTTTACTGCGAAGACGCTCTTTAAATATACTTAAAAAAAACATTAACAAATGTTTAAGGCCTTGTAGGCATTCCACGCTACAACTCGGCTTTTTGTGTAAGCCAAACTGCTTTTACTCGCTTTACTTTGCGTTTGAGTGACAGCTTTCAACAAGTCGGAAATAAATGCACACACACATACATACTCGTTCATATATACACATGTATTCACTCTTATAAACGTGCATACTGGAATTGTATTCTCTTGCGATTAGCATCTAAGCATACGGAGTGCTGCATATTTCATTCGTCCTTGAGCCAGTCCGCTCTCCAACAGAGCTCGGCATCGCGTTGTCGTTTATCAAAACTCTTAATACTAAATGTGTTTGTGATTTTTTGTTATTTTTTTTTTGTGCATCGTCAACATTTACATATTTGTATTTCAGTTGCTAACTTGTTTCTCTAACAAAATATTTATATACGGTCGAGCGCTTGGGCAATTGATGATCGCCGACAAAAAGTGAAAAGTGAATTAAAGAAAATGAATAATTTAACAAAACCGGAAGCATTACCAAAGACGGGACATGTCAACGAAGGTATGTGAATAATCGAATTAGTTTTGCTATTCTGAGTTGTTAAGCTTGCTATATTTGCACAAAATTGTACATATCGCAATATGTACATAAATATATTCACACAACCATTAATCTGGATAATTTTTTTATGAAATACGAAGTCAAAAATAACCTACATACATACGATTATAAAAATTTATGCATAGTGGTTTAAAATTAAATTTCGCTATTCATAATTATTGAATTTTGAAATTATTAAAAATCAACGCGAGTTGTTAGCAACTTGAAACTTACATTTGAGGTAGAAGGGCGCATATCTAATTTTGTCGTATTATATTTTTGTGCTTTTCGGGAACCCTTTATTCGTTTTCAATTAGAAATCAAAAATAAATTCAAAAATCATGCTCAACATAGTACGACCGCCTTTTCCGTCTCTCGTTAAATGGCGCCAATTGTAAATACCAAATGCACTAAGGTCCTTTATTAATTGGTCTTTTCAACGAAGAACAAGCCTTCTTTTTTTTCTGCTTCCACCAACGGGTACCACACCACCACCGGTACCGCTGGAAGTTAGTTCAATGCACTATGTCTATGGCCTTGTAAAGCTCGTTCAGCTCATCGTTCCATCATCTGCGAATATTTCTGTCGAACACTCGACATGTACATACGCAGTTTCCAAGGAATTGGGAAAATACGGAGAAATAATATCTGTAAATATTTTTTGTAATAGTTGCATAGTTTATTTGTAAGAACCAAATGACAATTAAATGTGAACATAGCTTTCCCAAACGTTCTCAAAAGGATTAACTGAGAACAAAATATTATAGTACTTTCTAAAGTTTATAAATAGGTTAAAACTTTCGCAAACGTTTCCATTGTGAACGAAAGTATCGAGTACGTTTTTAAAAATAGAAATAATAATTTCGCGCTTACACTATATAGCTCGGTATTTGGCCGAGCTTCTAACACCATTTGTGGTGTGTGACTTTTATATTATACCACAAATGGAGGCACCTACAGTTTTGGGCTGATGTATTTTATGAGAAACTTTTTAATGGCAGGTTTATCCTTGGAGGTTTGTCATAGCCTGCCGAGGGGTGAAAAAAAAACTTTTTCTATGATTAAGATTCTAGGATTCATAATGACGTTTGCCGATGTATAAAAACGATGAAACGGTCAGTTACAATATTAACCAACCTCTTTACAAAAAAAAAAAACAAAATACATTAAGCTCTTTCAGTTCGCCAATTAGCGAAAAAGTGAGTTCCCAGTATAAAACTTGACTACAAAATAAAATTGAACATATAAAATACAGCACTTTATTTATCCTTTGTTGCTCTTATAATAGTATTATCTTCCGTTACACGCAAATAGTTTCGAAACAATTTGATTACGTATCGTAATCTGTCAGAGTGTTCCTGAGACTTTTGTTCTGAACTTGTTCTTTGAGGGAACGTTCACGAGACTTTTATTTCGAAAGTTCTCTTTTATTCCTTAGACTATTGTTTCCGTATTGTTTTTTGTCTTTGTTTTTCCTCTTCGATAGTTTTCTTAAAAATGTTACCGAAAGTATTGTTCGCATTTTGTTCCCATACAATTTCCATTGAGAAGGTTATCATCAATTTTGCTCTTGTGGAAATGATTCCGAAAGTTTTGTACTCATTTCGGTTTTGATTTAAAAAAAAAATAAGAGAACGGTCATACTTTTTACTCTCTATCCATACCTTGTATCTAATAAATTTTTGTTCTTTATCAAATGAGTATTTAATCAAACGATAGATAGAATTTTAATAAATAATTTAATATCAGCCTTCACTCTTTGTACGATTTTACAATATACGAGGTACTGTCTCCCAGAAAAACTTTCGAATATTACAGTTGGCAATAATTTGGATTAGAAAATGTAATATTAATTGAAAATTTAAATTTTGCAGTAAAGGCAAACAAAACAATGACTTAGCTGAAAACATACATACGATTAATACAAATAATATGTATGTACTACATCAGTTTAAAAAAATTCAGGTCATATGAGAGTACATACTTATATATGTATGTACGAGTACGTATGTATGTATGTACAAAGAGCCATTTCGAACTTTCACACAACTAACAACAAATGAATAGAAACATGGAAAATGTAAATATTAACATTTGTGAACTGTTTGTGGAGAGGCCTAAAAGATGAATAATTGTTAGGCAAGAGTAACTGTTCAGTTGTAATTCATTATTTCACCTTTTCAGTCTGCTCTCCAGCGTCATTCGCCGTTGATAAAAGCATTTAACAATTAAAAGCAATGCGCGAAACTTTTAATTAAAGACTGATTTATCCCGCTATATGTAGTTACAAAAGGGTTACGCTAATAGATACATATATACATATGTACAGTTTAAAAGCATACATACATACATACATACTTGCCTATATAATCGCATCTACATATTAACTACATAAGTCTTATTTTAGCCTACAGCTGACAGATGGATTTTTAACTAAATGCTTCGCGAGACTCCAAAAGCTGTTTATATACAAAAAAAACCTGCACCGCCAACTAAATGGCAACTTTCCATTTAGGTGCACACAACCACACATATACATTGTGAACATATACATACATACATACATATATAGATATATTCATGTGTGAATCCATTCATTTCTTTTATTGAGTAATGATAAAGAAATTCACTGTCTGCAGATTTCGATAAATATTTTGTTAAGTGTTTAACATATTTTGGCGTCAGAATACCATCATAATGGAAACTTTTTTAAAATTCGCTACAGATATACTTGTCATACATACATTCATAAATATTATATATGTAGATGCGATCACAAAACGAACGTTAACGGTAACCTTAAGTTCTGACAACTTCGAAGATATATTCAAAGCATTTTTAAATAAAAAAAAAATATTTAAAAGTATTTTCTTTTACTTTACAGTAAAGTAGTCAGCCAACTACAATTTTTCCTTATAAGGAACTGGTATTTTCAACATGGCAATGCCTCATGGGAGAGTAATTATCATATTTCCATTAGTAATATACCAGTCTCATACCAGCTCCATAACAACCACTTTGAATTTCATTGCTTTGCGTAATGAAATTATGTTTTATGCAGCTCACTCCGCTGCTGTCGAGACAATAGCGAGCGCAGTTGTTGTGAGTTTCAAGCTTGGTGCCGGAGTAAAATTTATTTAATATTCCATTTTCTTCCAAAATAAGTAATAATATGGAAACAGTGCAACAAAACCTGAGCAAATTACATTTACACTCAAAAGGAGCAACTGTCCGCCCTAGACTATAAACAACGCGTTGCAACGTACAAATTTCACTTTTCAATCAAGTCACGTAGCTTGCGGTCTACCAGAAACCTTATAGTGGACTCGTCTGAAATTGTTTTGTCTGAAAGTTGGTACGCTTGTTACTTTTTGTCCAGGCTAGATTGGTACTGGATATGGGAAAAATCCAATCAAAATTACGACTGTCTACCTTGTTACGGTATTTTTGTAAATTTTCTAATTACTTAACTAAATTTCTAAAAGATGGCAAGTTGAGTGAACAACAAGCAAATAATTATTGTTTCAATAAATACTTGAAAAAAAAGCGTGATTGAGCCCACTTGTATAAATAAATATGTGTATCTAAATAAAGGCTACTATCACCTATGGTAAACTTAATACACGGTTTGCGCTCAGAACAACTAAAAAATACCTTGCAACTTTTTTGAAAACTGAAAACAACCAAATATTCCACTATGTGAATTTGCTAAATTTCTGATTACATACTTAAATAAACGAATGAAGATGAAGATGAACATAAAGATCTGATTTGATTTTATCTTGTTGTTGCTTGGTTTTTTCGCTATCTCCGGTAAAATTTGGTCTTGGGACAACCGGTTTCGACGTTATGCCATCTTCAGTGCGTTTGGGCACTTTATTATTCTTCTTTTGAATTAAAATTAATTTTCAAGTAAAATAGGGTTCATTCTCTAAGAAAACACCTACTTTTTTAAACTATTAACAAAATATACAATGCTTTTACAATCATTAAAATTTCAAACTTTAAAAAATTTTTTTAAATTTTTTTTTTACTATATAGTTTTTGGGCTCATTCAATTTTAGTGCGAGTAAGTACAAATTATCACTGATTTTCGATAATGTTTTGATATATGGAAGGAATTGTGAAAGAGCGCCAGTAAAAATATAATAAAAAATCAGTGATAATGTAGACACTTGAAGCTTGCTCCTTCCAAGACTAAAACCAAAAAATTATATATGTATGTACATATATTTTTTTTAAATTTGTTTCTGGTTTTCTAATTTTTTTATTAATTAAAAAAAATGTTTTTTATGGACTAACAGATACAGATACAGAATCAAATACAGATATCGATACAGATAATGTTGTTGAGATTTGACTAAATCAGGAAGCACATTTAGATAGAAATACTGGTGGAAATTGAGATGCAGATACAAATAAAAATCAAAAATAAAAATACAGATACAACCAACGAAAAAGAAGATGCAGATAGAGATACAGTTATAGTTATAGTTAAAGTTAAAGTTATAAATACAGATACATATACCAATAAAGATACAGATACAAAACAAGCTGTAGTTACAAGACACTACTTGTTTCAAATACAGGTAACTATGATGGTAATATTACAGATAGATGTAGATAAAGGTATAGATAATCACATTAAGTCATATATAGAAACAATGGCAGATGAGTGCACATGCACACATACATACATATTTAGAACTACTTACGCAGCCACTAAGTTCATTTTCAAACAACTCATCCGCTCCAGCATGTGGAATCTTATTTTTAAACTAATGAAGTCGTGCGATGAAGGCGCCAATCAACATAATGCCTTGCATTGTCTATATGTATGTATGTATGTATGTAGATATGTATGTAAATAGATATGTGATGTACCTCAATAACTGCAGCTGCGTGCTGGTACATTTTCTGCCTCATTTTGTTTTAATGCAACAGTTTTGTGCACGTTACTTGCACCGCTGTTGCCATTACTGTTGCTGCTACCGCCATTGCCACAATTCGCTGCTATGTATGTAGAAAGTGTAGTGGCACGAGATGATGTGTCTGCAGCTGCCTGAGTTGCTGTTGATGGGTTTTTTGTCGTACTCGTCGTCGTTGTTGTTGTGGAAATTGCAAGTTGAATGTCGTGGCAGGCAGCAAATGCTTGATTTGCTGCCAAGTTGGCGTGCATACCACACCGTCAACCGTTTGCCGAACGGTTGCTTGCAACAAACAATGCCAATAATTGCTATTTCCAACAACAGCCGCTGCCGTGGCAGCAACAAAAACATTGCACGCATTCTACATACAATTGTTGCTGCAGCATCTGCTGTTATTTACTGCTGGTGCTGCCGCTGCAATTACTGTTGCACTTTTTTCAAATTCGCCATTACTTTGTGGTGTTGTCGTCGTCATTTTTTTTTCTCTCTCCCGACTTACATATTTGCGTTTGCTGCCGCAAGTGTATTGCACTGCCGTTGCTGTCTTTCGGTGGCTGCTGCTGCTGCTGCATTTCTTAGTCGGTTTGATATTTTTGGTTTAGTTGTTCTGGTTTTTCTTTTTTTTCTTTTCTGTTGCATGCAACGGCCAATTGCATTGGCTTAGCGCTTGATTGACAGTCCCTCTTTCTTGTAAGCGTCCATCTAGTGGTGGCATACGTTTGGATGTTGTATGTGTTTATATGTATGCCAATGCATCCAGTATGTTCAAGTTATACATGTTGCCTGCGAATGATTCACTTCAACACTCCAGTTTTGGGGTGTTGTTTTAGTAAGTTTTTAATATATTTTACGTTTTTTTTTTTCGTACGCAACAAAGAAAATTTTACACTGTATTTTAATGTGCTTCACAACGCATTCATCAGGCTTCACTGATTTTTATTTCTGTGAACTGAGAGCTACATATAGAGTGCCACAGTTATAGCAAAGTATTTAAAAGAAAGCGAGAATTTTAGATTTTACTTTTAATTCTTTGTTACGCTATCTACATTAAACAAATCAAAAATATGCGCACTTCCTCTTAAAAGCCAAAATTCCACAATTTTAATAATAAAAACATTACATTTACTATGTGTATAAGTGTTTACATTAGGACGTATCATAAATAAAAGTGTGCTGTACGGCTTAATCGGTAATTTGGAAATACATTTTTTTTTTTGGTCACACTAGAGATTGTCTTTATACATTTTTCATCATTTGTTCGGCATTTCTATATCATAAATTGTTGTTTTTGTCGCCTCTAGATCCGACTATAAATATGTATGCACGTTTATGCCGACGATATGTCGAAACATTTTAAAACGCGACTTTTTTTGTGGCAAAAAAAAAATTGATGTAAGTAATTGGTGCCAAAAAACATTCCTCTTCGAAGGAAAAATAAAGATGTATCATACCTTTCTATCTGACCAAAAATGCTGAGGATATGACGAAATATGTAAAAAGTCAGTTCATAGGGTGACCAGAAAAAAATTGTTTTTCCAAAACTGTATCACAAAAATACTTTCGAGGGTGATTTAAGTGTTTTTTTTTTACATACGGTGTAGCATGCAAACCCAACCATGCGCTTTTTTAAATGGGAGAATTCATAAACAAAAATATTTCGGATTCAGGTTTTTTAACAATTTTTTTTTTGTATTTGTAACCTATTCAATTTTAAAATCGTTTTAAATTTTGGCTGATTTTATTCAAGCTTTTTTGATAAAAAGTGCATCTTTTCTTGTAGGATATAAAATTAATGTATGCTCTACATGCTCAGAAAATAAATTTAAAAAACTGGTATATACCTTTAATAAATAATTTTAAAGCTATTAAAAATCTTGTATAAAATTTAAATCTTAGGTTTATATGGTTTTAGCTTGAAAATTCTCGGCACATTGATTGCAGAAATAACAGAAAACCAGCGTATATAACTCCGTTTTCTCAATATGTTTGTAGGCTACTATTTTGTCTTTAGTCATGAATTTCAAGTAATTCTGAGTGCACCAATATTATGATTTACTTTGAGGCATATGCACACTCTGTTCACAAATAATAGCGCAAACAGATATTGACAATTCTGGTCAATTTATTTATCCTCTACCTATTTAAAATTAATTTTCAATTAAAACATCGTTTTTTCTCTAAAAAAAACACAACTTACATAAAAAATTAAGAAAACGTTTAAAATAATTTCATCAAAATTTCGAACATTAAAAAAAAAATTTGGAATTTTTTGGGGTATGCAGATTTGTAGCGCATTAAATTTTAGTTACACAAAGTGTGAGTTTCTAGTGGCTCCAAATGACATTTGATTTTTGACCATTTATTTACTGGCGCTCTTTTGCAATTCCTTAAAAAAAAAAATAATAATCAAGGTTTAGTCGAGGTACTCGAATGGTGGGAGCTGCCAGTACAAAAATTGTCATAAGTCAGTGATAACTTGTAAACGCTTAAAACTGGCACTTTCTCAGACTAAAATTGAATAAGCCAAACAACCGCATACTCAAAAAGTTCTGAAATTTTATTATAAACTTCCGCTTTAGCGCGGGAGTTTTTCAATGCCGAACAAAATTGGTCCAACTCTCTTTAGTCTCGTTAAAATTCAACATATTCCATCGCAGGTTTTAAGAACTAATAAAAAAATGCATTGCTGCACATTCACATTGAAGAAAGGTAAAACCACATAAAATGCAATGTTTAAACATTGAAAATGTGTGTAAATCCATTTCATTGAAATTCTTGCCACGGCTGTCACGCCGTACTTGACAGCTGCCCCTTTTCGCATTGTGAGGCATTAAACCTAAAGCTAATGTTAGCTCTCAAGTGCATACATACATACATATGTATTTATTTATTTATGAGAATGTGTGCTGCATTAAATCGTAAATTTTTTGTTCAAATTTTTTATGTTGCAACGTAGTGCGCTGAATAGCAGAAGGACACATTATCGACCTCATAAAGATAAAAGCGCGAAACAAAATGAAAACAGAGATATGTACATACATACATACATATGTAAATGAATTCCGATGGAACTAAAAAATAAAACGAAATTCTTGCACACTCACACCTCCTCTATGCTTATCATTCCATGCCTTCAACGCATCCAACGCTATGCGGCATGCCACATCCGACAATCGGCCATTTCATAGCAAATATGTACACTAATTTTAGAATTTTTATGCGCCTTCGGTCTGCGTGAACATTTTGTTAAAATTTATTTTATTAACATTTGTGTGGCCGTAAAACTGTCAGGCGAGATTTGGTTGCTGCTGCACTATTTGCAATGCGTCATCCGTACGCTTTCATCATGGTTAAGGTCATTGTTAGCCCAATACATACATACAGTTATAAAAATACAAATATATAAATCAAAGCATACATATACATATGTAGCTAGATGTAAATAAATATTTCTTTGTATTCACTTCTCTGTGTTAGTTACACTTTGGCTGACTGCAGCGGTGCAGCTTCTTCGTTGAATTTTAATGCGCATTGGCGCTATTAGCCGGTTTTTCGGCGCTTCTTCTACACACAAGTGTAAATACATATATATGGTACATAAAAGTAAGTTGTATGTAAGTATTTATGTGTGCGTCTGTATGCCAGTTAAGCTGTTCACGCTCTTACATCAACCTTGAGTCAGGTTTTTCCACTTTCGTTGTTTGACAACAAAGTCCGCACTGTCGGTGGCAATGACTCCAAACTATTCATCTAACAATTTTTCATTTTAATTTATTTGTTTTCCTTTTCTTTTAGTATTTCTATTGTTTTTTTTTTTTATTTCAGCACCTGCTGCTCTCCATACGAGTACTTTCCAGCGATTTTCTATTGAATAGCTACCATCGCTGTAATCAACTGCAACTTTCTAATATTTCATGCCACACACATACACATATGTACATACATGCGCTTATTAATTTTTTTACACACATACATATGTATGTTTGTACGTACTTCCATATTTATGTATAAGGCTTTGTCGCTCTGATTACAATTTAATTTGAATTTTTATAATTTCACGCAGAAAATTTGATAATTTGAAAGTCACACTAATAAAATTTGTTAACATATGCATTTACATAAGCACATTTATACATTTCTATATAATACGTATATAAGTCTATACCTGAATTATCCACACTTTAGGGCGAAAGAGTTTATTAACTCTCATTTGCATAAGGTGTAAATGGTGGGACTTTACTTTCGCACACATTCATCTCTGATAACTAACGAAAGCTTTAAAAATGATAATTATTATTAAATTCATCATAAGATCTCATTATACTTTCATTATAGACTCACTTTATTTAACATAAAAACGAGTAAATGTACTATTATATTAATTTTTCTAAGTTGCATCAAATAAGAAAATTATTGCTTTGTAGTTTTGTTCAAATTATTGTTAGAGCTTATCATATAATCACATCTTTTGACACCATCAAACGATTACATCTTAATGGTCATCAAGTTTCATGTCACATCGGTTTGATTACCAAACTAATTGCTCAGAAATCTTTTTGCCTGATGTAACTAATTACGCTTAGGTTTCAATCGATACAAGTAAATGCAAGTAAATATTCGATACTTTTCTTTTGAGACCAAGTATTTTTCATATTATTCGAGTGATACCTTAGTAGTATCCTTTAAATAATAGTTATTATTAATTTTCCGTGTGGGCTACTTCTGGAAAATTGCATTTATACTCGGCTCAGCGAACGCTGCAAAGTTGCAAAGAACTTTTGGTTGGTAATTGTCTGCAAGCGGTTTGAAGAGCTGTTTCAGGCTACCAAACAACAAGTTGTAATCTTGATTGATGTTCTGACTAGATACTGTCCGACGGGTATCCATGTTGAACGACTGAATATCGTCCATTACAGACCCAATGTGCGGTTGTTGTATGAAAGTTAAAGAGTTGAAATAATCTCAAGATTGCATTCTCAGCTTTCCAGCCTTTAAAATGCTCAGATTCAAACATATTGACCTGTATTTCAGAAACACTCCTGAGAAGCACTCTGGAGTGGATGTTGGCCGATTGCGGAACTTTATAATGATTAATCAACGCTTCTCATAAGAAATTGACAGTTGTACTACAATGCACATTCAAAATCAGTGTAAGCGAGCATCTCTCCTTGCAATTTATAGTACTAAAATCTAATGTATAATCAACAAGTTTCTTTGCTTTTTTTCTTAGGTTAAAGTTTCGGGAAAATTTGTATAAGTAGTATAATCCAAAAAACTCTCGATTTATTTTTGTATTCTGAAATTTTGTGAAAATTTTATGAATCTTTATAAATTTTGTAGGAAGTTGTATAATAAAAAATTTAATTTGTTTTCTTGAATTTGGTGAAACTTTTATTAAATTAAAATATTTTCTCTATATGTTTTAAGTTTGAAATATTTATGCATGTAAAAATTAATAAATTTTTTAAACTTTGTACAAAATTTAAATATTAATTTATATGCTATTTTTCTTGTAATAAGTTAGACTTTCATTAGAAAAATTTAAAATTAAACCACAAAACTCATAAAAACTAAAATAGTTTTTAAATGCTTTATAAGTAGAGAAATCTTATGAATTTATGTTACTTTAAAAACTTATAAAATTCATTATATTTTAACAACTACAAAGTTGTAACGGCCAACTTTGTTGTTAGTACCAATGCACACAGACTTTTTTTTTGTTGCCGGAGGTATTTTGTTTTGTCCTTTTTCACTGTTAGACAAACCTCCTTTCGTTCCTTCTATAGACTGGAAAATGCTGCACTGGCGACCTTTGTGCCATATTTTATTGTTTTAGCAGAATTCTTCCAGTTCTTCGATGTAAACTAATCTCTTAAGTGCCATCCTTGAAGTCAATGGCAAATACTCTTAACGAAAAGTGGTAGATGCCACTTTTTAAAGTTGACGTTTATTAAATTTTATTCTCTTTTTTTGGTCTCAAATGTATTCCGAATTGTTTAAAACTGGTATCGAATTGATTCCGAAAAATTGCTCAATCCCATTGGAATGATCCGAAATGGGCTTCGTGGACCCATATGGACCCGTCCATGAGATCGCTTCTCGTATGTCTAGGACACGGCTTAGTATCTAGTTGCCGGCTAGTGGGGTTACACCAGCGGAGTAAACAGCTAGCAGGAAAAGGAAGCGAAAAAAGCGAGCAATGTAAGTGCGCATCAGATGGCTTTGGAATGGGAAGGCTCTACTACATAGTTCTAAAAGCATTCAAATCTTTGTCAACTCAATCGATTATACATATTTACATTCACAAAATCAATGCTGGCGCGCTCTGAATGAAGTAATCTTGTCATACAATGTTGCAATTCTAATTATTACATTGATAAAAATCCCATGTGTATGATTGTTTAGATTCGAATGACATTTCCTTTGTTTGTTTGAAACCCTACATAGTACTTCAAGATTCAAATGACACTGTATGATATTTTGATTTACTGCATATAGTACAACCGCGATTTGCTCCGATACAATGATTTTGCTAAAATATAAGAATATGCAGATTTATATCGCTGCAATGACGTCACGATCACGGTTGGTATGGGTAAAATTTGCAATTTCAATGCCATTTCGGGACTAATTCGGGACTAGTTCGGGAGCACTCTGGCCATTTTTGCACTATTTCAAAACTGGTTTTGTAGCAGTCTGATATATTTCGGGAATGTTCTAGGACTAGTCTTTAATAATTTTGGGACTACGTCGGATTTTGTTCAAGACTTCTTCAGAAAATTTCATGACTAGATTTGGATCGTTTTAGACTAAAAATTACAATTACAACACTTGGACTATTTGGGATTATTTTTGTGACCATTTCAAGGTAGTTCCAAACTATCCATGAAATAATCCTTAACTATTCTCGAAAGAGTTCTCAAACCTTCCGACATTTAAAAAAAATAAAAGAAATTAATGTTTCGTTTTCTACCTAATTTATTTTTGTATGCAAATTAAATTGATTAATGAAGTGTTGAGCCTTACAAAGGCTGCTTGCGCCTGAGTATCTGAGTTGCGATTTTTTTCAGTAGGAGTATATGTATATTATACAGAAGCCTCGGCAAAAGTGACTTAAGCCGTCAACGTATTCCAGAATTAAGCTATGTAGCGCCTTTTAAGTATCACACTTTTTTATACAGAAGCTTTTACTAACTGGACTTTATCCATTCATATATTTAAAAGTTCTTCATGCTCCCTATTTCTACGCTAAATCTATGGAATCTTTTTGTTTGGAAAATTTTGCATTAACAAAAGTTTTTTCTAGAGGCTCTACAAAATTTCGTTACAAAGAACTTTTAGCTATATCAAGGTTATTTCTATCGGCGGCTCACTGTATTTTGTTCTTGCGTTAAATAAGCTCATATACATAATTTTTGTCATGAATCCCGTATTGTTTGTACGTGGCAAATTGATATTTGTGCTTTTCAAATACCATCCGGAACGGTGCCGCTTCAATACATTTGTTGTTCGATTGCACGCAGCAGCAGCAATTGTTATTTTAAGCTTCAATTTTCATTATTCGATACATGTGCATATGTATTGAATAGCTTCCATGCACAAATGAATAAACGGATATATTTACAACAAATATGGAAAAATGGAAAAATATTTCATAAACAATGATACAATTTTCGAAGTGTAATAGCGACAGCAACAAACAAGAAAAAAACACAAAATCATGTAGCAAAAAATCAATCAGGGAAACCTCATAAGCGGCGCAGGTTGCAACGAGATTATGTGGAATCGAGTCAAGCTTTATGGCATGCACGAGTTAACGTGCAGTGCCCATGTGTATAAATATCAATGTATATTGTATATGGTATATGTACGAGGCGCATGTTTTTTGCACAAAAATTATATATATGTATATATTTTACATAAGCTAACTACTTGTTTGTACAAACGAAAATACTACTTGTAAGTTGCTCTTTGGTAACATTCGAACAAAAAATGCGGCATTTCCGGTAACAAATCCAGTTTAGCGCCAAGCTTGGCTTCCAAACTACCTTAATTTTATTGGCAACATTGCCGGTTTGATAAAACATTTATCCAAATGCCCGCTTCGTACCAGCAGCTGCCTGTTCCCACGCTGACTGACCACTCCAATTGCCACATGCCATGACGGACGAAAAATAAGCGATGGTGTACATTTTTATTCAAAGCAAAATAAGCGAGTAAACATTGACGCATACTCGTAGAAGCGTGAATGTAATCTGAGGTTGATATGTTATTAAAATAAACACGTTTTTTCGCATATATTAATGTGTATGCCATGTAGGAAATTGAACTACTTATTTTAAACATAGATTAAAAAAAAATAAATTGCAGGGTAGTTCCATTCATCGTTGCTCCTTGAATACCAAATTCTTTTAAACAATGTGTCATGTGTCGCTTACGACATTCTGTAAATATTAGATCGTACTATATTTATACTTTTTTTTAATCTCCTCTAAATATTCAAATTAAGAAAAAAATTTAAATTCGTTTTGTATAATAAGTAGCTTAATGTATAATTTCAATGTGTATACCCTGTAAGAAATTGCGCTACTTATTTTAACTGGTGAAACTGCTCTCTTAAATTGAGTTCCCGATCTTAAAACGATATATAAAGGTTTCTTGAAATTTTCACGATATATTCAAATTAAGAAAAAAAAAATATAACATTTTCAAATATATAACACGCAGGGTCTTCATACTCTACATTTTATATAAACCTATACATTTTATAGCATAATTATTTGAAATAAATCATTTGTTTTGATCAAGATTTATATTTTAAATTTAAAATACTCGCCATTCTATTTTGCTAAATAATCGGCGGCCACTTGATTGTGGCTTAAAGGAACTTCAATGGAACGACTCGTCTATTGCTCGATCTCCGTTGCTGCGGAATTCAATAAGAATTTCCGGCCCCTATATTTTACTTTACTCAAACAATTAATTAATATAATTTTTTGATTAATTTGAATTTGATGTACGAGTATGCAGTTTTGTAGCCAATTTAATTTTATTAAAACATGTGCAAGATTCACTTGACTAAATGCAACGGTGATTTTTTACAATTTTATTTTACTGACGCTGTTTCACGTTTTTCCACACAGCTTATGCTCGAGATTTTTTTATATGAGAGAAAACGCGAGCTTTTCTAAAAAAACTTGTTTAAAATCATTGCAATTTGCATTCCACTGTTATACTAAGAATACACAGGCTAACTGTATTATACTTTTTGTATAAATTGTGAGACTTGGGTTGCATAGAGTTTTTTAGAGATTGAACCCTGTTTGAATTGAAAAATTATTTATTTAATCTATAAAACTTATAATTATATTATGAATTTATAGAGTTAGTCAATACTAGCTAACCATCGGCAAAAGAAAAAATATTACAGTAGAAAATAATGAAACAAAAATAAATAGTCAAAGCATTTATATTTGTGTGTCGTGTCTCAAACAATTGACTACGTGGCCATCAAACTTTACATCGTTGTTGTGTAAATTGTTTAACAATTTTATTTTTTATTATTTTACTCGTATAAATTGAGGAAAATTATGTGTATTACGAGAATTCAAGAAACTTTTAAAAATCGTGTGCACAGTTTAACGCTATTTTTGTTAAATTATGAATTATATTATTACAAAAAAAGGTACGAAAAATATCGGAATATGTAAAGAAATCCATCTAATGGCCAATTATTTTATTCACAAATGTTCAAAAGGCTATTTTTCAATAATTTATTGTATCTTGCTTTATAATTCTGGCACCAGTAACAAGGGTCTACCTTGTCGGTCACAGTTACAAATAAATTAAAATATAACACCGAAAATCATATCACTTGACTTTTAATGAAAATTAAAGCGTATAGTTTTTTTTCAATACACTAAAATTTGAAAAAGTATACAACTGAATATTTACAAAAATCTAATTTAATTTATTTTAAATTTTGGTGAAAATTTGACGATTTTTTATAAATTTTGTACAAGTTTGAAATGCCTATTTATATGCTGCTTTTTAATTAAGCAGTTAGTCTTAAAAATAATTATTAAACATAAAATTCATTATCGAAAAAAAATACCATAACTCTAATTTTTGCCACCAGGTTATTTGGTATTCATAAATTGCTACTAATTATCTTTGACATAGGTTAAAAAAAAAGTTTGTGAAGAAAGCTAAATTTCAATGACAAATTGGTATTCTCTGATAGTTTTTCGGGTTCCATAAAGCTTTTCGACTGGTCCATGCTAAACAATCTAAAAGTTACACGATTGAACAACGCACGCCGATTATTAGACGATTTTATGGTAACTATCCAGGTAAGATTTGGAGCAATCCGTTGAACGACGTTGAACAGAACTTGGCTTTTCATAGACTTCGAGTTTAGTGTCATAACTTGGGTCTGCATATTTACAAGGAGAAATTAACTCACAAGCTCCAACCTCTTTGTGCATCACCATTCGTTTCCAGACTGGACTTTCAAGTGGAAGCAAAGGGATCGAAACAGCAAAGACGCGCTTTTTTAAAGAATCATTTGCATATTTCATGTTTATTCCAAATAAGAAAAGTTACTTTTTCGTGCGAATTTCGGACCTGTGACGTCATTGCTACTTCCGAATTGAAACATTGGGTCTGCATTAACTGTGGAAAATAATAATAATTATATTTTTTTTTGTACGCTATGTTTCAAAGTGAAGTTTTCAGTTGATGCTATTAAAGTCCACGCAACCAAAAACATTTATTAAATTCGTATGGAGCTTTTGTTTTCATCAGCGAGTAGGTAATCGCAATTCTTATAGTATATACATAGTTCTACTATGGTATGTGTCTTTGGATTTAGTAAATTTGCATTTGCTTAGGTAAAAAACATATTTTCAATCCTTTAAGAATTTTGTGTCTTCAAACATAATCTTTCCCAATATCATTATTTAGCTTTAAGTAATGGCTTTTCCTACTGGGTGTGTAGGAAAATATATATGAATCTATATAAAAAAAATATATTTGTTTTGCCTCTGCGGCAATCACAATCGCGTTCATTTCCCAGCTGACCAATGGTCTGCATGAAGGTTTAATGTTTGACGCCGTAAGTGAAAATATACATATGTATTTGGTTACACATATTCATATGTATGTATATGCACACTGGAGTACGTAATTATTATTTACCATCCTATGCACATACGAGTATATACAAACATACATAAAGATGAAAATCTGCTATTAAGCATTTTTATAAGACTGAAATTTATGAAACACTCTGGTACATGTATAAGGAGATGGAACGTCTTTACATCCAAGGATTCTCATACATACGAGTGTGTATGTACAATAATTCCAAAAATGTACTTTTATGTATGCGAATGTGCGATGATATGCATTCATATGTATATGTAAGGGATACCTATGTATGTAACTCTGTATCAAAAACAATTGCAGAAAAGTTACAGACATTTTTTCTAAAGTAATTTTCTGCATACCTTTGAATAAAACTAGTTGCATACAAACATACATACATACAAACATATGTATATATGTACATAAATATGTAAAAATACACACTCACAATTTCAACTGACCTGTATAACTGCAAGTGTGTTTGAATTTTTCTTATATGCAGTTAAGAATGCGAAATTGCAAAAATTGCAGCAAAGGTAAGTAATTAACTTTTGTAGTATTGTTTTGCTTTTCTTTGTATTGCTTTTTTTTTGTGTAACGTTAGTGGTGCTGGCGCATTTTTACTTTCGGGTTATTGCACGCGCTAAGCGTACACAGTGAAGGCCATGAAAAATGTACTGCTCAATTATAGGCACTTACATACGTACATATGTACACATACATACATTTATGATGTGACGAGAGCACACGCATTTACATAGATATATAGAAATTTTGGGAAATCGGAGATCACTTAAGCTTAGTATACAGCTCTCCAGGAAATCAAAAAAAAAATCATATACAATCAAACTCATGAAATGAAAAATAAAATTTCTTCTATAAAATGCTCGTATAATTATTTCTTCAAGAAAATTTATAGCAACAGCAAAGTGCTTGGAAAAATATTTCTGAGAGCTGTATTCTAAGCTCTAAAAAGAATGAAGTATTTTTCTCCACTTGCTAAATTGTTTGGTCTCTGGAAGATTTTACTATGAAAAATTGAATCTTATTAGTAATGCTGCCATTAAAAATAGGCTTAAAAAAATTCTTATTTTTAAATCAATCTTCAAATACTATCCAACAGTTACCTGAGGCTAACGCAAATAATAGACTTAATTAACATTTTTTTTAAATCTCAGTTTAAGTTGCATTTGAAATCAGCCGTTTTCTCAAGTCTCAAGCGCTAGTTCTCAAATGCATCTCAAATAATTGTTGATAGCATTCTCAAACGATAGCTCACATAAAAATTTTGAATATTGAAATTTTGCCATCGCGGTATAAAATGGAATACAGTTAATCTTATTGAACTCTTTTTATAGGGTTGACTCTCTTTTATGTTGACATGTTCGACGCTAAATGAAGTGAAAAATCGTTTTTTCTCAAATATTCCTCAAACAGTTCTCATGTTAAAAATAATGTTTGTGAAACATTTTGGAAAATGTTTATTTTGAGTTATTAAAAAATAGGAAAAATGTGAAATAATATTTTCTAAAATTTTTGCGAATTTTTTTCGAGTGTTTGCTGTGGAGTTATTATATATATTTACACCTAACACTACAAATATGCTTGTTCATATGTAACTCACATAATTCGGCCTCAAGTTAATTTCTGAAATATTCATAATGTCTTTCATAATAAATCATGTTTAACAAACCTGTATAAAGCTCTTCCATAAATAAACCACATATGTATATATGTACATATGTACATATGCATATTAGAGTTTCAAAATTTGTACAGAATTCCAAAAATTGTTCAAATGTTACAAACTCGGCATCGAAGTTTCAATTTTTTTAATCAGAGTGTAGAAACATTTCAAGTGACTTAAACATTTTGTTGATTTGTGGAAATTTGTTTGTTACGGATTTTTTCCATATAAAAATAGATGTTTTCTATCCGTTATATGGAAGAAAGTGCTTGACGCTATTGGAGAACATTTTTTATTTAAATTAACGGTATAATTAAAATTTGTTTCAAAACTGTATTCACCTAGTTGAGTTACTACCCTGGCACTCGGACAAAAGAGCAAATTTGCTGAAGCAAACAGTTCTTACTCAAGTTAGTTGCTAGAAGCAATCTACCTTTTACCCGAATGACAGAACAATCGCTAAACTTGGTGAATACCCTTCATACTTCAATGATTCCATTTACACTTTTCACTTACTTGCAAATTTCGAAAACCTACATACTTTGCATACGAGTACATATCTTGAGGAACAGGCCTTACAATTTTTGTTTGTAGTTTTTAAAGTTCATCCACAATCCATGGAACACTAAGGTGATCTATCATTTTCTTAATGTAATTTTTCAAATTAATGCGTAATAAAATTTATTACGTAAAGTTTTATTATATTTGAATAAGAAGGTCAAAGAAATTTAAGGCTTATGCGCAATGTCATCTCTCTACTATTTTCAAAATAATTTCTGTATGTTACCTCATAACTTTCGACCGTGCACAGCCTGTTTCAGTAACTTTGATTGAACTCGTTTTTTTAATTACTTGTTTAATTTATTATTAAATTTCAATATAAAGCATTAATAAGAAAAACCTTAATGTGATCAATGATAGTTAAGTCCAAAATTAACTTCAACAGTTCATTCCATATTTTTGTAAAAATTGTAGCAAGAGGTAATTGAATATAAGCCGTCGATATGTAGAATCAGCTCAAATAAAGCAAAGAAAATTGCATAGCATCTGCAAAAAAAAGTAACCTTTTCATTAGTAGAGTTTAAACAGTGTTTAGATATCAAATCATAAATTTTGAAAAAAATTTGAACAGGAGGACATTTCACAAAACAAAAATTTAATTTTATTGATAAAATATTGCTTTACCGGTGTAAATAAAAATACTTCAATTTGGAAACACTTGTTTCCGAAATCTTTTAACTTTTGAATGTAAAGTTTTAGTTAAAAAATAGTACATATATCTGTAGACGCCAAAATAAAAGTATTTTTGAAAGACTCATTTAATTTTTTTTTAACATTGCGATAATATTTTTAAAATATGTTCTCTCGCTAGCATATCCTCTTCATTCTTACACATTCTTCAATGTTTTTCTTTTATAATTATATTTTTTTAGTTGATTGTTTATACTTCTTTTAAAATCATCATAAAATCATTAAAACCCTTAAGCGCTCAACCTAGTAAGTGGTATATGTTCTTATGTATGCACATACACATACTCATACAATTTTAAACTTAATCACTTGACAAAAAAAATACAATTATATGTACATATTTACATACTCGCATATTCAATTTCCAAGCGCGCCAATCGCAGCTGTGTGTTGTAATCGATTTCTGTTTGACTTCGCTTTTGAGCTTCTCATTGACCAAAGTAATTTTTCCGACGACAACGTCAAATTTTTATGGCTGCCGCGTTTGCCGGTTTGAAGTGATTTATTTTAATGGTTTTTAGCTATTCATTTATTTATTATTATTATTATTATTTGCGTTTTGTTTAGTTGCTTCCTTTCTCTACTTGCGTACGAGTTTTGCTTCTTAATACAAAAGTCAAATCATTAGCATATGGATGAAGAGGCAAACAAATTTAATTATGTTTGTATGTTAGTTTATTTTAAGGTTTTGTAAAAAAATATAAAATTTGTGGTCGTTTTATATGTGGTAATAAAGTTTAGTGAGAATTTTTTTTATGCACAGAAGTAAAAAAATATGAAAGTAATAAAAAATGGACGCAGAATGAACCACGAAAAAGTGTGACTGTTGAACTACAAAAAACATTTTGAAGATAATTTCCATAAAAAAGTGTGATAATTATGCGTACTTCTTTGAATTTGGAGCTCAAATATACACACACATATGTAGTTATATCAGTTTATGTTCTAAAATGTATGCGTATGTGTGTGCGTGTTGTGAATATGTTTCAACAGCTGCATCTGCCAGGAAATTATTATCTCCATTTTGTGGTTATGATCATATAAGTTTAAAATAAAAGCGTGAATCGAAATAAATCATAAACGTACATACGTAAGCACTTTTTGAATTAAATCTTTGCTCAGAATTCTTTTGCGGTTTTTGTGAATTATTTATGCATCCGATTTGTAAAAGGAAAATTATAATCATCGTAAATATTATCAACACCAGTGATGATTTAATATTATTATTATTATTTTATTTTGTAATTTTTAATTTACACTGAGGAAAGTAAATGGAAATTAAAAATTATTAAAAAATTAATTGAAAGAAGTAAGTAGATATGAAAGAATAATAGGACATGCCTTATGGATTTAGATTTACTGACCCCGAATTGAAGAAGTTGCCTGTAACGAATATATTTGGCAGCTCAAAATCTGTAGAAACGGCGATTTAATTTATAAGCAAAGTTCGTCGTGTTTTCACTTATTGCATCATTTTACACTAGTTATTTGACTTTATATTAATGGTTGTTAAAAAAACTAAATTTTTTTTAAGGTTCAAATTTCCATTAACAACTTGTGTCAAGCTAGAGCTAGATATAAATTTCTGTCATTTTTTATCGATAGAGTAATAATTTAAAGTATAAATAAAAAAAAATCAAATTGAAAAAATGGCAGTTGCGACGAGGTTTAATATTTATTTTTGTTCGGCCACACAGTTACCTACTAGCTATTGAATCCATGATTTCATGGAAACCCTGTATACATATTTGCATAAAATTTTGAAAAAACTGAAAAATAAAAAATTACTAATTGAAAGGAAAAAATTTAAGTTGTATATAAGTATATACGTATGCTGAGCTTCTTTGTATGGAAAAAATTCGAAAAAACTGTATATTCAAAAAATGTATGTAAAGTTTCAAAATAAAATGTAAAATTTCTTTGAAAATTTGTTAGATAATTTTTGGTTAAGTACAAATTATAA
Source organism: Philophylla caesio (assembly GCA_963971545.1). NCBI lineage: Eukaryota > Metazoa > Arthropoda > Insecta > Diptera > Tephritidae > Philophylla > Philophylla caesio. The sequence continues at coordinate 70,787,602 of OZ020609.1, read as the reverse complement.
AAATTGTATTTAGACAATGAAATTTAATTAAATAAAATATAACGAAAATAAAACAAATAAAATATCAAAATCAACGAAATTTAATATGCTCTTGAAACTCACTCATGAACATATCACTATTTAATATGGTACAAAAAAATATTTTTTTTAAGAATGAAATTTTGGTGAAAACTAGACTAGATTTTGTCCCCATTAAAGGCCAACAGAGCCATGGTTCTAATGTAAGGCAAGCAACTAAATAAATTAACTGAAAACACATGGGTTTGTTTTTGTAATTATTAAAATTAACTGTTAAGACTTTCCTTAATGTAGGAGGTGATATCACACCAATGACACTTAAAAAAGTGTAAAATGAAATAAAGATTCATTTGCATTCATATTCAGTGTTCGGACTGAAAATAAAATTGTTAGTGGTTGGTTATCCCGAAATATTGTAGTAAGTTTTAAAACCATTTATAGAGCTCTCACTGAGATTATTATATCATTAAGAACTGTAAATATTCTGTTTTAATTATCGGGATTCGGGATTTAAATCCCATATTGAATTATTGTAAAATTAATATAATATTAATGTTTTAACTTGTTTTCGGTAAACCTGTTTAATTAATTGACTATAGGAAATGAAAATAAATGTGGTAGATTTATACATATGTATGTACATACATTTTTTCAATATAAATCTGTAAATGAAAATTTCAGAAATAATCATATACATTTTTAACTCTTTTTTATAAAATTGTATGTTCTAATGTGCCAATATGCAAGTTTTAATTTGCTAGATTCACCATTTTAATTTTTAATTATTTTTTTAAATAAATGCAACCTCTATTAGAAAAAACACCTTTTCTGTTGAAACCAGCGAATTCAACGGCATAACGAATTATAGCAGAAGATCTACTACAAATCTTTTGTAGACCGAACACTGCTTATTTTTTAATGCACCTTTGTACATATGTGTGCATTAGAGTGACACAAAACGAAATCATCGGCGAATTTTTGAGTATTCACCAATAAGATGAGTTCCAAACTATTAAAAATAAATCTGTGTAAAATTTTAGTGGCGTCTTTAAGTATTCAAACTTTTCCAAATAAAAAAAAAGCTGGCCGTAATTTTGTACTGGTGAACGCTGTAATTTACAGGAATATTTTCTAAAAGGATAATTTATTTTGCATTGGGATGGCCTGGAATGAGTTCTGATCGACTCAATCTTCATAAGGTGCAGCAAATGAAGACTTATTCCAGAAATTAAACGAACAAGAACAAAACATAAATTTTAGAATATTTACTTAAAGCATTTGAAAGGCACTTTAGTTTAATTTAAAAAAAAAAAACGGATCAAAAACTGATTAGAGCAATTGGTCTAAATGCCTTAAAGGAATATATTGTTTGAAAATATATATATTTAAATATCAGTTTCAACGTTTGTGTATCTCATGTTTGCTAAATAAGAAAATGAATGTCCTATTGAAATTATTGTTCCAAGCAATGATATCCAACTTCTACGTTTTCTATATGTTTTCCAAGCACTTATATTGAAACAAGGCTTTACTGTTTTTCCTACATATTTCTAACCACTTTCTTTGACAACCGACAACCTATAATAACATAACAGCAGATTATAAAGAATCCAAGGTCTCTAAGAATATTGCGTATCTAAAAACTATACGAAATAAAATAATAGCAATTTCTTAATGACGCATGTTATCGTTAAAAAAATTGTTAAAATATTTGTTTTGCTTTAATTTTATTTTAAACCAACTTAGTGAGCATTTGTGCGTCATGTGTTCACATTTCTGACTGTGACTAAAAATCTCTCTTTTATATGCAATATAGGTCAAACGTGTGACTGTTGACTTTAACAATAAGCAGTTTAAAGGAACTAAGGGAAATAACAATAAGAGGTACTATGTGATAAATTCTTACACATACTCGTACGTATGTATATATGTATGTATGTATACCGCATAAAGAGCCTAAGTAAACAAATTTTCAACCAAAGTAGAAAAAAAATCATTAAAGTCAGATCACTTGGTGGCTTCATAGAAAGCGTGCGGTTTGAAGATAAGCACTAAGATACTCGTAATGACATGCATACATACATACTCTTACTTGGCTTGGTGGAGTCAAAAAGTATTGTCTTAAGAGCAAACTAGCCTTTAAAAGCGTTTTTAATGGGATTTGATGGAAGGAAATCCTTAGCCGTATTTTAATTTTCTTCAGATTTTCCGACAGGGGAAGTTTGATGTATGTTAGAACGATTTTCCGTCATCCCTTGTCGTATTTGATTTTGTGACATACCGGTTTCGGCGTTGTGCCATCTTCAGTGTCGTTTTCGTTTTCGTTAGATGACGGAAAACCGTTCCAAAATACATCAAATCCTTCGGCCTTTATATGTTCGGGCAGATTTGAGAATCACTAACCACTGACTGCTGTGAACTTTATTGGTTTTTCGAATGACATTTCAATTTTGATGGTACAAACGCATACAAATTTGTTTTCGAGAACGCCAATAATAAGGTGGCAACGACAAAAGCAGCATTGTCTGCAACCATGGCAAAACCGGCCAGAAAGCAGGACAATCAAATATTTTTTGGAGTGATAAGGTCGATAATAAATTACTAATAATCTAAAGAGGACGAACTCTACGCATTTTTTAAAGCCCAGCTCTTCGCTTTTAGCATGAGCACAATTCTAATAGCGATCACTGGAATCTACAAGTATCGAAGACGTGGAGAACTTGTCCTAACTTCTACGCTCTGAAAAGAAATCTTATTAAAACCTGGTTATATCAACTCAATAACTTTAGTGACACCTATGATGATTAGCAACGAATCGTGAAATAAATAATGATCCAAACTGGCGATTAGAGAATTAATGTGGATTAGAAACTAGACTGATCAAGCCATCGAGGAAATTCAGTGTTTATCAAATTAGCAACCGTAGCTTTGGTGCAATTTAAAATCTCTTCATAAATACATTTTATTAAACGAGAAACACATCAAAATTGAATACAGAGAAAACGACATTATATTGCGACTCTTAAATTTGACATTCAACTAAAGAACATAAGTATCCGAGAAGGGCCAACGCGTTATAATTAGCGGCGAGTGAATCTCCATGAGCATGCTTTCTAACTCTAGCCAATCAAAAAATTAATTTGAGCAAAAGAGAAAGCACGTCCCTGGAGATTAAAACTTCTTGGAAAAAAAATTTAAAAAAGCTATTTTCATTTAGTATCCACATCCTTACAAAAGTATGCCATTAAGATTTTTAAATAATTATTTGAAGTTGTACTACTTTATGAGCTTAAACTCATTTAAAAGGATATCACTGTTACTAAACAGCCTGGACCTTCAAGTGTGTTAAAGGGATTGGTCAAACAATTACAAAATCTTTAAAAATTGAATAAATACTGACATACTTAACTTCAATCAATAATATTAACGGGAATGTGCAATACATATACACACATAAATTTCCAACCTGCATTTCCAACTAAGAACTTTCCAAAGTTATAAATTTCATATGTATATACAACTGTCCAGATTATCTTTACTTAATAAATTTTACAAATCATGCGCATCCATCTGTGTAAATTTCTCCACCATTCTTAGCTAAACCTTTACACTATAATACAGCGCTTGCGTAAACTGGCCGAGCATTTGCTTCTTTTAGTACTAGATACTCGTAAATAATACTAGCTGGTATTAAATGTCATCACATCCTGTTACTCATCGGCAAACTGTTAAAACATAGCATTAGGCTTCTTTTTTTTCTACTTGAAGCCACTAATGCTGTTGCAGTGCCGCATGTTGCAAGACGAAGCGGTAAAAGATTAACAAATCAAGTCAAGCGCATAGGAATTAAGAATTGAAACTGAAAGCAATAATGCCGCGCAAACGGCGACAAGAGGCTTCTATCAGATGAAGTGTCAAAGAAGTCAAGAAACTACAAAAAAACAAAAAAAAAAAAGACGCATACAGACATTCATTGCTCTGTACAAACATATGTGTGTATGAAAATGTACCATTTAAGCTTCAAATATGTAATTGAGTAAGAATATGTTTAAAATGCACACATTTACACATACATATGTGTACTTCTAAGATTCCATGTTCAAACATAGATCGCGTGACTAATGGTAAATACCATGAACCCCGAACCCAGACCTCTCACAATCATCTTCAGTCGAATTGATGCAGTGCTGGAGCGCTGCATTATTTACTTTGAAGTGCGTATTTTTCTTCAAATGCAGTACAAAAAAACCCAGCAGTGTAATCGATTGATATTATCGCTAATTGTTATCAAGTGAAAGAACGTGACGCTTTTATTTTCGGTCATGAAAAAATGTCTGTTTTTTCCTTATACATACATAGGTCAAAGAAACGTTAGAAATGTGGATTCTCGCAAGAGAGGCCACTATATTTCTTACCCAAAACAAATAATTAGGGAGTTCACAAGCACTGTCGTATCTCGTATTTCGTCGTATCGCTAATTAGAATAAACTAGTTTAAACTTGTTGTTATTATTTCACATGTTAAATTTTCGTATTTCAATACAACTCTGAAAGCTTTGTGTTATTTGTGTGTGTTATTCGATCAGCTCTTTCTGTTTATCATCATTTTTGGTTTAGTTTTGTTTAAACAAATTTTTAATTAAGGCAAATAGTGATGTACATACACATATTTTAAAGAAACCGACCGTTTAAGTTTATTAAAAGTGATTTTTTGCTGATTAATTGATTGAATACCAAAATAACATGGTGCGTTCACAAGCTCCTCTGTTATTTATATAACGCACTAAAGAAATACAACCAATAACACGCTTGTGAACTCCCTAAATATGTTATAATAACATAATTCAAACATTGAAATTATTTACTAAATGGCTACTGTTCAATGGCTCTTCATCTCACATAACTCAGTTGAAAGCTCAACAACCCAAGGACTGGCCAGAAGAAAATGCTACGGCTTCAGAATGCATCTATCAGTTTTCTTCTCTTACCTACGAAATTTATAAAATTATTGCGGGTAAATTCCTAATATCCCCTAATAATTCTCGCATATAGTGTTGAAAATTGCTTTTAAAAGGTTTTATCTAAAGCATTTAAGGTTGCTGTGTCCTAAAAACGCTTTATAATGGCATTTGTTTTCTCTTCTTCTTTGGATGAGTTAGACAGTGTCTGCTCTCCAAACCGCTATCTCATTTCATCCTATATGAGTGAGATTTTTAATATATTCAAACAATTCAAATACGATTGTTGCGCTGGGATCTACCTGTTTAAGACGTACTTGCAATCCCTAAAGGAAGATTATAAACCTAAAATATTTCGTCCCTCAACCATCTAGATAATTCAGTGACACTCAACAATAATTATAATACGAGTATAACTATTATCAAAGAACTGAATAAGTCGAACTAATCCCGAATTGGTTTAAAACTAGCTCCGAAATAATGGAAAAAACCGGAAATAGCCCCAATCTAATCACGAACAAGTGCCGAATTAATCTTCAACTAATACCAAAACGAGTCTCGAAAATATGCAGCAAAAGGTTCAATCTCGCTCCGAACCGCTTCCGCCTTGCAAGAATTAAATTTTTTTCTCGCTCATAATTATTGCGAGTGGACTTTTAATATACAAAAGTGAAAAAATTAAATTCTTTAAAGACTTAAAAAAATATATATCGCTGATAATTATTATGGAAAGACTTTTCATATCGATGACTTTAAAAATATTTCTCATTACTATCAAAAGACTTTTAAAATTCTTTTTAACATTTGAATGACGTTTTTAAAACTCCACCATGAAATAATTTTTATTATTGGTGTATTTAGTAGTGTCTAATAAGTCTTAATAGCTCTGAAAGAAATCAGTTCATGATAAGTTTATTCCACTTGCTGGCCGGCTGGCCTTAACTTGAAAGATGTCGTAAAGTACACTGCAAATACTTTACTTCTAATGGAAACTTACTACTACAGTTGGATTAACCTTACCTTTACTTGTCTCATAACAAACGAATATATGTACATATAAAGTATTATCTCAGAAGTTTCATTCGTGCGCAGTTCACTACTGGGTAACGATGTTGTTCAAACGCACAACAAATCGCATGCGATCATTTCGATAGTTGAAGCTTCAATCCCCTCATTTTATTTACCTGCTCAAATAGCGCTAACTAGTTTACTCTCGACGGTTCATCATCAAGCAAGAATTTCTTTGTTTGATTTACTGTCCCCATTTACCTTTCGCTTTTTTCCATTCCTTCATTTTCTACCTCCTTTACTTACTCGTTGCTACATTCACATGACTCATGACTTACTCATCTTACCACAATCGTCTGGTAATCGGATGCAACTACTTAACAATTTCTCTTACAGCTCCTCTACTTACAACTTCAAGAATGTGTCAGTCATGTTAACTGCGTCTTAAAAATAAATCTTCACATCCATCGCGCCCTTACATTGTTTTCGATTGAAATTCGTTGTAACTGCCCAATGACCACTGTAACTGAATTTTACCACGCAGCTTGTCATGTCATCCAACCTGGAGGAGCATTCCAATTTATCATACTTGTGTTTTTATACAATCCCTTTTGTTTTTTTTTTTATTCGCTTTGAAATTCCTTTCGTTCTTGGCGAGTTCACTCCGAAATAAAACTATAAGTAATTTGATCATTTTATGTGAGCATCAGTTTCACATTGAGTTGTCTGTATTATAGAAGTCGTCAATTCTATGAAGTTTTCTTCGCTTAATTATCATAATCAGCTCTTAAGAATTTATTAATGTAAGCAAATAAAAAAATGTAAATAGGTTTATTACCCATTGTAGTGTTGGTTAAAATAGATGTAATAAATCATCGTAAACAATTATGTATGTATACATGGTTCGGCGCTCGAAGTGTTAACATTTAAAAATAGTATGATTGGTATTTTTTTTTTAATTTAAAAACTTTAATTCACCGTAAAAACATATGAAATAAAAAAAAATGCAGTACTTTTGAAGTAGCCAGAGTATAGTAGGCATATAAGCATTGAATTTGTCCTAAAAAGCTTAACACCGTACAAATGCGGCCCGATCGACTGATGCCACCTGAGATACAAAGTTATCACCTACATTTAATCTTTTCACGGTTAATTTATACATACATACGTGTATGTAAGTAGCTATAACTTTACTACTTCGTAAATTTAAACGGAGCGTTGATTTTAGCTAAAAATTATTATAATTCCATTATTAAAAATTCTGTAATAAAGCAATTGTTTCCGTCCCTAATAAAAGAAATATTTTTAAACGGCAATTAGGAATTAGAGAAGGCTTGAAAGAAGTATTACTTTATTGCAGAAATTGTAGTAAAAAGTAGAAAATTAGAAAATTAGCAGTTAGCTGCTCATTAAAAATTGTAAAAGTTGTTCAAACATTTAACCAAATTTATGGAAAATCGTCAACGTTAAGTTCACAAATTCACTTGATCTCATAATTTTAAACGCATCAAGAACGACCATTTAAAATTGTTATATTTTTGTTTGTTTGTTATTTTTCTGTTGGCCTAATATATGTTAATAATTGACAATTTTATTGAGCACAATCCCAGTTTATGGAAGATTTTTGTGTGGAAAAAACAACAACAGCTTTTTTAATGGTAGAAGTTATAGTACTCTTTCGGAAATCACCACATTTCCTCATCAGACTTATTTTTATTAAATTAATTAAATTTTATTCTTCATAACCACTTCTGCCAGGATTTGAACCCAGGAGATCGGAGTTGCAGAGCCAACACGCTACATGTTGTGCTACGCTAGCCGAGTGGACTGTTGTGTTTATTCCACCTTCCTAATTTTCCACACAAAAATCTTCCATAAACTGGGATTGAGCTCAATAAAATTGTCAATTATTATATTTTTTTTTAAAGACCCTAAGAAATTTTTAAATTCAGGTCAAAATATTTTTCACAATTGGAAAAAATTTACAAAAATGTCATAAAAGTTTTTTGAAATATTTCAAATTCAAGTCTGCTGTTTTATAGCTCATTCAAGTTGCGATTCTGGAATTTGTTCCACACAAAAAAATTGTAAGTTTGCGTTATATTACATACAAATGCTGGACCCTATCCAAAAACTTCGCCAGTTGCTTCTCCCTTTTGCGAAGTTGTGCCAGCTACTAACACCAATTGAAGATAGACACTTCTGTCTTGGGCCTTCCATTTTTTTCGCGAGCGTCCCTGCTTTCGTTACCATATGTACTCGCTATGTATCCAAGTTATTACATACCTCATACAATTCAAAACAGGACCAGGCATTTTTGTACAAAAACATTTCTCTCGGAAGGTCACAAAGTCTTCTCATCGCTGTTTAACATCGTCAATACTTCTACGCCACATAGATGGACGGGCGTGATGAGGAATTTGTTGAGCGAGATTTTTGTTCGTCGCGAAAGGGCTCTGCTTTTCAACTACCTACCAAATCCAAAGTAGCACCCGTCGGCAAGAGTTATTTTCGCTTGATCTCAAAACTGTTATTATAGACTGTGTTTATATTGGATCCTACAAGTTACAAAGTACTTCAAAGTGGTTTTGTTCTCGTTTTTTGCTAGACCAACTGTTTTGGTTCATTAATGCACTGACGTCTCTGCTGTCAAGCCTAACGATGTCTATCTCATCTGCTCGTACTACGTTTTGCAGCATCATATTAAGAAAACTTTGTTTGGTCTCGATGTCTGCGAGAATTTCAATCTCTTCGTAATATTGTCTTTCGCTTATTATTCTTGAAAAAAGTCTCTCTACCGACCTCTTTTCCCGATGTCGCTCTATTAAAGCAGCCATAGCAATTGGCTTCAGCTTTCACCATATTAAAACGTCTTCTTTATGTACGAAATTACAGAATTTAAGCAAACTATAGCGAAATTGGATAACGTTAAGTCCTTTGGTATCAATTTTATGCGATTGCGGCAATGTCGGTCTTATGATTTTAATAAATTATTTGAAAAAGTTGCCTTTAAAAATATATGTATATGCTATTGTCAAATGTTGTCAAAAAGTACGCGCCAAAATTAGTATAACCTACATAAGTTGGCTAAAAATATTCAAAACGAAAACTTTACATTTTATTAAATCAGACGCAAGTTTAAATTTAGTTTGGAGCCTAATTTTTTTATTATATAAGAAGTAATGCTTCAATTTTTAATATTTTATTTTCCTTTTTATTACAGTGTGCAAGGAATGGCTGGTACGTGAAGATAGCGCACTCGCATATAAATTGCAGTCACAGGAGAGTAAGTTTTACCCCTAGCAACCACAACAACAAAATTAACAACCTGAACAAAACTCAAGCCACATACCTTTAATGCATAAATAAATTCTATCCTTTGAAATTTCTATTTTCCACCAGTAAATGATTTCTACAAAGGCAATCGCCAGCGCAATGCTGTGGTACGTGAGGATTTTCCCACCGCATTGAATGAGCAAATCAAGGAGAAAGAACAGGCCGATAAGCAAGTGGAAATGTATCGGCGTCGTTTGCTGGAACAGTATGTGCAATAAAATTACTACAAACAAATGGAACAAATGCGAATTTTTTTTATTGCCAACAGGGAAGCGTATGACAAGCGTGTAGCGAATGAGATCGCCGACAAGTTGGAACGTGACTTGCAGGAACAGAGGCAAAGAGAGCTGTTGGAGAGCGAAGAGATGGCGCAACAGATGCAGGTAAATATATGTAAATATGTAGTGCCCTTGCATGTGCCATAGTGTGGTCCAGAAAGGAAAAATGAAGTCGAACATTTAATGCTCTCACCATACTAGGATTGTTTTTTTGTTTTGTTTTCGAAATTATGTACTACAATTTTTTTATTTGGAAGTCAAAAATATTTGAAGGTATCTCAAAGCGCTCAACTTTTTTTTTGTATTTCATATGTGAATAAAAAATTATCGGTGAAATGGTAAAAAACCTTTGATATCAATACTTTTTATTTTGCGAACTTTTTTGACTTCAAGAGGCTTCAAAGACCCATGAATCGTTTACTCACATTTTTTGTTTAAGTAAAATATTACCTATGGGTTCCACAAAGCTCCAAAAACTAAATAATTTTTTATATGAAAAAATACTAAATAGTTAATATTTAATAGTTGACTTAAAAAACTGGTTAAATAAACAATTTCTTACTGATTTTCAAGTCTGTCGAAGAAAAAGCGGCTTTGAAAAATTATGCTTTACTTTTTTTATACCACTTTTAACTCGTTGAGTCAAGGTATATTCTTGTCAATGAATACAATCCTAGTGGAGAAGAGCATTGAAATCTCGTCTTAGGTATTTTCGCATACATTTTTGTACCACCCTAATACTTGCGCGCACAAAGTAAGAGGCATGCAGAATTTATTACTTTTGTGATCATACTTTTACGCAACTCTTCATACAGGAGCTCTATGTGAATTTGCCGGCCCCTTCACGCGGGAAGGCGCATCATCCACCGCCACGTCCAGCTAAAGCAAGTATCTTGCAACCGAATCCAAATGAACCCTCAACATCGAACGGTAGATATCTTGGTAGTAGTAGTGGTAATAGTATTAGCCAGCATACGAATCATCATCATCATCATCACCATCATCATCAACAACAACAACAACAACAGCTGTCAAAATCACCACAAATGGCGCAACAGCAACAACCATCCATGTATCAGCATCATCAGCAGCAGCAACAAATGCCTGCATCATTGATTTTGCAACAGAAGCATTTCTCACAAACCGATTGTTATGTAGGCCTAACGGTACAAAAAACACCCTCATCTTCAAATGCATCTGCAGCATCAGTAAATGCCTTAGATTCATCATCTTCGCCAAAAACATCTTCCACACGCCAACATTCCAGATCACAAATGAACGCACTGAGCAGCAGCAGCAGCAGTAGCAGCTCCTCAGCTGCTGGCCACTTGTTGGTGAGTTTCAATGCGACGAAAGTCACTAATCAATTCGTGGCAAATTCTTAAACTGTTTAAGAGATCCCTTAAACCCCACTTTAACCTAACTAATGACCCGTTAACAACATCATTTAATCCATATCAGCAACAGCAACAGCATCAACATCAACACTCATTATCGTCCATTTCAACTGGTTCGGCTGCATCGACATCCTCAGCAGCAGCAGCAGCAGCAGCATCAACAGCGACATTGGCAGCGGCGGTAACGGTAGCAGCAAGAGCATCCTCACCGGTATTGACATCGTCACCACACACACACCCGCACAACCATATTCACTCACCAATCGCACAACAAAAAATGCGCAACGCGCTCGATTCGCACCACCCAACACATGCACTCTACACTAATAATTCACCAACACAACCATCAACGCCACCAAGCGGACACCAGCAGCTGGCAAGCCATCAACGTCAACACTCAGTCGAAGAATTGATTGAGTACTCAGATGTGGCAGATAGCATACGTGGCCTTGAAAGAAGTGCCGCTGCTGGTGGTAGTTGTGGCGGTGGTGGTGTTGGTGGTGGCGCTAGTGTTGATGGTCTCACACCTCAATCACAACAACAGACCAAATTCAATAATAACAAATCCAATTTACCAACTGGTGCCTTGAGCAATCGTTTGCATTCGGTGTCAAATGAGAATTTGCTTAGAAATGAATATAAATTTCAGAAACTCTCACCGGAAAAATATGATCAGCTGGTGGGTAATGATGGCGTGGGACATAGTGGTAGTGGTAAGAATGCTATAGCGGTTGAGCGACATATGCAAGCGCATGCCGATGACATCGAAATCTATGTGGATCCATGTGATTATGCGAGTTTAAAGGATATTGGTTTGCCCATGGAAGAGATTAAGGAGATGAGCAAGAAATTGAAACAGGAGCAGAAGGATGAGGTAAATATGTACATATATACATTTGTACGAGTATGTGCTAACTAACTCCGAATATGAAACTAAAATTTTATTTGTCGCGCCAATTCTTTTATTTTTATACCCGAGCGTACTTGTACACAACTTTGTTCGCATAACGGTTGTTTGTAACCGCAAAAAATAATTGAGATAGATATAGACATACATACACCAAAATACTCAGAATGAAAAGAGAAGTCGATTTAGCGATGTCTGTCTGTCCGTCCGTCCGTCCGTGCAGACGATAACTTGAGTAAAAATTGAGATATCTCAATGAAATTTGGTACATAGATTGCTCTTTGGACAGGGTAACCACGCCCACCTCGCATATAACGGAAAAACTGCACAAATTTCGTTTTTACTTTATCTATTGGAACATATTAATTAAAATTTGATATGTAGTGAGATAGTTATTTAAGAAAAATGGGCCTTACCACGCCCACTTACAAAAAAACGTCTGTAGGTATCTCAAAACGATGTAAGGTATTGTCAAAAAAATTTGGTCAACATATTGTCCTTCATAACTCTATCATCACCGTCAATAATTTTTGAAATCGGACCTTAACCACGCCCAACTTCCATATAACGGAAATTTTGAAAAATGCAAAAAACTTTGTTTTTCAGTATTTATTGGAAGAACTTATGGGCACCGCCCATACAAAAATACATCGCGAGGGTATATAAAAATCGGTTTCGCTCGAATTTAGCATTTCTTACTTGTTTTTGCAAGTTTTAGTTGATTCATTTTCTTTACACATGAAGTATGTTGAGACGTTTTTGGCTCATTCGGGTGTGGCGATGATTTTTAAATATGTATTTAAATTTGGTAGTTTTCTACTTTAACACAACATGAAGGTTTTTTCCCAGCATGTTTAAACGAATTCAGCTGAGGTGAGAGGTTTTGTAAATATAAAATCATCTGCAAATTGTTTCAACCTCGTGCCAGGCTTTAGTTAAAAATCTCACCTCTTACTCACGACAATCAGTCTGCCCAAAGCGAGAAGTTTTCTTGATTTTAGCCTAATAATCATATTCGATGTGCAACTTTAAAGCACCATTTTAAACCATTTCAAAAATTCTTTAGTATTCTGTATTTGTACAAAGGTCTTTAGATCAAAAGTCCTGCTGCCTGTTTCGCATCCGTGATTGTAAATTTATAGTTCTGCGGGTTGTAGTAGTAAGGTGTATCAAGAAGCTTAAAAGCTTTATAAGCTTTTCGATACTCGAATGCAATCAACGCGAGATATGGCTTCCCGAGCAACACTGGGAAATCGCAGGCTCTAAGTCCACGTCGAGTTGGGTTTGTCCTGTTCAAGAGACATCAAGCCTGCTGGAAAAGTAACTGCTTTCTGTGCTGATGTGTTCTTCGGTAAATATATGATCAAGCGACATCCATTGGATGATCAACCAATAATGGTTTGACCTTGTAAGCTTTCAGTCAGTTTGGGCCGAAGCTTTAACGTTGCAAAATTCAATGATACAAGTTAGATGCCCGTCTGCAGTCGCACTCCTTAGCCATTAGTCACTGCGGACTTTAGTGAACCTTTTAACAGTTTTATATTGGTCCATCTTATTATGTTTCAAGCCTAAACTGGACTCCATCATACGAGTTGTTAACTACCATTTCTCCAAAATCAAAGTGGAATCTTTGAATGCTTTGAAATTCGAACCAATTAATTTTTAATATGAAACAAATGGTTTATACTTTTAAACTTTTGTTGTTGTTGCTTCCAACGACTTAACAAACGGGAACCTTAAGACAAAATAAAATGAATAAATAAGCACAATTCATGTACCTGAGTGGTAACTGAAATAAACAAAGTAACACACCGACCCACAACTGACCTGACCTACACGAACCTAGATAATGAACTCCACCGGAATGAAATTATAAATACGGACGGAAAAATGAAATTAACCAGAACGAAAAATGACACTGAAGATGGCACAACGTCGAAACCGGTTTGTCTTAAAACCAAACTTGACAAGGTTTATACTTTCTTTATCACGAAAAACTACGCTGATCGCTTGAGTCAAGTTCATAGCATTGGAAATTCTCGTAGTTATCGTTAGTTTTGATGATATATTTTTACGTTTTTAATTTTTCTTAACCCACTTTTAGTTGCTGGCACGTCGACTACAGCAAATGGAGACGCTTGATGGCTTCACACAAGAGGAACGCGATCGCCTGCTGGCAATCGAAGCGCAAGACAAAGAACTAGCCAAAATGTTGCAAGAACGAGTGAGTATAAATTAAATTTTGCTAAGTATTTTGTAAAAATAAACAATCGACAACACTCCTACGACAGGAACGAGCCAAAGCAAAACGTGCCAAAGAAAAAGCGCGCCTGCGCAAGCATCAACAAAAAGACATTGGGGGCGGCACAACACTATGCTCCCCCATCGGTGGCTCAACGAATGGACTGCATTGTGGTCCATTATTGCCATTGCCACAAGATTGCCTGTCATTTGGTAAGCATTCATCATCATATGCGGCACCAGCATCAACATTTGCCACCACCAACAACACTGTGAATAGCTCACTGACCGCGTCATATATAAATGCCCCAAATGGCATGCACTTGGCGGAGGTAGAGGAGGACACCATCGATGTGGAAGCTTATTCGAATCCCATTGATGTGTTGCATAATCAGCAACAACGTCAACAGCAAAACGGCACGCTAACCAATGGCAGTTTGACGCGTGAGGGTGGACGACGCGTCACGACTGCGAATGGTCAACACAATGGCAATAGCGGTCACACTAATGCTGCGTTGCACAATCGTGTCGATGATGATATTTACACGTTGCCTGTGGATAGTTGTAGGCCTGGACAGCGGCCAGCCTCACTCAATATCAGTTCAACTGGCGAGGCGCAGTCGTTGCAGCACAATTCGATGACCAGGTGGGTGTGAGAGGAGATTAAATATTTTACATAAATATTTGTTTACATATAATTTACTTGCCACAGATCTGAGAACTACTCCATCGATTCGCATGATCCACTTAACCAACGCATGAATTACTCGCAATCGAGTACTTTTGGTATATATGTATTTGACGGTCAGCGCTCAGCATTAACTGATGATTGCTAACCTTTTTTTATCTTTTTACAATTTACAGATAAAAGCTCCAGCCCCACTCCGCCTTATATGCCGATTCAAGGTACGCGCCGATCGAATTCAAGCGACGATCGTAAAAAGAAGTCCAAGGACAAGTGCACGCATCAGTGAAATGTCCAATATAACTTAGCCGAATTGCTCATTCATTTAAATACAAGCATATAAAATGTATACTTACGTACATATCCGCAAACGGATGTTGATACTCGTACATACATACATACATATGTGAATGAAACTGCAAACATATATCTATAATTTATACATAAATGTTTATTAGTGAGCAAGTATATATGTAGCTACGTCTATGCATTGTTTTCTCTTCATACTATTTACATGGTACATACATACCTACATATATGTACATACTTAGTGGTAATCTAAATTTTTTATAAGAGCAAATCAAAAGCTAGCCACATTTTCAAGCATTGTAACTTATATCAGCAAGGATTTAGCCAACTTTTCTATACAAAATATGACTTAAATACGCAAATAGATACACTAAGTAACGTACGTACTTACTTGGTAAAATTATTTAGTTAGCTATTGCTTTTGGCATAAATAAATGGTTGAGCATATCGTTAACAAACTTTTATAAAACTGTAGCGTAAATTCAATAAATCAGAAGGGTTTTTGTAATGGGAAACAATAACTTTTTGTGCGTATACGCATTTATTAAATACTTACACCTATTTAAGACATTCAAACACATCTTTATATGGTTAAATTTGTAATTAAAACTACCTAAAAATATATACGAGTACATTTATGCATATATACATATGTACATACATACAGTGTTGTGCATACCAAAAGCAACAACATTCAAAGTAAAATAGCTTGCCATATATATTTATTTATTTATTTTTCAGGATTTTCAATTAAAATTCGGTTCATTCTTTAACTTAAGCCATAAAAATCGAAGTTTTAAACTTTGTAGAAAACTAAAAAAATTGTCCACAAATTTGTATATAGATTTTCAACTTTTTTCTCAGAAGAATTAAGAGTTTTTTTTGAGTATGCAGTTTTATAGCCCATTTAATTTTGGTCTAACAAAGTGAAAGTTTCAAGTAGCTAGGTGCTGCCGGTGATTTTTTAGATTTTTTTTTTGTCAAGCGTGTGGCGACTTTCGTCCATTTAACGAAAAAGCAACATTTATTTTTATATGGAAGAATGTGGCAAGCTATGTCATTTTAAATGCTATTGCTTTAGATATGCACAACACTGTACATACATATATACACAACTATTGTGAAATGTTTTATTGTTTATTCTACATGCACATGTATAAAAAGTGAATAAAAATTTATTTAAAAGGATTTTGATAGCATATTTTAGTCTCCTCCGCTCTATCGGTAAAACCAAGGTCAAAGTTATCACAAGTAAATTTTGGTGTTAATTGAAAATTATTAAAACATGCAGTCGATGCGCAGCGAATTAAAAAAAAATTAAAACTTTTTTCTCATTTAATGCCCAAAATGAAGAGAGTTGCGAAACATTGGCAGTGCCAATTTATGTGATGTAGTTTGAGGGAAAGGAAACAAAATCTCTCTTAGCTGCGTTCCAGTGCTTTTCAAACTGACGGGTTTGGCAGGTTTTAGTCGGAAGATGCTCAAATGTTGTAGATGTGTTTATTTTCATTTTCAATCAACTGTCTTTCAACGAATTTCCGTTTGTTCGAATTGTTTTGAATTGAAAAATCAGAATGAGTTAAATTAATTACTCAAACTTATTGTGTTCAAAAATTTACAGAGCATTTCATAGTTTCCAATCAAGGCACATTCAATAGTTAGCAGCATGATGGAATAATGAAAGGTGTTGTTCGTTGTGACAGCGCCAGTTTGAACGCCCTTAGCTCAATGTTGTATTTTGGAAGTATTAGAGAAACGGGAAGAAAAGACGGCCGTTCTTAGGGAAAAGTACAAATGAGTGAAATGCATAAAATTTAATCTCAATGATTGGAATATTATGAACTTTATATGAAAACTGACAAAAAAAATTAATAACTTAATTTGTATTTAAATTGCTGGAAAAACCTGCGCACAGTACGAATTTTTAGTGTTTTTGGATGCCAAAATTAAAAAAGACAAACTTCTTCGATAATGATTATTTTTCAGAAATTAATGTAAAATGTTCAAATATGACGCAAATGCATTCAAACCGTACCAACAACATAGCAATGTTTGTTTAGCGATTAACTTTTTTTCGGAAAAGTAGAACCTCACAAGTTTTCCCACATTAATATAGTTTATTTCCAACCATTGGATCATGAAGAAACTAAAGGTAATCCTCAATAGTTATGAGCATAAAAGCACTGAAGGCGGGATTTTTAGGAAAAAATACTAATTGATAACTGAAAAAGCAGAAATATACAGGTCAATGGAGTTCCTTCAGCCTTTATGGTATAATTATTAGAATACATCATCCATAGATTCAATTGAATATAAAATTAGCTTGTTCCAAAGGCGAGCAGAGAAAACGAAAAATTGACGTTGACGTCGGTTGAAGGCGGGAGATAAATAGGAGTTCTTCTATGACGATGATTTTATGGAGAACTATTTTTCATACTTTATCAAAAACCGGACATTTTCTGCTACAATTCAACATTTTTTTGTACAAAACTGGTTACCAAATTCTGCAAAGGAACAACTCAGTTTTTAAGGGCGTTCAAGATGGCTGATTTAGAGCGAGAAGTTGACAACGTACAACAACTTTTATTATTGCATCATGAGGTAGCAGCAGTAGAAAAATTGAAAAAAAATTTGAGCTCTGTATATTTTGTTTTTGCATTTAAAAGCGAAAATTTCAAAAATATTTTATCAACTACCGTGAATTGTACTGAAAGCGTTCTTATCACCACGAAATTCAAAATATGATAATTCAAATTAAAATAAAATATGAAAAAAGTTAAAAAAAAAAGTTTGCTGCGGCTACCTATTTGATGTGCCTTGGTTTCCAATATATTTTTTTCCACATATTCCTAGCTTTGATATAATCGCCCCTATTACGGTTGTCGTCGTCGTCGCTTTTCAGTCGACATCACATCGTGTCAACGTCGACGTCACATCGACGCACAATTGGTATTGGCTAAACGTATTGAGACGTCGACACTTTATCGATAAAATCAAGGTAGAAATGCAATCTTTGTCATTTCTGCATGAGCTGTTTCATTTTGTTTGCAATTTTTATGCAAACATTTCATTGTTCGGATTCGTCGGAATATTTTAATGGAATATTTTCTCAGAAAAATGTTCGATGTTTTTGATGCATCAATTCAAGCGATGATGAGAGCAAAATAGCTTGCAGCAAAAAGAAAAATTATAAGGCAGCATTCAGATGTATTTACATAGTTTGCCAGATAACAAGTATATATGTGCTACAATTAACATTCGTGGATAAGTCTTTTGGAGATTTTCATGATTGTTGTTAAAAATTTTTTTTTTCCAGATTTGAAGAATACTTTCGACTCAACAAAACTACGATTATGTACATATGTATGTATGTGCTGAAAATATTAAGCCAGCAATGGAAAGTTTAGTGTCGACGACGACAACCGTAATAGGGGGGAATATAAATTGTAAAGCATTTTAAAGTGAGTTCAATACGAGTAAGCCTCAAAACACTTAAATGGCCAAATAACTTAAGCGAGATTTGGAAAATTTTAGAGAAAAAGGTTTATTTTCTTATATTCCTTCGCACGTGATGAGTTGGAATGACTGTTGTAGTTACGTTTGGAGTAGAAATATAGTTGCCTTGTTTCTAAATAAACTTTTATTAAAATACGCATCTTTGGACAATACAAGGAAAAGGAACTTTCAGCTACCAAAATGTTAAATGTTAAATCATGTGTAATTTGTAAATATAGAAAATTAAACTAAAAAAAATTATTTTAAACTCTTTCAGAAGAGCAGTGAACTGTGAACACAAACATAAATAATGGAAACAGTTAAATATACAAAACTGAAACCAACACTTGCAACAGTTTATCACAGATTTTATACAAGATCTCTGGTTTATAACTTAACATATAAAAAAAAATATTCGCTACACAATAAATGCCTATGAAAACATGTTTACAATTAATTTTCAACAATTTTTAGCTGATGCTTTAATGTCGAAAGCGTCAAAAACTCGTATTTTTGTAGCGGCCAACTTAAGCAAAATTTTAATTGAATTCGCTTTATTTTGTAAATTGATTTGGCAATATTATTTAAACTACCCTAAAAATTATCTCAAGCTTTAATATTAGTAATGCAGTATTTGACGATTTTTTAAAATGTTTTCTCTGATTTTCAAGGGTAGTTTTTTTTTTCAAATTCAAAAGTTGTGTCATAAAATTTAATATATAATAATTATATTTTGAAGATCTAAAAAATTTGTTCGCGACGTATCAAATTCGAACACTTAATACTTCAGGAGATATATTATTATGCGTTAACAATTTTTCCGCGAAATTTTTTAAATGAAGAACCTTCTTGAATTGGGCGTGACTAATGTTTAAAAAATATACATTTAAGTTAGCGTAGTGAAAAAACTGTTTATGCTTTTGCATTTAATTAACTTTTCCATTTCAAAAATATAACCTCAGCTAAGGTAATCTGGAAGAAATGGGCATTAGAGTTAGGTAGCTTTTCCAAAATGCACTAAACACATTTTATACTTAGCAGCGCCAAAAGCTCTTCTTAGTAGGTTTTTGATCATGTGTTTTCCTTTTTTTTTTTAAATCATTCCCTCAAAAATTTGATGTATGTACAAATGATTAAAAAAAAAACATTGTTATAGGTAAGGTATCCCACAGGCGGCCTTAAAGCTCATATTTTTGAACGGAGAACATTTTATTTTCCGTATAGCGTGTGGAACTCTTCGTCTGCGATAGATGGTGCTTGAACTTCTCCAATTTCTGCATACACCGGTCGACAAATTCTGTATGATGGTCCACACCCATGAATGTTTTTTAAGGTATACCCATTTTTCAAAGGGTCTTGAATGAATGTAGCCATATTCGGAACTGTGATGTATTTAACCTTGGATGACCATACTTCTCTGCGAAAATAAAGTGTAATCAATATTTTTAATAATTTTGTTTTAAAGAAAATAAAATTATTTAAGTCATTAAAAACACACACGCCCGAAAAAAGCTAAAAAGAATATCCAGGTCTTAAAAATTTTACAAACAGCTCAACTTCCGGAACGCATAAAACCGTTATTGATGAAATTGTCATGGAAAAATTGACAGTGAAAGTCAAGTTCTTCATACAATTAGACGTCGTAAAGTGTTGTATTGTCGTAAAGACATAAATTTTGAAAAGAATCTAAGTTGTGCTATTTTTCATCCTTTTTCTGTGCAATGCAAGAAACAAACAAAAAATTTGAGCTTCCGAAAATTTTCATGACTTAAAGACTTTACAACATTTTACGACACCTTGTGAATGCTCGCAATGATTTTCTTGTAAAACTAAAAAAAAAACTGTTTTTTATTTTTATTTTATTTATCCAAATAACAACATACATTTTTTTTTTGGTTTATTATTATACTATAATGACAAAATCAATGTTATTGGTGTAAATTGCTTTCTTCATTATGGCTTTGAATGAAGGCAGAATTTGCTTTACTTTTTAATTCGAATGTAATAATTTTTTTTTTGTTTTTCGTCGGTCAGTAGTTGAACAATAATAAGTAGCCTAGTTTTAACAATGAAAAAAGTTAAACAAGAAGATATTTTATTACAGCTGTAGGGTTAAAATCAATGGAGGTGACTATTTTAATCCTTTCAACCTGATAGCTTAAGTCCAAAGTAACAATATTTTGATACTTTGGATCGGGATTTAGATGATGAAAATCGATTGTCTTTTTTTAAAAAGGAACAAAATAACTAAACGAAAATAATTTTTGTTACACATTTTAAATAATTTACAAGCTAAATAATATATTTCTTTAGTCACTTCGTCGTGATATCGTCGCCATCGCGCTGAAAGTTATTTTAGTAAAATTTTACAGTTGAACGCGGAAACAACTTTACATAAGTCATAACTATGAACGATGGTAAACATTTAAATATTTCATTTTGTAACCCTTGGTATAGTTTTGGCGGTGTCACAAGCAGCAGTAAAATGTTGTAAAGTTATAAACTAATTCAGTAGCTTACATTTTTTATTGTATTTTGATATGGCATACACATCATTGGAATTGCCATTTATTTACTGATCTAACAAAAAATAGTATTTTGTCTTAAGTTTTAAGTCATACACGAAGTAAGAGTAAGATAAAGTAAATATATTTTGAATGCAATAATTTTTAGTGATCCTTAATAACAAAAAAACGACCAGCAACTAGACCTGCTGGTATTTATTTTGAGCACAAATAAAAATGAAGCATTCTTTAAGAACGCCTTGAAGCGCCTTAAAACTAAGGAATTCCGTTTGAATCCCAAAATAATAATTTTTGATTTTATTAGTATTATGAGAAGACATGACTTGAAGAAGTTCTTTTTCGTGGTGTTCGATCGTTCCTTATGAAATTATTTTGATTTTATCAAAAATCATTTAAAGCACGGAAAAACGCGTTCAGCTTTCGAGTTCAAGTTGGCTAAGTCGCTGTTTGGAAAATAATTTATCTATTGAAGACCCAGCAAGGCGCTACTGAATTAAAAATACATGGACTTGAGTCACCTAAGAAGAAAAAGAAATATGTCGGTGTAGAAGGAAGTTTGAAAATTTTGATTTTGATTAGATTGAAGTTGAGATTAAATTTAATGACATTTTATTTGCGATCTCTTGATCGATATGTATACATATATCCTGAGTGATATTGTTGAAAAATTTTTCGTTTTTTCTTTTGAATAAATTTATTATTTGTTAAGTTTTTGAACAATTTTGTACGGAAAGGGGAAAGGGAGGTGAGAGCATATTGAGACAGATATCAGTGAATAAAAACTGAGGTTTGTGATCAGCCGTGCGAAGGAATAAGATTAAAAATATAAATAGCTGAGAAAGTAATAAGACAGACTGTAGAGCGAGTGTTAAGCGACTGATAGGTGATTTGCAAGTTATTTAGAAGACCGGGCGGGAGAGAAGGTAAAACTGAGGTGTTATTGGAGTGAGAGTGAAGAGAAAGAGGAAATGAAAAAAAAAGAGAAAGTTGAGAAGGCAATGAACAGGTAGTAGAGAAGAGTGAGGGTTGAGAAAAGTGTTTGGCTGAATAGGGAGACAAGAGAAAGAAGAGTGGGAGACGAGAGAATAGTTAGACAGGTAGTGCAGTTGTTAGAATGAATTTGATTTGCGATACGTATTCCTTGTTAGATTCGCTAACGCTAAATTATCAACTAAATAGTATGAACAAGAATAACCGGATATATTATCACGCGATTTGCAAATCGGTTGTTCCCACATACTGGTGCAAATGCTGGTGCTCCTTTGATGACAATCGAATTTTTTTCTTAAATAATTAAAGAATTTGGTTTAAAACTGATTTTAGTTTTTAAAGTAATTCATTAGCTAGCTTTATTCATTCGTCCTTAGATCGTGATACACATAAAATTCGATCTTTCAAAACTTTTTCTAGCCAATTTATAAAGAATGTTCTCTTAAATGTATGTATGTTAAAAAGAGTTATATATGTACATACATATGTACACATACATACATATCTACTGTTATGTTAATGCTTAAGTTAGATGACATGAAAAATGAATGTACGTATGATTGGTAATGTATGTAAAATGTATTACGAATTTCACACAAAACAGCAAGTTTGCGGCCAATACCGGAGATCAAAACTTGTGAAACTGATGTAAAAAGTCACAAGTTAGGGTCTCAGGGAATCAGCCATACAAACATATCTTAACGCAAAACAACAAAAAAAAATATATATACTAATATGCGTATGTGTGTGTTACAAATCAAGTACAACACTATACGAGCATTACAACAACATACTTATGTACAAAGTGTTTTGCGCGTAACAAATAATTTGATCGAATTGTCATTTCTTTCACTACAAAAACGCTCTATTTGTATTCTTGACACTCATACACTTTTTCGTTTAATTTGTTTCAATTAATTTTTTTTTGCGTGAATTTCAATTATTTTCACACATCATAACGCTGCTTGGAGTCAAGCAAAGAAAGCTAGCACGCTGTATAGCATGCCATTAATACTACTATACAACCTACTACCTCAATTTGCCAGAGAAATGTTGTTTTGTTGAGGCCGTGGCCCCCACCCGCCCCATTCCAGACCTATGAATATAACATGTGTGTGGTTTAGCGGAAGGTCTAGCAATTTGGTATGCTCGCGAAATTTTCAAAATATTTATTTATATTTTACTACATATAAGCTCTTCGATTCCGTTAACACGTTGTTTACATTGACAGACTCCCATAATGCCGGTCTTGCAACACAAACAACAGCACAAGTTCGGATTTACGGGTTTCTGTTAATGGTCCATAGACAAGTATGCACCATTCAATTACTGTTTGGCAACTGTTACGCAATGTTTGTTGCATTCTCGAGTATATTGCCTTGCATCCAGTCGTAATTCAGCCATTGCGCTGGCGATCGCGTTGATTCCTGGAAATACAGATTTATATTTGCACACACACAAACAAGTATAGTTTAGTGTGTGTGTATATTGATGCTTAGAGCTTTTATTGTTAGCATCCTGGCGATCGAAGTTTGTTTAGCATTTTGTGGATTGACTTTGTAAATCTGCAAGAAAAATAAGTTATTTAAATATTCTGTATAAAATATAATATTTAATATATGTATGTACATATGTATGTTTGTATGTATAAATAAAATGATAATAAATTTAGTTTTTGAATCTTTTTAGAAAAATTGGCGCGTAGTCACAAGCAACTTTTTGTAGATGTCTCGTAGAACGTTGTGTCTTTAAACTATTTTCGAATAGACTTTTTCTTGAATAAAACTGCGCGCCATATTAACAGCAGCAAACAAGTTGTCAAATTTCAGTTGATTTTTTTTCATACTTTCGTCAGTTTTTCTAACACATATAAGTCAACTCCATCTATACACAGTCATTTAGCTTGGTATAAATTCTTATGGGAGACTAAAGCCAACCGTCAACCAGATATTCCCAGTACTCCAGAACTTTCAAAATACCCGAGAAAGAAAAAAAACGACACACACCATTTTTTTGTCGACTTCAAAGCCGCTTTCGACAGCACAAGAAAAAGTTGCCGGACATTGCGGCATGTCTGAATTTGATATCCCCGCAAAGTAATATGGCTATGTAAAATTACGTTTAGGGAAACCACCTGCTAAGTCAGAACGTCTCCAAGCCGTTTGTTACCAAACGAGGCTTTAAACAGGGTGACTCTCTGTCGTGCGCAGTAAGTTCTGCCTTCTCCAAACTGGATAGAGAAGCAAAGCGAATGGGTCTGGAGGTGAACGATGGCAAGACAATGTCTCTCCTGTAATCAAATAGATAGTCAGCACATTCACGGCTGGGATCTTACATCATTGTTGATAGTTACAACTTTAAAAAAGGAGAGAACTTTGTGTACCTGGGAACTAGCATTAACAATGTCAGCTTTAAAGTCCAACAGAGAATCTCTCTTGTCAACAAGTGCAACTGCGGACTGAGTAGGCAAATGAGCAGCAAAGTCCTCTCCCGACGGACAAAAACAACACTCTATAAGTCTCTCATTATACTCCCCGTCCAATTGTATGGCGCCGGAGCATGGACGATTTCAATGTCAGATGAGAGGGCTCTTGGAGGGTTGAGGAGCAAGATTGTTCGCACGATTTTTGAATCTTTACGACTTTGCGACGGCACTTGCCGTATACGATGGAACGACGAGCTTTTCAAGCTTTACAAGGACGTAGGCATAGTGCATATTTGCTAAAACAGTGAGACAATTCAGTCTTCATGAGATTACCTTTGACAATGGAGAGAGGCTGATCGACCTTATTCCGGTTAAGTGCTGAATGCGCTTCTGAGCACTTAAGAACGCACTACAAGCAGCGCGCCGAAACTTTGATATCGAGAAGCAGACCCAACGTGAATTATTATAACCAATCTTATCGTAATGCTGCAGAAAAGTTTTTCGGTTATTAACAACCAAGTCAAAACAGGTGGTATGGGGAAGAATGCCCCACCGTTGTTTCAGAAAAGCTCGCAGCATACAAAGTCAGGAGAAGCGGTAACACCTGAGTGAGTAGAGGTTGTGATGCTGCAATCCGGCTCCAAAATTATTTCTGAAATTAAGTCGGCAAACAAGCGGTTTCAAGACTGGGGCTGGTTCCAGCAAAGACGAGAATGTAAGCCTCCTAACAAAAGTCCAATACACACTTGAGATATGAATGGAACATGCTTTTAAGTGAAAATTCTGGTATCTAGTTGAAAAATCCCAGTTAAATTTAACGATTGCGATGGCTTTAACATCTCGTTCATGAGGATAACAACACCATGAAAATTTATAAATTTTTTTTTTGTAGGCATTTTATAAAATATCAAAACCTATTTTATATTTTGGTGATGCATATTGAATTTGCAATATTTAATAAAAGCCCTTTTTTAGGTTGTGACGGGTGAGGCAGTATTTTGCGACGAATGGAACGAGTCACTATAAAGTACCCGTGTCGTTTGATGCCTTACCAATTCCGCTTTCATAAAGCCTTCAAATAATTGGATTTGAATGTACTTGCAGATTAATATGAAAATAATCTATTTTGCTGTGACTGGTCGGACATCCATCTTTTCTTTAAAATACTGACAAATTCTCACACCAAATTTATATTTTTTAATAACATAATACTTCTTTGAATTTCATGTGCTGTACCTTCTTCTTGAATAATTACTTTTTAAAGTCTCACTTTCAATACACGTAAAATGCCTAGCAATTTTGAATTTATGAATTTCATTTTCCGAGAGCAATTTCTTAGCCATGCAAAAATAAAAAGGTGAAGTGAATAGAGAGGTGATGTTGCAATTCTGACAAAATCGGCAGTTTGACTCTCAGTAATGCCTACATTATTAATTTCTATGCAAAACAGAAGTAAAATTGTAGTAGAAATGTACCTTTTAGTTATTTTGTTAAAAAAGTATGAGTAACTAACTAGGCCAGTTCTACGAAGACGCGATAAATGATACGGCCAGATACATTATCCCTAAACTAAATTTTAAACATTTAGAATCCTTAGGATAATACATTTGTATGTGTATGTGGGTGGATAAAAATTCTAAAGGGCACCTACCATAATTAACCCAGCTCCGCTTTTGCAAAAAAATTAATTTTTTCGAAAGAGATTTTCACGATTAAAACTAGCAAGAAACTTTCAAGAAACTTGGTAAAGATATCATGAAGATTTGCAAAATTCTTACTGATATGCTCGCACAAACACTTTGTCAAATGTAAACGACCAATTTTCTAAATTTTATGAAAATTCAGTTTCGCTCCTTTTATGTGGGTATCTATAAATTTTTACCCATTTTAATTCAATAGATACCAAAGTAGCGAAGCTTTTGCATTTTTCAATAATATTTTTTTGTATGGAAGATGATACTAATTTTTGTCCATTTAGTGTACATAGACGGACGGACAGACAGTCAACGTTTAGTTGATTTTTTTAGACTTATAAATTTTTTTGTCTGAATATTCTTATGTGTGCCTACGTATGTACATCTAACAAGCGGTACGTGAACAAAGGTATGTGTATGTAATGCCCGAGTGCACATTCGATATTACCTCGGGTATAAAAATATGAGTAAATTTTGGTTTAAATACATATGTATGTATATATAAAGAGCTGTTTTTCGAAGCAACTACGTAGTCTTTTTTTATTCTCGAATAGTAGGGGATATAGTTTTTAAAGGCTTCCTTTATACTAATGTAACTAGTTCTTTTCGTAAGAGGTCCCACAGTTTTACGCCGTCACCGAACAAAGGATAATGTTTATGAAAAACTTTGCAATGGCAGAAATACAATGAGATATACATATGTATGTATGTATGTCATTGCTGTCTACTTTTCGACCAAGGCGAATTCAATAAGATGGTGTTTAGGGGACAGCTCCTTTTTTTATCTTTGGTGAACTTAATGCCAGAGGGCTTCGTTCTTATTGGCTGGCAATATACAAACATAAATGTCGTAAGGAATTTGACAATACGTTCAGATTTGTAAGATGTTTTCTTTTTATGCAGAATTCGCTTTGCTTTTAGGGATAAACTATTTACAGTATTCCGCATTGTACATGGCTCAATTTTCCGAGTTAGTCTTCAATCTATGCACCTGCACTTCTTTCTTGCATTCTGAAATCTAAAAATGAATGAAATTACTTAAAATTATAAAATACAATACATAAGAAAAAACCTCTTTGTAGTACTTTATACCGCGTTAATAAAATAAGTAAAATAATTTGGAAGTCACTGGCTGGATTATTTAGTCTTCTTAGAGCCGGTTGCAAAATTCCATCCATTCCATTCCATGTAGAACCTCTTCTTAGAGTCGGTTGCAAAATTCCATCCATTCCATTCCATGTAGAACCTCTGATCAGTAATTGCAAATTCTAAAACGAAATAATAAAAGATTTTTTAACATAGTGTATATTTTAATATGTAACTACAATACATACAAATTCCAGAAACTTTTAATTCACAAGTAGTTTTTAAATATTTCAGTATATTTACATAATTTAACGGTTTCTTCTTCATTTCAAAATGTTTGGTCTTTTATGACGTATTTGGTTGTCAATTAATCTATGACCTCTGTAAGTATAAACATAAACAGCAACTTTGTTTGGAAACATTGTGTGGAAACATTGTTTGGAAACATTGCTTTGCAAAATTTCATGGAAACAGCCATTTAATGTGCCTGCAACAAAGTCACTTATTCGAATAAGTAATGAAGAAATTGAAGATTTGTATTGTTGTGTCGGCAAATCGTAGCCAACAACAAATGTCAACAGCAACAACCACGCTAATAACAGTAACAAGTTAGTATCCGTTGTGTTTAGAAACAAAGCAACTCCTCTGCAATGAGGAATTTGTGTGTTCATACTTATATATCGATTTGTACATAAGTATTGTACATACATAGAAAGTATAAAAAAATGTAGAACAAAGAAAAAACCTAAAATTAAAAAAAAAAATGTTTTAAGTATCTTTGTATGTTTCAAAAAAATTTTAATATTCCGCTCATTCAGCTAAATACTGTAATAGTCAATTTAACTAATTAAATAAATTTAATAAAAAATTTTGAACAGAAGCACCCTTGTCCATACAGTTCAATCGATTTTTGGCAAAAGCAAAGACATTACAAACCAATTTAAATAACATTTTTACCGTTTTGAACAAAATTGGGCTACCAAAAAATAACCCTTTTTATCAGATAATCTGGTTAATATGAATTTTCCTATCAGAATGGCAATTTTTTCTTACCAGTAACTTATCATATCAAAGCCTCCTACAGCTATGTTTTTAAATTTTGAACGCCTGCAGTTTTCGATCTGACTGGCTTTCGCAATTTCCATTAACAAGGCGTGGGATCGGCATATAATCATGGCAGAAAAAAATTTTGCAATTAGAAGCGTATGAGGCTTGCTAAAGAATTAAGACAGCAAAGGATATATTTTCTTTATTTATACTCCAAATAAAATCAGAAAAAACGGAGTGTATATACGCAACAATTTTTTAACTCAATTAACTGAACTTAACAAAAAATGTTTTAAACAGTATTTTTTACTTTATTTGTATAAAATCGTAGGAAGATTTTTTAATAAAGCCTCAAAATGAAAATATGTATGTATATACATATACGTATTAAAGCACGTTATTTTGCTTCATTTCCAATAAAAACATATGACGAATTGACACCCGTTGACGAAAATATTAACGAAGAAAACAAAACAATTTACGTGAGTAGCTACCATATTTATAAAATTCTAAATATCTATCTAAAGCTCTTTTTCATATATTCCTTAGCTTAATGAAATGAAATCTTTAATGGAAGGAAAACTCAAAAAGGTGCTTTGGCTCTTTTGTCAAGGACGTTGTTATGAACTTTAACCTCGACGGAACACATGAAAAAAAAAAGATTGAAGGCTTTTGCTAATTTGTATACGCTTTTGAAAGGTATGAAAGTGGGCGAGGCAATAAAATGCGTGCTACATAAAATAATTCAATTCTTCCTTTATTATTATTAGATGATTTTTGTATCGAAAACCAGCATGCAGAGTAAATTATTCGCAGGCCATTTAGGCGGTAAAAAAGAAATACCTTTACGAAGTATGTATGTATGTACATATGCAGAAAAAACTCAATTAGATTACATTAAAAACGTATAAACTACAATTTGAATTTAACTACAAATAAATGAACGGAATTCTTAACTTAAAAAAATACATTTTTTCGTAATATATTTTATAAAAATTATAAAATAAAATGAGTGTTTACAAAGTTGAAAAAAAGCAGTTATAAATAAATGAAGTTTAAAACAAATAGAGTTTAAAAAATAGTTGTAATCAAAGCACTTTTAAAATATCTGAAAATAAACACATTTCATTGCAGTTGTGACAAGAGTCATTTTAATATTATTTCTTTTGGGTTTTTTTCCTAATAATTTTCTCAATAAACCGATCGGCCTTAAGCGCAAAAATATTTAAAATATATATAGTTATATGGCCAACTAACAACATAATACATTTAAACCCACTTGTAGTTAATTTTTAAATTGCTTTTAAAGTACTTTGGTTTCCGACAGGGAAGTAACAATGACGAACAAATGTACTGACTAATAAAGACATACGACGGAATACGTACCCACATACATACATACATATATACGTTCATATATGGAATCATATAAAGTCATATATATACATACTAAATATAAACTTATTAGCAGGAACATGTAAATGAGTTCATTGGTTTGTTATTGGTGAGCCCACTTGCTCATTGTTTATACATAAACATACATACATACGTACATATAACCGTGGCATTTTCATAAAAGAAAACTCATCACTAGTTAGACCACTTTCTATTTGAATCAATTTTTCATCGAGCTCCCAAGCAGTTTTTGTACAGCAAATTAACTGGAGGCGAAATTTCAAATGATATTTTAGTAGAAACTTAATAGAAGTATTTTTTTGTTGGAAAACTGATAACTTTTTTATTCAAAGTATTTTATAGAAGTATTTTTTTGTTGGAAAACTGATAACTTTTTTATTCAAAGTTCAAAGTGTAAACGGCGCACGCTACTTTAGTTAATCGGCACAGCTTTATATGCATTTAAACAAATACATGAGTACATACTACATACATATGTATGTATGTAAATATATTAATTCACCTGTACATTAATTCCTTTATACACATTTGTGAATGTTTAAACTGTTTTTTTTTTGTGCTACACCTGTAAATATTTACGTACATGTATTTGTATATAATCACTTCGCTTGCTGCTCATATGATTTTTAAACAATCTCATATTACATTGTTATTGACATTATTGTATGTACACATATGTATGTACATACATACATATGTACTAACTAACATACACACAAACTCAGACAACTATGTACATATGTATATATGTATGTACGAGTATATCAACACTGAAAGTATCCCTTTTTCCATTTTTTGTTTTTAGTATTTTCTTGTCTCTTCGTTTTCGCAAATATAATTTTTTTGAATTTTTTTGATTTAAATATTTATTTTAAAGTTTTCTTTTTTTTTTGTTCATAGTCGCATTTTGTCGTTGTCTGCGTCTTTCGTTTGCCACAAGCATCTTTGACCACACATCGCTCGCGGATGACTAAAAGTGTTGCAAGTGATTGCTGCCGCCGCCGCCGTCACCAGCACAAAGTGTTCTTGCAACATTCGCGATGTATGAGTATATACTAGGTGTTGCAACAGCAGCAACAACAAATACATATAAATAGATAGTTACACATAAAGGCAAATATTTTGTTAGTTATGTTTGTACATATGTATATACATGTGACGTTATGCGTATGTTTGTATGTATCTATAATTTAGTTGCCCCAAGATTTATTCAAAGTTTGATTGACTGTTGCTTCCTTTTGCCGTGATATGCACATACATACGTACATACATATACATAAATGTGTGTAGTAAAATGTCACTCAGCTGGCTGGCAATGCGTTTTATTTTTTCTCTTGTGGTTCACTTAAATTTTCGCACTTGAATGTCAATATCACTAGCGCTTCATTGAAACGGTTATGCTGCGTAAATATTTGTGCATATATGTATGTAAGTAGGTATGTACCTATCTTACGGTTTGTCTGTCTGCTTCGTAAATAGCGAAATAACTGACTAACTGACGGTTTGTTAAACCAATGAATGATTCGACTGTCTAACAAACAGTCTAACTTGTTTTGAATGTAACATAATTTGAACATTTCGCATTTCATTGTACATTTTGCTGCTACGCATACGCACGTATAACTTGATATATGTGTATGTATGTATGTTTCTTATTCACAATATATGTGTATGTATGTATGTATATACAACATACCAACACGTACTTAATCCCGTAGGCCTTCAAAGGGGTGGCAATGAGGTGCCGGCCGGCCTGCCAACTGGCTACATCTATTTATCTACATATGTATATGTATGTATGTATGTATGTAGGTATGTTGATATGTACAATTTCTCATATATAAGTATGTATGTGTGTGTATGTGTTTAAAAGCGTCCAAACAACATACAATATGCTGCTGTCTTGTCTGGCCGGCTGTTTGGCTTGTTCACCGCTGGTTTTGTTGAATGTCTCTCGACGCGCTGCTGCTGTTCGCTGGCTGTCTGACTGTTTGGGTTCGTTGGCTGTACCTATTTTTCGTTTGGCCAGGACCTGCCTCAACATAACCGCACATATACACGCACACCAACGCATGTCTGCTTTGCACAAAATACTACAGGTTTTTTGTATTCGTTGCTTGTTTCCATCCTTTGTGCTGCTGCTTCGCTCACTGGCATTGGACAGTGCTGCTGCTGCTGCTACTGTCGCAGTCTTCTTATGTACATACAAACATACATACTCGCATATATCTCAGCTCCGCTTTTGCTGCTGATGTCCTTCGTTTTTTGTTGTTGTCGTCGTTATGTACTCGCATTTATTATGGCGCGCTCTCATCGTTCCTTTTCTTGGTTGTTATTGCTGTTGGCATATTTGTTGCTACAATATTTGTTGTGTCTTTATGTTATTGCATACTTATATGGCTCATGCTGGCTATTGTTGTCGTTGTTGCTACATATTTGTATGCTTCCTCACGTTTGCGTGTTCTCTTTTGTGCTGCACTTCCTCTTTGCCGATGTACAATTTCATTTCCGTAAAAAAATGTTATGACTCGTTTTAGTTGGCAATGTTGTTGGCTTTTGCATTGCTTTTAGCGTTGCTCTTGGCTGTCCTGTTGTGTTAAGCGGCGTTGCTCAGCTCGAACAGCTTTTTTCCTCTCTCGCTCTCGTTTTACATAACGGATTTTGCTCTGACTGCAAGTGTACATCACTCCTTCATTTCTCATCTCTCCCGCCATTATAGATACAAACCGGAAATAAGTAACAAATCGGCATTATTTTGTTATATTTTTATACAGAGTAGTCAATAGACACTGTTATATACTCTGTTCACAAATTATAGCACACACACAAATTGACAGATATGTGCACTTTACTTTTCGTCTAATTATTTAAAATAATTTTTCCAGTTAGTTTAATTCTTATACCAAAAACAGGCATTTTTTAAACTACGAAAAACTAAAACTAAAAAAGTACAAAGATTAAACCAAAATTCATCATAATTTTGAACTTTTTAAAAAAAAGTTTTTAGCATTTTTTAGAATTTTTTTTATTTCGTTGTTTCCTCCCTACAACGCAAAACTGCGATTATTTTTGTTATGAAAGGAATTGCGAAAGAGCAACAGTAAACCAATTTTCAAAAATCGGCGGTAATTCGTAGCCACTATTAGCTTGCAATTTAAATTGTATGAATAATACCCCAAAAAATTAAATTTTTTTTAAAGTGCGAAATTTTGATAAATCTTTTCTACATTTTTTGTTTAAATTTGAAAAATTGTTTTTATTGGCGTTTCTTAGAGAACTAACCCTCGCGTTTTTCTCTCAGTGTAATTATTTTAGCTAATTGCCATGCAAAGGATCAGTCACGTTAACTAATTTTTTTTTCATTGTCGGTTCATACCCTAACTAAATCGTGATTTCGGTTAAATATGATAATATATGTATTGTTATAGTCAGGCTCTTAGGTATTCCAAAAATGGTTCCATGTACAGAGGAAACTCTGTGATTTCTTCTAAGTGTCTTTTGGGTAGCCCCTCAAAAACTGTTTGGGAATGAGCTTCAGTGACATATTCGTCTTATGCGATCATCTGTTCAGATGCTCCAGGATCTGGGAAAAACTAGAACGTCTGTCAAGAAAGAAAGAAAACGATGCCGATGTGATATGTTCAATACAACATCCTCTAGTTGGATAAATACCTTGTCATCTGATGAGATCCAAAAACCTTGACGTATCTTCTATGCTAGACCCTAGCGATTCCTTCAACCAAGTCTCGGGCCGCCCCAGTGAAGTCGATCGTTCTCAAAACATTTTCGAAAGTTTTGTCATGGAGATTGAGTTTTTCGACTGTGGATGCGAAAATACATTGTCAACTTTGACGGATCAGCGCCCGAATTTGCAATGAAGGGCATCAACATGTTGGGCAAATGCATCCTTCGTATTATGGCTACGGTCATTCCTAGTGTCTGCCCTTAAATCATATTCCTTAAAACGGTTGCCGTTGTCTTTCTCAAGAGGGAGAGAGAGATTCTACCAGAGGCTATATTAAGACATTCATTGAAAGTTTGTGATTTTAACGCACTTCAATACAAGAGTTGAGGATCTATCCAGGGGATACTTGTATGAAACGCCCTGTCACTCGTGAGCTGCCTAAATTTTTCGAAGAAGAATCGCTTTGCCCACTCCCACCTATATTATAATACGAACAACATATTTTTTCGCAGCAAACAGTTCGAACACGTATAAATTGCTAATGTCCTTTTAACGACGAAAGAGTCTGAAAATATATATGTATATGCACATGTACTAGTATATGCGTCTGAAGAACTTCTTAGCTAGGAGTTGTTTAAGCCTGGCCTTAGAGGATTTTACGGTTACTTTCAAATAAAAAAACTAATACTTTTATTCTTTATTTCGTTTCTTCTTAATATTTAACAATAAAATTGTAAATTTGATTTACAAATACTTCGTTAGCCACAAGAACCATATTCCCATAGCCAAACCTCCAATAAATACAAACCCAGTAGGGTATACATTTGAAGACCCATTCCGGTCCACGTCAAGAGGAAGCGACATGGGAGCGAAACCAATTCGGTTGTTGCCAAAATCAAAAACACTATAGTACTTTCCAAGAAAGACATCACCTAGAATCCATATAGACATTCCTATATCCGTGAAACAAGATTGACACGATTTAACGCCCTCATCATTTTCAAACACACGGATATAGTCAGTACCAACAAGGTTAAAATCTTTGCCAGCAATAACGAATGAAACGGTGGGCAAACTCTCCACTAGAGTGCAATCGACAACGTAAATACCATTACTATCAAGTTTAGCACCAATAGCTCTCTGTACGTTCGCATAAAGAATAGTAGGAACAACCAAGAGGCTGGTACCAGTGTCGGCAAGAGCACTGTACCCGCTAAAATTTTCAACCGTACCAGCGCCAATAATTCGAATTAAGTCTAATTGAAATTGCCACTGGTACGTGCTTGAAACTGGCACATAGGTCAGCTCGCCAACAT
The DNA here is from genome assembly GCA_963971545.1 of Philophylla caesio. Classification (NCBI taxonomy): domain Eukaryota; kingdom Metazoa; phylum Arthropoda; class Insecta; order Diptera; family Tephritidae; genus Philophylla; species Philophylla caesio. The sequence continues at coordinate 70,752,787 of OZ020609.1, read as the reverse complement.
AGTGATTGTGATAAATGCCGCCGAGTGTTAGTTCTCCACCTTGTTGAGATGTGCCATTGTCAGCCAAGTAGAAAGCAAATACCGGCGAGTCAACTAAGCCTTGTGCATACATATTATAGAATGGTGGTATTACATTATCCACAGCGTTCGATTGAAAACCCAAGCCAAAGAGGCCATCATACACGTAATAGCTGAAGATATTTCCAGGCTCTGATGTAACAATGCCAAAAGTTTGTCCGACTATATTCAAGCCACCAATGCTAACATTGTCCTCCCCCAAGTATCCGGAACAATTGCCTATGCCATATTGAATAAACATCTTTTCACCATTCACTTGATATGTACTGGATGCGCTTGCGTTGTAATAATTGTGACATTTACCAACTGCATCGTAAGCTGTACATGGACCGGCTGGCACCCATAAATTGGCTGAACCTGTATCGAATTGAACTAGAAACGTCTGCGATGGTGTGCCGATACTGATGGTGCCATAGTATTGATCGTCAACATAATTTATCAACTGCTCCGTGTTAAAGGGTATGTATATGTTTTTATTATATTTGCGGTCTAGCACCTTCGTCTGTGAATTGACATTCGTATAAATGGAATGACGCTTTCGATGCTTGCTCAGTGGAACACGAACGATGGCTGCTTGAACTATTAATGCTAAGCACAAAACACTCGCTGCTACTTTCAACATGATTTTTAGTGTTGTTCTGTTTTAAACACAATAAACTAAGGCCGGAATATGTAGGCTCTTTTATATACACTGCTCCTATCATTGACAATATGGTATTTAATAAGTTTTTATCAGGCAAATGGGAAACATTACTTTAAAATCCAAGAAATGCACAGTCATTAAATAGGGCCAACAAGTTATTAAAAAAGCTATAGTTATGTTCGAAAAATACCACGAATTTGCTAATTAAACAAAAATGGCTCAAATACTTATCAACTTATTACATTTTAATTTGATTTATTAACTTAACTGTCATACACCATAACTTTCAACGCTTATAAATAATAATATGTTGGGTGGAAATTTTTACAATTGACCATTTCTTTATAGTGGACTTCGGCTAATGACTTGATGAAAACTGAAACGATTCTCTTATGAAATGCATGACCTTAAGGCCTGTATAAATGTACGCGTAGAAGTGGCCTTAGGCCTAAATAACTTAGAAAAAGACTTTCATCTCCAACCAGAATCAGGAACATGACACTCAAGGTGTTTAATTTCATTAACATCCTTAAGGTTACGTAGGCCCTAAAACCCTTTGTAATACATCTGGTGCAAATAAAAACCTTCCTATTATTTGGATTCAACATTAATTCATTCATTCAAGTCGTCTAAGCGCAATCTGGCAAAATTTGGACAGTGCCTCTTTGTGTGTTGTGTATTCCTACCACCTTCTTTGCGTGTCCATTATACAAAGTGTGGTTATTTTACCCGACTACATACCTGAGAGAGGAGCGGTCAAGCCAAGTGAGCGTTATGTCCCATTTTGCCTGGGGATATGGGTTTCATAGCACAGTTCTTTAGACGATGTTGTGAACCTTTCAGTAGTCTATTACAACTTAAGACGCTGTTCTGTAATACTTAAAAGACTTAACAGCAACTTTAATAATAATAATATAACCTTGGCGCTTACACTATGTATATAGCGTGTATATAGCTTACACTATGTATATAACAGTGTTTTGCCGAGCTTCTCCTACCATTTGTGGTGTGCGTCTTTATATTATACCACAAATGGAGGGACCTACAGTTTTGTGCCGACTCCGAACGGCAGATGTATTTAATGAGAAGCTTTTTTATGGCAGAAATACCCTCGGAGGTTTGCCATTGACTGCCGAGGGGTGGCCGCTTTTAGAAAAAACTTTTTTTAGGATTAAGATTTTGCTTGCCCTGACTGAGATTCGAACCTCGAACTCACCGGCATATCAAGTTATAGCACGCACCGCTACCAACTCGACCACAGCGGCCACTTAACAGCAACTTTGCTGTGAGAATAAATAGCTTTTGGCCTTTCTCGAAATGCGAAAATTATAAGGCACCGATTTCTTTCCATGACTGTGACTGAGTAAAATAATTGTTGATTTATCGTCTCTTATCTATCTGATATTCACTCGGAAATTTTCGGAATTTTTTTTTTTGTACTGCGGAATCGTGTTTACGCTCTCTCTTTAGGCATCTCGGTTGTCCTACCCATAACCAACAAGTACAGTTTTATTTGGACGACCACAGTAAACTAAGAAGCAACGTACCTCATTTTCCAGAATTGGCTTTTGTAAAAGCATAAGAGAATTTCAAATTCATTAGATATTTCAAATAGCATTGCAGCATTTGCGCTTATGTCGTTCTTACAGAAAAGGAGAAATGCCTCAATTTTAGCGAAAGTATGTATAGCAAAATTAAAATTACATCATTCATTGATTCATCAATTAAAATGCTAACTTAAGAATTCATAAGTATTGGCCAATTCCTGGAATTAGATCGTCAATTCACGTTATAAGTAAATAGTAATGCGATAAGATTACTTAAATCACATAAGTCTACAACTACAAAGCCTTTCAATAGTACATATCTTTTGACGACGAAACCTACAAAGGGCGCAACTTGGCAAAAAGAATATCACACAGAAGTTGAGAAAGCCGTAAACTGTTCGGTTGTGTCTCACAAAAAAAGCCAAGTGAACTTCTGGTGGCTTTCTTTTTTTGGAACGAAGAGTTTCAGCCACTTTAGTTTCGTATTTAAACAGCGCCCTAAATGTTGTAAGGTCAGTACATTAAATTAGTTACAAAACTATTTCTTACCCAAAATTCGACTGACCAAATTTTGAATAGCTTCGGCAAATAATGTAATTGCTGATTTGTGGAAAAATTAATCGTATTGGAATTTGCTCAGGCATAGGATATCACTACACAACATTCCACCGTTAAGCATCTTAACCTAAGGAGATAACAAGCGACGGTACTGGCCTTGGAATCTGGCCGTGTTTGGCTGAAAAAAAATCGTTTTGCGCATCGGGAGATGTAGATAAATTACTATTTTCTATATTTTTACTCGTGAGATGATGTGAGGTGAAGTGAAGGAATGAGATGTGTTGTGATGTGTCGTCGCGAAAAGTAGTCAAGTGCGGCGAGAAAACGTGAGGTGAGGTGAACAGAATTTAGGGAAGCTGCATTGGCGTTTACGTGTGGAGAGCTTTGGTACTGCGAATGTGGATATGGTGAGTTGAGGGAGGGAATGGTTTTAGGTATGGTGAGTAGAATAAGCATTTATTTTCATACCCAAATCTTGCCATGCAAACCTTTCCTATTAACACTTACTCACATTCGTAATTTTTTTGATATACTACTGCTCATAAGTTAAATTTTATAAAAAGACTATGAAACTTTGTTAAATGAACGCAAAACTATTCTAAACCTAGCATTAAAATAACTTACTACACTAAGACCGCAACGTATGTTAGCATATCAAAGTATAGCATGAGCTTAGACGTAAATTCAGGTGTGGATAGTAAAGGCATTGTGTGTTTGTGGGTGGGGTGTTAAGATATGACACCTTTAGATGTGGTGAGTTTAAATATAACGTGTGCGGTTTGATGAGTTTAGTTGTGATCAGTTCAGGTATGGCGAGCAGAACAAGTTAATCATTTCGGTTTCGCTTTAAAAAGTTAAATTAAAATTTTACGTTGTTTTCCCCACTCCTCACTAAAATTAGTTATTTATTTGCTTATGTACTTATGTATATGCACTCAATTTGCAAATGATGCATAAAAATATACATATAGTATATAAATATCTGACCAATGCATTGCCCATTTCGTAGAAACGCAAAACATCAGCACCAATTCATTGTAGATGGACGGCTTTATCGTTCTGTCCGTCCATAGAAAGTGTTAAGTAAATAAACACAATTCCAGTCGCAATGCAATGGACAGTGTTGCACATCTACCATACACTTGTATATACTAATATATGTAAATATGTAGGTATGTTTGTTAATTCAAATATTCCACCATACATCATAAATGCTTACAAATGTCTGTGGAAAAGACACTTTCACGCCTTGTATATTTGTTTATTGAAAATTAATTGCGGCAAGCACCGATAAGCACCGTGACAAGGGAATTACTTATTAGGTGGGCATATCAATTCGTGCGTATGTATGTTTGTATGTAAATAATAATAAAAAAGTTTCTCATACTCGTAAATATTAAAATCTGAACCGCCGCACTCTATTGGAGTAAGTCGAAAGGGAAAAGGAGCACAATATCAGTTCACATCACGCGAACTTAGCTGCTCCGCATGTGATCGCGCTGACCTAGCACGACCTTGTAATATCCTCTTAATAATACCGTTTTCGATTCGAAAATTTTAGATATATCTGAAGGTTATCTTTGAAAGTTTGCCAAAAAGTATTAGTGCCTGTGGAATTTTCATTCAAATCAATTAAAAAATTTGCTGTTGTTTGTGCTGATCAATTTTATTTTTGTGTAGTTTCAAAAGGCTACTTGATCTAACTTTAGTATAATAAATAAATAAACAAAAATCCTTATCACTTTAACAAAAAAGAAGACACTCACGACATTGCAGCTATTTTTTTTACTTTGTTTAGTAAACAAATTTAGTTCGACAAGTGTACCACCTACAGCTGTTACTGATGTTTAGTTATTAAGCTTTATTTTTATTTATATGTTTCATTTAAGTGTTTGTTGATTAATGATTAATGTTTTACAAAAACGGTGATTGTTATTTTATGTGTTTATCATTATGAATATGTGTAAAAATATGTTTGCTTTGTTTTAATAAATGTTCTCGTCCCTGAGGAGTCTAAGAAAGTTAGCGAAACGTTGGGCAGAAAGTGAAAAGGATTTTTGTTTCTTTAGATCAAGTTGCCTATTCAAACTATACAAAAAATTGCATTTATATTGAACTTCAGCTCTTATATTTGAAGACATTTATGGAGATAGAGAAAGAGTGAGGGAGAGTAAGAGAGAGAAGAGTAATAAAATTACAACAAAAGTGAATGCGTGAAGGCTGCTACAAAAAATGTAAATAAGCATTACACTTCCTTTAATTACCTTTAAATACGCAAAGCTTGTTTTTCTGTAAGCTACCCAACAAGTTTTTCTGTCCGTGTTCCTAGAAAGCGTAACCTACTTGTCAATACTGAAAATTGGCTCAGAAGATGAAGAACCATCTCCTCCTGCCCGTAATTACAAGAGCTGCAAAAGGATACTCCGAGGTGCCCGCGCGTGCTTACGTACAAGGCCATGTCCATTTCAACGCCAACCGCTTACGGTATGCCATCCTTTACCAAGTAATAAATAAATATAGATTTCTTCTGGACCTAATAAGCTTAGAAATCCTGCAGGTCGTACTTTGCATCCGGCTGTCATACATACACAATTTTATTTAAAAGCCGCTTACAAGTGCCGAATGGTCTGCTTTGTCGTGCGCTCTCTCGCTAGTTCGTCCGCTAAGCAGTCGCCCTTTATGTCCCTGTGGCCAAATGAGCTTAAGCCTGTTTTGCTAAACCATCTCCTGAAGAGATCAGCGGCAGTCCAGTACAATTTTTGGTTCAATCGCAATTGAGCTCACAGCATTATTTATTACTTGACAGTTACTTAGAGTTCGTCTGTAGCCTCCTAAATAGCTGAGACTTCAGTTCGGTCCCGGGAGTAGACCCCTTCTTCCACTCTTCCACTCAGTTTCGAGCTATCTGTAAAAACCGCAAGACCTCCTGGTGAAGTATAAAATTTTCCTAACCACTTATCCTTGCTTGGGATTTTCATGAGAACATTTCTATAAGCGGCTATCTTTTCGACGAATCAGTCATTGAAGTCCGGAAGAAAACTTTATTTTATACAGGTGTGTCCCAGCAAATCCTACTTCCATTGACATGTATCTTTTAACCAAAGTGCAGCGAGAACTGTCACTGCCAGATCTATTGAGAGAATATCCAGAAAGATATTCCTCTGAATCACTGTTTTTGCGATCTAGGCTATTAGCGAACTACCCCGTTAATCCAGATTAACCTGCTACATGCCAAGCATACAAGTTGACTACATAAAGTCCAAAGTTGGGGTGCACAGCGTTGAATCTAGTAAATTAGTGCCGGTATTCATTAAGCAGAGACAAAAGTCTCAATTTTAGACAAGTTGAAATTTGCTAGTCTCAAAATAATGCCAAAAGAGAAGCCAAGAAGATAGAAACCTGATGAAGAAATGGGGTGATTTCCGAAATAGTACTATAACTTCTATCGTTTTGAGTATTGTTAATTTTTCCTAATAATATTCCCAATAAACCGATCGGCCTTAAGCTCAAAAATAATTTTAAAAATAAAAAAAAAAACGTTAATGCGAGGAATGGCAATAATCTCTAGCTCAAAGTCTCAAATTTAAAGGTCTTGAGACTAAATTACATATTATTATGATATAATCTCTGGTCTCTCTCTGATACTATAATTTAGAGATGATTGCCTCTGCTCGATTTAACGTGTTTTTTTTTCTATGCTTGTTGTAATAAAAAAAAAGTTCAGCAAAATTGTTTCTTCTTGTTACGAATCGATAGAAAGCGAGCATGTGTGGCGAGAAAAACTTTCACAAAGGCACAACTTGTAACCACAAAATCAGAAAATGTATTTTTACCAATTTAACTAAATTTCCTTAATTACACGTTAACTATGTTTCCTGCAAATACATTAACTGAAAGAAAAAAGTTTTTATTAAAAAATATGTTCACTTATGGCTTACAATTTTCTATGGATTATCTTAATTGATGAAGGTTAGAGAGAAATTCGTTAACTAATTAACTACTTCAACAAATGCTTGAAGATTTATAGCCAATAAATTGAATGAAGAAATGCTGAAGAAAGCAAATCTAAAAACTGTTCGTACACAAATATGTAAAAAACTCAATAGTAGTTAGCGTTATACATGGACATAGATATATAGGTACATACATACATACATATGTATATACGAATAAATATATGTATCTGGAGTTGCACCATCATATTAACGTGAATAAGTAGTAATGCACCTACGACTAACAATCTAACAAAAAAAATATGTTTATGACAACCAAACAAGCAACACATAATTATGACCTTCCCCTCCATTAGGGTGCAAGTGCACTTAGATTGCAAGCAGCAGGTATGTACATACATACATATGTACTTGTTTGCGACAGCGGAACGCATACTTGACAGGTACTACCCCAACGGTGAGTGAAGTCGAAACACACATTCACACACACACACGCCCGTGCGTATACGTAACAACTCCAAATGTTTGGTTGCAAGAAAAAAAAAGCACTAACTTATTGACGCCAACAACAATGCACTTGCAAAACTGCAGGTCAGGTGTGTGCGTGTGTATTGAGTTCTGGAGTGCGTGGAGTGTGCTGAGAGACCAAAAACACCGGTACGCACTCGCAGCGCAGTTGAGAGAGTGAATGTTATGCGCGTTGTATGGTAAAACAACTATCGAAGGGGTAAACAACAGACTGCAGACATTTTTATGCTATCGAAGAGGACAAAAATAAAGAACAAAACTTACGAAGTTGCAAAACCTTTGACGCACTTCAAACTCTCTGAGTTTCACTCTGACAATAGCAACTCTGCAATATTTACAACATACGAGTACTTGCCAATAAATGTTCTCTGCTCTAGCATACAACTTGGCGGCATACAGAGCGCTTTGCTATTACTGTGACGCTGCTGCTTAAATCTCTGTTGCTCAACTTTAACTCAATGCCATTGCCAATGGAGTGATAGGCATAGCCGTGAACTCCTTTTTGGAGTCAATTCTACTCGTTCGCTGCATGTACGAGTATGTACGCTTATGCATGTTTATACGCTGATGGAGTTGTGCAGCTTGACGACGCTGCTGCTTTGATTCGTTTGTTGTTTCCATACATATTCGCGCGCTCATTCGTTCAACCATATTTACTATTTATTGCATCAATTGTGTTGTATATATGTATGTATGTATGTATGTATGTTGTATGCTTGGTTATTCGCCACTTTGCTTGTTGGTTTCCTTTACCGATGTTCTCTCTGCTTTTGCAGAGTTGATTAACCTTTGGTCGTTATGTTTTGCTGCGCCATTCGTAATTGTGTGTTTGCGACTATTTACTGCATACATACATACTCGTACATAGCTGCATCGCGTTCTTTGCAGCAACGGTTGCTCTGATTTAAAGTTGTGGTTTCGTGGGATAGGACAATTTTGGTTGCTTCGCCGGTTGGTCGGTAGGTTGGTTGGCAAGTTGGTTAGCTGTTTGTTTGGCGTCTTTGTATTTACTTTGAGTGATTGTTTGATTATGTTTGACTGAGTTATTGCATTTTATTGTACGCATTTAAGCTTTAGTTTTATTTTTTATTTTCCTTTTGTTTAGCTTGATAATCTGCATGTTGAGTATAACATTGTGTCTCTTCTCTCAGCCACTAAAGCGGTGTGGGTCTGTTCGTATTGCAACTTTGTAGTTTTTGTGAGCGTTTTTTATAATCATCAGTGCTTGTGTATAGTGACTCACAGTGAACCAAATTTGTTGAATTTGAATACAAAAATGTTTAACCAGACGGTAAAGACTTGCAAATTTCACATTTGCGGAGCGAAAACTAACATATTTTAGGACTTCACAAGTAAAAAGTTAATCATTAAAAAAGAATTTATAATAATGAGAAATATTTTGGAAAACTTTTTTTTTTAAATGTGCCAGTATTCCACGAGAGAATAACGGCATTTTTAACGTGCTTTCTTTACAGAGGGCAACTATACCTTTATACATAAAGCCCTTAATTCAGTTTTTTATTTTCTCACAAAAATAGGCTTAAAATATAACAAAAATCAAAATTATGCAAACCAAATTTTATCAGATCTTGCATAATCGTCAAAATTAAAAATTTATTTTGAATTCACAAATATATGTAAACTTTTAAGTAGTCGTCATTAAATTTGAAATTCCTGAAGCCAAAATTCTGAGGAAGTAGTTTTGTAATCCTTTAAATTTTACTATAATAAAAGCAACAGCACTTTATACTGAAAAACAGCAATTATAAAAAGTTGGGGTATGTTGATAAACAAATTTTATATTTTTAATACAATTTTAGCCACCTAAAACTTTAAACTTTCTAAACAAGAATTAAATGGGCATACATATATTTAAATACTTTGATAAAAAAGTTTGAAATTTTTGAAAAAATTTAAAATTTTAAAATTTGTTGTAAATATAATATTGAGTTTATATTTAAAACCTTAATTTATTTGATTTTAGTTAGAAAGTGTGCTTAATTTTTTGTGAAAAATTTGCACCAAAAATCTATGACGAAAATGCAGAAATTTTTTTACTACAATATTTACTGGTTGTTTTTCACTGTGATTCATGATTTTTACATAATTTTAGGCTGGCTGTTTTCTGCACTGCAGAGCTTTTGTTTAATCAGAAAATGTATGCACAAGTCAGTCTTAATATCAGGGAAACAATATGTTATATTTATTTATAATAGCAAATTTTATCCAAAGCTTAAATAATAATATCTTTCTAATTCAATTTATAAAAAATATGAAATTAAAAAAACCTACGTACATGAAACAATAAATGCAAATATTTCTTAGTAAAAGGTCTAACGAAAAAATTTATTTTTGATTCATCAATAAAAAACACCTTTCAGTTATAAAAAAATTACACTAAAACTATTGTCCGTCTGTTTGAATGAAAACTAAGTGGTCCCTCAGTTTTAGAAAATTTGGTTGAAATTCGGCAGGCAGATGGACTTAAATAATATTATAATCTCTTGCACCAATAAAATGATTAAGTTTTGCTTTGAAATTCCGTCATTTGAATAGCTTAAATATTATCATTATGTGGACGATTTACTTATCAATCAAATACTTTCTAAAAGTAACACTTGATAGAGGTAAGCTCTTGCATAGAAACTATTGAAAAATAAAAAATTTTGTACAAACTATTTTCTCAAAAGAAAGTAGTTAAGGCTCTAACAAAACCAGTTATAAACCAAAGCTCAAAAATACTTAAAATTTTTAGTTTTCTTTCACAAGGCTTTTATAACTTTTTTGAATTTGTAGTTTGATAGTACACTTCATTTTTTTTATAATAATACACAAGTTTTAACTAACTAAAAATTTGCTTTGGATTTTTATTTTTTTTTTTTGCAGCAGGTGCTTTTCATTGTCTTTTATAAAAAAAAATCTATATTTTGTAATTAAAAAGGACTTTATTATCTAGAAATGTTTAAATAAATCAAAAAAAATGTCGTGAAATATTGAAGTTAAATTTTTTTTTAATTTTGGAGTATGCAATTTTGCAGCCCCATTAATTACTGAAGAAATTTTATATTTATTTGTTTAACGCTTTTCCATAGTTTTTTCAAAAAAAGATTTCCTCGACATGGGTTACATGGAAATAATTGCGAAGGAGCATACTTAGCAAATTCTAAGCAAATTTGAAAAAATTATGTTTTAATTTTTTTAATTCTTTTTATTTTCAACCAAGCGTGCAGCTTTAATCTTGAAAATGTAATGCATTTTAATTAAAAAATAACAAAGGTCTTTTTCAATGGAGACAAGTCGTAAATTTTTGTGTGTCTTATAAAAAAGCTAAGCAGTAACTATTATTTATCATAATTAATATATAAATTTATAAAAACTGCACAACACAATAAAATCCAAAATTAAGTTATTATTTTTATACCCGATTTCAATTTCTTTATTAAAAACGTGTAGGCTTAGCGTGGCATTTCTATAACAATTGATAGAACTTCTGGCAAATTCACAATAATTCTATTTTATTTTTTGTATAAGCACCTTAGTTGACGTCCTTGCATACATACATACATACTTCCATATGTACATATGTATATAGAGATACAATGTACAATGTACATATGTATTAAATATCCATTTGCCCCTACAATTATAGAACATTTTACATTTACACACCTACATACATTTGTTCTTGCATGCATATCTGATGATGGCGGTTTGGTAATTGTAATTGAAATTCGGCGATGAACCGAATAAATTTCATGGAGTAACATTGCCGCGATGTAAAATCCAGCATTCTACCCTATCCCTTACAAATATTAGCTTTTACGCCTTCAAGTATGCTATAAACATGTACATATGGGAGTGTACACTTATATACTACTGACATATGAATACTTGTACGAGTATATGTATGTATGTGCGAAGGTAAGTCAGTCAAGTGTTGTTGTTACAATTTTGTATCTTATTTGTTGTTGAGTTGACTACAGCGCTTTTGAATGCTCACCTCTCTCTCATTCGGCACTCAAAAACTGGTACTGTTGTTTTTATGAATTTTACTAGTGTTGCTGCTGCTACGAGTATTTGCCGCCTTTGTTACATTGTTGCGCATAGTGAAGCGATGTCATATAAGCCGCGGTTAAAATATGTAAGGGTGTACCGCTTTGACTCCTATTCGCTATTAGTCGCTCATTTATGCGTTTGTAGAAAATGGAATTTGAAATATGTTTAAAATGGAACAACTGCCACGCCCCTTAAGTAAGTGGGAAGCAACATTCGAAGTGCGCCGATTTTAATGGCAATTATTAAGTGACTTTGAAATAATTTGTTTTTCAAGCATTGTATGGTGAAAAATGCAAATATATTCTTGACAAAATAAAAATATCAAAAATCAACTGCAACCCATAATTCTCTTGCGGATGCTTTTCTGTTGCTAAATAGGCTATGAAACACCAAGAAAGCTTGCATTTTCAAAGCCATAAAATTAACGATAATTTTATTATCATTCTTTTATTTTTTCGCCGCATTCGCGCGTCAATAAATGCGTTCTTGCATGGCAGAAGAACTCAACAATTCAGCAAACAAAAAATTTTAAAATCAACGGCAGTTTGTAGCCCCTTAAAACTTTCTCTTTATCCATCTAAAATTTAATAGTGTGCAAAATTGCATACCGAAAAAATTTTGAATATCAAAATTAAAATATTTGTATATATTATAATGTCTGAAACTTAGCTTTTAGCAATTTTCTAATAAAATAAAAAAAAAAAATTTTAATTGCCAAAATATTTTATTTTACGACTCTTCTGCTATAAAAATATATCAAATTTCCTTCAAAAAGCTGAACACATCAAATTTTTTACAACATTTTATTAATTATTTTAATTTCAAAAATTGATATTCCTTTTCACACTATTTCCATAATTTTTTGCAAAATTTTCGCATTTTTATTTTTTATTATATTTGGTCGCACTAGCTACATTGTGTTGTATTGCGAATCAACTTTAGGAGCTGGTAGTTGTAGTAGTAGTTTATTGACGAAACAGTGTAGCAGGGTGGGGAGGTCGGGGTGGTCTCACTGGACTAAAAGCAGAACGTGCAGCATAGAGTAGAATAAAGTAGATTTGCTGTAGTATTTCCAAATTCACATGCGGTTGGTCGGTCGGCATTGGTGTGGGTCATGGTCTGCATGCGGAAAAATGTCAGCTGAATATTTGATGGTAAGTTGTAAAAGGAAAGGCAAAAAACACGTACACACACACACACCCACCTATCAAGCACATGCATTCAAATGTATTTATGCTTATGTACGAATGAAGTTTGTATGCTGACTTGCCACCAAGTGGCTCAACTGACAATCACCCAGAGCTTCTCTATAGTTTTTCGCTAGTGTATTTTTGCATGTTTTTTTTTTGTATATTTGTTGCTTTTTTCACTCTGCAGGAACTAAATAGTATTTCTTTGTTTTATGACTTTTCAAGTTGGTAGCCTTTTTATTGATTTTAAATGTTTCTTAATACGAGTGTGTACGTACATAAATAGATATATAATGAAAAAATTATCTCGTATATATGTACGTAAGTACGTATTTATTTAAGCAAACTGCGGAGTGCGGCATTCATGTACCTACAAAGAATATACATATATGTATATAAATTTGTTTTTCTTAAGATTAATATGTGTGTTCACCTTTTTTGCAATGTTAATGGTTTGCGGGTTTCAAATTTTTATTTGTTTGCATTGTATTTTGTTATCGGTTTGCCAAAATCTTGCAGCAATGCCAATTAAAATTTCTTCAAAAAAGTCCTATAAAACAGTGAAAATACACACATATGCACATAAATGAAGAAACTGGTAAAAGCATATGTCTTCTGTTGGTTTTTTATTTGCACAAACTGAGTAAGTAAATACATATTTTTGTATGTGTGTGTATTTCTCTGGATCATTTTTGATTGATTTTTATTATTGCCGGTTAGTTCAATGGACCGTCTTCTCATTAGTAAGAGTATGTAGATATGTAAGAGGATGTTTCTATGTATTTGTATATATAATGAAGACTTATGTACCTAAATATATGCATACTAGTTTATAAATGTTTGATATAATCACCATTATTGTTTTTTTTTTAATAACCACTTTTAAATTCGCTTGTTTTTAGTTATTAGTGCCCTTCTGTATCGGTCCGATGAGCTCGGGGAAGTATAAGAGGGCTGGTTTTCCAAAACGCATAAAATAAAAAACATACAAGTAGTATTAGAAAAATGTCTATCGTCTGTGAGGATCGCTAATAAGAAGGCAACAATACTCGGCTCTCTCACAAACTTCAGAAATTCGAAGTTGTGAGCAGAGCTTTTTGACGAAAGCGGTAAGTGAACATTTCGCTCTGCATTGCGTTCAGAAATTATTGCACAACTGCATACATACAAGTATTGAGACAATTTGGACTATTTATTTTTATTCTAGTTTGTATTAATTATTTTTAAGTTGAAATACAGTTATCTCTCTAATAAAAAGCATTTCCCAAAGTTTATACAAATCGTACAATAATTTAACAATGTTTTATTAAAATTTCGAACTTCAACATAAATTAGAATTTTTTTAAAGTTTATCTCTATATCCTAATCAATTCTACACCTTTTCCAAGAGTATTTTGGAAAAACACAAATGTATTTCAGAAAAGACCAATTGTATTTCAGAAAAATACACATGAAATTCAAAAAAGGCCAAATGTATTTCAGAAAAACACAAATGTATTTCCGAAAAACACAATTGAAATTCAGAAAAGCTTAAATGTTTTTCAGAAAAATACTGACACCTTTCGAAGCTTTTTAAAATGCAATAAAATATGGTGCCGCTTTGAAGTGTCCATTAGTTATTCTCGATTACTGACTGTTTTTTTTTATTACTAACAATCTTTTGCAATTTTCTTCATGCAAAATTGTGGGCTTGACTTTCTTGATAGAAATTTCGGAAGGTCGTGAACAAAAAAGTCAATAAAAAGTGTTAAAAAACAGAACATCGATAATTTAAAAAACAGTGAATAATACACTATATTATTATAGTTTATAAAATATTTTTACAATTAGTTAAAATAAAAGTTCGTTTCTCCTTCACGTTTTTTTTGTATCTACGTCTCGAATATATTATTTTGTATGCTAAAAGCTAAAATTTTTTCCAAATTTGGAGATAAATTGGAGAATTACGAGTAAAGATGTTCTAAAACATCAACGGCAATGCCTAGGCACTTGAAAGTTTCACATTGATATACTAAAATTTAATGGGCTATAATACTGCTTGCTCAAAAAAATGTCAGCACTTCTTGAAAAAAATTTCAAAATCTATATACAAATTTGTTAATTTTTTTTTTTAGCTTTCTTCAAAGTTTTAAACTTTGCTTTATATAGTTTACATATGTTAGAGATTGAACTGAATTTTACTTGGAAATTCTTAAAAATTAATGAAAGAATATAACTGGCAAACTGGTTCGGTTGCAAATCATATGGTACTTGGATTTGGCTGATGTTCCATATATTTGTCGAATGGATGTCGAAAAATTAAAAAAAATCCGCCAGATGTTGCTGAAACAAAATTATTATAAAAAATTCAATATTAAATGGAATACTTTTATGTAAGTATTATGACCCCAGAATAATCCACTTATTTGTGTCTCGCCGATTTTTGGAAGTTTCTGGATACTAAAATTGAGTATTGAACCGCTTAGTTAATTTTGATACCGGAAACAAATTCCACGCCTCAAAATATGTTGGAATATGTAATAATCCCAGATCGCTGATTTTTCATTTTTTTATTTTTGTGTATGGCTATATTATACTAAAACTGATTAATCTTAAGCCAGAAGACAAAAATGCTGTTGGCTGCATGCGATTGAAAATTTTATTGAGTCGCGTTTACTGAATAACCAACAATTTCGACACATGGTAAAAGAATGCTCATAAATTATCAAAAAAAAAAAAACAAAAAAGTCCAGTCTGAATTTCTTCTTCACATACCTTCTTCTTCATGCTACCCATGAATGAAAACAGCAAACGATGTTAAATAACAAAATTTCATAATAAGTCAAGTATCATAAGCGAATTTTCACACATACTCGTACATACTCGTACATAAAGACATAAAATTATGTATGTATGTACATATGTCTGTGTGTATGCACGCACATACTCGTAATATGCGTTAATTAAAATTAAAGCACATAAATTACACTGCATTATAAAGCCTTAACAAAAGCATTGTGTTGTGGAGGAGAGAACTGCAAGTAGAAAAAAGCATTAAGAAAAGGAATCGAAAGAAGAACAGTGAGTGGGAAGTTGGTCTGGCGCGTAAGGAAACAGATCATGGTCGTTGTGCGACATAAAGTGGATATAGGAAAAGAAGAAGAATACCAAAGGAGCTGAGAGAGACACAACTTGCGGGGTTGTCGCCCGCCAGTGAGAGAAGTGCTAGGAATAAAGGAGTAGTTAAGAGTTGATATATATGTACATGCATACATACATATACATATTGATATAAAGAAATTAAATTTAAAAAAAAATACACTCTGCCCACAGTTAGTATGAGATAATGTAAGATGCCTTATTAGAGGGCAATCCAAAGGGAGATATTCGAGTAAATAATTATGCCCCGAAAAGAAATATACGAGTGTAGTAAGATGCAAGCAAGTGCTACGGCTGCATGCAAACGATGCGAAATGATTCTTCAATATTTTGCAACTAGATTTATATGGTTACTTTCAATATAAAACGTATCCACCGCTTGATAGTGATGTGGTTTTAGGGAAGACAACTTCTGTTGATTACTAAATTTGGCAATTATTCAATTAGCAAAAATTGTGGTGGGAACAGTGGTAATATTTATAATAGAAAAAAATATTTAAAAATAATTTAAGAAAATTAAATTGTGTAAAAACAAGAGGCCTTAAAACTCGATAAAAAATTAAAAACAAATATTATAAAAATTTCTAATTTTCTTTTAAGTATCTTTTCGGGTAAGCAGTTTTGCAACACATAAAATTTAGGCATAAAAAAGTGCAAGACTTTTCAATAAAGAATAAACCAATGGTTTTTTTTCTATATAGATGAATCCAAGACTTATATAAAATAGCTAAATAAAGATGGTTATATAATCAATATTCAAGCCCACTTAAAGATTTTTTGTTCTCCACCCATGTTCACGAGTATGTTGCTATCTTATGCGTCCCAAGATTGTTCTCTCAAATCTCTTATAAAATCTTATTTCAATTTAATACACAAGTATATGATACTCAGGTATATTACTTTTAGTCTGGCCACTGCCGGACAGTCGGATATAAAAGCTCACTCGGCCTCAACACAAAACTGGCATTTCATCCAAACAAATTGGCATGTTATGAGTTTACCCACTAAGCGATTATAACTCTAAAAGAGGACTAATTTAGTCCGTCAATTGGTCCTGGTCCAACGAGCACAGACAGTGAGCATTTCTAGCCAGTCGTCACCTTTAATCCCGCAGTGTCGTGGTATACAGCCTAGATTTGAACATTCTATTGGATAGCGCTTGAGAGCCTGGCTGTCTAAAAATATAATTAAAACTATGCAAATTGGAAAACGTTTTTAGTTAAAAAAAAAACCCCTTAGTCCTCCTTTATTCCACCTTTAATCAGAAGGTTTAGAACTTCAGCTTGTAATGTATGTAACACTGGACCCAGCTCATCATACGGATTATTTCGAGCCAAGTTGAAATGCTCTTTAAATTTCATGTTCATGAAATCTATAAATATTTCGAAAATTTACACTGAAGATGGAAAATCGACATCGAGGTTTGTCTTAAAAGTCAAATATGACAGAAAATAGTTTTAATTTATTTACTAAATACATAAATATTCCACCCTGTAGGAAAATCAAAAGAGGATCACAAAATTATAAAAATAACATATAAACATACATACATACATACATATATAGTGCCTCGTTACCGCTCACATGAACTTGACTGTATTCATATTTGCTTGCAAATCATTGCATATTTTTATATGGAAATAAATGTCATGAGATGGCAAGAGAAGTCAGCTCAGATACAGCAAATATGTACTCCTATTGCGGAGGTTGTATATGTACTCGTATATTTAAGTATATTCGATTGCTCCTTTAAACTTCTTGCTTGCTTGGTAAGCTCTGCATTATATGCGCATTTGTATGTAATATTGAATGTATGTACATATATGTATGTACGTTCGCATGTTTGCACTGAATGTCGAAGACCATCGAACGCCCTTGCCAACCATCACTGCACGCCAGTTCGTTTTTGGAACAGGAACAGTTGAATATTATTTACCAAAGTACGCAAGAACAGGAGCACAATTGAATGAAAGGCGTTAGAAGAGATGAAAGAGGTAAAAGATGTAAAAGAGGCAAATCCGATGCGAGCAGCGATGTGCAGATTATAATTACGTATGTTAGTATGTATGTACATAGGTACACACCTACATACGAGTACATGCGAATTAGAGATGAGCGCGGAACTTAACATTTAGTCCCGATCTCGCGCTTTCCGGTACTTAGTGTTTAAGTATCGAACTCACCTATCCTGAAGGTCTTCAAATTTGTCGCGCAAATGACTACCTGTCAAAGTGGAAATGTTATTCATGGTACGTTTTTTTCGAAAAATTTTAAATAAATACAGAAGGGAAAACGACACTGAAGATTGCACAATGGTGAAACTACTTATCATCATTAGACGAAACCCAGAAACTTACATATTTCGACTTTCTATTCTCAATTTTGATTTTCTATTTTCCTTTAATGCAATTTCTAATATTTTTAGTTTATTTTCGCAAATTAACCAAAGCGCCACTTTATAAGAAACTGATAATAATTCAAGACATTCAAGACATTTAAAAAAATTTAAATTTTTTAATAGGCATTTTTAGCCGAAGTTTAGTATAATAATAGGCAAGGTTGAATCGAATAAATACAACGGTTGATTTTTTACGATTTTTCATACAAAAAATCTCACGGATAAATGACAGTAATAAATCTATCGAAAAAACGAGAACAGCAATATGTAGTTACTTCAAATTGCATTGTGTTTTAATAAAAGAAAATTATTTTTTATAAAAAAGTTTGTTGGATTTTTTTTGAATTTTGACTATTTAGGCGCACTTTTCATGTGATATTGAAACGGTTTCGAAATCATTTCATGTAAATGTTGCAAATTACTACTTAAATGCTTAATTAGCGAATTAGAACGAAAAATAACACTGAAGATGGCACAACGCCGAAACCGGTTTGTTTCAAAACCAAATTTGACAAGGATCGACGGAAAATCGTTCCAAAATACATCAGCTTAATTAGCCCTTTTTTGAATTTAAATTGAGTCGATATAGCAATGCAATACTGGGCTGTTATTAATTGTTTTTTTAGTGTGTACGCCATCAGACAATTCGAAATAGTTGACGCTAATAAAAACGGTTTCTTAGTATAGGAAGACCAAAAAAGAGCAATAAAAAGTAGTCCTAAATGGTTGCTGATAGTTTTTAGCTATTTACGCATTAGTTCGTTTGTTTAAAGAAGATAGAGGAAATACAAGAGTATACTCGGTAAGTGTATAGCGTGTGGGCTCTGAAACCCAAGATTCCTTAGATTCCTTGATTTAAACCTGGCAAGCGGTAATGAAGAATCAATAAATTAAAGTATAAATATCGTCTATTAACTACTTCTACCAATTGAACTGTTTTTTTTTCTCAAATTTTCGATCTATATTATTGTAATAACCTAGATATATTACTGTCTTACTATGACGGTGTGAGCAAAGAAAAACACCACCTGACAAAATCAAAAACTAAATTCAGTTAAGATAACTTCGGTTAAAGACTCGGCAACAAACTCAATAAATCTCGAAAGAAAATTATGTAAATATTTATATTAAGCTTCTAAATTTTTTTTTAAGTTTGGCACTTTTATCGACAATGTTTTTGCCTTTTTAAAATTAGTCCCGTAAATTCCGCACCCATCTCTAATGTGAAGATACAACAGAAGCACAGCTGCGAGCAATCTGAACGCAAAGTGCCACAACGGATATTCTCTGTTTTGCATTTATGTATGAATTTATATATTTGTACCTGTGTATGTGCTTATGTAGAAAGCTTTTGCATATGCTGAGTATGCAATATATACAAGCGCTAAATAGATTTTCAGCCAAGTGTGCGTGCGAGTACAGATGACTGTATGCGGCAGACAAGATGCAATTGCAAAGGTCAATGACACAGAGGTGCTGCAGCAGTAGCATTTGCTTTAGTACACTGCTATGTATACGTACAGCGGCAGCAGCATCCATCCACGCAGCGACGAGATTGAGAATAACAACAACACTCAGCAGTCATGTGGTAGCACCACAGTCACATTCAATGAGAATTTTCTGAGTGGCCAAATGCAAAACAGCGTATCGGCATTGAAAGAGTTTCTGCATTGGGGAGAAAATGAGCGACGACCATTTAGAGAGCTGTGCAAATAGCCGTTCTCTCAAGCACACAAGCTCGCGAGCATTCGCTGCTTTTAAATGAGTCAAAGTTGTTCGTAATTTTTTTTTTTTATCTTGCCGATGCACATTCTCAGTGGTACTCACACCACACTACCACAACAAATCTAACACAACAAGAGTGACACAGGTATGCAGTTATGACGCAGAGGTGCTATTTCCCCGCCATACAATTGCAAAAACTACACCACTCATACATACATATCTACATTAAAAACATTGAAATGCATTTGAGTCAAACATATGCATACACTCATGCACACACATACATGCATGCAAACATATGAGCTTGCGATGCTTCTGCTTATTATTGCTGAAGTTTTTTTTTGTTTTGTTGCTGTGGTTTTTGTTATCGCTTATTGGCATTGTTGTTATCGTTTCTTGCTCTTGAGGATGCATAGTTATGCCTTGGCAGTACTCCGAGTAGCATCGGCATTTACCGCATCATTTTTTTTTTCTTACGAACGGTCTATGTAGCTTCAGTAAAACGAAGCAAAAGGCGTTTAGTGGCGTGGGTGGTATAAATGAGGCAGAGAGGGGCACAAATACCCGAATATGCCCCTTAAATGTTGATTTCATCCTTGCAATTCACATTCCTGTATTCAATGGCATCTGTGAAGTTCGGCAGGTTGCATCTTCTTCACAGTTACCTTTTGAGTAGTTGAGCCGCAGATATTTTTATTTTACCTTTTTTTGCATAAAAAGGCTGCGGCTAAAAACCTACTTGTTGTATGCAGTGATGGATGTACGAGTATGTGTTGTCTATGAGATGTGACGGTGTCACAGGAAATGCGGTTAAAGTTGCAATATCACCATTCTCAGCAAGTAGTTTCACAGCCTTCTTGGCGTACCCAGTACAGAATGTGCAAACAATGCACGAATTAGAGACGGAGGCGGTACATCGGAAACCCTCAAACCTCAGCGAGATTTTTTTTTTTAATTACCGACATAGGCTAATTTTTCAGGTGCTTTAAAAATGTACGGTCAAGACGGGAAAGAAATATTTTGCCTTTACTTTCCATAAAACTGCAATCGGACCAAAAATGTGAACATCTTCCTCAAATATTCGTAACTTAATGAACACTTGTCTGCTTTATTTGTTAACTTTAACAATAACACTAATCGCAAGTAGTTTTTTGTGGTTATCCATAGCTATTTTGACCGTAGTAAACTTTTCCAGGTTTCACCAAACCTTATATATGAGAATAGACACACGGGTACCTCAATGGTTTCAAATACGATTTTTTTATGGTATTCATTATAAATATTCGAACAATGGAAAAGTGTATATATTTTCTCTTAGTAGCTACCAGGATTTTTTGTTTAGCTTTACGACGAATTAAAAAAACAAAACGTGAAAATCTTATTGGGGGGAAAGGGGCTGACTTTAACCAAAGTAGACATATGTATGTATGTAAAAATTTAAGTAAATAAAAAAAAATAGTTATAACATTTCATCACAATATGGATTTTAAAGTAGAGAGGCTTAAATTTCAAAATATTTTTGTAAAGGGTTGCCGCCTAATACATTTTATTTACTTCAATTGATTATAAAAATTAAATATAACCATATGGGAATCAAACTTAAGAGCTTTAAGAAAACTTTGCTTAAAAAATTATTTTTAAGGGGCTTGCCATCTGTTAAAAAATGTTTCAATTGAACGGATTAGAAAAACTAAATATTGCGATACGGGTATCAAGCTAAAAAGGCTTAAGAAAGCTTCATTTGCGAAATAATTTTAAAGATTATTGCCACCTGTTTGAAAAAATTAATTAATTTCAATTGTTGTAGGTATCAAACGAAAGGTACTCAAGAACACTTTCAAAGCAAAAAATAATAAATAAAAGCAGATATTACGAGATGGGTACTAAACAAAACGAGTTTGGAAAAACTTGATTAGAGCAAAAAATAAGTGTTGTCAAACGAATGCTTGAAAAAAAATTCCAGCGAGATATTTTTGAAATACTGAGAGTTTTAGTAGCATACATTTATACATACTATGAAATGTCCACTAAATTAAAAATTAAGCTACTCGAACAAACTTAAAAAATGAAGTAAATACGCAAAATACGAGTATATATGTAAATATATCTGATAAAGGCTGTTGTCTAAGAAGTCCTTGTTGAAAACTCAACATTTTTAGCAACTTTTATTTTAATATGAGTTTTATTCCAGATTGCCGCAGTCTGCCACACATATTACAAAGGCAGACAAATTGTGGGATGTGGCGTTGAGTTTTTTAAGCTAAAAATATCTAATAACATATCTGTATTTTAACAAGCGTTATCTATTAAATTATTTAATACTTAACATTTAACATTATATTATTAATTGGAGTAAAACAAAACAAAGTAACACGAAATTTAACCCTCTACTTGGAATAGCCGGTTGCAAAAAAATATTAAAATTCTTAATGAGTTTTATACAGAATTGCAGCAAACAAACAGTTATCTACCTACTAATTTTTTTTTGTTTTTCACGAAATTTTTTATTATACTGTATTTGCATTTGTTCTGTCTAAAAATTACAAAGTAATTTTATGTATCTCAAACCATATTCTGATTTATTTTGGTAGCAAATTGTTTCTAAAGACTTTGGCGAAGTGAATTTAGGTATACTATAGGGTAATTTATTTTAATTTGATTTAATTTGAAGACAAGTATTATTTTACTATTTCCATTCAAATTACGGAAAAAAGACATGTTGGCATTTGTAATTCCTCGAAGTCAGTTAAATAAACGATGAGCTAACGCACGCGCAAACCACATTGAAGAACAGCGATTGACGCAAAATGATAAATGTCTTCTTGGTATGTCCGAATTCCGTTTGAAAGGGGATACAAAATTAACGACAAATGTATAAATGTAGAATGCAAAAAAAAAAAAAAAAGATTTTTGGTTTTTATATATTTTCATATTATTCAACGTTAACAACTGTTAGATTTTGCCTAAAAAAATTGAAAACCAGCTTCTCAAATAAACCTGCGGATTAACCTTTTTGAATTCACATAGGAACATAGACAGATAAATAATTTATTTACAAAACATTGTCGGAAAATTACGAAAAATACTTACTTAAAAATATAAAAAAATATCAGTTCTTTCTTAGCGCCCTGCGACTACATCACAAAATTTATTGACTAGTGTATTTGTAATATTTACTTGTTTTTTTTTTCTTTTTGCATATTTATTTGAATGCATACATTCGATTTTCTGCGCATTTTAAAAGCGCTTATTTATTTTCATTTTTTTATGCATATAAGTAGGGGATTTTTAGTTGATGACCGGCTGGCTGCTGGACAGATTTTGATTTCACATTCACACTCATAATTGGCAAGTCCAAGCGCGATAGTGGCGCAGCAATAAGTAACTGAAAATGAGTTGGCCGGAAATGTGTTGCGGCACGTGTGGGTGGCGATGCACAAACGTATGCAAATAAATACATGTGTGTACATACAAACGCACATACATACACACATTTGTATTATACGCCAATCTGTATATAATTATAAATATATGTAGATAAGTATATAAAATATTCGTTAGGTTGATAGGCTATCTCAATTCGCTCCTTCTGTGCACTTCCGTCTTTTTTGCTGCCTTACATATTTGCCAGCATTATTCGTTCTTATTCAAATTGGCGTCTTATCTCATTCGCTGTTTTCTTCCTCTGGTTGAAAAAAAAAGTGTACATGTATTTGTAGTAGGTGTGCGCTTAATGTCAGCATTGCTCGTACACTGATTTATTTGTTCATTATTTACTTTAAAAAAAAATATCATCACTTTGCTTCAGATATTTTTTAATATTTCGTTATTTTTTTTCTGTTTTGTGCCTCTGCACCTTTGCCTCCTTTTCCCTTCCTCCTCTTCATGTCATTTGTGCATGTTGTTGTTTTTTTACTTATTTTCATATCTTTGCAATTGGCAATCTGTCTGTTCTTCTTCCATTATCTTGCCAATGTTGATGTCTGCCTTTGCATTGTTCAATAATTTATTTTGCATCGTTGCATCGTTTGGCATCTTAATTATACGAATTAAATATGCAAAAGTTTGCCACTCAGTGAAATTGTTTATTTTTATGATAATATACTTACGTACATAGTATGTACATCTTAACATAACAACTTTAGGGCGTTTCTTGAATGAAATAATTCTTTGTGTCAGCTAATCTTTCGGTGATATCCAAGTAGGAATACATATGACATAACGACGTTTTTGGTCGATATTGATATTTTAATTACGTTGTTTTAAAATCGATATAAGGAATTTTCTACCAACACCACGCTATATGGCTGAACCTGTTTTTTATATTGATATTTGTAAATTTTTTGAAAAAATAAGTGATTTCAATCTTGGATATAACTGCTCATATTTTAAGAGGCGTCATGCTTGTTTATTAAAAAGAATAGTATAATAAACTCGAAAACAGAAAAAAAACATTCGAAAACCGTATCAGTCACATTGAGTGCGTATAGCCCCTTTTTTAAAACTTTTCTTTGACATTTTCGTATATTTTGCACACCATTGTACAGTGGGTTGTCCTTCTTATACATTTGTAATAGCTTGCAGTTCACTTGGATTTCAACTCTATGGACAGCTAACTAAATTGAAACTATATTATCTACTAGTATAATTTTATGATATTTATATATTTTGTGATGATAAAATACGATTTGAAAAAAATTATTGTTAAGTATTGCTGTCAACCATTCAAAAACTTCAAGTTAAATGCTTTATTTATTTATTTATTTATTTTTGTAAAGGTTAAGGGATTTTGTATTTTATAATTGTAAACATTTTACATTATTTTCATTATAGAAGTATTACATGAAAAACATAAACACTATGACAAGAAAAATATGTCTTATGATTTTCTCTAATAAAAGTGTTGCTTAGGATAACTATTTTGGAAGAAGTTTAGAAAAAAAAAAAACTAATATTTTTGCATAGTCAGTCTAGATTATTCAGTATTTGCTAATTTGTTAAATAAGCCTTATATGACTCTTTTAATAAAAAATTTAACCGTTTTGACATATGTATATCGTTATTAATCGAATTATTTAAATTTATTCAATTCCTATTCAAAACTTAGGCGGAAAGTATTGAGACATCAGATTTTCACAAGCATTTTCACAAAATTTGTGAAACAAATCATTCGTCAAGTACGGACTCGTTTCAAGATCTTTAGAGGATGTAAGTATGTTAAAGAACCAACCGACCAAGCACTCATTTGATAAAACAGTATTTTGTTCAAATTCGTACGAGATCAGTCCTAGCGATTACTTTCCTTCTTTACACATTGAAGAACTGAGTTGGGCATAAAGTGAATAATCTCTTTACTGGTACATTCGATGCTTCGAACATTTTTTATTACTTATTCTCTTCAAAATTTTATTACATAATGTTTTTTTTTTTTTAATTTTCGCGAACGTTTCGTTACACATGGAAATAATTATAGAATAATCTAACGATTCGCCTTCATATTAATTTGCTTGTGCTATATTCTTTAAATTACTCACATACCATTTCATGTTTCCGTTGATGTTGTTGTTGCTGTAAAGAGAAAATGAAAGCCGTTAATAATAAGAACCAATTAAAAATGTATTAATAAATGCATAGTTTTACGTTCTTACTTCATAATACCTATTACCATTAACAGGGACGGATACAGGGGAGGGGTCTGGGTGTCTGGACAACCCCTCCCCAAAATATCGGTGGTCTCAGAAAATTTCAACCGTGTTTTCAACTTCATAGCACACACAAAAACTCTCTCTAGACAAAAACATTAAAAATGATTTCCCAGTAACTGGAATACAAATGGATTGCCTTATTCAAATTGAATTTAATTGATTTTATTTGTGAATTCTCAGTTTAAGACAATTAATTACAATATTATTTTTTTATTATATTTGATTAACTTTAATTGAGTGGTGCATATAAATGAATTAAATAAAATATAAATATCGCATTAGAACCCTTAACTGGCGTCTATTAAAGTCGTTATAAAAAATTCGTCGATAAAATCCATGGAATTTGATATTTGATGACCGAAGAATGAGAGTGCGTGAGGTGGCTGAGATTGTAGGCATCTCAACTGAGAAGCCACATCACATTTTACGCGAATATTTGGATATGAAAAAGCTATCTGTGCGATGGGTGATTGCTTCACTTGAAAAAAACGCGAATGTGCACGTGTGTTGTCACCATGGCGAAAATCCATGCACTATTTTCTATTTCCTGAAGAAATGGCTGTGTGGTAAGAGGTTTGGGTCAAAATAAAATAATTGGAAAAAAGCTGGACTAAGTGTAAAGAGTTGATAAAGAGAATGATTTTTGCCGAAAAAGTATATTTTATTCAAAAAGTTAATGACTTATCAAGACGCCTTCGTAACTTGCAATTTTACAAGCACATTTACCGATTTTTTCAAATCAGTGCTACGTTGCCAGTCACGGTGGCTTCGACTTAACGGTCCTTTTCTACTTTACGGAGATTGAGGACGTATCTGCGCTGCTAAATATTCATCGAGACATTGAGGATACTAGTGAGCAAATACCAAATATTTTGGCCAAGAAAAAGAGGAGAATCGATAAAGCACTTTAAATCCCTGACGTTTTATGATTCTACAGATTCAAATGATATAATCATAACCTATCGATGGCTTTATGAAAATGCATTCTACATTTTAACCAATATTATTATATTCATGTTTATTATGGATTATAATCAAATATCTCAAAATATATAAAATATATTAAAAAGTTAAAAAGAAATGGACCCACCCCCAACAAATATTTTTGTATCCGTCCCTGACTATTAAAGAAAATAACAAAGCTATCAGTTTCATTAAATAAAAAAATGTCATATTATAAAAATTGCAAATAATTACAATAATGTTAACCCTACACTCGTACATGGGGTCATGTGGCACACCACACATTTTTGAAAAGTGTATACATAGTTATGGAAAATTTGCACTCTTTTATTATCAACGTTACTAAAAGCACTGTGGAAATTAATGGGCCTCATTCATAGTCAAGTTAAAGCCGGCTCTAAAGATAGCAACAGTTTTTTTTACAGATATCTTATCGAAAAGTATGCCAAACAACTTTAGAGCCGACTTTTACTTGAATATGATTATGGCTCAATGTTTTAACCAAGGCAGATCTAGCAGGTAACCGCAATAGAGAAATTGCAACCCTGTCAGGTTTTTTGATACACCTTTATTGTCAATAAGAACTATCAAATCCTTCTAGGGAAAACCAAACTTGACAATTCACAAATTCAATTCATCCCAAATAATTAAATAAAAAATCTACATTTTTATTTCAGAACTTAATGTTTGAGTATTGGGACAGAGTTGGGCATCAGGTGTATGCGTTGGCGCAGAAGCATAGATGATGACAACATCAGATGAGAGGGCTCTTAGAGTGTTCGAGAGAAAGATTCTTCGAACGATTTATGGACCTTTGCGTCTTTGAGACGGCGAATACCGTGTACGATGGAACGATGAGCTGTACGAGCGGTACAATGACGTAGATATAGTGCAGCGGATTAAGAATCAGCGGCTTCGCTGGCTAGGCCACGTCGTTCGAATGGATGAAATAGCTCCAGCCCTGAAGGTTTCTGACGCGGTACCCGCGGGTTGTAGCACAGGAAAAGGAAGACCTCCTCTGCGTTGGAAAGACCAAGTGGAAAAAGACTTGGCTATACTTGGGACTTCCAATTGGCGCCAGTTAGCACGAGATAGGGACAGCTGGCGTGCTTTGTTGACCTCGGCCAAAATCGCTTAGGCGGTTAATGCGCCAATTAAGTAAGTAAGTAAGTAATATCCGCGATTCCTTATGTAACTAAAGTTGAAGATCAGCAGTTTTTTACGCATGCATATCTTACTCTCGTTTGTGCATTGGCATGCCGTTGCGATAAAGCGCTTTATTTTTGCTTCCATCAATGCGCTTATGGTGCACTTAATTCAATTATAAGTTTAAAGCTAATCTCAACTGTGTGCCCACTTATTCGAAAGACTACAATTTGTCTAGTCAAATCGGCGAAAATTTGTGTAGTGAAATGAATATGAGAGAAGCTTTTCGTTATTAAAATGCGCAAAAAAAAATGTCTGTTGGAAACGAATAAAAATTTTACACAGCACGCATTTGGTGAATCATTAATGTGAACATTTTGCCAGAAAAAGCAAATTCTGTGATTTTTGTTTACTCACACACACAATTGCTGTCCGCAATAATTGTAACCGCAAAATTATTCGCAGTGATGTCGATGCGCTAAAGATCAGGCATGAATTTATCACAATATTATACACAGAAATAGGGGTATATAGGTATATATATATATATTTGTATTTGCACCGAACCGATTAACAAGACTTTATTTATAATTATTTATATAACGAAAGAAGCACCTGCTTAATCGCCTTAAAGTATGCTAAGCGTTTGTATGTGCAAGCTTATTTGCAGTTTTAATTTACGGTCTTGTTTATGTGTTCGCTTGTGCAAACATGCATGCATACATACAATGTACATATGTATACAACACAGCAACACACATGAATTAAGAAAAAGAAACCGCATACAAATAATGACCAACAAAATTATACCAAATGTGAGAAAAAAAAATTTAGAAGCATATTAAACAGTAAAACACAAACAAAAATTTAAATATTTCAAAACAATAAAAATCGTTTTTTATCGCTTGGCATCATTTTTTTTATTTTGATTTTTATTTTTTTTACCATTTTTTTTTCTCTGGTTAGCAAAAATGCAGCACAAAGCTAAAATCGCAAGACCTCAAGTGTTGTAGTTGTAAATTTGTGTTAGGTTATGGTCTGTTGCGCTGACACCCAAACACACGACGGCGACATACGGATAGACACATGTACATACGCATACATTTATGTATGTAAAGTTATGCACGTAAACACACACGACTAGGCAGCCATGTGAGCAGACCACAACAACGAAACGTCAGCGTATGGTTCAAAAGCCTATGCGCAGGCTGGCGGCGAGTGCGACTGTTGAGCTATAAAAGCGCAACATAAAAACGGGGTAGACGAACCCAAGCACAATAAGCAGACATACAAACGTTCATACATACATACAGACATACATATGTTTGGCTGAATGTTTGGCCGTTTGTTTGTGTTTATGTGTTTGTATTTTCTGCATGCTTGCAGCACATAACATACATACATACTTATCATGAATCATACATACTAGTTACGTTTGTACATACATACACACATATGTATACATACATTCATACATATAAATGTCTGTAGAAATGCAGATACTGGTGCAAAATATTCGCGTTTGGTTATGTGACACAGCAGGCGGGCATACCAGACAAGGCAGCGCAACTACATACATACATACATACATACATACACACATGTCAGTACTTTTAGCTGACTAAAACGATCATACGATTAGCCGACCTACCAACAAAACCAGACTTAAAAAAAAGGGCTAAAGAAAAGGAACTTCTAGCAGTGCTTTTAAATAGAACTTGATAGGGTCAAAAATGCAGAATAGGTACGGGTGCAGCGTATTTGCAACAAGCGTTGCAATTGTACAGTAAAATAGCAAAGTTAAGATAGTGTAGTAGACAATGGAGGTTTATTTTCCAAGAACAATGCTTACCGACACCGACTAACATAACAGTCTGGTTGCAAAAACGGTTGTTGCATGCGAAGAGTTAAAATAAATGTGTCTTAATGTTTAAAAAAAATTTAATAGGAAAATTTTTAAAATATTTCTATCTTTAAATACGCATATCGTATTTGTATAAATTTTTTTTTTTAGATAAAAGTTGAAATGTTTAAAATCAATTATATTCAAAATGCTTTCATGGATTCTCTTTACTTTTAGATTGAACATAATATTAGTGTTCGATTTTCAACAGCTTAAGTTAAATGGAGCTTTAGTAATCTTTTCTCAGAATATATTTTTTTGTATATCACATTTTGTCACAACCAATTATTTTATCATATCATAGAATCATAGAAGTCACCCCTAGGAAGGCTATGGCAAACCTCCAAGGATAAACCTGCCATTAAAAAGTTTCTCATAAAATACATCTGCTGTTCGGAGTCCGCACAAAACTGTAGGTCCCTCCATTTGTGGTAGAACATAAAGACTCACACCTCAAATGGTAGGAGAAGCTCGGCCAAACACTGAGCTATATAGTGTAAGCGCCAAATTATTATTATTATTAAGCAATACCAATATATTTTTTTGCCTTTTGACAGATATTTGCTCGTTCTTGAAATTTGCGTTTACCAAAAATTTACATTTTTTTCTAATGCGTACATAAGTGGATTTAAATATTTACACTAGCAATTTTAATTATATACGATTTCTTCGATTTACTTGATTTTTATTTCTATGCAAAGATTTAATTTTAAAAAAATAGTTTTTTTAAACATCGACATTGTAATATTTTTTGTTTTAATTAGAAATTTTTTTTTCTAGTACAATAAAGTGCAGGTTTGAAGAAATTAGAATTGCCGTTGTATTTTGAGATTTTTTTTTTGCGCAAAGTGTTGCGCATACATTTGTTTAAATTAAAAATCGATTTCAAATCGACTTCGTATTATTGTTTGTTTGGGCAGTAAAATAAATAAGACTATACATAAATATAAAAGCTTTCAATGCAAAGACACGCCGGAAACTTCTGCGCTGGGATTCGATACAATTATAAAGTTTTGCAATATTGTTTAAGTACACTCTGTTCACAAATTAAAGCAGAAATACATATCGATACATTTGAATAATTTCTTTATACTCCAATTAT
The DNA here is from genome assembly GCA_963971545.1 of Philophylla caesio. Classification (NCBI taxonomy): domain Eukaryota; kingdom Metazoa; phylum Arthropoda; class Insecta; order Diptera; family Tephritidae; genus Philophylla; species Philophylla caesio. The sequence continues at coordinate 70,722,154 of OZ020609.1, read as the reverse complement.
AAAGTTACTTTTAAATAAAAATATCGTTAACATCGTAACGAACACCATTAAAATTATATTTTTATAAAGCTGATAAAAATCATAGAAAACATTATTCAAATATTCATTAAAATTTGTAACTTTTTAAACAAAATTTTTAGCATTTTTTAGGATATGCAGATATGCGGTCCATTCGATTTTAATGCAAAAAAATGCAAGTTTCTAGTGACTACGAAATACCACTGATTTGTGACTATTTTTTTACTGACGATCTGTCGCAATTTCTTTTATATTCAAAACAATCGCGTTTGCGTTGTATGGACGAAGCTGTCAGTAAAAAACTTGTCAAAAATCAATGATAATTTGCAGACACTGGAGACTTGCACTTTCTTACACTAAAATCGAATGAGTGAAAAAACTGCATACACAAAAAAATTCTAACATTTTTTTTTAATTCAAAATTTTATGAAATTTAATTGAATCAGTACACATTTTGTAAATAATTTTAAAAATAGCTGTTTATGTTTTGTCTTAGAGAGTTAACAATATTTTACTTTAAAAATAATTTAAACTTATTAGAAAAAAAATTAATAGCTGTTTATGTTTTGTCTTAGAGAGTTAACCATATTTTACTTTAAAAATAATTTAAATTTATTAGAAAATAAATTTAATGCCTAAATCTGTCGATAAATGGATGTGCTATAATTCGTGAACAGAGCGCATACAAGCAGATCTTAAGTGAGGAAAGTGTCGCGTCTGTTGCTGATCATTTGATAAGGCAAGGCGGTTTAAAGGGGAAGCCATTTTTGAACTAGTCTGAAAACAGGAAAAGAATATTGTCGTTTTTTTTTTTTGAAAATTCTACACTTTAAACTCTAACGAAAATATTCTCTGAATATATATTAACATCGTTTTTTGGCACCGACAAAGTACAACTGGAACTTAATTATTAAAAATCTTTCACTAATTTATAATTTCTCTGCATGAAGTCTATTTTGGCCGGCTTTAACCGTAGTACATTTTCACTTCAGAACCTGTTACCGACTGCATTGTTATTTCAACATGCAGCTATTTATTTATTTATTGCATTTCTGTCATTTACTGTATTGCGTTCGTTTTCTCACAGCAACAAATGTCAGTCCAGCAAGATTTTTTTTAGTTCTGCATATGAAACATTGTACCTTTTGATGCATTTGTTTTTAGCATTTGTGTCTTATGTACTTTATTGGCACTGCATTTGCATTAAAAATGCGGCAACCTTTTTTTTCCTTACTACACCCTTCACTCAGAAGTCGTTCATTTTTTGCATTGGTTTATTTTTATAATGGTTTTATAACTCAGCCTTTTGTTGTCTGTGACTTGATTTGGTTACATTTTTTATAATGAAGTCAATATTTTGCAATTCCTTGCCTTTGTTTGCTTTCTTTGTGCTTCGAGTATGCACTCGTATACCTTCTTACATATTCGTAATGCAGATAAACCTGCACTGGTTGAACGAGTTTATAGTTCAAAACTAGTACTAATGCGCCCATTTAAATCATACAAAGCGGCAGCAGTTGCGTCAAGCAATTATAGCGCACTGGTGAGCTTTTCACAATTAGGTTTTTATATTTTCATATATAAAAATTTTTTAAAGTTTTAGAAAACTGAAAAAAAAATGAAGCAAATGAAACTTGCACATTATTATATTAAAATTTACTGAGCTACAAAACTTCATACTCCAATTTTAATATACATTTTTTTCAAGCTCGAAATTTTAATCCAATTTCGTTGAATTTAAGGTGAAGAACTGAAGTTAAGAATGAAAATTCCGGTTATTATAAAGATATTTAAAGTTAATATACGTAGGTGTAACGTAAGTAATATTGTACTGTATGTATTGAGTTATGTATTGAAAGTGAAACACATTTTAAAAAATATTAATTAAAAAGGGAGACAAACATTTATAAGTGGTAATAGGCGTTATTTCTATAGAATATATACATTTACAGTATTTTGTCGATACTTTTTATGTAGTTTATCGATACTTTTACTGAATAATACTTCACAATTTTATTGAGCTCGAGGCCAGTTTGTCGAAGATTTTTATTTGGAAAAAACAACAAGAGTTTTTAATGGTAGAAGTTATAGCTGCTATTTCGAAAATCGCCACATTTTCTTATCAGAATTCTTTTTTTTTTAATTAATTATATATTTTTTCTTCATCACCACTTTCCCAGGCTTTGAACTAAGGAGCTCGGGGTAGCAGAGCCATCGCGCTACATGCTGTGCTACGCTTGCCGAGTGGACTGTTGTGTTTATTCCCTCTTCCTTAAACAAACCAACTACAAACAAGATCAGCTAATCTGGCGCTATTTAAACTTGTTTATGTGGTTGTTGTTTGTGTTTTTAGCAATTCTATATATTTTTAATTAGTTTCACTAAGAAGAGAAGATCAAGAAATAAGTTGAGTTGAGCTTACTAAGCTAAGTGAAGCTAAACTTATCATAATTATTATATAAATTTTTATACCTTGTTTTTTTCATGCATAAGACAGACAGAAATAAAGATCCCGATAATTTTAAGACCTCTATTCGTCAATGAACAACCTCATCTGCCAGACGCCCTTCGAATGGTGTTTAAAAAAGCAGGGACTTCATATAATATTTGATGATTAAAAATAATTTCGCAAATAAGCAAATTCCATAATAAATTTATTCGTATACTCAGTAAGTTTTCCAATACAAAACTCCCTGTGAATAAGTGAATTTTTGTTTTCTCAACTTCACTTGATACCCTGCTTCCTTCAAACTAATTGAAATCTACAGACAAAATTCTTCCGCATTAGCAGTTCTCACACTTCAGTAAAGAAACGGGATGGCAATGAAATCATAAAACTCGTCACTTGTCGACACGAATCCGTCGGAAAACCGCATTTACGAGGACAATAAAAGACATTCCAAAAACAACAACAACCGCATTATTATTGGACACAGTTGCATGTTGTAAATTGAGAAACCGAACGAGAACTGGTTGAAAGCACTTCGAACACTGTTAGCCGCCACTTAGCAATAACGGTGCAACACAGTGCAATTTTTGTGGTCGCCTGTGGCAATACTTGTTACAATAAGCATACATATGGACACGTACAAACACAGCACAAGTAAACTTAAACTTAAACTTAAATTTAGCCAACAAAGTTATCAACGCAAAAAAAAATTTAAACACGAATTTCCTGCTCGACAGCAACCGCTTTAGCTGCCACACGTTGCAGCTGCAGCCAATTGAGTGCAGCAGCAGTGGCAAGTGTGTATGTATGTATGTAGCATACTAACTAAATAAGCCAAAGAGAAAATTCACAGCGAAAAATAAATGCATAGCAACACCACATTTTTTGCTGCAGCGGCGCGGCATAAATTCCAACGTGCAACATGCAATGCGCGCATCAGTACGTAAGAAAGGTGACGGGGGAGGGCGGGCAGCGTCGATAATGCAAGTGCCCACGAAGACAGGTTGCTGCTGTTACTCCTGCCGTCACACGGTTTTTGGTGGCCAAGGCTGCGCGATCAGGCCAGACGGCGGCGGCGGCAGCGGCATTTGCAACAACATGGCGGCAATGTTTAGCATGCAACGCAGCGGTTGAGTTTTTGCCCGCATGTTGCACTTGATGTCGTTTAATTGCAAGTTTGACTGCATTTGCGTTGCCAAGCCAACTACATACGAGTAGCTATGTACTCTTACATCCACGGCGGACGTTTGAGTGCCACCGCTTGAGGCGTGCAGCACAAACTCGTTTTCCAGCGAGCGTTGCGCTGCATTTGGCCATGGCAGTGACTGTGGCCATTGGTAAGTACTTGGCTGCATTTGAATTTGTTGTAGCAGCACCAACTATCACTGACGCTACTGTATTGTTGCGTGTTTTCAACGCCGCTAAACTCCACGTTTGCTGTAATTTGCTTGTGGCACATTTATAGCTATTGCCGGTGGCTTTGATTGCAGTTTGTGGCGTGAAAAATTAATTGAATTGCTTATTACATGTACGCAGTCCTCATATTTTACATTTGTGGTATTTGATTTAGGTGCGCCACATATTGTCAAACGACCCATTAATTGCACTATTAAACAAATTGTATTAATTGTGAGTGCTTCGAATATGTGTACTGAAACATTTACATACCAACATATGTATGTATGTACTTATTTAAATTATTAATAATTTGCCTAGCAATTAAGGCGTAACTCTTTTTTAAGGTTTGAAAATGCAATGCTTCCAGGTTTTAATTAGACATTTTAAAAATGTGACAAAATTGTTTCGAATTACCCAAAATGTTTTCAATTAGTCCACAAACTCAAGCATTTTTTTTTGTTTTTTTATGAAAAATTTAGATTAATATCTCAAGCAATAATATTCTTATATTAATTTAAATCATCTGCTCGTTTAGCCAATATAATTTTTTGTCAAAAAATTGTGCAAAGAAATTTACTGGTGATTAGTGCAGCACTATGTTACATAACATAAATCAGTACAAGTAAATTGAAAATAAAAACTGTGTAAACTGCTCTAAAGAAATCAATTTTTGGCATTGTAAGTAAAGTACTTACATAGTATATAGAAATATTTAAATTGCACCAAAATCTCACAAAGTCAATTAATAATAATAATTATTTAATACGAAACAAATTTTTTCAAGTTATTAATAACTATTATCCAAAGATTACGGGTCCCGAAACAGTCCCGAACCAGTCCCGAACCAGTCCCGAACCGGTCCCGATATGGTCCCGAGTCACTCATTATTATTATCAAAAGACTTCTGATGACTTCAGTAAAACTCCACCATGAAGTAATTATTATTATGGGTCGCTGATTGCATAAACTAATCTTAACTTTAACTTCGTTAAGAACTTAATTTCAAAACGAGTTTCGGCTGTGAACTCTCGTTTGCAACATACGGCTTGAAAGAAACGACAAGTAGTATTTCACCTATGCGGATGACGTCTCTATCCCATAAATTTGGTACGCGTCATGCGAGATCGTGCACACGCTGTGGTCTTTTTTTTTAGATACATACAGTTTCGCTGACACCTCCCAGGTTTCGTAGTTTTAATTCTTGAAAGAAGGAGGATGTAGCTGAGTAAATTGAAGCTTTAACCAAAAACCCCACCAGATATGAAAACACGAGGGACGTGTCGAAGTATCATTCTAAAGAATATCAAGTCTTAACTAGCACGAAAACTTGTCCGAATTTGGAAACATCAAGTGTATGTGTATTGTTTGATCGTTGGTCTTAACTCACGTCAATGTCGATGTAGAGATTAAACAGTTCATTTCATTCCATCGTCTGCGTTATTCGGGTTCTTCATCTTCTTCAAATTGGGCGCTGCTTTCACTTTTATAGATTAAACACAATTTCGGCAATTTGCGAATTTGGGCTCAGCAGAGCGACGTTCACAACGACGTTTGCTCTGAAATTTTGTTTACTGAAACACAATTACGGCGACAATGTTAAGATCTTAAATGTCAGCTTATAGAGAGCTTTAAGAACATAAAATGAATATAGTAAATAAAAAGGTAGTTTAACAAAATCATAAAATATTGAAAATAGCATTTACTAAAGTTAGGTCTTTTATTAATACAATTAAATTTTCATTTTAAAACCTAAGAATACTCAACAAATAGTCACATTGGATCGCATTTGGTCGCTACCGCTAGCGTCGGCAATATACTTACGATGGGGTGTTCTATTTTTTACGACGAACATTCGCGTTGAAAGATTCGTTGATCGCCGGCAAGCTGTTTAAGGGCCGTACACATAAGACTTTCGCTTTGCTTTGCTTCAGAGTTTCGCTTTGACAGATAAGTTGAAGACCTGTGTTATATGAGTGCTGCTAAATACAAGGCGAGAAAAGTAAAGCAAAGCAAAACGAAGCAAAATCATGGCGAACTCTCAACTTTTGTACACTTTGACAACCCACTGTTTACATTTCCATTTTATTTCTGCGTGCATATACACACGATTTAGAGAATTCACTGGTATTTCATAAATTTTGCATATATAATTAATTTTAAAAAGAGAAAAGAAGAGAAATATGAACAAATAGCAAATGAAACACCTCTTTGTTAACCACCCTCATCGTTTTCCTAAAATCCCCTGGATCGGTTTTTATTTATTTTGTCGAAAGATGCTGCAAGAAGACTTGTTGCATCTCAGTCTTAATGAAGTTTATTACACTCGCGAATTTCAAACATACATAAATAGCTGTAAAACACATTTATAATTCTTTTATTAAAACAAAATACTCGGAATAAGCAAATATCGCAATTCAAAACAAACAATTATCGCAGAAACTGTCAAAGCGTTCTATGTAGCAAACCTTCTACACCTCATGCTTTGTTGTTAAAGTTCGAATTGTCAAGTAAGGCGAGGAAAGTTGTATGTGTACGGCCCTTTAGCGATGTGAAGAAGTGCCCCCTCTACTATGCTCTAAACGACCGTCAGCATATTGAAGTTGTCGTTTGTATTTATAATAATTCGCCCAGATTTATAATCATTTTGTATGTCGTCGAACTTTTGGAAATAATTTTTATGCGCTTTTTCCTATAAGCTAGCATTTCCAGTTTCACGCACTCCCCCATTTAGATCTCTTTCTCTCGATATTGCTTCTGGCCTCCTCAGATTTAACAAACAAGTTAATAATTTTATTTTCCAACCAACAAATTTTATTTTGTTTCCAATTTAAAGCGTTGAAATTAAAAATATACTTATATCTTTGGCATGAATTGCAGCAGCTGGTTGCCATAGAAATAAATCACCTTTTACTTGGGCTATTTTTAAAGTCTTAACATACATTCACATGACCAATTTTTATAAATATAGGCTTAATTATTACACAGGTTTTCCGAATAATCACTGGAATATGTTTTTTTCTCTTTTAAATCCGTCAAAAACAGCGGAAGAGGAATGTCTTAATCTCATGGAGGTAAAAAGAAACATTATATGACGAACTCTGGGCACAAACGAAACATTTGAATCGCATAAAACTTAAGAAATTCATCGTTTTTGCGCTAACCTAGTCATATAAACAGCACAGGAAAGTGAAGTGTAAAACAAAAATTTAAGTTTCAATATCCCGCCGTGTGTCGCTGCGCAGATTTATTACATACAAATGTACACACGAATATATAATGAATATCTGCGCAAGAAAATACAAAATTTAATAAATCTCCATTATTTGATATTGAGCCGCCAACAACACTAACAACCAAGCTATTCATTCTTGCATATCTGAACTCGGCGATCGTTTGGTTGGTTGATGCTTGTTGCTTGCTGCTTTCGCCGCCTATGCACGCCCGTCCACCAACCAGCCAAACCAATATTGCCTGCTGCTCCTCAAACTTTCATTTGCTTCATGTTTAAAGTATAACTTCGCGAGGTAACCAAAGCTCTCTTGCGCTAGTAGCCCCACAACGCGTATTTTTTTTTTTTTTTTTTTTTTTTGTGAATTTCCGTACTTCTTACCTCAAGTCAATGTGAATTTTATTTGTGAATTAAATGAGCACAGCGGCAGTACACGTTTGCATAACTGCAATATAAGTACAGTTATAAAGATTAAAGCGCACCACGAAAAATTGCGAAAAAAATTGCATATAAAAAGTGAATGAAAAAACTTAAAAAATTAAACAAAAAAAAAATGCGTCGAATAAACGCTAAATGCAACATGCTTTCTGTCTTCCCCACGTTATTTAATGCGTTACATTTCATGACTTTCAGAAGGGAGAAACCGATACAATGCAAAAGTAGCAACAATGCGATATTAATGCAAATAAAAGGTAAAGAAGAGTGAAAGACATTCGCGTGGGTATATAAAATAAGAAGAAGAAATATATACACAGAACAAAGCAGCAAAAAAATGTTTGTCGGCCAGTCAACGCAAGACAACGGTACGTCGGGCGTCGCACCGAAAAAATAAGGAAGGGAGCGAGAAAGTGCCGGCAACAGGAAGCAGTAGAATGAGACCTGCTGTGTCGCTTAATGCTTCCACTACCGCTGTTTGCAGTGCGCATGCAAAGATACCAAATAAATAAGCAGTCGAAATGCGTTGCCGCCTCGCCTTCCAAAAATTCGGCATTGGTCCTTCATTCATGTACAATGTTATTCAACATTTTTCGGCAACATTTCTCATTTTGGCTCAATTCATACATTCATACTTCATTTACACCCAGTCGGAAAAGGTAATGTATATACTCCAGCCTTCATCTCGAAATCTTGTTTCAACCGCGCATCGAACCCAGGCTTGGCACAGCGGCAAGCAAGCATCAACCGACTCGGCTACCGTCGCTTGATACATGCCTGGAAAAAATTAGTTACAGAAATATACCTCTTCTAAATAGAACGGGAACAAAAGTATTGAGAACAGTTTGAGAGAATAAACTAGGGATAATTCCCATGAAAAATAAAACGAGAACAAAAACGTTGGAAACCTTCCCGAAAAGCACAAAATTCGAACAAAACTTACGAAAATGTTCGCAAAAAGACCAAAATGAGAACGAAAATATCGAAAATGTTTTCAAGTGGAGTAGAACTAAAGCTAAACTTCAGCGAACATTTCCAATGAGAACAAAATAAGAACGAAAGTATTGAGAACGTTTTCAAGGAAGATCAAATATAAACAAAAGTTCAGAAACGTTCGCTAGGGAGCACAACGGGAATACCAGTAATAAAAATTTAAGATTACGAATAAAATTGGCTTCAAGAAAAACTTGAAGAAATGTTGCGGCAAAACGTCGTTTTGGGAACTTCAAACTGAAGGGCATTTGGTGTATGTAATATTTGCACTTAAAGGGTGACAATATCGTCAGGTGTTTGAAATAACGCGGCGAAAACTTCAGCCAGTGTATAAATTAAAGCAGGTGAATGTTAAGTATACGCTACGGCTACCATAATAGTTATAACATTCGTTGTTCGCGAATAGTTCCGAGCAAATTGGTTTCTATTGCGTTGTTTGTCAGCACGTTTCCCAGCCCTTTGCTTTCATTTTGCTTTTAGAGAGCACGTTATCGAAACTATCGTTTTCGTTTTGTTCTTTGTCAGAATTTGTCTGAAACTCTTGTTCTCATTTTATACTGGAAGTATCGTTCCCACTTTGTTCTCTTTCAGCGACTTGTTCTAACAAAATTCTCGTTGATAACTTTCCTGAGAGTTTTATTCACATTTCAATTAATGTTTAATCACCCCTAAAAGTGTTTTTCTCATTTCGGTTTAGCGGTTTTGGGAACAAAACTCAGAGAACGACGTTTAGTTTCGATTCCAATACTTTTCGTTATCGATCCCTAGTAAAAAGTAATCCTCTACTTCTTTTCCAGCTGGGTTGATTTGTATATACACATAAATATGTATGTTTGTATGTATTAAAAAAAGTCTTGTAATTATTCTCTTCGTCTTGTTTTTTATTTTTCTTAAGAATGACGTCCTCATTTTACCATTGGCTTCGGCTTGAGCTGCGCGCGCATTTTCACTTTTAGTTCGCCATGCCCTTGTCCGCAACCCACTTACACCTATCTCCGTATTCACACGAACATACAAACACAAGTTTGCACAAAGTTTACATCTTCGAAAGTGCACATTTGCAAGTCATTCAGGTAACATCGCCACTCAGTTTATTTACTTAATCGAGTTTTACCATTCACTCAAAAATTTATAACTTCAGTAAATACTACGTGAGTGACAGGCGTGTCAGTAATGACAGCAAGCTGTCAAAGTAATAACAAATTATACAATTTTTATAAGGCCAATTTAAAGATCAAATAGGAAATTGATAAAGTAGACATTTTGTTAAAAGGTTTTTTGCTTTTTCATTTCAGTGTAGGACTGTCATTATTTGATGACCATTGAAGGCTTTTGGCTTCAACAATTATAGTCGCAGATGTATTACATATTAGATAGGTACTTTTCATAGTTTTTTAAGAATTTTGTTTGGCTTATCATCTTTTCAGCCACACTGTGCCAACTAGAAGCCGAGATGTACTCGTAGTTGTGTGCACAAACACATGTTGACACATTTGGACAATTTATTTATGCTTCACTTATTTATAATTATTTTTCAATTAAAGCACCGTTAATTCTCTAATAAATACCATTAAAATAATTTTTTTTTTAATTTTATAAAAAAATTTGAAAACATTTATCAAAGTTTCAAACTTTAAAAAAAAAAACTTAAGTATTTTTGACAATTTTTTTATTGACGCTCGTTTGCGATTCCTTTTGATGTTTATAGAGGAATCTGCCAGTAAATAAATTGTCAAAAATCAGTTATAACTTGCAGTTACTTGAAACTTGCACTTTCTTACACTAAAATTTAATGAGTGAAAAACCTGCATACACAAAAAATTCTAAAAGCTATTTTAAAAGTTCGAAATTTTAATAAAATTTTGTTAAATCATTGTTCATTTTCTAAATAGTTTTAAAAAAAATTTGTTTTTTTTAAGAATGGGTTTACTTGAAAAATAATTTTAATTAATAAAAAAAAAAATTAAGTCCCCAAATCTTTCAATATGTGGATGTGCTTTAATTTGTGAACAGAGTATACACGTCAGGGTGCACATAACTTACAAAGGAGCACCAAATAACAGAATAATAACAAAAAAAATGTAAGTATACTTTTTTGATAATAATTTTTGAAATATGCAAAACAATTGAAGAAAAAATATTACAGCTTATGATTGTTCTTTCAGAGTTGAAAACTTGCTTGAGTTGCTTGACAAATTTAACGCCGAAAATTAGTTGGATTGCGAATAGCTCTATGTACTTACTAATGGAGCTGCCGAAATGTATATCGCTTATGGTAGATGACAGGCATTTATTAGCTCTAATATGACTAATGATATGTGAACTAAGAGAAACGCTCCTTAATTTAATCGTCGTATACAAGAGTAGACTACATAAAAACTAACCAAGAATTTCTACAAAATCTGTGAAAAAGTTTGAAATTTGAAAAAAATCGATTATATTTTTTTTTAATCATTTTCTACAAAGTTTATATCGTTTTACATTAAAATTAAAATCGCATATTAATTGTTAATTTTTAAAATAAAACATAACTGGTAAAAAACACCATTTTGAATTCGGTTGCAAATCATATGGCCACCATCGTTTGCATGAACCTTTGTGTATATGGATGAGTGTGTGAGTGGAAATGCAGCGCTATGTGAACTTTTTTGCAACAATGGAAACGTTTCTGCGCAGTATATTCACGTTCAATGTACATGTTTTTGGCAGCTAAAGAACCATGAACAGCGACATCATCACTGAAAGAAGTGAATATCAGCTGCAGACAGCAGGCTACAACAACAGCAATTTCGAATTGGCTATTTTATGAATGTTACAAATTTTATAAATAATTTAGGGTTAGTTTGAAATGAAAAATACGACCTTCGCTCAAACTTTTCAATATAAAAATGTATATTTACTTATAAACAATGCATTTGTAAGGTCATGGATAAGTCTTCAAGATATTTTGAATGTTTGAAAATTTTGAAAAACTACCGATGGAATATAATATAACTTTGTATAAATTGTGCTTAAAATATTTAACAATTAAATGTAATAAAAAATTTTATTCCAGACTAATTTCTTCCTCTATTTCTAAGTTCTGCTATTTCCAAAGTTGATAGAAAAGCGAAGCGAATGGGTCTGGAGGTGAACGAGAGCAAGACGAAGAATCTCTTGTCATCAAATAGACCAGCACATTCATGGCTGGGAACTTACATACATCACTGTTGCTAGTTATAACTTTGGAAAGGTAGATAGAGGACTTCGTTTACTTAGGAACCAGCATTAACATTGATAACAATGTCATTCTTGAAGTGCAGCGGAGAATATATCTTACCAACAAGTTCTACTATGGATTGAGTAGGCAATTGAGTAGTAAAGTCCTCTCTCGACAAACAAATACCACAAGTCTCTCATTATGACAATCCTATTATACGGCGCAAAATCAGAGAGAGTGCTCTTGGAGTGTTTGAAAGAAAGATTCTATGAAAGATTTATGAAACTCTACGACTTTACGAAGCGCAGACCGCAGATGATGGACCGATGAGCTATACGAGCTTTACAAGAACAATAGATATAGTGCAACGAATTAAGTTCCAGGTGCTTCGATAGCGAGATCATGTCGTTCCAATAGATGATTGAAAAAATTTATAACGCACAAGCTGTGCCAATATTCTTTAAAACTTAATAAGGTTTTTAAAATGGAATAACTAAATGAATGCTTTATTCACAATTCCAAAAAAAAAAACTTAAGGTAAGGTAAAAGTGGAAGTTTGACGTAACTACAAATAACCGTTGATTTTTGAGAATTTTTGTTACGAAGTTTTTTTTTCCATTTAAAATAACCAGAGCAAGATATTGCGGAAGAACAGACAAAAATCAATTGTAATTTCTAGACATACATTTTGTTGTATTAAAATTAAATGGCCAAAAAAATTGAAAGACTCCCAAAAAAGTTAATAAACAATAAGAACTTAAAAATTGTTTAATTAAAATTGAAATTTTGATGAAAACAAGTTTTGTGCTTTAAATCGTAATATCAATCAAAATAAGACGTAAATATAAATGTTTTTTAACTAATTTTAATTGAATTATTATTTACCTGACTAATATGTTTTTAAGGCTATTAGCCCAATTTGTGTGGTATATACATATACATATTTTCTTTTACGATTGGTCAATGCACAGATAGTGATGAATTAATAATCAAATGTTTAAATATTTAAAAAGGAATGATTCAATAATTATTATATTCTATCAAAATTAAAATAATTGAAGATAAAAATTAAAACCCACAACTTATAAAGAGTTTTTATTTATAGAAACGGTGTGCTTAAAATCGACACCTCTAAAACTGTGACATTTTCCTGGAATTATATCTGTTTAGTGAACGGTCATGTCGCCCATCGGTTATTGAAGAATTTTGCATGACTTTCTGGACACCCTTTAATATACATATTTATAAATGAAACTTAAGTACTGATGTATAAATAATACAAATGTAGACAGGTTCATGAGAAAATATGGGTCAAATACATACATACTCGTTTATACATACATATGTGCATAAAATAAGTGCATACATATGCAGTGGCGGTAATCATACATAGTTGTACATAGTACGTAATATAGACTTGCGGTTTTTGCTTTAGTTGTATACTTCTCCAATACTAAGATACATATACAAGTGTATGTATGTATAAAAATATATATGAACTCATCAAACTAGTCATTCCTGATTGAAATTGAACTATTCAGAAAAACACAAGACTTTACCAAATACAAAGTTATTTATTGTTTTTCAGTCACGATGACACACACTCACGGAGGCGCATTAATAACTAATTCGCCCGGAAGTTTTTTCATTGAAAATATAATTTAAATTAAGATATATTTTTTTTTGTTAAATTTTTTTTTTTAAGAATTTAAAAATATATAATTACCGTTATTAATTCTAAAAATGCATTCGCTTTGTCTTAAAACCGTTAAAAAATTAGCGTATTTGGCTTTTGGCTTACAGCTCTTTCCAATCTTTTTACTTTTTGTTAAGTTTTACAAATATTTGCGTTAGGCGAATAAACGTTTTTTCGAAATTTATGAACTTATTTTATTTTGTCATATTTTTTAAAAAATAGTTTTATTTATTTGGTGCTCTCCTTAATTTTCAAATTTTTTTAAGTTTGTTTATAATTTTTTTCAAACAGCATACCCTTATTTATTTGAGAAAATATCACACAACTGGATCACTCCTTATTTTTCTACACATTTGTTTGGTATATCACAAATTCTTTTTCTTGAAGAATGAAAAATGCATTTAAAAAAAAACCAACGGAGACATGTGCATTTTTTTAAGTTTTGTACAAAATTTAAAACTTTGGAGTTGACAAAGTTTGTTCTTTCATAGAAACACAAAAACAAATTTAAAAACATAAAAAGAAATTGTCAATATTTGTCGCAACCAAGAACTACTATTTTTATGCACACACGTTTTTTTTTTTTGAATTTGCATAAAATCATATTCCATATCTACGCTTCTAACAAAAGCATTTGCACTGTCATTGGTGCATTTTTGCGCATTTCATATTTCTTTCCGCTGTATGTTATGTATCCATACACATACATATGTACATATAAATATCTATGTATGTATGTATGTATGTATGTATGTATGTATGTATGTCATCGCACCAACAACCGCAGTCTATTTTTTGTCTGCATTTCCTATTATTAACGTTGTCATTACAACATTTGCACACATTGTAATTTTTTGTTGTTGTTGTCGTTTAATAGTGGCAGACAATGAATTAAAAAAAAAAGAAATAAGAACAAACAAATACAAACACACATCTAACGGATGCATTTCATTTCATTCATTTGTGTCACAAACAGCTAGCTAACCAGATAGGCAGACAGGCCTTGCGACAATTGTGTTCGTACATATTTAGATACATACATACATACATATATGTATGGTACATATGTATGTATGTGTAAAACATTGCATTTATAGATACTCGTATTTATATACATAAGAATGTACATAGGAGTACATACATAGATAGCATGTCATTAGTCAGTCAGTTGGCCAGTTAGTCAAATAAGGCTGACATTTATTAAGTGTGACTGTGTCAAGGGACGTCAATCCTGTTATAAAAGAGCAAACAAAAAAGACAGGATGCTATACAGAAACATACATATATACTCGTACATACATGCATACACGTGGCGTGTTGATTTACGCCATATTTTCAGTTATCTACAACTTTTGTGTACCATAAATGTGTGCCCGTGTAGATATTAACTATATACATACATACATATGTATGCACTATTACTGGCGGCAAAAATAATAGAACTACTTATTTTTCTTTTTGATACTTTCCAATATTTTTAAATTAAAATTCACGATGTGAACTGAAGTTTAAAGCCTTATACAATATTTATAATAATTAAAAAAAAATGTCTCACAATTTCGACCTTAAAAGAAAATTGTTACATTTTGAGAATACAGTTGTATGTAAAATCAAATAAATTTATTTATAAAAAAATCAAGTTTTAACTCAAAATATCCTTTATTGTTTAGCTTTTTTTTAGTCGAGGGCGTAGTTTATTTTTAAACAAAAAATAATTGACTAAAAAATCTCAAATCAGAAAAATCAATGTTGAGTTTTAGTGACTTGAAACTAACAATTTATCTCTGAAAAATTATTGTTTTTAAAGTTAAAAATATATATTTATAAAAATTTTTGAGTAATTCTAAATTTTGTAGATAGTTTTCAATAAATTTAATTATAAAAAAATCAAGTTTAAACTCAAAAAAATCTTTGAATTTTTATTGACTTGAAATTAAAAATGAATCTAATTTAATGGATAGCAAAAAATTATTTTAGAAATACATACTTAAAAAGTTTTAGAGTAATTGTAACTTTTGTAGATAGTTTTAAACTGGATTATACATAAAGTTTTCGTTAGAAAATTAACTGCGTTTCAATTTAAAAACATTAGAAATTTTATTTAAAAAAATGGTTAATACAAAACTGTCAAAATGTCGAATTTTATTATTATTTTTGCCACCAGTGTACCTTTCTATATACATACATACATACATACATACATACATACATACATACATACATACATACATACTTACATACATGTACATGTACCTACGAAATAGATTTTTGCACTTTCCCTACCTCCCTCTTCCCAGTTTCTCGTACTATTCGTCACTTTGTTCGACACAATTCAAATCACCCATTCTTAATGAGCGCTGCATTTTAAAAGCATTGAGATGATGTCATCTTCGTCATTGTCATCACAGTCAATTCCGTCAGCGCAGTTTACTATGTTGGTTTGGTGTGTGTGTGTGTTCAACTACGCCTGCTACGGAAATTCTTTTGCAGTCGATTTTATTTTACAGCGACGCACTTGTTTTTGTGCCAAATGCATAAATACTTATTTCTAGGACGCATTAATAAAATGACATAGGAATGAATATGAAATTTCAGAAATACAGATCATGTGATGCGTTTTAAGTGAATTGGAGCAATGAGTAATACCGTTTTTTTTTTTGTAAATGAAAATCATAAATTTACATAAAAGCAATTGATTGGCGAATATATGTAAATACATAGAAATCGGTGGTTGAAATCTTGCAACGTCAAACTACATTTCATTCGGCGACAAAGACTTTTTTTTGAAAGAGTTAGCAAATCACCACCGGTCTCCATCCAGTTTCAAGAGTCAACTGCATTGACTAAATTGATGTTGAAACTGCATGGAAATTAAATATTCTTTATAATCACAGTTACGTTGACTATGTTTTCTCTAGTCAAAATTTTATTATTTTGCAAATTGTAAAATGTATGCAACGATTTGTAAAAATTTTTAATTTTCACGTAATTTTTTGACATTAGAAAATCTAAAATCAGAAGAAAATAAAATTTTGCAAACCGTACTCGGGAAAACATAGCGGTATATTCACTGAATAATTCAATAAAAAAAAAATGTTTGTATTCTTACCAGTACTTTTATGAAATGTTTATTTATTTATTTAATTATTTTTTGCGGTCTACTGACCTCAAATTTCACAATATACATACATGTATAACATACAGATACATAGATATGTATTCAAAAATTAACTTATTAGGTACAACATTTACTGTAAAAACTAAAACGTATTTTAAGTAAGAAGCGTATTTTTACAATATAATTTGTAATTTCTCTCGATGCGTATTTTATTATTGACGATGTCGGAATGGACGAGATTCTGAGCATCATCGTTTCTGCCCTATGGCGGCGATAGGTGGTCTGAGTGGAATTGAAGAGTTCCTGAGCCATACTGATTGTACAATTCTTCTTCAGGTACAACATAAATTTCGATAAGTTATGTACATATTATTTCTGCTGTCGGAATGTCTATTTGGCAGCTAAAAAAAACACCACTTTTGGGAAAGCGCGTTTAAAGATAAATTACGGTGTATAACTTTATGAACACGGGTACATTACGGAGCCCAGAAGCATGCAAAGGAATGTGATTTTTACGAAATCCTCTCTATGGCGTATTCTTGGATACATATGTATAGATTGAAATTAAACTTAAAAAAAAAACAATTCAATTTTTTAAAACCGCGAGACCCAAGTGGACCCCATTTATTTAAAAAGAAAAAAATTTCAAAAATCAGCGGTATATTTTAACCAGCAAAAACTTGTGGTATACGAAATTGAATGAGCTACAAAATGGCAAGAATATTTCTTGACAATTCTGTACAATCTTTTAATACTAAATGTTAGTTATAGAATAAGCTGAAATTTAATAAAAAATTAACTGAAAAGAAATTATTTACTGTTACCATTTTTCTGTGAGCCACTGTATGTATGTCTGTTTATGCATGTTTAAAGTCTACGTGTAATTTCTTTATCATCAATTTTCCCACACTCATATTTTAATTACAACTTGGTGTGTTTTTAAACCTTTTTTTTTTATTTTACTTACGAACGCCTTTCATACATACACACGAGTATGTATGTATGTATAGATGACAATCACAAATTCTACAATTTCCATGCTTTCTCTATTTTCACGCTTCCATTGAATATAACCGATTTCAATCAAATTCAATTACTTACTACAGCTTCTTCATTCTTTGCTTCGTTCGTTTGTTAATTTTTTGCACTTTTCTGACATTTTCAATTTTTTTATGCAATTATCCACACAATTTTGCATGACTCAGGCAAAAGTAATGCGCAAAACAAAATGATTGAGAGAAGCAAGTGAAATGCATAAGGCATTATAGCAAAGGTAGAAGGAAGGAGTGAGCGAGGAGGGAGGGCAAGAAAATCGTAAGAAAATCGTGAATAATGGAAGTCAGAGCGGATATGTTTGGAGGGAATTCTACGAAAGCTGGAGAGCACGAGTGTGACACATTAAGGCAGAGGGAGACGGAATGTAGAGAGGGAGTGGATATGCCTAGATATTGCATAGCGCGCACAGTGGATTAGTCAACGACTAAAATTGCATAGCAAAGAAAAAGTGCATTCAACGAAATCAGAGAATAAAGCAAATGCAAAAAGAGAGCATACCGACCGTTGTTGTTGTTGCACTTGAACTTGATTGCTTGAAAGTGCTCTAACGCTGAGCGCTGCTGCAATGCTATTGCTTTCCTTCATCATCTATTTCCTTTCCATTTCGGCCAGTTGCCAAGAACTCGCTTGCCACGAGTATATAATACATGAACAATGGCGCAAATCATGCAGCTAAGCCACGATCGTCGTCCATTGGCCCGATCGACACTAGGTATGAGTGATGGAGAATAGAAAATATGTGATTATGTACATATGTACATACGAGTATGTATGTGTGCATAGAATTATGGTGCGATGCAGTGGAGTGCAGCTCCGACGTTTGGCAAGCGAAATGTGCTTTTCGACCGTCCGTTGCCGCTTTGGTAGCTAAGCAACAAATTATTGGCGTAGCAACAGCGATTTACAGTGCAGCAAATACATACTTACGAGCAGTAGATGCTGAGGATCAAAGGCGCAATGGCAAAGCTGGCAAAATGATTTCTCAACACACAGACTCTTGCATGTACAGTGTAGATATGTATGTACATATTTTCATATAATAAATGGCGGTTTATTTATGTACTCGTTGCATGTATGTACGAGTATGCACAAAAATATAAGTCTAAGTTGCTAAACGCTTTACCCGTGCTAAGCCTTGATTTGGCAACACATACATACATACGCACATAAATTCATAAAGTGAGTGTTAAACGAACTTTTATTGTATGGACTTGTGAATAGAGAAAGCCGTTAAAATTTAAAATTTTTGCTAATGTGGAACGCAGCCAAGAAAGAATGGCAAAACTTATTGGTCAATAAATATTCAAGTTAGAGGCATAGCCAAACATTGATATGAATTTATAGCTTTTCGGCTTTCGAATATTCTTCCCATGAATGATATGATAAGTAGCGTGAATTGTTGAAAAATTTGATTTAAATATTAAGTAAAAAATTTGTGAGCACTTAAGTTCGAAATTACCCGACATTATGTTGCACAGCGAATATTTGAAACTTCTATCTCTACCAACTTAACTTTCATGAAAATAAAACGAAATTTTCACCCTTCGTATTTTATTGCAGTCTCTCTATTGGCATTACTTTTAAAATAATATTTTCACTATGAAAAAGAATTGTAAAAGCATTAATTTTTTTTTATGTCACATTCCTGTAGATTCAGTTTGCTACTGAGCAGCGCGGAATGTCGAAGACAAAGTGAAATTATTGGCGCTACCATGCCAGGTAGGTTAGTAATGAATAGCGAGATCAGGTGTGGATATTTCATTTGGAAAGGAAATGCTAGCTTGCAAACAAATGTATATCAAAGCTTTTAATTAATTTGCGAAATTTGTAGCCAATGGTTTCGGTTAAAAAAGTTAGTATAAACCATAACATTTTCGGTCATTTATTGGGAGAATACAGTAGTTTTCTTTTTGCTTAAAAGCGTGGCGGATAAAACAGATGTGCACGAATACTCATAAAAGTCTTTACCCGAATTTCCAAATGATTTCTTAAATTCAAATTTTGTTTTTCTTAGTTTCAAAGAGAGAACATTATTGTCTCTCGATACTTGTGATGGTAAGTTAACTTCTGCCAGAAGAAATAAGCCGATTTCAAGTCTCATGATTATTTTTAAATAAATATTATGCCTATCGATTATATAAAATTTCAAGTACTTTAATCCTTGACATTCTGCGTCATTGGGTTTATTAAAAGAACATAGCAAGTCTCAGGCCTCCCACTAGTATCCTAGTATTTAGAATTTATTATAGTAAATTCGTTCGATCTCTGTAATGCTCATGTCCCTATCCTATAGAAACCAAATATTGCCTCAGCCATCCGTAACCACTTAAGAAGAACTCTTCAGTTATTAAATAGAGTGTAAATGGTTAATAAGTAATTTTTTGAACTTTTTTCTTCTTTATTTATAAAGAGTTGAGTCTACTGTTAATTTTTTTTTTTTTTAATGTTGTGCATGACTTCGGACAAGAAAATTGATGTATACCATTCCCATTCAAGGAACCAGCTTCTAGACCAGTTTCATGGAAGAAGAAAGGGTTATTTTTTTTTAACTGGGCCGTTATCGACATTTAATATTTGTGATTTGTAATTTTTGAAAATACGCAAGGATCAGTTTTTGCACAACATCAATGTTTATTGACACAACAGCATCGGATGGACTATACTCAGCGAATCCATAACTGAAGCGTTCACATCTTGTAAAAGAGTCATATAATTTGGTTTTTATTAGTGTTTCGTTACCAAAATCCAAATTTGATAATTACAAGCTTTGTGTTTATGATAAGTCCAACTTA
This sequence comes from Philophylla caesio, assembly GCA_963971545.1. Taxonomy (NCBI): domain Eukaryota; kingdom Metazoa; phylum Arthropoda; class Insecta; order Diptera; family Tephritidae; genus Philophylla; species Philophylla caesio. Next base: position 70,701,771 of record OZ020609.1, on the reverse strand, counting down.
AAATTGTAAAAAAACAATATTTTTCGTGGAAAATTTTCTGCTAAGCCATATTGGGAAGCTTTTAAGGTACGTTTATTTTCTTAAAACTAATTTTGTAACCTTTCTGATCTATCAAACTTTCAGGAAATACTTTACCTATAAAATTCGTTTAATAACTACCGAAAAAATTAAAAAAAAATTTTCAAAAAGTCTGAGTCAACAAGAGTTTTTTGTTGGCTTCAACTGAAGGTTGGATAAGGCTGTTTACATATAAGATCGATAAACAGAAGCCACATCTGCCGCAACTTAGAATCTTCAATAAAAACAAATATAATTCATTTTAGTGAAGCCAATGGTGACAAAATATTGATAGCGAATTTTTCTATAGAAAAATTAAATTTTTTTATTCGTTTTGCTATTAACTCAGGAAGTGTATACTGAAATGGAAAATTTACAGTTCAATGGCAAAAATGTATAAGTCTAACAAATAGATAAAAAATTTAATGAGCTATTTTTCATTGAATGCAAACATGCTATACGAGGGCTGGTCAATAAGTCCGTGACTTTTTGAATGAAACACAAGTTTTTGGATAAACAAATATTTTATTTTTCAACATAGGCTCCTTTCAGTTCTATACACTTTGTCCAACGTTTCTCCAATTTGTCGAGGCATTTGTTTGTGAGATGATTTCATCGTTGGAGTCAAATCTCTTTCCGTCGAGCCATTTCTAAGAAATAGTTACTGGGGGCTAAATCCGGAACAGCGTTTGTGGTCGATTGTCAGCAAACGCAGCACCCTTCAAGCGCGAAGCTTTCTCATATCCAACTAATCATTTAAAATTGAAACCACTGAGCCATGTGAGATGCCTAGGGCTTCCACAGTTTCTCGCACTTTCAATCTCCGATCGTGAATTTTTCCAACTGTTTCGGGTGTTTAACCTCAATTGGGCGCCCAGAACGTTCGGCATCTGCCGTGCTTGCACGGCCACAGCGAAATTCATTAAACCATAACATTTTTTACCATTGAAATTGATGGCGAAGAGTCCCCAAAGTATTTATCAAGCTTAGCTTTGGTTTGAGTGATGGTCTTTTTCCGCAAAACATAATGCTTAATGAGCACAAGAAATTAATTTTTTTCTATTTTCACCTCGAATCACGCTGTAGTCTGCTATGAATGGCTGTCAAACACAAACTAAATGCCGCAGCATGTTAAAATTTTGACAGAAATCAACTGACAGATGCCAGTTGATAGTAGCAGTGGTGCCATTTCAGTAAAGTGGCAAGAAATTCAAAAGGTCACGGACTTATTGACCCGCCCTTGTATATGTACTTGTGGTTATGCCATGAGCTTTATTAATATCTCGTTATATTCAATGAAATAATTTGTATTGTTCATGTTTATCTGAAGTATGAAAATTTCTGGCTGAAATTCACCGTCATATGAATATAATCGTACTTGCATTTACATACTATATATCTTCGCATTGGTTCCTGTGCGCCCTCAAATACAGAACCAAAAGGTTTCATTGCAAATATCTCTATTTTATGAAATAGATGTTGGTTTAGGCACAAACGAATCCTCTTTCACATACACACACATACACACACACGTGTACGCGCGCGCTCTCTACCCGAACTAACAATAGCCAATTTAATGCTGAAAACATATTGCTGAATGCATTGGCATCCAAGGCAACATCATCATTATCAATGGTATTAGCTAGTAACCGGTTGGCTCTGCAGAAATGATGCATGCATTCATGCAATCGAACATACATACATACATACATACATACACATACATATGAATGTAGAGAGAAATTTCCACATACACATACATACATTTGTTTATTCATATAGACATTAAACTTATTATGTGGTTGCAACAGAATGGGCAACGAGCGCAGCCGCAGCGACGTGATTAGTAAATGCTAACATATGTTTGTATGTATGTATGTATGTATGTATGCATATACATATGTACATATATATTTAGGTATTCTACTTTAGCGTACACGACAAAGACTTCCGTGCGTTCTAACTGTTGGAGCTTTCTAACAACTTCTAACAATCTACCAGTTGCTCATCAGCGATGCTGTACGCTTAACTTAACATGAAGGTGGTGACTGTACAATTTAGACACCATTTTTGATTTCATAATTTCGATTCGGCTGAAACGTGTATGAGCGTTTAGTCAAAAAAATATATATGTATTTGTTTTTCTTTATATCTAATTTTAATAGTAGCAATTTTGTTTTTGTTTCAAAGCTAAAAAATTAGATTTATAAATACTTTGCGATATTATTCATTTAACAGCATATTTTTTGAAAAAAATATTGAAACTTTCAATCGAAAAGATATAGCTATCAAAAGAAATCACATGAAAAATGTTTCATTATTTTTTTGGTTAAAAAGTTACAGTTGCTGCAAATCTTCTTGATAAAATAAATACACCAAAATTATTTTCTTAAAAGCTGCAGACTGATTTGAGAAATTTTTTAGAGAAGAAAATTATTTTTTTTTAAAACTGGATCAAAAAAGCCTATTAACCTCAATAAAAAATTATTTTCATTTCTTTAGTGAGACTTCATATGCATTTTTCGATTTTCATGATAGCTGTGTACTAAGCTAAATATAAATGAAATACAATTTGCTGACAGAAGTAATTAGCCTTTCGATTTTTGGCCAAAAATCTAAGAAAAAAAATGTGCAATAAATTTAAAAATCTATCAGAAAGCACCTGAAATCGATTTCCAACGACAAAAATATGAGTTTTTATGGTTGAAATTTGTTATTAGGATTAAGTTAGAGTTAAAGTCACAGCGAGTAAATAATTTTTTTTTGCAGAATGTAATTTTATTGCATTGTAATAATATAAATATATAAATAATTAATAATTAATGAGCCTTATTTTCGCACAGATTCGAATTTCGCCAAAATCTGGGTTTCAATCCCCAGCCCCTCAGGAGGAGAACTAAAATTTGGTTCAACCAATGACTTTCTGTTATTTTCTTAAAGAACTTAGTTGGCATATTTTGTGGATTTTAAAGTTGATTCTCTGTTTGTTGTAGCGAATGTTTTTTCTCAGACCGATTTGGTCCCCGATGAATTAAAAAAATGCTCTGTCGACTTTAAAATGTTACTTATACGCACCGTCCCACTAAATTATAGTGATCTGCGGCTACTAAAGAATCTCCGCGCTTATTGGTTAAACTAAGCACAAGTTCCATTTCTAACAAATTTTGTTTTTAATAATACAGTTTTATATTCATGTTCTTCTTATTATCAGTTAATCGCTAGCTTAAAGGGATTTGCGAACGAAGGAGTACTTTCATAAATCCACGTTGAATGTTGTAAATGACTTTATTGTCATAGAACAATACTCTGTTCACAAATTATAGTACAACCACATATTGACAGATTTTGGCACTTTATTTTTCTTCTAATTAATTTAAATTACTTGTCAGGTAAAATATGGTTCATTCTCTAAGAAAAACCATAAACACCAATTTTTTAAGTTATTTACAAAATGAACAATGATTTTTGAACTTTAAAAAAAAAGTTTTTATTATTTTTTCTGAGTATAAAATTTTTTGGCTCATTAAATTTAAGTGGGAGAAAGTGCAAGTTTCACTGATTTTTAAAAAAAATTTTTACTGGCAGCTTCGTCTATACAACGCAAAACCGCGATTATTTTTTTGTGAAGGAATCGTGAAAGAGCGTCGATAAAAAAATTGTCAAAAATCAGTGGTAATTTTCCTCAAGAATTTTGAATTTTATTGTACTAAAATTTAATGTGCTACAAATTTCCATACCCAAAAAAGTTCTAATTTTTTTTTAAAGTGCGAAATTTTGTTGAAATTTTGTTAAAAGTGTTCTACATATTTTATAAAATTTAAAAAATTGCTTTAAATTGTGTTTGTTAGAGAATTAACGATGTTTTAATTAAAAAATAATTTTAATTATTTGAGGATTAATAAATTGTCCTAATGTGTCAATATGTGTTTGTGCTATTATTTTACGTACAATAATTTAACGTGGACTTGATGTTGCTTCCCAATCTGGGTATTTACTTTTTTGCGTATTAAAACTAATTACATATTTAATGTTTTTTTTTTTGTTTTTAGGAAAAATCACCTCTTGTATTTTTTCGCTAACAAAATTTTCGAATACACTTAATATAATTTCACTAAATACAAAAAAGAGTGAACGCGGCTAATATTGAAATTGCCTGCATTATTTTCTTCTATAAAGTATAATCTTGCTTTGGCTTAGATACCCATAGCAATCGCCCTTCGGCTGGTAATGGTATGAAAGAAATTTGAGCCATTTGGATTCGGTAATAAACTGTACTTAGGTCCATTCATTTGTGGTACAATATAAAACAAATGTTAGTAGAACCTCCGGCCAAACAACAAGCGAAAATTATTTTTTTTTGTATTTCTCACGGGATGAGGATCGAAGAAATTGCTTCATATAGACATGTCAACATTTCGAAGAGGATATAAAAACAAGCTAACAAAAGCGCTATCAGAAACCATTCCTGTGCAAACAAAAGTGTGGAATTAATATGTACATCAAAAGAACTTTTCCCCAAATTTGTTACAGAGCCCTGCATTCAACTTTCAAGAATGGCAAAAACTTCGTATACAAAACGCGGAAGATATGCTTCGATCAACTTTTTTTAATGAAAGGCGCACCTCTCAAAAAATTCGCAATTATTTCTTAAGCTTGTCCTCATTTGTTTTCTTTTCGGCTATAATTTAAAATTTAATTCGATTATGATAGGCAAAATTCTTTGGACAAAATCATGCAACTTTTCTCCAAAGTGATGACTCATTTCCCTCCCTTATTTGTTAAATTATGGCAGGCTCAGTAGTTTTTTGCCGATGACATTTATTTTTCTTAACACGGCTCCTATTTGGTAATATTACCAAAGAATGGCGCAAATAGGTATGGTTGATTTCAATGTTATTGATCAAGAGGCAAGGTTATATTGCAATTTAAATTTTTTACTCAAAACTAATAATTATATTGAGATATTAAAACACATAGGTACTATTTATGTACATATTGTGATTTTTTTTCGTTTTCAAATAAATAATTTTTCATATTTTAAGAAGCTTTTATTAAGGCAGCATATAAACATTTTTAGGCAAAGTATGGCATAAAGCAAGTCTTGCATTCCAAACACAAGTGCCACAATGAGAGTAACATGGAAAAAGCAAGTATTTTCCAAGATTGAAACTCATATTTTCCATATCAAATTTTTTAAGATTCAAACACCTTATAACCTTGTGCCAAAATTTATTTTTGAAATACATCGGCACCAATGCCGCCAGCCATTTTAATCAAATTAAATCTTCGATCTCAACGTTGCACTGCGCAATTGAGTATGCAACAATTTCAGTTTTCCACTTCACCAGTGGCAATGTCAAAGCGTATGCCGTTCAAGGATAATGCAAAGTAAGCGCATCGAATAAAATGACACATGGCAACACTTTGCAAACGTCGCAGCAGGCGTCCGACTGCTGAGTGTGTTGCTGATTGTTACTGGTGTTGACTTACCGCAGCGACTGCGTTGGCGTTTGCCACAGGCGACACGCATTTTCATTTGGGACTGATGACATTGAAGTGGCAAAAAGTTGCAGTGTGATGCATTTGACTTTTTAACGAGAAATTAAAGTTGGTTAAAGAAAAACATTCAAGGACTACCACAAATATATTTCTTCTTAATTTTAAAAAGGAAAGTATACTATATATTTATTCAAAATGATGTGTGACTTATTTTCAAAGGTTATTGCTATTTGTACTAATTTTTAACGCCACACAAAGAACATTTAAAATACTTACCTATCTCAACATGTCCTTATTGTTTGTAGTGTTGATATTAATTAATTAGAATTTCGTTCCAACCCAAGGCCCTTGTATTTGCAGTTCGTATTTTTAGTTGAATTTTGTATGCAATTCCTCACCAGTTTTCGTGTATATACATATGTGCGCATGTATGTATGTAGGAGTATGCTGCAATAATGTTAGTGCACTCGTGAACCCATCATTTCGCGAGCAGCTTTTAGACGCTAACATACATACATACATTCATACATACAAACATACGTTCGTTGACGGCATCCTCTTTGCACTTGAACTATTATCCTTTGAGGCCATCCTTTTTCGCATGCAAACATGTTCACGGTATACGAGCACTTACCAACGAGGCCTTGTCCTCGGCAAACGAATGGTGAAAAATCAACGAACCCACGAAACCTTCAAACAATTGAACTAACAACGAATAGTTCAACTAGCCAACAATACGAACGTTTCCCCACACAATCGGTTTCCGAACGAATATTAGCGAATGTTACGAATTTTAGTGATAGTGGGAGGTGGGTAGCGCGGATCACCATTGCATTTCGTTAACTTCCTTATTGTTTGTACAAATATAAAAATCGTTGGAATACATACGAATCGTCGTGGTTCTCTGCCAATATTGTTGTAGATTTCAATTGTTATTGTTATAGTTTTGCACACATAGTTCGTTGTTCGACTATTCGTTGGTTCACTGCTCGTTGATTTTTTTTATTTCTGTTTCTTTTTTTTTACAACTGCACAGCTTTTAGGGGTGGTTGGGTAGACCGTGTCAGTTTTTCACCAAATACATTCCGAAATTCGTATTTTGTTATGCAATTTACTGCGCATGTGCATAGTTTTTGTTGCGATTCGTGTTGGTAGAGTCAGTGTTTTGTTGCACTTTTCTCGATGGGTACATATTATTCGTAAATTTAGTTTTTTCTTCTCTACCATTGAATCGAATATTGAATGCACAAACAGGTATACATTTCTTTAATTGTTTTATAGTAATTGCGTAGTAGTTTTTAGTTTGAATGCTATTTGAAATTGCATTTTGGTTAGAAATGTGTATTAATATTGCATCTTCTTTGTAGTAACAAAATTTTGCTTTAAATTCGTGTTTTTTATGTTAATATTTTTAAAGTAAACTAGATTCAGTTCATCATTACTTTTAATTTGAATTTTTGCTGACATAGTTTGGTTTAATTCCATTTAAAGTTCTTTGCAGTGGAAGGTAATACGCGTTATATAGGAATTTCAGCGCTATTCTAAAACTTGCCGAACACTACAAATTATATTTCCAAAATAGTTCACAATTAAATTACGTAGAAGTATAAAATGTTATTTTGGAAGAACCCAGCAAACATTTGCAACCTAAAATGAGTCATTTAAGAGTTTTGTTTTGAAGCGGATGTGCCCATAGTTAGGTGTAAAGGTTAAATTCCCTCTTTAAGAGTCATATGCGACTCCTTCATATTATCACATGAGACTCCTTTCATCATCAGGTACACCTAATTTCGGAATATTGGTTCAGACTCTTTTATGAATCATATAAGCGGACTCATGAGCAACTCATTTTGTACCAATTTTAGATTTATTTATGACTCTAACGGCCTCCTAAAATGCTTTCTTTTTGTAGCAAATATATGAATCGCTATCTTCACACAAAGTTTGTATGCCTAAGGTAATAACCCATATTCTTTTGGAGCGCATATGTGGACTTTTAATTAATTTCATAGAAAAATTATATAGTTTAGGTAGTCTTCAAAAAACGTTTGAAAATTTCATATTACCCTCGGGGTTTAAGTATTGTTTAAAACTTTTGTAAAAATTTAGATTAGTAATTTAGAAAAATAAAAACGATTTTTAAACCAAAATTTGTATGAAAAAGATCTTTAGTTAATTAAAATCCTAAGGCTATTGCTCTTTAGATAAACAGCTTTACTTTTATCAAAGCAACAATAAAGCCAAAAGACTTACGAACAATTGATTTTTACACAGCTCAAATTTAACAAATCGTGAATATATTTTCAGGAAAAGAGGACGCATTTGAAAAGTGCAAGAATTTGTGACTACAAAAGTTAGTTCGGAGGAAGATTCCAAATAAAGTTTTTAGGCCAACACGTTAAGATGACATTTAGCAAACAAAAATTGTTTCTTCTTTTTTAATCTTCGCACACAAAGAAGAAGGCTTTTGGGTGTGTAATCAGTAGAAAGGGTTTTAAATCATTAGTAAAAGATTGTTCGACTTACTTTTACGATGATAATATTTCTGAGGATAGGTTTAATGTACATCGTACATTCGGTGTCCATGAGACAATAAAAACTAAGAACAAAAAATTAAGGCACTCTCAGAAAAAAGTTTGAAATTATATGTGAAAATTTAATCAATTTTTGTTTAAAGTTTTCTACAAAGTTTAGAACTCGGGTCTATATGCGTTTTGCTAGAGAATTAAATGTAATTTAAGAGAAAAAATAATACAAATAAAAGAAAAGAAAAACATACTTACAAAATGTATAGGGGTAAAGTGACTTCTTGGCCCTGTCAGCGTCAGAATTTCTTCTTTTCTCTTATATTAAGCAATTTAACTAATATCGAGGTATCAAAGTCTGCCATACCTTTTTTTCATTTGTGTATATTTATAAATTGCTTATGTGTAGCAAATCTACTTTTACAACTTAACTAATACAACTTTTTTAATCCCTCTAAACAAAACTTTACTCCCTACTAAACCGTTTTTATTGCAATAAAGTAATTAAAATTGACTTTCCTCAGCTTCACACGATCTTGTGAGAACCATAATTTGTATCATAAAAACTATAACAAATTTTGTATTGATAACTTCCTGTCTGTCTTTGGACATTGAAGATTTTATTTCAGAAAATAATGGACAATAAAGATTCGAAGCGTTTAAAATAATTTCAAATAAAGTATGGAAGAGATCAATGAAGGGGAAAAGTGTAGAAACCGGACAATAATACATTTGGATTTCATTTACGACATGGCTGACAGTGTAGCAGACGGGCGCCACGAATATGCATTTTTGACAATTAAACAATGGCATACAATAAACTAGATTTTATTTAAGTTCATACGAAGACACAGGAGGAAAAATGAGTGCTGACGACGATTTTTGCAATACATACTTGAAGTCAACACTATTATCAATACAACAGGTTAAATTAATATCGATAGCAATATAATTAAATTCATAAATATGAAGATAACAATAATTTTTTTTTTTTTGTATATAACGATCGAAATCTAGTACTATTATTTGAAGAGATACCTATACTGTTATTTGAAGAGATACATATACATAAATATGACCATATTTTTTATAAATAAGTATGTTGGAAAGAGAAATGTAATTAATGTACACTGGGGAGCAAAACCGAGTGAATGTTTGCATTTTTGAGCTATTAGCAATGTTTTTCATGATTAAATTTTTTCGATAGGTTTTAATAAATATATAGTTTGTTCATTACAAAATGTCATGTAAGTTAAAGTTTTAAACTTTATGCAAAATCTTTTGACAATTTCCCAAAATTTCGCCCAATAATTTTTGATAATTTTTTGAAATTTTGGAGTTATTTTTTTTGTTTTTTTGTAACGCAAATATCTTATGCAGTGAAAATACCGCAAAACCTATGGCATTTTAAATACTTAGAAATCAACGAAATTTGTTTAAAATATATACGTTATATGAATATAAAATGTAACACCAAAATTTCAAAAAAATAATCAAAAATCAACGTTAAGTGTGAGCCACTTGAAATGTGCACTCGCTATACTTGTAATCAATTTTGTATAAAGTTTAAAACTAAAATCAAACATTCACCGGGTTTTGCTCCCCACTTTATGAATGTTGAAATGTTCTCCGTAGACTTTCCGAAAAACAGTATGTATACGAATACTTTATAACTTGTATACCTTATAAGTTCGCTCAAATCAAATATTCTTTTGTAATCGGAAGCCTCAATCCACCAAAACAAATTTTCAGAAACGTTGTCTCCGAAATCTTGAATTGAAACCTTCGTTATGAAATGAAACTTTTATACGCTCGTTGAATGTACGAGTGCTCATAAGTTCGTGCAAATTAAACAAATGTATTAGACGCAAAATCAGATTTTTTTAAATTTATGTTACGTTAAGTTATGCCATGCTATGTTATTTTATTTTATGTTATGTTATGTTATGTTATGTTATGTTGTGTTATGTTATGTTATGTTATGTTATATTTTTGCATGTCTTGTGATATTGTGTTATCTTAAGCTAGTTATGATTTGACAAATATGTTATTTTATGCTTGTTATGTTATTTTGAACTATGTTGTAATTTGTTAAGATAAGTTATATGATGTAACATGGTAAAGTTCGAATATAGTGGTATTATATGTATGTGTATGTGTGTAAGTTATATAATTTAATGTTATGTGTTGATGCGATGCGATATGACGTAATAATGTGAATTTTAGATGCTGCTACGATACGTTTTAATGTGATTTGTTCATGCGATGTAATGTGTTGATATATTATAATGAAGTGGCGCGTTGTGATGTTATATGATATATTGCGATATGATGTGATTTGATGTAACGATATGATATGATGCGGTGTGTTGTGATTTAATACAATGGGGTATGATGTGATGATGTGATTGCATCAGTTTTGTTCTTTTTTTTATACATAGGTAGAAATCTTGGCGAATAAAATACATTTTACCAGGAATAAAAAATTATTTTATGCATTTTTCATAATTCAAGCCGACTGTATCTTTTCTCGAGAATACAAAATGATCAACATGTTTCCTCGAAAAAAAATCCAACCATTCAGTTAAACTGCTATAGCCTTACTGTCTAGGTTAACCGATATTTATGTTTAACTAACTTTCGTTCACGAAATTGGTTATTCAAAAACACCTGTTTTCTTGTTATTAGCAAGAGGAATAATTAACCAAGCTTTGTGGGAGGATTTTCATTGAAAATAAGTATTGTGTTTCTTCTTAAGTTTTATCATTTCATTTAAGAAATAGATACATATGTACATATATATGTACATATGTATGTTTGTATGTATTTACAAGTGTATAGTTGGATTTTTTTTAAACTATACACATGCTCTACACATTTGTTTTTTTTTTATTGTAAGATCTTTTGGTTGTGAAAACAGCAGCAGTGCAAGCGAATGCAACAAACAAACACGCAACTCCATCACTCGCTCCCCATCAACATAATTATCTGCACAACCGCCAATCACCGCCCGCCAACCGCCAGCGCACCTACACATCGGCCAAACGCCGCCGCTGCCGCCGTCAGTGTTCATGCGCGTTGACAGCCGTTGCGGCGGTGTGTATACGCGAATTTTTTTTATATATATATTTGTACCAACATATGTACATGTGTACCTATGTACGTATGTATGTATGTATTTATGCACATGGCTTATGTAGGTGTGTGCAATTTTTCTGTGCGTTCTTTTGTTATTTATTGCTGTTGTTGCAATAGCAAGTGCCACATTTACGTTTACGCTGTCACGGTATTGTTTGCCGCTGTCTTCATATGTATGTATGTATGTATGTATGTATGTGTCTATTCGCGCATACATATCACCCATTTGGTTGGTGTATCGGTGCACATCTATGGTGAATGTCTCTATGTATTTCGTAATGTCCATACAAAATTCCACACACAAACACACACACAAATGTAAATAGTGGAAATGTGTGCGTGAATGTTTCTAGCTGCCTATATACATATGTATTTGTGTGCTTTCTATCTGCATTTGTATGGATGTTTGTATGTACCAAGTGTATGAGTGTGTATGTGTTCTTTTGTTGCTTTAGCTTTCAACTGACTTCATTTCCTTTGTCGTAGGTCAACGAAAAAATTCTTTTACTTCTGCCGACTCGATTGGAGTCGATGCGGTTGCTGAAAATCAACGAAATTCTGTACCGAGCAGGAATTTGTTTAGGGGTATGTATGTATGTATGTATGTATGTATGTATGTATTTATGTAAATGAGTGTACAAAGAGTACTCTTTGCCACTGGAAAAATGAAAAAAAAAAATTTGCTTAAGCAATACGGTGCACGATTGTTGTCTGTTTTTTTTTATAAACGTTGCACGCGCTCTATAAAGAATTATCAAATCAAAGTTTTATTTCCCTTAAATTTATATATTTTATGGAGGTATTCATTATTTTAAAAAGACGTTGGCGTAATACCTCTGCGTTCAATTTCAGCAATTTATTTCCCTTTAAACACTTTTTTCAATTAAAATACCAAATAAAATACAATTTATTTTCTAACAAAGGTCATATAATTATTAAATAGATTTTCATAAATACTTTAAACTTTCTCTCAGAAGCTTTAGAAATGTTTCGAATATAAGAAAAAAAAATGAATGCTTATATTTGATAGATTTTTCTGCAATTGCTTTCGTAAAACGTTTGAACGGTATTTACTAGTCTCGACAAAAAATTCAAGCCTTCAGCCACTTGAAATTTATACAAAATTTTACACAATTAATGTTGCATACTCGAAATTTTTCAAAAGCTTTTCCGAGAAGGGTTTGAAATTTTTCAGAAAAATTATTGATTTAATAAAAAATATTATATCAAGTGTCAAACTTTGATTTATATGGTTTTGTTAAAGAGTATTTTAATTGAAAAAAGGGCAAAATAAATTGCTAAAATTTGTCAAACAAAAAAGTGCTTTTGAATTGAACACAGTTGTATTGGCAATACTCTATTTCAGCTAAAAAAAAAATACACAGAGTACGCCTGCAACAACAAGTTATGCGAATATTCAAACACACTTACAACAGTATCATCGAATACACAAAATATCGAATAAGACTACAATTTTGTTATACTACAAACGAGTATGTACCATACATATTTTACGATTTTATTTATATTAGTTTTTATTTCATTATCGTAAGTACTTAGATACACAATTTTATAATTTTTTATTTGTTAAAATTTTTGTTTTTATATTGTAGTTGCGTTTCTGAACACTTTTCCGAAGCAATGGAGTATTAATTCGTTTCTCCCATCTCTAGTTACATATTTTTTAACTGATCAGAGCACACTTTTATTATATTTAGTATGTACCAATACATTTTGTTTTTACAAAATAACGCTAAACATTAGTACCACACGTTTCTATTTAATTCATACTTGTATTTTCACAAATGTGTATATAATATTTCCATACGTTCATTGCTCATATTTCCACGCAACTCTTTACTCTTTTTTCACTACATTTTAGTTGTTCGAAGAGTTATTTTTTGTTTTTGTTTAATTAAAATAGGTGCACTTTTCACTGTTTTACAATCACTATTTGCAAGAAATTATAATTTGCAATATAGATATGTCCACACACACAGCTGCACCGTATAAATATTCAATCAACAGCAAATCGACCATTCAGTCCATCAGCCAGCCAACAGCTAGTTCGTAAAGTTTATAGGAGAGAGTCAACAGTCACATTCGTGCACTTTGTCGTATAGCCAGCCAGTCACCCAGCCAACCAGTCAATCCGTCCATCCGTCCTGCCCGTCCGTCATGCAGTGTGCTAGTCAGACAGTCAGCCACAAAGTGAATTCTATAGTTGGTCGAGCAGCTGCTGGCAGTGCAATGCATTGCACTTTCGTAATATTTTCAGTGCCAACGTTGCAAACGTTTCAAAGTCGCGCTCCATACTGAAAAAGGGTAGAGAAATGTTTCGCATTTGTCTCCAGGTTTAGCAGCGAACCAAGCTCACTAGAGACCCAGTGACAGCGAATGTGCCGGTGCCGGTGTCAGGGACGACGATGACGACGACAGCGACGCCGATGAAGACGGCGACAGAGTCGCTATTGGATGTTTCGGTGGACGATGGATGACGACGACAACGACGACGACGACGACGACGACGGCGACGGCGATGGTGCTATGATGGCAATAAGTTGCAGAAATTATTTTGAGTACACACAGTGGGCTAACCGGTAATTGCATTCATAGTTTACGAGGCGAAATGCATGCACTTGAAGCTATTTAAAATATTGATGAGGAGATTTGTACTTAAGTTAGTTCGTATGTTAACATACTTACATTTTATTTAACTCATTCTATTAAGTGGTATTTTGTAAGTTTATCCATAAGGTGGAGTGGTTTTTTTTTTCTAAACTTTTGAATTTGATAATCATTTTGGAACTCGTTTATATGCATAAACTCAGGGAGTTCCGTATACCGCGTACTTCATTTAAGAATACCTTTTCCGATTACTAGGACTAAGAATCCACCAATGGAATCACAAATAATTGCACATAATTACTCAGCTACATTATAGATCGAGTTTATTTATTGCAAGAAACTTATGAATTAGTAAACAGCAAGGTATAAAAAAATGTGTACAGTGTTGCTTTAACGCTTTGTCTTTCCAATGCAAAAAAGCTCGTCCCCTTTCTCTGTACATCATCGAATAATTTCAGGGCTGGATCGCTTAAAGCTCGTTCCATGATCTGCGGTATGCGCCATCGGAAAGGCATAAAGGTACATACATACATAGTTCTTTCGAAGAATGCTTTTTTCGAATGTTCCGATTGCCCTCTAATGCATTGTTGTCACTGAACGAGTACGAGGCTTATTGAATGTGATTTTTGTTCGCCGAGAAAGATTTTTTTTATGCTCATTCTCTGCTCAGTTAAAAAATTCACTTTTTGAAAAAATAAACTCAGTAGAGTTTAAAATCTGGCATTATTATTGGCTTTGAAGCTAGTTTCTAAGTCTAATATGTACTGACTGTATATTTTACGACAGGAGATGCTTCGTCCTGCCCTTGATTGAAAATATCTTGAAATTAGAAAACAGTGTGTCAAAAAGGGTTTCCCTTTCAAATTACACTGCGCTTTTTTGCGCGTAATTAATTACCCGAAGTAGATATCGATAATAATAAATATCTATGTCGGTATTAATGTGCATATCGAGAATAATAATTGATAATTTCCTTGAAAATATTTATTGATATATATCGTTTAGCATAACTATATCGATGTCGATGTCGAGAGCGATATCGATCAAAATAATGCTTAAAATAACTACAGCGACAACGAAAACAATACCGTTATTTTTCAAAATTTTAAATAACCATCGCTCAAGAAATTATAATTTTGCCAAAGCAATATTACTTTTGTATCGAATTTCAGTCATACCTTATACAATTTGGATTTGTAAACTACACGATTGATGAAAATTCATTGCAAACACATCACCTTCGGCAGAGAAGTCGGAATAAATATTCTTAAACAAGAATAAATTGTGAACCCATCATTATATGAAAATATCTATAGATTTGTGTGTTTTGAGATGGTGAGATTTATACAAAGTATGTTAATTAAAAGTTTATTAAAACCAAGATGTGCCGAATTCCTAGCTTTCCAAAAAGTTGGATGCATTTGGAAACTAAAAGCCACTGGTCGCCACTTGTGATTGCCACGAACTCGAAAACAACTTTATGTATGAATTCTTGAAGTCAATTCCTAAAAGATTTCCATTGATAAGTTTCTTTCTTTTGAAATTTCATTTTGGAAACTGCCAAGGTGTCGTTATACGTCGTACAGTTGTAAAGTCATCAGAATGTTTGGTAGCTCATTATTAATTTGTTTATACTTTTGCATTGCACAGAAAACGCATGATTCAATTATAAAAGGTTAGCTCGATAAGCAGCTAGCTCCCTCACTTTTTGTCAAACGGCTCCCTTAGCATCAAAACCGTGTTGCTTCTTAAAAATAATAATAGCAGTTACCTCCAAACTTTTTAATACCAAAAACTCACAGGCAACACTTTTTGTTTCTAATGTTTCTAAATACAGCATTTTTTCTGATTACAAGATTTACCCCGTCTTGTAAATATTTCACGCGCATATAAATTCGATGTGACAAAGTGAAAAGTGGATTTCTTACAGCACCATTAACTCCATAAAGTCACTTACTACTTATCGGAATTAAAATGTTTGGTCCTTTCAGCCTCCAGGGGTTCATCACAATATTAAGAATAACCCTGATACCGATGGTAAATAAATAAAATAAATAAAAGGAATAAACCGAATAAATAACTTCTTCGTAGTAAGAAAGCTATACTTGTCGCAAAATAATGCAAATGAGGCTTCGTTGACTTGGGTTAACGAAGTGTCCGGGAGCACCTTGACCTAGCCATCTAGCGATTTTTTGGCTATAATCAAAAGCCTGAAGCTGGTATTTTGAAAATTTTAATGGCGCAGAAATAAAATCGTGCCCATGTTCTATAGAAACCCTCATTGCATGTACCCAACACATAAGCACCGGCAATGATGTGAAAAAGCTTCTTTATTTTAAAACTCGGACTCATAACCATTTTGTGATTAAAAAACTTTTTAGAGCTTAACATAATTTTAGCTTGCAGTTTACTAAATAGCAGTTAAATTAATTAATTGAGGTAAGGCTACTTTTTATTGTCATTTAAGTACAAAATTTCTTGCAAATATGTTAAAATTAACATATTATATTCTACCACTATTTGCAAACTTTCCATACTATGCTACTCCTAGTTTCACAAAAAGGGAACGCATTATTTACCCTTTTTTCGTACTTCGTATATGCAACCTTTTGTAAGGGAGTGTCAAAACTACCTTGTCAATATTGATTTAACCTTTTATTATTGAATCATGCAGAAAACGAATGTAAAATAGTATAACTTTGATTTATTTAAATTTTATGACATTAAGTCACTTTCCGAGAGCTGGCGAATATCCTAATTGTAAATAGATTTTTGCATAAAACACTTCACCTTAGAAAATTCAATTCAAGATATTGAAAAGAGGTTTGAAAAATTGTTTAACATCGACATTAAAAATTATTTGAGAGAACATTTTAAAATTAATTTGCTTTTTATGTGACAAATTCTACAATTGTATTTAATCATCAAGTAATTACTATAATCTGTACTTGCACTTATGTCAATTAACGTATAGATGCCTACTGAGAGTAGGTGGGGAACGGAAATCTGCATTTTTGCAAATTTTTTCAAAGTTATTGTATTTGATTTCAGAAAGAATAGAATACATTTTTAAATCATACCGTCCTGTTTCGAAATTCCTAAAATTGAAACCGACTCGATTTTGAAAAGCTATCAAAGGTTTTTTAATTCATAACTCGCTGTTAGGCACTGACTAAAAAAAAGCTTAAAATTAAATTATTAAAAGTACTTTTGTTAACTTTAAACTTCAAGATTTTCGAATAAGGTAACTTATGGCATTTTCGAATTGCTTAGACATATAAAAATTACAGCTACCAATGTAAAAACATTATAAAAATTGCTTCCATTTTAATATTCACGAATTTATTTATTTACTCTTGGGTAATCGATCAAAAAAGAGTAGAACGAGTTATAATTTATGTTTTTATTTAAGCAAATTAAGTTCTACCCGAATAAAAAATTTCCCACTAATATCACAGTAAATTGTTCCCCCAAAATATGTCTCATTATATGTAATTGTAATTTGTTTTACAGAATTAAAACAATCGACTTAAACCACTGTAAAGTGCAAATGCAAACAGCGCGACAAAGATACCAACTATGACAACAACAACAAAAGGGTTATACATCCACAAAAGCAGCAAAGAGTCGTCGATGCTCGAGCTCGTCCGAGTAAGTTTCTAGCAATGCGACTATCCAACAGAGTCAAAAATGGCGTAAAGCACAGAAGTAATAAAGGGGGGCGAGGCGGTTGCTAAAATTCAGAGAATAGGTAGACAAACTGAGCATTATATTGCTGCACAGGCGGTCCACGTATGAACGGACGGGCGGACGAGCGGACGGACAAACGAACGAACGAATGAGCGCATTAAATGAACGGATATATGGTTTTACGCTTTATTAGAAAGGTGGGAAGTAGTAGTTGCATGACGAGTGAACCGAGGCGTTGTAGTCTAGGCGGTTTTCATGCGAATGTATGCAGAAATGGCAGGCAGTTTGAAGAAAATTGAATACTCGTACTCTTCGTTATGGTGTGGTATTTGAGTAAATATGGAGGAGATTGTATGGGGATTTATGTATGTGTGTGTGTGTGTGTGTGCATCAATGAAAGCTGTGAAGATGCATTTACATAAATGTATATACATACATACATACATATATACATATATACATATGTACATACATATGTATGTCCGTATAAGCACTTGTATATCCGTAAGTGTAGGTATTTTTAGTGTACCTTGTAGTAGATAAAAACGAGGCATTCCACATAGTCGTAGTGCAGCCATCCACGATTATCAAGAGCGTCAAAAAAAAATTACAAGTAGAAATTTAGAGGAGGAAAAAACAAGCAACAGCAACAAAAGCGGTAACAAATTTCAGTCGTGGAAATAAAATCAAAGCAAATGTAGCAGAGCACCAAATGCAATTGCATACTCACACCCGCGCTCCACTGCTCAGCTACTCCACAAAGTCAGCACTCATACCTGCATACATACAATGCAAGTGCACACACCGCCTAACAGCTTTGCGGGTGCATTGCTCTGCTCCACACACGTTCACATTGCAATATGTAGAGAAGGCGGTGAGCAGCGAGCAGCAAGTAAGCAACAACCAGCAATTGCATCGACCAACCAACGTCTTCCCTTGGCCATCGTCCCAACCACGCAGCCTTGCCAGTTTTCACCACTTCGTCTCGCCCTACATTCACTGCAATGCCAATTTACCTGGCAGCGCCAGCATCACCCTCCACTCGATACATTTTGCTAAACATACACTTGCGTTCGCTACTCGCGCGATTTTTCACTCGCCACAAAACGAGTACGCATCTTGCAATCCATTGTTGTACATATGTATGTATGTGTGTGTATTAACGTATGTATGTACGTATATGTATATGTATGTAGTATTTATCCAACTTTCCCGCCGTATGCCACACGCCTCGCTGCAGCCTTGGCCAATAGCGTTTGCCTCCATCGCTATGTGCTCACTGCACCCACTTTTTGCACCCTCTGCCTACCTCGCGCTGCACTGCACTGCATCACTTGGCGCACGCACACTTTGGCATGGACGCGCAGTCGCCATCATGGCAGAAATGGCAAGGCAAAGTCGCTCGCTAGCTCGTTGATAGTGCTCCCACTTGGATTCCATAAACGACGTTGATTTTCTCTTAATATACACTTGCGCTCATCAAATTAAGACACCTACTACTTGTTTTTTTTTTTTTATATTTTTAATTTTTATTAAGACTACAGTGCGATCTATAAGTAAGAGCATAACGAAAAGTTTAAGCTTTGAACAGAATTTACTAAGATATTTTAAATTAAAAAAAAATCGTCATTCAAGCTTTCAATATTTTGACCAGAGTTTCAATTTGCTTGATATCTGTATTTTGAAAATTTGTTTTGTCGAGGGTGACCCACGTTTTGTTTCTTACAATACATGAACTTAACCTATTTTTTTGATTGATGACACGGTGCAACATCCACGGCGAAAAAGTCTCAAAAGTTATAGTTTATTCTAGCGACTTAAAACACATAATCGTACTAAAATTAAATGAGCTACAAAAATAAACATACCCTGGCTCTTTTTCCTACAAAATCTCATTAAAAATTGAAAATTTTCATGACAATTTTTAAAAAGTAGTAGATGCCTTAAACTGATGAGCATAAGTGTACATGTTTACCTCTGTATGGATATGTGTGTATGTATATTAGGGCAGTCCAAAAACATGTATGTGGATTATTATAGGATTCTTCTATATGAAAAAAATTCCATTTAAAAAAAAAACAAAAGATTTAGGGGTCGCTCAAAACGCTCAGGTTCAAATGTAAGTATATAAGTTTTTTAAATAAAAAAATATTTTTTTCATATAGGGTATGCTCGGTATCTTTACTTTCTTTGGTCCCAGAAAGATGTCAGCCTTAAAAAATTATTTTGTAGTGAAAAAAATATTGAAAAATATAAAAGCTTTGAAATAAACTTGAGCAAATCACTTTGTTTACGGTATTTTATATCAAAAAACCTGTGTGAAGTTTGAAATACATGAATTGCTTGCGAATAATTTGGTGAAAATCGTTAAAAATAATACTCTCAACCACTTTGAATTTAAAAATTGACAATGGATTCTTGTCCAGCGGCTACAAAAACTCACGATATTGTGATTTTATGAATTTTGTTGGAAAAATTTTGTTTTTTTCGACAACACATTTTCAACGAAAAATATGGAATTTTTGGAGACTTTTTTGTTTGAGATTAGAAATTCTTTGCCTCACAAAACACCAGCCAGCAAAAAAAAATTACACTACACAACAATGTTCGTCAACAATGTTCGTTTGAGTTTATTTCAAATAGTTTTTTTGATTTTTATTTTTCCACTGCCGGTTGTTAGTTGCACTTGCAATTTTGTTGTAGCTTAGCTCTCATATGTATATGTACATACATATTTGTTAATTGTTATTGCAATTATTGTAGTTAACTTTTCTTATTCTTAATGCATTCACGATTTTTTTTTTGCTCGTGTCTGTTGTTGCTTGTGTCGCGAAGGCACTTTTCATTGTTGTTTTAATTATAGTTTACTTACTTACTTTTATGTGAATGCATACATAAACAAACGTACATATTATTTCCTGTTGCTCTCGACATCTCCTCGTAGAATATCCCGAAAGTATGATTTAAAAATGTATGTATGTATGTATGTTGGTACGTTTGTTTAATTTGTTTAATGCATTCGCGCGTACGATAAATAATATGTAAGTACATACATACATATTTAACATACGCCGACAATGAAATCACCATTGACGACAGAACCAGTGTTGCATTTAGATTTTTGCACGAATCACACCGTGGAACCGCTAGCTCGCTTCGAGTGCATTAACAAAATCAGCTGATTTTTCGGCGTCATAATAGTGAGATTTTTTACGGTTTGAATTGCTGACTGGAAATTAGGAAAACCAAAAGAATTTGACTATTTCATTCCTGTTTCACAGTCATTTTTTCGTTATAACTGTGACTGTAACTACGAAAGTGATCGCAGTTAAATTAATATGAACAAGCACCCACTTGGATATGTAACCAACTGCGAACGACGAACAACTGGAAGTCGGCAGCCGAAACTGTTTGCTGAAAGCTTATGGTTTACTTTAACTGCGGGTTTGTTTTGATGAGTATTTGAAGCAAAAATTTTGCAAATTCGACTGCGCATATCGCGATTTCTGTGATCATCATGGCTCCTCGCTTGAATAAAAATATAATTTTAGAACATTTCATTTTAAAACAGGAAGATGATATTGCTGTGTGCATAACAGTTTGAAAAAAAAAAATTGATTATTTAATTTGAAAGCTCATTTGAGTGAAGTGCACAAAATTAATGTCTGCGATGGTGAAACTTCAAGTAGTGTTGATTGTATTAAAACTGAATTTCGAAAACAAGCTTTGAAAATATAAATAAGCAAAAAGAAAATATTTAAGAGCTATATTTGATTGGTCATCGATGACAATGATAAGAAGAGGAATATAAAAATATAATCTCACCAATATGTCGTTGCTTCAGTCAAAAATACAACAGAAATTTTAACTTGAAGCAATATAAAAGAATAAATTGAAAAAGAGCTAAATCAGCATTTATATAATAATAATTTGGCGCTTACACTACATACATAGTTCAGTGTTTGGCCGAGCTTCTCCTACCATTTGTGGTGTGCGTCTTTATATTGTACCACAAATGGAGGGACCTACAGTTTTGTGCCGACTCCGAACGGCAGATGTATTTAATGAGAGGCTTTTTCATGGCAGGAATACCTTCGGAGGTTTGCCATTGCCAGCCGAGGGGTGACCGCTATTAGAAAAAACTTTTTCTATGATTAATCAGCATTTAATATCTTTAAAAATCATCAAGTTCTTCTCGGAATTTTGCGACTGAAATAACGAATATTTTAAACAAATATGGTGACAGTTTAAATCAAATTGTGTCCATTACAACTGATAATGGAGCGAATATGATTAGAGGAGATTAAGACGACCTCGAAGAATCCAATGATGTATGTAGGTATATTTGAGAAATATCGAACTTTTTAATGACACAAAAATTAGAGAAATTAAAATGTGTCGCTATGCAGCACATATAGCACAACTTTCATTCAACAATAAAAACTTATATAATAAACTGACGAAATTTGACAAAATATATTATTAAAAATTTAAATGGTCACACAGGATGAAAATTTCGAAATCAGCGATGACGTATGGACATTTACAAAAAGTTATTATTTAATTTTTGAACCACTTCATTAAACCGCTATTAAATTTTAAAGAGAAGAACTGCATTGTGGGAATTTCTACGTTCAATGGCTGAAATGTAAAATTTTGAGTATGAAAAATTTACCAACAAGAAAGGGAATTCGCTGATCCAGAACTGTTGGGTTGAGTAAAATTTGTTTTGAAATACCTTTAAAGCAGGTAGTAACATAGTCATATTCAATGAAATTAAATTAAATATTTTAATATTTATTAAAATGTACTTAGTTCATATTAAGTGTGCATATAATTAAACAAATCGTGAAAGGGACACTGTACTGATTCTCAATATACATAAATTACAAAACATATGTTTGTACTAGTATTATTTATTTAATTTACTAACAGCAACTACACATTTCATTAGGTAGCAATTAGGTAACAATTGAGAACCAGGATGAATTGCCGTTTTTTAAAGATGTGAATTAACTTTAAAATTTATTTGTATCTTTTTTAATATTAAGGTTTTGAGAGTATTATTTAAATAAAAAACACCAAAAAATATTTCTAATAATAAGAGTGTTCGCGATTTAGATAATTGTTACGAATTGAAACGAATTATCACGATTTTTGTTAAATCGCGTGGTATCAAAAATACTTGCATGGAAGGGGAAATTGAGAGAGCAACACGACAATTTATTTTGAGGGGCAGTTGCAAATTCTTGCCGGATAAAAATTTGCAATCAAGAAAACAGCTGACCAACGCAGCTGATTGCAATTTTGATAACTTAGATAATTTTGTTTGAGAATTTTAAATGTGGAAATTAAAAAATATGGTAGTTTGGTAAAGTTTTCTTAGTAGAGTGTTTCAGGAGAGCACTAATGCATTTGGATGCGACCAAATATTCAGTCAGCGTAAAAATTTGTAATCATCTCTCTTTGAGAGAGAATACTCCAAAAACTCTTAGAAATTCCTTTGCTGGATAGTTCCTACTGGACTTTTACACGAACGGACCTAAGTAATATTACGGCAGTTAACTGCATCGTCAATGCAGTCGTTGCTATTTGCTGCATTCGGTTTGCTATTGCTTTAACTTTGTGCAGAAAGCTTCGGCTGCCCACTTCCGGTCGTTGGTTATATTTCAGCAATTTCCAGTTCATAGAAAATAGTCAAGCAATTACGAACGCTGCTTGTTTTTATAACAGGGCCCATTAATTTTTTTTTAATTAATATATTTATTAAGTAATATTTGTGTCTTAGGACCAACTTGAGAACTTCTATTAAAGTACAGATTGAAATTAATGTATTTTTAAATGATCTTCCGTTATACCTTTTTAAAATTGGATTTAACTCAACTCATTACCATATTATACATATCATCGCTGCGCAGTAACTTTTCAGGAGAGCATAAAAGGACGATATCTGATAAAAGTGGTAACACTTGTTTGCCTTGTTTGTACCTGTGGCAAAAAATTGTTTTGACAAATTTTTTTATTTATTTTTCTTTTATCTTATTTCTTATATTTTTCAATTTCTAGAATATATAAACTTTTGTAAGGTAAAGTAAAAAAAAAAATTTTGAATTACAAAACTGAATATGCGAGAAAGTGCTAATATTAAAAAAATGAGAGCGTCATCAGTGGTGAGTTTAGAGGCGATAAGTTTTGCCTCAAGGTATATTCGACGTTCTTAATTATTAAATAGTCGAAATCGAACAGTTAGTCGAATAATCGATCATTTAGTATTATTAATATAAAAATAAGGTTGTACAACTTTTCGGTGGGGACCCAGCATTAAAAGTTAATAAAGTTAAGGACATTTTTTTACTTTTTAAAGGACCTCAGAGCTGAAGTTAGGCCCCAAAGCAAAGCGGCAATTCAGGCACTCTCTTCTTATTCTGTAAGATGTAAATAAGAAGACGGATATAGATTAGAGATAGCATTGGTTTCCGGTCAACAGGAAATTAACGAGGTGCGACTCTGCACTAATCGTGGACATTGGCGTCTCGCTTAAAGAAATTAGGATTAACATTTCCTATAATTCCAATTAGAAAGCCAGGCACAGTAGGAATTGTAAAGTCTTACCCGGTTGTCCTGGGTATCTTTAGATTTTTACTACTTAGTTAACATATAAATCAAACAATTTTGCTGAAGATAAACAAAATTCTTAAGTTCCTCGATTTAATATAATTTAAAAAAAATTCACTACCATAATGTGAAATGATTTTTTGTGGTTATTATTCTATGTTTGCTCACTTTGCTTGTTTTGGTTTACACTTTTATTTGAGTTTGTAAAATTACTTACATAATATATACGCAATAATAGAATAGAAATCTTAAAAAGAAAACGAAAAACTACACTGAAGATGGCACAACGCTGAAACCTGTTTGTTTTAAAACCAAACTTGCCAAGGGACGACGGAAAATCGTTTCAAAATTGAAAAAAAAAACCATCCTATCATCAAGAAGAATTATGTGACCCTGGCCGATAAGGACCACAAAGTTCTATGTGTTATTTCCGAAGTAGTCAGTTTTTATCCTTTATAATAAGTGTTATTGTAGGCGATGGTCATAAGCGACCAATTTGACCATTGAGGGTCGCATAGCCAACATAGGATGTAAAGTGAGAGAAACCAGCTTCTACATACTGCTAATTTGAAACACCTAGCTTAACGAATAGTATTTGCCTTAAATGAAAGTTTAAATTCCGTACTTTAAAAGTCGCTAAACTCAAAAGGTTTGACCAGAAGGAATATATAAATAACATTTTTTTTTTTTATTTTGAAAAATTCATATTCAGAAGTGGTATTGATTTTAAGGGGTTGGGTACTAAATGCTGTATTATACAATATTCTGTTTACAAAATTCTGTATGCGAAATTCTGTATTTAAAAATTCTGTATTATAAAATTCTGTATCTAAAATTATGTATTTTAAAATTCTGTAAAAAATATTCTGTATTGACGAAATTCTGTATTGACAAAAAGTGCGCACTTTTTTATAAAATTCTTTGTATTTCTTATCATTTATTTACAGAATTACGTAAATACAGAATAACTAACCGGTTTTGTTTGCATTTCTTTTTATCTCTGTTTTGTTTTTTACTTCTTTTTAATTGATTTCGTTGAAGTTGTTGTTGTCAGCTGAGCAAGTCAAAAAAACTATACAAAATTTTATTTGAAGAATTGTTCCGAATCGCATCCGAGTACGGCGAAAATCTTCAACCAGAAAGAATTATCAGCGATTTTGAAATGGGACTGATTTGCGTGGCTGCTTTTTCCACTTCAGCCAAATAATCTGGAGAAAAGTTCAAAAAGAAAGGTTTATGATTTTCTGCATTTAATATATCTGCGTAATCTTCATTTACTTTCATTGCTTTTAGACTGGTTAAAAAATATGGAAATTCTGAGAACTTTTCGTTGCAAGTTCGAATGCTGAAAAGCCTAGCTTTTGTTCCTCCCGATGAAATCTCGGAATATTACAACAGTCTTTGTAGTATTTTAGAAGATTATGACATGCTGAGATTCGCAAATTGGTTTGAAAGAAACTACATTGTTAAATTTGATGCACCTCCAAAACATCATCCGTCATTTTGGTCAGTGCGTAGGAATGTAGAAACGAGTCAGTTTCCTAGAACTCAAAATAGTGTAGAAGCTTGCCATCGACGACTTAATGTCATTGTAAGAAAAAAAAATTGCGGTATCTATCAACTTATAGCTAATTTTAATGCAGAGATGATTTATGTGAAATCACAAATATCAAGAGTAGAAAATGGGGAAGTTTTTCCAAAAAAGTTAAGATCAATTAGATCTAACAAACAAACTAAAGGAATAATAAAAAAAGGGTAATTATTTGAAAAGTATCTTTTTTGAAAAGAATAGCAAAAAATATTTGTTTTTAATCTAATTATATACTAATTATATTTTTTCGTACTTGAAAGACTCATTTCTTCTTTTTTGCATACATCTTTATGTACTTATCGTTTGAATTTTTGACTTAAAATTCTCACTTCTTTTTATTTGTATAAATTTCGCTTAAATTAATATCGACTATTTAATAGCAACTCGCTTGGCACATGAAATTATCAAATAAAAAACAGGCTTTTGTCAATACACAATTTTTTCAATACAGAATTTAGTCAATGCAGAATTTTTTTAATACAGAATTTTGTCAGTGCAGAATTTCGCTTTTACAGAACTTTGTAAATACGGAATTTTGGAAATACAGAATTTTGTCACTACAGAATTTCGCGACGTTAGTTTTCAGAATTTTGTACGAAAATAATTTCGAAATACAGCTTTTTGTAGGGATCCCGATTTTAAGCATAAGAAAGGACGACTGGAAACATTTGTTCATATTCATGTTGTGCATATTTCGAAATTCATACCTTTACTCAATTGCGAATAAAAGCGAAACGCGTGCATCGATTTTCATGATCTTTGTCTCATTTTGCTCATAGGTTATGTGGCTTTGCGAAAAAGTAACTAGGCTTGAAACTTATTTCCAGTAGGAAGGTAAATGTATTGTAAGTATATGTGTGAAAGTTCCTAAATAATTTGAAATGCATTTTTTGTACACACCTGCTTTTTTCTCCTCATATTTGCGTATGAATGTATGTATGTATGTATATACACTTTGCACTACCATGTTACCGACGGCGTGCGCTTGAGCTTTAGAAACAAGCGCTTGTTGGACGATTACCAAATGCCGTCGCTTTTCGTTCGATGTTATCACATTATTGAGAGTGTTAGTACGCTTAGTACTTTGAGCATTTCAATTCAAATAGTAGTTTGCACTTGACGAACTTACGAAAGGTAAGCGGCCTATAAAAGCACCTTACCGACGCGGAATACTTTCAAAAAATAAGCTTTACATCTTTATTTTTTCTATGCACAGTTAAAATAAATTTAAAAAATTATATTAATATTTTTTTTTTGATTTTTCAGCTAACAATTGCGAAAAGTGGTGACTTGCATGTACATATTTATATATGTATTAAAAGCTAGCGCATACATAACATATGCGTACATACACATATACAGATTGCATGTATGCATGTATGTATGTATGTGCATGTTCTGTATACAGTTTGTATGTACGAGTATGTATGGCTCTGCTGCTTACGTTGAGGTAGGGTCCGAATTCGTTGAAGCACCGATCGATGAGACATTGCAAATTTTTTCAAACTGCACACATTTCCAACTTTTTATAGTATTATCTTTTGAATAACTGTTAATCGCACTTCATTTTTGAGTTTCTCTTGAACGAATTAAATTTAACTACACTCAAATTTTCATT
This sequence comes from Philophylla caesio, assembly GCA_963971545.1. NCBI lineage: Eukaryota > Metazoa > Arthropoda > Insecta > Diptera > Tephritidae > Philophylla > Philophylla caesio. The sequence goes on along the minus strand of OZ020609.1, from coordinate 70,674,410 downwards.
TCACTTTTTTTGTGTTAATTATTGCCTTATAAGCATACACACCAGCGTCGTAAACGGAGTTTTCACGCTATTTTTTTTTTTATTTTTATTTTTTTGCTTTTATAATTACGTCTGCAAGGCTGAGTTCTTGGGCGGAGAGAGGAGCGCGAAAGCAAACTACATTGTTAAATGAGTTTTTATTTTCCATTTAAATTGGTTTTTTTCTTTCATTTTTTTATACACATTTTTCTACTGTGCCATTGCGCCGCTACTAGCGCTAACGCTGCCTGTACAATAAACGCCGCGTCGAGTGCATTGCTACCGGATGACAAAACGGCCAAGAACTTCAAATTTGCTAACTTACTCCGAAGAGCAGAGCGGTTAAGCGCGACGTTGAAGGTGCGGTACATAGTCAAACTATTTACATACACACATTTGAACATAAATATGTTTGTACATAGCTGCTTACTGCTTCGCTGACTAACTGACTGACGACTACCTCGGCTAGGTGCATAAATCGAGTGGGGTGTTTGAGCACCTATAGCATCCCGCTGTTGACGGCGGTGGCGGCGTTGGTTGCGACAGCGACAACGTCAGTCTTAATGGCGGAATGCGTTCTGTTGGAGAGCAGAAATGATGGCCACACGCCTGTTTGATGGCGGCTGCTGAGCGTTGTGAATATCTTGAGAATATAGTCGTCGCAACAACTGCAATCTATGCAGGCGTACGAAATACAGCGTCGTCGACCGAAGTTCAACACACAAGCGACTTGTGGAAATTGCTATGCGTATATAGATAAAGCAATCGTAAAGCGCTCGAAAACTTAGAGAAATATTAACTCATATGCCGTGCGCGCAACAAACCGTTGTTGGCGCTGAGTGAAATGCATTAAGTGCATTTATAACGGGAGAGCGGGCGACGAACGTTTGTTCAAGTCGTTGCCAATTTTCGCACTATACAAGATTTCGGGTAGTAGCTTTTCTCTCTGCGACACATACGCTCTCAATTTGACTCTCTGTCTCTCTCTCTCTCTCTCTCTCTCTGTGTGTCTCTTGTTTTCTTTTAAATTACGTCTTTCCATTGCGCTCTGATATTCACCCGTCTGCTATTGCAATCGTGACGCGCACCAGCTCCAAACGCCCCCCAAACCTCGCGACTGCAATACGTCGCGCGTTGCTTTGCAAAAATAGAAAATTATAAATAAATTACTATGTATGTACATATGTACATATAAATCGCGAACTCCACAAGATCGTACATTTGCAAACTTTCAGAACGAACATTTATAATTAAACGTATGTACATATGTGTAATGTGATTACTTTTTAGTTTTCGATTAATTAAGAGAAATAAATTCACAAACGCGCTAAACGTTCGACCTCAACGTGCGATTGCGAATGTGAAGCACCAGACGTACTATGTTGGCGTATTGCTGTAGCTACTGTTGGTCGTTGTTGGCCGGTGCGAAAGCCCCGCGCCAACAAATCACAAGAACAGTGGCAATGCCTGCAGCGGCGTCAGTCAGACAACAGCGACGATGCGACGTTGGCGTTATGACGTTGACTTTTTATCAACGTCGCGACGCCGCACTCAAACAGGCGCATTGAACTGCAGCAGCGACAAGCACAGATTCGCACAAATGAAAAAATACATACATAGCTATTAGTGTTTGCATGAAAAATTACAAATAAAAGGAAACGCTTGCACACATATAAATTCATGTACCTACATAGACGCCTACTGATACAGCCACGTACACATTTCCTGCAAAGCGTGTTGGTGTATGTGAACGCGCTGCTTGCATTTTGCAGCTGCCTCCAAAGTAAAAAAACAAACGCCACTTTACTTGGGCTTTTGCATTTTCATGCACACATCTCACACACACTTACATTTTTGCATTTATTTATGTGTGAGTGCAAAAAAAAATTGATAAATTGCTCTGAGTTATTGAGTAAAACATGCTCAACTTTTGAGCTAACCTTGAGTGCAAAAACATTGCATTTGCGCTTGAGTGTGTGTCAAGCCGAGTGCGTCGGCGTTTTACCCCTTCTAATTCATACAACCTGTGTAGTGTATACCTATGCGAGTATATGTCAATTTTTTCTAAACAGATGGACGAATAGTGCAAACTCTTTCGAGCCCGAAGCTCCAGTGGTTGCGAATAATTCGAGAAACGTTAGTGTAAAGAACTAAATTGTAATTTATAATAACACAGAATGTATTTCAAATTAAGATATAGAGCTATAAAAATATCGATGAGTGTTTCGATATTTTCGATAATTTTTCGAAACTATCGATACTTTCGACTGAATTTCACTACATAACGACAACGAAATTTAAATTAAAGCCGGTAAACGGTTGCATTTTTTTACAAATTGGATTAAATAAGGCGATTTATTCGTTTAAAGTTATTATTATTGCAGAGCTATCGCTCTAATGCGGTACATCGTGTATTAGGATTTTTTTTATTAACCCCATTCGTACACAAATAAAAGCACTTAATTAACACTTTCAATGCTTTGGGGACACTATTGCCCCGCCCTATGGAAGTGACTTTTCTCTTGATTCGTTTGATCATCGTTCAATAATTATATTATATTCGTATGTAATGTTTCTTGTCACGATCCTATATAGATAAGTATATATACATATGTATGTATGTATATGAAAGAATAAAACATATCTTAACGTATTATAAGTTAAGGCGTGCCAAGTTAAGATGTAATGAATGTGTGAGCGGTGAGTTAATGTGAGGTGAGATCAAAAATTTTGACTTGTGGCAAGTTTCTTGCATTGTTATGTATGGTAAGTTTTGTCGTGGTGTATTTAGGTGTTTTGAGGGTGTGGTGAGTTAAGATATGGTGAGTTTACGTGTGGTGAATTAAGATCCTGCAGACTAAGGTGCGATGATTCATGCTTCGGCGCTTTAAGATGAATGGGTTAAGGTTTGTTGGGTAAAAGTAAGGTTGGTTTCATCATAACACATCTACACATCATATCACGTCAACTCATCATATCATTTCACACTTTATCAAACAATCATATCACATGTTGTGATGTCATGTTGTGATGTTATGTCATATGACGTCAGAATTTCAAAATACTCGCATTGAAATCTATTTGATTATGAAACATAAAAGGAAAACTGAGAACATTTTCAAAGTCATCGAACTCTTTTTCCCTTTTTAAAAGGGCATTTCGAGACAGTCCCTGAAAGATAATTTTTGTTATGTGTATTCGCGTATTTTACCGGCAAAAAACTTTCACCAGAAAAGATTGCTTTCAGAGTGTTTTTTTTTCGCACGAATACCCGAATGCTGAAGCGGTAAAAACTTATTTTTAATTTATAAGTATGTAAAACAAGACTACCGAGCAGAAGGTTGAAATTAACTGAGCTTCCATGGTATTTTTCTGAAGGAGGACATCAGCAAAAAGGGTTTGGTGAACAAAGTTATTATTCAGCATGTTATTGAAATAATTTAACATTTTTTATTTTAAAAGAAAATTTATTTTATTGTACTCTGCGTATCAGGGTTTATTAAATAATTTATAAATATTTATTCGTCTCGATTTTTTGAAAGTTATTTATAAAACTTCATGTGTCAAAATTATTTCAATGAATATTATTCGTTTATAAAGATATCTAGTTTTTCTAGAAATAAATTGTATAAAGAATTTTTTTATTTTAAAGGTTACGTCGTATTTATGTCACAAATAAAATAATTTGGACATGTACAGCTTTGATGCGCTTACTTAAAAAATTTTACACTTTTCATACTATTTTGTTCACAGTTTAACTAAAATGTTCCCCAGTGGCAGCAATGAGTAAAATATTTGCAACTAGGTACTTTAAAATAAAATAAAATAATTTAAAAAAAATGCGGAAAAATCCAAAAATCGCTCGCTCATAGTTAATTTTTTATAAGCAAAAAATTTTGCAATTTTGTATCTTAAGTCAATTTTTAGCCACATCCTTTACAAACAAAATGGGCCTTAGATTTTTGAATAATAATAACTTTATGCATATGTACATACATATATATATATAAAATAAATAAACTGTCAGCAAAAAAATATATCTCTGTTCTGTCCGCCAGTGTAATTTTATTTTCTTTGGAGGTTTGTGTAGTTGCTTATTCGTGAATTTCGTATCGAAGAAGATAAAATAATGCACAGGGTGTATTAAACGGTTTCCGCCTATAAGTTGGAAAGAAAACCTTTTTTTATTAACGTGTATACCCTGTGGCGGTGTTAAACACCCTGTAGGAAATAAAAGCCTTTAGTACGTAGCAGTCCTTACCAAAGAACGCCTCTATATTCTCTGATTTTTAGCCGGTAAGTAGCGAAGTATAAGAAATTAAAACCTCACAAGATTCGCCATTTTGCATATTTTTAAATGTGCACTGAAACCAATTTCGTCAAGAATTTTCAGGAGTTTTCAGGCCACCTAATTTTTTCTAGTCAAACAACATAAATATTTTTTGTATGTCACTTACTAGTGCATTTATAGTGCACCTTATAAGAGTGAAGAAAAACGCCAAAACCGCCAAAATATAATTCTCAAAAATAAAAACGCTACTTCTACCATTTGTGCTTTGCGTCTTTAAGTTGTGCCACAAACGGAAGGATCTATGCTTTTATGTTGACAAAGTACAGATAAATTTTATAAAACAATGTTGTTCAAATGAAGTCACAAATTTTATGGTCTTCCTTATATGTAATAATTTGGAGTTTCCAAAAATTATCACAGAATTAGAATTTAAAATAGAACGATTACCAAAAGTTTATTTAAAAATATTTTAATACTTTGTTTGTCTCTCCAAAACCACAATAAATAAATGTAATATTCGTTCATACTAATTAAGATCAGAGTGTAATAATTAAATAGTTAATATTAAAAAATAGTTAAATAAACAATAAGTATTGGTTTTGAAGTCGCCTGAAAAGAAACTGACTTTTGAAAAATATTGATTAAAAATTTTTTATTGCATTTCTACAAAAAAAAAAAAACACGCCCCTATAGTTATGTAAATTCTATAATTGGAAGCGCTTTCATGCATACATATATAAATATTTCTGGCTTTGCGCTTTCTTGCACGAGCGCTTTTTTAAATAATCATTAATGCATAGACATTCATATATGTACATATGTATGTACATATATTAGTATATACATAAGTATTTTTTTTATGTACATTTATAAAAAAAAGTTTCGGCTGAGTTTGGTTTTGCTTAAAAAATATCTAATCGTTTAATGAGCTCTAATAACTTTTGAATGGAACCCCAAAGCTAAACGGAGTCTTACATTTTGAATAATCCAATGAACTAAATGAAAAAATAACAATTATTTCTTGATCTTCCCTTTATCGTTCGACATAGTGAAATGTTGAATGTCTTTCGAAAGAAAATTTTTTAAAAGAAACGATTAGTCTTCAAACGAAACTTGATAAGGGATGACGAGACTCGTTACAATACACCTACATATTTATGTATGCATATAAGTATGTAAAACATCGTTAAAATTATTTAAAACAGAAAAAAATCTCTCACAAATCCATCGAATTAAATGTAACGTAACATTAAGTGACGTTCAGATTAACAATCATAATTCAAAAACGCAACAAAATATTTTACTGTCTAACATGATTTATCAATCGAAATATTTACATTCCATTCATTAACAAAAAGTCTTCCCATCATACATATTTGTGAATTTGTTTTTTGAGGAGAATTCAAAATTTAATTTTGTTTAAACATCATAAGAGGAAAGCGGGTTGAAAAATAAGCGATAGTTTTTAACAAACTTCTCGAACTCTTTTATACAAAATTCGAGTGCGAGAAAGGATATGTTTTCTGAAGAAGTCTCCGTATCGTTGTTTGAAAGTTTAACATTTAAAACTTAGAATGTTATGGAGTGAAAAACTAATTAATTATAAGATAAGATTAAAATAATCTAACATTTTATAGAAATTCCGATTAAATAAAGGATATTATTTTCCTGTTCATTTGAATCTATTGTACCATCAGATATTTTGAGACGTTTGATCACAGCTGCGATTTCTCAGATTTTTCACTTACTAGATCTTACAGATCTTTCATTCCCACGTTTTTAATATGTGTCGTATGTGACTGTCATATGATTTCGATTAGCTCGAAAACACATTACCAATCTCAATTAAAAAACTTCGAAACTTTGGTCAATATATACACATACAAACATACAATACAAACCGCTCAACATTGTGGACTGAAAATAATATGAAAAATTATTTTTGTTCTAATTTGATAAACCTTCAAAAGCGAGGGTTTGTTGCTTCATTTGTAAAACGGATTTTTTGTCTGTGTTTACATCTTTCTAATTCATAACAGATCGAATTTTGACAATTTGGTTCCTCTTCCGGCCTCAATAGCGAACAGTAATCTTACCACATAACTGGAACAAAATACTTCTAAACTTCCAACGTTAAATCAATGGATGACTACCATGCTCTGTCGGATATGTCCGAAGGCGCTTAAAGGAATGATTATACGTAGATAGATATCTGGTTGTTCAATCCTTAACAAATATCTAACGCGGATGAGAGTTTTCGGTTTCAACAAAGCAAATAATTACTTTTAAAATTTTTTGAGTATGCAATTTTATAGCGATCTACGAGGTCCAAACTTTTGAAGTAGTTATGGGAAACCCAATGGTTTTAGAGATCGTACAGGGGTTTGATGCAGTCTGCTACGAGGGTTTGATCTACAAGCTTTTGAAAGTTTGACATTATTGTACTTAAATTAAATGGGAAAAACTGCATTCTTTACTCTGAAATTCTAAAAAAAAATTAAAGAACAAATAAATACATGACATTTTTTATTTGGAATTAAAGTTTGATGTCTTGACTATCCAAAAATCAATTGTAGAAATAACTTTTCCCTCATTTCTTATATCATTACAGATCATAGATAAATAAACCTTCAAAAAGTTTATTTATAACTTGAAATTAAGGGAATATTTTAATATATACGGCTAAAATAAACTTTCTGTAGTTAACGGGCAGGTTTTGTTGCGCATATTTCGTTAGTGTTCGTTCAAAAAATCTAGTTTTAGCCTTTAATGAATTTTATTAATAAATATTAAATAGATTGCAAAATTTGTTTTTGCAAAGTAGTTTATGCATGTATGTACATATGTCTATCATTTGAACTAGATAATGAGGTCGTAGCGATACGTGCTAAACCTCGATATACACACCAGAAATGGTAGGAAAAGCTCGGCCAAACACTGACCTACATAGATACATATGTATATAGTGTAAGCGCCAAGTTATTATCAATATAAAGAAGAATTTTCTATTTCTCTTTAAGGCAAATTGAATTTTTGGCTATTATAGTTTTCTTTTTTAGATATTCTTTAATCAGATAAATGATTGATGATCATTTAAATCCTACTATTCAATACTGTAATTTAAAAGTTTTGCAATATTGATAAGATATCATGTGCATATACATACATACATTTCTAAATATAGAAAGCACTGGAATGGCGCAAAAATTTTAATTACTTTCATAAACAATTACCCACGACGTTCATACAATAATTCTAAATGTTGAAATTAGTAGCAGCCGTTTTGTGTTGACGTTTCTCCAACGTCACAGGAATTAAACAACTACTTCAATAGTGAGTATTATGGAAACATTACTATTGGCACACCACCGCAGATCTCGAAGTTCTGTTCGATACGAGTAAGGAAAGCAGCCTCGCAGTACCTTCAATGCGAGTGCGTCCTTGATTTTCCAGCCAACAAATGAGTACTTTTCGGTACCATATACATATGGGAACCTTTCGGGCTATTTAGGTTAGGATACTGTCTCGATTGGCGGTTTGGAGACTTGTAGTGGCTACCAAGTAGCCTTCATACTTCTTTCTCAACAAAAACTACGCTAGCGTATTTGGCTTAGCTTATCAGCAGTTTGCTTTTGACGATGAGGTTCTACAAATTTATAACTTGTACAGTCAAGGGTTGATCGATTCGCCAGTGTTCGCTTTTTACTTGACTCGTAAGAGCACTGGCGATCAGGGCAGTGAACTAACACTAGGTGGCAGCGATCCAAAACATTATGCTGGTGCGCTAACCTATGTTCCAGTTTCGAATGAATCTTACTGAGCAATACAGTTGAGCTGGATGAGCGTTGGCATCAATTTGCCATGTCTGGTCTGCTCTGCTCCGCCCTTATCGATCGACAGTGGCTACAGCTTGGTCGGTGTACCGACTAATATACATATATCAGGCTGTACAAAATTTTATTGGTGCTGAGGTTAACCCTGGTGGACAGTATTACGTTCCGTGCTCGTTAATTGCAGAATTGCTTTCTTTTTCAAATATTATCAATGGCAAGCACTTTGACTTGCTTGGTGAGGTCTGTACGTGTGGACTTTGGTGGTGATACACTGTGTAAAGGATTCTGGTTGCCACTTACATATGTTTATATATTCATTAATTTATTTTTAAGAATTTTCAATAAAAATTCAATTAATTTTCTAACTTAAACCATATATTTACGAGTAAATTCAAGTTTAAAACTTTGTAGAAAACTATAAAAAATGCGACAGATTTTTATATAGGTTTTGAACTTTTTTCACAGAAGTGTTAGAAGAATTAATAAGGACGAAGAAGCAACATTTATTTTTAAATGGAAGAAAGTCGCAACACTCTTAACAAACAAATTTTACAAAATCATCAGTAGTTTCTAGCCTTCACTAGCTTTTACTCAAAAAAATCTAAAACTTTTGAGAAAAAAATTTCCAATTCTTCTATATACAAAAGTTTTTTGATTTTTTTTTTCATTTAATAGCTACTGATATGCACAACAATGTACGAGTACAATTGTAGAAATAATGACGACAATGTTTTTTTCTTCTTTTAATAAAATATTAAATGATAATTAGTTAACATTGTTTGCTACCAATTGGCAGGGAGGTATTTCCTTTTTCTATATACAATAGTATGGCGATAAAAGATTTTTAGAAATCATTTGGCAATTTCTTCTTAAAAATCTACAAAAAATATAGTTTATCAAGTACAATTATTACATTTTTTATTATAACTACTTTCAGAATGTGTTTTTAATACATACATACATATGTATAAAGAAATAATTAAGAGAAAAAAACATTTCTCAATTTTTTTTTTTAATTTCTTTTTTAAGGTTGTTTAACAGGCAGTTTCAAGTATCCGTAAAATGCGAGTTATTACAAATTTTCACAGCCTTTAATTATATTAAGTATTTTCGAATAGGCATCAAATTTCAACTTTTAATTGTTCAGTCAGTTCTTAACTGTATGTAAATTGAGTCGAAATATCATTTCAACCCTGCGCAACTTATTTTGAAACCTATTCCAGAAGCAAATGCCATTGAGCTTTTTGTGTGGTTTTTATTGGGTGTGTCTTTTTTTAAGTGTTTCTTAACAGACAAAATTAGTAGCAAAAAACCCAAAAAAGGCAAAATGGTTGTTGAGTTTTGCTAACCGTTTACTATTTTAATATTATGCATAACAAGTTCTATTTATTTTCCTACTGCTAACTACCAGAAACTTATAGCAAACGTACATATTACGGTCTGTCGCTAATTGAACAGCTGACTTGTTTGTGACCACCAAAAAGTTCGAACATAGAATAATCGAGCATTATGTCAAATGACATGGCGATAACTATTGGATATACAAAGTACCACTTGGTTTGGCGACGTTTTGGCGCAAATCTGATGTCATATAGCAGCAAGAATTAAAATTAACAAGTAAGAAAAGCTAAATTCGGGCGAAACCGATTTTTATATACCCTCGCGATGTATTTTTGTAGGTCGGTGCCCATAATATCATAAAATCCCCGTTTCTTTGTTTCAAATCGCTGCTAGTAATAAGCTTTACTCAATTTGTTCCAATTAATACTAAAAAACGAAGTTTTTTGCATTTTTCAAAATTTCCGTTATATGGAAGGTTGGCGAGGTTATTATCCGATTTTAAAAATTTTTAACAATGATAACAGCGATATTGAGGAAAATATGTCCACCAAATTTTGTGCCGATAACTAACACTGTTATTGAGATACGGAGACTTTTCCATAAGTGGGCGTTGCAACACTCCAAATACAAAATTTCACTCAATTTGCTGAAATTGATACCCAAAAAATGGAGTTTTTGCATTTTTCAAAAACTTACGTTATAGGGGAGGTGGGCGTGGTTATCGACCGATCTTGACCATTTTCAATACCAACCTTCCCTGTCCAAAGAGCGGACGGACGGACGGACAGACAGTCAGGGCTAAATCGATTCCTCTTTTCATTCTGATCATTTTAGTATATATATGTCTATATCTATCTCGATTATTTTTTGCTGTTACAAACAACCGTTATGCGAACAATGTTATAATACCCTTGTGTACAAGTACGCTCGGGCATAAAAATACATACCATACATAGATCTCTTCACCCGAGGCCACGGTCATTGTGGGCGACATTACCGGTAATTTCCGTTTTTTTTTTCGATGTTGCAACATTCATACTTTGACAATAAATGTCGATAATTGCAAGCAGAAAAATTAAGTGGTTCAAATTTCCAAAATCGTACTAGAACATGAAATTTGTATCACATACGGTGATGTTGTGAATCTTGGCTCGGGGTCATTTTTTAATATCCAAATATAGTTTATATTCATTACCTATTTTTTTTGCATTTTTGATTTAATATATTAATTTGATTATAGGAATCCGTAAGCCTTAGGGCCATATCTAATATTGAGGAAAGATTAAATTATTTTTTTCAAGGCAAAGTTAAGCGTTCAACAATTATGGCTTCCAAAAATATAATACATTCGAACTTGATCATGGTTTTTTTAAAGATAATAAGCAGGTCGGTTATAGATAACATAATTTTTATGTTACTACCTTTTATTGATTATTTGTTCAATCTAAAATGTATGTAGATATGTAGGATTGCATTAAAAATCTAAAACAAATGACTCTATAAGTAAACACAAAGGATCTGCCCCCTTTTCCATACTGTGTGCGAAAAAAATGTAGCTAACTCATTAGAAATGTATATAAATTTAACTACATATTTAAATATTTGAATTTTAATTTCTATTGTTTTCCAAAGTTTATAGTCCTTTTTTAATACTCTTGTTTTTTCATGCAAAGGTTTGTATGGTTGGTATTGTCGATAGTATCGTCATTTATTTATTAAACCTATCGATGGTTTTCCGTCGGATTGAAATTCTTGAAACTTCTTTTCCCCACTAACCTTTTTATTTATTTCTTTATTCACTCACTTTAGAGACGGCTTATGCCATACAAAGCATTAATTGAAAATAAGAAACATTGTTTGATAGTGATAACGCTAATTAAACAAAAAAACAAGTAAGACAAGCTAAATTCGTTTGGTATTAGAGTTACTGAAATGATTTAGCCAATAGCTCCCATACAACTGATTGTTCAGATATTTCAAAGTCTTAAAATTTTGCACAAATAATAGCTGTTATGATAACAATTTTAGAAGTGAAAATCATGAATCGGATAAATATAACATATAACTGCCATACAATCAATAGTTCAGATATTGCATTTTTGGCCAAAACTCCTTCATGAAATCAGCTAAAGACTTATATTTACTACTATTGGGACTATTATATTTTTTTTTTGTTCAGTTTGTTATGTTGAACTATTTAATTAATTCAATTTGGTTCACGAACTAAACCTCAAAAGAGCTAGTTAATTGAGCTGAACTAACTAGGTGTGAATTAATCGCCATAGTGAATTGAAAAACCCCACATATGTATGTACATATGTATGTATTTATACCAGAACGCTTTTGGCAATCAATTGACAAATTTAATTTGGATTTATTGAAAATCGCTCCAATATATGAAAATAAAATGAAGAAGAAACTGCAGTTGTGCATAAGTATGTATGTATGTATGTAAATATTTTTATCCTTCACTTTTGCTCCGAGGATAATGTTAAAATTCCTATGACCTCTGCTTTAATAAGAGTTTTTGAATAACACCGTGCTCTCCTATAAATAATCTGCCGTGACGTCATTGTTTAAATGCGCGCGAAAATATATATTGGGACATTTGTATGCATTTCATAAAATTGTGAATGTTCTTAGAGTTTAAAAAGTTAGGTTTTATCTTTGGTTTTAAAATAATTAATATTAAGAGCTCATTTATCGATCAACATACATTTGTATAATTATGTTAACCATATTACTCACGATGGCTTACATTACTCATTATTGACACACAAAGGCATACATGCATGTACATACATGCATGTACATAAATATAAGTACAGTATATCCTGCATAACATTATTGGGTGAAAATAGTTTTTATATGTATTACTTTGAATAAATGAACATAATACATTTTACCTACATACTTATGTATATATACAATATGTATGTATGTATACTCCGTATTCGCATTACAGAGTCAACATTTTATCCACCAAATATTTACATTATTAAAAAAAAAAATGTAACATTTTTTTGCCATATGAATGTTTCAGCTGAAACTCACGATGTAACTAGGTTGCCACATATGTAATTCATTTTTATTAAGTATCAGCTTAACATTAGCCTATGATTTGCTAGATGCTGACACTATCTAACAATCTGATTTCCTGTCAGTTCGAGTAACTATTCTTATAGCAACTGACTTTAGCACTTTAGCATCGGCGAGACTGTTTTTGCCAGCTAATATAAGAAAAAAACTAAGCAATAGCAATTTTAAGAAATCCATCTTTAATTATTTTAGTGACCTATGTATAATACGACATACTGACCATCTATCTATATTTATTAATTTTTGTTTCAAATCCCTATGTAATTGTTTTTTTTTTGAATATTTCTGTAGTTACTAGTTTAATTCGTTAAGTCTACTTAATGTTAATCTTTAAGTAAAAATTATATGATACTAAGTTCTAAAATTGTACAGATTATTTATCTTGTTGTACTATAAAATATCTTATTATCTTTGTGTACTAATGTTTTCCAATAATAAAATGAAAAATGAAATGAAACTGACAGCATTTGACATCAAAACTGACCGAATGAAAACTATGCATTACTAAACGAACCGCTCAGTCCCGCTCTATAATCTCGTACGTGCTTCAATTCATGTCTCTGTGAAGCTCGTACTATACCAAAATGGTAAGCTTCGGTGTTTAATATACTAAAAATGATGCTGAACGACTTAAAACTGTAATCGCGAACTATCGTCCTTCACTTCATGTTAAAGAAGTGACACGAAACCTCGTTTTGTTATCAAATGGATCGGAGGGGTCCTTACCAGTTCTGATGAAATTGGTGGCATTGCTGGAAGTTCAAAAAAAAAAAAAAAAAAAACGGTATTAGTTTTGCGGGGATACCAAGTTCAAAGATTGTGGCATAGTAATAATTATATCAAAAGATCGCCTATATGTAATTAATTATATCAAACAAGTGACAAGTCGCTGCTGATTGTCTCTGGACATTGGAAATTGTTCTCTTTTTGTTTTTGTCTAATTGAAAAGATGTTTGGCCACTACGTTCAATTTACTGTACTTATCTATATAAATTTGTAATGACAGTACAAATATAATAATAGATGTGTCTTGGCGCTTAGGCGCTTAAAAAACATTTTCACTCATTGATAATATTCATAGATACAAAGGTACGTTGATAAGCACCCGAAAATTGAAATACCTGGGGCGCATTAGGTGTCCTCACATCAAATTAGTTAGCAATTAATGCATATTTTGTAAAGTGCCGAACTGTCAAGGTTGAAAATAACCAAAAAGGGGAAAATAAATGCGTAAAGTACTTAACAAAATTTATGTTATTATATTTTAAGATTTTATTGTAGTTTTTATTTAAAAAATTAGAATTTAACATAATTAATGTAGCATCAGTCATAATCAAATAAGCAAACACCAGACAATCATTTTGACAGATAAATGTTGCAATCTGATTGCAAGGTTTTGTGTGGGGGCATTTTAATATCATAACATAATGATTTGTAAGATAGCGTCAGACAAGTACGGTCGTTGCATTAAAGCGAAAATATCCTTTAAGTATTACAGAAATGTGTTATTTCTATCACTTCGACAGTTTATTGCCAGCAATATGTTGGCAATTGATAACTTGATATATTTCAAAACATAAATTGCTTACATCATTCAATTACTGTTTCCATTGGCAATTTGCTTCAAAATTGCAATTGAACGCAATTATAAATTGCGTGTCGAGTTGTGGGGTGACCACCGGTTGATATTGACCAATCTGCCATAAATCGTGCTAGAAAAGAAATAACGAACCAGCTTAAAATTTCAGTCCGACGAGAAAAATATAAAGTATTTGTGAAGGTCTGCAAAACCTTCTGGTCTGGCCCACAGTCTTATTGACCCTCCCTCATTCGAGTATGTGTGCGTATGATGAAAAACTAGTAAAAAAAATTCTATATAAAGCGCACTAACGTCGGGCGTGTAGAATTTATAATTTAATATATTTTACCGCAGTCTGATCAGTGAAAATGTTGAAGTTGGTTGTGGCGTTTTTGTGTTTGGCATTGGTTGCTGATGCGGCACTCGTCCGTATACCGTTAAGTAAGCCCAACAACAAGCAACGTTCCATTAAGAATATTCGCGCCCAAACGGCTGTGTTACGCAGCAAATATGAAAACAGTTTCTTTGTGACATCAGAAAATTTGATGAACTATGTGAACGATGAGTATTATGGAAGCATCACGATTGGCACACCACCACAGAACTTTCTAGTTCTTTTCGATACTGGCTCATCGAACCTTTGGGTACCTGGAGCACCGTGCGCCGCCAACGACACAGCCTGTCAAACTCACAATACCTTCAATGCCAATGCGTCCAGCACATTCAACCATAATGGAGAAGAGTTTGCCATTCGATATGGCTCTGGAAACCTAACGGGCTACTTAGCTGAGGATACTATGGCAATCAGCGGTTTATCCATTAAGAAACAAACTTTTGCTGTGGCAACCTCAGAGCCTGGCAACACTTTCGTCGAATCGGTATTTGATGGTATATTTGGCATGGGTTATCAGCAAATCGCCATCGATGGTGTAGTGCCACCATTCTATAACTTATATATACAAGGACTAATCGATTTGCCAATATTTGGTTTTTATTTGGCACGCAATGGCACATCTCTTCTAGGTGGTGAACTAACACTCGGTGGCATAGATCCAAATCACTTCAATGGTCAACTTACTTACGTACCAGTACAGGCGGAAGGCTATTGGCAATTCAGTGTGGATTCTATCAATTTCGGTGGTGTTAATATATGCCGCAATTGTTCAGCCATAGCTGACACTGGCACCAGTTTGCTCGCTGTACCTACGAATCTCTATACGACTGTACAAGCCGCTATTGGTGCTAACGCCAACATCGATGGTGAATACTTGGTGGAGTGTTCTCAGGTGCAGAGTTTGCCGGATATTTCATTCAGCATAGGCGGTACTAGCTTTACACTTAGCAGTTATCAATATATTGTTGAAGTTCTAGATGATTCTGGTACAATCGTGTGTATGTCAGCTTTCGAGGAAATTGGTTTAAATCTTTGGATTCTCGGCGATGTCTTCCTTGGTCAGTACTATGCGGTCTTCGATTTGGGAAGAAATCAAGTAGGTTTCGCGCCTGCGGCATTATATACAGCAGGAACAACGGTAACAACAGGTGGAGTGTCCGCTTTGAGAGCTACCTGTTTTGGAGTTATGTTATCAATTGTTATTGGAATATTGCAAATGTGGTCAGCAACGAAATTTTAATCGAAATACTCCTTGAAATGTTCTTACGAGTATTAAACGAAAGAATGTATTTGAATTTTTAAGTCGAAACAAAAAAAAATATATAAATTATGGCTGCAAAGCTGTCGATAATCTGACCATCGATAATTTCAATGTTTTTTTTTTTTTTCAAAATAAGGGATCGACTTTTTAACTGTCAAAAAAATTGTATAGCTCTTATTTTATTATCATTCGACACATTTAAACAATTTTCTTAATTATCTTCCTTTTAGATAAAAATGTATGTTCATTTTAGTGATTGGTAATTAATATTAGAAACTTGTGCTGCATTAAACGACAATAACACTCAATAATTATTTGTATGGCTTAAGTCGTCTCGATTTCCTTTTACTAACTTTCTGTGTCAAATCATTAGGGAAATGAATAATATAAATAAATTTTCCATATGAGTGAGTCAACAATTAAACAAATAAATAAGAAATAGTATAGTGGGGTAAAGTAATTCCAAGAATTTGAAACAGACGGAAGACCATCGATAAGTTTAAAAAATAAAAGACGATAAGATCGACAATACCAACGATAGCTTTGCAGTTCTTATCTGAAAAGAAAAAACAACAGCATTAAATAAGGACATTAAAGAATGAAAATTTAAACTGAAAAATTTAAAAAAGTTAATTTTTGATTTATATAATAAATAAATGTTAATAGCTACATTTATATCGCACACAGTTTGAAGAAAGGCGCAGATCCGTTCGGTCTACTTATTGGGTCATTTTTTTAAGATTTTCTATGTACATAAATACGAATATGTAAAAATAATCAATAAAAGACAGTGACATACATACATAAATAAAAACAATGTTATCTATAACCGACCTACTAATTGTCTTACAAACTAGATACATACATATGTATATATTATAATTTTGCGTAACCATATACAAAATGTATTCAAAATTTATCAAAATTCTTTGATAAGAATAACTTACTTATTTTAATAATTGCACAGTTGACGTATGTATATTTCCATACCCTTCATTGCCAACTAGCAACAAAGCTTGCAGTTCATGAATTTGTATACATACATATGTATATGTATGTATGTACATATGTAACTCTTTTATCGTAAAGTCATACCATCGTGGACTATAAATATACCAGTTCGCCATATTTAACACCCAAACTAGCGGGCATGAAATGCATACGAAAATTGATTGCTTGGCAATTATGTGTAACTAACACTTTTAAAATCGCCGATAACGAACTTTTTTCATTGAAATTGTTATTGACAAAATTTTTGTTATTATAAAAATTATAATACTTAGAATTAAGAGGTAATTTTTCAAAGCAATGAAACAAAACTGTTTATTCTCAGCTACATAAAAAATTTAAATTGAAAACTTTCTTCAATTTTTATTTTCAAATTACAGCAATCATGATAAAGTTCGAATGTATGCAAAGTAATTTTCAATACAAAATGTATTAAACTTTTGGAAGCTTTTTTTTGTATTACCTACTAATTATTTTGTGTTTTTTTTTTGTTGAACGCTTAACTTTAACTTGAAATAAATTATTTAAAATCGTTGATTTGGCCTTTTTTGTGTTTAATTTTTATTTGAAAATAATGGTATAATTTTTCAAAGTAAGACATGTAATATTCTAATAGTCCCAAAATATTGCAGGAGAAGGAAATTACGAGTACCAATCCACTGGTGCGCTCTGAGAAATTTAGATTGCACATGTACATGCATTACTAAAATTTAACAAACGTTAGTAAACAAAATAAATTGATTTAATTAAAAAATTAAATTTATTAAAATATAAAATAATCAAAAATGAATATGTAAAAAAAAGAAACAAAAATTTAATAAAATGAAACATATTTTTGCTCCTATGCCGAAATTTGTACCCACAACCTGACTTAACAGCGTTTGTTTTGCGAAAGCTATGAGACTACTACATATATTTTTAATCGCAACGAACTGTCCTAGAGAAAAAAACGTAAACTTATTGAACTGAAAGGTCAAACTAGTAGCATTCAAATTAACTTTTACTCAAATGCTTTTCCCGCATGATGTGATTTTTTTATATACTCGTATGTATATACATACATATTTATATACGTTTCAAAATTCATATGCTGACAATTGTTTATCAGCCGTTACAGTACTGAATGTTTGCTCTATTTGATTGAGTAGTATTGCATATGTACATATTTATTTGATTTATTATTTTATGTTAAAAAAATATTGTTTATTTATAAAAACAGTAAAATAATTATCGACACAATTAAAAACGAACTCAGATTCTACAACGAGAATTTTACTATTTAATAATTTAATTTGCTTTTGTTCTTCATCAAAAAGGTTAGTTAACTTTTTCTAACGGAATAAAATAATAGTAATAAAAAATAAGTAAAGTAATTTCGTTATCCCTTGTCAAGCTTGGTTTTAAGACAAACCGGTTAAACTGAGTTTAAACCATCACTGAAGAACTGTTCCTTAGGCGTTCAAATTGAAAATATTACAGATCAAAAAGTTCAAAGTTTGGTTGAACTTCTCTGAATATTAAAATAAATTAAATTCGGATTTAAAAATAAGATTTCATGAATATGTCAGAATAATGGCCTGTAACTAGTTGGTTTGACAAATTTTGAGCACTTTCTTTTTATGCTATTTTTTTTAAAGAAGTGTGAAAATTTTCTGATAATATTATTTATGTTTGAACTAATGTAATTTAAGTAAATTTTTTTTTTGGAAATTTTAAAAGTTAATTACGTATTTTTTTTAGTACAATATCAGATAGGAGTACCTACTATGCTAATCTACTACTCGAATATTACATATAATAGTACTAAAAGAAAATGTAAATCGACAGCACTGCTCAGTATTCCGACGGTGCTGAAAGCTCCCAATTGGCCATTGAAGCTTTCAAAGTTAAATAAAGCAAGTAACGTAGATTTGCAATATGCAAGCACGCATTATTTTTCATACGTACTGTAATTTCCAAGTGTACGAAGGCGTTGTGACAGCCGTTTATTTTAAAATTTTAGCAAAGCTCACTTTTGTTAAACGAAGGCATCAAAAGGTTTGTGATTTCATAAATTTAAAAACAAACCTCTTTTCCAGCGCTTTATGATTAAATAATAAACTCATACAACACTATATCTAAGTTAATATTCACTTCAAATTCAAAATAAACACATCGAAATTTATATTGCTTATCATAATTTAATGTACATATGTATGTAGGTACATATTTATGTGTGTATAGCAGTGTATCTAGCTGTTGAAAAAGCCAAAAAGTTAATCTAAAGTATCAGGAAAATTAAACATTCATCACAAAATAGTTGTCAGTATACAGTCGAATTCTTAAGCGTTATATTCAAGTTAATAAAAATATTTGAAAGTATGTATCAACAAGAGGACCGTAGAAACCTTTTGAACATTAACAATATTTTTATGTTTTTGCAGAAGATTGCCAGCCATTTAAAAAGAAAAATATAAACAACTATAACTACATTTCAATATGAGTATCAAACCGAATTTATTTCAAGAGATCGGCTCTGATCCCAGTGATAACAGATGTCGCATCGGTCGTTTATTTCTCCCATTGAGGTCAATAAAAATACTTGAGATCAATCTAAATGTCTAAAATTATACATATCGACCCGAAGAACACACAACATCAGGCTCTAAAATAAGAACTTCTCGAAAACGACCCGCACTGCATTTACCAAAGCTTCTTAGAATAACAGCAATATAGGTTAAAAAAGTCTAGGTAGCCGAAAGTAGATGACTAAAGAACTTGGAGAAATGAATTATAACAAAAAATTTACTGAGAGAACCCTGCACGCTGGTAAGAAGTCTAAGGCGTAAGCATATTTGTCGTACCAGTCGACTTCGACCGCAGACAATTTGGGTTACCCACATAGGGTGGCTGCAAATCAGCTAAAGTTGGAAGTCCTTTTAAAGCCGTAAGCTCTCAACGAGTTTTTAGGTCCCCATTGCTCAGGTACCAATATTATTTGCCCAGCAGTCAGATCAAAGCGTTATCGAAAAGCTGGAAGGTATTGCCGATGGTGCGCCTAAGAGGCCCAAGACCTCCAATTCCATCAGCCCACCAAACCCATGCATACCAAGCCATACTTATACATAACATATACATATATTTACATACCAAAGTGACCAGGATTATTAATAATAATAACACAAGTCTGCAAAAAAAAAAATAATTGAGTGCTGTTTTGGTTTTTTTGTTTAATTCTTATGTTTTTGGGTGTGCTGAATCCGAAAATTTTGTTTTCTGGCAATGTAGGTGTCTATGTTAAACAAGTTAGATATCATCTTAAAATAAAATATAAAAGATTAAAAAAATTTTTGTATTTATAATTGCGTAACAAAACTAATTTATTTATGTAAAATACATTAATTAGTAGGCACTAAACACATTTCTTTTTCTCAGTGAGACTCATTGAAACGCTCCATCTTCCCTGTTATCTTTTTTCCATCTCCCTAATATCTTGGTGAAATCGTTCATCTTGCTCTTCACTCACGTCTCCTAAATTTTCTGGAAAGTAGTCGAGGTGGGAATGAAGAAAATGTACTTTTAAACTCATCAAGCAACCTAAAGCTTGAAATGCTTTAAACATTGTTTTGACGATTTGTTTGTAGTTAGGATTTTTTTGTTATTGCCTAATAATTTCTTTATGACCTCTTTAAAGGCAATCCACTCTTCTCTACGAGGATCCGTCATGGCTGTGATGAATAGTGGATCAGCCACAAGCCGTCTAATATCTGGTCCAATGAAAACACCTTCCTTAGACTTTGCCTCCGAGAGGCCTGGAAACTTTCATATTTAGTAGTTGAAGCAATTTCCATCTCTTAGAAGTGACTTTACAAATTGCTTCATGAATCCCAGCAGAACTGCTTTAAGGCTTCTTTTTGAAGAATCTATGAAAATACGTCACTCTGCTGGGTCGTATGAGAACTTGCTGCTTTAATATCATATACTCGCCACAAATATAACCGGTTACAACATGTTAATGTTTGTTAATGCAGCTCACACAGGGTGTTCCTTATTTAGAAATTAATGTTAGGTATGGTAAACATTTAAAAACAGTAATCAAAATAAAATTATACCTATTCTTAATGCCTACAAGTTAGCCCAAAAACCCATTTTTTATAATAAAATTTTGCGTTTTGTAAAATAACCTTACGTTCTGAAATTTTTTGAGTATTTTTTTAGTTTTCAGAACACCTAAATACATCGAAATCAGTTGGAAATATCCAGACAGCATTTTTGTTGCAGACCTGTGTAATTTATAGCTCAGTGTAATATTCAAAAAATTTTATTTTAAACTCTGTAATGGTCGTACATTGCTTTATAGTATTTGGTAACACATTTTAACATTTAAGACCCTAAGATAGACTAAATTTATATGATTCACTTTTTAGCATAAGTAACTTGAAACCATTTTTTTACGATTATCTTTATTGCGCATATTAACGCCATACTTTAAGTTAATGTTAAGGTAATCTGGTAAATTATTATCTATAATATTTTTGACAAATTTCATTGTGTACTAAAAATGCTGTTGTTTAACACTTAGCCAATTAAGGACTGATAGCATATCTCTGATTGGTGTGTCATATCGTCTCCGAAGAATAAATCTCATTGCTTGATTTTGTTGTTTTTGCAGTTTATAAATCTGGCTATCGTTCATTATGAAAAAGCTTTATGAGAAGCTCGACTGTGATTCGAACCTCGAACACAGTGGCATATCGAGTTATAGCACGCACCGCTATGCGACCACAGCGGTCAAAAGTGACCACGCTTACCTTGCATATAAATTTAGTTTCCGTAAATGCGATAAATTCGAAACTTTAATAAGGATTTGATTGTTATAATAAAAAAATTAAAAAAGGCAAAGCACTGGCAATTTTTTCATATGCTATGTATTTATGTACGTATGTATGTGAACCATTTCATTAATCTGCACCAACTTTGGTTCAAATATTGTATTCAAGACCCTTACTCACGCCCGCCTCTATATATACATAGCTAATTTAAGAAAATACAATAAATTCTGGACACTCTCGAGAGAACTTATAAAAAAGATTGTTGCTACGAAAAATTCGATTCCGCACGAATTTAGCCTTTCTTTCTTGTTATTTAATAATTTCAGCAAATAAATTGCAATTTTTCGTTTGCTTGTTTATTTCCTTTGTTTGTGATCTGATCTTTTCCAACTTGCAAGTTCGTGCTGGCAAAATTTCGCAACTTCCCTCATATTGTAATGTCAGTTCGTATACTCGATTTCCCGCATTTTGCTCGTTTTTTTTTATATAAAAACGCTTAAACGAATTCGATAATACTATAAATGTTTTGAGTTGAGATATGTACATACATATATACTGCTGACTTTTACATATTTTTACTTTACAATTTTTTTTGACATTCATCAAAATCTTATTATACTAAGTAATAATGAACAAAGTAGTATATATTTTTAAGTCACAATTTATTATTTATAATATGTGATTATAAGCTAATTTGTTAGATTGATTAATTGTCTATTGAACTTTCCCGTAGTGTTCAACCGGCGAGGTTATCAATAAATACTTGCAAACATACTTATACTACATAAAATTAGTAAACAACGATGAAGCATAAGTATTCGCTTAAACAGCGGCGATATTTCATTGAAAGAATCATTGACTGATAAGCTTGAACGAGAATTATTGATATAAAAAATACATATGTACGTACTAGTATTTATGTACATACATACATACATATAGTAAGTGTTAGTAAATATTTTTACATGTTATCAGCGCATGCAAGTTTGCAAGGAGTAATTCTGTCATCTCATCCAATTAACCAAAAGAAACAAATAAAAAAACAGAAAAGACAACAACTTTTTTAACTTAAAATTTAGGTCGCACGTACATATGTACATACATACATACATATGTTTGGTGTATGTAAATATAATAAATGAGTACGGGTATTAAGTCAAAAATTATCCATTGTTATCTGCCGCAAAAGGGCAATAAGTTTCCAATTACATATCTTTGCGGCAAGGGTCAGTTTCCATGTTCGACATTTAACTTGACAAAAAAGCGCTTAATTGGAAAGTTAATCTGTGTTCAACAAGATCTGAAAAACTGGCCCTTGACAAATGATGCACATATAAATAATATACAAATATACACTTGCCAGAAGTTCATTGACCTCAGATATACATACAGTAAACATTATACCCATTTGCTTCGGCTGAAAAGAACACCAATTATAATTGTAAACGATAATTTACGAGTACAATATAATAAAATTACTCACTTTTACAACATACTTATATACTAAAAGAAATTTCCATGTAGGGAAATTGATTCGCTTCTGGTGTAAATGAAAACATGCATCTTCATTATTTCAGAAATCGTTGTACTTAACCGTACAAACACATTTTATTAATTAAATTTTTCAGACAGAAACTCTACCTCACGTTTTTAAGTAATTTTTTTTATTTTTTTGAAACAATAGAAAATATTCTCTGCTCACGGTTCGGACCTTCGCTAGAGGTGAAATTTTTTTTAGTATTTCTTTGAGTAAAACTTCTCTTAATTTATAACTTGATTCTTCCGTTATCAGAAAACATAATTCTTGGTTACGGCAAACTGAATTTAACGTTAGATAAAATAAGATAACATAACCCAACGCGGTGGTGAGTAGTTAATTTTCTTTGCTGAGTGAGGCATGCAGAGGCGAGGAAAGATAAAGTAAGGTGAGGGGTGGAGAGAAGTGGTGTGATAAGGTGATTTGATAAGTGGATTGACAGGTGGAGAGTTCCAGTGTTGGTAGTTTATACAACAAAATGCAAACCAGCAAAACAAAACGTTACATAACTTGACGTTACGTCACGTAACGTAACGTATCACAATTGTACCTATCGGTTTGTGCATAAATTCACTTTAAATAATACAACACAACATCCGTTTAGGTGTGGTGAGTTCAAATATGGTGAGCAGAATGTGTACTTGTTGCCTTCCTCTACCATATTCGTGTCAACCATATATTTAAATTTTCCGCAAAAATGCCAATTTTGCCGTTTTAAAAAAAATTATTTAGATGCTGTAATGTGGTGAAATCATAAATTTAAAATTTTCATGTAAACACTGTGAACATTAATTTTAAAATAGAAAACTGTTTGAAACAAAAAACATATAACGATTAAATTCGTACTAAAACATTTGAAGCTTGCTTTTCAAACTTTTGCTAAGAGAAAAACTCCTGGCTGCTCTCAATCGCCACTTTTAGTTTTCCTGCAGGGCGCAATGCCGCCAATCAATGTATTTAACAATGTCGTAATAAAACTAAAATTGAAGCCATAAAATTTCATTAGTAGTGGAAGTTTTCTCTTTCCTCTTCAGTCTTTTTCGGAAAATTTTACAAGCAATTACGATTTCCCTTGCTGTTAATGTATCTCTAATTATGCATGAAATTCGTATTAAGCGCGAGTACACGAAGGATATGGCAGCACTGACGGTCCCCTTTAACCTATCAGAGGGCTTGAAAGTTTAGCTGCGTTTTGCTCGAAATTTACATATGCTGCTAACTGCATAGGCTTTTGTGACCTGGAAATGTATTACAGCGAAATAAAAACCCGAAATTACTTTTTATGATTTTGACCATTCGATAAATTTTTTTGTAAATAAATGGATTACAGGGAAAAAATTAAAAAAAGCCATTCGATAAAAATATTTTTGTATGGAATTTGAAATTTTAATATTAACTTAGAACAGGGCTAGCTACAATTAATTGGTATCGCCTTCAACCAAAAAAAAAGTATAAATTTTAGTAATATGTTACAAATATTGTATACTCAAAAGAAAATTGAACTAATTTTTGCAAAAATTTGTACTTCTAATGAAATATTATTATAAAGATTTATTGCAAAAAAAAATAGAAATAAAAGTAAATATATAGAATATTGTCGAATTTTGTCATTCGATTTTGCTGGTTCATTATCAAAATATATCTAATATTTAAAGGAAAAAATAGTGAAACTTGGATAAAGCTGTGTTGCAATTTATAATTACATATATGTATATAAAAGCAAGAATTTTTTTTTAACCATATAAAAAAGCATATCGAACACTTAAACTCAAATAACAAGCCTAGAAAAGTTTCTCAATAATTACAAAATCTGGCATGACCGTAGGTTTTAGGAGATGAATTAATTTGTGTCAAGAAATCGACCCAACAAATTTAATTAAATGGTCACTCTTTACATATACATATAATTAGCAAACTTTGTCATTTTGAATTTGTGTACAAATTATATGACTACCACTGTACCTAGGTACATCTATATTTTATGACAGCAACCATGTATCCGGTCAATAACATTTTGATTGACACTTGCCGGTTCAAATACTAAATATATATTTATTTGCATATTTTCTTGTGTGCACACATTTATACGTCTGTATGTAAATAACGACTCAGTATTTTAACGAATAATTAATTTCACTTGCATAAATGCATAGTATGTACATGTACGAGTACATACATATGTACATACATATCTTCATATGTACATATGAATATACAAATTTCAGTGACCTCCTTAAAATTAATGAGGCTTTTAGGCGTCGAATAAATGATGGCTCGTTCAAAGAATTAACTGAAATAAAAATTAGTTTAAAAAAAAAAAATTATAGCAATATTATCTCTTATAATGCTTATTTCTTGCAGAAAATTTGGATTTAACAATCAGTAGAGCTACGTGTACCTATTAATCGATCGCTTGAAGGTGTTTGGCTCTCAGGTCAAGACATTCTATCTCAGAAACCCGTTGAAAATCTGCCTGTTGCCAGCTATATCTGAAATGCAATTCTCTTTCGCTGAAAAGCTAACGAAAATTTTTTCCCACTTAAGACCTTCCATGTAGTTTAGAACCCTATTACTCAATAATCAATACTTAGATATAATCTATCTATATTTAGGCCTTAACTAGTTGAAATCCTGCTAAGTAGGTTTACGAATTTTCACTCACTACTTCGTTAGCGATTTCATTAAATAAAATCGTTGTCCAACAAGCGCCAAGCATTGCATTACTTTGATCAGAGACACCGACAGCTGGATATTGTGACAGCACCCCTTAATCTTCCGGTTCTATTCTGGTCAACCACATCCAGAGAAGCACCCTACAATGGGACATAGATGGCTCCAGAACTCCCGAAGGTATTGGGGCAGGTATCCATGATCCCAGATCCAACATCTCGGTTCCACTGGGGGCCTACCCAAGCATCTTCCAAGCGGAGGTCTTTGCCATCAACGAATGTGCTGAGATAAACCTGAGAAGGAACTAACACAGTGAGACCATTCTCATTTCAAGCGACAGCCAGGCCGCGCTCAAGGCTCTCTCCTCCTATGAAATAAAATCATCATTGGTCATGGAGTGCTTTGAGAAATTGAACGCCCTGGCGGTGAGGAACCGAATCCAACTCCTCCGGGTACCAGGACATAGAGGGGTTGATGGCAACGAAGAAGCAGATCGCCTAGCTAGGACAGCAGAGCCGAATCTGGCGGTAGGTCCCAGCACTGTGAGAGAGATGCTGAGAGATGAAACTAATAGACTGAGAAACCAACAATGGCGCAATACAGCAGGCCTTAAACAGGCAAAGTCCCTCCTTGGAGGATACCACACGAAAAGGCACAGTCTGCTGATGAGCCTTCCCAAGGATAAACTAAGAATTATGACAGGTATTCAGACAGGTCACTGCAGACCGAAGGGCCACCTACACAAACTAGGGATCTGGTCAAGCGACCTCTGTCGCTTCTGTGACTTAGAAATATAGTGTGTTCCTCCCATTTGTAATCTATCTATATATCTAATCTTCCGGTTTGAGATGTCCCATCCGATGTTAGAGGAACTCAAATTCTCATGAATACACTGCTAACCATCAAAATTTAAATTTAAATTATTTCTTGCGCAAAAGTCTGACGACCATTCAAATTGGGCCCACTTGTAAAAAGTAAGAATTGCACCAAATTCGAATAGGCAATACAGTGACATATTTTTATACTCATATACTACATAAGGTATGTGCATACACTTGTAGCTTGAGTAAAGGTTCATTGGCATTGTGAAATTGAAAGTATGTAGAACCAGAGGAGAAATTGTGAAGAGAAAACTTGGCATATCAATGGACTTAATGCAGCAGGCATTTGCACTTATCTACATAATGCATGTAGACACATAAATACAAATATGCAAATGTATATGTATTCGCTTACCCAGTCAGAAAAGCCGAGTCATGCAAAAAAACCGATTTTTTTTTAAATTTTTGCGATGCCTTCCGCATACGCTTTTAAATAAGAATAATTTATACTTACTTTTTTCCAACCCAATATCATTTTACACCGACGCAGACCGGTTTCCGGAAACGATTGAATGCGATCATCGAATTGCAATGGGGGAGAAGTGAAATAACTTCAGAAAATTAATCACTTTATTTCATTTTTTAGTGTGTTTGACTTTCTGCCAGGAGTTTTCTTGCACATTTGATGACACCTTTACGATACCATAAACACGTAAGTATGTACATGCAAATGCAGACAGTCCATCCGCTTGAAGAAATTAGTCACTTCAATATCAAGGGCGAAACATACCTATGTATATTGTTGATGTGCATAGAAGATATTTCTTATAAGAAATAGACGGGCCAAGGCGAATTCATGGAAGGTGGTATATTCCTATCTGCTGGTTGCTTGTTCTACCTTCGCCTTGCGCGGTGAAAGTGTCAAAATTACTATTCTGTTTACATTTTCCATTTCAATTTACATTCGTCATAGGAAATTCCATTCGTTTGCATAATATTACAAAGCCATTCAATTGAAAATGTTTACTATAAATCCTTAATACATTTGCTTTTTGTGCCAAACTTGGAATTCTGACCATTTGTTTATTTTTGTTTTTCTAAGTTGCTCTGACATTTTCACCGCAAAATAAACAAAATGTTTACTTATATGTACATATGTATGTAGAATATACCACCTTGAATGAATTCGCCTTGGTGCGGACTTTCTTTTATTTTTTTTGGACCTGCCCGGCACGTGTCACACATGAAGTGCATACAAATGGCATTCAAAAACACGCACGTAAATAAAATCAGTGAATCAGGCACCGTCTCCCGCTATATTATTTAGGTAGTTACTATCTAAATTATAATATAACGCTGAACTAAAAACTAATTAAAATATATAAAAATATTAATTATTCACAGTGCAGTTTGCTTAAAATAAAAATAAAATGTTCAATTCAATTTTAATTAATTCATAAGCACTTTTCTGTTGAGGCGCATATTAAAATATTTTAATAAAAAAAAAAAAAATTACAACAGTTAGCAACTCTACGATATGATGAGAATATGTGTAGCTATCATGAACCAAATATCAAAGGTCACCCAGCTCATCAACCGTGTACAAATACCGTGAATTTGAAAAAAAAAGTAGGTGACGTCATTTTTTAATCGGTTCTTTTTCAATTATTCGTTCTTAAATTTTATAAGTTGCATTTGAATTTTGAAGTAGATTTACATTTTTTCAATATTTTATTTTATTTTAGTTCAAATGACATAAGTTAATTAATTAATTTTTTTCATTTATCTTAATTGTGAAACTTTAGTTACATACATACATATGTATTTTATACCTAAATTGTACAGATTTGAAAAACTGCATTCTAAGCTAGAAACAGCAAGAAAAGGCAAAGTTTCTTTATAAAAAGAGCAACAAAAGCCACGCCGATGAATTGTCAGGCAGAGAGTTTGTGGCATCACGTTCACGGAAACAATGTGTTGTCCAAAGATTATTTGGCGAGCTGTGGATTGGATGCTGGCACAAGACACCTTCATTTGATGCCCAAATCTGTCCCAAGTCTCAAACACAGAGTTCTTATAGACAATAAAGGTATATAAAAAAATCTGGCAGGGTTGCAATTTCTCTACTGCGGTTACCTGTTAAATCTGCCTTGGTTTCGTTCATGTGTAGCTTTCGAAATCTTTTCTTGACAATATTGTTAAATATTATGTATTTTCTTGACGTACTTAATTTATTTTCATCATTAACAATATTTATTGATCAAATTATGAAGAAAATGTGGTGGTATTGTGAAATCTTGAAATCGGGTAGCACGACAACTCGTTTGAAAAAGTCTAATAATCGAATAACCGAATCAGAATAATATTCGCTGATTATGTATTATGCAAATAACTAAGTAAAAAACAAACCTGAGTCGATTTCAAAAAAAAAAGTGCGCAAAATGTAAATAAAAAAATTGTGTATGTCGCTAAGTCTATAGAACGTAGACGAGGATCGATATTATTATTTCTGTTAATGCATAAATACACCACTTTTTTAAAGTTATAGCTGTGAACAAAGAGATAATTTGTTTTGCTCTATCTAGTGGGTGTCAATTATTTTTCATACGAAACTTTCCTAGATCTGGCAAATTGAAAATATCTGATCGGTCCAAATATTTCCTTGACTGTGGGCCTCAATCTTTCATCATTTAAACTTTATAAAGAACTTTAAGAAGACATATTCGACGATTGTTGCCATAGATTGCAGGATCGCCCTTCTGGTCAGCAGACTAGCACTTGTCCTAGCATATTCTACAACTTGCTACCTGATCGTCCCCGCCGTACTTGAATAGCTCAACTAGCAAGGTCTTAGCTTCGAGGGCTTGGTTATCGCTAAAACACGGCTCACCACAAATTTTTCGAGTAATCTACGAGTATAACTATTTATCAAAGAATTATGTTATTAAAGTGTTCTCATAATAATTAAAAGCGAGAAAAATATATTTAAGTCTTCAAAGACTTTTGTTATGAGACTTTAATTATTATCAGCGGAATAAACTAGTCTAAGTCTTCAAAGACTTTTGTTTTGAGATTTGAAAAAAAGAGTCCTTTTATAATAATAATGAGTGAGAAAAAAATGTTTAGGTCTTGAAGGACGGGACCAGTTCAAGAATAATTTTGTACTTTTTCGGGATTAGTTTGAGAGCAGTTCGGGAACATATTTGGATTATTTCGGGACTGGTGAGTTATTGTTTTTTTAAGGTAAACCTGTGAATGTCCTAAATTCAAAATATATGAAAGAGCTTTAAATTAAAACAGAATGACTTGGATAATGTGCTGACCTAGTTTCCAACCGGTCACCCAATGGTCTTGAACTAATCCTGAAAGATGCCAAAGATAGTTCGAAACAATTCCCGAAGCAGCTTCGACCTGGTCCATAACTAGTTCCGAACTAGTTCCGAGCTAGTTCCAAACTAATTTGTAATTGTACATTTCTTCAACTTGCAATGTCCGAAAGAGAATTATTTTAGGCAATGTCTTATTTTGGAGAAACAAAAAACGCCCAACAAACGAAAATAACCTGGAAAGGAAAAATGCAAATACATTTGTATGAGTATGTCTACTCAATTGTGTAATTATACATAATTGAGTATTCAAAACATGATAGGTCAATTGAACGTAACCTCATCAAGCAACTAATCATAATTTAATCTGCCACACCTCACACATACATAGATACATATCACGCTTTGTAAATACGAATATGAATATTATGTCAGTTTGTTAATAGTGCAAGAAGTCAATTTGAAAGCAGAAACGGCAAAACACCTAATCAACTTGTCTGAAACGGGTATTCTGAATTATTGAAAACAACTGCGAACGCACAGAGGTATTTACACACTTTTATCAATTGCTATTGTTGTTACCACTGTTGTCGTTATTTACATTTGACTATTGTTTGTTGTTTTCAACCTCTAATTTATGTACTTTAATCGATACGCCGCATTGATAAATAGTTGTAGGTGGAAGTCGCTGCAAGCGGGTAGAGTAAAAAAATAAACACATTCATAGATACGCACATAAATATGTACACTTCTTTTAACAGTTATAGTACAATCACATTTTGAGCAATATATACAATTTATTTTTGTTCCAATTAATTTACAAAAACCATTAAACCCTACATTTTAAACTGTGTTAAACAATTTAACACATTTTTTTTTTAAATTTGGAACTTTGAATAAAATTGGTAGTATGCCGTTTTGCAGCTTATAAAATTTAAGTATGATAAAGTGCAAGTTTCAAGCAAATTACCGTTGATTTTTGACAATTTTTTTCGGACGCTCTATCGCAATTTTTTTTATATAAAAAAGTTGTGGGTTAGCGTTATGTGGAAGAAATTGTAAAGTTGTTGTTGAAAACTTTTAAAAATTTAACAATAATTTTTAGCCACTTAAACCCTGCACGTAACTTAATAGGAATGCATATTTAAAAAAAAACACAATTTTAATTTTTTAAAGTTCGAAATTCTGATGGAATTTTGTTTAATTTTTTAAAGCATTTGTATAAAGTTTAAAATGGGATTAAAGAACTTTTGTTTTTGAATGCAAAAATTAACATGAAATAATAGGAAGAAAAATAAATTGTCCAGATTTTTCAATATGTGGTTGTACTATAATCGTAAAATGCAGTATATGATTACTGTGTACTGTTAGCTATTAACTTTTAAGATTTTTCACAATTCCTTTTCCTTTTTGTACCATACTTTTTTCAATGAATTACTACATTCTCTAGCAAAACAAAATAAGCATTAGTTTAAGCTTTAAAAAATTGGTTACACAATTTTTACAAATCTTCATCAAAGTTGTAGTTTTTTTCTCCGAAGGTTTCGAAAATGTAATTTTGTATACCAATAAATTTTTGTTTAATAATATTTGAGTTTTGAATCTTCTCTGTCGCATTTACTTTCAAAAAACATATTCATGTTTATTTAAAAAAAAAATTGGTTAAAACATTTTAAAATGCGGCGGTAATTTTTAGTGAAGGTTGTAAAAAAAAAAAGTCTTCGGCTAAACAAGTTTAAGAATTAATATTGTACAAAGTTTGAAAATAAATTTTTA
Source organism: Philophylla caesio (assembly GCA_963971545.1). NCBI lineage: Eukaryota > Metazoa > Arthropoda > Insecta > Diptera > Tephritidae > Philophylla > Philophylla caesio. Next base: position 70,642,645 of record OZ020609.1, on the reverse strand, counting down.
TATAGTTATAATTAGAAAGTAAACTACTTATATTTCAAAAATCAAAACACATGAAAGGTAAATAGATTGTCACTTCCTTTACATATAGTATGATACATTTATGTGTAAGTATGCATCAGAGTGATCCAAAAAAAATATATAAAAATTGGGTAGTGTTTTATTACTGCCACCACCTAGAGTTGTTCTATTTTACCCAGTTTTTTTCAATTAAAAATAATTATAAATGAATTAAAGCAATCAAAGTTAAAAAAGGATTTTTAATTTAATAAAATCATAGTTATTACTGCAAATTATTTATTTAACCATTTTTCAATACACATCATTATAAGTAATTCTTTTACAGTGATCCGCTTTGAACGACCACGAAATGTGTATGGTTTCCAAGCAAAAAATGATCCTAATGGAGGAGATCGTTATAAATGATATACCCTAAAGTAAAGTTTTAAAAAGTGCTTATAAAATCAATTGGTTAGTTTTCTTTGAAGCATCCTAAAGAGAAAAAGAAGCTTGCAGATTTTACTCTGCTTTGATAACCTTATTGAAAGGAGCTTAGAAGATAACCAAACGTCTGTGAGACGTATCACGATTTTCTTGGTGTAATTTTATGATAATAACAAATTTTATAAATACTTTTGTACTCACGTGGATTCTTTGAATATTTCCTTATTGTTAAAATGCAGTAATGTTAATTTTTTATTAAAAAAGCAGTAACAATTTTATTCTTTCTTTAAAATAAACAAAAAAAATCAGAATATTATCTAAGAGAAACAGCATTTTTCTTTGAGAACTAAAATTAACATTTTTCTTTTGCTTTTCTTACTTATTTATGAATAAAAATTTAAATATATAAAAATAAAGTAAAGTATTACAAAATTAGGTACATGATTTACACGAGTCTTCTTTATGTTCGCCAAATATAGGCTTATTACATTTGAAGTACGCCATTTTCACAATACCCTTTTTTCTTTGTTTTAGGTTCTTCTCTGTTTTCATTATTGTCTTTCTCGACTTTGTCAGTCAATGCATCTTTTATATTTCGTGTTAAAACCTTACCCAAACAATGAGCCCCCAATCGTTTCTCCATCCAAAGCGAAGTTAATGAGCCAGAAGGGATTTCATATATTCCCTTCGAGTTAGCGGCTTCTGGTTCCGAGACTGCATGTTGTGGTTCACTTCGGGTCATTGCTTTTGATTAAGTAAAATACAAAAAAAAATAAAACCAAAAGAAATTAAATTTGCGCATAGCGTAAAAATCACACAAAAGATAACCATACGTCTCTTGAACGTATACGATAGTCAAATCTCGAAGTACATGGAACTTTCCGCATTAAAAAAACCAACACCGGCAAGCAGAGGTAGACAACTGAGAAAAATGAGAGTAACAATAAAAAAATGAAAACACTCGCGAAAGAGAGAGCTAGCAATTTAAAAAGCATACGTCTCGCAGACGTAGGTTATCAAAGCAGGGTTAAAAAAAATGATTATAAAGTATTATGTACACGTACCATGCCAAAAAAAAAAATTTTGCAATTTCCTATTTAAAATAAATATAACTATTTGAACACTTGGAGCCACCTTCAAAAAGTATTTTATTTAATAAAAAAGCAAACTTTTTAATTTAAAATTTTACTATTTTTTTTATCACGCTCTTTTCTAAATTTTTTCCTTATAATAAAGATTTGAAATTACTCGCAAGAGCGTTAAAATTGCATGTATGTATGTACACATGGATGTATGTTTGCATAGATGTAGTTACATGAATATGCAGGAAATTAATCTAACTTCAAACTAACTTATATTTGCAGTACTTGGCTAGCAATGAATTTCGGGTAAAAACTCTACGGATTCCTTCAAACAAGCTACACTATTTTTTGCAAATGATAATTATTTTTTTCAAGGTATGTATTGTACATACATATATACCCTGTTCGAAAAAAGCAGACAAATGAAACAAACGCAGTTTGCGAATATTTAGTTCTTCGTTTATTTAACCCGGCATAATAAAAGTTGTAATTTTCTTTTTGCTTAGACTCTTTTTCAATATTTTAAAATCGATAATTGCTTACTAAACATTCTAAAATGCGTCATAATAATAATAATTATTATTTGGCGCTTACACTACATAGTTCAGTGTTTGGCCGAGCTTCTCCTACCATTTGTGGTTTGTGTCTTTTTATTGTACCACAAATGGAGGGGCCTACAATTTTGTGCCGACTCCGAAAGGCAGATGTATTAAATTAGAGCTTTTTCATGGCAGAAATACCCTCGGAGGATAGTCATTGCCTGCTAATAGACAGCTAATAGAAAAAAACTTTTTCTATGATTAAGAATTCACTTGCCTTGGCTGATATTCGAACCTCGAACTCACCGGCATATCGAGTTATAGCACGCACTACTATCCACTCGACCACAGCGGCCAAATGCGTCATATGCATATAGAACTTTTGAATTTTTTCTTTATCAATATTAGATAATTTTTTACGAATCTTGAATAAAAACAACTTGTAGTTGGAAAACAAGTACATTATTATTATTATTTCCAACAGGGTATGTATGTATATGTACAATTGTGTATAAGTTTGCTTTTGCATATTGCTTACACATTTTTCTTCTTTTTTTTTTTTAATTTCGAATTTAATTACAACAGAAGCATTCGGTGGCTTTATTTATTTTGGTTTATATGCATTTTACATTTGTTTATATTTATATATACCTATGTATATGTACAAATGATAAGTCTGGCAAAAGTTTGCTGAGTCAAAAGTGTTGATTTGTTTGGCCTTGAAATTTTAACTATAATAATATTTAAAAAAGTTATATGCAGGTAACTTAATATACGTATTCAGCAGAAACCTGCAAGTTTTACGAACAGCTAACTAATTTTTGAACATGAACATTGTTACCTACCTCTTGCATATTAAACAAATCATATTTTTAAAATTTTTACCTGTAAAAATAATGTAAATTCTCAAACAAAATTTTCTTAATTGTCTAAATTGCAAGCAGCGTTTTGTGATCAGCTGTTTTCTTGCTCGCAAATTTCTGATGGCAAACATTTTTCAGCGAAAACCAGCAACTTCCCCTCCAAGTAAGCTGTCAATTATCGTTTTTAATTTTCCCTACTTTGCGGGGTATTTGCGTACTCGAACGCCAAAAGCTAATAATTTGTAATAACAACCAGTTCTCGAACAAGCCAATGCTCACATGCAAGAATTTCATAAAATCCTTCAAAAAAAAATTAGATAATCGGCTAATCAGTCGTGATTAGTCGAATCCAAATATGCGATTAATACAACTTTTGATAATTGCTATGGTATGAACTTTTCCGCTGGTAAAAAGACTAGTTGCTTAAAAGTAAAATGTGTCTTTAGCTAAGATTCAACCAAAATGAGATAGATTTATTTGTAAAGGGTGTTTTTTTAGACATGTTATTTTTAAGAAGAAATAAAACGCATATAATTTAATGCTAAGGCCAAGAAGAACATGCTGTGCTACGCTCGCCGAGTGGACTGTTGTGTTTTTTTTTCATCTTCCTTAAACTATTTTAAAACTAACACAATTTTTGCCTTTCAAATGATTTGTAAAATAAATAAATAGCTTAAAAGTTGTGTGTATCGGATATGTGTATATTAAATTTGAAACAATTGTTTTTTCTCTGCTTGTTGAAGCTTTTCTGTCGGTTATTTTTCATTACGTTTATTCTTTTTCTCCACAACCTTTCAGCACATATTCGCGTCTAAAAATAACTTAATTAAACTTTTAACATTTTTTCAGATTTTTGTATAAAATAATTTCAAATTTACGAGTATATTAAACAGCAAAAGTGAACAGGCGGAATTTTTTTAACAATATTTGCAAAGTTTATCATGTTAAATCTAATTTTCAAATTTCCATGAACAAATTTCACACTTTACGTTCTCAAACGGGCGTATACTGAAAGCGAATATTTATGTACATACATAGGTTCCTTATATGTTGTAGTAGGCAGCCAGCATTACTAGATAAGAATATTTTGGAACTCCCCTCCTATTAATACATCACTCAAAATTTTAAATTAATAAATAAATTTTCATGGAAATGCGAATGTACAAATGTGGCGTAGTTTTATTTATTTTTTTTTATTGTTCTTAAAAGCAGATTCCAGTATTTCATTAAAAATATTGCAAAAACGCGCGATTAATATTTATCACTTATGTATATTGGTAAACAAGAAAACATGAATTTTAAAAATTTACATTTTTTATATTTCAAAAAATGATAACGTAGATAGTGATGAAAACAGACAAAGTTAAATTAATTAATTATACATATTTATTGCTGATTATTATTTTGTTGTGCGTAGACATAACAGACAATACAATTTTTTAGCGTATTTGTAATGACAAGTTGACAAGGTGATCGCTCTCCCCTTGTCACACTTTTAAGTTTTATTTATACTTCTTTGGTTTATTTACCTCTTGGCGAGCAATTAAATTTTTTTGTGTGCCTTCGCTTTTGGTTCTCTCACGAAAATGTTTTAATCTTTTATTGCGTACCATATACATAGCTTATTAAAATGTACAACTTTGAAAATATGTGTATACTCAAAGAGTAGTATGTATTTAAATAATTTTTTTGTATAATGCTTGATGATCAAATCATGTTTCAAGCAATTTTAAAATTTATTTTATTCATATAACGTAGAATAACATACCAAACGTTGAATAACATACACTTATAATAAGCCCCGAAATTTAATAAATTTTGATTCTATATACAGAAGAGTTCGATTAAAAACAAAATTTGCGTTTCTTTATTAATGTAATTAAATATAAGTATCTAAAGTGTCTTGGGACCGGTTTCTAAAAGACTGGTTAAAATTCAACATAATAAACGACCTTAAACGACTCTTATTGCCCGATTAGTGCTTAACCAGTCCTTAAGAAAATAGCTGGTCATTTACAATAAAGTTTACACGATGAAGTTTTCAAGAACAAAAATCATATATCTTCAACATCACTAAAATAGCCATAAGACGTTATAGATTAATTTTAAGTAGTAAAGCATTGCAAAATCCCGCAAAAAGTAATGTAAAAGCAATATAATCAAAAATAATTAGACTACAAAATCAGCGATAATTATCACTTTACAGCGTTCGCTGTTCTAATTTTTGAGGAAGTTGATCCGTATATTTTATGATTCCATTTACGTCCTTATACCTCTTATAAAATAAAATTCTGAGTTTCGGTTGTTTGTTTTTTATTGAATTTATTAGTAAAAATATATACATGTACGAGTATGTAGATACCTCAGCACAGCTATGAATTTTTAAAATTCTATAATTTTATGAAATTACGTTTTCAATGGCCATTAATTATTCACTCGCCTTATCAATCAATTAACGCTAAACAAGCATAAATATTTTCCACAAAATTAGTGTTTATAGTTGCCGCATATTCAAGTTATAGCAATTTATTGATAATTTAATCGGTCCTTATAATGTGTGAAAATGTTGATTAGACGCTGATTACAAAGTGCTTGTTTAATTGTTAATTTTGAATATATGTACATACATATTTAATGCTACATCAGCAAGTGTCCATTCAACTTTGATCGGGGGTTTGATGCTAGACTAAATTTTTTTAAATGTACATTACATATGTATGAACAAGTATTTGTTCACACGTGTACATATTTACATACTAATACATATTTAAATCGCTGGTAAAACCATCACTATATTTACGATTTGCAAAGTTGCCAAGTCATGATAGCTTTTTAAGTCAGATTTGTTTTGAATTGATAATTTTGATAATTATGAATATATGTACATACAATGGTGGTTAAAAAAATAATAAAAGTGATTTTGATTTAAAAAAAATTGGTCGCTATCAAGTTATTAAATTTAAAATATTTTTAAATTAAAATTCAGACAATCCTCTGATAAAAACATTTAAAGCTTATACTTAAAATATTGTGCAGCCTTCACAAAAAAAAGTTTAAATTTAAAACAAGTTTCATAAAAATTTTGAATTTTTTAATCAGAGTTTTTAGAAAATTTTTGGGTATGCAGTTCTTTTAGTAAAGGCGTGGTCGATCGTTTCATATATCACATTCGACCGAAGTTTCCCAGGCTGAAGTCTTTGCTATCCGAGAGATCTGTAAAATTGTTCTATCTTTAAGACGAGGTAGGAAGATCATTGCTATTAAAGCTTAGGTTCTGCATGCATCACCTTCAGTCTCAAGAAAAATGTTGGAGAATACCGTATGGTTGGCGGAAATGCTGTTGTACTGGATTCGATAACGATGCACCGAATAGAAGAACTTGCAGTCGAGGTTATCTCGCGAACAGAAAAGATTCCACTAAGGCTGAGCTACTTGCGGTTTGTTTCGGACTTCAACGCTCAGGTTGACGCATAATTTAATACCCATCAAATGTTCCTCAGCTTATTTAGTTAAATGTACTTCAGAATAGTTGATTGTAATCTAGCAAACGTAAAATGTATTTAATTTTATGTAGTCGCAGTTGTACTTCAAAAATCGTAAACATAACTTGACATTATTTAAATGCACTTCTGAGAACGTAAAATAATTATATTTCAAACTAGTCAATTGTACTTTAGAAACTGCAAATGTAAAACATAATTTAAAGAAAATGTGATAATTACTTCATAAACAACTATAAATGAATTTCAGATGTTAAAGCAGCGCTCTAAAATCCATTTAGCATAACAGTTGAATTATTTCAGTTTCCGATTTTTGCTAAGAATTCACCTCTTTTGAAAACATTATTATTACCAGTAAATATGTGTCTAAAAAATCTGATTGGAATACCGTTTTCGCTTCATGCTATTCTGACAAATCTTGCATTATTCGCGAAACGAAGAATACAATTTATTCAGAACTAAAGTTAACTTATCTGAAGTACATTTAATGAATTTTGAATTATGTACAGCTGCTTAATCCGAAGTAAATTTGACAGTTTCCTAATATACTCTGTTCTCAAATTATAGTACCATCACTCCAAATATTGACAGATTTGAACACATTGTTGTCCTTCTAATTATTTAAAATTATTTTACAAGTAAAATATGGTTCATTGTCTAATAGAAACCATAAAAACCATTTTTTTAAACCATACGTAATATTTATGTAAAAACAGTTTTTAGAATTTTTTTGAGTATGCAGTTTTTTGGTTCATTCAATTTTAGTGGGTGGAAGTGCGAGTTTCAAGTGTCTACAAGTTATCACTGATTTTTGACAATTTTTTTATTTGGCACTTTCCTCCATTCATTGCAAAACTGCGATTATTTTTTATATGAAAGAAAAAAATTGCTTCCCATTTGCATACCCCAAAAAATTTTAAACTATTTTTTAAAGAGGTCGAAATCTTGATTAAATCGAAGATAATCGTTTTCTACATTTTTAATAAAATTTAAAAAATAGTTTTTAAAAGTGTTTGTTCGAAAATTAACGTCTTTTTAAATGAAAAATAATTTTAGATACTTTGAGGATAAATAAATTGTCCAAATGTGTCAATATGAATAAGTGCTATAATTTGTGAACAGAGTGTATATGTATATACCTATGCACATAATATCGTTTCCGAAATAAAATTGATAATCTGAAGTACACTCTATGGACAATTGAAGTACAATTGACTAATTTAAGGTACATTTTGCAGATTTCGCAATCACTTGGAAATAGTTTAGAAAGAAATTGGATGAAATTAACAATAAAATTTTTTCATTCCTTTCCATTTTTTCGATTGTTTTGCTGAGTAAGATTTATTGTTTCAATTGTTATTAGTAGTGAATATAAATTTTATGGAAAAAGCGTTATTTTCAAAAGTTGTATCAACAAGCGGTGGATAAAATGGAATTAAATCAGTCCCAGCCAGGTATTGTAAAATTTTCTATCGCAATTTTTATAAAGGAGGCTATAATAATCAGTGTTTGAAATGTGTTAATGTATTGTTGTTGTCAAATGAATTATTTCAAGCAATCAAAGATAGCAACAGCCACTTTCATACACCGATACATACAATTTATATAAAAGTATGTAAATAGTTTACTATGGATCTTAAAGGCTCAAATATATGTTATGAATAAGTATGTATGCACCTATGTACATATGTATTTCAAAACGTCTTATCAGTCATTGATTAGAATCAAATTTATGAGCTAATCAGACCTCGATTGATTGCAACATTGAAATAATTCGCTAGATAGCGCGATGTTCGTAATACTTAGAAAACCTGCTTTTCAATTTACTTGATATCTATAATTTTTATGTAAAGAGATTGAATCTATGGAGAGAACCTATTGCAAATAACTGGACTCCTAGGTTATACTAATTCCAAACTAGATGCCCTTAGTACAAAACGAAATATTTCGAAATAGAGTTTACAATATATGGAGCTTGAATCTTATAAAAATCATTGCTAGGGAAAGATATATTTAAAAGACAAACCCCTTAATATGCTTCTAACCTTGTAGAAAATCTTAAAATAACTTTTTCAATTTTTTTTTAATTTCAAACTATTTAAGTAGATTTGTGTAGCTATGTATGTATGTTGTATGCTAAGTAATTTCCGTGCTCATTTCAATATAGAATAATAAAATTTATTAATGGATTCGTTTACGACAAAAATTATTGAATCATAGTGGGAGTTTTTCTACCGTTGGGTACTTGTACACAAGGGTATTATAACTTTGTTCGCATAACGGTTGTTTGTAACAGCAAGAAATAATCGAGACAGATATAGACATATACATATATACTAAAATAGTCAGAATGAAAAGAGGAATCGATTTAGCCCTGACTGTCCGTCCGACCGTCTGTCCATGGTTACAATAACTTGAGTAAAAATTTAGATATCTCAATGAAATTTGGTTGTTAATGAAAATGGTCAAGATCGGTCAATAGCCACGCCCACCTCCCATATAACGAAAGTTTTTGAAAAATGCAAACCCTCCGTTTTTTCGGTATCTATTACAGAAAATTGAGTGAAATTTGGTATTTGAGCGATTTTGAACTAAGAAATTAGGTAGGTATTTATGAAATTTTCAAAAATGGGCGTTGCCACATTTCTGTATCTCAATAACGGTGTAAGGTATCGTCCCAAAATTTCGTGGCGTTACCACGCCCACTTAAGAAAAAATGTCTGTATCTCAATAAAGATGTAAGCTATCGTCACAAAATTTGGTGAACATATTGATATCACTTGCATCACCGTCAAAGATTTTTAAAATCGGACCATAACAAAAAACTTTCTTTTTTCAGTGTTTATTGGAAGAAATTGATTAAAGTTTAATACTAGCTGAAAGAAACAAAGAAATGGGGTTTTTATGAAATTATGGACACCGCCCATACAAAAATACATCGCGAGGGTATATAGAAGTCGGTTTCGCCCGAATTTAGTTATTCTTACTTGTTTTTACAATGAACGGTTTTGTTACAATTCATTTCGATACAATATTCTATTTGTTTTAAATTTTCAACCAATTTAACCATTTCATCGGAAATCAAACAATCAGATCTTAAGTGCACACCCAGTATTACACTTTGAACATTAAATAAATATACTCTAATAAATATCTAATACAGATAATCTTCATATTCAATAAAGCTCACTTATGTACAGACAGCTATCGCTTTTTGACTATCTACTAAGGATATACTAACGTTCTATAAATTTTGAAGTGTTACAATTCCATGACAGGTGATAATTTAAACAACTGCTTAACTACATTGTTTCACAATCGACGATAAGAATTTCATAGGCACTTGATACATGAGTACAACTAAGAATTAACATAACGAGTAACATGAAAAAGAAAAATAATTTGAATATATTTGCATAGTTCTTCTAAGTGGTTTGTTATGGAAATACTACATAACGAGTGGTAAAACCGTTTTTAAACTTATTCTCATGGCAGACAGACAAAGTTTATAAGACTCTTTGAGTGGAGTATTACAAAATGTTTACTTTAAACATTGCTGTCGGGAGATAACAAGGCACTTATGTATTACGGGAAAGAAAATAGTACATGAAATTATTTTTTTCATTAATGGTAACGGCCTTATAAATGCCTACTCGCTCCCACAAATTGACCATGTACATTAGAAACTCCAAGCGAAAACATGTACTTCTAGCTTTGCGTTTTTTCACGGAACATCTGGTGTTGTCATTTTTGGATCATCTGTTTTTTTTTTCACGGAAGAGGGTTTTATTGGGCAGTTGTTTGAAAGAATTTTATGATGCATTTTATGAGGCATTCAGACAACGCTTAATTGAGCCAACTATTAATTTTGTTCACTAAAAATACATGCTGAAATTTCGCTAATTGTCTCAATTAGGGATCTGTGTGTATGCCACTTTAGAGCTAACGTTTTTATTGTTCTTATTTCTGGTTATCAACTTGTACATAACTATAAATGATACTTTTTTAACATATTTCGTTAATGAAATCCTTTGAGACCAAAAAAAGTGCATAATGTTCGAAAGTGACATTTACTAATTGCAATTCGAATTTTTCCGTGCAGCAATAATGCACATCGTAATCATCCGACAAATATTGGCAATTTTTTCTTATTTTGAATTTATAATAGTTTTTATTAAAATACTTTTATTTTTTTTTTAAAGTTCTAAATATTAATATTTTAGAATTTTTATTGAGCTCAAGGCCAGTTTATGGAAGATTTTTTGTGAAAAAACAACAACAGCTTTTAATGGTTGAAGTAATAGTACTATTTCGGAAATCACCACATTTCCTCATCAGACTTCTTTTTTGATTATTAAATTAAATTATTTTTAATTTAATTCTCATAACCACTTCTCTCAGGCTTTGAACCCGGGAGCTCGGAGTTGCAGAGCCAGAGCATATTATACAAAATGTGTGTTAGTTGGACAATAATGAATAATAATGGAAACAAAAATATGTAAAAATTTTCTAGGTACATATGGTTTGCGATGTTTGGAAAATATTGTGAAAGAGTCTCCGTTAAAAAATGTCAAAGGTCAGAGATATTTATTATTATGTATACATATGTATATATAGATATATTTTTTTTTTTTTCTTAAAATCTCGAAGTTTTAATAAATTTCTTTTTTTGATATATTTTTGGTTTAATGTTTGAAGATTTGGCTTATAGTCAGACAATTTTGCCAAAACTTTTCGGGGTGTTATATAAATGTGGAAAGCAGTATATAGGCTAACCAAATATTGATAAATTTGGGCAATAGATTTTTTTGTTAGCTTTATGTTTAATAAACATTCAATTAAATTGCATACCAGAAAAACTTTTATTAAGAGAAAAAAATTAACTGTCTTCAGAGTTTTAATACATTGTGTTAAGATATTTTTAGTAGAGGTGTGATGAGTTGAGGTCTGCTGAGTTCTGGTCGGGTAAGCTAAAATTTTGGAAGTTTAGTTGTGGTGAGTTAATTTTTGGTGAGCACAAAAATTTCTGCTTTGCATCATGTTTCCTATCGCACCATTTCCTTCCAGTTCACCATGTTGATTATTCAATAAAATATCGCAGCATTAGGAGTTTCACATGAACATAAGTTTTTGTAAAAAAATTTTTATTAGTCTTCGACTTGCCGTAATTTGTTTTAAATAGATAAAATGAAAACGAACATAGAAGAATTTTAAAACAATACAAGATTCATAATTAAAACAAATTTAGTAATGAAAAACACACATCGATTATTAACGATTTAAAATTATACAAAACATTTTGGCGAAAGTAAGAGAAAAATATAAATACATTGTATACAAAACTAAGTTATGTTTTAGGAAGCCACTTGAATAAAAATTTACCATTTTCCAAATTCGCGGAGTATGCAGCCTTAATGAAATTACAAAACATTTGTCATTCACTGCAATCAGGTGATGTCAACGTTTGTGGTGTTGAGTAATACAGTTGTTAATGAATTTCATAAGCCAACTTATAAATGATTGATTAGATTTATAAACAAATTTAACAGCATGTATATCTACAGATGTTTTTTTTCAAACCACTGGAATCAGTTCACATATAAAACCATATCTACATTAGGGTGTTTCAATTTGCAAGATGAAAAAGTAAAATGTGAAATATTTAAAGACTTCGTTTACACTACGAGCCTTAGTGATATGATAAAAGGCTTAATCAAGTTACACAAATCGTATCACTTTCTTAATTACTAATTATATCATCACACTTTATTGGAAAATAATACTTTGCGTAAATTCTTACATGCATGATAAAAATGAGAAATTTTGTACTGAAAATATACTCAAATAAACACCCAAGTGTAAAAGTCAAAAAACTGCCCAGTCTAACAAAAAATCATTATGTCACAGTGACAGACTTCCAAAAAAAAAGCAACGAAGAAATATCAGTTTATATTGTTAAGCACAAATATATTAGATATCAAAATACATACATACATATGTACATAAATACTTTTTTTTTTCTCCCAAATTGTATCCATATCTTGATAGCAAACACAACGGGTAATCCAGAAGAACAACCAAAACGCTTACTTATGTTTGTATTTACGTCTGTATGTACATATGTATGTATGTTAACTTTTATCAGACACGCGCCGAGCACGAAGCGATCACCCACAGCCAATTCCATTTTGGTCAACTCATCATCATCAGCCGCATAAACGAAAACCTAACCGGCAACTGATGATTGCTCATGGAATGATTACTATATATGTATGGTATGTACATATGTATGTATGTACACATTTATATTTTTATAAATCCTCCACACAAAAATTTCATACTTAAAGATGATTATGGAACTTAAACAGAGCGTCAGACCGCTCCAAAAATCGATCTTATTCGGTTTAGTGGTTTGAGCCAATAATAAGCTTGAACCGCAGCAGGAACAGTTTTATGTTTATCAACGATTCGATATGGTTCAAAGGTGTTTTATTACATAAGTACCTACATACATACTTATGTAAGTATTAAAGCTGCGATTATGGGTCGGTAGTGTATAGTGAATAAAAGATTTTCTTTTATAAAAATACAAAGATTTTAATTCGAACATATGTATGTCTCTACTTGTGTTCAATGAATTAATCCATTTGAAATCCAACAGCCGATCGGAGGAATTTTTGTAATAACATACACCCAATTTTCGTGCTTGAATTTGGAATTTAAAAAAAAATTCAAATATCTTTTCGTGCGTAAACCGGATCTTCGGTTATTGCAGCCACTTTTTATTCGAACGGTTATAACTCGGCCAAAAATGCAAGGAGTTGATTGTTTTTTATTTTTTTAGCCTTGCTTAAATAAAGAATTGAAATTGAAAAAAATAAATGTTTCAATGTTTTTTTTTTTTTTAATTTTCGACACATATTTTTTCTATGATTTGTTTCTAAGAAAGTGTGATATGTGAACAAGATAATATCTTAGTGTCAACATGCTAAATTTATTTCTAATTATTTACGAGTTTTAAGGTCGATTAGTTTATTGAAAAAATTATAAGGAAAAAACAACAATGCTCAAAGCGGTAGAAGTTATAACTAAATTTAATTTTTCTGCTAACTATCGCGTGACGAGCTTTTAGAAAAATTCTAGGCCAGCAGTTTTGTATCCCAATCAGTCTTAGTGAAATAAAATGTATGTTTCCAGTGACTTTTGTATTTTCTTCTTTGGAATAAAATGCGCAACACCATCGATTAAAGGAATTTTCAAAAATCATTGGTCTATTAAAGCCACTTGAAATTTGCGTTTGAATTTAAAATGTATTTATGCTCGCGGTCTTCATGTGGAACATGAATACTTCCTCTCAGTCAGATAAATTGAACCAGGACTTTCGATCAACAATTTTTTATATCACTCAGTTCTAGCTTCGCTCCGGTATAATAGTTTCATTCTCATTTCCAAAATAAGAAGCAAATAATTGTATGTATTTATTTATGTGGCTGCTGTCGAGTCGTTAACGGTGCGTGCTATAACTCGATATGCCGGTGAGTTCGAGGTTCGAGTCTCAGTCAGGGCAAGTAAAAAAATTATTTTTGCCATAAAAAAAGCTTCTCATAAAATACAAAGTCGGCACAAAACTGTCAGTCCTTCCATTTGTGGTACAATAAAAAGACGCAAACCACAAATGGTAAGAGAAGCTCGGCCAAACACTGAACTATGTAGTGTGAGCGCCAAATTATTATTATTATTATGTTTGTAAAACCATACAAAAATATGGCAGAAATACTCGGAGGTTTGCCATTGCCTGATTTAGATTTTACTTGCCTTAGCTGAGGTTCGGTCCCAGAACTTACCGGCATGTCGAGTTACAGCACGCACCGCTACACACTCGGAACGGTTATTTATTTATTAAATGATTGACTACCAAAGAGGAATTAATAAAAAGAAAGTAATGCCGAGTATTTTTGGGTGTTTACAAATGTAGAAAACTTTAAAACTACATAATTTTGCGTTAATTCATTCACTTCGTTTTTTTTTTGTTTAAAAACTGATACATATTTTATACGCTTTACAAATATACATATAATATACATATTATTTGCAAAGGCTTTTTAAAAGAAGAATTAAAATAAAAATAAATTAAAGCATACAGCAAAAACATTTATGTATTAATTTTTACCTGTAGTTATGTATTTCTACCCACTAAATACTTGATGTGACTTTTGGGTGTATTCGCGAATTTAAAACCATCAGAAGACACAATTTCATAATGTTCTGCCATTCTCTTTGACACGTTATCTTGCCGTCTTCCAAAGCATCAAGCTCTTCCTATAAAATTTAAGCAATGGCATTGTCTTCTTTTAGTTTATGTACGACATAGTTCTTTATTAATTTCTTTTACGTTATTTTAAAATTGCCTAGTTTGACAGCTTGGTGACGTCAGCAACACAATCCTTTGTTTACAAAATCAACAAGTTAATTCAATTGTGATTTGTGTGAAAATGTTTCTCTTTTTGAATAAAATGTTATTTACGCATAAAAATAAATAAAAGTTTTGAATTTATTTGCTTAAAGCAAAAATACGATTCTCAGAGGTGCAGCAGCCAAAGTTTTGGTGGACTTCTTTCGCCGATATGGGCGCCGACAACTATGAACATTCATTCAATGTATGCAGAAAATCTTATTCAATTCAATATGGATGAATAGCTTTGTCATATTACTTTGCATAAAGTGCTATTAAAAGTGCAAGGATTCAGTGTACGTTCAGTACGAAGTTGTATACTCGTATTTCTCGTGCTCGCTGCTTTACTGCACAATATTAAATTTAAAGTGCATATTAATTTTAATAAACGTGCAATAAAATTAAAACATATGTATATAACTATTTTCTGCTGCATGCAATGATTTTTCAAATTCATTCCTTTTCTTCACAAAATACGTTGTTTTGTGAAACGGCTGAGTGCTAATGTTATTAAAATTTTTATTGTACGCTTTAAGTTTTGTTGAATAACTTAAAAATGTCACAAAAGACGATAGTAGTATTTCTCTTATTGCTCTTGTATATAATCTAGCTCATAATCGCAGCTTTAAGGCCGAAGATATGTATGTATATGTATTTTAAAATTTGCTCTAAAATACCAAAGCGTAAGGTTTTTAATTTTTTTTGATAGTTTTTTTGTTAATGTTTTTCGCTTTACTTTTTCCAGCTCCAACACAAAAAAAATTAAAATAAAAATGGTTCGATCATAGTCTAGTTAGAAATACACAAATACCGTTGGTCCGGTTCAGAACCGGTTTGCAGTCCTGATATGAAATGAAAATAAAAACGCAAATCGATTGTTTCAGCTTTTAAAAAATATTTAGTATGTATATATGTATGTATATAAAAAGATAATCTGCATACGTACTATGTATGTACGAGTAAGTATGCAAGTGTTTAAATGTTAAGAAGCGGACAGTATTGCTTGGAAACGGAAAAATCTAGTTTTGTCAGAGCAAGTTTTTTTTTCTTTTTAACCCAATTCAAATCGAGTTCTTATCAGTTGCTACTGGCCATGTTAGTAAGCAGCAAGCTACTCAGTTTTAAAATGTTAATAGCGATATGTATTTGAAAAATGCCGATTATAAAAATTGGAATGTGACTACTTCAGAGTTCTTTTATTTTATTATACACTTAAAAGATTAGTTTATCATAAAACCAAATCTATAAAAGTGCCTGTTTAATCGCTCGTTCACTTTAATAATAAACAAATTTTTATATATGTAGAAAAAATTGCGTTTTCAGGCACTTAAGTCTTGCATAAGTCTGTATACTTAAAAACTTTTTTTTTAGTTAGAAATTAAATTTTCTACAGCATTTGCATTTGAATTAAAAAATAATGGAAATTAGATGAAAGCAAAATATGTAAAAACTACTTAAAGCATATGCACTTTTTGAAAATTTTCTACTTGTTTAAGATCTTAGGAAATCGTTAAATTCCACAAAAATATTATATTGTGCTATCTTGTCAAAAAAATATATTCCAACGAAACCCCTTTTATTGATTTTCCAACACTCACGTTGACAAGTTTTGACTTCTTTTTTATTCTACTACTTGATTTTGGATATTTTTTTTGATCAGTTTATTCGCTTACACTCGGTTTCATAAGCACTTAAAATCAAAAAATTATTATTTCTTCTCTGTAAGTTTTCGTATAGAAGATTATTAAACCATTTTTGTTTTTCATTGATTTCGTAAAACTGAATTTCGTGGCTTTAGCTAAACTAAATACCAAATTTTTAATAATTCTTCAAAATTTTCATCTTCAAAAAATAGAATGTTCGAAGTACGCAGGTTTGCAATCCATTCAATTCTAGTATATATAAAATTGTTAATGTTTCAAGCTGCTCAGAATTTCCGTTAATTTTAGACATACTTTTTCAAGCACTCTTCAGCAATTTGTTTCATGAAAAAATTTCGGGAATTTTTTATTTAAAGGAACAAAAAACGCTGCTGACTTAAATACATTTTAAAAGTCTTTATGAATTCTTAAAAATAAGTTCATATAGAGTTCATATGAACTAACATATCGGTGGTCACAAGGAATAACAGCCAAACAAGATTTTAAGTAATTTTAAAATACCACTTTAAATGTCAATTAATTAAATAAAATGCCTAACTCAAGACTTTATATGTTTATATTTATTTATTTAATTTAGATAATTCAATGGTAGTTTCTCTAAATACATATATATATTTTTAATAAACATAATTACATAGTTCACTGTCTCACTTATTCTTCTATATATATTACTTACTAAATCAAGTTTAGTTGTCATTCCTTGTAGCCACAGATATGTTAGTTGACTTAACTCCAGCAATTTGATTCCTGCTGAAGCTTTTTTTTAATTTTCTTATAGTTTAGGTTAATCTCCAGTTTTACTTACTCGAAAAGGCTCATCGCAAGAGACCACTTATATTTAATTTTTCCAAAAAAAAATGTTGAAAATTTAGAGAGAGGTAAGTCCTAAGACCAGTGGGTATATTCTGCCCTCAGTTCCTTACAGCACTTCACATATCCTCAGGGCTTTCACAAATAGTATGATAGATCCTGGGGTTGGAGAGTGTATGTGCTCATCTCTTAGCCAAAGTTGTCTAAGGCACCCTGTCCCTTCCTTGCGCAGCGGCCTCACACTTCGAGAGTAGGTGTGATGGGGTCTCCCTGACTAGAACACAGAAGAGACATAGGTCACTAGACAAGATCCCCATCTTATGTATGTGTTCCTTTAGCCTGTTTAGGACATTTTGTTCGACTTATTACTCTCTTTCCTGAGCGTTTCCCTCACGATGTTTGGTTCTACCGCAAGAAAAGGCTCTGGAACTTAAGGGACTGAGGCAGCCGCCATCCTGGTATCTACAAGAGTTAAATGCTATTATTTTCAGCCAGGGCATTCAGCTTTTCAATATGTACTTATACGAGTATGTACATTTAGTTATACATTTGCTGCGACAACGGAAATTTTTCTCAGTTGCAGAGCACTTCATTTGTCAAGAAAAATCAAGATATGTACACCCTCCAAATGTTTCAAGATAACCTTGATATTGTTATTGTTGTTTTATATATATGTATATGTATATGCATATGGATGAAATAATCGATAAAGTTCATTTTGTTTTGCTTTAAGCAATCAACGAGATTTCTGACTAGCTTAAGCCAAGCTTTCTATTCATGTACAAATCTAAGTGCATAAGAACGAGTAAGCACCTATGTATGTACATAAGAGTATGTGTATACATATATGCAACGTATGTATATACCTCAACGTATGTACATACATACATATGTATAGGGAACATTAAGTGCCTGTTTTTAAAAAACAATTAGAGTGTTCAAAAATCATTATATTTTCCATTAAGATATAAATATTTTTTTCAGTATTTATCATGAAAAAAACTAACCCTTTTTTTAAATTATGCATTCCAAATCACAAAATACTCGCAAAAAAAAATTAGGACAAGTTAATTTAACCGCAAATAAGTTATTATTCCAAATTAGTGAACAAATAAATTGTGTCTAAATTAAAGGCGACTCGTAATAAAACAAAAATGAAAACGAAACAAATTTTTCAACGTGAAATTTTAAAACAAGCTCGTACATAGAAATATAAACAGAGAACATAAATATATTTTTAAAGTGTCTAACCATGCATGTGTATCTAAATGTGTACATACATAAGTATGTACATATGTATTTATTTCTTAAAATTTTCCATTTATATGTATGTATATTTTAATTGTTGCAAACAATCCCGACCTAGCACAGCATTAAGTATGTATGTGCAAAACATGTTTTAGTAAACAGCTGTTTTGGTTTTTACTAACACACACACACACACACATACTCGTATATGTACAATATAAGCCCTGCACTCAATTGTACAAGTTTTTAATTCAACTACTTACCATCGCAGTACAACTAGTCACCACTCTATTCAATGACTTCAACTACTGCGGTAATGGCTAATAAGTGTAGGAGTGTAAGAAAGGAGGTAAGTTTTGTCAAATAAAAAAATATATTTTGATATTTATTTTCATTTTTCAGCTAAGTATTATCAAGGCTTTGTAAACATAACTAAATATCAAAAATTATAGATTACAACAACACGCCTTTCCGCGAAATTTGACATATCTTAAGAAAAGTAAACAAAGAAGTTAAAGGGAAAGTAATACGAAGTGATGCCGATTTTTAGCAGAAACTTGTTTTAATTTCGGAAAATTGTTGAAACATAAATTGAAGACAGCGGTTTAATTAATATGTTACCAAAAATCCATAAAGAAATCGGTTGTGTTAACCATTTTATAGAATTTAAGTTTGTTTATTTTTCTGGAGAATTTTTAAAATGAAAATAACGGTACCCGGGATTGCGCCATCTCTGGTTCGCTACATCGTGATCAAGTTAATGAAGAGTTTTATAAATTTGAAATTACAAATGCGTACCGTTTTGACATTAATTCTTACAAACTCCATTCAACTTTAAAAAATGATATGTTCTCTTCAAGAATTTGTATACGAGTACACATGTGTATGTCCTCTGGTTATATTTCTTTTAACGCATGACTTGAATATTATCACTAAATCTTAGTACGCATAAAAGCGTTTTGACAGCTATCGAAACAACAGAAAATGCCAAATATCACTTTACTATCGCGATACGACCGCTTTATCGAGCAGGCTTTTGATAGTTCTTCCTGGTATAAAAAAATGGTGTTAGGAATTGGCAAAACTAAATGGTCTTAGCAATTTTTTATGGACTTTCATGTGTCGGTATAAACGGTCCGGTGAGTTCCATAATAATAACAGCCACCATTAATACCGAACTTGTGTTTCAATATCATCAGTACAAATCTACGCACTGTCGGAATAGTCTCTAGCTAAGGTTGTATTATGTTTCTAGTTCGTGTTGCCACGACGGGGTTTCGCTACACGTATGTAGCATACATATTTATTGTATTAATGTAGTAAGTACATATGTATATGTATGCAAATAAATGTATACCTAAGTGTTCATTCGGACACGCGCAAATTTTTAAATTTTCCGCTTTTTTATGTGATTGTACAGGCACAGATGATTCTTTGAACTACATAATTACATACATACTAACACATAAGTATATAATTTTTTTTTGCAAACATATTGCTAATTAAAAATACGGATGTCGTTTGTAGCACAACTTAATTTTCCATTCGAGTGAAAGTGAAATACAATTTATTTCTAAAAGTTGTGGATTAAATGTGTTATTTTCATTAGCCAGAGTAAATTTTCTTTTGCCTATAATTGCAAAGGCATTTAAAGTTTCCGAATACTTGTTTGTAACTCGGAAAAAGTTGTAATGAAAACTGAAATGAACTTATCAGATTTGAATCCTCTCGAACCTGCAATAGCTGAAACATTAGCTGAACTGATTTCGCGGACTTGGTAATTTATCATTCAAAGATTGTAAAGATTTTGGAGCGACTTGGTGGTTGTTATAAATTAAGATATATAGTACTAGCTACTTTAGACAAAATGGGACAAGTGATAATAAAACCAACCTAGGGTTGGCACTGTGAACTGGTCATAATACTAATAGCCGCACTCTATAGTGAATTGGATTATACGAATAGATCTTACTAAGGCAACCAATTTCAAGGCTAGATAATGTGCTAAAATGATGGAGTATTTTTAATTGAACAGATGCGAAAGACCAAGTGAACAAAGACCTGGCGCCAGCTAGCAAGTTATATGGAACGCTGGAGTGCTATGTTGAGCTCCGCGAAAATCGCTTGGAGAAAATTAAATAAGTAAGTAAGTATGTATAGTACATATATCTTCTGCATCACTCAAAATCGGGACGCGAACAAAGTCTCATAAAAATCAGAATTTTGTAAAACTGAAATTGGTTCGATACATAAGGGAAGTATCAAAAGAAGCAATCATTGTGATGAAAAATTCTTATCACTTGTAGGTAAATATATATTTGCATACATAAATTTACCAGTAACAGAAAATATTATAAGCATATACTTATATTAAAATTTTTATCATCAAATATGGCGGGGACTCAGCGAAAGGATTAAGCGCAATTAGCAGCGTACTTATTTTGCTATTTTTGTTGTAAGAGTGCATAAGTAAGCCAATGCGAGTACGCGAGTAGGCATACTTGCAAACAACATGAAATTTTAAACTAGTGTTATCTTTTATACTATTTACGTAATAAACCATAATAATCCTTCTTCTTAAAAAAGTATCGTCGCTAATCAAAACTACACTCATCGACAAAAATGAACTTTTAAATCGCCGCAAGCACTTTTTGTTTTTTTTTTTAATTTATATTTTCTCTCTCTAAAGTGGAAATCAGTGGGCTACTATGTTGATCGATTCGAAAAGAAATTGGTTAAATTCCATTTTTTGTTATATGCTAGCAAAAAATACAAAAATTTCGAATTCGAGCAAATTTTCTTTTTGATTCGAGTTTCATAGTAGCCCCAGAGGTGTAGAAAAAAAATGTGCCTACCATATTTTTTTGGCGAGGGTGTTGCTCCATATAAAAATATATTTTTTTCTTATAACATTTATATATACATACATATGTACATATACATATGTATGTGTACCTACATATAAAGGCCAATTCGAAAAAAAATTTCACAAATCTAAAAATACTAAAATTTACAGTGCTACAAAACTTTGCTCTAAAAATTTGCTAAAACTTTGTAGAAAAAGGTTTGAAAATTTGATGAAATTAGTTTATTTATTATAAATTTGGTATACAGTTTTGACTTCGGTTTATATGTTAATGTTTGAGAATAAACTGTATTTAAAAACTGTACTATTTATTTATATATTTTTAAAAATTTTTAACAGTTTTGTGTTTGGTTCAGCGATATTTTTTTTATTTTTGTATTTTACTTTTCAATATTGAAAGAACGATAATTTTTAAATACGAATATATAATTTATACTTATATATGTATATATGCATTATCACTCACATTAGTATGAACAGGCATTGAAAAAAAATATTTACATACACACAAATATACCTAAAAATAGTTTGTTTACTGTGCCGCTTGTGGAAAGAAATGCAAATTGAATTTATTTTGCACGCGCTGTAAATACTGTTGGCAAGAAACCAAACAAACTAACAACAAAGTAAGAAACATCAACTTACTTTATTTTTTTTCAATTCATTTGTGAATGTGGGTAGGACTGGTTTTTATTTTTATTGCATTATTATGATATTTTTATACAAGTTTTGTTATGTACATATAAATATATACATATATGTATGTATATTTGTTTTTTTTGAACAAAAGGCAAGCACATTTTAAACAAAACAAATTCCAACTTATGCACTTATACAAAATAAAGTGATATTTTACGCACTTATTCTGCACATAAATCGAAGTAAATACATACATTTTTAGCAAATCGAAAATGGTACTACATATGTATATACCCCATTTCATATCTTGAATTAACAAGTCCTTTATTAAATAATTTATTTTATTTTTCAATTAAAATATAGAGAATTTTTTAACAGCAGCCATATATGTAAATCGACGCAACGAACTTTGTGTTGTAAGAAAATCAACAAACTTTCGTTAAAAGTAAAATTTTTTTATATATTTTTTTCGATATTTTATTTTAGTATGCCGTTTTTACTTTGTTTAGATTTAGTAAAATATTGTGCAAGTTGCATGTGACTTGATTTTTGACAATTTTTTCTCTGGTATGATGTTCGAAAATTCCACATAACAAAATCTTGGTCATGTAATAAATGGAAAAAATTGCGAAGGAACGTTAGTAAAACGATTTGTGTAAATTTATATGTCGGTAACTTGTAGCCACTTGAAACTTGCACTTAGCAAAAATTTATTATTCTACAACACATGCATACTCAAAAAAGGTGTACTTTAAAAAAAAGTTTGTTGAATTAATACTACTTGAATTTCAATACTTCTTTGTCTGCAATTTATTTTTACCTGAATTGAAAAATAATAAAAATTTTATAAATACGTTGTCAATTTACATATTTTGTTGCATTACAAATATGAAATGAATGCCTCTTTTTCGTTGCTAATGCAATTGCAAATTTCATACTTACCTGTTGTACGCTGCTATTTTTCATTTTAATTGATATCTGCTAAAGCGTATATCCACATTTACATACATTCGAATACATATGAATATGTGGCTATGTGAGAAATATGTGGGCAGTTATTTATGTATGGCAAGAACGGTTTGTAGAACACCATATTTCTTAAATATATACGTTGACTTCAGATAAAAAATCGACATCATTTTAATAGATTCTAACTTCAAGAGCAAACAAAATTCTTAATCGGAAAGCATTTGAATCTAATTTAATAACGGATTTGTTGTTTAATTATTGAAAAATAAGGGATTAAGTCGACTTAATAGCTTTTTGTAAATTTGTTTAAACCATTCTATCCATAATTTAAAAACTTCTGTATGTTGTTAAGGTGTACAAATGCCACAAGGGTAAAATTATAAATTTCCATTACCTTCTTTGATTAAAACGCTAATTGATTTTGATAAATTTTTTTGTATATTTTTTAACTATTATCTTCTTCTGTTCGTATCAGCTTGCTTAACTTAAACTATTTATTATAACATTTACAGAAAATTTTTACAGCAATTTGTTTTTTATTCTTTGTATTGTACTTTTTTGTTCATGCTATAGAAGTATTTAAACATTTTTGGCAATTTCAGAATGAGTTGGTTGGTTTTTGAGTTTCCAACAATTTGATAATTTTAATTCAATATATGTATATATGTAATTTCATTGTTCAAAGAATCCACAGTATAATGCACCCGCGGGTAAATGTCGCCTACTTGCTGTGCTAAAAAGAGTTATATCATAAATTGTTTGATAAAAGTACATACATATGTTTTTCTAACTTTTACTTTTGTCGTTCTTATTTTTGAATGTCATAAGATAATTACAAAAACTACTTGAGAAATAGAAAAAGCAAAAATGTGTATATAATACAGTGACTATATTAAGATGAATGCGTTTATAAAAATATAATAAAAGTTTACATTCTTAGCATATACCAAAAAAAAATTATAAAATTTCAAATGCATAAAAATATTTAAGCTTTTTTGCCCGCCCCTTAAGAAACTAACTAAATCGAAATTACAGTATCGAAAGAATAATAATTTATTTCTACAAACTTTTGCTTTTTCATCTAATTTCAAATTATTACTTTCACGTCATATTTATAAGAGAGAAATTTGGAATACGCTCAACTTTAACAACTTTGTTAATTACATGGCTTTTGTGTATCTACTACATTGATTTTAGTATTTTTTTTTCAACAAGTTCTTATTTTTTTTACATTTTATTCGTTTATGTTGTGCGCCATTTAATGTGCATGCATCTAGATATGTATGTACGAATGTATACATGTGCAAAGGTATTTTAAGTTGCTATATATTTCTTCACCCACAATGCGTCTCTGTTGTGATTTTTGCCGTCAACATTCTTCTAGCAGCCCTCTCTCTCTCACTAACACCCGCTTGCTTACTCTCCTCTCTATTCTAATTTATTCATCGAGCAAGCAGGTTCTTACTAGAGCATTACAAACAGCATAAGGATCGCAATTTGAACTTGGACGACGATCTTCGAAATAACCTTTACCCGCAGTGGCTACGCCGCGTGGAATGCGCACGCTGGTACCACGATTAGCAACGCCCCAAGAGAACTTATCAATGCTTGAGGTTTCCAAACGGCCCACCAAACGACGAACATTGTCTTTGCCTTCATTGGGATCGTAGGCGCGTATATGACGTTCTTGATGTTTGCTCAGCTTTTGTATGGCCTCCTCGATGGCTTTCATGCCACCATCAGCACGCATTGCCTTGGTGGAGAAATTGTGATGTGCACCAGCGCCATTCCATTGTCCATCGACGGGTTTCGGATCGAATGTGACGACAATACCGTATTCTTCAGCGATACGTTTTAGAATGTATCGTGAAACCCAGATATCATCACCGGCTTTGAGACCGATGCTAGGGCCGACTTGGTATTCCCATTGTGCTGGCATTACCTCAGCATTTGTGCCGGCAAAGTCGATGCCAGCATACAAGCAGGCGATGGCGTGTGCTTCAACTAAGTCGCGTGCATAAACTCGATCAGCACCAACGCCACAGTAATAGGGTCCTTGCGGGGCGGGAAAGCCACCCTCTGGCCAACCGTATGGACGTCCATCTACATCAAGCAATGTATACTCCTGTTCTATACCAAACCATGGTTCTTGATCTCTGACCTTTTCTATGGCCTCTTGAAAGGCTGCACGTTTATTGGATGGCGTGGGATTTCCATCGGCTGTGTAAGTATCACACATCACAATGACATCGTTCTTGCCTGGCTTGAATGGATCCCGATATATGGCACGTGGTATGAGAGTGGTGTCGGAGTTTTTACCGGTAGCTTGATAGGTTGAACTACCATCATACTGCCAGTTGGGTAGATCCGCCACAGAGTAAGGTACTTTATTCAAAACACGATCCTTCAAACGAATATTCTCGCCAGTGCCATCGATCCAGAGGTAAGTGGCTTGAACGCGATCACTTGGTATTTCAAGGTTGCGATAACGGTCCAACACCGTCTTACTAAGCGCTGCATTCGGCGAATTCTTAAGGAGATGTGCCTGGCGAACAGAGGTCAAATTAAGGTTGCGGAATTGCGTTGTCAGTTGGGAAGTAGCGGATAGCTCCTTGCTGATAAATAGACCGGCACAACGTAAAGCCATTTTACTGTTTTACTTTAATTCTGCGCTGAATTGTTAAGGAAAATTTTGAATAACTTTATATACTTTTTATTCGTTTCACACGAGTCGAAGGACGTAGAAGGGCGTTCAAGGATGTGATGGCAGTGGAGGATGCTGGCGCACGAGTTACTTAAAATCTCACAAGTGCGCTATACTAAACTTGAAAAATGTCCGAAAGTGGTAGATTTGTGCGTGACACTTACAACACTTTGTATGCATTTATTTATTTGGTATTGGCTTTGGCTTCCTACTTTTTATTTTAGTTAAACAAACACTTTTCAATTTTAACTTAAAAGCTCAATGACACTTTTAGTAATGCAATTATTTTTCCTGTCACACTTTTTATGGTTGGTTGTGCGCATACACACACCAAAAACAAAAGCAATTGTTGGTATTAAACTCGGACCTTTTGACTTTCGAACACCCGTTTTCTTTGAAGTCTGAACAATGTCTGACTGCGTACAGAGCGAACCACTCACTTTTCAGGTCTCTGTGGTAGCGATTTTCTTTATCACATTTTCAGCGTTCGACCTCGCCGCATTCGGTGTTTATCCCACGAGTGGTATATGTATGTATGTATGCATGTATGTAGTTAGGAAGAGAGTCATTAGCCTGCATGATTGTGTAGAAGAGCTTCGAAAGATTTGGAAATACATATGTATACAGCCGAGCAAGTGAGTAAATGTGGACGGAACTCTCAACCATCCTCGTTAGTGAGGGCGTTCACATAAATATACATGCACACAAAGCTTATATGCAAAGCATACATGCTTATGGATACGTTTATAGTATACATACAAATGTACGTTAAGGAGGGTCAGATTGTTCGGAGTTAAATGCGTCACAATTCACACAGTTTTTAGTGAAAAGGTTTTTTCACTAAAGTACCCTTTCCTTGCGACAATTACATAAAGTAAATATAGCTTTGTGGTACTACGGTTCTTCACTAATTTTTGCGAAAACTTTTAAGTCAGCAGTTCATTAAAGATGTACTTAATCGCATTACTTTTTATATATTGACAGTATTACTTTGTTCAAATTAACATTTTTTTTATTAAACTAATATAAATTATTAAAAACACAGCTTTATCGGCGTAAGTTCGAAAAATGTTAAGAACCAATTTCTGCATTTTTTCATGAAGAATGTTAGAAATGTTAGACAGGTGGGTATGTTTATGAGTGCACAACATCGGTGCTTATGAAGAAGGACGTGCTCTCAAACATTGACGACGAAAGAACGCATGCACATGAACAATGTTTCAATTCAAAAATCCTCCAAATTCGTATAAATAGTAAGTTTCGTGTGAATGGAGAATATTAAAAAAATAAATTGTTAAATTTATTGCTAAAAGAACGACAGTAATTTATTAATTAAAAACGTTTTTTAAAAAGAAAAAAATCACCCTACAGTTTCACTTCAAACTGGCTTGCTGAAAGTGTACTTATGATATTGCAGTTTCGAGTAAAGGTTTAATTAGTGAAATGTTTAAATTATTGCTTATACAATTTTTTTTGCAATGGGATAACTTTTACTTTCGGGGTCAACGATTCAACTTAAAAAAACGCAGTAGTTTTCATTGAGAAAAAGTGAATAATTTGCATAAATTAAATAATCAACCACACCTTTCGAATCACAGATTTTTATAAGATTTTGTGGAAAAAATATTTTGCCATTATATGTATGTATATATGTATGTTGTGTATTAAGTATATAAATATATAAAAATATTATATTATGAATTTAAGTATGTAAAGATACATGCATATGTTTATAATTTTTTTCCACATCGCTTCTAGCAGGTTTGAGTTCTATATTAAACCCTTAAAAAAAATTCCAAAAAAAACCTGCATCTAGTTTTTTTCATATATTAATCGCGAAATGTCAGTACAAAGTAAAGTACATGTAATAATAAACATGTAAAAATTTAAAAATGTTTGATTCCAAAGATGTTGCGTAAGTTATGCTGGAAGCCCGGTGTAAAAATAAAAGACTGAATTTAACGTCTTAATGTTTCAGATTTCCAACAAATGATAATGTTAAGGGGCTACATATATACATTTGTGTTGGTCAAAAAAATCGAAATTTTTTTAGTTGCACTTTTATTTAGTATATCCTTTTGAGTTTATTTCCTCCAAATTACAGAAAAAGATCTGAGCACTAGAGCGACAGTTACAGCTGTCAACAGCGCGCTCCTCCCGAATGCCCTCAAGTACGTGCAAAACTTTAATTGCGATTATCCCAATCTGATGTTTTTCAAAAAGTCCCCTACTGTTTTATTTTTTAGCAGACTACTTAAAAACTGCAATATCTCATACTTGAAAGAAGGAATTTTTATTTGAAAAAAAAAAGTGTTAAAATGCTTATTTCGCTAAATCCTTCGTTCATGTACGGCGTTATGATATAAAATAAAGAAAACTGTAATTTTTTTTTATTGCAGATGATCCATTGCCTACTTATCATGCTCAACGCAATGCATGACTTTAAATTTGGAATCCGAATCTGTGGCGAGGGTTGCCGAAAAAATCGACCCACCCTAATGTATGCGTACATTCATACTACGTATATATGTATGAACACATAGCAACTTGCTGGCATGGCCGATTGTTTGGCTGAACGAGGTTTTGAAGAAGGAAGTCGCGTTTATCAAATATTTTTATAAAAAAAAGACACAAACACTTTCTATAGACACAGATAATGTCCATATAATCAACACGAAAAATTCTTTGTCTTTTGTATGTTGTGTCCGTGCGTATAATAATAAACATATTTTTATATATGTATTCTTGTTGTTATTATTCTGTGGAAAATGCAGAGTTTTTAAACGACAACAACATTTCGCTCACAACATATGTATGTACATATGTAGAAACAAAAAATCATAAACATAATATAAACATATGGCACAGTTGTGGACAATTTATTAGCAACGATATGGGGAAGTCATAGATATTCTTATTACAAGAAAGGGATTTAAGGGTATTAAAGGGCGAAATAAGATTGTGTCATATGCCAAACAAACTCAATTGGACATTTAAAAATTTATATCCGATAGAAGCAGTATAGTTCAATCTATAACAGAAACAGTTTACATCCAAGTTTCAAAGCTTGTGAAAAATTTATAAAAATAAATTTAAAAAAAATAGAATACTAAAACTGAATATGCCTCAGCTACATTTCTCAAAATTTGCTTCTAAAAACTTGTGATGACATTTCTTTTAAAGTATGTATGTATGTACATATTTATATTTTAAAGGAAATTTATAAAATTTAACATAAGGTGTAAATATCATTTTGAATTTTGACCATAACTACATATGTATGCGTATGTATGTACATAAGTATTTATATAAACAAAATACAGATAACAAACGATGTTCGGAGAATTTATTTTTTGATTGGCTTCATTGTTTGGCTATTTATTTTGATTACAGATGTATTACATACGAGTACGTACATTGTAAAAATATACATATGTATATATAAATATGAATGTAAATGTACGTACATATGTGATAACAAAATACAAGCATAAATATGTATGTACAAAAGTGTGTATGCTCCTAAATATACGAGATTATGTATAAGAGTTTCAACTCATTTTATAAACACTAAATGCAATACTCAGTTGTTTTGGCTTTTGTGAGTCTTCTTTTAAAATGCAGCACATCTGTTTTTGTTTTGGTTACAAAGTCCAAAAGTGCCTTAGCGTCAGCGTTGCTATACAATTCGCTTTCTATGCCCAGACGGTATTCCACCGTTGCTGGTTGGTGAATGTGTTTGCCCTCTTTGTGCAGCTTCCGTGAAAAATAAATTAATAGAGAATGACTCTTTTAAGGTATTTCTCTCTACAGAAATTTACACTATACATATGTATGTATGCATGTATATGTACATGATGGAATAATGAAAGGTGTTGTACGTTGTGACAGCGCCAGTTTGAACGCCCTTAGCTCAATGTTGTATTTTGGAAGTACTAGAGAAACGGGAATAAAAGAAGGCCGTTCTTAGAAAAAAGTACAAATGATTGAAGATATTTACATAAAATTTAACCACAATGATTGGAATATTATAAATTTTATATGGAAACTGACAAAAAAAATTAATAACATAATTTGTATTTAAACAGTACGAATTTTTAGTGTTTTTGGATGTCAAATTAAAAAAGACAAACTTCTTCGATAATGATTATTCTTCAGAAAATAATGTAAAATGTTCAAATATGACGCAAATGCATTCAAACCGTACCAACAACATAACAATGTTTGTACAGCGATTAACTTTTTTTCGGAAAAGTTTATCCACATTAATATAATTTATTGTTTCATGAAGAAAGTGAAGGTATTCCATGGTTATAAGCATAAAACACTGAAGGCGGGATTTTAAGGAAAGAAATACTAATTGATAACTGAAAAACCATAAATATACAGGTCCATGGAGTTCCTTCAGCCTTTATGGTATAATTATTAGAATACAACATCCAAAGGTTAAATTGAATATAAAATTAGCTTGTTCCAAAGACGAGCGGAGAAAACGAAAAATTGACGTTGACGAGACGATCGAGTCGGTTGAAGGCGGAAGAGAAATAGGAGTACGTCTATGACGATGATTTTATGGAGAACTATTTTTGATACCTTATCAAAAACGGACATTAGAATACAACATACATAGGTTAAATATATTTTTGATACTCTATCAAAAAACGGATATTTTTTTTCTTGCCACTAAAATATTGTATTGGAAATGCCAATAAAATTGTTTATCCCGTCTTCCGAAATGAACCCCATAGCTTTATTCCGCCTAATGATTTAACAAATAATGTTTCATTATACAAATACTTGACAATTTTTACAAAAACTTATTCAAATTCTCGCTTTTAGAAAACTAATTATCAACAAATGAGAAAAATTATCCAAAATGTCAAAACAATCGATAATACATATTATAAGTTCCACATGAAAAACTTAATTTTCTGCTACAATTCAACATTTTTTTTGTACAAAACTGGTAACCAAATTTTGCAAAGGAGCAACACAGTTTCTAAGGGCGTTCAAGATGGCTGATTTAGAGCGAGAAGTTGCCAACGTACAACACCTTTCATTATTGCATCATGGTATATGTATATGCATATGACATAAAAATACAAACATGAGTTTGTTTTCGATTTTTTTTCGTATGGTTCCAGTGCGCATGGCATATATGTATGTATACACTGTGGTGCATAACTATAACCGAGCCTAAGTAGAAACAGTGTTTTTTAATAAAAACAAAAAGACATGTTTGTATGCGTATAATTAAAATACTAACTTATAAAAATTCAAAAATGTAAGACAACGAATTTAAACAAACTGCAGTATACACCACAAAATTAGTTTTAAAACCTAACTAAATATTTACTTAATAATGAAATTGACAATTATTAAAACATTTATTATGCCACTTGACAAATAACAAAGATTTATAATGTTTTATAATAATTTTTAATATATAATAGTTTAGTTTTTTTTTTCTATGTTTTTCGGTTCATGAACAAATTGGGTCAAACTGACTCAAAAACAGTGTGAAAATTATTCTGGGCGAATGGTTAAAGAATCACAAAATAATAATTTCTTTAATTTTAATAAAAACTGTAACTGGCTCTTTAATTTTAGATGTTTTTCTTGAATATGAAAAAACTGATAGCTAAATTAACTAAAATATACATTAAATTAAACGAAATTAAGAATTATCTGCGTTTGCCGATACAAAAAAATGTATTTCGCTACACTATCAGATCAATATACCTCCATAGATATGGTAGGTTATACATGCATACTTTTATGTAAGTACATATTTATGTAATTTCTCAAATCACTTCGAAAATCTAGAAAAAAATACTTTTCCGCAAACAAAAAAATTTTAAAATTTACGTAAACTTTTTAATTGAACTAAAACTTTACATGAAGTTAAATTAAACATTAAACAGCTTATTATGGATTAATAAATATTATTACTAACTTTTCTAAAGATTCGAAATATATACATATAATTTTGTTTGTAATAACTTCATTCTTACAGGATTTCTTAGAAAAAAATAAACGAAGCCGGTCATAGTTTTGCACGAAAGTGTATATCTATTGTTAACAGACATGAATAGGTTTTTTAACAGAGCTTTTTTGTTAAAGCTATCATATTTACACATTCATGCAATATTAAGCTTTTAACAGTTGTATTCAAATAGGAAATGCCCGCAATTATAGAATTGCAAACGCTATTGAACTTTTCTGATGAAAAAATATATCGTTGTTAAAATGTAGAAGGGCCTTAACTGTGACATTTTGCAAAATATTGTTTGTAACATTTTCAATTAGCTTATTGTAATATAATAAAATAAAATAATAATCTAAAACATTTAAGTGTATTAGCCTTTTTAAAGACCTTTTATATGGAGTATTTGGTGTTTTCTTCGTTTTGTTTTAAATGAAAAAGGCTAGTTGGCGCCTTTATACAAATGCAACGAAGAAATTTAATCCTTTACTATTGCAAGAAAAATATTAGTAAAATGTCTGGCTCTATAGTTTTTCATTTAAAGCTTTAAATATAATCAAATCGCCGGGTGAAATTCGTCGCAATATTTGGACCTAGAACCGTAGCGTAATTCGTTAAATTGTATAAGGAGCGATGCTTTCTAATTTCTTCGATTATACATACATATATGTATGTATTCAGTTTTTTCTTTTTCCATTATATTTATCGGTAAATAATTTTCAATGCATTTTTAATTTTTTCATTTACAATATATTCTTTGTTTACATTTCTCACAAACAGTTGACGTCGTCGCCCGGCGGCAGCGCCAAAATTAAAATTAAATCTATCGTCGACAAGTGGTTTTCTGCTCCCTTTATCTGTAAGTAACTGAGAAATGCCAAGGACTTATTGTTCGGACTATGACTATTTTTACTGAAAAATTTTTCCGTATTTGCTTTACCATTTTTCTTTTATCACGCGAAGTACTCAACATTTACTACGTTTTCAGCCCAGATAGAAGTATTGAAGCGACTGCGCTGTTAAGACGTTATTTTTTTATGGAAAGAATAACAACAGCAGTTAAACAAAAACACAAGGTCTTTCCATAGAAATGAGGATGGAAAAAATAGCTGCATAACTTTTCCAACATTCAGTTAAAAATCATAGTTAATCTTTATACTCAAATCGCGAAACGAAAAAAAAAAAATGCCAAATGAACTTAAGCAATCTACCTAAATGTAAAAGGAACAAACTGAAGCACACAAGAATATACCTACCTGTCCCTTGCGAAGGGACTTACTTACATACATATGTATTTACGTGAATGTAATCAACGATGTTGGAATATAAATATATTTGTGCATATTTATATACGAGCCAGTGGTAAATCCAGGTGGGGTTGAGGGGTTCGATCCCTCACCTACGCAAATTAATTAATATTACCTATTTTTAATTTAATGGCATCGATTAAATTTCTGCTGATTTATCAATTTTCAATGACTTTGAACAATCAAAAAAAAAACTGTGCATGCAAGCTCAGCAGGTAGTTCAATTCATCTGGTATTGTCAAAAATTAAACGCCATCCTGTTAAAACTTGCAGAATTTTTCAAATTTAAAATATGAATTTTTCTACTTCCTATGTTTTTATATAGACAAACTGATAATGAACATGGCTATAATGATAATGGATAGGAATTGTAAATTTTTTCCAAAACAGCAATAAATAAAGTAATTTTAACTTTTAACTGCATAATCCCAGCTAAATTTATTGTTTTCTTCTTTGACAAGGGATGACGGAATATCGTTCCAACAAATATCACCAACTAAGTTTGTTTAAGAAAACCATTTTTGTCATATTTTATTTTAATATTTTTGCCGTCATACATCAGTATTTTGCCTTATGTGCGGCACAACGATTTATGTGATCCATATGGTTAAGTTAACACATACAACTTTCTTAGCACCTCTCTCGCAAAACGCTGGCTACGCCACTTATACGAGAAGAGTAGTAACAACCAGAACGAAAAAAAATGACATAAAAAATGTCATACAATTTCAAAAGTAATGACGGAAACTCGTTTCAAAACACATCACTTTGTACGTACTACTACGTTGAAAGCAATAATCTTAAAAGTAAAATAAAATATTTCCATAGTTTTTTTTAACAGAATTGAAATTAATATGAGAATTGGATACAAATTTATATTTTTCTAAAAAAATTTCTTTTATCTCATATCACAACTTTTTATGTGCCACACTTATTTTAATTTGAGTACTACAAATTTACCTTTTTGTTTTTAAAATTAACCCATTATTTTTATTTTTCATATCAGTGGTAGAAAATATTCTTGTTTTGTATCCTTTTAGTGCTAAATAATGATAAAATTTAAGAAATTTATATGTTTGAAATCAAAAAATAGACCAACGCGAAACTAAAATATTTTGTAAATTATACCAACGAATGCGTGCACTGAACTTATTTCAATAAACAAATTCTTGAAATATTACAGCATATAAGTTTGCAATTGTCGCTAAGCCACAACAGTTTACGACATTTGTTTCGTTTTGTCAACTAAATATGTACATAATTTAGTTGCCTCACTTTGTGCTATATGTCGTACAAGTTTTTTGACTAAGCTTCAATTTAATTTTTGAGGATAATTTTGAAATAATAATTTACAACTCACAAATTGATAATTTTTTAATATATTGGTTTTTTAATATAATAATATATATATTAGTTTAATAAAACTGCTTAAAATTTCATCATATTTCTGTAAAAATGTATAAATATATGAACAATAAATTAAAATTCTTCATATGGAGTTTGGAAGGACTATATTTCCTTAAAATTTTGAATGAAGATTGAAAAGATTTAGATCATCGATTCGATAGCGAATAGTCTAAAAATTGTAATGTAGCTTTTTCCACGAAAAAATAAGTTAACTTCTTTAACAGAATTCTTGAAAGTAAGCTAAAGGATGTGTACTTTATATGATACAAATTTAGGTGAAGGGTTAAAAAAGTACATATGTATGTACATGGAGTTTAATTAAATTAACTGGTTTAAGAATATTTTAATTTTATTGTTCGTCAATTCCAACGCGCTATTAACGTTTCTTCAAACCATCTTTATAAAATTTAACCGGACCAAAATTTATTGCGTTTAAAATGATTTGCCTCAACAGATTTTAACACGCCAGAAAAAAATTAAAACACTTTGCAGAAAAGCGTTCTCTTATCAAATCGTATTAAATTAATCTAGAAAAATTTATTGATGGCGAAATCATTTTATATGTACATATGTATGTATGTACATATTTTAAAACCACTAAGAGTAATACACAAAGGGGCCCCAAAGTCTCATCTTTAATAATGAATGTGAAAATGGGACCAGCCTGTTCAAGAATTATACCTTATCTTGATTTTTTTCGGATTTTCCGACAGGGTGGAAATTTCTCACGAACGAAAACGACACGAAGATGACACAACGCCGAAACCGGTATGCCACAAAACCAAATTTGAAAAAGAATGACGGAAAACGAAAGCGAAAGCGAAACGGAACATTCCATATCCCTTCGTTATGAATTCGAAATCCAATTAATTTAGAAAAAAAAATTTAAGAAAAGAATGTATGAGAACGTGTTTCTCTCTTGTTACTTCGGTTTTCATTCATTTGTTTGTACCTAT
This sequence comes from Philophylla caesio, assembly GCA_963971545.1. Lineage (NCBI taxonomy): Eukaryota > Metazoa > Arthropoda > Insecta > Diptera > Tephritidae > Philophylla > Philophylla caesio. Next base: position 70,607,215 of record OZ020609.1, on the reverse strand, counting down.
TTTGAATGCATTTCCTACATTAAAAAACAAAGGTTGGTTATGGGTTCGCTCTCAGTACAAGTATTACATAAGTACGTACATATGTACATATGTATATTATATAGCTGAAGACCTTTTCGAAAGTTCGCCACTATGTTAATTGGTAGTTATGAATTGAAAGATTCCAAAACAAAAATTCCAGCAGGGAATTGGAATTAAACCTTAAACTGTTTTGGACGCAATTTTGAGAAAATTCGGCGAAATTTCTGGAAAAAAATTGAAGCTTAAGAAAACCTGCAATATCTTTTTAATATTAAGTTGCAAATGTAAAATTTTATATATAATGTATGTGCATGCATACTAATTACAGTTAATAATTCTTAAAGAGCCCTGTTTACTTTGTTCCTAACAAACCTGACCGAAGTATTAGAGTGTGTGCCATTTGGTCGAGAGGGTTCGCCGAACACCACGAAACAGTGACGGATTTCTGTATATTTGCGGCAGCATTTTGATTGCAGAGGCTTTACATTTTATAGTTGGTTGTATGTATGCACGTTAATGAACAGCGCAATGTTTGTTTTCCTGCCGTCAATTTTATTAAATGGTTGTGGTTTATTTGTTGCATGTTTGCGAGGTGAGAGTTCAATAAATCACTGGCAGTCCTTTAAAAAGTTCATTAACATTTCAAAACGTGCTTAAACTGTTGATATGCATATTATTATACTCTGTTGTTGATTCAATTGATATGAACTAGTATTACGATTATCAACACATTACACTTTTAGGTATTCTCAAAGTGAAAATTCTTTAGAGGCAGTAGTAAATTGTTAAATCAACATGACTAATGAGAATGTCGTACGCGGAAATGGTTGGGAACGGCAGCAAGCGTTTTTTTATTTTTAACATACTTAAACTCACCACACTTATTCAAACTCCCCATATCTGACATGGCGGTAAACTGTGGCATATAATCGAGGATCGGCGTTTCTACAAGTTCTCCTACCATTTGTGGCGGGTGTCTTTGTGTTGTACAGGTGGAGTAAATTACAGTTTTATTAGGCCATTCATGAGTTTAATAAGAAACTTTTTGATAGCAGAAAAAATCATCTAAATTTTCAAACCTTTCAGAAATATCGAATAATTACACACCCTAATAGGTATATTTGTGTCATTTGAATACCTTGGCTTTCAAACTTTGTTTGCGATTGCGTAGTGAGCTTTATTTAAGTCGTGACAAAAACCAACCTTTCGGCGAACCAGAGTTTTCAAAACTGTCACTGATCGCGCGTTGCAAATATTCATACAAGGAAAGCAATTAACACTATTTGCAGATATATTTATTGTAATAATAGTAGTTTATCATAATTAATTTTTGAAAGTCATATACAATTTACAAAAAATTTCCAAACTTAACTTCGAACATTTTATCAGAAGCTTTAGAAAACTTTCGAGTATGCAGTGTAACAATTGTCTTATACATACATATATGTACAAATATATTGGACTCAAACTTTATATGTTTAAAAAATGCCCGGGAAGAAAATTTTCAAAAAACAACGGCAGTTTTAAAGCACTCGAAACTTACTAAAATTTGATAGGCTAAAAAAATACACACTCAAAAGTTTTCTAAAACTACTGATATAATGTTTGAGTTTTTGATGAATATTAGTTAAATACTTAAAATATTTTGAATAAGATTTGATGCTTGGATTTCTTTGGTTTCTTTTAGAGAATTTAATAGTGTTTTAATTGAAAAAAATAAAAAAAATAAACAAACATTTAAAAAGAACGTAAAGCAAACAAAATGCAAAAAGTAGGATTTTCTAAATAGAATCGCTTCATAAACCACTTAGATTACAAAACGTTTGTGGAACACGCACTCGTGAAATTAACATTTGAAATAACGTCAGTTTTACGTAGTAGCTGAAATCAATACTTTCGTGACCACATTTTTAAGCGTTTGCGGTAAGGAATTATGTCAACGAGCAAAATGTATTTTGTTACATTTGTTGTTAGTATGCGGTTAAAATAGTCAAAACACGTAAAACGGATTTTATACTTTCTACTTCTGTTAACTGTTGTGAAAAAATGCTTTCAAGAGATAAAATAATATTGCCCCTCTTGCACATAAAACTGGGACGGCAATTTGTTAAGGCGCTAGACAAAAGTGGGCCATGTCTATATTATATAATAAGAAAATTTCTGAATCTAAGCAGACTTTAAGATTTTAAGAAATGGGCTAAAAAAATTATCGATTATTTATTTTCAACAATGTAAATCGAACATTTTTCCTTTAAAAGAAATTAATTTTTTTAAATCTCTGCATTTAAATATTTCAAGAATATGCAATTTTCGTGAACAACGAATTAGAAAAGAAAGTAAACAACTTTAATTACCTTTCCTTTTATATACTATATATTTTGAATTAAGATATTAAATATTTTTGTGATCAACTATTTTTTCTTTTACCAAAAATAGTTATGTTGCGATATCACCGGCACCAAAACTTTTTTATTAAAATGTTCACCTGTGTAAAGGTGTGTGAAAACCTTTAATAATATTTCGAAACTTTTTAAAACAGTCAGTCAATGACCCGTTGTGGAAGTCATATAAAATCTAATTAAGTTAAAAGCATACTTTTTGACAGAGTTTACATAGAAAATAATGGGAAAAGCTGCTTCGTACATTGTCTGGACTTGGTTTTAACTCGTCTCTGTAAAATCAGCGTCAAAATCGCTTGTGAATTTTAATGGCTCTGATTTTGGAAAGATAACCATTCACCGGAAAAATTGATACCATTTATGAAAAACAAGCGCCGGGTACATAAAGTTCGGTTTCTACCGGATTTATACCGTTCTTTACATTTTTTTTTAATACTTTTAATCCTTTTGCATATATGTACATACTTTCATATACATACATATATGTTTCTATAAATTTGTACACATGCATGTGCACATACATATAAATCATTTTATTTATTTTACTATGAAAAAGGGGATTTCTACGCAAACATGTATGTATACATAAGTATTTCAGCAAAAAAGTGAAATGAACCATTTGGTTTTCGCGAATAAGATACATACGAGTATATGTGGACTTTTCTTATCGTTTTGTAAATGAGGTAGTCTACTCAAACGAAATTTGTATTTATTACTTTTGGAAATGCAAATGACTGCAGTCATCAGGCAGCAGTATGGCCATGAATATTGAAAATATATATATTTTTTTTAAATATATAAAAGTGACTAGAATACACCTCGCCAAACTGATTGATTTGAATTTAGGAAAAATTGTAACTGGTTTAATTTTCAGATTTATAAAATCATTTTCCGATATATTTTAACATTATAAATAGGAAATTTCCCCATTTTTTTCAAATTATTTTTTTTTTAATTAATGAAAGATTGAAAATTTATTTGTGACTTTCATTGAACTCTGGGCCATATTTCAAGCCAATTTATTTTTTAATTATAAAGAGAAGGATTTAAAATATGTTTCACCAGGTAACGTTGCTGCTTTATTAATTTTTTTTATATTATATCTTTTGGGTAGTATTTATACTTTGGTCAAATATTAAATTCGAAAATGAAATTCGAATTTAAAAACAAATTTAGGAGGTGAGCTGAGGGTATAAATTTTTGTTTTTTGCAAACCAGAACAATTCGCTGATATAAATATTCCCATTTAAACGCAGATATTCACATAGGCAACGCGGAGCAATACGAAAACAAAGTTGGTAAAGTCTCATCTTTCTTCATGCGTCGACAATTAGCAGATATTAACAAATGAAATAAAGTGAATTATTGTTGAAATACTTATGAAATGTATTTATATATGTACCCCATAATAAAAGTCTCAGAACTCCCAGTAACGGTACTGACCGCTCAATCAGTACAAAAATGTCTCTAACCACATCGGATCCACTCGTTATTTAAAGGACTTTAGAAACTTGTGTACATGCGAAAGTTGCCATTTAAATAGCTTTCGCTTAACAGACGTTTCACTTTTCTGCATACATGAGAACATACAATGTTTATTTAAAGATTAAATAACTCCCATATTCTTTGGCTGAAAGCAATCACTCGATAAGTTAATCCATACCAGCGGTTTGCCGAATAACTACGAGTATATGGCGGGAAATTGGAAAAAAAATACACACGGCAGTGCTACACATATGCATTTTAAAGGAAATTTAAGTGCATTTAAGTACCATTGCCAGTTCGTATGCTCAATGGGAAATTTATCTCATTTTAGGATAAAATTGCGTCTGCGCACAGAGAGTTGGCGGGAAATATTAACACGTGAAATACTAAGATGCCAACATACATAGCTCACTGTTTGACAAAGCACCCTACGTAAAATTCTTAAAAAAAAAATTTTTCAAATCTTACAAACTTTTTGTAAAATAAAGAAAACAATTGAAAAAATTAATTAATTATTGAAAGAATTATTTATATTACTGGTTAATAAGTTAAAAAACCAAAAACCGTAGATTTCATGTAAATATTTTATTGTAAAAAAAAAATTAATAAAATGAATATTTTACGAAAACCGATAACTGACATAAATTTCGAAAGCAAATTATTTCTTATAAGCAATTTGTATGTATATCTTTTTCCTATAACATACAAATCGTATAACTTCATAAATCTTTTGACACAAGCGCCACCTAGCGGATCGGTTGACAAGCTTTGTCGCAATTTCTAAGTACACAAAAAAATTTCAATCAAAATATATTTAGTTAATTATTCATTAACTACGCAAAGTGCTCACATGTTTTGAAATAAGTTTTAGGCAGACATCTTGAATTATATTGCCTACTGTAGGTCATCAGTTTCTTCATATATGTATGTATTGCAGACACCCACATACACACCTTCGCATATTTGTAGTGATGCCTTCTACTGAATGAAAAATTTCCCATCTATGCAGATTTCCACTTTGAGTATTTCCCCAAAAACATTTTGTATATCTAGCGCTACACATGCCGGTGGCTCGTCAGTTTCATATGAGATATCGTCGGAATAAGTTGCCTATAACGTAAAGAGACGCAACGGAATAAAAACAAAGATTATCGCTAAAGTAAATATATAAACAGAAAAGCAAAAAAGATAAATTAAATACATGCTCGCATGAGAGATCAGCAACGTAAATCTTTTCAATTTTTCATACAAGTTTCAGACGCAAAACGGTAAAAGCTTATTCAGATTGTCTATGCGACAGTCGTTCGATTGATATTTTATATAGAAAGAATAAGTTTAATCTACAATGTATAATGTGTTCTTTTCGGAACTTTCAAGTGAAAAGTGAAAGTGTTGACCAAAAAAGTATCTAACACAAAGCGTCGAGCAAAATATATTTATCTAAGTCAGTAACTAAGTATCTGAGTACATATGTATACTCTAAATAAAACAACAAAAACCAATGAGATCTGAAAGCAACTAAACTGAAATGTGATATGAACAACTGATAAAAAAAAATCCAGCAAAGAAAGAGACAATAAAAACACATGTGCATTAAATACTAAATGAAAGTCATTAGTGCCTACAGACGTTAAAGAATACAAGTTCAAAAACTAAAAAAAATTGCAAATCAAATTAAATCCTGCAGAGAAAAGTGTCGACAAGTCATAAAGTGCTTTATAAGAAATTAGAATACGTTTTATTTTAATTTCAAATTTGCACTCGAATTTCGGAGTAAATTTAAAGAGGTAAGTCATTGTATTAATTGTCTAGATATTAACGCACGAATTCACAAAATTAAAATTTTTTTTAAATCTGTGTAAATTAATAACTTCGGTGTTCATGTACATATGTATAAGTTCTTAAATGAGTTGTTCAAAGTATTGTCTAATAGTTTTTTTTCTCAAAAAATTAAATGAACGCATTTTCGCAAATATTTTAATTGTTATAATTATTACTAAAAATACTTAAAGTTAACTGAAGTGGAAAAGTTGCGATATTGTCCTTTTTTTAATAATTTTAAATATCTAGTAGTTCAGTAGTTCTTCGTTGCACCCCGAATAGAAGAAAATCCTCTTCTACTCAAATTTTGCTTAACCGATATTAAGATTTAATATGATATAAAAACTTCTGCTCGTTATCTCCAGTCCAGTCTTACGCACTTACTAGTCGCTGTATGTCACTCATACGTCCTGTCTTCCAAAGGCGCAACATTTTTATTAAGCTTCATTTTAACTAGATTGCAATTTACGAGTATAGGAGGCATTCCACATTCTACTACAATGAAAAATCGAGTTATTTCTTAGATTTTTGTATAAATTGAGTATGTTTAGAAAAAGTAAAGTTTTCATACCTTTGTTAAAAAAAAAAACAATTTGCTGAAAAATCATGTTTGCACAGTTTCGAAAATTTCAAAAAAAAAAGTATGTGTCATAGAACGTAAATCAAAGAATAAACTGACCAATTTTTAAAGGGTATCTTCTTTGTGCAAGTTTTTGGGATACACATCATTTCAATTTGATAATTTTGTGCTAACATCCACCTAAAGACCTTTCATTTGATATATACTCGTATGTATTTCATTTCTGTAGCCGCTTTTCGGAATATATAATTAGACGGCCTACCAAACCGCCCACCCGAAATTTAGATAAATTTCCGACTAAAAAGTGTAAAATGTTGGTGGCGATTTTCTGAAATTTGCTTAAATTTGATTTCTTTAATTTAGGTAGTTTCTTTTTAAAACAAAAGAATAAATAAAATTTTGCAAATAATATATAAAATATTTGTGCTATTTACATGAACTCCACTGTATTTCAGAAAATCGTTTTTATAGTGTATCTGCAGCTTAGCAACATTTAATCTGTAGTCGTATAAGCTTACAAAAATCTAGATGCCGTTTATGCCGTGCCTCTTGGCATCATTATTTAGGATTATCTTTAACAACAAATAACTTTCATAAGATTAGATTAAAAAAAATTATAATTTATCCAAAAAGTACTGATTTTATTGTTTTAAAAAAACATAATAATTTTCACTTCTAGTGATTGTCCATTTAAATTAAGTTTAGATTTATATAATATGAAAGCATTTTTATAAACAAGAGAGAACTTTTTGACGAGTGAATCTGCAGGGCGTGTCTTTTCCACAAAAAAAAAAACGAAAAATGAAATTGAACAAAAGAGAAGGCACGTTCCTGCGGAGTACTATGTATGTAAGGCACAGCAAAACATCAGGTGATTAAGTTCTAGTTCAACGTTAATTTCTTTTCAAATAATTATTGGAACCACTTCACTACTCATTCGGGAATGATTTAGGACAATTTCAACACTATTCGAAATATCCCGAAATGATCTTGAACTAGGCGCATAAAATGGTTCTAAAGTGATTGATCAACTTGTCAACTTGTTCGAAAATGTTACTAATATCTCACACTTGTCTTGAAATATGCCTGAATTAGACTTAAAATATTTAGTGCCGCAATGGTCCAGAACTATGTAGCTGCAAAGCAGTTCCGAAATGAATACCACACATTTTCGTTCTAACACAGGAAAACCTTGTCTGCTGAAAAAATTATGAGCTCTGTGTATTTTGTTTTTGCTTTTAAAAAATATTTTATCAACTACCTTGAATTGTAATGAAAGCATTTTTATCACAACGAAATACAAAATTTGACAATTCAAATTAAAATAAAAAAATAAAAAAAAGTTCAAAAAAATTTTTTTGCGCCTACCTATTTGATGCGCCTGGGCATGATTCAATTATAAAAGGTTCTGTACTTACTGACAGCTTAATTCTGACACTCCTTAATCCATAGTTGTATTTTGGAAGTACGCAAAAAGAGGGAATAATATGAATCCGCTTTGCCAAAAGGTAGTAGAAAAATACTAAGTAAAATACGTATTAAAATAGTATTTTGTTTTTGAGTAATTATTAAATTTATGTATTAATTAAAATTGAGGAGAGAAAGGACTCTATTTTAATTGTCAATAATAAAAACTTAATTTAAAAAAAACTCAACTGTCGTGTATGAAAGCATGATTGTGCGTAAAAACATAATTACAGCACGCAGAAATTTTCTGAGATATGCGTATTAAAAATTTAAAGGTGGTATGCCCACTCTTCCTATAACCATGCACTTGAAACTGATTTTACCCGAATTCCGTCGGTCCATCGCATGCAAGGAAAGTGCCATTTCTATTCATATTCTATTAAAAATGTCCTATCTTTCAATGAAGTATATGAGCTGACGTCCTACTAAATTGTATTCAAATTCGTTGAGAAGTTTATATATACCATATATACATATATATATATATATATGTATATGTATATTTTTTGCAGATTTAACAGTCTGCATTTCGATTTTAACAAAGCGGAATAAATGGCATTGCTATACATCGAAAGCTATGATTTTTCATTTTATTTAAAAGGAAGATCTCTGATCCTCACAGAACTGAAGAAACTAACAACAAAGCGCGGAAAAAGGATTTATCCATTCTTATTCCCCAAATGCAAAGCGGACCTGTAAATTTTTTCCAGTATAAATAACAATAAAACAGTATAAACTTTGTTATTAGTATGAAGAAGTTTACAATATGCTACCATTTCAAGTGGAAGTTGTAGAATAAACAAAATTCTTCATGAGTTAAGAAGCCAATATGTCATGGGGGAACGAATAAGCTCTTTATTACAGAACCTTTTATTATTGAATCATGGTGCCTTGGTATGTACATATGTAAATTCTTGTCTTCTTACACACCTATTATTTGGCTGAGATATCTCCAGATGTCATTAAACGCACAACAAAGATTTCAATATATTACAAATAAACTGCTGTTGTGATGTTAAAATCACGCGTGATACACTTAAGTAAGGCACGTATGCGCCTCATGATTCTTGCCACATGCCACTCATTGTGCGCTGCACGGTGAGCACTGCGTGCTGGACTCAAGTCCGATGACGATGTCTAATTCGTCATACATACAGACATGTACTACACATCTATACGTATTTAAATGCAAATGTACACGCATTACCTGCGATTGTCATGCTGTAAGGATTACACGTGCCACAGTCGAGAGATAACTTGATTACCGTTATTATTGTATTACAAGTGGTCGCGTTGTCTTTGAGTCCAACTGTGTACGCAGCAAAACAAACGCACAGCAGTAGTGGCGTGGCAGTGGATTGAGTTTCATTGAGCATGTTTATATTAAATCTATACAAAATGGGAGCAATGTGATGTTGCAAATAATTGTTGGTAAAATTTTGAAAATAAAGAAGCTCGTGCTTCTGTCATGGTGTGCTCTTATTAGTTTTCAATAGTTTTATCAACGAACCGTCTAATCAGTTAGGTTGTGTGGAAATGCGTGCACAGAGTACTAAGACTAACAGGTTAACTATTGACTAAGAGATTCATCCCTTAAAGAAGCAGGGGCCCGATGGAAAAATAATAACAACTGCATTAGGTCAAAACAAATGTGTCCAGAGTGGAACGTCAAAAGGTCACAGGGTCTGCTCTTGCTGAGCAAAGTAAGTCTGTCCTTAGTTTTAGGACTTATAACAGGTCACGTACTGATCGGAAGGCATTTTATTTGCGAATGTCCCGCACTATTAAGGATAAGAATGAAAGTCTTAGGATCTGCGTTCTTAAACGACCTAAGCGACCTGGCCAGTGAAGAGGTTAGCAGGATTTTAAAATATGCAGAAGACTCACGATGGTTCGAGTAAGGGGATCTTTGATCCAGGTGGTATCACAATGGGTCTATCAATGGCCTAGGTGTGTCAGTGTGATCGCTGACAGCCACTTCAACCTAACCTAACTATTGACTAATACGTTTTGAATGTTTATTTCACTTTAATGTAATTTCATATAATTTTCTATTTCTAACAAAATTAGTTTACGTTTATACAAAACTTATAATATAAATACACAAAATCAAAATTAAAATTACAAACTTAAGAAAACTAAATATGCCGTAGCATATTTTTTTTTAAATATAAAAAGTGGAAGTTTAAAGTAATTACAAGTTTGCGCAAATTTTTTACAATTTTTTTCTAGCGCTCTCGCGCAATTTTATTCATACAAAGAAATCTAGTATATGGAAAAAACAAAGGAATAGTGTCAGTAAAAAAAATGGCAAAAATCAACAATATTATTTAGCGTCATGAAACTTGCACATAGTGTAACTTGAATTAAATTGGTTATAAAACTGCATAATTCAAAATTAAAAAACAATCGAAATTTTAATGAATTTTACTTTAATTGTTAACTTTTTTGCGACTATATTTTTAAGATATTCCTCATTCTAGCGAGGTTAGAGCGCATTTAAGGCCGTTATTAATCCCAATTGTTGCACAAAGTATATACTCAAACATATAGAACTATTAAATCTAACAAATTGCTCTTGGTCTCATAATAAATATTTCATTGTTTTTTATTGATTGAGCTTTCAATTGTCAGTAATAAATTAGTCAATATTTTTTTATTTGCTCCCAATTCCAAAAATATCACCAAATGAGCCAAAGGCAATGGCCCCAGTCACTTTTTTTTCGAAATAATAAGTCCTCTAAACATCACAAAGTATTAGAAATTAAATATATTTTAGCAGATTTTGGTAAGTATGTGCGAATCATTTAATTAGGACAACGAATATTTTTGCAATGCTAGCTGTCGTTCGTATACTTATATACGAACATGTTTAACTGCATATATACATACATACATATTTATGTATGTATGTGTATATCTTATTTATTGAACTATCTACCAATGCATGTTTAAGTTTTTGTGTTTTCCATTTCATTGTTTATTGTTAACATAAATTCGATCACCAACCGCTGCTTAATATTGTTTCATTTATTTATATGCAATAATTGTTGTTGCAGCACTACAAAGCTTATGCTGAAATTCCGACATTCCTATTCTATTTTTAAAATTTTTATACGGCCAATTCGGCGCCTTTGTCATGGTGGCTGCCGAATCAGCTGGACGCTAAGCATCAGCAGCCCCATCGAAAGTCATCAGCACTAAGGAATGTCGACATCGTCGATCGCCGCCGATCGTCGTCCGCACAATAGCTTTTTTGTTGGCAGCAGAATTTGAACGGATTTGTCAACCTTAAATTTTCGAAAGATTCAAATATATGTATGTATGTATGTAATTGATTTTGGTATTCTTCTTGTACCAGAGTTTCGCTGTGATGTATCCATTAATGTAGCTCTCTACATAGTAGGGTGTTCCCAATACAGCACACTGAGTTCGTTAAACTCGTTGTAGTTAAACATTCAAATTTAAGTTTTCGAAAAAAATCGATCTCAAAATTAGTAATTTGTACCCTTTTTGTGAACAAGTGAAGTAGTTCTTTGAAGAACTATTGTATAGTTAATATAAAGCTGTATATGCGCGGTTCATATCAGAGTTGTATTTATTTCAAACTACTTAGTTCGTATTGGAGAGTTTTAGAATTTATTTTAAGCAAACCTAAAGATTTCGTACTAATAAACTTTGTAGAAATACTTTCATTGCTAGTTGAAGGCACAACACGCAAATAAGTAACACCCTAGTGTAAATACATATTATATGTATGTGCGCTGACCGAATATGTTCTACATAAACATGTGTAAATGAGCATGTACATAATTATTTAAAATTTTGGGTGAAACAAATAATCTGTAGGCGCGCGTCTTTTTTTTACGTTTTTCCAACGATTATTTTGTTATAGTTTTTAAAACCATCCAACTCAAGAAAATCGTTATAAATAAACTTTAAAATTTCTTAAAAAACTTTATTCAATTCAATTCGGCAAATTTCCATCAACATCTTAATATTTTTTTTTTTTTAACTTTTAAAAAATGTTTGGCATATTTATGGCCTCTTAAGTTTTAGTACCAAAAGAAATTACACAAATTTCGCATTCGAATTTTATAATTTTCCTGCTGGCAGTAGTGTGACGTTGGTTAGAAAATTTGAAATGAAAGAAAGTGCGCAAGTTCGTTATCGTAGAAATATAACACCGGGAATTTTCATCTTTTCAAGCTAAGCGCCACTCACAAAAAAAAGTAGAGAAAACTGGCTTATTATGGATTTTGTTAAAGAATGAAATGTATTTTAATTGAGAATTAATGGTAATTAAATTAACTAAAAATTAATTGGCAAAATTTGATTTTGCTGTTATTATGCAAAGTAAAGTTTTTTGACCAAAAGAAAATGAAAAAATAGGAAAAAAATGTTGCTAGCGTAATCATTCCATTGCTTAACTATGTATGTACACATATACATACATTCATCTGTATACTATTTCAGATTACAAGAGTATTTCTTTAAGAGAATATTGTTCATTTGTTGCTACATTTTTAAATCAAATAATTACATGACTTGCCTGAATACAAACATTTCATTGCTCTTTTTTTGAAAACTTTTTTGTATGTTTTTCGCTTTCAACACAAATTCTGCAATAAATTCAGCATACATTTTTTTGAACGGGCTAAGATTCCTGATGTTTCGTTTGTAAGATTTTTTAAGTTCTTAAGCCCCTAGTACTCGCTTGAAATACTTTTTTTCCTAGCTGTGCCAAGACGAAAAATTACTTTAAAATTGGATGTGAGTTTCCGTGTTTAAAATAAGTTCGGAAAAACTTCATTTATGTTTCGAAATAGTATTCTTTAAAAAAGAGAAAAAGTGCAGTTAGATAATTTTTTTTCTATTCAGAAAACGTTCTTGAGTGCGAAGCCTGTAACCATACCATATATATATATATTTTTTTTATTAAAAAAATAACAAGAGTTTACTTGGCGTAAACTTACAATGGTTTGATCCTTGGTTAAGAGTGAAAAACTACATAAGTCTAAATGGAAGATATGATATTCTCCGAAACATATGTATTAACCACATAGCCTGTTGTTGTTTTTTCCTATTAAAATCTTTCAAATATAAACAGACCTTGATCTCATTAAAATATTAAATTTTTTGCATGAATTATTTGTCGTTATTTCACATACTTGCCCAAATTCATTGTGTACTAAGCATTTTTTTAATATTTCCTATTTGCACAAAAAATTTATATTTTCATGACAATTATCTGACTTTCCTCAATATCGAAGTTAAAGGTTGTTGCTCTTAAATAGTTTTACAAGCGGATTAAATAGAAATTTTTCAAAATTTTTGAGTATGACTATTTTGTTAATTTTATTATAACAACGAAAATACCTACACTTACATGTGTATGTATGTATATTTATATGTCCAATGACAATATGAGAAAACATTTTTACAAAATTTCCATATAACCTAGAATTAAGTGCTTATACTGTCTGATATGTGTTCTTAATTTCATACATTCACACCATACATGCTATATGAAAATACATATAGATGTAAGAGTATGTGTATGAATGAAAATTTTTACATGGAATCCGAATTAACGCCCACTAATTAGTTTACATACATGCATATGTATATGTACTTTTTAAATGTATATTCATATAAATATACCACAAAAAAATAATACTGGCACGTACCCAGCCATGTTAGGCATTGAAACTCAATAACAAATTTAGAGCAAATAGAGAGGAAATTGAATAAATTCGTTTATAAACTACTTTTGTGATTGTTTTTAGAGCTCGCTCTTTAGTTCTAGGCACGATGGGCTCCCTATTCGCACTAATTTAGTTTTAGTTTTAAGGAAGATGCTTTCCTTCAAATTTTAACATTGTAAAAATTCTCAACAATCATTTCTTTATCCGAGCTTTCATTAACCTTCGGCTAAGCGAACATTCAAATAATCGAAGACTTATCCAGTTATTTTCTAAGTTTCTGTAAACCCATTTAAAGGCTTATCGATAGAAGAATGGCGAGAATTTAGAGTAGTTAAGCCAGGCCCGTAGCGCAACTCAGTTTGCAGGGGAGGCGCAGCCTCAGCCAACTTACGTGACTGATTTTGTTAACCCAATATAGTTAATTACGACAATTATAGGAAAGTTCAATAATTCTGATTCTAGGAGATGAATGTGAAATTTTAAGATAAACACAAGTTTTTGAATGTATTTATAATTAAAAATTAAATGATGATTACTGAAAAAAAAAATGTACGGAAATAAAAGCTTTTATTATAATCAAGGACGAATATCTTCATTATATAATACGCAAGAAATATATTCAATAATTTTACAGTGAATTATGTTTTTTATTATATTATATTGAAAAATTGTCGTTTTCCAGAAATTTTTCCAGTGGAGGATCAAATTCTTTAATGGGAGGCTCTACCTCCTCTAGCCTCATTGACGCTATGGGCCTGAGTTAAACCTAAATTATCTCTCACAAAAGTATGTATGTTCATAACAAAAGTACTATTGAGATGTCTATTTTAAAAATTCAAAGTTGTGTTATTTCAATTTCAATGGATATTCTTACAAAGAGATAATTAGTTGTCACTTTTTTGAATAAAAATCACATCCATTTTTTTAAACCGCACTTTATGTGTACATGCGTACTTATATTCATCTTACATACATATGTACAGCGAATAAAGAGCTATGCACCACATCTCCCTTCAAACAAACTGATTAAAAATAGTCTTTACTTTGTTTCCTGTTTATGTGTATTTTTGATAAATGAGTTATTTTATTATCTTTACTAAATGTTTTGTATTCAGTAATTTCGCATGCAGCATATACTACATACGAGTATGTATGTACGTACATATGTATGTATATATATGTGAATTTACTTATACATCTACAGTGCCTTCAAGATCTAATCGTACGGCGTTTTTGTCGTAGCAGAATGCTTTTCATTTAAATATTTTCCATTAATTCTTTATAAAAGAAATGGATTTCATTGGCAGTCATATCGGCCAACAGTTGAGAACGTTAATGTATACGTTTGCTGAGTCAAAGTTTCCGTTGATTTTCGACTACTTTTTTTTTTGTGAAAGTGTTCCGCAGTTTTATTTTTTAATTCAAAAAAAAATTCCAACAACATTATAGGCAATATATGTGGCTGAAAATTGACAAAAACAAAATTCTTAAAAATCAACTGCATACTTCAAACTTTTAACTTTTGTACTAAAATAACATAAATTGTTTTTTAAATTCGTTGTCGCCGCATATTCTTTTATTTGTACAAAAGTCATTGACACATGTTCACAAAAAAATGCGTATTTCTGTTATCATATTATTCATATGTTCGTATGTTTCTATGTATATTCATATTTACATAAGGTACTTGTATGTAGATGATGATGCTTCGGTTTTTTCTATTCGCAATTCATTGAAGTACATTTCAAATTATACGCGCCATTCATTGCATTCATTTACCTTGCAAGACAATGAAATGATGGTTGACATATTTACTCATAGATATAAACGTACTTACATCCTGATAAATATTCATATATATGTACATATGTCTGTAAATATGTATGTAGTACATCTGTAAGCACATGTTTTTGCACTAAATATTTCTATACTAAATTTAACTTGACAGCTACAAATTTGTTATTGTATTTCGATGAACAACAATTTTTACATGTACATAAATAACCTACAAGGGCGGTTTGATAAAACAGAAATTTGAATTCATCACAGCTGCCCTTCACTGCTATCTAATAACTGATTCTAAGATTTTGAGCAAGCTGATTCATTTAGAATATTTGTATATGAAAAAGCTACCCGCGCGATTTTCAAAACCCATGAATTGGGCTACGAACAGCTTATTTTCCAGGTTTAGCCCCATACGACTATTTTCTATTTCCAAACTAGAATAATTCACTGGGTGGTAAGAGGTTTTGGTCAAATGAAGAAGTTTTTACAGAAACAAACGCTTAACATATTTAGAGGGCCTTGAGAAAAGCTATTTTTTGGAAGGATTCAAAAAATTTGAAAAACACTGAAATAAGTGTATGTTCGGCTTTTTTGCCGAAAAAATTATATATATATTATTAAAAAATTCTATGACTTGTCAAACCGCCCTTGTATACTCATGAGATAATTATAATTAATTAGCAGTGCCTACTTTACATGGTGCGTACACATTTTTACGAGCTTAAGCAATTTATTTCACTTTTGTTTGCTTACAGTTTGCAACTATTATTATTTTTTAATATTTTTACCAATTTTCATCAAAATTGCAAACTATTTTTGGGGAAGCTTTACAAAATCAACGGTCTGTTTTTGGGGAAAAAAATTGGGCATCGAAACAACATACTCTAGAATTTTCTAAAATTTCACAGAAAAAATATTAGGATTTTGATGAAAATTTGTAAACATAAAACATGGGCCGATATGGTTTTTGTTAGAGAATGAAATATATTTTATTATTAAAGAAATTTAAGGTATTGGAATATTTATAATTTGATTTACGGCACTGGTTCCAGATTGTAGCAAGGAACTTAACTTTTGTACATACACACATATATTTATACATCCATACTTCAAATCTTAGCAAATTTTTGAGCATCTACATATAATATTTAATATATGTAAGTTTGCTTATTTTAATTAACATCAGCTGAATGATGATACATTCTTGGAATTCAGGCGCTTTGTTGAAAATAAAACATGGCTACAGTATGTTAGACTATGGCCATTCCTGGCCGAGCGTTAAGCATCTGTTAACATTTTAGAATTTACTTAAAAACATCATCGCTTTTAATGTCATAACAGGGGTCTTCACACCGATTTCGTTACTATAGCAGTTCGTTAGTTGGCAGTTCGGCCAACGTATTTGACTTTGAACGAGCCGTTTTGTATTTTTTCGTTAAGTTTCGTTAGTTTACAAAAACAAATTATACGTAAAACTGTCGAGTAACGAACTAAGTATTTTTTTTTTTTAATGAAATAATTCTTTGTGTTCTAGTAAAATTTGTTTAGAGGTAATAAATATTATTTATTATTAATAGACTCCAAATAGTTTATACAATACGATCGCGATAGATAATACAGCCCGGAAATTTGTATTTCCATCAATCGTACTAAGTAAAATGCTTGTATTGCAGTTAGTACCTGGACCTTTGTAATTTGAAGTTTTTAGATGTAATTTGCCAACAAAAATTTTGGCACTTTCGCATTATGTAATTATATCTACCCCAGCCGGGACATCATTCAAATGGAATGCAGAAGTAATAAACGTGACGATCGCTGCAATAAAAATACTCTAAAATAGAATTTCTTTGTATATTCCACATTTATGCAGAAACAATATAAATTTACATTATACGAGTATATGCATACATATACATATGTACATATACACATTTATACATACGGTATATACAGTGAGTCAAATAATATTCGTAATATTTTTTCAAAGTATTTAAAGGGTTTTGTTGTTGTATATAAACTTGTATAAAATATTGGCGCTTAGCTAAACTTCGTTAGAATAAAATACTTTTTGACACAATTTTGTACGAGACAGCTGTCAAAAGAGCCTATATGAAGTTAAGACTCGTTTATCATTCATTTATTTTAATATTATTATATTTTTTTTAATCTTTCAATCTTTTAATTTTGTACCAAAATAAATATTGTTAATTTTATAGAGAAAAAAACCAGCGGAAAGAAGTTTCTAACTTAATAAAATTGTAATACAAATTTTATAAGTTGAAAAAGTATTTTTGAAAATTTTCAAGTATGGATTTTTTTAGTTCATTTAATTTTGATATTCAAATTTTTATTCCGAATTTTAAGCTTAAACTGTATTTTTATAAAAACTTAAAAAATTTGACTAGAAATCATTTGTAAATATATATTGAAAGAAAAAAATCATCATATGAATACTTGTTTCACACACTGTATGTATCTGAGCACTTACATCTACTTGTTCTGCTACAAGAGTGTGTAGATATGTATGTATGAATGTTTATTCAAAATAAACAAATAATAATGGGGTTATAAAAATTCCTTATAAATTCCTTAGTTGCTGTCATAAGCAACACTTATCACAGAGCCTCTCCCCCTCAGACACACGCAAACCCCACCTCATGCAGCCATTCATTTAGCAAAGCTCACGAAATCAGAGAACCAAAAACACAAAGTAGATAAACGATATCATAATGTGATGAATAACAAATACATACATACATACATGCGTACATACATACATTAAGATTATACATACATAATTCTTTTCATTTAAATCATGATAAACATTTCAAAGCGCTGATGATTTTCGCACAGAAATGGAAAGCAAAAAACTAGGCAAGAAGACAATACTGACTGACCGCTTATCAGTCAGGAATGCACATACATATATACATAAATGTGTATGTATGTGTGTATGTATTTCCTCGCAGTTCACAACAAAGTGATTTGCACATGTATGTACATACATACATGTTTGTGTGTGTATACCGCACCCGCAATTAAGGCAAGTCGAGATAATTACATTCATACATACATACATAGATACATATGTATGTATGTAGATGTGTACATAAGTTTTTTAGATTTTTACGCTTTTACTAGAAAGTTATTTCTGCGCAATGTTCCTAGCCAGGTAATCGTATTATGTTTAAATGAGTTTTTCCTTTGTCTTTTTCAGCTCAAAAAAAAAATATACAAAAGAAAGATGAGAGCAGAGGATATACCACGTGTGCGCATTGCAGTTATTGGAAATGCGGATGTGGGAAAATCAGGTGAGTTATTGAACAGTGAAATGTGTGAATACATACATACATACATATGTATGCTCTCGTCCGTAAAAGTATGAACGGTAGCGGTGATGGCATTTGCAATCAAATTGAACTAGTTTATTCTCTATAAAATCCTGCATTAAAACCACGTTTAAAATGTTGCAAAAAAACTTAAAAAAAAATTTAATAAATTTTTATCCATATTTAAAACTTTTTTCACAGATATGACTGAATTTTTTCGAGTATATACCTTTGGTTCCCTGAAAGTTTTAATATAATAATGTGCAAGTTTAAAGTGGCTAAAAATTATAGCGGATTTTTAAGAATTTTTTTGCGCAGGTACTGTGATTTTTTCCAATTGTATTGTAAGAAACCAAATTATTAAATGTTAAATGGAAGCGCATGTACTAAAATTTTTCTTTCCGAAAAACTGAATAGTTGCTTTAAAACGTTTTTTATAAAAAAAAAAAATTTGAAGTGTGAAGGAAGATTTTTTTGTAGTTTTCTACAAAGTTTCAAACTTAGTAATTGACAATTTTATTGAGCTTAAGGCCAGTTTATGGAAGATTTTTGTGTGAAGAAAACATATTATTAATTAAATAAAAAGAAGATTGAAATGTGGTGATTTCCGAAACAGTACTATAACTTTTACAATTGAAAACTGTTGTTGTTTTTTTTCAATGCAACAAAAAAAAAAAAGATTTTGAGCTACCAACATTTTTAGGGCTTTACAACTTTAAGACATTTTACGTCGCCTTGTGAATCCCCAATAATTTTCGTTTAAGAACAAACTGAGTTTTAATTGAAAATGCTTAAATATAAATAAATTATATTTAAATTACCAACAGCAGCACTTTAAAATTGATTGCAATTGATATGACCACCACTGTATTGTAATTGAATATTATTGCCTCAAATGCATTGAGTTTAAAAATATATAAATAAAGTGAAACAATTGCAAAAATGCAGTAATCGGCCATTTAATAACACTTGAACTTGCATGGCAATGTCAAGTAATCGTCACAACTGCCGGCAAAATATGAAACTCTTAAATCCTTAATTTATATATCGTAAATAACTCACAATGGAATGTTTTACTTAGCGCGTCACCCTAAAGGGGTATACGTCAGCAATGTAATGCAATTAATCTGTAATTGTTTTTGACTTACCTCTGTCACAGATGTACATATGTATGTATGTATGATCATATACTGTACATACATACAAATATAGTGAGATGATGAATATATACATATGTATATAACAAACATTTTGACAAGTATTTACTTATTTCACTTTTGTTTAGTAAAATTCCATTATGATTTGTTTCACAAAGTAGAATACGTTCTCAAACAAAAACCTGATTACCCAAAGGTTTAAACTTTGTTTAAAATAAAAATAAAAAAGCAAATTGTTATAAAAATTTCAAGTTGTATTCTTTAGGTTTTGAAAGTTTTAGTTTTAATATGTAACATAAAAATAAGTAAGTTTAAAATGGCTGCAATCTCGCGTTGATTTTTTTTTTTATTTTTGTGTACACTGCGTGGCCTTCCTTTATCTCAAAGTTTGGTGAAGAAAGTCGGAAAATGTTTATGAAAGTTTGTTAATTTTCTTTTAGTTTCCTACTAAATTAAAAGATTGGGTTAATATGGTTTATGTTTTATCATATACGTTAGTGTTTTTTTTTCTTCTAAACTTCCTACAGTCATGTAGTTTTCTTTCCTTCCCGGTACTGCATACACATCTGTTAATTCGTACATACTCATATACTTAAACAAAAGCAAACCATACCATCACAAACATTAAAATTATTTGTTTACCACAAATACTAAATTGTTATATTTTATTGCAAACTTTGGCTGCCGTATGCTTGAAACCGAAAGTGTAACTCAGTTGATATATGTTTTTATTAATTGCCAACTAAGAATTTGCCCCAGTTTCTTGCATTCTTTACCTACTTATCTCAATTACCATGCGCAAGTGAAACATTTATTTTCTTTTTGCGTTGAAAAATACAAACAATACTTTTAAGCTTTATAAAATACAAACTGGTATAAACAATATTACATAACGTTATTTAAATTTAAAAATGCCTCAACTCGTTTTTATTTCGAATACAGATTCGTATAAAATCTGCCAAACAGCTTACAATATTTCTAATAAAAATTCAAAGCAAATATTGCAGCAAAAAATAAAAAATTATATTTTATAAAAATCAACACGTCAACGAATTTCGCAACTGTAGAGCTTTACTCTTCTTAATTTTCTAACTACGTTTGTAGGAAAAAAATGTGAGATAGGCCTTTTTCTTTATTAAGGCAACGATATATTCATACAAGTAAAGAAAAAGCAGAACAGCAGTTTAAGATTTGCATCAAGACATATTTATGAATGTACAAAAGTATGTACATACATACTTTAGAAAATATGCGTGCAAATGAAATAATCATCAGTTTCGAATAGATGAGTAATAGAAATTGGCGAGAGCCAGTTTTCTCATTAGTCTCAAAATAAGCCTCTAGTCTGTAAATAAATGCCCTTAATTGGGATCTGGTGAAGTGTACCAAAAACAAAATATTAGGTTGAAAAGAAAAAGAAAAACTTGAAAGTGAAGAAAAGTAAAGTAATAATAATAATTATAGTCTTACATTAATCTTAATTGAATCGATATTATCACCAATTTTGAATTTTCACCTTTTTCTGTAATTCTCATATTTATTTCTTGTAACTTGCTAATCACTTAGTCACAATTTAATTTAGAGATTTATGCCCGAATTCAAAAAGCAGTCTCACCCTCTAATAGAGACAAAAGTCACAATTTTAGACCAGTTGGCATTCATTAGTTTCAAAATAAGGCCTCTTGTCTTAAAATAAAGCCTAGTGATGAGCAGGTCACATAAAATTAAAATAAAACCGAAATAAATAAATATGAAAGCGAAGAAAAGCAATAATCTCTCGCTCATATTAAAACTTCAGAATATACCAAGTTACTGAATTTTAATAATAGAGGCTTTATTTTGAGACGAGTAAAACTGGTCTAAAAATGTGAGTTTTATCCATTAGAGACTGAGTTCCGTAATTGGCTTCATTTTTTGTGACATTTTTATCACCAGGTTACAATTCCGATAATTTATTTTGGTACTAGAGGCTTTATTTTGAGTCAAATGAATGCCAACTGGTCGAAAATCATGAGACACTGAGACTGCTTACTGAATTCGGGCATTATTTTGATATTGGGTCTTTATTTTGACCCCCGAATTCAGTAAGCAGTCTCAGTCTATGATAGAGACAAAAGTCACAATTTTAGATCAGTTGGCATTCATTAGATTTGAAAAAAAAGTCTCTAGTCTCAAAATAAAGTCTCAAAATTGTGACCTGGTGATGAGCAGGTCACAAAAATTTAATAAAAAAAATAAAACAAAAAAACGTGAAAGCGAGGAAAAGCAATTAACTCTAGCTTATTTTGAGACTTGAGATGAGACTGAGTTACTGAATTCCGCTATGAGTCTAATTAAACTGGTCTAAAGCTGCGAATTTTGCATTAGGCAAGGTTAG
This sequence comes from Philophylla caesio, assembly GCA_963971545.1. Classification (NCBI taxonomy): domain Eukaryota; kingdom Metazoa; phylum Arthropoda; class Insecta; order Diptera; family Tephritidae; genus Philophylla; species Philophylla caesio. The sequence continues at coordinate 70,585,086 of OZ020609.1, read as the reverse complement.
ACTTCTTAAGCTGATATATTTTAAAATAAACGATCCCGACCATTTTTCGGGTGTGCATATTTTTACTACAAAATTATATCCATATCGTAATGAGAGCGCCTCTTTATGGCATTTTTAAGAAATTTTTGTGGTAAGTTTTTTTTAAAAAAAACGCGATGCCGTCCAATTTTTGGGTGTGCAGTTATATTACTTATTATTACAATAAAATGGCGCCTTTTCATGACATTTTTAAGGAATTTTTGATGTTCATTCAAGAAAAATTCATTCATTCATACGAAAAGTTACACCCCTACATCGACTTCTTCCAATTGTTATACTTTTTTTTCGAAAAATTAAGCTGTACCACTGTGCGATGCAAACATTCGGTATGAGCATTCCATTTTGTTGCATTTGTTTGTTTATATGCGCTTCTGACCTGCTTTCTTTTTGGCAGCTGATGCCGCTGTGGCATGTGCATCTTCTGTTTAGCGATAAACTGATTTGCTCAACAAGTGGCTACATAAAGCTACATGTATGTATGTGCATACATAGGCATATAAACAACAATAAAAATAAGATATTGAATTGTTTAAGAATGTAGACTATCGTTGAAAGTACGCCAACTATTAAGAAGGATAATAAATGCAGAAAAGTATATTATTATTATGTATATTTCCACATAGTCTAAGTAATAGTCAACGAGTTGGTTAGCTGGAAATTGGCTCCCGCTCACTTTGAAGTTAACAACATCTATAATAAAAAAGCAGAAAAAAAAACACTATTGCAACAGTAATTGTGCACAGCTGGTGTCGCTGTTGGATATCCGCTCTGGCACGCGCCGTCAATGCTGCAGCGGCGCCCAATGGCCCACTTACATACGGACTATGGATGTTGTATGTATGTATGACTGTATGTAGCTGCCCCAAAAAGCAAGTGTGTTGTAATATTTTTTAATATTCTCATAAAATATATCTGTTCCATAAACGTATAGATACATAAGTATGTAATATTATTTAATTACAATTGACCACAGATAGGTATTTGGACTTGTATAAAATTTATATTAATTCGAGATGAGCTGTTTTTTTTTTTTCAAATTCTCATACAAATATACAATTCATTCGTTTAGAAGAATTATACGACTTTCACAAAATGGCAAATTTTGACTACTTGTTTTTCTTTTATTTACTTGCAAATACATTCCAATTAAAATACATTTCATTCTCTTACAAAAGCTAAAAAATTAAACAAAATTACACTAAAATTTCCAACTTTAAATAAATGTAATGTTTTCGAGTATAGAGTTGTATAGTTCACTTATTTTGACAATTTTTTTACCAGCACTCTTCTGCAATTTCTTTCATATAAATTAATCTCAAGCAGTTTGCCTTGTATAGAAGATATCGCGTGAGAGCGTCAGTAAAAAATTGTAATATTTGGTCTCTTGAAACCTGCAGATAATTAAACTAAATCGAGTGGGCTATAAAATTGAGCATTCTCAAAATAAAGCATGAACAAGTTCTTACAAATAACCATTTCATTTTGATATCAAGGAAGATTCCAAAACTGTTCTAAAAATTTGATCATATATCGATCTCATTTAAAAAAAAACTCATTGTTTGATGCCAGATATATTTAATTTACCAAAAAAAAGTTATAAAATCATATACTTAGCGTGCATTCTTGCAGTCTATACACCTTTTAATTGTCCTTAGACATCAAAATAACTTATGTATGTATGTTTAGGCATGATTTGATTCACTTCAACTAAACATAACAAACAACAAAATACAACATAACAAAGAAGAGTACATAACAAATATAGGGTTAATAACATACATATATGAGGGTGGGCCAAATAAAAATTTAGTTTTTTTTCCACATTGTTTTACCATAAACATTAGATAAATTATACGAAAAATTAGATATTTTATGCTTTTGTGATAGAATATAAAAAACTACATTTTACAATTTAAGGCTGGAATAACTTTAGCAAGAGTCGACTTAGCGAAAAAAAACAAATTGGAATTTTTTTGTAGATCGTTGAATTTCCTACAAGAATAAGTTTTCGTTTTGACTAAACAATTATTCGTTCAAACGCATTAAAAATCCAAAAAAGAAAATCAAGTGTAATTTAAATGGTAAATCAAAAATCTCAAATCATTAATATTAAGAGCTCAAACTTTACAAAGTTTTTTTTTCAACATTTTAGACGATATTGTTATGGTATCTAAGAAAAAAATTTAAAAAGATGTTTCCCCCACCCTAATAGCTATATATTTCAACTTATGTAGGTATAAGAATTATAACTCAATATATACAAATTTCGCATTTTATTTACAAGTGTAATTAATTTAAAATGTTCTTTCATTAATGATAGCTCACGCATTAACATTGCTAATCAATCCACTAGATCTCAATAGTAGCGAAATTTGATTTTTTATCAATATTTTTTAATATCTCCTCTTAAGTCTAAATGGCATTTTTATAGCAGTTGAATGGATTTATCGTGTTTATATATGACACTAGTAATATTCATAAATATCTATTAATATATGGACATTGTGTTAACTGGCGGCAGTCACTTGTTGAATGTTCAAAACAAGTGAATGACACTTAAGCTGTCAATTGCTACTGCCCTGCTGACTGATGGATGGAGTGGCATATTAATGTGCTTGGGAAAATCACTTTTATGGCTTGTATCGTGAATCTTATTGATTATTATTTTAATAATTCTGACAACTACATGTAAGTGTATGTTAACACGTTAGTAAGTTGGTATAGAGTGGATTTGTGTAAGTTCTAATAGAAGACCCACAAGGAAAGAAATTTTCAGATTATTTCCGAAACAGATTTTTAGAGAAGAAAGCAAATTATAAAGATATTTACGACACGCCTGGTTAAGTGTCACTAATTTAGGAGTTTATTATTTTGCTTCTTAAAATAACTTTTTGTTGATTTGGAAGTCAAAAATTTACGTTTAGGAAAGCTTCACTTCGAAAAGTTCTTACATTAACATGCATATGTATTGTCATTTGTTTTTAAGTGCAGATGTACATAAAATCGCACTAATACTTTTAAATAGAAAATCGTTTCTAAGCAATACTGGATTTTTGCATTTTTATAATTGAAGTAAAATGCAGAACTTTATAGTAAATTTGTTTGTCTGTAATAACTTTGTAAATCGAAAAATGCTTCAAAATTTTTTTTTTTGGAAACTTCATTAAATATTCTTTATATTAAAAAAGCCCTTAAAGTTAGGCTGTAACAGAAGACCTTGATAACCGGATCGTTCAGTGAAGACAAATATAAGTTCCTATTAGTCCGTTTTACTCTGCTCTTTTCGTATGGAATATATATACACAAATATGTTCTATGTTACATCAATAGTGTTATATTAAAAAAAAAAGTATTTGACTTGTTTAAATGAAATGTAACGAAATTGTTTAACCATCGCATCATTCTTGCGATACAACCAAACAATTTTTTAAATTATATCACCTCCGAAAAAGTTTTAAATTTTACAATTGAAATACAATAAAAAAGCTCTTTTTATATTATTATTCTCTTTAATTTCTGAAAGGATAGAAATCATATGTATATACTAGGCTAATGCGCTCTTGGCCATATTTTTTTAAGTATCAATGCAAGCCGTTGAACTACATTTATCAAAACAAACAGATGAAAAATAAAACTTTTGATTGGCCCGTCCACGGGTTGGAAATTCTTTCGAACCCACGCTTTCATGGCCAATTTGCCCCCGCATAAGGAAGCATTCAAGAATTTATAATGACGAGTATGTGTATGTATTCGAATGTATGTATGTACATATGTACATACAAATTGACTTAATCAAAAACAAATTATGTATATTACACAAGTGCCAAATATGTAGGTATGTGCGCACATATAAATTCGCATGAAAATAATTTATATTTACTCATAGACACGTTTTCTTGTCACGACGCGATATTGCAAATTGCTTGCGTTTTGTGTCAATGAACTTGCCACACATCAAATCATTCCGACTTATATCGATACCAGATGAAATTTTTTCATTCTTTTGCTGTATGTTATAAAAACATTTTAGTACTTAAATATTAGATAGCAAACAAACAATAGCTTGAGTAACAAAAAAAAAGATATATCAAGTAAAATTCTAACGCTCGCCGCAAAAGACGAAAGCAAGCAAACGATTTGCATTGCTTGGCGTGCCATGTGTCCGGATTGTGAATTTATTCGAAAAACTTGCTAATTCTAGTAAATTAAGACCTTGACTCTGCAAATCAATGGCCAAAACAATAATTCTGCACATATGTTTATTCCTATAAATGCATACATATGTACATACCTACAAATATACAGCATTTAATTTATTTTAACCCCACCAAGTTTTAGTTAATTTATTGAATTTACTTTCACAGAATACTCTAACAAAATCCGTATAAAGTTTATACTATAAACCCAAGTTGTAGACTAAATGCAAAATGTTTAGTAATTCAACAAATTTTTATTAGACGTACAAATCTTCTTTCAAAAGGTTTTAGAAATTTTCTGAGTTAACAATTTTATAGAACATTCAATTTTGGTGCAATAAAATAAAAGTTTCAACTACCTAGTAATTACCTACCGTTGAATTTAGACACTTTTTTTATTGACGCTCTCTGGCAGTGTTTTCCATAAGCATATGCAAGAGATTTATCAAAAATCAAAATTAAATTATATCTACAATCTACACTAAAATGTTTAATGTAGTACAAAACTATATAATTCAAAAAAACTTTCTAAAATTGAAAAAAGTGTATTTCATTTTTTTTTTTAATTTTGTACCATATATGAAATTGTCCTTAAATGCCTTCTCTTATAGGATTATATGTACTTAAACCGATAAATAAAAAAAAAAGTAATAAATTAATTGTAAATTGCCATATTGGGTTGCATTATAAATACAAAATGGGTATATATGTACCTATGTGCTTTAAAGGCAAAATATACAAACTTTTTTAAGAAAATTTGAATAATTCCTATATTATTGTCAATAATTGTTCAGCTAGTAAAAGCATTTTTCTGTTAATGTTGAGTAGCAAAAATGTCAATGGACCATCCTCCTTTTGTTATGAGTAAATGTCTGCAATCATTTAGTTATGGCATATCGAACGGCTCTCCAGCAATTCCAGGTAATACTACGATATTGCTTAGTAATTCATAAAATTCATATAATATGCGACATACAAGGTGAGCCGAAAGTAATGTTATAACTTCAATTACCTGTCAGCAAGAACAGTAAAAATGTCCATCATATGCCGATAAACAAAAATTTTGAGAACCATATAATTTACTAAACAGTTTTTAATTTAAACTGATAAAAATGAATATTTTTTGTATAAATTGTGAATCCAGCCATTTTTTATAAACAATATTATGTGCTAAACTTTAACAGCCAAAAATTAAATTATCAAACCAATACATTTTTATCATTAAGTGCATAAATTTTTATTTGAAATCAAAAAAATAAGTATATCAAAATTTTATCGATTTTAAGTTGTCTAATTTCGAAACAAGCTCAGAAGTACTTTGTTTTCTTAGAAATTTATTTAAAAGTTGTGCGCTAATGACTTAAGCATAAAGTTTCCTGTCTTTTGTGACAATATTTAAAAGTAATCACGACTAACTCGTTAGCTGATTCCATTTCTTTACCTTTTGTGTTACCATTTTTTTGTCTTTTAAAATATAAATGTATTTTCTTGCTCAAGCAGTTTTTATTTAAAGATTGGGTTATTCGCCTTTTATAGTTTTAATATAAAAAAATAATAGCCTCCTTTGAAGGAACGAAGTAAGTTTTTTTTTTTACTATTTTGGATAATATTCAAAAGTAGCGCGCGAAACTTCTTCCATATAACCAAAAAATTCTATACTTTTGGAAGTAAGATTTCTGAATAAAAATGTCTCAAACAAAGTACAACATTTTCGTTATGAACTAATTCTCATCCTCTCTATTATGCAAAACTCAAAACCATCATTTATGTAAGTTATCGCATTTACGCATTATGACATTAAAAGTACAACTGTCTCACCCTGTGTTCATGTGTACACACCGTAAGGACTAACCTTGCTGCATAGTAGCCGTAATCGTTTACTTGTAAGAGTGTGTTGATAAATATTGCATGATTACCTTGCCCGTGGATTTCCAATGCCTGGAATCAAGTCAGTGTTATTGTATAAACAATCATTTTCAAAGAAACACATATGAAGCCTGCAATGACATTGTAGCAATGTAACAATTTTCCCCGTTCGTTTTCTTTGTTATGGCTTATTCAAGCGAGCTTGTTGATTGTACGAGTATTATGAGAATATGGTTGGAGGTATGTAAGATTTTATTAAAACGTCGAGGGTGTGTGCAAATACATGCAAAGAGACATGTGTTTTTATGTACATATGTAACTTTAAAGATTCCCAAGCCGTATGTAACATGATTGCATATTCACGTAACTGCATACATATGTATGTACATACTTACATACAAAAATAAATTGAAGAGAAGCTGAAGAAGTGCTTTTAATATTCACAAGCATTTTACACTATTTAACTTCCGGTTCAACGGAAATATTGTTACGTGCTAAAGTGCATAAATAGCCTCGATATCGTAAATATATGCACTTTTATGCATTTTCTTTTAATTTGGAAACGTACGATAATAAACTAATATGAATAGAATGGTTATACAATGTTAGTAAGAACCTTTTACTTTATTTGATTTTCATTTTTATTTGTTGCAATTGGATTTGAATTTTAAGAACAAAACATGTGTAGGTTTATTTTTCGTTTTTCATCTTACAATATTTCAATAATTTTAAACGTAAATTTATAAATACTAAACACATACGATACTAGTAAGTCGTTATGCACTAATAAAATAAAAACATTAAAAATTATGAAACAAATATGTTGTGTGTACCAGCAATCATGAAATATGATGTGTTAACATCTGTGTAAGAATCAGCGAAGCATTAGACGTTTCAGTTACATACTTAAATATATAAATAGAGTAAGTAAGAAATTTAAAGTTAACAGTTCACAACTTATTCAGAAAAACTTAACGAATGTAAGTGAATAATATTGAAATAGCTCACAATGACTGTGAGTCATGCACTGCTCCGGAAGTGATCTCGTACAAATCTGGAAACTTTCTCAAAATAGTCCTTCACTAGTTCAAACAAGAATGAAAATTTTCTGAAATTGTTCTGAACAAGTCTAGAACTTTCTCGAAACTTTACCACTTTTTATTTGAAATGTTTCTGAAATAGACCTGAACTAATATTGAAAAAGGTTCAGAACTAGTCTTCAAATATTCCTGAAATAGTTGGTGAACTAGTTCCAAAATATTATTGAATATACATCCGTAATGAACCTGATATACATAGTTCTAAATAAGTCACGAAACTTTCCTTAAACTAGTTCCGAAATGATCCCGATCTAGTCCCGAAATTATCCCGAAATTAAAAAAAAAAAACCAAGTAAAATTTTTAAAAACTTTTTTCGCTGGCGGAGTTGCGCACTTAGTTCCCTATAAAATATGCTTGAAATTTTCTTTGCGTGTGGCAAAATATGAGCTTTGTCTGCAAAAAAATCTGAAAAATTAAATATAATGAAAATTTATGTTAAGTCTGTGCAAAGTTTGTTTCTTTGATACATACGAGTATATCATTTATAAGGTTTCTATACAATTTTTTAAAACAATTCTAGAAAATCCTTTGCAGTCAAATTTTTGTCAAGCTAATTACTGTTTTACCAAAAATAGTGTATTGCAACTCTAATGGGCACTTGACAAATTTCACGTAATGCAATTCTCTTTTAAAACTAGCTTCCACATTTCAACTGCCACGAGTAGCCAGAGCTATGTCAGCAATTTTTTAAATAGCCAATTTATTTATAAATTTAAATTAAAATACAAATAAATAAAAATATTTAGAAACCTGTACGTGAAACATGTGTGCTTACTTTATATACAAACAAAATGGCAATGTCGCACTACCGGAGCCGTAAAAAGCTTGTTGTTTTCTAAAGTTAGAAATTTTATAAAAAAAAAATGCATAAATATTGTGGGTCTCTTGAATGCTTAGTTATTGAACATAAAATCATAAATGCGCAGATTTCTAAAAATAATAAGCAATTACAAATGCAAATTTTGAAAATGCCTGAAAATGCTTAGTTAAGAAATGCGTTTTTTTATTTTTTGATTTTTGACTTATTTTAAAAGTATGAATATTACTCACACAAGTACAACGTGGCGTATGAGTAATGTAAAAATATGTATTGCCCACACCAAGAGTACATACGAGTACACTTTTTGAAAAATTCGCTTAATATATGTACATGGTTACTCGTTGCTGTAATCACAAACATTTTTGTGGACAGATGGCCGTGTTTTCCAATTTATTTACATACTCTTAAATGCATACATACTTACGTGTGTACATACATACATTGGCAATTACCAATGAGTAGTTCCGTATCAGAACACAATATTTTCATTTTAAAAATTTTTGATTGAATTTCATTTAAGACACTAAAACCTATCTAATCACTTCATTCAATTCTAAAGAAAATGTTATAACTTGCATTCCGTTTGTTTCTGTAAATTTGGATGCGGAAAAACCATGAAATTTTTCCCCACGCAATCTTTCACATGAAAATTATATATTATAATTAATATGCAGGATTAAAAAAGTAGAATTATTGCATTTTGTTATGGAACTCTACATTAAAACATACATATACTTGCAAATGTTTTTGTGAAATAATAAAAAAAAAACACAAATATTTGTCAAATAAATGTTTTAACTCAAATATTCTCCAAAAAACGAATATTTTGTCAGTTATGTATATGAACTTATTTGGTATTTTTGAAAAAAATAATTGTTCTATCTTCAAGAGTTTAAAGATTTTTTTTTTATAAAAACTAGTCTATGCTGCTAGGAAGCCACGGAAGCTTAAAAATTTGATAAAATAATGTCAGACAGATCACAGTCATGAATTGATTTGCACATTTTAATTTAAAATTAATAAGCAACCGCTAACTAACAAGCCGTTTTCTAAAGTTACAATCAAAGTGTATGTATACAATAAAAGTCTACATACAAAAAAATACAAAATCTTTTTTTCCCTATTTGGAGAAACGAAAAAAAATATTTGTAAAATGATGTTTTTTATTCTTTCAATTGAGAGCACAATATTTTTTTTTTTTTGCTTTTGTGGTAATTAAAAAAATGCTAAGTTATTAAAAATCACTAGGATGTTTCCTCAAACTTCCGAAGGTGCAAATTTTTATTAAAATTCATGCATAGTTCTTTTATTGCCCACTTTTTATATGAAATGAAATCACTGTGGAGCGCTATGACTGTGTCGCTTTTAAATGAACAAACCAACATCGTCACATACATATTTAGCGTTTGTGACACAAAAGTGATATAAATATGTATATATAAATATCCATATATAAACATCCATATGCATATATACATAACCATTCAAAAATATCGAAGCGAAACAATAACAAACTTGGGAAAAACAAAAACAGATTATCTTTACGTTACATAAATATGTGCTATATATTCACATACAGAAATACAAATGACTATGTGTTTACATATATGTACATACATATATTAATTAAGGTGCTTCAAATAAAAATTATTTTGTTTTAAATCTCCCATCAAATACTCATACACGTAACACTTTATTTTCGTCGAGTTTTCTAAAACGACCAAGTAATTAAGGAGTGATTAATTATTAAGAATTAAGGAGTAGCTTACAAAATATTTTTTTGATATTGATTTTCATATATTGATTATATTATATTGACATTTTGTTAAAAGAGTAAAATTTAAAGAAAATGTTAGCTTTATATTTAAAAATTAATTATTAAGTTTATTTCTTTATCGTACCTTTTTGTTCAGTTTAATTTGATTAAAATAAAAAAAATTCTTTATGTGCTTATGTAGAGCATACCGCACTGATTCATCAATTTTCTATAACAAGGATCTTTCGAATATATATATTGCAGAGTTTGAAAGTCCCGTCAAACTAACACACATGAATAAGAAAATTATATAAAACAACTTAGTACAATTTCTCTCAACAACCTCACAATACAAATTTGTCCCCAATTTATTGTAAATGATATGGTAAATGGCGCTTACATTTTATCTGACGCTGTAAATTTTGTTTTCAATTTATAAAAGACACATATATTTTTCTATATTAAGGCAACGATAAGACCAAATGTAATTTTTTCGGTTTGGTCATTTATGAAAAGTTTTCCCAACAAGTATTAATATTAAATTTAAAAAAATCTCGCTTTGGTGCGCCACCCTTTTGTGTATACTTCTATGTATATACATACATGTATATTAGGGTGACAATTAAATGTATGGAGTATTTTTTTTTCTTTATTGTTTTGGTCTCAGTGTTTTTTTGTGTGTAGTTTTATTTAAAAAAAATTCTAGTAAAATTTCAAGGTCGTAGGAAGAGGATTAGGGGGCGCGTCGGCCCCCCAAAGTTACACAAAATACGTTTTTTCACGCAAATTCTTACTTTGACTACTTGTAACTTTCTCTGTGTTTTTTTTTTTTTAAACATTACTGGCAAAAGATGTTCATTAATTTGTCTACAATAACATCTGTCAATAACATTTTTGTCTAATGTTAATATTTAATGAAAAAAACTTAAATATAGGAGAAAAAGTACGCCTCAATGTCGATTTATTATACTTAAATAAAACTACTTATGTATATGATTTCTCTTTTTATTAATATTGTTTAAAGCACTTGAGACAATGTCTTTTTATTACAGTCCGGAAGCCGATGGCGGTAATCGCTAACAATTTTTAAAACAAATTGTTTTTGGCGTTCATTTTTGGTAAATAGTTTATTATACTCTTCCATCAATTTAACCCCCCTTTCGGCAGTGTCATTTGTAACATTTAATTTTTTCATCAGTTCAGCCGCTTTACAATAAGATTGGTCCTGCTCCCATTTGTCTGGGTTTAATTTAAAAAAATCAGTATTTATTTGAAATCTTTTAAATAATGCTTTTGTTTCGGCAGAGACGAACTGTTCAATTCCGTCATGGAATATTTCAACGATTTCTCTATCATTTATTGTAGCTCGCTTTGTGTTTTGCTCTTGTTCAAAATCATTTTCCAAAGCCGCCACCATTTTTTGTTTTGAAAAAAGGGATACGTTGCTGTCAAAAAATGCAAGACCAACCGCCTCAGGGCTTAAATTTTTTAAAGTTTTTGTAAAAATAAAAAATCTTGATATGGCGCTTTAATGGCCAAAGGAGCAGAAAACCACGCTTCGACATAGACTTCAGCAATAAAAACACAAATTTGACGAAGCCCATTTAATTCAGTTGCTGAAAGCTGGAACTCGTTACGGAATAAAAATATTTTTAGACAGTAAATCGCTTTTGCCATCCACCTTGCATGGTGAACAGCTCCTGGCGATCGAAACATTAGGCTGTTTGGATGTGTCTTTTCTGGTTTTTGACCCAGGAAGAGCAAAGTGAGTTCCAAGAATTCTTTATAGTCTTCCCTGGGTTGTTTTTCTTCCAAGATATTATTTACTGCACCGATAATGCGAACAGCAGACTCTTTCATGTACGTCTTGACAGTTGGATCGTTGATGCCATACTCATAGTTTTTAGCATCAATCTTAGCCCAAGCATTTTTAAATTTAACAAAACATTTTAACGTTTGGACTTCCATAACAGCTTATTTTTTCTTCGAAAACGCATCTTAAAACAATCTCGTATATATGATGACGGCATGGTAACCATAAAAGTTGTCTTTGTAAATTATTTTCAATTAACGTACAGGTACCATTGAAACGCCCAGTATTGACCGCTGTTGTATTAAACACTAAAGCTTTGATGTGATTTTGCAGACCATATTCATAAATAGCATCGCATACAGCGGATGCCTGTTCTTTTCCAGTACCGGAATCAAGTGCAGGTATTTCAAGAAGCTGTTCAACTTTACCGCTCGATATTATTATAGGCAACCTATCAACTTTATCATTTCCCGTCAGCGCCGGCAAAAGTTTACCATCCCAATGAAGGCAGATAGCGTCGAGCTCATTTACTTTTAATTTATTTTTTAATGCTGAAATTCTTTCTTCACGGATTTGTTCCCTTTCCTGGTGAACAGACGTTCGGTTTAAAATATAATCTTCAACATTATTACCCAGAGCTTCAACGACTGCGCTTATTAGATGAACCGCATGTCTGTCACTGATTTTACAGACATCGAGTGCGGCCGCCAGTTTTGGTGTTAGTATTTTATTTGTTCCCCTACATTTTTTGGCTGGAGGTTGACTACAACGTGGGTCACATTCCATATCTGGAAAACTGTTATCATTCTCTGAAGATTCAGATGACAGCAACTCTGCAGTTTCATCTAATAAAAACGACTAATTTTAAAGAAAATAAAAAATAAACAATAACATACAACGAACCAATTAATGCAATTTCACGATTATTCCGCTCCACTTGTTGTAATAAATTGTTGTTGCGTTCTTCAAGTCGGCACTCTCGGCGTACTTCTTCGTAATCGATACCATACATAAAGCCTGGGCGCCCCGTTTTTCGTTGACTTATCAAGAAATCAATATCTTCTTGATTTGACATTATTTTTAATGCACTTGCATGCGCCACGTCAAAAAGCATATCCAATTTTTCTTTCCACGTGTTTACTTTGCTCTTATGGAAATTAGAAGTCTTCTTTGAATCTTTTTGAAAGCTTTGCCATTCTTTATACAATTTCTCTACATTTGTAATGCAGTGTTGTTTATCCTTGACCGGAATGCGGGCTTTTTCCCAGAACACGAATAGTTCTTTTACGACTAAATCTGAACTTTCCCGTAAATTTTTTTTTACTACACGTAAATTGAAAAACAAAACTTTCAACACTTCTATATTGGAGGGTAGTTTACTTCCCGTTAATGAGTTGGTACAATAACCAATTAAATATATGCGTTCACGTAAATTTCTAGCAGACATTTTCGACTTTTCACATTCAAATATTCACTTCGAATGATTTTTTTGCAAATTTAATGCTATTAAAAAATGTTTGCGGCTGCTGCATATAACTGTAAAATAAGAATCTATTTTCCGAGAAACATTGGTGCTGATTTTTTGTCGGTAGCTTACGCAAGCATTGAGAATAATATTGTTGAGGTTGTAACGGGAATATTCTCGGTCACAATTGTCAATATTATAGATCGCTTCAGCATACAGGCAAAAAAAAATTGAAGCAAACTTTTAAAGACAATTCTTGCACTTGAAAACAAAAGTAAACAAAAAAAGTCTGAAGTTCGGACTAGCGAGGTCTTACTGTATATAATTGTTGAAGCTACTCTTACGTAAATCATAAGGAATTTTCTATATGAATCTTTAATTAAATAAATCTGAACAAAATCCAAAATTTGAATCATATAAGTAATTTTATTTAAGTATAATAAATCGACATTGAGGCGTACTTTTTCTCCTATATTTAAGTTTTTTTCATTAAATATTAACATTAGACAAAAATGTTATTGACAGATGTTATTGTAGACATATTAATGAACATCTTTCGCCAGTAATGTTTAAAAAAAAAAACACAGAGAAAGTTACAAGCAGTCAAAGTAAGAATTTGCGTGAAAAAACGTATTTTGTGTAACTTTGGGGGGCCGACGCGCCCCCTAATCCTCTTCCTACGACCTTGAAATTTTACTAGAATTTTTTTTAAATAAAACTACACACAAAAAAATACTGAGACCAAAGAAAATATCACTTTCGAAATTAACTGTCACCCTAATGTATATGTATATATGTACTATATGTATGTATGTCAAATTGATAGTGGTTGTATAAACATAAATAATGGCGACGAACATTAACGCAAAAACGATAAATTATTTAATTTTTGATCTTATAATTTTCTGCAGAAATGCAAATATTAGTTTGATGAATGATATATAGTACCATTAAATAAAATTACATTTAAGCAATTTTCTTTAAACAAATGCTGCTGCACTCTTCTTTCTATGCGATGAAAAATTAATTGTAATCTGTTTATGTTTGTTTTGCATTGCAGCGTTGACAGTGCGTTATCTGACGGGCCGATTTATTGGGGAATATCGTTCAAACACAGATTTGCTATATAATAAAACGATCTCATTGGATGCCGGCCTGACGGAAGTGGAAATTGTTGATGTGTATGCCGGAAGTGAGGATGATTTCCCAATGGAACAAGTAAGTAATTATATTATTAATTATTTTTCATAAGAATGCGAGATAAATCAAAAGTGAATACACATATTTTTATGCACAAATGTACATACAAGTATTTATGTACATTCGTCTGGGGTACTTGATCATAACTCGTGTAATACATATGTATGTTTGTATTTACATATGTAACTAAGTTTGTATGCGGGTGTGTAAATACATGTGTAGAAATAATTATACATACATATTTTATGAATACATTTTATGAAAGCTCCGTCAGTCCTTATTTAAATATACAAAAAAAGCACGTAACAATTAAAATATTAAGAAAAAACTTATTCCATTAGTTTTGTTCATGAGTTTTATTTTAAGATAACCACTTTGTTAAATTCGAATATATTATTGAAAGAATCGATCAAAGATTTATTACATATTTTTTAACAAAATATATAAAAAATTATAAATAACAAATCAATACAAAATTTCTTTTTTGTCCATTCTTAAATAAACTTCGCTCAATAAATTGTACTTTGTTTAATTACGAATCTAAGAGTAGTGCAAAAAAAAAATGTGAATATCGTATATGATAGCAATTTTGTAACTTTTTGTTTCAATTTTATGAATTAGTATAGAAAATTCAAAATAAAATGGATCTAAAATACTGTATAAAAAATTTGTATTCATGGCACATTTCGAACTTATTTTATTTCTTTTGAATTTGGCTACAAGTATTTGATTTTCGAATTTGTTTATAATTTTTATTTAAATCGACAATTCAAAAAAAAAAAAGCAATTATTACACAGTACGACAAAATCTAATTTTTTTTGGTTCATTTAAAATATAAAAAAAATTATAAAAATACAAAAATTAATATGAAATATTAACTATTATTTTGTGTTAAAAATGTTGGTCGTTAATTTTTTTTTTGTTTTTTTAATTTTTTTTTTCGTACATTTTTGTTTATGTTTTAAATTTACATGAAAATTAAAGCGCCATCTACCGGAGAAAAAAAATTGTTTTCTTAATAAAAAAAAAACTGGCTCAAGCATTAAAATCGGTTAACCCATTCTGTTTTTATAGAACTTTTTATAATAGTATTACATTAGAAGGGAACCTCCACGGTCCTTTAAAGCTTAAAAATCGATTTTCTCAAAATTCTGACGTGCTATAGCAAAACGCCGAGACACGTATTTCTTTATTTTAAGCCTATTTTCATATTCTGTTAACATTTCTCATGTGTACCAACCACTGTCGTACTGTGTTATAAATAATAAAAATCGTAAAGTGAGTTTTATTTTGCTTTGAAAATTAAATTAAAAAATTAAAAAGGTAAAAAGCTCTTTGAAAATACTTATCAGGAAATGAGTCATGTTACAGTTAATAAAACTGCCAATTAAAAACTTAAAACTTTCGCTAACTCGATTTAGATAATAATAACAATATTGATTATATTTTAAATGACAGTAATTATAATAATGAAAATAATAGTTTGGCGCTTACATTGTATACAGTTGTGTTAAATTTAAAAAAGAACAGCACATCTTGACTTAATTTCTTAATATTTTTAATAATATTAACTAAAATTTTTTTTTAAATAGTTTATCCCCGATAAAATTAAAAATACACATAAAAACAAATTTCAACCGTTTTAGCAAACTTTTATCATAATTCATCAAATCACATCAATATTTAAAATTTTCTCCTAAACGTTTTTTGAAAATTTTCGAGTATGCACTTTTGTATGGTTTTAAATTAAAAATTTACGTTAATTTTCAAAAATTTATTGTATTGTGAAAGTTAGATTTTTTCGATATAAAAATAATTTTGGATCATATCGTCCCTCCTTATGCCAAAAGCATGAATAGGTAAAAATGAAAATGTTGAAAAACAGAAATTTTAAATTTATTTCTTTGATAAATTTAGAAGATTTGCGTTCTTAAGATTTAAGCATAACATAGAACATCAAACTCAAAATTGAAAAATTGTAACCTTCATACTTTTGTCGTTAAAAGAATTTAAATCTGCGTTAATTTTTATTCACTTTCGTCTAATTAAACTACAGTTTAATGGACTACAAAACGACATGCTCAAATATTTCCAAAGTTTAAGAAGGTTTGAATTTTTTTGAATAAAAAATTAACTTAAATTTCTTTATTTATCTACTTAAACAGTCGTTTCAATAAAATTTAACTTTAAAATTGAACGATCTAATTATTCATTTTTCTCTATTGTTTGCAGGTTCTTTGGGCAGACGCTTGCATGGTTGTCTACAATATAACGGAGCGTACAAGTTTTCACTACGCTAGCAAATATCTAGCCGAGATCAAGGCGTTACAGAATGGCCCATCAGCTTATTTGATAGGCAACAAAGCAGATTTGGATCATTTACGTGAGGTGAGCTTAATACAATTATATATTTACCTATGTACATATGTAATACTTGCATGTGTACATATTTATGCACGTATATACATATGCATTTTGAGCTTTGTTAGAAGTGTGGTATATTCAAAATAATCGCAAAAAACAGCTGAAAAAATTAATATTTCCACAAGTTTGGCCGTACTAGGCTTCTTTTAATCGAGGGGCTACGAAATCTTTTCTGCTTACTCAACTCGAAAAATTGTTTCATGTCAGCTGTGGACCTTTTTGTGAGAAAAAATTAGAAAAACGTTAAACGACTTAAAAAGAAACATCAATTTACAATGTAAGTTCTAAGAGTACATTTAATATTTTTAGTATCTTGCTAAATCAATAGTATTACGGCTAAAAGCAATTGAAAATAATTTATGTTTACTCACTTTCGTAAAATGCAGACATGGTTTTTTGTTAGCTTTTTTAAAGGAGAAGAAGTCGGTGATGTTTAAATTGACAAAAAAAAATTAGTTATTTGAAAAACCGATTAGAGAAGTGTACCTGCTTTCAGCACACACAGGAGACACGTTCAGATCAAATGTGTAACTACAAGTACAATAGAGTTTTTAAACACTCTTCCAAACATACCTTTTTAATGTAAAAATAGTGAAGGCGCTTACTTCTAAATAAACCCAAAAATTTAGTGGAAGTTTATCAATTCTCAATTTATGTACATAGATCGATTCATTCTGTTTTTGAGTAATTTTCAAGGTTATGAGCTTGAAATTCGACGAGTGCATAGAAAATGTCGAAGCAAATTTCAATATTTTCATATATTTTTTATGCACATACTCGTACATATCGAGCCTTAACTGCCAAAATAACGTAACCGACACATGAAAAAATTTAGAGAAGAAAGCTGATTCGCCTTAATTAATCGGCAGTAGCAAAGCGCATTTTAATAAATATAATCGCATTTTGTAGAAAAAACAATGTAAAGCTTGTATACAAAGCTGCATTCAAATGAGAAGCTTAACTGCATACAAAATTAGCTAAAAAAAGCACCTTCTGATTGAAAAAGTGTATTTGTTGCTTACGTCAATTTGACGGTTATGGCTCGATATGTATGTTATGTAGTAAATACACTTTCGCTCCTGCTATTTCCACCATTGTTCTCTTAGAAGTATATTCACGTATTTTTGAAGAGATGTCAAAATTTTGTAGTCAGCGTCTTTTTTTCAGCATATTAATCATTTTATTTATTTGTGTCTTGGTCAAATTTATGTACCTTCATATGTACGAGTATATATTTGTTTATGTATATACATAGGTATAAACAATAAACCATTTTTGAATGGCAAATATATGCCAATTTGAATAGCACAAAAGTGCAAAATATTTGGAACAAAAATGTGTCAGACCAATGAACCGAGTTTACAGATACGTACTATTTGTATACATATGTATGTATGTATGTACATATACATATAAATGCATATAGTTAGATACTATGTGTATATTCGAGTCTGTCAAAAGCACACTTTTTTAACAGTCCTATGTAGAAAATTCGTTGTTGTTCACAGAATAAAAACTTGGGCTGAATTTTATTACTCTGTCTCGCAAAAATAAGAATTTCAATTGAAAAATACATACATATGTGCCTAATTTATTTTATAAAAAAATTAAATATTGAAATTTTGGCGTATGCTGCTTTGAGTAACAATGGTTGAAAGTCTGAAGTGGCAGCAAGCTTTTGTTGATTTTTTTAAATCAATTTTACTGACGCTTTTCTGCAATTTCTTTGCCTTCAATTTTGTGTATAGAGAACGTCGTCAGTAAAAAGAAATGTCCAAAAATCAGCGATGATTTTTAGCCACTAAAAACTTTCTCCCCAATATACAAAACTGAATGCGCTACAAAGTTGCACAGTTGGAAAATTTGATTATTTGTTATTTGACTATTTATTTGTTTATAAAAAAAATTAATAAAAAACATATTAATTTTTTTTTATAAAGGCTAACTGAAAAGTGAAGATAGGAAGCTTGAATTTCTCATATTTTTTAAAGTATAAAGTATAAATTGCGTATATAAAGTATAAATAAAAGTATTTGAAATAAAACTATGAAAATTAAAAAAAAACGAACCTATAAGCAAGATGTTTCGAAAGATAGGCCATTTGTCCTAATTTTTGCGTTATTTTTTATCGTCTTGTTAAAAAAGCATGTGTAGATATTAAAATCCTACAAATGTAGCACCAACACTCTATTTCTATATTTTTTAACAACTTTGTTTCTGCATACTTTTTCCCGTTGCAGATATCCGAGAAAGAAGCTGCTGCGCTAGCTGCTGCACACTCCATTGGTTTTTGTGAAGTTTCCGTGGCCGAGTATACACCGATTTTGTCAAAGGCCTTTGAGAAGCTGATCATCGACTCGCGAGCACGACCACAAAAGCAAATACGCAAATTTTCGGTGAGCAAAATGCTTGGCACATTGATCGGCAGCAGCGGCTATGGCAGCAGTCGCAATTTGGCCATCAATCAGGGCACGGTGATACCTTGCCACAAGGGCGAGCTACACAAGACACGCGTACTAAAGCGGCGACAAGGTTTCATGGCCACATCCAGTTTGTGACCATCTGCCGAAACAGATTGGTAAAGTGGATGTAGTGAAGGGAGGGTAAATGGGGTTTAATACGTTTTTTTTTTTATATGTATATGTACTCTAAACATTTGTACGAACATAGTATGTATAAATTTTGTAAATATAGATGTTTAAGCAAAAAATGTTTAAATAGAGCTAGAGATATATTTTTTATGATTATTATTGAAAAAATGTAACGTACTGTTAATATGAGAATTAAGGACAAAGGAAATGTCTGCAAGAAAATGTTGTTTGCTGCAATTTTTTATCTAAGAAATTCTTAACAACTCAAAAACCGAATTAAATTTAAATTGTGTAGCTCAATATGTATTAATTGGTATACATAGGTACGTTCGTGCACTTTATATATTTAAAAGCGTTAAGAAATAATTGTAAAAGATTTTTATTTTCAAGTTAAAGTACAATGAAATCAACTTTTTTGTATTGAAATGGAATTTCCGATATTATCTTCAGTTCAGAAGGAATTAAGGAATGAAACCAACTTAAGCGCACAACCTGAATGCTTTTAGGAAACAAATTTTCAAAAGTACTCAATAGAACTTTCAAAAATATTCTTAGCAATATTTTCAAGGCGAATTTAACAAGGTGGTGTTAAGAGTCCAGCAAAGCAAAAACAAAATACATGGACGCCTTTTACTTATATACGCTTACCACCACCTTTATAATTTCGCCTTGAATATTTTCATTGCGTATTAAAGTGAAAAGTTCTTTTTCTAATTTATACAAAACAAAAAATACAAATTTTTAGTCAAACTCCATTCGTAATTAAAAAATGCAAATATAAAAATAAAATACATACACATTCTTTGTTAATAAAACTGAGACAGTTCGAAATTTCATTTGAAAACAAAATTATGTTGAATTTCAACTGCTGAAATTATGCGTTTTTTGTTTTGAAAAAAATGCGCCTGTTAAAGAACTGTGATATGTATTTAGAAAAATGATTTTTTTTTAACCAAAGTAGCTTAACCTACAAACATACATATTTATGTTTTTAAGTACATATGTATGTATATACAAAACTGCTTTAAACGAAATAGTACATTATACTTTTAAGCACAGCTAACTAATAAGGAACGAAAAAATTGGTTAAAAATAAATTAAGGGCGTATAATTTGCCTTGTGCAAATAATTTACGCACTGCTGTACGTACAAGCATAAATTAGTTAGGTGTAACAAAATACATACTACATACATACTTATGTCGCATAAAACTAATCGAACTGGTAGTAATTGTAATAATTTTAAGTTGAAATTGTTATAAATTGCTTGCTATAATTGAAACAAAAATTTTAGCACACTGTATTTTTTCTTTTATAAATCATTTTTTGTTTATAAAAAATATAAATGCGCAAAAGTTTTCGAAGTACAACTTTTTGCTCTTGAAAAAAGCTGTAATGATTCGAAAGCTTTCCTAAACGACTATGACTTTCGGTGAGACTTGCAACAACTGTAACTGTCATTGAGAAATCATATTCCGAAATTGTATAATTTATCTATCAAAAAAAAAAACAAAGATGCTGACTAGCACAGCACCATTTGCATGCTTGAGTCATCGAAATGCAGTTGGAAAGAACGAAGCAGCGCATTGCAGTAGCTTGGCTTAAAAGCTTTAAGCCTGTCTAAAAGAACTACTGCCTTGCACACTCAATACAATTGAAAATTAAAGTAAATTTAAAAATGCATTTATATTTTTCATATTACTTTTGTTTTATACTTTAAACCTTTTTTAATTTTTGACAACAAATTTTGCCGCGTATATACATATACTATATACTTGTAAAAATCATATGTATGTAAATGTAAAAATAAAATATATTAAAAATATGTAATTATGCTGATAAGAGGAACTAAATTCACTAACAAATAAAATAACAATAAATTTTGAATCTAAATTTAAGCTGTCTATGATTGAAACCATTTCCACTGTATTATTAAAATTATAAAATAATAAGATTTAATAAATTTCGCAAGAAATTTTATTTAAATGAAATCGCATATACGTCTTTTATTTTATACCAGACTAGCGGTGTGACCATGTAATTATTATTATATGAACTTGGTTATAATCAAAAGATTTTGGATGATATCCAAGTATTTATGTATGTCTGCGCTTATTTAATTACACCCATATAAACACATTGACTCAAATAATTAACCACATTGTAAGTTTTTTGCTATATTTGTTATCATTTATTTTAATTTTTTTTTAATTGTTTACAAAAATATAGTTATTAATTTATCAAAAATCGCATAAATTAAAGTTTCAAATTCTGAGTGTAGAGTTTTATAGTTAAAGCGATTTAAGGACAATTAATACAATAACTTTTTTTTGAAAATTCGTTTTTGATAACTTTTTCTTACAACGCTTATAATATACATGTGCATTATTATACAAATACAAAATACAATTTTTATCTTTTATAAAAATTTCTTAAATCAGTATAAAGATCTCAAGAAACAATGCTCGTATATTTACATATTCCTTCAAACAAAATTTTCAGCAACGGCAAAGTACTTTTTCAAGCAACAGAGTTAATGAAAATTATTTCTTGTGATTTTTCTAGAGAGCTGTATGCAATCCTTTAATGAATACGTTTTTTTTTATGATTGAAATTATCTGAAAAACAAATAAATTTTTGTTCTATATTTAATCGGGTGTGCTTGGCTCAACGATTTTTCGGAATTTGTATATCTTTCTACGCAAATATCTCAGAAACTAACAAACCGATTTTCAATTTGTATAAATGTACACATCAAAACCTTTCAATTGATATACTTACATATATTTCATCTTTTTTTACTATAGTTTAGTCAAGCTCAGCACCGAAAATAGATCTTATCTTATCTTCTCCTTGGTGAGGTTGATAAGCAGTCTACATCTACTTTGGTTATACACGCACCGTTATTCAAGCGTTTGGTCTGTCGAGGACTCGTGGTGCGACACCAGAGTGTTGTTCCCTCAGCTTTCTGTGCCTTGCTGAACATTTCCTTCTGCCTCTTCATTTCCTTCAACCCTCATGTGGCCTGGCATCCATACAATTTAGGGTACCAGTGTGGCTTTAACCTCAAAGGAGAGATTGCCGCCTGATGGTGCTCCAAAAAGCTTTGCTGTACATTTCTTAAATTTTTGCAGACTATTACTCTATCATTATCATCACTAAGAAGACAAACTTTGAATGATAATACCTTTCACTTACTTTCGTAATGCAAACTCACGCCAGACACTGAGGCTTGCTTGATTATACAGTGTGGTTCTGGAGATCCACGCCCCCAGCCCATACTAAGCAATTAGAATCATGTAGCTACAACAATATGATTTGCCAAACTACATATAAGACACTTGCACAACAACACTCTCATAGTCTTAGAGATGCCCACTTCTGCAAGAGTCTTCCACACAATTTTCTGTAATCAGACGCACATTTCGTCGATCAACGTTTTGTGGTTTAAAATTGTACTTCTCTATCTCCTGTATCGGTTTATAGCAGCCTAATTATCCATCTACGTACGATTGGCTGTGCACTTCTAACACCAAGTTTTCTACCAACACGCATGTGAGTTGTGTTATCGAAGGCGGTCTAAATGTCCAGGACATGCAGTGCAGTGCTTCTCAAAGGCATCTTGTAAGTACATATATCCGTTATCAGGACGTATAGGGCGTAATCCAAGAATACACTCACCCTGCCCACATGCTGGTCGTACCTGTTTAAGAGTTGTTGATCAGATATCATGGCCGATAAACTTCTGCATTGATTTAAGTGTAAAAGTGATGAGACCCTTGCAAGAGGATAATCTCGCATTACTGTCCACAGAATGGCAATTTAGTCTTCGTTTGTTTGGTTTTCCGTTTGTCCATGTACATATATACATACATGCATATAGTACATATGTATATATATATTGTATGTGCACACAAAAATGACTTTGTACATTCAGTCATTCATTCATTCATTCAGAGTTTATTTACGTACGTTCGCAGGCAATTTTTGAACCTGTAACCAATTTAAAACTTGTGCGACTTTCTGAAGTTATTTCTTACTTGTGTCTCTCCTACAGCGATAATTACTAATCCCCCGAAGCGCTTACTACAACGTCGGCTTTGGGTATTTGTCCATATGTATGTATAGACATACATACATATGTGTATTTTTGGTGCGCTTTTGACCTCTTTAATAAGATTCTTTTTATCTGCAAATATTCGTGGGCGAGCGCGTGGTCAAAATAAATAAATTTTCCTGCACGTGGTAAAAAATTCAAGTTTTTACACACAAATATGTACATACATGTTTGTTGAGTTTTATTATATACGTCTAGGATGATTTAACTAATTTTGTTATTCACATTATACAGAAAAAAATATATGCATTAACTAGAGTATCGCATTTTTTATTAACAGGTCATGGTACATACATAGGTACATATATTTGAAGATATTGATACATACATATCATTTCAATTTTCATTTCAATGCACTTTTCAGACTATTTTCTCAATTTTTATACAAATCGATCTTTTGTTCTATTGCTAAAAAACCAATTACATACTTTATTTAGTCAATTAAATTTAAAACGAAAATGGCGTTTAGTCAACAGTTAATAGGTTGAGTAAAAAATAATTAATAAACATTGGCAAACACACGTAACCACTATTCATAGGCAGGCTTATGTTTCCATTACATTTTTAATGTAATTCAAAACATCTTTGTGCACTAATACTCCCATATGATCAACTCCATTTAATGCTACGTTTGTTATATTGGCGCTTTGTCGTCCAATCCAAGTGTGGCAAGCGCGCAACGACCGTTGATTTACGGTGCCATCACCTTTTCCCATTATCAAATTTGGAGTCTCATCAGTTATTCTATCTTTTTTGTATTGCAAACTAGAACAAAATAGAAAAAGGTATTTATTAGTATATCCTTAGTTTGGAAATGCGTTTATTTATGTCAAAAAATAAATGTTAACATACCGTTCGACGGTGTCCAAACCATCACCATACAGACAATGTAGCTCCACATCTGGAGGACTAAAGTTTAAAGTGTACTGAATATTATCTTGTCGCATTTCCCAGCCAATATTATAATCAATATCATCGAAGAATTGTTTCATCTGAGACATTGTATAAACACGTGACGGAGTCTCTACCAAAACTTCGGATGGCTTCCAAAAGAGCGGTGAAGGCAGCAACCATGCAGTTGAAGGACTAGTGATTTGTTCTTCCTTTAAAATTTTCCCACTTAAGATAAATGAGTCCAAATCATCGCCTTGAAAATGCATAAAGTTTTATGTAGTTACGTGCATACATACATATGTATGTACATATATTTTGTAAGCTATTCTTTGTTTTTTTTTTTTGAATGCTAATCAAGAGTATTCATAGCAAAAGCAAAAAAAACTATGAAACGAGCAAGACATACATTTTTTTGAATATTTAATAGAAAATAATCATCTCTAATACGGCGCGTATGTATCCAATATACAAAAAACTATTTTTATTGTATTAATGCTTTTTTAAACTTACTTCGTAAGAAAAAATATCCCTAACTTTGGTACTTCATTTATTCATTTATTGTATCCTACGAAAATGATGTAAAACACGTTTAATATATATTAATTAAAATTGTTTGTTGGAAATGATTGTAATTGTCTGGCTGGCGCGGACGCACAATTTTTACAGAGTTGCTGACAAATATTTTGCTAGCAGAGAACAAACCAATTTTTTGTCCTGCGATATACTTTTTTAAATCATCTCTCTTAATAGGTGCAATTAAGGGAAAGCATAGGTGTATAAAACGTTTAAAAGGTTAAATTCTAAATATATTTAATGTTTGCAAATATTGTATTAAATCTTACCCATTGCGAACACCTTTAACGCTTTCATACTACCCGCCCAAGCGCCGGCAAGGCTTATTTGCCTTTTTATATACTTGCTACGCCATTCTGTGGTTTGTTGACGTAGATACACTAATGTCATCGGACTGCCCATGCTATGCGATATTAAAGTAATTGGTGTTTTTGAATTACGTTCATATGTATCCTCAATGAGTTTTTTTAAATCAATAAAAAATTGACCAAGTTCACCTGAATAAATAAACTTTAATAAAATATATTTTAAATAGGAAATACACAAATTTACTTGGTCCTTTGCGAAAATCATATGGCGCACCATGAATATTCTTTTTTCGCTCATATCCCAAGTCAACTAGCATATTTGAAATATCCTTAAAATACGCGCCAGCTTTGTTGTGTGTTGGATCTATCCATTCAACCACTTCAGGGTCACCCCAGCCTGGAACCCGTATTTCCACGCCTGGTGCATTGTGCGTAGTTCGCGTAATTTTGTCATAATATAATTTCACATTGTCAACCCAACAATAAACTGAAGGTATAACCAACAATTCCAAGTTCAACCACAAGCTATACCAATCCGACTTTTTCCAGCAATATAAAGGTGCATCCGATTTATTTAGCTTAGCCTCTAATTGACTGCCACCGTCCCCAGGAACTGCAAAAAAAAAACAATGTAATTTTTTCACATGCAAACTTATAGTCTGAACACACATATTTTAAGATAAAAATTAAAAACGATGCTTATAAAAATGTAGACAAAACAGAGCTTACCGAAAATAACAGGAGATAATGGTTTCTTGTGATTGAAGCGGAACGCTTGGCACAACCCAATAAAAACCAAGAGAAGCAGTGGAGTCAAACAGATAAATTTTTTCATTTTTCTTTCAGAAGTAAAAACCCGTATCCTTTAAAACTTGATTTGCTATAAATTTATTTAAGCCCATAAAAGGCTTATAAGTAAAATGTTGATAAGAGGAGCGTCATCAAACAAAAATATTTACTGTCTTTGTTCCCTTATCAGCTAAATGAAAAAAAAATTTGGAAGGTCGCAGCTTTGTTTGGATTATTCAGTCACTAGAACGACTTGTTATGGTTGTGCTTCAAATAGTCATTTTTTTTTTAATGTTCAACAACTGTTTTTTAATTTTAATTTCTAAATTCCCTAATAATTAATGAATTGACTATTATGAACTTTTGAACCTTTTCCTATCAAATAAGTATCTTTGCAGGGCCTATTTATGAAAGCGCAATAGGTAAAAATATTATTTTACTAACGTTTACTCTAAATGCAACTTGGCTGCACTTTTAAGTGTTGTGAAACGTCATAAATGTTGTCTTCTAACACTGAACCAACACCAGACAATGTAACCATAAAATCTTATAAACGTAGTTCCTGATTAACAGTAAAGCACATTTAGCCCTTAATGCATTTAATACATTTAACTTTACAAAAACCACTACCTTAATCCAGCTTATGCCCGACTTCTGTCATTTGGTATAATCTGAAGTCGCAAAATATGAAACTAGGAACTAGAGATTATTGGCTTCCTCGCCCTCACGTTTTCGTGTTTGTGTTTGTCTTAATTGTATTGTTACCCGCTTATCACTTGGTAATAATTTGGCATATTCTGAAACACTACATTTGCGAAAAGGTTTCTGTCCGGAAACACTGCATCTTTTATTGGCACTGCTTTTTGTGTTATAAATATTGTGATATGACAGCACTGTTTAACTCAAATTTGACATTTCTTTTTGTAGTCAGCGGCAAAATTGGTAAACTGCCGAAATTTTGCAATAATAAACCAATCCCATTAGAATTGATATAAAAAAGCTTTGATATGGAGGAGGATTTATTTAATATACCATTGTTGGACGTAAAGCGTGAACTTCGGCGTGGTATTATTGAATGCCAGAAGCGTGGCCTCGCGCAGAGTGCCAAGTGGCTGGCTGAGATGAGCCATGGCCTTAGTGACACTGATTGTGAAGGAGCCGGTGCCAGCGGTTGCAGTCAACATATGACGTCGGAATCTGGAGAATCCTGTCAATTCATGGAGGGTATTTCATCAGCTGAATGTGACAACTATTTTCTAGCAAAGAGTTATTTCGATGTACGCGAATATGATCGAGCTGCATTTTTTGTTAGAAATTGCGAATCCTCTGTTCCCCGGTTTCTTCATCTATATTCAACATACATGGCAAGAGAAAAACGCCGTTTGGATTCTACCACAGATCGCTCTAACCTGAATGATACGGGTCACGTGCGAGAGATGACAGAATTGCTGGCAATTCTACGTTCGGAATATTCTCATGGCCGACTCGATGGCTACGGTATATATCTCTATGGGATTGTTTTAAAATCCCTGAACCTCAACAAAGTGGCAATACAAATGTTTATACATGCCATTCGGCTAGCGCCAATGTTATGGGCTGCTTATGTTGAATTAGCCCCGCTCATATTGGAAAAGGAGAAGATGCTTTCTTTAAACTTTGGAGGACATTGGATGCGCCACTTTTTCGTAGCGCACAGTTACATCGAGATGTACTTAAACGATGAAGGGCTGAAAGCATATGAAGATCTCCAACATGCAGGATTTCGAAAATGTGTGTATGTGACATCTCAGATGGCTTTGGCTTATCACAACAAAAGAGGTAAGTAAGTGCATACCATACATGTACGTACTTGTGTACTAAAACATTATAAATACATACTTACTTACCAAAAAGGCACTATTTTATCTTATAAAAATGTTTAACAGACGTTGATAGAGCTATCGAAATATTCCAAACGCTGCAAGAAGTTGATCCCTATCGCTTAGAAAATATGGACACATATTCTAATTTGTTATTTGTAAAGGAGCTCAAGACTGAAATGGCACAATTAGCACATAAGGCAGTCAGTATTAATAAATACTGTCCAGAGACTTGCTGCGTTGTTGGTAAAATATTTATTTCGACTGTTTTTTGCAATTTTAAATTTGAACTCATTATAGGCAATTACTATAGTATACGCTCAGATCATCAAATGGCGATTGTTTATTTTCAACGAGCCCTTAAACTGAATCCAAAGTACTTGTCAGCGTGGACTTTAATGGGACACGAGTTTATGGAACTAAAAAACACAAACGCTGCGATACAAAGTTATCGGAAGGCGGTAGGTAAGTTTTATAATTATTATCATAAAAATGATTTTATTAAAAAAACTTTTCGATATTTAGAAGTCAACAAAAGAGACTATCGTGCCTGGTATGGCTTGGGTCAATCCTACGAAATACTTAAAATGCATTATTATAGTTTATATTACTTCAAAATTGCACATCAACTTCGCCCATATGATAGCCGTATGCTGGTTGCTTTAGGAGAGACCTACGAAAAGCTGGAGAAGTTCGATAATGCTATCAAATGCTATTGGAAAGCCTGTGATGTTGGTGACATTGAAGGCGTTGCAATGTGCAAATTAGCCGGTCTATATGAGAAAAGGGGAGAGTTCGAAGACGCTGTCCAGTGCTACATAATGTACTGTGACGATGAAAGAGCTGCGACTGACAAACAGAGCCTTTACCACGGCTTTATGACATTAGCAAACTACTATGAGAGTAAAGGACAATTTGACAAAGCTTCACATTATGCCTACAAATGCTTGGAGTCAGATGAGGTAATTATATAAACACCCTTTATTATTGTTTTTAATAAGTTAACTCCCCCTTGTTATATATCTATACAGCGTAAATCTGAAGCTAAGGCTTTACTAAAAACCATCGAAAACAAACGTAGTGGGAAATCCGCAACTAATGACGGCGATGCGAACAATTCTGCGATTGCAAACGTCATAGCAGCTGATACCTCATCCGATGACGAAATGGAAATGGAGTTAAGTGATTACAAGTATTTGTGTAATGATTACATGTTATCCTGTCCGGCCAATATGAAAGGATCTAAAAAAACTGCGCCTGCCAGAGGCGATAGTGCAGCAAATTCGCAATTAATATCAACAACCGCGGATATGAGTTTAAATGAAAGCGAAATGGGTGTAAGTAGCAATACAAATGAAATCGGACCAAGTACTAGTACTGCCGCTTCAGCTACTGCAATAAGCCAGCAAGCTGCTGAATCAAGTGAGACGAAAGATGCTGAGAGCAATGACGACGAGCCGCATTCAATGGAAATTTCTTCGATTTCTATAGATTAAGTGAAGAATAAATGTATGCAGATCAGAATAAGGTTTCTCATCCTCTCATTCCTAAAACTTTATTACATTTCGAGCAAGCACTTTGCCAGGCAAAGAAGCATTTCATTGAATATGCTTAGAAGATTAGCGTAGCTGGTAATTTGAAAACTATAAATAAGGTTAATATATAAATGATATGTGTTCAATTACGAGTTAACTACGAACGGATTTTGAAAGAGTATGTCGATAATATAAGTACGTTTGAACTAAAGTATTCCATTAACTTTAATTGCTTTTAAAACCCAATGCGTAGTCGTGAAACCATATTACTGGCAAAGAAAATTGGGTTTTAGAAATAGTACAAAGGGTGTTGGAACGTGACACCACGCATGTATTAAGCTGTTGTTATTTTCTTATAGGCTAGCAATACCTTACAATGTTGCCTACTTGCATCAACTGTTAACATCAAGCTTAGCTAACGGCACAAACTTAAGCACTCCGAACTCGCCGAACGGTGGCAGTAAATTATAAACGACTGCGCTGTTTTATCGTTGGTTCATAAAATGTTCTCCAGGCAGTATGTCTTCAGTTTGAATTTATATCAAAGTTCTTTCGGGAACCTTCGGAAACGACATGTGTGTTCAGGATGTTAATCAAACTAAGCCAACTGTAAATAAAAGGTTGAAATATCTCGACTCAAAATTTATAAGATCCTTTATTATGTATATATAAAAATATAAAAACATTGCGTATACAAGCATACATACATACATATGTATGTACGAGTATCTAAATATAATAACTTTTTTTACTCTAAGGCCAAGCTTAGACGGTTTGTACATTTGACTTAATATTTGTGGCATTAAGTAACAAAAATATTTGAGGACGATTAGACAGCTAAAGTACAATTTGAGGAAATTGTTCAAATGTAGAGCTCAATTTAAGCTTCAATGTGAATGCGAATAACTAAAATAGTCGACTAATTTTATTGTATTTCTCTAACGTCGTTCTCAATACCCGTTACTTGATTTGAATGATCGAAAGGTCTAAAATTTTTTACAAAATCTAAATTTTTCAATTGGTATAAAAACGTACAAATCGTCCGTGTCTCGAGTGAATTTTACTATGTCTTTGCTTAAATATTTATTTAAATTCGTTTTTTAACTTTGTATTTACACATTAAAATGTTAAAGGGCTTAGCTTAAATAAAGATAATAGTGTATTCTAAATTTAGTAAGCAATATTTTTTGACAAATATTCCGTAGAAAATTATGTCAAAAAGCTGCTGCTAACTTTAAGAGTCGGCATTATTATCTTGACTTTTACTACGTCCCTAACTTTTTATACATACATACTTATTACATCTATTTTTTGAACTTATTGTGCGCGTTTAATACGCAGGACCAAGCTCAAGAAAAACAGCACTTTAAAGAATAAAATCCATATCAGCAGCACGAATAAGTCGTGACCGTACAAATCGCCGAACATATCCAACTCTTTCAATAGTTTAGTTGGTGACTTAAAAAAGCAAAATTGTGTGTTACACTTTAAATCGGGTCGTTCATAACCATATATAGCTTGCATGAGAGCCTCCATCGTGTAACGGTAGAATGAGATGTCACATAACGGTCGGAAAAATGACGAAAGTTCGTGAATTCGTATGAAAAATCCAGAAAAGATCATAAATGGTATCGCAATTCCAGGCACCAACAAAATTGCCATCTGAAAATGTAAATGAAAACAAAATTATTTACCTTTTGCTACTTCATGCATATACACGTAGATATGTATAGTAGTAGAGTGGTTAAAAATTAAATTTTTTGAGACGCCCCCTATAAAGCTTCCATTTGATGAAAAACAATTTTTTTGTTTAAATTGAAATCAAGTCCCTTGTGATGATCCATGTTAAGTTTTGGGTATATGTATTCCTATTTTTTTTTTTGCATAATTTTTTTTTATAAAAAAATTCTTTTTTTTTTTCAAATATAAACAATTATAGACCCAAAATCAATAAAAAAAAGCAATAATTAATCTAAATAAAAATAGATAAAATTTTAAATTAAAAATTTTTCCGAGTTTATTTGGTCTTTTAAATAAAGAAATGAAAGATTTTTAAATTGATAATATTATTTTAAAACCAAATTAGTACAAATGTAATTTTAATATCTAAACTTCTTTACTCCAAGGCTTAAGTAAACTCTCTTTCTTATTTCTTATAAAATCGTTGTACTCTTGCATTAGTTTAGATCGTCTCGAGGTACGTGTTTTTTCATCAAAAGGAAGCTTTTTAGGGGGCGTCTTATTTTTAGCGACCACTCTAATGTATATACATATATGTATGTATGCCTATGTTAATATACACATAATTACCTGCAAGTCGAATGTTGAACCAAAAGCTAGCCCCATAAAATGTGCCTTGATAGCCAAAATTAAAGTAACACCCCAGCACATAGCAAATCGTGCCATATCGTCCGGTTGGCTGGTCATGAAGTAAATGATTGTCGTAAATAGAGTTGGACACAGAAAGAGCATCGGCAGGTCGGAGGTGAGTTTTGAGGCGTAGTATGCACTAAGCGAATACCAGCCATTTAAGTACTCCCGTACGAAAACCGCCGTCTCTTGGGGACCTGAAAAATTATTAAAATTCATACATATACTCGTATTATCACAATATCGAAGTTTTTTGAAATTATAATATTTTTTTTTATCTTGAGGTTGCAGAAAATCTAAGACGAATCGATTTCAAATGAGGAATAAGTAATTGGGGAGTAAGACGCAATAAGGGCACTTCTGTTGTTATTAGCTTTTTGTTTGTTAAAGTATATAAAATATTGAGTGTGTCTGAGTCGTGCATTGGCAGTGAAACTTCTTTTGATTTATTTCTTAATCATTCCATAATTCTCTTACATACTGAAGTTAATTACATAAAAGAAGGTAACATAACGCTGGATTTCGTTAATTTAAAATTTTATGAAACCATAGATTATTAAATAAAAAAAAAATTTTTTAAGTAGTTGTTGTTGTAGCGGCCAATTTTTTTATTGTTTGCTACTCAGTTTAAACTGAGTTTAACTAAACTTAGTTTAAACTTAAACTTAGTTTCCTTGCGCTCAGTTAAATTTCTTGCAACCATACCGAAGTGGTCAACAATCAGCTGATAAGTTAAACTAAGTTTAACCGTGCGCGATCGGTCGTTTAAACTTAGTTTAAACTCCTTTTAAAGTTGACTGAAAAACTGCATACTGAGTTCAAACTTAGTTTAAACGACAAACAGTGTTCAACTTGCACTAAAAAACTGGCCCAAAGTTAAGATAATGTTAGTTAAGGTGTCAATAGCTTACGAAGGGTGAGTTTAGGTGTGGTGAGTGTAGGTATTTGAGTTTAGGTAGGGTGAAAAGAAAGGGGCACTTGTTTTCATTCGCCATGTTGAGTTTATAATTGTTTACGAGTATTTTGTAACGTTGTAAAGTAGGTGATTTTTAGAGAAGAATAAATAAAACGCGTATAATTTAATGTTATGACCAAGAATTTAGCTTTAGATAATGGTTTGCCATTATGTTTTAAAAATTATTTCGGGCAAGTGACCGCCGTGGCTGGCCGAGATGCCCAATTTTCGAACACTTGTTGCAGCAATTGGGGACGTATGCCAGCAATAACGCGCCGAATTTTCTCTTTCAAGGTGTCTTGAAATGACAAACCAAACTGAGTATAAATCAAGTAACAGTTGTCAAGTTGTTACAATCTAACTACCTAAAAGACGACTGCGCCAGCCCAATTTCAAAACTGTTACCTACACTATTTTAGTATCCACCTTCAGCGAAAAATCGCAGGCACGCTTCCCAACTGGCGGAATACCAAATTGTAGGCTTGCTGGTGTGATTGAAGAGGTTAGCACAGATCTATTAAATACTGCTTTATTGACTGTTATATTTTAAAGATCTGGAAAATTGATAAATTTTGTCAAATTACTATTGAATTTGAATTATTTGATAATTTTAAACTTCAAGTATACACATTTCAGAGTTTTAATTTCCATTTCGAATTATCGAAGCGAAATTTATTCCGGGTAAAACTCACAATAGGCGGATTCAATCCCGGCGAATAAAAAAACTCCCGATAAGGGTGATATCCGCCCCTAACAATTTTTATCATTACATTCGGCCCGATTTCCGTCACGTTCACCATGTTGCTTTGTTCAATTTATTACAGCCGCTAAAGGAGTTTCACTTCATAAAAGAGTTTACTAGTTTTTATAACTCAAATATGCTTCGTACAATTTGTATTTTTTACAAAATTTGTTCTCTATAATTTCGCTCAAAAACGGCGAACAAATACCACGTTGAGCTTTCATTGCATTAAACTCCACAATTATTCCACATTGAAGTATTCGCTTTTGATGAAATTCTAGACTTTATTGTATATGAGATATTAAAATATTGACAAGTTCTCGTTATGAATTTGTTAAAAGTCGTAGAAAACTATTGCAGAACATACCGAACTGCTTATTTAATATAATTTTAAGCAAAAATCTTCATCGAAAATTAAATGAAAGTTTTGAATTTTGTGGGTTAAATACTTCATTTTTAACTTACACAACAGTATCGACGGCATTGCATTGCCAAAGAAAATAAACATAATAATGAAGAAGATGCAGGATATATTTGTTAATGTTCGAGCACCATCGTTACCAATATCCCAAAATACTGTTCCAACAAGCGTAGCAACAACAACGTGCATTAACACACGTAGTTGAACTGCGATCTAAAAAAATAAAAAGTAATAAATACATATTTGTATACAAATAAATGTATGTTTTCAAGAATAAGTATTTTACCAAATTTCTCGACATTGTTCGCAAAGACCTCCGAGTAAGTATGAACAGTTGACGACAAATGCCCACCTCAGATCTAAAAGGTATGTTGGCTAATCGGCAGGACTCTTGCGAAATTTGTTCACTTTTTGGATGCATCTCGATGCAGGTGTGAGAATTTAAATGATTCAACATTTTAGCTGTGAATACAGATAAGTAATATTTGTAACAGAATTATTTGCACATCTTGGATTTAGTCAGTTTTCTGATATCACCCATTGCAGTTATGTATATAAATAAGTTGAGTAACATTGCTTCCATACTTGCAATTAGTTTTTGAAGCAACTTAAATTCAATTCGATGCACATTGTTTTAAATACAAGTAATAAAATATTTAGAAAACTTTCCATACATGTTTTTATATTTATATTTTTCGCAAAATATACTCACATTTTTCATGGACGAAAATATTCGCATTCTCATTTGAATGCTGCAATACTGGACAATGTCGTTCCTTATTCTTTTCAATCAAACTTAGTATTTTCTCATTATGATCTTCGCTGCTAACTTCCAAAGCTAAAAAATGTATAAACGTAAATTAAATAAATCTTATTCGTTTAAACATTCAAACACATACATATATTTATAAACTGTAGAACTTACCGAAATCAGCAGGATTATAGTACTCGGGAAATGGAAAACCCGCTGCTTCAAAGGTGGGAATCATTTCCCTTTGCGGACCTGCATACAACACTTGACCACGTGACATCACTACCACATCTTCGAATAGTTTAATTAGCCTCGAACTTGGCTGGTGAATAACACACGCAATTATTCGACCGTCAAGTGCAAGACGTCTCAAATAGCTGATAATTTGCAAACTGGCCACACTGTCTAAACCACTTGTGGGTTCATCAAAAAACATAACCGGTGGATTTGTAATCAATTCTATAGCGATTGATAGACGTTTGCGCTCGCCACCGGAAAGATTTCGCACCAGTCTTTGACGGCATTTTTCCATATTGAGTATCTGAAGGATGTCATTGATCTGGGGGGGAAAAAAATTATTATATACATACATATATACATACATACTCGTATTCGGTTAGCTTACAATTTTTTGTTTCTTTGCAGCGGCGGTTTTCGCAGGCAATTTCAGGTCGGCCGAGTCGTTCATTGTCTCTTGCACCGTTAAAAGGTCGAGCAATGCAAAATCTTGCGGAATGTAGCAGGATGTTTTGCGAAAAGCCATCAAATCTCGGTTATTTTCATTAAATGTGAATTGACCCGATACACCGCTGGCTCTGGAAGTACATACATATATGTAAATTTACTAAACATCGAACCGTTAATTAATGTTTTAAGCAAATTTTACTTGAAACCGGAGATCACATTGAGTATGGAAGATTTACCCGCGCCAGATGGTCCCAAAATAGCTGTAAGGTGTCCTGATTTGAATTCTCCGCAGACATCGTTGAGTATTCGAAAAATTTTTTTGTCTAGAAGTTTAAATCGAATTAAAAAAAAATTAATTTATATACATAAATGTATATGTAATACAAATTTACACTATTTAATTTTCTTCCATTAAATTTTGTTTAGTTTTCGTTTCATACTTTTACAAAATACCAAATAAATAATAAAACTGAAACAAATTTTTAAAACAAATTCATCAAAATTTCAAAAAAATTTCATCGAATTTGTCGATTTTTTGCTTTTTGCAATTTTGTGACTCATTTAATTTTAGAACAACAAAGTACAACTTTCAAGCGGCTAAAGGTTATCGTCGATTATTTAAAACCAGATAATCATTCTGGTAATCTAGACCTTCCTTTTAATTAGGAGTATAATAGTACTATAATCATACAGAGAAACATGCAGGAAATCTTGATCCGATGGAGTCTCGAAGCATGAGAATTCGATTCAATTCTAAACTGACTTTATTCAAGCTTGATAATAGGGTAGGCGGATAGACTAAAGGTCGAGAGTGGCTTTTCAAGAAAATGGCTGTCAGAAAAATTATATTAATTTACTATTACGGAAAAAACAGCTTTATGGGAGTTATTATATTGTCCCAAATATATGATAAGATTTCTGCAAATGAACTTACCTATCCTAACTTCAAAATTATTTTAATCAAATTGAGACTTTTTCGAGGCAGTGCGTATGTATATTTACTAGCCACGAAACTAATAATTTAGAGTCTAGTTCGAAGCGTAAATGTCAAACCTGGGTGAGAGATAAAAAATCTGTATTTCATTACGCTAGTAAAACCCGAAAGTATGTATGTATGTATATGTTAAAATGTTGAGCTCCAAGTCGATCTCATAGCGCTATAATATTTTACAAGCGAAAGAAATGAAACACTTTACAAAAATGACCCATTGAAATAATTTATTGGATGTTAAAATGTATTAAATTAGTAGCAAAAGAAAGGAAGTTTACAACACTATAATCTTATAATCTTTCGATAATCTACCCTACCATATATTATTTCAAAATTTCAAGTTTTATATTCCCTGAAAATTATTTACGGAAAAAGTCAGGAACAATTTTTAAACAGAATTATCACCTTCCTAAAAATATACAATATCTTAACATATAAAAATATTAGTAGAACGTACAAACATTGATAAAACAAAATTAAAAATTTTTTTAAAATAATTTTTACATTTAAGCGATGTTAACGATACTATATAAAATTTATTAATTTTTTTCATAAACGCATGAATGAAAACTAATTTTTATTTGCAAGAAATGAGCGAAAACAATACCCAAAATTTGTTTAAAAATTTGTTTGGATATTATTAGTATGGTTTTGTAATTGAAAAATATTAGAATCTTTATAAAATTAAAAATAAATAGTTAACACTGCTACATTTGCGTCGAATAATTTTGTTATGCATTCGAGTTTTTCTGGTGGTAGGTTCATTTTCGACAAAGTATTTACATATATGTATAGACTTTTCAAGATTTCTCAATAACTTACACTTAAAAGGTAGAAATAATTCCAAAAAAAAGGTATATGTATGTCTAATGAAGTATGTACATAAATTAGGGCAGGTCAAATCGCCGTTTAAGAAAAAACGACCTTATTTCGAAGACTTACGTTTTTGAGTAGTTGCAGTTTAAAACACATTTTTCAATTAAAGAAGTAAAATGCAAAATTATTAAATGTGTATTCAACGCAAAATGTGGAAACATTTGCAATATTTTTATACTAAAAAAGATGGAATACTATATGACAATATAAATATAAACAAAATATTTCTAATGTTTTAATTTGAATCCATAAAAAGTTTTAAAAATAAAAGTTATCATGTACGAGTAAAAGTACAACTTTCATTTAATTACATATTTATGTAGTCAAAAAGCTAAGCCAACGATGTTGAACGACAAAAGATTAACAAATATTTTACTTTTAACCTTTGTTTATACCAACAATATTCGCATACGGCTTTCATCTTATTTAACCTTTGTATAAAATGTATTAATTATTACAATGCAGTTTTCAAATGAAAAGCTGTTAAAGCTTTAGTCCAGAAGTTATTTTTTTTAATATTTCCCCAATTCTTCAATAATTTTTGCAAAACAAATTTCTTTGCAAACAAATTATAGAAGAAATAAAGTGATTTGGAAAATTTCGATCGCTAATGTTTCGAATTGTGCATATTATTGCGAATCTAGCTGTGATTTTACTGTTAATCTTAAATGCTCTTAGAAAAAATGGAAGGCCGTCAATATCATCAGCGCTATGATCGGATTTTTTTTAGGAATTGTCATTGGAACATGAAAGTAGAAAATAATTTGACCCACCCTAATGCTCATAATTATATTTTGAAGCAATACTTACTCTGTTTGATAATGTAGGAAACATTACTGAAATGAAGTTTGAGATTTTGTTGAACATGCAGACTTCCATTTATTGAATTGCTGCTAGAAATCGCCGCAATTGCTGGTGAAGTACTATCAGCCGTCGCATGATTATCCTTATCTGACATCACTAGATCTTATAATCCAATTTTTTAATCTTTATTGATTTTTTGTTTTTTTATAGCCGCGCTGTGAAAGTTGATACAATTCAGCTTGAGTTTAAAATAGCAACTGAATGATTTCGCTGCGCAAATTTCGCAAATCAGCTTTCGGTTTATTGCGTTTAAACTGAAGATATTTAATTTACTTTCGGATTTGCACTTGGCTTCTAAGAATGTGTACTTGTTTATAATATGTGCATACATACGTACATACTATATTTTATATATGATACATACCGATTGGTTTCTAACTCAACAAACGAACTTAGTTTTTGATAACTAATAATAATAATAATAATTTTGGCGCTTACACTATATAGCTCAGTGTTTGGCCGAGCTTCTCCTACCACTTGTGGTGTGCGTCTTTATATTATACCACAAATGGAGGGACTTGCAGTTTTGAGACGACTTCGAACGGCAGATATATTTTATGAGAAGCTTTTCTATGATTAAGATTTTGCTTGCCCCGACTAAGATTCGAACCTTGAACTCACCGGCATATCGAGTTATATTACGCACCGCTACTTACTCGACCACAGCGGCCACAGTTTTTGATAATTATAGTATGCTAAAATTAAAATCTCTAGCATAAAATGAATAAGAAGCAAATATGATTATGCTTATTAGGAAACACAACATTAAAAAATGTGAATGATTTTCTCTACATTTCCAAACGTTTTATTTGTGTGATATTAGCCTCAAATTTGCTGTATTGAATTAATTTTAAAGTTTAATTTTCAAAATACTAAATAGTTTTCTTTAAATGCAAAATGCTCGTAAATTGTGTAATTTTTTAAAATTATTTTAAATTTATCTTTTTCGACTTTTCCAGTTTTCAAATTGCATATCGGCCGCTGGGATGCAAGACATTGACATCTAAATTCAAAAGGTATTAAAACACGTTTTTTGAACAAAAAAAATTTATATTGCTTTTGTGTTTTTCTAAAAAATACGTTTTTACGGAGGTTGATTTATTCGTGTAAACAAGTACTGGTTGGATTCGCTTAAATTATTGCTTACAAATAGATTGTGAGCTTGAATCAAGATATAATATATGTACATTTATATACATACATATATCTTTTGTTGTAACAAGTTGTTTTATTTTAAAATTGTAAAATAAAAAGGCAAACGATAAATGTCGTTAATGCCACTTATGCAGCTTGGGTTTTGTCGCATAGAAACGTTAGTTATGTATGTTTTTTAAGAATTTTTCTCATGGCAGAAATGCATGCGCTCGAATCTTTGCCATTGCGTGCAGAAGTTTAAAAAATTTGTGAAACAATCAACCTTTTGATCTTGTAATAATTAAAATCAAAAATTTAAATATGTTTATATATTTCGGATATTTCCATATATTTTGGCACCTTTTGACTATTTAGTTTTCTTTAATTTAATTTCAATTTATTAAAATTTAGCATAGATTGAGGTTATAGCATGATAAGGAACAAGCTGTGTTTTTATACTCTGAAGTTCAAAGTAAGAACACTTTAAGAAAAGCTGTAGATAACTATACCATTCTCTATAAAATAGGGACTTAGTTCTCGAGATCGAAAAAAACGATAGTTGCATAATTAAACATTGAATTCAAATAAGCTTTTAATTTGAAATTTAAATTGATAAGCCAACTAATTGTTATAAAACCGATGTATTGTGAAAGTCTTATTATTTCGTATATTTTGTAATGTTTTTCTGCTTTTCTAATAATATTTACATACAATTTTTGTGGATGGAGTTACCAGTGCTTAGTTTTGGATTTGAGGCACGGTATACAATTTTTATTAGAATTCTAATATAAAATCAAACTTATATGTTAGATGTATATTATGTTTCCCGTGGTACAAGTCCAAGTTTCAATTTATCAAAATTTTAGCTTAAAATTATTTTTTAATACTTGTAGCCCATTCAATTATACACCTTTTCCAACAGTATTTCAGAAAAGCACAAATGTATTTCCGAAAAACGCAAATGTATTTCAGAAAAGGCCGAATGTATTTCAGAAAAACGCAAATACTCGTATATTTCAGAAAAACGCAAATGTATTTCAGAAAAACACAAATGTATTTCAGAATAGGCCAAATTTATTTCAGAAAAGCACAAATGTATTTCAGAAAAAAGGAAATTATTACATTTGTGTTTTTCTGAAATACATTTGCGTTTTTCTGAAATACAATTGATCTTTTCTGAAAAACATTGGTATTTTTCTGAAATACATTTGGCCTTTTCTAAAATACATTTGCGTTTTTCTGGAATACAATTGATCTTTTCTGAAATACATTTGTGTTTTTCTAAAATACTGTTGGAAAAGGTGTAGTACAATGTTTTGGAAGTTTCAATTAACTCCAAATAACGCTTGATTTTTAACAACTTTAAACGGCACTCTTTCGCTTTCTCTTTCATAAAAATATCGAGCTTGCGTTACATACAAAAAAATTGCGAAAGAACGTCAGTAGGAAAATTTTCAAAAATCTACAATATTATTTAGTCACATAAAACATGAAATTCTAGAAATTTTTAATTGAAAAATATTTGAAATATAAAAAAAGAAAGATCAATAGTCAAAACATTCCAACATGGGCGTGAAGCATAGGCATAATATACTATTTCGATGGGCCGCAGGCTAAACACAATTTTTTCTTTACAAAGTGAATGCTTTATTTTTCAGGAATACCGATTTAAAAAACATATACAAATATTTTTTCAACTACATATGTACTTATTAAACGCCAATTTAAGATGTTTCTCTTTGTACACAAACATACTTTTTATTTTGAGTGCATGAAAATATCATTAAATGCATTTCGATTGCATGTAAACACTTGCATACATACCACATGAAGGTAATACATATAACACTTATTATTTATATACACATATGTACAAGTATATGTATGTAAATTATAATAATTATTATAATTATATGTATGTATTACCATGAGCATACATTAAATTTTTTTTTTTTTCGAGAACAAAAATAACACAGTTTATAAATATTTCTTAATCTCGTTTTTCACAACAAATAAAATATTTCAATCTTCTTGTTTCATTTTTAATATTCGGATGATCAAGTTAGCAACCAGTCGATATGTTATTATCTACGTAGCTTAGATTACACGCTCTTTAATTGACTTTTTCGACTAAAGGTTGCTTGATTGAAGCAAAATAATTTTCAATTATACATTTGAGAAGCCAAGCATTACAATCAAAATCTTATAATTTATCGCACACAACATTTTAATAAAAGTCGTCCACAAACGAGTATATGTTTCGATCGTTAAAAGTAATCAGTTATGAGCAGTAGAAACTCAAATGTGGTTGAACTCGATTGCACTTTGATTCATGACTATGTGTCCTAACCGGTAGCCCTGGAGCATTTGTTTACTTTTAATGTAACCGTTAATTCATAAAATTTTGTAACAAAACACATACTTTGAAAAAAAAATTACTGTTTTTCCATGAAACGCCCAAACCCGACTATTGTATATTGACAATGCACGGTTGGCTTAGCTTAAAAATGAAAGCTTGGCATACAGACATACTATGTAAGGCGTATGTGTTAGTGCATAGTAACTATACACATACTTGCATGCATACATACTAGGCATGTGAATCCCGTGATCCCGGCCTTTTTTATCACCCGAATATCCCGGGATAAGTCTATTCAAATCCCGGAGTTGCAGAAAATAGTGATTTTAATAGCCATTTATTTTTAAAATTTTCCTTTTAAGGGCAAAACAAAACCTTTAGAAAATTCGCAATCCGTGTTATTTGTCGTATTTCGATAGTCAAGATCGAATCGAATAAACATACCTTTCAGAGCTGTATTGAAATAAGAAAATTTAACATGAGAAACAAAAACAACAAGTTTACAACTGTTGTATTACGATAACCAATACGACAAATACGACAAATAACACGACTTCTGAACTCCCTAGAACTCGTTTTGTCCTTGTCATTATAAATTAACTCGAGAATATCCTCCTTGAGCATAAAATGAGCCTTACCATGAAAGCGATGTTAATAGAACTAACGACGAGGTGCTTGAACTGGATAAGACAGAAAGTCTGAAAGATAAATTGCATCAAGTTTTAACAAGCAGCTTGCAATTGGCCATTAATCGAAAGGCATATAATTTATTAGAAGGCTTGGTAAAAGAAATTGATAGTTTTTGTAATGAGGCGATAAAGGTTATGCCCTATAGAGAGCATTTGACTTTTTGTCGACAATCCAACCAAAAAGCGTTCAGACGCAGCAATGCTTCTCCACTGCTTATTTTAAATGCAACAAATTTTGGTTCAGGTCGGAGGATAACACACTTAAGGCTTTTATTTCTGTAAGATGGCATTTTCATCAAAATAAGGAATAATTGTGCCTCGCTCAAAATGGAATGGATGATGTATATAATTTTTACTTCAATATATCTTTTTTTTACTGAATGGTAATGTATTAATATTTAATATTGGTCTCAAACAGTGATTAAAAATAATTTTATTTACGCAGGTGCATTTGCTTCTGTAATGTGTACATAAGTATGTATATTGGTACTTGAAGTACAAATTATTTTGTATGTTTGTCAAATTTTACGTTTATTTCTTTTTATTTACAACGATTCCAATCGTGTTACATTTAAAAAAAAATAAAAGATTACGAATTAAAACTTCGTGAAATTGGGGATCCGAGGATTGCCGCGGATTTTGTTTTCAGATCTCAAAATTCCCGGTATCAATAAAATGCCCAAAAATTTACATCCCTAATACATACATACATACATGTAAGTGCAATGTACTTATCTGTGTATTCCGAAGAGACTTTATATTGTAAGAAACGACTCAAAGTCGTGATTAAAAAGCTGCAGAAACTTGTATTTGCAATGGATCTTAAACAGACGTCGCCAAAGCTTACTTTTTTGAGTATTGCGCTCTTAAAGTATAAAATGCAAGAGA
Organism: Philophylla caesio; assembly: GCA_963971545.1. Taxonomy (NCBI): domain Eukaryota; kingdom Metazoa; phylum Arthropoda; class Insecta; order Diptera; family Tephritidae; genus Philophylla; species Philophylla caesio. Next base: position 70,542,013 of record OZ020609.1, on the reverse strand, counting down.
GTGAGAGAAGGCCTATGAGAAAAATGTTACTATTGCGCAAAACCGATTTTGAGCCAGTCAAGTATTAGTATTTTGTTACCTTAATATAGAAATGTCTTATCTAACATTTTCGTTTCTCTAAATGTAGTTTTGCAAATTCAGCAAAAAGTTAAGTTTTACACTTGCGAATTTTGTAGAAATACTGATTTTTATTAAACATATAACATAATATTTGGTTTCTATATTTATTAGATACATTTCGGGCTGTTCGGCAGATATAAATCTGAAAGTGAGGGCCTGTCAGTATTAAGGTTATGTTAGTTAAAAAAAAAAGGTATTAATATAGTTCTAATATATGTAAGTAGTTTTAGTAATTTTACAAAGCGATAACATATTCTATACACAAGGGGTTTTTATAATGTATTAATTTATAATAAAAATAAAATTATTAAAAATAACAACACTGCACAACACCTTTTGTGTTACGGATAATTTTTGCATAGCAAGTCTAAAATCTAATTTTAGTCGAATTTAAAAAAAGTGGCAACGCAATTTTTTAATAACTTAGATTATGCAGATTATTCAATATTACTTAAGAGCACTATTTTCTTAATCATCAAAGCTTTAATCTCCAAGTTTTTGTACATACCCACTGTGAACTTCTTAACCTTAAAGACGATGACCCCTTTAAGAAAAATACGTTGGTTACTTTGTTGAAAAATTGTTTAAAATTTTTGTGCTATGAAAATATAATATCTAAGAGAAGCCAAAATTTTTGCAATGACATTTCAAATTGGCATACAAGTTTACTGTCATAATTCGAAAAATACAAAAAAAAGGTTAAGTATCCAGATATGACCTTTAAATCTTCTTTGTTAGTTAAAAATTTCATAACTGCCTCGATCATCAGCTCTCGCGGTCACAAATTATTATTATAATAAATACAAAATTTTCCTCGGTTTTTAAATTTTTGAGTTATGACATTTTTTTTTAGAAAATGAGCGATAGGTACGTATTAAAATCTTTAACTAAACTTATAAAAAAGTATAATTTTTCCCATACATGTGAGCGATAGGTACGTATTAAAATCTTTAACTAAACTTATAAAAAAGTATAAGTTTAGTTAAAGATTTTAATACGTACCTATCGCTCACATGTATGGGAAAAATTAGATTAGGTGTGTATAAATAAAGTGCTAAATATTCCGCAAAATATGCTATATTAAATTTTTTATATACATAATTGCAATAATTTTTGCAAGCGGTTGATAAGAAAGCTCACATGTATGAGATCTTACATACATACATACATATGCATATACACAATCGCATACATGCATTGGACAGTCGAATGCTTCCTCAATTTAGCTGGCCAAAAGCCGATTTTGTAAAATATACTGCACACTGACGTTTCTAGATATTCAAATAAATAGTTAAAATCGCCCGCATCCACGTCAACCCATCGAAACGCTAACATCAGAAGTTGTAAGCAAAATTAGTTTGATTTTATTTATCATAAATTTCACATAAAATTTTAAACTGGGGTTTATATGGTTTTCATTAGAGCACTAACTGAATACTCCAAAAAATCTTTAACAAAAAAGTTATGAATAGAATTTGTTGAATTTTATAAATTCTATGCAAAGATGTTGGAATTCTTATTTTAATAACGAAGAAGAAGTAATTCACTTTTTAATTTTTTTGACGTTTTTATTGAATTTAATTATAGAAATTAAAATCTAAAGTCTACCTAATCTGTTCTATATATTCTAAAAAATTTATAACACGAAATTTAATGCTTAGAACCAAATTGCAATAATTCTCATAAATTGTTCCAAATGGAAATTCTCTTTTCCATTTATCGACAAAATTTGAAAAGTGTAAAAAGCGTTTTCTTACGTATTTTGGTTTGCTAAATTGAAGAAATACCTTACTGGGTGTTATCGCTTGCCTTTGAAAACTTATTCTTTATATTAATAGCGATTTCTTACGGATTTTGGCTTGCTAAATTGAAGAAATTCCTCACTGTGTATTGATTACTTCGAAACGGTTGTTATCGCTTGCCTTTGAAAACCTAATCTTTATAGTAATGAATTAGTCAATTAAAATTTAAATTGTTGTGCTTGAGCCCATGTATGTACATCCAAAGCGTCAATGTAATATTTTTTTTATAATAAAAAATGTATTAAAATAATCTTCGAAATGCTTATAAATATTTGTAACCATAAAATGCTTTGTAGTCTACGCGTATTAGAGCTTATCGCGAATCGAAACATATTCATACATACGAGTATGTACTCGTATGTTAGATTGGGTCGCGTGTAATTTAAACAGCTATGATGGTAGGATTTTTATGAGCTTTTTTTGAGTATAGTTTAATAGTAGCGTTTAACTACTATTTCTTCAGAAGCATCGACCTGTAAATTCAGTTTTTCCAATTTCTCCCCACTAAATGCAATGTTACCAAAAATTTTAAATTGTTTTTTTTTTCAGAGGTTTCACCGCAATTTTTTTAGATATTCCAATAGTTTAGAAGTGGCACTCAAACAGAAGAGGTTATTAATTTTTTCTTTGTTGACATCGGCCTGAACTATTTTTCTACATATGTACATATGTATGTATGTACATAAATAAACGTCTTCTACGCATCTACATAAGTCCCATCTGTTGCGCCTTACTGGCTTTGTATTTTTGTAGTTCTGCTTATAATTATTTCAATGTCCGATAAGTGTGCTTGTCCTTATTCCATAAAGTCTAAGACCTAATTTCAAGAGTCGCCATTTATTAATATGCGTATGTATAGTGCTTTCGACAGCACAAAAAGAAGTTGCCTTTATGCCGCAATGTCTGAATTTGGCGAAAACTATACGGCTATGTAAAATGGCGTTGAGCAACACCACCAGCTCCGTTAGGATTGGGGAGGGAGCACCTCTCTGAGTCGTTTGTATCCAAACGAGGTTTCAGACAGGTGACCACGCAATTAGTTTTGCCTTCTCCAAACTGGATAGAGAAGCACAGCGAATGGGTCTGGAGATGAATGAACGCAAGACGAAGTATCTTCCGTCATCAAATAGACAGTCGGCAAATTCACGACTGGGATCAAACATCACTGTTGACAGTTATAACTTTGAAAAAGTAGAGGACTACGTTCACTTAGGAACCAGCATTAACACCAATAACAGCGTCAGCCTTGAAATCCAACGCAGAATCTCTCTTGCCAACAAGTGCTACTTCGGACTGAGTAGACAACTGCGCAGTAAAGTCCTCTCTCGACGGACAAAAACCACGCTCTATAAATCTCTCATTATGTCCGTCCTATTGTATGGCGCAGAAGCATGGGCGATGAAGATATCTGATGAAAAGGCTCCAGGAGTGTTCGAGAAAAAGATTTGATGGCGATGGCGAACACCATTTAAGATGGAACGATGATCTGTAAGATCCAGCGGCTTCGCTGGCTAGGTCATGTTGTTCGAATGAATGAAAGCGCTCCAGCTCTAAAAGTATGCGACGCGTTACCCGCCGATGGTAGCAGAGGAAAAGGGAGTCCTCTACTGCGTGGGGAACACCTAGCGGTAAAGGACTTGGGTATCCTTGGTATTTCCAACTGGCGCCAGTTAGCGAAAGAGAGAAATAACTGGCGTGCTATGCTAAGTTCGGTCAAAAAGCATACGCGGTTATCCAGCAAATGAAAGAAGAAGAAAGCACATACTTCTTCTAGTGCGTACGTATCAAAATTATAAGATACCCATATATTGGCAAGGTTTGACTATTAAATGTTCTCTTATTTAATTTATTAAATTAAAACATGGTTAAGTCTTTAACAAAATCGATATAACCAATGTTTTAAACTTTATAAAAGTATGTTTTAATTGAAAATCTTTTATCTATTAATCAAATAAAATAAATTATTGGAGTAAGCAGTGTAAGTAATGAGTGCAAGATTCAAGTGGCCACAAATCAGCGTTGATTTTTTCGACTTTTATATCAGATGCCAACCAGCATGAAGAAGTTTGACATTAAGTTCAACACAACCTTATTGAATTCGCCTTCGTTTACACTGATTTTGACTGACTTTACAAAAAATTTTTTTTTTCGAAGAGATTCGTCTTTTCCATATTTGTGTGAATATAAAAAATTCTTGAGCACGCGTTATATGAATAAAATTACGGAAGAACGTCAGTAAATAAATTTTTTAAAATTCAACGCTATTATTTAGCCATAGGAAACTTGCAAAGTATTATAAAAAAAAGTAATGGCTTACTAAAAACACAAAATTTTTTTTAAAGTTTGTTATAAAATATGTTTTTTTTTACATTTGTAGTTTTATGTTTGCATAAATTTATATAAAATTTGAAACATGAGCTTCTATGTTTTTTTATTTTAATTGAAAACTATTAGGAATTAAATGAAATAATAAGTGCAAGCGTTAGCTGTATGCCTTGGCAGCCCCCATTATAAATATTTATATAAACGTGCTAAATATCTTATGTTTAGAGATAACCTAAAAGCTGAAATATATTTTTTTGTGAGGATGTGACATGCGATTTTACCTTTTACACCCTTAATTCACAAAATTAATACACCTCGTGGGGTTCAGGACCCCCAAACCAAAACTAAATTAATTTGCTATTTAATAAATTATTTTCAAATAACGTATTTGTTTAACATAATGACATTTATGCGAAAGTTAGGCATGCAAAATTATTAAAAATTAACTAGACATAGATTTCAAAAAAATTCTTAAACATACTTGTTATAGTAAAAAAATGAATTGGTTATAAAACTACATTCTTAAAGATAAAAATTTCATATTCATGCTATACACAGTCTTAAATTTAGTTTTATACGAAATAATGATAGTTTCGCTAATAAATTTTAAAATGTTTAATCAGAAATTTTCGAGTATGCATTTATCTGTGTTTAATAAAGTACACTGTTTTAAAAAATTAAATTTTTAGTTTGAGAATTTTCTCAAAAAATTTATTGCACATATTGCGTTTAAAATCCTTTAACTATACTTTAGAAGTTTGTAGCCAACTCAATTTAAGCAAATAAAGTCAAAGTTTTAAGTCGCTTTAGGAAAAAAATTCTAAATCCTCGACAAAAAAATGTTTAACACTTAGTTTCTGAAGTACTGTTTGTTGTTGGAAAAATAAAAAATTCACATACATACATATATTGTCCGAATTTGTCAATGTGTGGGTGTAAAATATTTTTATCGTGGACTGTATGTACATACATGAAAAATAAATGTTTAGTGTTTATCCCACAAATAAGACAATCTGAAGTACAAAGTGTTGGAGGTTGAGGGAAGAAGATAATCCCGTCAAATTGAAGGCGTTATCCCCGCAAACATCATACATATTTTCAAGGACAATCACTTGCTCGGGGAAAAAACTTGTGAACCAAACGAAGAATAACAACGGCTCACACAGCGTAAGCTTAGCTGAGCCTGTTTAGATGCTAGCTTAGTTCAACGTTGCGTGGTGGCGCGGATTCAACTCCGGCGGAAGCCGTGAAGAAAAAAGTCTGATGAGGAGATGTGCTGAGCTCCGAAATAGTACTGTAACTTCTACCGGCCTTTAGCTCATTTAAAACAAATAATGAAACGAAATTTCAATATACTTATTTTATATGGGAAAACTTGGTATATTGAGAACTGAAATTTTATTTAGATATTTTTTTTTTACACTTATTTGGGGTTGAACACTTTTTTTTAAGGTTTTAAAAGTTACATCACTTGCTGTTGCAATGAAATTATTCAACATTTTTTGAGGGTTTTATTTATTTTCTATAAATTTATTACTAAAACTTTGTCAGATTTTATTATGACCTCAAGACTTCGACATTTCAATGGCAAAAGTTTACAACAATTTACTGACAACCGTAATATATAATTGTAATTTAATTGCGCATACCAATCTAAAAAAAATTACAAACTGTACTTTCATATGTAGATATGTACATATATATGTATGTGTGTATTTACTCGTACGTATATCAACAGCTTTTACTTTTGTAAAATATAACGTCTGCTCAAATGAAGTACACGTATTAGAGTTTAACATATCAGATCACCCTTTATGCACATACATATGTATAAGTTAAATTCGCCATACCATATTCCTATGTTAATATTTAATAATAAATTGCTATAATTAATATGTATCCATTTTAAGTGCAGCCGTTCGGCGCTATAGTGTTTCATAGTTTGTTGAAGCAAAGTGCAATTTCTTTTCACATTTTTGAAATGCAGCTGTGAATGTAAGTAAATTCCCAATAATACACTATTTTTATTTATTAATTTATATACATACATACATACGTATGTATATACGTAAGTAAATAGACATATATGTATGTACATATTTATATGCGGACGTAAAATTTGTATGCAAACATTTTACACGAACCCACTGCTCATATTAAAATTTATTTAAATATTTAATCAATTAAGATTCATTTCATGTACATATGTATGTACATACATATGTAGTTATTTGTATATTGTGCACAGCCAATTATGAACTTGACCACTTAAATCGTCACCACTTTAGCACGCAATTGTTTTCATTGTTTTTTATACATATGTATTAATATTTTTATTTATTTTATTATTAAACAGGTATTCAGCCGCTTTGACCCAACGCATTTGTCTAACAACACAATTGTCTTGCAAACTAACCGATTTTATACTAATTATCTTATACTTGTAATTGCATTAAAAGCTTGTTGGTACAAGTACTCCAGTGCCGGCCGCTGCGAACTTGCTCAGTCGCTTGCGTTGTTGTTAATGATACTCTGCCGATTCAGTGATAACGTCTAAGTTATATGAGTGCTAATAACGAGAACAATCAGGGATGAATGCTCGCAAATTGAATGCACTCACACTCATATTTAGTGTACGATCATTTAAGTGAATGAATATACATACACATTAAGATGGCTCGTGATTCGTAATCGTTAGTTGGATCATGCTGATCATACATACATATGAACAAAACTCTGAATAGTATTTTGCGTTACTTATTTTGATTTATTTATTCAATTAAATGCTGTTCATTCTCTAACTAAACTCAAATTAATCCCAGAAAATTTTAAAATGATAATAAAAAATTTACTACCAAATACCAAATTTTTTTTTTCAGAAGTGTTAGAATTTTTTTTAGTACGTAGTTTTATAGGTCACTCAATTAAATTATTTTGCAGATAATGTACAAATTTTAAGTAGCGAAAAACCATCAACACCTTTGACTTAAAATTAAACAGCACTTTTAGGCAACTTTTCACATTATTAAACTAAAATTGAAGAAACTGGGTACTCGAAACACAAAAAAACTGCATCAGTTCTGAGGAAAAATTTGAAATTTATTTATTTCAATTGAACAATAAATTCTTACTGACTATAAGCAAAATTACTTAAGACTTATTAAAATAAGTATATAGTTAGATATGTATGCTCCACAAAATAAGGATGGATCGTAGTTTTGAACTACATTTAATTCCAAAAGAGTTGTCATTAAGGGAGCATACTTTGCATAGTTAGATTTTGAAAAAGCGAGGTAGAAGACTGAAACGATGCGTAGGTTACGCATAGGAACATTAAAAGTTATTCGTTCTAAGAGTTCAGGGCAGTCAACTGAACCACTCAAGAGCTTGGTAAGAAAAGAACAGGCAAGATACGCATGTCTGTTACTAAGAGTTTTTAAGTTTAAAAGTCCGAAGCGTAATTCATATAAGGGAATGGGGTTTAAAAATTTAAAGTTCGAAGAGAGAATTTGATTAATTTTGTTTCTATATTCGCTCTAAACGAATTATATGAGAGTTGTGATATGGTCTTCAAATGAAAGAGGCATATTCCAATCTAAATCTTACTAGGGTAATGTAAAGCATCTTTAAGGTGTACGGATCGGAAAAAGAAGCATGTTTCATATGACTTGCTGACTATGTAGACTATATGCGCGGAAAAGCTTAATTTTGTGTTGAAATAAAAACCAAGGTCTTTAACTTCGGTTACACAATTAAGTAACGATACAGATTGAACATTTTTTGAATGTTGCTTTAAATTTGTACAAAGTTCTAGTTATGTAATTATTGATGATGCCAAGCATTTCACCATAGGCAAGTAGGCACGGTCACAATCTATTTTTCATTAATATTGAAAATTTGGATTCGCCGTTTTTGCACTTTGCTAGTTCTATCAAGGGCCAAATTTGTAGAACGGTTCTTGAAATTTAAAAATTTTCTTATACATAAGTGAGCGTTTTTTTTTTAATTTGTAAAAATCCATTTTTTTTTTGCTGTAATATATGTATATCTACGGAAATAAAACAGTTTTGTATTTTTTTCTTTCCAAAATATTTTTTGCAAATCTGGATCGTCATCAAAACCATTAATATGGAAAAATTACGTTCGCTAATTTTTTCGGATATGACATATTTTATTTTTAAATGATTTAAATGAACATAGTAGTTAGTAATATTTAAATAAAATTTTTTTGAAGAAAAACTTAATGAGCATTTTAAAATGCATTCAGGTTACGGATAACCCAACTTTAAGTCAAAATATTTTGCACAATGTCTTAAATGGGTTTGTTTATTTCTTAACATGTCTGGACAGTTTTGTTATACACTGAGAAAAAATTCACCCTATTAACTGCTTGACTTGGCTGATACAGATTCAGCAACAACAAAAAATAAAATATTTATTTTACTTTCATTAAATTTCATAATTTATTTATCACAAATTAAATTAAATATGATTTGAATTTTTCTCAGCATACGTATGCAGACTTTCATTCGTCATTCGAATAACGACGTGCATGTAAAACGACCGTAACTAAAAACCAGAAATTAACACTGTACTGACGATACGTAAAAACATGATACGACTCAAAGTTTAAATAACATAGATTATTAAAAAAAAATAGTTTTTTTTACCGGAGCAGCATTAGGGCATTAAGTTTTAAGCTAAATGAAAAATTTGAAGTTGGACGTTAAGAAACTCGTTGCTTTAGATTTAGAGGGTGCATTGTTATGTTGGTTGTTTGCGCAGGTGTTCGAAAAAAATTAAAAGCAATAGATAACATCGAGCTTAACAACTGCCCCATCGTATGTCTCTATTTTAATTCACATTGTGAAATAAGACCACATGGCTTTATTTCTATTGCAAAAATGAAATAAAGCCATATTGTAAAAGTGTAATAAAGTTATAACATAAAAAATTTAATATGACAAATAAAGCAATAAGTGTCTAAATTTAAAGTTTTGCCATTATCCATTTCTTCGTTTATTTCTATTCCTCAACTTTTACATCAGAGGTTTGTGAATTGCCAAAATTGTTTTCTATCATTGCAGGTCTTGAGAATACCTTTAATGTATTTATATTTTAAATAATTCGTGGTATAATATCAAATCTGAAAAACAAATCAAAATTGAGATCACTTAAACTTGACCAACCCAAAAGAAAATACAAGTTTTTGCGAGGTTGACAACGCGGGGTGGCGATAAGACATACATACATATAATACATATTTAATACGCTGTACCCTAGACAAATATTACGCAAAAAACCGCACAGGTGCAATAACGCCATAATGGGTTTGTTTCACTTCACAGTAAGAAATAAAACCAAGCCCCAAAATATGGCCTTAATTCTCAACGTGAAGTGAAGGTCACAAAAAATTAAAACAATCACAAAATATAAATACGTAAGAGTATGGAAAGGTCTCAAATTTTGAGACTTGAGATTATACCACATTATAAAATACAAGCATTAATTACATTTTGACCTATTTTTTAATGATGAGGTGTATACTTATATTTTATTGCGCAATCGGGGTTTTAAAGTAACAAAAAAATAAAATTTTCTTTTGTAGAGCTAACTGACCTGGTTTTTTTCTCAAAGAAAATTTATAATTTGTTCTAATAATTTTTATTTAAATTAATTCTTATTTACAATTATAAACATTTATTGTAATAAATTTTGTCGTAAATATTTTTTGCTATAGACAAAACGTAAACATCGGTAATATATGCACATATACGTACATACGTATTTAAAACTAAATAAGAAGACTTTTGTTGGTACGAAGAAACTAGAAAATAAAATGGTAAGAAGTTTGGGTTTAAATCCGGTAACAATTTGATATGAAAATTTTAGTTGTTTTCTCACAAACAAAGACACCAAACAATGTTTCGTCGTTCTTTTAATAAATATTGAAGCAAATTTTAGTCAATATACTTACTGTGAAGATATATTTATATGTATGTACATAGCACTAAAAGATTTCATATCACCTAATCATCTTAAAAATATGCTTTGGCACAAATACATACATATGTATATGTATAATAACAACGTCCTCTTTTTACAAACTTTTTTGATTTTGTTTACAGTAACAAACATCTTCCTTGAAGTGTTAAATATTTATATATGTACATGTTAAGACGATATCAGTTCAAAAACTCTTTTCGGAGACAAATAGGAGATTCACAGGGTGCAGTTAAATTTCATAATGTCGTAAAATCATAAAACTTTTAAAATTCAAAGCTGTTGATATTTATTTTCTCTTTCCGTGCAATGCTACAATAAATCTCAAGCTCCTGAAACATTTTGTGATTTCGTAACTTAAGCCACTTTACGACACCTTGTGAATCTACTAATTTAGGTCGTTTTACAAACCACTAACTCATACTTTTAGGAAATTGTTCAGACATTATCGAAACTCAAAATTTGGAATTACAGAAATGCGTGGACAGCAATACTCGAGTTATCATTAATATTAAAAATAAAAATTTTTAATTTACTTGATAGTGAAATAAGTGGAAAACTTATGATAACTATTTAGTATACATAGCAGAACCGATCGAATACATTAGTAGTCAGCATGTTATTTTGTTTTTGCATATAAAATAATTTGGAAGATGATTATGGAAGATAATTTCTTTGAAACCATTGCTTTTTTCTTTATTTATTACCATTTGTTTGGATCATAACGTATTGCTTCTACCTTAATCCCTCAACTACATTTTGGGAGATAATTTGTTTTACAAAGTTACGGTTATTTTAAAGTGTATATCTGGAAAAATATGAAATAGCCGAAATATTTCGGATGTTATTCGAGGAGACTGGTGAAATTGTCAACTATATAAATCCGCCCGTCTCCACACTGTAAAAGTGCCAAAGCTATGGATTACCGGATTAGGCGAAATCCGCCAAAAATCTTATCTCGGATGATGAATTTCAGCGAAGCAGAACGAGAATATCCCGCATCACAATTTTGAGTTTCTAAAGCGCGTTCTTAGCTTAGCAATGAAAATTTTATCAGTTTGGATTTTATTACAAAATATACATTTGCTTGTGCTAAAAACCTATTTATAAATCTAGGTGTTATCATAATTATAAGAGTATGCTAAATTTTAAACACTTCTAGTAATGGCAGTTATACACAAATAACAACTTAATTGGTTTAAAGCCTAATTCCAAATTTGCATAATTAATGGTGCTCAGTGTAAATATATTAATGTCTTCAAAATTTTCTTTTATTCCAAAAAAACGTAAATTCGCATCGAAATATCGAAATTTACCCATTGTAAGGAAAATATTTATTGTTGCCTAGTTGTAACAAGAGATTTATAGTGTGCCACAATTTCCTGTTTAAAATTTTTTAATATTTTAAAATTATTACTTTTAATACAAAACTATATGTTATTTACATTTAGTAGGATTTAAATTTATAAATTGAGGCTAGCCCGCGTGAATTCATACATTCTTACGTATGTACTTAAGTAGATACATAAATCTCAACAATTAATTTCTCTTAATATTAAAGGGACAACCGCAGTAGGCCGTTAACGAAATTTTAATATATTTTTATACAAATCTCTGAATCGTATTTTTACAAATTTTTTGAATTACAGAATAGTCCTGAGAGATTAAATATTTTAAAAGATTTTGCTGCGCAAAAACTAAAGTACGAAAATGTAAGTATGGAATAGGGACCTTACATGATCAAATTGTTTGATCAAATTGCGTGTCTGTGCAGTTAGTTGGTTAGACTTACACGCGTAAGCAACGCAATCGAATTTCAGTATGAGGTTCTACATACCTTCTTAATGGTGTTATCAGTCTGTTAATTTAATTTTCGTAAGCTCGGCTTTTGTGGCATCTTCATTCAGTTATTTATAATTTTTTATCTGTTTTTAGTCTTTAGAAATCATTAATTGGTTGGCCTCTCCTAGTTTTAATGATCATTATATTTTTTTACACAAATGAATAATAATTAAATTATTAATAAAAGTAATTAATAATAATTATATTATTTTTTCAATCGCTTCATTATTTTTAATTGTTCGATTATTTAAATATTTCATTATTTTTAATTATTCGATTATTCTTAATTTTTATTTTATTTTTAAAGAATTTTTAATAAAAAATATAGTTGATTCGTTAATAAAAACCATTTAAATTCAAGTTTCGAACTTTTAGAAAAATTACATAAATCTTTCAGTTATAATCGAAATTTCAAACTTTAATCTGAGGAATGATAGTTATCTGCAATTATGTAAGTTTGTAGCAATATGAGTTTTCATGTTTCAATTAATTAGCCAACATTTAGAAATGATGTATTTGAATTTAGCTTCTATATAACAAATAAATACAGTTTGTTTTATACAGAGTAAAAACCAAAACCTTCAGAAAATTTCATTTAATTTCACTGAAATTTATTGAGCTATAAAAAAGCTTACTTAAAAAATATATATACATACATATGTACATATGTATGTACATATGTATATCAATTCAGAAAAAAATAATGTGAAATTCATATACAATTTAAATGATTTTTTTCAGGTTTCTACTACGCTTGAGCTATATTTGAAATAATTGAAAATAACCAAATAATTATATTAAGAAAATAATATTTGAAAATAATCATAAATAAAAAAAATTTTAAATAATTGAAACACATCAAATAAATTTATTAATCATGTTTTTAAAAAGTTAAAAAAAAAAATTTATTATTGCATAATTGTCACCCCGACAAATTTAGAAAAATATAAATAAATTATTCGTAAGCAGTATAAAGTATATTTTAATATATTGATAATCGTTACGAAGTTTTGGAAATGTTTCATATTAAAATAATTATGTCTAAGCTGTAACTTTTCAAGCTTTTATATATTTATGGTCTATTATTGCCCCCTTGAACTTTAAGTGCATGTAAAAAACTCAGAAGTGCTGGACTATAACTTAGTTCAATAAAAATAGTTTGTGCGATGTCTCCTTTAGAAAAAAAAAACCATTTTTACTCTGTTGCAAAAATGAGAGCATTAAACAGTGATATTTATTGACATTAAATTTGTTGAAAACCAAAACTACTTCAATTTTGCTCATACATGTGACAGAGATCTTTATGCAAAAATTTACTACTTGCAATTTGATCAAGAAATTTGACTGTATAAGGTTAAAAAACAAATAAAATTATGCCGCTAGCTGTGGTTTCCTCTCTTAATAAGGCTCTAGTAAAAAACACTACAATCTTACTTCGTAACCTATCTTTGGTTTAAAAAAATTTAACGAGTAATTTTTAGGTTTCAATACATCACGTTTACTTTACAGACTTTATAGTACTAATCATAAAAAAGTTAACAAGTTGCTGTCATGCTATTACCAAAATTTACGCTTAAAACTATAGTTCAAAATCACATCACAATATTTTGTATATATTGCTCTCGGGCACGCTGATTACTTTTTGTCTACATAAAGGCGCTATTTTTACCAACTTATACACTTGTTCCGTACAATTCGAAATTATACTAAATGGTGAGCAAGTTATTTTCAAACATTCTTAGAATAAAACATATACAGCATGTCTCATCTGAATAATCTCAACCTAAACGACATTATATAGAATGCAACTATTCTAAGTATTATAAATAAACATAGTAAAAATATAGCAGCAAGTTGATAACTTGCATTGCCGATATCCAAGTGTTGTAGAAGAAAAGCTGGATACTTATGATGACAATAGATCTCCCGACATTCTAGTTTTGCACGGCCATAACCGAATAGTGCCATCATTGAGCCATCCAATGCATATTTGAGGAATGATACGTCAAACATAAACGTCAAATAAATTGGCGAATCCTTCCGTTGCAGGAAAAAGCCAGAAAATGCAAGAAATGGGCAGATAAAAAGTGGACCAAGTATAGCGCCATACTGGAAAGTAGGAAAATAAAATTGATTAATAAAATTTTAAATGAAATACTAAAAGCAACTTACATTCAGATTTAGTGCCGAACCGACGCATAGACCGATGCTTTGCGCCGTAAGCGCCGTCAAAAAGATGATCAAAAAGTATAAAACGAAACGCTTAAGCTCCAACGGCTGTCCAGTCAGATAATAGGTTGGGATTATGAATAAACTTGTGCATATGAACTGTATTGGCACATCAGCCAAAGTGATTGCAATGTAATATGAACGCAGCGAATACCAGCGGTTGAAATGTTCTCGTGAAACGATGGGAAATTCCAGGGGAACTGTTGAAAAAAATGAATGTATGTAAATAGTATGTAAGTCTATATGAAAATGCTTTGAAAATCAAGCTTTAACTTTAGCACTTACATTTCGTGAGTATTGATGAGAAAGCGCAAAACATAATGAACATGACTGTGTAAAAAGCATACCGGAAGATGTTTATCGCATTCGCCGCATCATTGCCAATGTCATAGTAGAGCAGACCAATGAGCAGCGACGCAGCGAAGTGTATGACGAAGCGCAGTGTGGTGAGTGAACTATCACGCCACAGTAGCAGAAAGGTGCGCGTGAGCAATATGCTTAATTGACGGAAAAATGGTGTGGGATAGACATTCTCGCGCTTACACAGACGTCCGGTGTCAAGTGATATTTTTCGTTTCTTCAGTTTTACGGATCCTCTATCGTTCTTGGATTGTTGCTGTCTTTTAGCACTTGCTTTGCTTTCGCTAAGTAAGTCAGAATTCTCCGACACTTGCGGGGATTGTCCTTTGATTGACACTGGCAATGTTACCACTTTCGCTGGAATGGAAGATATCCGGTTTGCTACGCGATATTCCGCGTTGCGGCCATTTTTCATTTTCTCAATAAGTCGCTTATTATTTGGACCATAATCGTTTGTGCCGATTTCCATTACTGTAAAAATATATTTTTTAATTCGCTTACTAGGTTCATACATATGTATGTATGTATGTATGTATGAAAGTATGTTTTTCTTTACTCACGAAAATCGCAAGGGTTGTATGATTGTGGGCAATGCAAATCATTTTCTGCTAAATAGGACACCAAATTCTCAGTTCTGCCCGCATATATACAAGATCCATCGGCAATTGCGTATAGATGATCGAACATTCGAAATGCAATACCGCTTGGCTGATGAATCGTACAAATGATGGTGAGTCCCTCCAACGTCAATGTTTTTAATAAGGAAATACACTGATTGGATGTTGAGCCATCTAGGCCGCTGTAAAATTTCAAAATGCAAATATTACAAAAAGTAAACTTGAATACAAACGCCGGTATCATATCAATGATCCTAGACTACAGTTTTCATATAAATTCCATAACGTTACTATTCTTCTTATCTCACCTGGTTGGTTCGTCTAGTATTAAAACCGGTGGATTATTTACAAGTTCCAGAGAAATTGCCAAACGTTTCTTTTGACCACCCGATAAATCACCCGTTCTGGTACTGAGGGACTCAAGTAAGCCCATGGCTTTCAGGATTTTTCGAACCTAGTTAAGCATTTACAAAACATAATGTCTAAATTTGATTGAATATGAATCGAAATATATTCTTATTTTTCGTCTACCTGTTCACGTTTCTCCCATTTCGTCACTTGTGGTCCAAGTTTCAAATTCGCTGCGAAATGCATTGCCTCTTTCACCGTCAGAAATGGCTGTAGTGTAGTGTCTTGGGTTAGAAAGGCGACATTAGGTTTGAATGTCTTTATATCACGCAAATTTTCATTGATTCTTATATCACCCGAGTAGCCATAAAATCTAAGAAAAAAAAAAACAAAAATGTTTAAATGTTGAGAAACTAATTTATTGAGATACCTGACCGATTCTGTGTTCTTGGTATATGCATATGTATTTTCAAACATTTACATATATTCAATATGATGAATTTATGATTTTTTTTTGTATTATAATCAAAAATAAAAATAAATATGAAAAATATCATTGACAAACTGTAAACTATTGAATATTTATAAATATTTGATAATTTATCAAGAACACAGAATCGGGCAGTAACATTAGGTATATCATTACGTATATGATGAGAGTATATTGAGTAGTGTACTCTTTCCGGCACCAGATGGACCGACAACTGCACTTAGCTCTCCCGCTCGAAATTCCCCCGATAAGCCAGAAAGTACTTGCTTATGTTCTGAAAAATAAAATTGCAATACATTCAGGCACAACAAGTAAAATAGTATACGCAAAATTTCATATACAATATTATTTGCTTAATAAATTCCTGCTTCAAGGTTACGAATAAAGATTATTTTATTAAGTGGTACGCACGTTTTTATGTTTATGGCGATCTAATCGTTGTGAGCTAAATCTAGCTAAAAACTCTATGCAAGACCTGTTATTCTGAAAAGAATAATCCTAAAGCATTATATGTACGATTATGTGCAATGTAGTTCATCCGCCATAGTCATTTGTAAGACATTGTATTGGGATTGATTTGCCTTCACACCTGCGTTTTTTATTCTTTAATCTCTTTTGATATTCCGGCAATCAATCACAATTAACTGGCTTTAACTCCATGTCAACTAAATTGAGTACAAAGACCGTTGATTGCTTGTCTTATCGAAAATTTAGCGTTCGTTTCAGTCAATAAAAAGAAAATACTACGAAGCTGCTTAACTTTGGAATATTTTCTATTAGAGCAAATATCACTGGCAACTTTCGTTTGCTATCACTAAGCAGAGTGTTGAAAATTTTTGAAATTGTTTATTTAGTAGTTTCGAAAACGGCAGAGAACCTTCATTCCATTTGCTTCTTAAGTAAATTCACTAAACGTATAAACATTAAGAATATTTTAGCCTAAAGATTAGATTTTTGAAATTTTTAAGAAATGGGCATATCTCACAAACAAGTTCATCAGTCTCCTTCTGATACTCGGAGAGATAGTGTTATTTGAAAATACGCCGAGCTCTTGGGGTGGTGGGGCCGATATCCCCCATTTCCCCCAGCTGGATCATTTATTGTTTAATGTGTTTATCTAGGGATCACTTATCAAACATATGGTGCGGGTATTATTATTTGTTATGGGTCCCAAAACTCCAAAAAACAATTAAATTATGTATATAAAAAAATCTATTTTAAATAGTTAATACTCGTATAAAGAACTTTTTAAATAGACAATGAGTTTTTTTCTAAATATTTCTGAAAGAAAAAAATGTTCTCCTCGATTAAAAATATGGATTTAAAATATTTCTGCACCGTCTATACTTCACTATATAAATTACTAGAGCAGTACAACTCCGGCTTTACTTGTGTCTCAATAAGTTTTTGAACCACCAAAAGTTTAAGATGTTTTTGACATTTAATCACAGCTGAGATGAACTGTTCCTCGCATGTTTCACTTTATCGGCATGCTGTTTGAATATTTGTCTTCTATGTCCGATACAATTATCATTAACCTTTGGCGGATATGACTGTCTACAGAGCGCAATTGGTTTTTCATTTTGACAGTCACATCCGTAGATGCCGACTGAAATTTACATTTATTGACTTGAATACTTTTTGAAGTTGCTGCGTACGATCACTTTTTAAAAAATCGAACTAAATTTAAATATAAAACATGTATAAGAGTACTACTTGTAGGTGTAAAAAAATTGTACACACAATGAAAAAGAGTTTATTGTGATTTATAAACCTTGTAACACTTGATTATCAATCGCTGAATTATGAACTGTAACGAACTTTATAGTTATTTATGTACTATGAATGCATGTTTTGTTGATAGCATAGTTTAAATCAGCATGATCCGTTATATATACGTAATTATATTTATGTTTGTTTGTAAATAAGTTCAACGTGTAAAATTGCCATTTGTATGCTTTATAAAATCGGTCAAAAGAATTAATTTTCATTGGTTTTAGTTGATAAAATTGCAAAAAATTAAGCACGAATTTAAAATTTTTTAATCAAAAATGCCTTAAAGCTTCTTATTTTTCTCCTTTACGACAGGTGCTTCTCTGCTAGGTCCTTCTAAAGTGTTCGTGGTCAGCTCATACAATTCATTATGTCATCTTCTTCGGTGATGACACAATCATTTATAAAATAAATTAAATTTGTTTTAAAAAAGTAAATTCTTTGTTGATAATGTAAGTTTAAAAAAAAACTTACAAAAATATTCAATGGAATTTTGTATTTAAAATAAATAAGCTGACGCTCATTATTTTCCACATCTGCGATAAATAAAAGATTTTGTTAAACCAATCCAACGAATTTGATATGAGAACATAAATATATTTTTTTTTTAATTCACTTTCTCAAATCTTTGAAATTAACAAGAATGCGACATGTGACAATGATAGATAGCCTTTCTAAATCAATAAAAATCAAGAAAGGTGAAATACAATTTAAAAAAAAAAAATTAGGTGATAGATCAAAAAATGGTACGCAAGCATTGGGTTCTATCGTATAACCCTTTTTGGATATTGTCTGTCTAGCGATAAATGACGGCGCATTTTTAAAAGACGAATGACATAAAAATGAAAGAATGATTAATTTCATTTTGAAGAATCTGGCAAATGGAGTAACAAAAAAAAAGTATCTCAGCTGTGTCCAAAAATATATAAAAACAAGTAAGAAAACCTAAATTCGGACGAAACCTCACGTATGTTTTTTATCTTAAACATGCCTTGCAACGCCCATTTTTCAAAATGTCATAAATATTCAGTTTACTTTTTTTTATCGCTGCAGATATTAATTTTAACACCATTTGCTCTAATACGTATAGATACTGTAAAAACTGAGTTTTTGCATTTTTTTAAAAGTCCGTTATATGGAAGGTGTGGGGTGGTAATGGAACGATTTCAAAAATGATACTAGTGATATCAAAGGCAGTATCACCAGCAAGTTTATTGGCGATACATGTCATTGAGATACATACATTTTTTTTTAAATTGCTCCAAATATCAAAATTTACTTATTTTGTTGAAATATATACCGACAAAACGCATTTTTCTAAACTTCCGTTATATGAAAGATAAACGTGGTTATTGACAGAACGCGGCCATTTTCAATACCAACCTATATTGGCTAAAGAGCAATCTATGAACCAAGTTACATTAAGAAATCTCAATTTTTACTCAGGTTATCGTTTCCACGGACGGACGGGCGGACGGGCGGACGGGCAGACAATCAGGGCTTAATCGATTCCTCTTTTCATTCTGATCATATACTCGTATATACATATCTATATCTTTCTCGATTATGTTTCGCTGTTACAAACAACCGTTGTGCGAACAAAGTTAATATACCCTTGCGTACTTGTAGCCCGGGCATAACAATGCTGAGTATACAGAATATCTATCGAGGTACTGCACTAGAGCGGAAAGAGGCGTTGACTTTCAGAATCGACTGTTAGTGCTTTCCTAGGTTTTCTGTATTTAAAAGTTCTAAAAAGCAGGTGAAAGCTACCAACTCTCAGGTATACATATCTAGTTCTTACTCGAGTAACCAAGAACAGGAAATTGGCAGAATACGTAATCCGAAAATGACTAATGGGCAAGCAGACTGTCACATAGTCGACGGAACAATGCCTTATACTTCTGAGAATGCGATTTAAATCAGGGACGGAAAATAACTGTTATTTTTGTATCGATGTTATATAAGTCCGGGGAAAAATTTTATTGTAGAAAAAAGTTATCAATGTTCCTTTGATCCTAGCACCTCCAGAACGAGAATCCTGGATTTTTTTTATTTTTCCAACTTTTTGGGAAACAGTCCAATAATAACTGAAAAATACGGCCAAATATTTTTTAAAAGTCCTTTCCTAGTAATAAAAAAACCGCTAATCCAAATTACACAAATTTGGTATCAATTGAAAGAGTACTGAAAGAGCTTTCAAAATCAAATATCTTTTTTTATATATTTTTTTTTATAATCTCACTTATTGTGAGTTTCGTTTTCGCCCGATATATTTCACTTTTCACTGTTCGCTTATTATAAATTTCGGGCGGAAATTTTCCGCTTTCGAACATTGTTTCCCCTTATCGGCAACACTTATTTCGGGCGGAAATAGTTGGCGGATTAGTTGAATTTGTTCACTATTTTTCGAGAGGCGAACAATTTCGCGGATTCAAAATGCCAGTAAGTTAATCTAAATTTTTTTTTAGATAAAATCGCCTATTTCAGGAACAAAACAATAGACAAAGTTCAAAGAGGGATAATATTAGGTGGAATATTAGGGAAAAGCCGGATATTGCATGAGAATTTGTAAAAGAAAACAAAGAAAATTTAGCTGAATTATTTAAACAGCTAAGGATGAAGCTGCATATTTTGGGGCCTGCAATGAAAAATTAGTCCGAATGCAAAGGGGTAAAAAATTTATATTTAAATGTGCGCAGAAATAAAATTTTGTTATGCGAAAAAGACTTGGACTGGCCAAAAGCGGTATGTTTTCCAGCGTAATCTGACTACCTAAAAGACGATTGCGCCAGCCCAATTTCAAAACTGTTACCTACACTTTTTTAGTATCCACCTTCAGCGAAAAACCGCAGGCACGCTTTCCAACTGGCGAAATATCAAATTGTAGTCTTGCTGGTGTGATTGAAGAGGTTAGCACAGATCTAATAAATACTGCTTTATTGACTATTATATTTTAAAAATATGGAAATATTATAAATTTTCACAAAGTACTATTGAATTTGAATTCGAATTTTCGAAGCGATATTTATTCCGGGTGAAACTCACAATGGGCGGATTCAATCGGGGCGAATGAAAAATTTTTAGGTCAAATTTTTTCGGGCGAAACTGACGATAAGGTGAATGTAAACATACTTTGTGTGCCCATATAAAAGTCCTTCCAAATAATAAACAAAATTCAAGCCTACAATGCTAGAATAACATGGAAGGGTTTACAATCAGAATCTCCACTTATTAAGGATGTTATTTTCATAAAAATTTTATAAAAAAAATTATAATATGGTCACAATATTAAGCAATTTTGTATTTTATATAGCAAACATAATCAATAAAATAGTTTACTTATACACAATATTTAATTGATAATTAAAAAAATGTTGTTTAAATATTCGGACATACACACTCCTGTACAAAGACTGATACTGTACTGATACTGTGGCATTCCTCGTTTTGATATTTGAATTTGAAAAGTCTTTCCGACCTCTTTCATTTGATACCAAATTTGTTTAATTTGGATAATTATTAGGAAAGATCTAGACGATGTTGGCTAGGATCCAGTTACTGGACTTTCCATGACACAGCTTACATTTCATTATTGCATTATGTATGGTTCTGGGTTAGTATTGTAAGCGACTAGCAAAAGAACGTCCAACTCGCTTATAACCAACTCTTTTATATTTTGAATACAGTTTAGCAAAATAAAACAAAATGAGTTTATCTTATAAGAGGCGATTTTACTTACGTCTACTCTATCTTGGTTTTTTTACTTATTTTGATGTTTAGCGAAAATTTTCCAATTTCCCTTGGTACTTTTCAATGATTATTCACAATAGCATTACTTTCTCACTTTCCAACACTTTCGATGAAGTCGGCTATTTTTTTAAGCGATTTTATTTCAACCCGCATATTTCTACTCAACTCGCTTATTCTTGTTGTATATATGTACGTAGTTATGTGTATATTTGCATATTTTTAAGATCTATTTTATGTTTAATAGTAGGTAGGCGGCAATGTCAACGTACAAACATGCAAACATATATACTAAGTGGCTCTTCCGTTCACTTATCACGCAAAAATGCCAAGATATTTCAACTATAGTCGCGTTTTACGAATACACTAAATAAGTGCGCGTATGTACTTAGGTACATATGTACTCGTATATGCGAACGCACATTAGTAGACTTCTACCGCACTACTGACTTTATTGTAATTGATTATGATTTACAAAAATGCAAATGAGTAAATCTGTTTATTGTACATCTAAACCTTTTTTTTTAACATATTTGTATGAAAGGAAATATGCAAGTTAAAACCAAGTAAGAACAGCGTAAACGCTGTAATGTCAAATTGTTGTAATATGTTGCCTACTTTATATTGTGTAGATCCGATCTAGATCATTCCCGCTGTCAGCTTTCTACATATCAGCTCGGTTGCGTCAGTCCCTTTTTACCCAATTTTACGCAAAGAAACGATGCCATCATTATAGTTTAAGTACACGATATTTTCAGTTTTTTGTAAAATTTTGCAAAAGATAATTTCTGTACAACAATTTCACCCTCTAACTCCTCAACGGATGTGTCTGCTCTGGCAAAAAACGCACATAAAAATGTTTATTTTGGCTATGTCGCTTACAAGAAGTTGCAAAATACCTAATAACAATTTTAGTAAAAATGTTACTCATACCCCGCGGGTGTACTAATGTACAAACTTCATGTATTCTTATAGAGTTATATTCCCTCGATCTCGATAACGACTTGCATCACCACAAAGTGTTTAAGCTGAAGATTAATGGTGTTGCCGTAAAAACAAGCACATAGCCTTCAATCAATAATGCGACCCTGCGTTTGAACTAGAGTTTTTACGTTGCTTGGCATTAACTGCATTGACAGAAAAGGAAGAGCGACTTAATAACGAAATTTTTTAAAGCGCTACGCTAATACTCTTATATTTCTTTTGTAATTAATATCAAAATTTGTTTAATAAATTCGAATTAAAAGTAAAATAGGAAATTGCGATAGACAAATTAGTTACATTCATTAGCCCGCTATACATTTTATTAAAAAAAAATTGTAAATTTACATTTTATGAACAAACATGCTTAAAGTTATTAAACCATTTCATGAAAGGTATAAAACTGTGACTCATAATTGTGATTGTATGTATGTATGTATGCATGAGAATAATTTTGGTAGTGGATTTTTTCTGTTATAATTTCTGCATACGTGCTTTTGGATGCAACCCATTAATTTCAATCGGTCACCTGAGAATTGAAGATTGTATGAGTCTACCATTTAACTGATATGTATATGCATTTTCCGTATTATTTTTTTCTTTCTAACCACAATAACCTCTAAGTAGAAAAATATATATCGCACAATGCTATCAAATGAATGTACGCGATGTTAATATTTTATTTGTTTTCATATACATAGGTTATGAAAACAAATATGTATGTATTGCTCATATTTCTGCAATTGCTGTTTGATTATATTTCGTTCGTTTTAAAATTTATTCAACACGGCTATGTGTTAACAGTACTAGAAATACTCGGAACAAAAATATGTATATGCGTCTAGCTTCCCGAAAAGCAACTTTTCAGAAAAGCAAAAAACCTAAAAGTGTATTCAAAGTATTTCTATTACTCCAGAGGCACTACATACTACATACATTTGATCACTTAAGAAGAAAGAGATATGAAAAAAACGGCAAATTCAGCAATGTACTTAATAAACATGTTTCTGGTATTAACAAAATATGCCTTAAATTTTCTTTTTGAACAAAAATCACATAACTTTTTTTTGTATGTTTGATCTTGGGAAGAATGTATATGTAAATGAGTTGATCAATATAATATTTTTTTTTAAATCATGCTGTGTAATGTAAGGGGTTTCACCTTGTAATGAGCGATAACTCGTCTAATGTATGAAAGAAGTAAAAATGTGTAACAAATTATAATATATTTTCGAAATTGATTGCACGCTGAAAGAGTTAAAAAAGCTCCTTTCAAAAAAGTCGGTTGCATGTTTATTCATAATTAAAGGGTTTTAAAAAATACAAAATTTTCCGTTTATTCTGCACTATTTTTCTGAGCTTTCATTTAAGATAAAAAAAAACAATTTATATACATTTTAAAACGACTATGTATTTTCTTGAATGCCATTCATGCATTTTGCATCGAGTTGACAGAAGAAAAGTTGCACGCCAGTTTATGCTTTAATCTATCAAAATTGAGAGGGCCCAAGGTACTATACAAATTTTATAATAGATGCTCTAATTCAATTGGAACTACATATATTAAACTAATATCTTTATATTTTTTGACATTGTATAGATAAAAATTGTATTTTACGTTAAAAGCTACTAACTACTTTAGGTAAAATTTTACAGTGATGACTTTGAAATATTTTTCAAATTTTGAGTGAATCCATTTGCAACTTGTTTAATATTTTACTATTGATTTTACAATATTAAGTTACAAGTCATAAATGAAGGAAACAAAAAATATTATTTACGAGTATTTACAATAATTTTAAGGCAAAAATTACAATTAAAGAAAGTCCTTTAAACTCTTATTAAAGTCATAAAAAATATGTATAATACTGTTCAAATTTAGTATAATAAAGAACAAGTTAATAGTTTTTAGTTTTGACAATTGATTATAAATATTTTTTTTTTATGAAAAAAAAATTCCCAAATTAATTAAGCTACTTTTTAAGTACATGAAGCTGGTACATAATTTTACCTAAATTTTTTGGACTGGTACCGTATAGTGTATATAAAAAATGTGAAAATTTAATGACTCTATTTCGGAGATCACTACATCTCCTCTTCAGACCTTTTTTAACTTAAGGAGGATATGTGGTGATCCGAAAATAGCGGCTATAACTTTTCCCAGTAAAGCTGTTGTTGTTTTTTCAAACAAAACCTTCCATTAAACTGGCCTCGAGCGCACTAAAAACGTTTATTTTTTTCGTTTTTACAAAAATTTGTTTGAGCACTACGGTAAATCCTTTCTTAACTTTTCAATAGAACGAAAAACAGCTTCCAAGTATTAATTATTAAATATTCTCAAAATTTGAATATAACTTTTGCAACCCTTTATATACACTACATATTTATTGACCTTTTAAAAAATATGATTTCTTGTATAAAGTTTATTTTTTAAATGAAAATAGGAGTTTAAACAATATAACCGTTTTTGGAGTTAGCTGATTTTATTTTCAACAATTTTAAGCGATTTTAAGTACCAAAAATGTATGTTGGAAGTATGTTGGAACGATTTTCCGTCATCCCTTGTCAAATTTAATTTTGTGACATACTGGTTTCGGCGTTGTGCCATCTTCAGTGTTTGTACGTAAATACTCCCCCCTAACTGGCAATATCAAAAATTAACTTGACCGTAGAGTGAAGTTAGCAGATTTAAGCGCGATTTTCTTTATGGTGATAAATGTTACTATCTGACACCGTTTTCTTAATATTTTCAAAAAAGGTATTTATTGTTTAAAAAAATATGAATCGGCAAAAAAAAGTACCCACGTAATAATTTTATTTCGAATTATGTCATTGGCATTATTGCGCCAAATTGAATATGTATGAACTTTAGCGAACCATGTATTACATTTGCATACATTGATAAATTTGGTTAATATATTTTTTGATTTATTTTGGGTTAAAAAAAACTGTATCGTCCTTTTAAAGCTGTATATCTTTCAGTGTATTCCTTGGACTCTATGCACTGCCCTTAATCCAGTTTAAATACCGTGTTCAGGGCAATTAAGGTAATAAATATAGCGTAAAAGAGTATAAGTTGGAACATATTTATACTTCTATATAAGTACATATAATTATGCATGTAAGCCGGTGTCAAATGTAATTATAATTTCGCACGCGTGTCATAAAAATGAATTTTATTTGAGAATGCATTATTAACAATGGACATGCAACCAATTTGGCATGCAATTTAAGTAAAAACAAAGGCCTCTACATTCACGTGACATATCTGTTTAAATGCGAGTGTAAAAAATAAGTAATTAATTTTCTGCAATTCCATGTTACCGAGCTCAAAAATGTACATACGCAAAGTCCATCCACGGAAATATGTTACATTGGATTTTTTGCCGTGCGTAAGAATTTTATTTATTTGAAATCCATCTCACCATTTTTAAATAAAATGGTTAAACTACGAAATAACGTCGCACAAACCGATTAATTTATAATATGAAAGTCCTAAGTATTAAAAACTAAATACTAACTGAAAGTTTGTATATTCAATTTTAATTTTCGTATTTTATTGCGTTTTCTTTTCTCGAAATAATATTGCCGTTTCTTTTTCTTAACTATTTCTACTATTTAATACAGCCGTTTTCAGGAAGACAGATGCCTTATGCAAATGTTACAATTTGAGGAGATAACATTTTTTTCGAAGAAAACGCCATATTTTTTTTTGACATAAATCGATAGCATTAAAGTATTAATTAAATCAGTACGTCCACTAATTGGTATACTCTGTATAGGAGAAGTATCGAGTACCAGTAAATAAACTGGTTTTGATTTCGCAGAATAAAGAAACCAATTTTACGAGTACCTATTAAAATTTTTCGCACACTTTTTTTTTAGAAAATTATTCCTTTTTCTGAAAGGCAGTTTCTAAATTTTGATATAACTAAAAGTTGTTAAAATAAATAAATTTTCTGATGCCTACTCGAACATGTGTCATGCAGAAATATTACTAGAAAGCTCAGTAAAAAAAAATCAAAACTCAACGGTGATTTATAGGAAAATTAAAAACAAAATTTTTTTAAACATGAATGTAGGTTTTTGTTTATAAGTTAATAAGTTATTAAGTTTATAAATTATTTATTATATTTTTATTTATTTGTCCCACAAAATGGAGAGGCCTATAATTTTATGGCGACTTCGAACGGCATTTGTATATTATGAGAAGCTTTTTAATGGCCTCGCAGGTTTGCCATTCTTTGCCGAGGGGTGAAAAAAAAACTCTTTCTTTGATTCAGATTTTACTTGCCCTGGCTGGAATAGCACGCACCGCTACCCACTCGACCACAGCGGCCACAAAATGATTATATATTTTATTATTTGTTACTTTTGGTGACATTATATGAACATTTACAGAAAGCAAAAATCATGAGAAAAATATCGACTTTTTGGCAAGTATTTGTTATTTATTTAAGTTCAATTAATTTAAATAAAGTTATACCTTCTTTCACATATCAAAATTTCAAATATTAATCAGCATGTTTTAAAAAATATTCTTATATTCGCAAAAATTTCAAATTAAAAAAAAAAAATGTTTATAACAATGTAGTTTTCTCCCCTTTAGACTTTAATTAGCATACGAGCAAGTTCGATGTGCTTACGAAATTCCGTTAATTTTTTAGTACTTTTTAGCAAACGTGTTGGTAATTTTATTCCATTAAGAATTTTTTTTGTTTAAAAGTTTTAAAAATTTTTTGTAAATAAAAAAAATCTAAAGAAGCAGTTACAAATTGTTTTTTCAATTAAATTAAATTTTAGACACACCAGGAGCAAAGTTATTTGTGCATCAAAACTTAAATACGTCAGCAGGCATCATTGTTATAACAGTATTGAAATAACTAAATAAATATGTACTTATATATAAAGTATATCTTTCAAGTTTATCTTACCTCTTTTAAACACTCCAGTCTTCACACCATAGCATATGTTTTCAAAACTAATGTTTAGTGACTTGATTTTTCTTTGGTGCTCACTTGTTAACGGAATAGATTTAGACGAGGTTGCTGCCAGCGTTGGCATATTTTCGCAGTTAGATGTTCTACTGGGGTCACACGGGATAGCACCCGAAAGCGTGGCCAACTCGTACTCAGCCGACACGTTCTTTGGAATTTGTTTATTTTTTAATATGCCTTTCGAACAATGCGCCGCTACGGTCCCACTGGACTCTGTTCGGGTTGTTGTTGATTGTGGCTGTGGCTTGACAACGCATATGACGGTGTGTTTGTCATTCGTTGGCGGCTTTTCCTGTGCGAGACTACTCATTGTTATGACATCAAGTCCAGCAACTTCGCTACTGTCCATTGCTTTACCTCTACTGTCGCTGTTGCTGCTGCTGCTGATGCTACGGTTGCTATTATTTATAAAGTCGCTGTTAATATTTGCGAGAGTTTTCGCGCTATTTGTACCTTTAGAAACTTCGATAGCGGAGAACAGTCCAAAGTTTATATTTGGTGTAGACATTTCAGGTAGGTGGTTGTTAATTTTTCATTAACATTGTGTACTTTTATTAACAAAAGCGATTAACACTAAACGTACACAAAAAGGTTAAAATGGCTCTTTTAAAGTTCAAAATCATTTAGTTTTTATGGCTTTAACGTTCTGAAAATGATTAGATTATTAGATAAGGCCATAACTTCCATGAATATATGCAATTAATTAAAAATGTCCCCTCTGCTTATTTCAAAAGCATTCATTAATGCTAAAGCAAAGCTCACAATTTTTGAATCACGCCTAACTTAAAATTAAATTGTTTATGTAAATAGTCCGGTATTGATAAATTGAGATATTTAAAATGTATGTATAAAATACGAGATTAAACGAGCCTATTGTTATGTACGTTCTATATATGTACACGCATACATATCTACATATAAGAATATAAAATAATTTCAAAGCAATTATATTTAAAAAATAAACTTCATTTTAAGTACAACAAGAAGTTAAAAGGTAGTTTTTTTAATTATACTTATAAAATGCCTAATTGTTCATGCATGTTCCTCCGACTTTAAACATTTGAAATGTAATGAATATGCGCGGCACAAGTATTGTTTAACATATTTACGAGAATGTATGTAAATATTTATACATATACATATGTATGTATATAGACATACGTACGACTGACCTTAAACAATTAAAATGCTTTTTATTTTAGCCACGTGTCTTTTAAGCATCCATTAAGTGAGCATTGAATTTTCCGCCACTTGACGTATGTTAAATTGCATTGCCAAGTACTACATTTCTTCATTCGTACCTCGATGGTAATACGTTCTACAATTACGCACAAACTTTTGATAGCGAATTACGAAAAATCGTTGCAGTTCCTAATTTTATAGGGTTTTTATCGAAATTTGCTTTCAAAGCCAAACGAAAGCTGAAACCAAAATGAAAAAAATAGTGAACAAAAGGTGAATAGCAAAAAAACAAAATAAATGTTGCATAAATGGTAACAAAAAAAAATGAAATAGTTAAAAGATTATTGGAAAACTGGAAGTTGCCGTGGTAGTTATCCTAGACCCTAGTTCGAACAGGAAAGTCATGATTTGGGTTCGTCGACAAGTCATTTTTGCAGCCCGAGAGCGAATTGTACTTTTCATCCGCTCACGAGTTCTACAGCGGGCCCGCATCGATGGTCGGCGCATTGGTTCCCTTATACCCATCAGAAATGAATTCGGTTCGAAGTCATTTGGAAAATTGCATTTTTGCTATTGTGAGAGCAACGATTTTTTTTCTATGAATTTATAAAAAACGTAAATTCAGTTAATTTGATTCGTAAAAAAAAGACAGTATGCAGACAACTCTCAACACAACTTATTACATTGCAATATTTATTAATTTTCATCATATGTGTGCGTCCACGTGAAAAGGGCCCACTTTGTCGCATCTAATTTCCGAGATATATAGATGTTTCGATACATGGATCGAATTTCGTAATTTTTTATTATGGTTTATTATGAAACTATATGCATTTACGCGTCGAATGACACCAAATTTAGCTTCCTAGGTATAATAGAAGTTAATAATTTTATTTTTTGAAAAAAAAAAAAAAAAAAAAAAAGGGCCCACTTTCTCGCATTGGAGAAATATGAAGCATTTCCGTGTTCTATCGACTTTTTTTTTTGAAAGAAAAGAAAAAAAGAAAAAGACCACGTGTGGATTCTGTGAAATTCAGTACGGAATGGTATACCACTATGTCCAAAGCGGAAACGCGATGAGATGTGATAAAATCTGTGGATTGATTTCTGTAAATGACTGTAATGAAAGAATTACTGCTAATTTGTTGTCTTTGTTTCATCTTTAATTATAATAAAATATTCACTGTTGAGTCCATTTCAATTTTTATACTTCCCCATCTTCCTGATTCATTGGTCAAACGTAAACTCATTCATAATTTTCTGTGATCATCGGTTGAATTAGTTGAAAAAGCAAATATTTAGAAAAGGGCATACTTTCTCGAGTTGATGTTAATTAGTTGTTTCACATATAATAATGATTGAAAAATTATCTAATAGTATTTTTTCTCATGTTGACTATGTTCCTGTTCGATTCAAACGAACACCCATTTAACGTCCGAGTAGAAATGAAAAATTCCAACTTTCAACTTCAAATTGATGTTTCTCAATTAGTCATTTTTCGGATATTCACCTTCAAAGTTCTATATTTCCCTCAATTCTTCAGTTAGGATGGTCTAATTTGTCTATAAATGTTCGGAAATCAACCAGGAAGACGCCTATATGCATAACTCTAATACCGCCCTTTTCACGTGGACGCACACATATTAGTGCAAACAATAAAAAAAAAAAAAAAGTAGCAAGATAACAAACATAAAGTTGGCTTCATTTACTATTTTGGCGTGGTTGGTCATGTATGTTATCATTCAAAAAATATTATAAACTGCAAATCCAAACTAGACAATAGTTAATTATTCTCAGTTTATGTCATTGTCACGTTTTTTATTTCTTTATTAAATTGTTTAACACCAGACTTTTGTATTTTTGTATTGCGGCCTTAAGAAGCTGGGACAACTTAGCTGCACCTCCAATAGCGCTTTAAAGCTCCCATTTTCATTCACTAGATATTCTCTATTTTCACATTTGACATGCGTCTCAATTTTTCACCCGCGTTAATGGAATCGCCCTAGATACTAAATATGGTGCTTCAACGAAAAATACCACATTATCAACTGCGAGTGTGACAATATTTTCTAACAAGCCATTCATGAAATTTAATTCACGAAACGAATCATATCTCATGCATGCGCACATAATGAATGTGCAAAGTACATATGTACATAAGTATGTATGTATGTATATCTGCAGATGTGTACTTACAAACGCATACCCAATTGGAAATGGAACGCATCAAAAGCACTTCAGAGCGCTCTAAAACACATACATAACTCTTCTCTTCAAAAGCGCTGAATTCAGCACTGACTGCTTCCTTCTCGCTTCCTTCAATGCGCGTTGGAATCGCTGATCAACGATCCCTCGACAATTTGTTCACGACCATAGTGACAAAGCTAAAAAGTACATTTTTTGTTGGAAATTGCGGATACACGTAACTCTTGCCATTTCATTTATTCATTCCTCATTATCATATGTGCTAAAATGTAACAAAAAAATTCCGATTGGGTATTTATATATCATACATTTAAGTATATTACTGGAGATATATCACATCAAGTTCAAAAGAGTCACAACTCAAAACTAGTTTCCGGTAGATTTTTTCGATATTTAAAGAAAATTAGCCAACAACTTGCTATGGTTATTTTGCTTTACTAAAAAACTACCTTTCGAATTATTTTCGAATTTATTGTTTTAACCCTGTACAACCTCATCGTTGTTTTTGTTTCATGGCTTTTTTGTATTTAGTTAGTATACATTGTGAGTAAGACAAATGATTATTAAATATTTTCGTATGTGGTTTCATTTATCTTTATTTAGCGCATTTCGTTATTATTTCGACATTCGTAAGGTTCATTTGTCGCCTTTGTTTTGATTACGATATGCGTCGTACTTTGGTAATCATTTGCATTCTACTCCTCATCCATTCGTCTTTGTTTTTTTCTTGTGGTTTTATTTTATGCACTCGCACTTGTGGAATAAGTGAAATAGCTGAGTACTGAGGGGGCGTATGTACGTTCATATGTACTTATGTATTTTGATGTTCGGCGCTTCAGTGCTATCACGGAATGGAATTGCATTTTTTATACACACATATATACATACATATTTACATATATATGTACATATGTATATGTGTGTTTAAGTGTATTGGTATCAACGGAGATGAAACATTTTCACCACTTGTAATTTCTATCTGCGGATATTCTCGTGCTTCCATAAAATAAACAGCGTTCTTCTAACCGAATGCGAGCCAAACAATTTGATTTGGCAATCACAAATAGTTTGTAGCTGTGTGCCCAAGTGAAATTTTGTACATACATATACATATATATATGTATACACACATACCAGATGTAGTACGAAAGTAGTGTCAATTTGCGCGCACTTGCCTGAGACAAGGTAATGAACTGAGCCGGTGTTTGTTTTCCGGATAGTGCCTACGTTCAAGTCATTGAAAGCACAGCATACCTACCTAGTTGATTTGCTTTCGAACCTAACCATTCGAAATCAGCCATATATGTAGCTTGGTTATCTTGCCGGTAGCTTACAAGTTGTTGAAGAGACTCACGAATTATGGCGGGTTTAATGAAGGTACTTGGCTTCAATAGCTCTGCCTCACAATCATTCCAAGCTTGCCGTCCATTTCCTGGCAGCTATGGTAGAATACTCCTCAATTATAAAGGCAGCACTTAAAGACGTTGCCAACTGAAAGCGATAGCAACAATGAGTCCGGAGTTAGTTGACAGTATAGTTCAGACATCAGCTCATTTGCGTAGTATTATCAGGGAAACGCCTGTCTCTTAACTAGTATTAAATGTACACAATAAAGGTGATCCTGCAATCTGTCCAATCTGACGTGACAGATTGAAGGCTACCATCAGTGAACTTATTGGAACTCATTGGCGTGCCTAAAACCTGGCAAATATACCATAAACTAGATGAATCGACAAGAAGTTATCTGCTGCTTTCCACTAGTATGTAGGTTCAAGTTGATAAGACATCGTGTACTTAGGAATTAGCATTAAGATGAGCAATAAGATTATTTCAAAGATTTATAAATTTTAATGATTTTGGTACAATGAGTTGTACGATCTTCATAATGGCATGCACTTAGTGCAACGCTGGCTAAATCATGTCATTTGAATGGAAGAAAGCGTTACAGCTCAGAAGGTATTCGACGCGATAACCGCTGGTTGTGGCTCCCTCGAGTTTGGAAAGACCAATTGGTAAATGACTTGGGTACATTTGGTGTTCACAGTTGACACCAGTCAGTCAAAATCGCCAAGCTGTATGTTATGCGAACACCAATCACCCGGGCAGAGAAGGATTCTTAAATAAGAGTGCTAATATTATAACATACATACATACATACATATGTGCTTGCTTTCAAACAAACTACGTAGACATTTTACATGTTCTTTATCAGAAGCTTTTAATTAGTATTTAGCATTTATGAGGCATTTTTTCTGACCACTTCCACCGAGTTGCGTTGGAATTTTGAAGACGGAAAAAATCCATATGCCTCGCGAATATTAAATGGCGACATTGCATTTGTTAATCAACAATTTTTTATCAAAATATGTTATCAAAATTTTTTATCAGATTTCAGTTACAAAGCGATATGCGCTAATACATAGTAACATATGTATGTACATTTTTGTGTGTATATTTTTCGTTTATTTAAAGATTTTTTCAGACTCTGGAGTAACCCAGAATTATTTGCCTAAATTTGAATTTCTAAACGGCCATAGTCTTGCTTCAGAGCGCCCAGATGTCACTGAATGCCTGAATTTCATTTGTAATTTTTCAATTCAGTTTTTATATTTCCTTCTCACGCCCATTTCTTACTTATCCCCTCCAGCAAAGCAAGTAAATGGCGTACCTAAACATTTATGCATATTTTATTGTCGTGTGCACTTGTCATCAATTAGTTTACAGAAAACCTTTTACGAATCGAATATATATACATATGTATGTACATATGTAATTGAATACATACATATGTACATACATGCTTACACATTATGTGTGTCATATTTTATTTTTTTAAGGAAAATTTAAAACATTATTTGCTTATTAATTTTAATTATTTATTTATGCACATAACGTTTTCTTATGGAGTTCGTAATTTGTTCATAATATGCAAAGTATGTAATTGTTTAATATTTTTATTTTTGTTATCTATTTTTCATGCGGCCGCGTTTTATAATTCGCCTTCTTCTATGTCCATATGTATGCGAGTATGTACAACTATTTTCTATTATGTTGTGTATTTAATGTGTTACCATATTTAACGTAAAAATCATCAACTTGATGTTTAAGAAAAGAGAATAAATTTGGACATTGATAAGTAATTCAGATGTTCAAAGAAATTATATTTGTGTTAAAAATGTTTATCGAATTTTAAAAACCCACGAAAATAAAACTCGCAGTTATATTTTGAAGGAAGTTAAGCAATTATAGCAATTAGCAATTATATTTTGAAGGAAGTTAAGGAAAATAAATGTAGAGCTATGAAAATTTTACAAAATTTTTACATATGTACATACATTGCATATTTTAAAAAGAGTTGCGAAAGGTTGGTCAAACAATTTTAAAGACATTCGCTAATCGAAAATACTTTCTGAAAAATCAACTAAAAACAAGACATCATCAATCCGGCAACACTGCGTAGGTTCGAAGTATTCTCTCGCTTTTAACTTCTTCATTGTTACATTTAGCATTTAGAACATACATATGTACATATACACACATTCATGTGAGTGCATACGAATTCGAGTTTTCTAGCTACAAGTATCCGCAAAGCGGCCCGACAGGCACTTTGTATCTCAGCGGTGCACAGTGTAATGTTATGGGAATCTTGCGGAAATTATTATAAAATAAAGTATGCATATTCAAATAAAGGAAAATAAAACAATAAATAGATTAGCGGAAGAAAAGAAGTTCTCAAATGTTTTAGAATATTGTGTGTATGTACATACAAAGGTGATTTGTATTATTTAATTACTGTCTACCATGGATAAAATATCCGAAGTTTTCAAATCATTAGAACATATTATTTGACAACCATTCCAAACTTGCATTTCTTTTAAATGAAGCTGAAGGATATATTCTTTTAAGTAATTATGCGGCAAGCACATATTAACAAATTTCAACAATTAATTTTCATATATTTTTTCTATTGAATTCTGGTTTTTTTCTGTATTAAAAACCAGGCAATGAAATTAAAACCAAGGAATGAACGAAACAGGTTCCTGTGTTTAAAATAATTTCGATTACGTTCCTTTTCAGATCAATATACATAACGTATATTATTTTGAAAAAACCGCAAAGGTCTTAAATGATTCCAGTTCAAGTTTCGTTCCATTCGAAAACTATAAAACCCAAGTTGCAAACCTTTAACAAATATTTTAACAACTTAATAATAATAAGTTTTAGAACGAAGTTGTGTTATTCTTTCGATTCGGATACATGTGCAAGTTCAATTGGGTAAAGATAACTGATGATTTTTAAATAATTTCTTAGTGATGTTCTTACGCAATTTATTTCATAAAACCCATCCTCGGATGAAAGTCAATAAGACAATTATCAATATGTACTTGAGACTTGCAAAACATTAAACTATATTTAAATAGCGTATAAAATTGCAATTATACAACAAAAATTTTAAACGATTCAACAAAATTTCATACGAGTAAAACTTCAAACATTAAACAAAATTGAGACTTTTTTGGAGGATTCAGTTATGTGGCCGCTTTTCAAGAAATAATAAGTTACAAATTAAAAATTTCTTAAACTCCAGTTCAGTAAAACATCTGTAGCTATGAAACCTCTGCACAAATATTACAATAAACTTATTCTCATTTAGTAGCGAATGATTTTGTTATTCTTAGTACGCATACATTACTGTGGCAAAGAAATAAATTTAGTTCCGCTAGCATTTAAATATCACACACTGTGCGGCGGACGCCTGGAGTTGACATCTACAACAGAACTTGCTTTGTCTATCCCAATACACACAATCGCACTTTCGAGATATTAACATAGATACATACTTCAGTGTTTATCTCTATATGTATGAATCTGTATTTAAAGTTGAATCCATTCACATATGATTGTGGATATTTATGTAAATAAAGTCAGTATATATTGCGCCAAGAAGAAACCGATCCAAATTATTTGTACCGACGCTCGTTTAATCTCAATTTCTTTGCATAATTCATCTCATTCACTTGGATTTAAAAATTATTAACTCTCATTACATACATATGTACATACATACATATATAATTATTCATCTGCGTGTGTACCTACGTATCGGCATAGATCGTTTTACGCGTCTTATCTATCACTTTACACCGACAGAAAATTGTTGAATAGTTACATTTGTACAAACATACACATAAGTATATACATACATGCATATGTATGTAAATATGCTTGAATATTATTTAAATTTTATACATATGCACATGTTTGTATAAGCAAATGACATACAGATATTTTTATTCTAGCGACGAGTTGCTTACATACATACATACATACATACATAGGTATTTACAATGTATTCAGCACGTTTCACTGCTTACATACGAACACAAACACACTTTTTAAGGAACAATGCGAAAATAATAAAGTCGATTATTTCAATAAAACGTTAAAGCGCTGCGAATAGGAATTACTATCAATTTTATTTTTGTTTGATTTATTTCAATACTTTGCACTGCAATCTTCAGCGACACACACACACACACGCATGTCTATACATAATTTGTATGCATACTATGTACATTCATACATACCTATGTATGTATGAATGTATGATTGTAAGTAGTTTTATATGTACATATGTAGGTAGTACGTCTCTGAGGCTGTTAATCTTTAGCGCGCACATTTGCAATGATAAGAATATTGAAGTTATGATTCAAATCGTTTTATTAAAGACACAGCTGTACTAAACTTTATTAAACAATATTTATTTATTTTTTCAACTAAATGTACTCATTTACGTGTTGTTCATTTTACATTTTATTTCGTTGGTTTTCTTGAGTCAAAGGCAAAATACCTTTCACACACAAATCACGTTATTAAAGCGACTAACAAGTTCTATACCAACGAACGATTTCTCACAGACTGAATTCAACAAACAATGAAGACTGGCAGTCAACTACCCCATATTATGTGTAAGTGCCAAGTGCATACTTATGAGTATGTGCATATGTACTACCACTAGAATCTAGTAACCAGATATGAATACAAATAGAGCACGCTTTGTGAGAGTTTTTGTTAAATTCATTGATTGGTGGTTCTGCAGCTGTCGCCAGTGGGATATTGCTCTCTGTCCGTCTCTCTGAGAATTTCTTTTAAGTTTTAACCCTGCAATGCCATTACATATGTAAAATACACTTCTGAGTGTTCATCGATATTTCTTGGTGTAATCAAGGTTTGCCACATTATAAATTTTCGAACAGAACATTCTTTGCAAAAAATGGACGCACAAGCACAATAAACAACTATCCATCCATTATCCACAATAACATGATTTTACTACAAGACTAACAACAGTTTCTCTCCTGGGCATTGCTTTTTCTCTCAAAAGGATAATCCTGAAAGGATTAAAGGCAAATGATAGTTTTTGACAAGAAATATTCTATTCGTTTATGCTTACTTACGTAATTGGCTCAATAACCACCTAGACGACTTTGGCCGAGCTTAGCATAGCACATCAGTTATTTCTGGAAATTCCAAATCTACCCAAGTTCTTTACCGCTTGGTCATTCCAATGCAGAGGAGGCCCCCTTTTCATCTGCCACCACCAGCGAATACTTTCAGAACTGGAACGTGTTCATCCATTTGAACGATATGACCTAGCCATCGAAGCCGCTGGATCTTATCTGTATTCTTGTGAAGCTCGTACAGTTCCATCGTCTGTGGTATTCGCCATCGCAAAGACGTAAAGGCCCCTAAATCTTTTGAAGAATTTTTCCTATCGAACACTCGAAGAGCCCTCTCATCGGATGTTAGAATCGCCCATGCTTCTGCGCCATACAATAGAACGGGCATAATGAGAGACTTATATAGTGTGGTTTTGTCCATGATCAGAGGACTACTCAATAGTCTATTGATTTCATAGTAGTAGTTGTTGGTAAGAGATATTCTCTTCTGAATTTCAAGACTGAAATTAACTTATAACTGTCAACATCGTCTTGCCATCGTTCACCTCCAGACCCACTCGCTTCGCTTTTAACAAACTGATACTTTTTAAAACATATGTACATATATGTATGTATAGATAATGGGTAATTTTTATTGAAAATTGAAAGCAAAATTTAATGGAAATTTAAAGTCTATCGCCGAGATTATTCGATAAATTACATAATGATTTAATAAATAAATAAATTATTTTAATCATTCATTGTTTTTGCGCAGTAAAATATATACATATGTATGTATAGATATTTAGTTACGGTCGATTTTCAAAAATGAGTTCAAAGGAAAGGGATTAGCCTATAGCTGTCCGAGGAGGTTTTTCTTTAATAAAAGTAGCGACTTAAAAAAAAAAAAAATTGAGTGCAATAAATAAATAAGGTTTTCACCGATTCGAAGAAAAATATTTATTTGAATCAAATCCATTTTCATGAACAATTATACATACGTAGTAAAAATCTTTCAAACTAAAAAGAGTTAAAATTTTTTGTGTATTCAAATAAGTTTAAAAAAAATTTCAAAACTCCTTATCTAATTATTTTGGCTCTTAAACGTCGTTCCGGTTCACAAGCATTTTTTTTGTATTTAACAAACACACGTTACACATATATCTACGGCGATAGGCATATCCGTTTCCGATCGTCAAATCGTGATTCTAATAAAAATACTAGCCGAAATGTATGCAATAAAATACACGCATCCGCAGAAACACTGGAGGAATAAAAAATCAAAGCAAAGAACGTTCATTGTATATATCAACATTTGTATATTTTGAATTAGAAACTACACGGAAAAAAAAAGTAACTAGCAAGTGGAGCTCTTGTAATTATTCGAAAAATTCGATTAAACTAATTAGCCAATCGAGTACCTATTATACTTGTTGAAAGTCGAATATTCGGTCTTTTATAAATACAAATTTTTCGAACGAAGAATGTTTAAACCAGTGCAAAAAAATTATGTTGGGAGTGAAGTTATTGTGGAAACAAACCAATTAATAATTTTCTTTGGCAAGCGATGATTCCTCATTTCTTTTGGTAAGTGAGATTCTTTCATTTCATAAAATATTTTTGTTGGGAACAAACCCAGTTAAGTCTTAAAGACATTCAGCGTTTTTCTACTTTAGAATTTTGTTGGGTTAAATCCGCAAGTACTAATCGATTTAATGCATCATTAGCACAGGTTCATGAAGTACTAAATTCCTCTACATTATCAGACCTCATCTCACTTTTAATAAAAGCGGACTTTTCCGTCCATTTTTTGGAGTATTTGTAAATCGAAGTATCAGTTTATTTTCCATTGCATAATTAAATAAAAACCGTAGTTCTTTTATTTATTTTTGATCTATTAAATAACTGAAGACATAAAGCAAGAACTTGGGACATTTAGATTGCCCCAAGAGTAAGACACCAGTAAAGAAAAATATACGCAGCTGGTTGTTGCCTAAGCGGCTGGAATGGCCTTTATCATATATGTTATACATATTCTTAGGAATTATATATAAATATGAAGTTCCTCTACTTATAAAACAAGATAGAAAATAGTTAACTACCGACTTCTCTCGACTGGGTCTGTTCGGTTCATGCCTTCCAAAATGGTATAGTATGGCTTTTAACACGGTTGGCAAGCTATCTAAGAAGTCGAATATTGATAAGATATACATAAAAAAGGAAATAGCTGCCTTAAATTGCTACATAGGGACAAGGACCCGCAAGCGCCGAAGATGGTTATTTAGTTCTATAAGAATATTTTATCTTTGGTGCTCAGTGACTGACGATGATCGGATTTGCAAACCAAGAGGCTGCAGATAGTCGGGTATATCTACGATTCACTTCCGAGTGAATTGACGTGTTTAGCCGTTCTCAATTGGCCTAGCAAAGTGAACAAATCTGAATGAAAGAAATATGCAGAACATGTCCGAGTATTTCGCTAACATATTTCACCTTTAAAACATTTTTCCGCGTTACAATCAATACATTTATTTAGTAACATTTTCATACTTTATTACCATAGTTTAATAATTGATACAATGTAAATATTACAACAATTGCATATGCCTTTAAATGTATAAATTTATCATAAATCATTGCAATTATTTTATCTAATATTTAAAAATGAGAATAATATATGGTAACAGTTAAACTACATAAGTAAGTATTAACTTTGTGATCACATTTTTCGTATTTAACTTGTACAGTAGGAATGTCAAATTAGATTTCAGAATTTGTATAAATCACTGCAACTAAAATTTTGACAATTATATATGTAGATATATATAGTGCATAAATTAAAATCAATTCGAATATAATGTTGGGCTTCCCAATTAAAATACAATAGTTCTTATTCGAGTGTTTTTTTTTTGGTAACATTTTCATGGAATAAATTGGCAAGTGTAAAAAATTATTAAAACAACATAAACTACAAATATATTTTCTAACACGACAAATTTGGTACATACAAATTTAATATATTTTTAATACTATTTTGCTTGCGATAATTTTTTTTATTTACTAAGTAACCGTGTGTTTATAAAAAAAAATGTCATTTATATAAATATCTACAGCTTCTAATTACATACATACACATAAATGAATTAGTGACTTTTTTGTGTGTTCTTTTTAATGTATGAAGTGATGACTAACATTACTTAGATTAAAATCATTCTAAGGCCATGGGGTCAAATAACTAAAAACCATAATCCCCTTGTATGTTGTGTACATATACTTATTTACAAATTTACTCTTCTATTTGGCTCGTTCACTAAAACTATTTGTGTGCCTTTGTGTATGTATGTACATATATTTGGACAATCAACGCTTGTTCAATTTATGCCACAGCGTAATAACTGTAAGTACATGCATAACGGCAATCACAGCAACCATCAGTGTTACACAATCGCCCATATTGACATCCGAGATCATCATATAATCGAGAAATACTTTTGGACTGCGAAAATGGCAATAAATGGCGGTATTCGGACATGGTAGAACTTGACGATCTAACCCGTAAATGGCATTTAGGGCACCATGAAAACCGGCGCGAAAATAGCTGATGTGCCACATCCAACGAAAGATCGGCGTTATGTCGATGTAGCGCGTACAGAAACCGAACACAGAGAATAGCACTGCCAGTATTGGACCCAAAAATACGGCCAACTAAAAAAAAAAGTGAAAAAATATTAGAGTATAATTAATATGATTTTCATAAGTATAAGTATTTCAAATTTAGCCTAACAAAGCATCTTACCTTAGTGGGCAGCGTTGCACCGACGAAGAAGCCCCACGCTTGGGCGCTTAACGTCGCCAAAATAGCCAACACAAGAAAATAGTATATGCGAAACTCCTCGCCGGTGTTGTTGCCAGTGAGATAGACGCTTATGGCCATGTAAAGCACTGCACAAATGCTCTGCAAAAGTGAAGGTAAGAAAAAGTAGGTAACGTTACATTACAAGTTAAATCAAAACGGAAATAGAAAATTATTATGGTCCGATTTCAAAAATTATTGACGGTGATGCTAGTGATATCAAGGACAATATTTTCCCCAAATAATGTGACGATATCTTACGTGGTTATTGATATACCTATCTACAGACGTTTTTTTTATAAGGGAGCGTGATAACGCCCATTTCTCAAAATTTCATAAAAAATCCAGTTTCTTAATTAATT
The DNA here is from genome assembly GCA_963971545.1 of Philophylla caesio. Lineage (NCBI taxonomy): Eukaryota > Metazoa > Arthropoda > Insecta > Diptera > Tephritidae > Philophylla > Philophylla caesio. Next base: position 70,500,334 of record OZ020609.1, on the reverse strand, counting down.
ATCTCTCTAAATATAAAATTTTAACTAGTATGTTCCAATACATAAAGAAAAAACTAAATTTTTGCATTTTCAAAACTTCCGTTATATGGGAGGGGGGCGAGGTTATGGTCCAATTTCAAAAATTTTTAACGATGATAACAGCGATATTGAGGAAAATTTGTCCACCAAATTTTGTGACGATAACTAATATTGTTATTGAGATACACAAAATTTTGCATAAGTGGGCGTGGCAAAGCCCATTTCTCAAAATTTCATAAATACCAAATTTCTTAGTTCAAAATCGCTCCAAATACGAAATTTCACTCAATTTGCTGTAATGACCGAAAAAACGGAGTTTTTGGATTTTTCAAAAACTTCCGTTATATGGGAGGTGGGCGTGGTTATTGACCGATCCAAAGAGCAATCTATGTACCAAATTTCATTGAGATATGTATCTCAATTTTTACTCAAATTATTGTAACCACGGACAGACGGACGGACAGACAGTCAGGGCTTAATAGATTCCTCTTTTCATTCTGATCATTTAAATATATATGTCTATATCTATCTCGATTATTTTTTGCTGTCACAAACAATCGTTATGCAAACAAAGTTATAATATCCTTGGGTACAAATACTCTTGGGTATAAAAAAAAATTAACTATGAAGAGCTCAAGAAATTGTCGACGGCTTTTTTTTTTTAATAAAACACTTCCCTTACACTAACAGGGTTACCACCAAGATATTTTTCAAAAGCTACATATTATTATGAAAAATCCTTAATATATAAGTCCCAAATTATTGGTATAAACATAGTCAAGCCATGTTCGTAGGGATGAAGATGATCCGGTCAAAAGGCGTAACCTAACGACGAAGAGAGGGAACTGGCGAAGCCGACAAAAATTTGTCTCACTAATATCAAAAGTGCTAAAGGTTATTTACTAAAAAGTTTCCTACTTTATGATTTATCCATTAAGGAGAAAAAATTCGACCAAATTTGGAAAGGAAAGAAAGTCAAGAACCTCCTAAGAACCTTTATATACTTGTTGAAAGTAGAACGAAAGATGACAATTTGGAGTAAATTCAATGAAAAACGTAAGAAGCTTTTTTTTTGTAGCGCATCAAATTAAAATTTTAAGAATGTAAGTATGTTTCATTTATTTAAATATTTATATTAGTGTTAGTTAAAAAAATTCAAATTTAAACAACAAAATACAAAAAAAGCCAGTTTTATGTTCAAGGCACGATAACATGAAAACGGTAAATTTGGCGGCAATTTTCAAGGAGTGCTTTTTTTGAAGATAATTTAATTTCCTTAAAGTATATATACAAGAAAATGTTTTCAGATGAATTATTTATAAGTTCTAATTAATAAAAAATTACTATTGTAAAAAAAAATTCAATATTGTAATATTAATATTAACTGCTCTAACTTTCACCATAACTTGATTTTTTCACCCCGAATGATAGTAATATTCTATTTTTTTTGGCCCAGTTTAATATATACATATATGTATGCATGTACATGGTTCAATCGCTTTCATACATACATACAAAAACACAAGTATTTAGCTACAAACATTAATTTATACAAACATAAGTACATACATACAAAATACAATGCAGTACGAGTATACTCGTGCAGTAACACTGCATGCTGACTAAGTTCATTAAGATCAATAAGCTAGAGTTTATTGACACGAAAGCTGAATATCAAAACAAAAAAGTAAGAAAACGTGAAAGGTTAAAATGGGGAAAAGTGAATACAAGTCAACTAGGTATATTTATCCAAACATACATATATATAAACATATGTAGGTATGTATATACTTTATATATGTACATATGTATGTATACGTATATGTAGTTGAACAACTGGCAACAATCAACTGGCAGAACAAATTTCTTCACTCGAAAACTTGTTAACCGGCATTTGGTAGTGACTAAGCGTTTAGCTATTTTGCTTTATGGATACTTTGAACTACATATGTCGTGTATTGAAATAAATTTTCCAAGGAAATTCTAGTTTACAGAAAGGGCATTTGCTTCTTTGATTATTTACTACTTCTTTTAAGTAAACTACTTTCACATATTTTAAACAAACGCAAAAAGCAAATTTTTTCCGTTTCAAAATATTATTTGTTAAAATTGTTTCACAATTCACTTACCTGAAATGGTATTTCGAAAGAAATCAGCGATAGGAAGTAAGGAGTTAATCCATACCACCGATTAAAATGTTCGCGCGTCAGCATTCCAATTTCCAGAGGAACTGTAAATAATAAAAAAAAAATGCATTCATATGTATTTGAGTTTATTATTATTTACTTAGTAGTAGACTTTAAGTGTTGTTAATTGTTACCTAAATTCACAAATTTGCGCTTTTGTAGGAGAAATAAAAAGTCTTAAAAAATGTTATATCTTTCTTGTTTTTAGTAGTAACGCTTACGAATTTTTATTTGAAGGTTTCTTTGAATCTATCTTTCCAAAAGCAGTTTCAAACAAATTCTTGTTTGGGGCTTTGTGAATTCTGGTATTTTAAATTTTAAACTTAAGTTCGTTTAATAAAATACAATTAAGCTATAGTTTTTCTCTAGCAAACAGCTACATAGTTTTTCGGTGGCAGTTGAAAAGGACGAGATTCCGAACATTGAAAAAGGAAATATTCCAGAGTTGCAATGTCTTTTCAGTTAGAGTATCCCTTTTAATTCTATCTACGCAGAAAACGAAGAATGTCCGAACTGTAGAATTTTTGGATTTCATATTCGGTGGGTGAACCGGAGGATATCCACAAAAATATGTAAAAATTATTATATATGATCACTCTTAAATTAACTATATTTAGAATGTTTGTAACAGTATAAGTAGATCGGTTAAATAAAAAAAAAACGCAATTTACTATTTCTAGTCAACTTTCACGCGAACTAAAGACACATCAAGTAAGCATTGTGGTGTACGGGCCGTAATAGCATGTAAGCTAAACGATATAGAACAAGTAAGGGCGAAACCGAATTTTATATACCCTCGCGATGTATTTTTGTATGGGCAGTGATACGGCCATTCTTCAAAATTTCATAAAAACCCCGTTTCTTTGATTCAAATCGCTGCTAGTATTAAACTTTACTCAATTTGTTCCAATATATACTGAAAAAACGAAGTTTTTTGCATTTTTCAAAATTTTAGTTATATACATATGTAGAAGTTGGGCGTGGTTACAATGTGCTCATTAAATTTTGTGACGATACCTTACACGTTATTGAGATACAGACATTTTTTCATAAGTGGGCGTCGATTATTTTTGGCTGTTACAAACAATCGTTATGCGAACAAAGTTTATATATCCTTGTGTACAAGTACGCTCGGGTATAAAAATGGCTGAAGACACTGAATAAAGTAATTGATTGATGTAATATGATTTTGGTTACTCACCACTCCATTAACCTTATCCAATTCTTCGAATATTTTATTGATTTCTCTTTTAAAATAAGTTTAAAAAAACAGCTGGCAAGACTCGAAAAACACAAGTTTACTTTTGAACTGAAAAAATGCCAAAAGAGGTTAACAAAACGATAGAGTCGTATTTTGAGTGAATTGCGGAATGGAGAAGGTGGAACAACGCAATACCGCGCAAAATTTTTTTTTAAATGCTTGAGTTTCGGCTGTCATAGATCGATGCAGTCACATATTGCAATGTTGGTTAATTTGTTATACGCAAAATATCGAAATACACAAATCAAATATTAGTACATAAAAAAGTATCTCACTTTAGTAAGACCACGAAGAGTTGACTCATTTTCTGAATTGTCTAGCTTTTCTGAATGATTGCATTATCGTTGTGGTTACTTCAGACACCGCATATCAGTTTAGCAAAAAAATAAAGAAAAACTATAGAAAGTTACTAAAATTAAGCAATTTATAGCATTTTTTCTCGCAGATTTAAATTTTTTTTTATTTTTAACTCTAATTTGGTTTTTGTCTCAACTGGATTAACGCGTTATTCTCAATGTTTTACAAGAAATGTATACAAAAAACAGTTTTGTTACTGATTGAGGTCTTATATACATACATATGTATATATGAAGATATGTTTATTTTAGTGCAGAAACTTTAGTAACTAATTTTGAAGCAAATAAATACTTTTATTTTTGAACAATGAAGCTTGAATTATTTTTCAGGAAAGATGATGGCAACATTATAAAATTAGGGTAATCCATTAAAAATGAGGAAGAATCGAAATTTTGAAATATTAATAGTTGAAATATATCCCATAGATGTAATTATTGAAATATTAATATTTAAGTGTTTTAATGTCGAGTATTTTATTAATGAAAACTTCTTCAAGGGACATTCATTTGATACCTATATTTAATTTTGAGATTTAATCCATACTTAAAACAAAATGAAAAAAAAAATAAAAACAAAAAAAATTAAATAAGACAATAGCGATGTTAGCAATATTGTTTTAATTTGTTGTAGATGAAGCAAAACACTTTTAATAGTACCAAAAACATAACTAATTGTTTTTCCAAAAAAAAAAATATTCTGCAAACAAAAACTCTACTCAAACTGAATAATAGTCATGGACAAAACTTTATTACGGCGAAAAATAAGTAAAAATATATCTAGATTTTTAAAATAATATACCTTTGGTTATGTTATCGATGAATTTCATAAGACAGTGTAAATCTTTTTACCTCACTATGCATATACATATACATATGTACGTGCATAAATATTTACTTATCGTACTTGCATTTATATTTGTAGTTGCAATTTATAAGAAAAAGTGGTTTATATTATTTCAGCTGAAATCAACTCGGTACTTTCCACACAAACAAAACTATTTACTTGTTGTTAAGCTAACTGTGCTGTTTCTTTAAGTGTAAGAATTTGTAAGTAATTATTTTCAATATAAAAATGCAAATCAGATCATTTGAAAAACTATGCGACAGCAATACTCGATAATTATAGATTGATTTATTTGTTAAAAATAATTAAAAACCTCTTTTAATATAAATAAATGCGTATATAAACGCACATACGCCACACATCTCTATAACACAAATTTTGTTGCTTGTTCAGTTAGCACACAATCACGTGCGGACAAAAGTAGAAATTCAATTAAGTTTTCATTCACTAAGCGAGTGCAAAAATAATTTTAAATTTGTATATATTTACTTATTTTAAAACTTAAAGGTAGTAAATTTGATTTAGTAGTTTTTCACCAGTATCTACGTAAAATTTTGTTGAAGTCCTCAAAGCTTCAGTAGGACCCAGCATTAAAAAATTATAAAAGTATATGGCACATATGTACATGCATGTAGACATATGGATATCGGATAAAGAAAAATGTCAACAGTATTTAAAAATATGTACATATAATATTTTTTAATTTTAGCAAAAATAAAGAAAACAAAATTTTAAAGATTTTTTTTAATGTTAAAAATTTTCGAAACAAAATTCTCACATTTATTGACAAAGATGGTTATGAAAAATTTAGTCTTTTTTTCTACTGACATTCTTATTCAATTTTTTTTCATTATACTTATGTTAAAGCGACAGTCTTTAATATATTTATGATAATATTCTAATGATGGTTATATAAAAGCTTTAAGGTCTCTTAAAAGAAATATAAAAAGCATTAATTTAAAGTAAAGTAAAATTCCAAACAAATTTAAAAAGCTTTATTTGAAATGTTTCTACTTGTCAAACAGTTTAAAACTATGTTTACTTTTAATAAGTTTGGGGAATAGTCTATCTTTTTTACTATAATATCATATATAATAATAATAATTTGGCACTTACACTATATAAGTTCAGTTTTTGTCCGAGCTTCTCCTTCCATTTGTGGTGTGTGTCTCTATATAACACCACAAAATAGAGGGACCTACAAGTTTGGACCGACTCCGAACGGCAAATGTATTTAATGAGAAGCTTTTCCATGGCAGAAATAACCTCGGAGGTTTGCCATTGCCTGCCGAGGTTTGACCGCTATAAGAAAAACACTTTTTCTATGATTAAGATTTTGCTTGCCCTGACTGAGATTTTAACCCCGAACTCAGAGGCATATCGAGTTATAGCACGGACCGCTACAAACTCGACCACAGCGGCCATATATTCTTATGTGAAAAAGGAATTGCCAATGCAGAATCCTATAAAATGGACTAAAGTAACTGTCCTTTCTACCGTTAGGGTTTTGATCGAAGAATACTTCGTTTTCGATGATAGGTTAGGTTAGGTTGGAGTTGCCCGTTGTGACACCACTGGCATTAGCCATTTTGTTTTAGATGATACGACATTATACATATACCACGGTTGTTTTGCCATCTGCTCAATAGTATGCATATTTATTTGATTATAAGTATTTATTGATTAAAGTAATGCCTATGGCTATTTGGCACACATCAGAAACATGTTTGATGTTCAGTTAGTTGCCAACAACCAAGCTAATAGACAATTGCATAAACTGCATAAGTACATATGTTCATACATATACATACATATATGTATGTATATATATAATTGCTGCTGCAGCACGCTAAAACTTGGTGTTTACTTTTGCACGCCGTCAACTATCACAACAGCGAATGCAATAAACAAACTGACCAATTACTCAAAGCCAACACAATAACTCAATGCATAGAGGTTTATTGAACTTCTGAATGCCACCGCATGGAGCTGTGGTCCAGCGACCCATTTCAGTTGCATTCGCGAATTCACACTTGAATGCCTTACTCAAACATCTTTCCCAACTACTTACTACTTTGTTGCTTATGGATTTTTGAAAAAAAAAAACTCCTATTGTTGCAGGCTCATATTTACATGCTTTATAAATACATACAAAACATTAGGGTGTCCGCAATTTCTGAAATAGTTATTATTGTTCGGAACAGCCTCTAGAATTATGAAGTTACACAAACGCACAATATATACGAAGTTTGTAGCCAACGGGGAAATTATATATTTTTGGCAGCTACCATTAGATAAAGAACGATTTTAAGATTTGAATTTGCAATAAGATTTTAAGTTATTAATAGCTTTTTTGTTACGATGCCCTTACCGCCGTCTTCATTTAATGTCCGAGTTCAGTGTCAGTCTCTAATAGAGACAAAATTCACAATTTTAGACCAGCTGACATTCATTAGACTCCAAATAAAGCCTCTAGTCTCAAAATAAGGTATCTAAATTGTGACCTGGTGATGAGCAGGCCACAAAAAATGAAAATGAAAACAAAAAGCGAGGAAAGGCAATAATCTCTAGCTCGTAGTCTCAAATTTCGAGATTTGGGATTTTACCAAGTTACTCAATTTTGTTTTAAACTCGGTGTCTACATAACGTATCATTTTGCCAGTTTTTAATTGAGTCAGTGGCGATTTGCCCTTCAAAGTCTTTGTCAAAGTCTGTATTTTTAAATGTAAATTTTATGATTTTCCAATTCGCGTTGTAAACTGACAATTAAGCTTTCCGAGTCGTTAAAACACAATTACGACGCTTTGAAAATACGATTGTTTTTTGTGAACAAATGGGAAAAACTCAACCAACAAAATGGTTAAAAATTTGTTAATTTATGTTAATTGGGGGGGGGGGTCGGGGGGGGGGGGGAGGTTGCAACGCATTTAGAGTTTTCATTGAAAAATAAAAATTAAATAGTTTTAATAACGCAAGAATCCAATTTATCGCTTAGAATAGTTAATCAAACCGTTAATAGACATCGACTTTTATTTTACCTCAATATGATCTTATTTTAAAAAAAATTCGTACCCATTTTTCCCACTTCGAGCTTAAGTCGCAATCTCTTAACTATATTCTATCGGCCTTTAATTTCATATTAAGAATTTATTTTTGATAACTTTACGCTTTTAGAGTTTTTTTTCATACAAATTATTACCAACCCAATGCACGTCCATTTGTACATGTTTCTGCAGTTGAATTTCGTGATGTACATAGCTATTTGAATGAAATTTATGTAAAAATTGTTGTATGTACTTACATGTTAGCACCACAGCCATTTTGCCTGTATAGACCAAGAGCAAAATCGAGCCATACAAATAGACATAGTTGCCCAGCACGGTGGTTGCTTTATCGCCGACATTCATGTACAAGTAGCCAAATACCAAACCGATTACGATGTGTGACATTAAGCGCGCTAACAGCAGAAACTGTAAGAAAAAAAGATTAAAAAAATTGTATTTTTTAATGTTAACGGCTTGCCAAACTTAATTGCAGCAAAGACCCGTTTGGTGGTTATGGGGTTTGTTATGAAGTTGCAAACGTTAACAAATTTCAAAAGTTGTATATTCACTTGTAATAAAAATAGCCAAAAACTTAATCGTCGAAGAGTGAGAATAAAAAAAAAAATTAAATTGGCAGTGGTAACTCAACTCACGCAAAAGTATGTTAAGGTTATTGCAATGAAGTTGCATGCAACTAGCTAAGCCGGATCGTGGCTAAGACAAATCGTGCATTTACTTTAAGTTTATACGTACGTACATACATATGTTATGTACATACATTTGTGTATATATAGTATGTACATTGGCAGTACCTAGCACATGGTATTTTGATCACTTAATGAAGTCCTAAGCAATTTTAATCGAGTTATAGCTTTTTTTCGTTAAGCTAATACTCAGCGCGTAACATAGTTATCTGACGGATGGCCTTAGCCGGCATTTTAGGTCCAATTAAGCGCTTAACGAAAAATTAAGCAACTGATTCCTAATATTCTTTTTCTGCAACGTAGAGAATTTTCAATATCTATTTTTGATATTTAAAAAAGAAAAATAGCTACGATGGCTAAAATATTTTTTCTCAATTATATTTAAAAGCATCTATAATTCTTAAGAAATTTTTGAAACTTTTGCTTTCTTAAAGATGGTATCGATTGGAGCGACATGACCCAGCAAAGTTGATATCACCTATCTACTAAATACTTTTTAAAAATATATAGTCTTTGGTCGCAAGAGGTAATTTGGTTTGCTCTCGTTCACTCGAAACACATTCGCTTTATTTCTCTTTTCGAACAACAGGTAAAAAAATTCGTACACTCGAGAGAGTTCTCCTTTACTGTCGAAAACAATATTTTACGCATGAATTCCATGTATATTTCTCTACGAGGTCTAAAACCGCAGTAATAGGGTTAATAAGGTCAATCTTAAAAAAAAAAACCTCGAATTTCAAAAATTTGCTCGACGTGATTAATTCCCCTATACGATAGTACTAACTTCAAATCGATATTAAAAATATTTTGGCAGGTAAGAAGACAAAACGAATGATGCAGAAATTATTCTTTTTGGGTCTAATTTCACTTACAGTTCTGAGAATTGAGTTTGCAAATCATGTGTTGTACTGTGTAAGTCTCTACCTGGGATGAGCAAGTAATTTGCATCTTCTTTTCAAATGAAATTCATAGTGTTCATTCATTTACTTGTAAAAAGTTTCATTTAAAACACAGTTCATTCTCTAACAAAAACAGTATAAAGCAAGTTTCAAGCTTGTAGAAAACTAAAACAACTTTCACCTATTTTTCATATATGTATGTATGTATGTACCTGCATGTATGTATGTACACTGTATTTATGCATTACAACGAAATGAATGTGCTACGAATGCGGTTTATGAAAAAATGTATTAATTATATACATATATACATACATATGTTAATGCATGAAAGAGTGATTACAAAGAAAATGTTCTGAACCAAATAACAACCTTCCACAAATAAGAAAATAATTGCAGTTTTCAAACAAATCGTTTATATTTTTATGACCGAACGTTTAAGGTAATTCCCGTGTAATAACTAGTTTAAATCATTACACTTATAAAATAGATCGGATGTTATCATAAAAGTTGTTGAATGTATGTTATTTCAAATAATATTGGGATCCACAAAGTATCGTAATATGTCGTAAAGTTGTAAAGTCATAAACATTTCCGGTAGTTCAAAATTTTTTTTTGTTTTTGTTACAGTGCACAGAAAAAGGATTTAAAAGAAAACAACTTGGAATTTTTAAAATTTTATGACATACTGTCAACGGTGATTACTAGTCACTTGAAACTTCCACATTGTAATAAAAAAAAGTTCAAAATTTATAAAAAAAAATTTGCTTAATTTTTTTTTTAGTTTTCTTTTTTAATCAAAATTTGTTTATAATAAATAGATGAATATATTTAAGTACAAACTATGAAAGTTTTACATACTCGTATGTATAAGTATATTATAAATTCTTCTCATACAAATTTTACCTCCTTTCTTGACTATTTCTGGACTAGTACTGGACTCCACGAACTTATTTTTTTTTATTGTTTTTTGACGTTAAGCAATGATATGCTAGACTCCAAATTCAAACTTGATATTAAAAGTGTGAATTCGAGAAAGACCCGAAATAATGTTAAAAAAGTTCCGAACTAGTCTCGAAGCGGTCCCGAATAATACGAGTATTCATCTCAAATGTAATCTCAATACAAAAGACTTTAAAGACTTTGAAAAATTAATCTTGCTGATAATTATTATGAAATGACATATAAGTCTCAAAATAATACTCATCGATGACTTTTAACATTTTTCTCACTCATAATTATTATCAAAATACTTTTATAATGCTTACAAAAATTTGGATGGCTTATTTAAAACTCCACCATTACAAAATTACACGGCTCTACAAAAAAAATTTGGTTCTTCGTCCTAAAGTTTATTTTATGATTTTCTGGTTAATTATGAACAAAAACGAGAAGAAAATACCTTTTTTTCGTATAAAGTTTGCTTCTAGATGGCAAGGAGAACGTTTTAATCAGGACATTATACAATGAAAACATGATAAATACAAAAGCAAACTTTTTCATGCTACATATATTTTTTTTTTCGTCTAATTACGAACTAAATAATCGAAATTTAATACTTTTGAGTCTAGGTAAAATTTCATGTTGGCCCGTGTTATTAGTATGGGTCTCTGAAAAAATTGAATTTTAAGTATTTAAGTACCGCACAAAAAAACTTTCACAATAATAATAAATTCTGCAAAATATCAAAATAAAAAAATATTTTATCCAATACATTTGTATGTAGATGTTTTGCAACCTTTTTTTCTAAGACAAAAAAGTAATTAACTCCTATACCCCGGTTGTGAGTAATAAAAGTCATTCACAAAAATTGTTAATAAATTGCGATACAGATAAGATTTTCGGTGTTTTTGCAAGACATGTGTGCATTTATTTACTTAAGCACGTACGCCGCTTAAGTACTATATAAAATTGAGGGCAAAATTTTGTTGTGCAAATTAAATTTAAAAAAAAATCGAATGCATTAAAAAGATCCATAAGTAAAAGCGAAAACGTGAAAGATCAATCCTTCGGATCGCTAATCCAGATTTCTAAGTGTTTTTTTTTTGGGTATGAGCTTTATGAGAGTAATAAAATATGAGGTTGAAATCATTTTTATAGCACATAATTTATTTGAACATACACAGAATGATAAAATTAAAATTATTTAAAATTTTGATCATTTGCAATGGCTAAGTGTGAAAAACTTTTAATTAAATTTATATGCGTGTTATAATGAATAATAACTACAATAAAACTTGTATACAAAAACATTTAATATTTATTTTAATTATCCACGCTTTATTGACATAACGCCTGAAGCTATCAATTAAAAATAGACAACACACATACATATACATAAATATATTTTTTGATGCATCAAAATGTTCAAAAATTACAAGATAATGATTAAACCCGAGCATGTAAATATGTATACGATAACTCGTGTTGAATCTGAGATGCCTTATCAAATAAAGAAATGGTAAGTACAAGTAGATTAGTATTGAAAATGGGTACAGTAGGACAATGAGCACGTCCATTATTCATGCAACGGTAAACATATTTAAGACAAAAAAAATTTGCCTCTTTATTGTAACAAGGCGACCAGAGAAAATTATTTTTTTTCATCTCGCTAAAAAACTTTAGAATGAGAGTTTTAAGCGAACTTTTTTTTGATACTGTCCAATGTACATATTGCAACTTCCTTTTTTTTGTCATATTACAATAATATAAATTAATTCGCCAAGTGTGCGTTCTACTTTAAATTTTGCCTGAACTTAGAAAATTTTAGCAAGTTCCAAAATTACAATAACAAATCCGGAAAAATTATCTCTTTAATTTTCTCTATTAAAAAAAAGTAAAAGCAAAACTGAGATGGGTTAACCCTCGTGTATTTATTTACAATTTATCTCAAAAAGATTTTCCACCATTTGTGTTTTTTTTTTATTAAATTAAAAATCTTTCTGATCTACCAAAAATATTTTTTTTTTTAATTTACTTACATAATTCCGCCGCGCGCATAAGAAAATTCGATTCAGTAGCAAAAAGTATTGCATTATGAATGAGGCCTGCTGTGAGCGCAAACTCTTGTAGCCTGTATAACGGCGAATACGTCTTTGCGCATGCGTTGCCGAGCCACACTCATCATCACTGTCGTCCGTGTGCGCATTTCTGGCGGTACTGGAATTGAGTGTTTTAACTTCCTCCAAAGCCAAATCGTCCGCAGCGGGTTTTACAAAGTCGAAGGCTGTGAGTTTTGACATGGCGGTGGGGAAACGTTTCAGGTTGCTGACGATTTTACTGCACACTTCATTGTCTGCAATTGCATTTGTAATTGAATGTTAACGCATTCATATTTGTATGCATGAGCAAATAAAAGGTGTAAGTACGAGCATACACAATTCTTATTTCCTCTTACCTTTTATTTGAGAAAGCAGGTATTGCACATTTATTTGTTGATTATCCGCATCTTCGTAGAACTTTTTATTAGCCGCATTTGCTAGTTTCACCAGATCACAATCGTGTTCACCTACTGCAACTTCCAGCACTGGAAAGATAAAAAGTAAAAAGTTAAATCAATTATTTGAGTTAGACTTAAGATCATTATATTAATAAAAGGAAAATAGTTATAAAAAACTTGCGGGGGAATTAATCGAACACAATTAATCAAATATTAATCGATGTCGATTTGATCGATTTAGAAATTGCTTCTCTATTATAGACTTAAAGATTGAAAACAGAAGCCACCAGTATTCGCGATCACATTCAAGGCTTGCTCCTTTCAAAGAAACAAATAAAAAAAAATGGAGTAAACAGCATCTGTCCTTCCCGGGTTAAAAAACTTCGTCCACTTTTTTGTCCCAATGACTTTTTCTATAAAATTACTGTTGATATCCCAGCATTCAGCACTCTTAGCAAAACGCATTAAACAGGCAAAAATATTTATTTTGGTTTTTTGTCCTTTGAAATGTTAAAACTGCTTTTGATTATCTCAAAAACTGTTGAGGAACACTTCCCACAAAATTTGTTTTAAAACGTATCTATTTCATCAAAATACATTCAGAACATTCTCAAACAACTCGAGAAAACACCTAAAACTAATCGCCAAATTTTTAATGAGCTGGAAAATTATTGGCGTGAAAAAAAATATTAAACTATTTAAAACTTGCAACTTGCAGTTTATTGTAATAAAATGGATTATCCAATAAGATTTCCCACACACAAAAAGCGTACTTGTACACAAGGGTATTATAACTTTGTTCGCATAACGGTTGTTTGTAACAGCAAAAAATTATCGATTTAGCCCTGACTGTCTGTCCGTGGTTACAATAACTTGAGTAAAAATTGAGAAATTTGGTACATAGAATGTTCTTCGGACACGGTAGGTTGGTATTGAAAATCGTCAAGATCGGTCAATAACCACGCCCACCTCCCATATAACGGAAGTTTTTAAAAATTCAAAAACTCCGTATTTTCGGTATCCATTAAAGCAAATTGAGTGAAATTTGGTGTTTGGAACGATTTTGAACTAAGAAATTAGGTATTTATGAAATTTAAAAAAATGGGCGTTGCCACGCCCACTTATGACAAATTTTCTGTATTTCAATAACAGTATAAGTTATCGTCTCACAATTTGCTGGACATATTTTTTTTGAAATCGCCATTATTATCGTAGAAAATTTTTGAAATCGCATCATAACCACGCCCACCTCCCATATAACGGAAATTTAGGTATTTTTTTTTTTTTTTATTGCCACGCCCACTTAGGAAAAAGTGTCTGTATCTTAATAACGGTGTTAGGTATCGTCACAAAATTTGGTAAAAAAATTTTCCTAAATATCGCAGTTATCATCGTTATAAATTTTTGAAATCGGACCATAACCTCGCCCAACTCCGATATAACGGAAATTTTGAAAAATGCAAAAATTTCGTTTTTTCCTTATCTATTGGAACATATTAATTAAAATTTGATATTTAGAGAGATAGTTAATTAAGAAAGTTGATGTTCATGAAATTTTGAAAAATGGGCGTTACCACAAAATTTAGTGAACATATTGTCCTTGATACCATTAGCATTACCGTCAATGATTTTTAAAATCGGACCATAACCACACCCAACTTCTATATAACGGAAATTTTGAAAAATGCAAAAAACTTCGTTTTCAGTATTTATTGGAAGAAATTGAGTAAAGTTTAATTCTAGCAGCGATTTGAAACAAAGAAACGGGGTTTTTATGAAATTATGGGAACGCAAAAATACATCGCGAGGGTATATAAAAATCGGTTTCGGCCGAATTTAGCTTCTCTTATTTGTTTTTTTTTTCTAATATCAGCCACCCCTTGGCAGACAATGACAAATCTGCGAGAGTGCTTCTGCTTCTCATAAAATACATCTGCCGTCCGTTTGCACACCAAAAATTGTAGGAGAAGCTCGGCCAAACATGAAAGTATTATTAAATGAATATAAATTTACCTATTGTCTGTTGATTTGTTGCCAATTAAACAACTACTTCACATATAATAATAATTTATACACACAAACTTTTAGCCTATGGGCATGACAATACAATTTTGGATTTGAAAGAACAACAAATTAACATTAAATTTATTGTTAAATACGTGAACGATATATTTGCGATAATTAAACGAAAGGACGTTGAAACAATTCTAAGAACTTTAAACGCTTACCTTACTATGTACTATATTAAATTTTACAATGGAAATTGAAAAAGATAACAACATCCCCTTTTTGGATGTCCGTATTTACAAAAACATAAACACTTTACTCCTCAACTGGTATTCTAAGCCATCATCCTCTGGACGACTAATTAACTGTCTTACAACCACGAAAATACAAAATCAATACAGCAAATAATTTGATACACAAAGTACTGACTATAAGCCATCAACAATTCCTAGACATAAAGAAAATAAACGACTGCCCACCTAGTACGAAACTTAATAGAAGACAAACTATCACAAATAAACAGTTAACAAAATACAACATTAAACAATATACCAACAAATGCAACCGATCAATTTTTTTAGCGTCACATACATACATATGTTCATTCCCAAACTAACCGAAAACATCAACAATAACATAAACAAACAACATAACGTTAAGTTAGCTTACAAGTCCAATTGTACATTATCGCGACTGTTTACAAATGTTAAAAGTCCAATCCCTATCCAACAACAAAGCAATGTGATATACGAAATCACTTGTAGAGGTACCAAAGACGAAAACTGCAACAAATACATCCCGCCTAGCGGAGCATGAAGCAGATATTAAAAAAAAAATTTATATTTAGTTTGACGATGTTTACCAATCTTGTTGGTAATTATAAACTAATAATTTTAATGTGTTAGGGCCAGTTTTTCAGTGCAAGTTGAACTCTGTTTGTCGTTTAAACTCAGTATGCAGTTTTTCAGTCAACTTTAAACGGAGATTAAACTAAGTTTAAACGGCCGATTGTGCTAAGATTAAATCAGCACTGAAAAACTGGCCCTTAGCATCTAAAAAATTATAATTTAGTTCTTTTAGATGCAACTTTAGAAAAACCCGACCTTCAAACTAATTTAAAACGCTCATGTACCAACAATTACCTGCTAAATAGGGGAAAAAATCATCATCATCATTATTCAAAAATTCTAGACACCAACAGGCGGCCCTTGTATCCTTGCTCCGTCACTAAACACAAGCTAAAAACATTTCTTAGATTACGAATGGGACATACGATCACAACGCATCAACACCTCCTAAGACGGAAAGACCCACCAACTTGCATCAGATGTGGCCAGACCCTATCTTTTGACCACATTATATATAACAGCTGCTCGACCCTGACTGAAATCAAACGACGTCTCTTCGGGAATACAACAATTACCGAAATATTAAAAACACCCTCAGAATCGAACATAGAAAAGATATATCAGTTTATTACAACCTTAAAAATTGCCATTTAAACGCAAGCATTAAATTACTACATTATATTTTTCATTATTTTTTTTCTTACTTGAGATATTTATATACATACATACCTGCTTAGTAGATATATGTATGTAATAGATCTTTTATTCTTATCACACTTTTGTCTTAGTTAAGCGAGCTGATGGCCTTGTAGCCATGGTCTTGTAGATACTATTAAGCTTTTAATTTATTATAAGTTTAATAAATAATAATAATAATAATAATAATAATAATTTAGGGTGTAAGTTAAAAATTTTCTGTTTTTTTTTGTTTTTTGTTTTTTTAATTTTTGTTAATTGTTTGGTGTAAATATCTGAAGAAACGTTCGGCCGTAAAGTAAAGTAAATTGTTTTGCTTGTACCTACAACATTAGATCAGACCAGCCTGCATATGGAAATATACATAGAAACAATTTTAGTTTTAAATAAAGAAATATATTTTAAAATATATTTATCTATTTTTAATCATATGAGAGAAAGAGCGTCTCGAATAATATTTTCCGAGCTAAGTGTTTGCAAAATAATAAATATTTGCGACCTAATCACGGGATTATTATAATGAGATCCCGAAAATCTCTACATTTTCTACAAGAAGGTATGTAAGTATGGCGCACAAGGAGTTTAGTATTTATTTTGTTAAAAAATCTATCTGACCAATCAAAGTTGCAACAATTTCTACTAATATGGGAATTTTCAGGAAGACAGATATACTAATGCAAAAGTTCTGCGGAAAATTATTTTCTCTGAGTAGGTATTACTAAAATAAAGACAACGAACGAAAGAAATTTGTGATAATCAAAGTTTTACTTACGAAAATCTGCCGGATTGTGATAACTCGGACACACTAAGTCCTGACCCTCTAAAAATGGTATCAAATCTCGCACTGGACCTTGGTAGATGCAATTGCCGTCGACTACTGTATACAGTTTGTCAAACATTTCAAATATCAATGCGCTGGGCTGATGAATTGTGCAAACGATAGTATGTCCCAGAGAAGTCAGCTTCTTGAGTAGCGAAACACATTGACTGCACGAGGAGCTGTCTAATCCACTGAAATGAAAGAAGATAGAAATGCGGTTTTTTTTACAGTTCAGAGTACAATTTAAACAACAATGCAGTTGTTTTTTTTTTTAATTCTAATAAAAATACGGTTTCTTGTTTTAATAAACGACAAGTACTAGAATTGTTCTCATTAAAACATTCTTAGTTTTATCACCAACAATTAACACTTTAATGTAAATAATAACTTAATACAGTGTCGCCAATAAGTAATTTATTTTAAAACGCTTAAGTGACAATACATATGTATGTACATAAGTGTGATCAATATTTTTAATTACAGCAGAATACAATTGGAAAAGTAAAATTATTCAAGCGGCAATAATTATTTCTATTTATTTTGTTTGTCAATTAAGAAATCTACAAATATTTCTTCTCTAAATTAAAATTAATCATAAAAAAATGGTTTTATCGTGTTAGTTGAAACATTTAAAAATAATTTGCGTATATTTGTCATTGCAATGAAATAATTAGAGTTTCCGTGTAATGCTTTTGAACTGAAATGTTCGCACGTGCCTTGGGTTTGAACTAAAAAGCGAAAGAGCTAATAGCTCTTTAAATTGAGCTAGTTCATCATTTTGTAAACGAAATTTAAATAAACTTTTCTGGCACAACTTCAATGAAAATATAACAAGACACACATAGGCTAAGTCATACATATGTACATACATATATGTTAGTTCATAGAGCTGAACGAACTTGGAGTGGACTTTAAACCTTTAAATTGAACTAAAAATAGAATGCCAGCCACAAAGGCTTCAATTTTTTGATGACAGTAATCGTTTTAAGGACTATGATATCAAGGCCTGCAATTGCTTAATTTTTAATTGGGAAGGTGCCTTCGACCTGTTGGTTGATGACTCAGTTAGGACATGAGCTGACATCACGGCTATACAAAAAAATATGGTAGATTGTGCAAGCGAAGAAAATTATCGACCCTTGCAACGTTGTCCAGAGCTGTCATATAATGCATCGCAAATTTGGTGTTGGATTTGTTGTTGGAGAACGTTTTTGTCGACAAGTACTGTCGTTCATGCCGATGGACAAACGTCTCGTCATAATTCGCATAAAAGCACGACTCTTACACACTTTGTAGTTTTCGTCAACACTTCGAGATAGAGAGAGAGAGAGAGAGAGAGAGACGTGGCTACATCGTCAAGGTAGGAGAGTCGGTATCTTTGGTCCCAAAGTCGGAAAAGCCTGTCTCCATAGCGAACCCTTTGATAACGCACTGAGACTGATCGGCTACGCCCGGGCCTCATATGCAATAGTTTTAGCAACAAGTTCCGGCATAATAAAATACACAAACTATGCGATTGACTTCCGATGGTAAAATACTACACAATGTACAAATATATTTTCTATTTCAATCCGAAAAGTTCGAAACGACAAGGATCTTTATTTCGCCGCAGCGAAGATCCGCACCCGGTGTGTCGTAAAGAAAGCTTTACGAGAGCAACTGTATAATTTAATACTTGAGAAATTTAGCAGTGATCAACAATTTATAATACTAAAGCAGACGCGATACATAATAATCAAGACGTACCATCTCTTTGTCGTTTGCAGCTTTTATCCCCACAAAATTAATACGGCTACATTTGTACATGACCATGATCAACATCACCAGTTCCGTCAAGATTGGGAAGGAACTCTTTGAGCCATTTGATATTAAGTAGTAAGGTACGTGAACTTGCGGGCTCTAGCTCTGAAAGCAGTCGAGGCGGTATCCCCAGGTTAAGACAAAAGAAAAGATCAGGCGGTAAACTCCTTGGATACACTTGGTGTGGAGAAGTTTTTATACAAAAGTATTTAGAATTTCAGCAGAAAACACTCCTGTCACACTGAGAGAGATACATATGTATGTATATTATTTCGTATTTCTCACACATAACAACAGATTTATCATATCTGTATTAAGGCAAAGTAAACCCTTCGAGTGTGCAATGTAATAAATAGACTACGCGCATACGTGCATATGAGAAAATATTTGCAAAAAAAAGCACTTGTTTAAAATTCATTGAATGCTAATCAAGAATGCAATCGTTTGAAATGGACATTGAAATGTGTTTCATTACAAAGTTTTTCCATTTCACTTTACAGGCATTCAACAACAATTACTTTAATGAAAAGTCTTAGAAATGTGACACACTTGACACTTTTACCCGTCAGTGACTGGGACATTTGTACAAAATTTACATGTATTTATTCGTCTCACATCTTTGAACTTTAAGCCCTATAATTATTTGCATAATATGATATCATAAATTGAACTAAGTTAAAAAAAATTTAATAGTTCCATTCGATTAATTCCCTTGGCCTGTCGACTTGCATTGAAAAAATGGGTGTATCAGAGTTATCGCGAAAAATATATGACGCATAAAGAGGCCACCGCGGCAAAATGGAATGCTCGTTGGATAAAAAAAAACGTTCTCTAGGCAAAACGTGATAAAGATTTTAATAGTTGCATACATTCAGTTCAGATGATGACGAATAGTTAATTCTAAACACACTCTAAAACTAATAAGTAATTGCAGAAAATAAAGATCATGAATCAAAGATTTATTATGTCAGTTAGAAGATACGGAAGCGGCTAACTTCTATAAATTTCGCTGGCAAGTAAAAATTTACGTTTTGCCAACTGAGTGGTTTCTGTTCGTTTTACCCATTCAAACAAAAAACATTTTCAATTTTTCCATCCGTACATTTTTCAATACGAACAAAAAAAAATTTTTAATTACATATAGTTTGAACTATTTATAATTTAAATTGAGTTTTTGAAACTATGTACATATGTATATTAAAACTGTAGTTGAGGGCGCTGAGATACTTACTGTTTTTGGCAAGAAATCGTAGCTTCAAATCGTTTTAGTCTTCAAATACTTTCATGTGTTTATAAATGGGTCTAGGACAATAACATTTTGTGATTGTTTCGGAAATTGTTCGGTACAATTTGGAGTTTAGTTCAGGACTAGTCCAAGATTTATTCGAGAACGGTTTAAGACTAGTTTGGGATTTTTTATCAAGCTCAGATATATTTTGAGACAATTTCCAGATTAGTTAGTCAGTATTCACGACCAGCTCGGGACTAGTTCGGGATTTTTTCGGGATTACTTCACGACTTGTTGGGTACTATTTTGTACCTAAAAAGATTAAGATTTAATCTAAAATGTACAGAAAGTATTTAAAATGTACAGGCAGTATCCAACTTTTACCGGAAATCACCCAGAATGTACCGACATTGTGCCGAAAAATACCAATAATGTACCAAGGTAATATGGAATGGATCCTGAGCAAGTTCATCCTATTAGGACTTAAAAATTTGTCTGCTAATGATTTATATGAAAAGACTAATGTATATATAATTCTCGTATATGAAAGTCTCAAATAAAAGTCTTTGAAGATTTAAAAATATGTACTAGCATAAACAATTATTTTTCTGGGGTCGCTGATCTTGAGCAAGTCTGCTACTACACTATTTGCTAGTGGATGGTCATACTGTTTCAAAACCACATTTAAAAAGCAGTGTATGTTTTCTTATGCCAAAAGGCGACTGCTACACAAAGAAAAAAATGTCTTAAAATTATTATATTACATAATTTTACCTTATAAAATTAAAGAATCTTTCCTTTTTTTTGTTAGTCACCTATTTTCTATTTCATTTAGTAATAAGTTTTAATCTTCATACATACATATGTATTTACTTACAAAAGTAACTAATACACTACCGACACTGATAACAACACGGCATTCTTATGAACTATCCGCATCATTTTTACTCAATCATCCTGAGCTAATCACAACTTTAGTTTCTTCCGTAATTGGTTTCGAGGTCTAGTTATAACAGATTACCGAATCTATTATTTAAGTTCGCAAATGCGTTCATAATACTGTATGTATGTATATATTTATTGTACAATTTCACTTATGCATGCTTTACTTATGTGTATACAAAACGTGTTACTTATATGTATATAAAGGGTGTTTGTTTTTAGACAGGTTGTTTTTAAATGATGGAATACTTTTTTCGGAGTTGGTCTTTTTAGAGCTGTTAATTGAATTATACTCAGTTTGGTTTGCCATTTCAAGACGCCCTGCAAGAGAATATTTGGCACGTTTTTGCTGACGTACGGCCCCAATTGCTGCAAAAAGTGGTCGAAAATTGGGCCTCTCGGCTGGAATTTATTAGACCCCGCCGCGGCGGTGACTTGCCCGAAATCAAATTTAAAACATAATGGCAAACCTTTATAATAATTCTTATTCTTGGCCATAGCATTAAATTATATGCGTTTTATTTCTACTTTAAAACCACATGTCTAAAACTCCGAGCTCCCGGGTTCAAAGCCTGAGAAGTGGTTATAAAAACGAAATTTGATTAATTTAATAAAAAGAAGTCTGATGAGGAAATGTGGTGATTTCCGAAATAGTACTATAACTTCCTCCATTAAAAACTGTTGTTGTTTTTTCACAAAAAAATCTTTTATAAACTAGCCTTGAGCTCAATAAAATTTTAAATTATTAACATTTACTAGGCCAACAGAAAAATAACAAACATTTATAATTTTCAATTTCATTAAAATTTATTTGAAATTTAATATTATTTTCGAAAAATTTCAACGATCACTATAACGCACAATAAAACAGTTTTTAGCAATATTAGAGCCAATAATTTGTATAAAATGCACAATTGCATATATATAAATTTCAAAATGTACTATGTAAGTACATAGGTATATACTATACATAAGAACGTTTGAAATCGTCTATCATGCAACGGTCTTAGCCAAAACAAAGCAAGATTTTCTACGTATTACACAATTTTAAGCGGTGTTGCTAACTAGCAGCTAAATATTTCTGATGCGATTGACAAGGTTTTATGGAAAAATCTATATACTAACACATAATAAATGTGCATGCATACTTATGCAGAAATCAACAAAAAAACAAAAAAAATATATCAAAAAAAATATACTCACGTAGTTGGCTCATCCAAAAACAAAACAGGCGGATTACTTATCAGCTCAAGCGCTATGGCCAGCCGCTTCTTCTGGCCGCCAGACAACTTCGCCGCAAATACATTGAAGCGGTGTTCTAGACCCAACAAGGCCAAAATGTGTTTGATCTGCAAGATGACAGTAATCACAAAACAATTATAGTGTTCAATTGTGTAGAAAAATATTTATTAATGTTGTTTTGCTTTTTATTCACGTACTTTTTCTTGTATAATCTGTTCAAAAATTATAGCACAATCACATATTAACAAATTAAAGCTCTTTATTTTTCTTCTAATTAAATAAAATTAATTTTCAAATAAAAAATTGTTCATTCTCTAAGAAAACCCATAGAAGCCCATTTTTTAAACTTTATATACAATTTTCAATGATTTAACAAAATTTCATCCAAATTTCGAATTTAAAAAAAATTATTTTTAGAATATCGGTAAAATATTCTCATAAAATACATCTGCCGTTCGTAGTCGGCACAAAACTGTAGGTGAGACCTATTTTGTAATATAGAGACGCACACCACAAATGGTAGGAGAAGCTTGGCCAAACACTGAGCTATTTATATAGTGTAAGCGCCAAATTATTATTATTATTATTAAGTGTCAGTAAAAATTGTCAATAATCAGTTGTAATTTCTAGCCAGAAACTTCCTCGAAACTTGAACTTTGTTGTTCTAAAATGAAATGTGTCACTTAATCCAAAAAATTGTTAAAATTATTTTTTTTAAGTTCGAAATTTTGATGAAACTTTGATACAACTTTTCTATTTTTTTTTTAAATTCAAAAACCTTTTTTTAATGGTGTTTGCTAGAGAATTAACGATGTTTTAATTGAAAAATAATTTTAAATAAATAAATTGTCCAAATTTGTCAGTGTGTGTTTGTGCTATAGTTTCTCAGCAGAGTGTATATATGTAAGTGCCCTATGTATATGTGCATATACATAAAATGTATATATCGATTTAATAGTAAAAATAATCAATTGTTGCTTTATTATTTCTAAATGGATTTCTCGCATTTTTTTTTGTTGACAGCTGCACTCATTAGGGCGTATCCAATTAAGTATTTTATTTACATAAGCATCTTCTTACTTCGCATTTAACTAAAGCCATACAAATTAACAAATATACGTTCATATGTTAATATGTATTTATGTATATGCATTATTCATGTGAAAAGAAGAAGTTTTATTATTTGCTAATTCCTACTTCAACATACGAGCACAATGTTAAATTAGAAAAATCAAATGGCATTTATCAACGATTTTGTTAAGTTTTTGGGACTACTGAATTCAAATATGATGTCAGAGCTTTTGCATAAATCCTTTCTCCTGAATCTGTTGTTAGTTTCTTCAGTTCTGTGCGGATCAGAACTTATTATTTTCTATTCGAAAAATCAGAGACAATACTTTAAAACTAAAAATAAATGCTCGATTTCTATGTATAGCAATGTCTTTCCTTCCGATACAGACCAAATTTGTCGGAATCGAAATGCAGAACATACCTGATAATGTTTTTACTAATGGTTCACAATTATTGAATTAGTGTATCTAAAGGATTTTGTTGTCAAACGTTGTTTCTTTTGAGATTTGACTGCATAAATATGGTGTGGTAGTACACAAAATTTTAGTAAGTTTAAAAACTTCTATTTAAAGTAAAAATATATTTTTGTTACGTTATGCATGTTCCTCAAAATATTAATATTTATCACAGAGTACAAATCGATAGAGGGGAATTCTCAGATTTTTTTTTGCGGTTGAAGTGGGATATGCACCAGTATTGTTTTGATAAAAATCGTAATCGTACCTAAAGTGACACAGAAAATGTACCTATATTTGTTCTGAAGTTTCAAACCTTACACAAAACCAATTAAAATACGATAATACGAATTAAAAAAAATTTCTTAAAAATTTTGATTTTTTTTTAATAAACGAAGGTTTTTTATTATAAGAAAGTGCAAGTCTCACGTGACTTAAACTTACTGTTGATTTTGCAGAAGTTTTTTCGACGCAATTTCTTACTTAAAACTCATGAAAAAAATTAATCTATGTTTAAATGAAGAACCCAAGATCCTGGTCAAAAATATAAAAATTTAATTTTTTTTTATTTTCATAAATGTTTATAAATTTTGTACAAATTTTGAAGCTTGGGTTATATAAATTCGCTGGAGTATAAACTCTTTTTAAATTTCAAAATATTACATATTAAATAAATAAATTGAAAAAATTCTTTAATGGGAGTGTTATAATTTAGAAAAGTTCTGTATATAGAATCAATTACGAGTACAACTGAAAATGGAATTATTTCGACCAAATAACTTTGTATTAAAAAATACCTAATTTCAAGTAAAAGCAGTTAAAAAAAATTTAAAGAATCTAAAAAAATTGCCAAATGCACGTACAAAATCAACACTACTGATACATATGTACATTGAACAATATTTTTTTTTCTATAATGATAAGGTTTCTCATAAAAATCAGCAATTTTACCGGACACGTTTGACACTCCTTGAACATCTTATCTCGGAACCACAAAGCTAATGTTCGAACATCTTATTTCTTATTTTATTTACTCTCCTAATAAATTCTTCAAATTCTATAAAACTAAATATTCAGATACTGAAGTTAATTTCAGGTATTAAAAAAAAATTCAACAAATTCAAATAGTCATAATAAACATTTCTTAATTACCAAAGTCTGCTTGTTTTCTTTCGAAATTCCAAAACCTAGCTTCAAATGTGCGGCCAACATCATAGTTTCTCCGACGGTCATTTGTGGACGCAAAAGGTCATCTTGATGTATGTAACAAGAAAGTTCGCGAAAACTGGGTGAGTTTGTTGAAATAGGTTGACTATTAACCTTAATTTTACCAGTGACACCTGTCGATCTGTAAATAAAAGGCAAATATAAATATGTATACATATACGAGTATAAACTCATTGAATTAAATAGAGGGTAACTTTCGATTTTATACATAAATTAAAATATTTTTAAACATTTAAGATGAAAAGTTAGTCTCGTCTTTCCTTAACAAAGATTATTTATACTCGTATGTGTCTAAATTCTTATGTTTATTTTTTCTAGAGTGACAAGAAAGTAAATCACGTCTGAAGCTATTAATTATTCACTTAAATATCTATATATACATGTATATTGTACTGGTTATAGACGCTGACTAAATATTAAAATATCGATGACATTTTCAGCAACAGTAAACTATTGTCGCAAAATTATAAAAATATTTTAATTTTTCTGCGTAAATTCCGATGCCACACTCCATTCTAAAGTTTAAGAATGCTTATAGATACTATATTCCAGTGAATTTGTTGGTCCCAAACGGCTTCTGACAAAACATTTTGACTTCGCATTGTTATATTCACTGCATTCATTATCAGTTGTCTCAACAATATTATATAAGTAGCGTGATCTTCTAAAGTTTAATCAACTTAATGGGAATTCTGGTACAAAAATAATTCCTTATGCGTAAATACATATGTACAAATATATGTATTTGCGTATGTAATCCGAAGTATATCGACGAGAGACAATAAATCTTTCAAATTGAAGGTTATGCTCTGTTTACATCACAATCGTAGTTCATTGACACTTAAGTAAATAATTAAAATAATGTTAGGTTAGGTTAAGTTTGATGACTGTTGTGTACAAAGCACTGGACATTTAACATTTTTGGGGGTAAAGTATGGAAGTAACAAATTCTATTTTATCTTAAAATTCACAATTTTGTTTTATTTTAAGATTTATTGCTTTCGATTCGCCACCACTTTGTGCACAATCTCACGTCTCGTCAGCCTTTCTCCGATGATTGTTGATAGGCGAAAAGATGGTGTCTGAGTATTTTTTTTTTTTTGTATATCAATCTATTAAAATTTTTCTGCACACTGCAAATTAGATTTAAGTTTCGGCTTCTGGGTGTCATGAGCCGTAAATATCGTTCAACGATAAGCTTTCTAATGGACGCGGCCGTTTATCTAAGGGGTCCTGTAGAAGAAAGTGCCACCAAAATTGTTATAAAGGATATACATAAGTAAGTTAACAAGATTGTAATATCGCCTCTAATTGGGTAAAGGACTTTGTAATGGATATCGTGGCTGAACTTCAATAGATATACTTGAAGCCACCATGAATGCTGATAATTTTCACATAAAGGTTGATAAATTTTGAATAAACTTTTTAATAAGTTTTTTAAAACGTTATTTTTTAATACTAATTCGTAGTTGTACCACAAAATATTGTGTTTTTTTTCAGTTATTATGGACCTTCTCTTTTATTTGGTACCCGCCTTTTTGTTCTGAATTGCCCTGATTTTTTAAATAATTTTTTTTTAAATAAACATGGTCGAGTTGGTAGCGGTGCGTGCTATAACTTGATATGCCGGTGAGTTCGAGGTTCAAATCTCAGTCAGGGTAAGTAAAATCTTAATAATAAAAAACCTTTGCTGTCTTGCTGCCATGAAAAAGCTTCTCATTAAATACATCTGCCGTTCGGAGTCAGCTCAAAAAGTAGGTCCCTCACTACCACGCACACCAGAACTGGTAGGAGAAGCTCGGCCAAACACTGAGCTACATAGTGTAAGCGCCAAAATTATATATTATATATTCATGAAATTTTAAAGTTCATAAAAGTCACAAAGTTCTTCGAAGCTCCTTATCGTCGTAGGTAAACAAATTTAATTGTAACATTTGAAAGAAACAAAACTAGATTAGACAACATATCATTTCCTCGCCCCTCTCTTAAGAAGGAGTATATTTCTAAAGACACAATACGTTATCGAGTAATTTGCTAAAACTGCTAAAAATGTTAATGTTAAAAATATATTTGCTCGTAATTCTAAGCGCTAATAAATAGTCATAACATTTTATTCGAGGGTGCAATGAAAAGGCTTCTCATAAATAGAATTACCGTTCGGAGTCAGCACAAAACTGTAGGTCCCTCTATTTGTGGTACAACATAAGAGACGCTCACTAAAAGTGGTTGGAGAAGCTCGGCTAAACATTGAGCTCTATAGTGTAAGCGTTAAATTATATATATGTAAAAAAAATTTTATCGCTACAGATTTGCCTCTGTTATAATAATAATAATAATTTTGGCGCGTACACTATATAGCTCAGTGTTTGGCCGAGCTTCTCCTACCATTTGTGGTGTGCGTCTTTATATTATTCCACAAATGAAGGGACCTACAGTTTTTAGCCGACTCCGAACGGCAGATGTATTTAATGAGAAGCTTTTTCATGGCAGAAATACCGCTATTAGAAAAAACTTTTTCTATTATTAAGATTTTGCTTGCCCTGACTGAGATTCGAACCTCGAACTCACCGGCATATCAAGTTATAGCACGCACCGCTACCAACTCGACCACAGCGGCCACCTATTTGCCTCTGTTAGCGTATAAAAAATTTCAATTTCTTTTATACTTTAAAGCATCCTTACCAAAAGATATATTTGAAAAAAAAAAAAGGAAACAACAACAGCAATTGATAAAGAGAGAGTGTAACAAATATAAAGGTGTTTATTTTACAAATAACAACTCAAACAAATCAAGAATAAAAAAAATGCAAATTCGAGTCTCCAAAAAATGCAACAGAGCTTATTAGCAGCGGTACCTGTGGAATGTCAGAACTTACATTCTTTCAACTCTTCCCGCACTAAGAGCCCCACATCGCTGATCTATTTATATCCGTCACCTAAAATATATATTTAATTACATCGAAGTAGGGACATATCCTGCTGCAGCTCTGTGAGTCTGACAATTTATTGTCGCAAATATTCCAGTTTGTACTTATCAAAGTTGAAATATATAGTTGTTTCAACAATATATGACGGATTTATTTGTATTTTAAGTGTGTTTTGTTCTCTATAACTACCTTTCGCCCTAGCAGTTCAACTTTTTTATGTTGCTTGTTTAACTTATGTGATTTATTTGACTAGTATGAAGAGAGAAGTACTTTTACAGAAGTACTTCATAAATCGAAACAAGTCAGTCTATGTATTAGTTGTGGAAGCGAGCTATTACTTATTTGCTTCATGTCTCATAATATAATTATATCTGTAGATACGAGTATGTGCGATCATAAGATGTTTCGAAAGCATCCCAAACCTTAATACATACACATTCAAAAAATGTATAGGCTTTTTTTTCTAAGAATATTAAGTATTGAAAATATATTAAAGATGATGCAACTAAAAAGTTTTGTGTCGATTTTGTCATACAATTTTATAATATTTGATTTTACTCAATTTTCGTTGTAATAAAGTTAATAACGATGAACAAAGACTAATGAAAAACAAATTAACAATTTGTTATTTTTTTCTCGCAATTTGGGCCTAACATATCTATCTACTTACATAAATAATTAGAAGCAAATTTTTCTTCCGATTCCAATATTCAATTTTTGCTTAGTAATCAAAAATAATATATGTACATAGTATGCATTTTAACATGTAGATATATACTTACCATACATAAAATCTTTACCTACATATTAATTTAGTTATACAAATAAAAATTAATTTTTTCTTTTTGAAAATGGTGGCATTAGTCAACAAGCAATTACACGTCTATATATAATATTCTGGCAAAGCGATCAATTGAAATTAAATACTGACACATATCAAAGGGTTATTATCGTATTTAATATATACATACATTTCAGTACGAAACTCCACGTTAAACAGCGAGGACGTGTAAAAATTTACCCTGAAGACGATTGCCGAAGAGCAATCGAAATATATTGGATTATAAAAACCAAAATTTGAGTTTTCAATTGACCTTGAGCCGGCTAACACAATAAATTTAATTAAAATGGAAAGGTCACCAAAAATATCATCATCTAAATTTCATATAGATATCTAATTTCTCAATTTTCTTGGCTCACTGAAAATATCATTCACTAGGACCTTTCAGTATTTTAGAGATTGTTTAAGAAATTACATCCGGTTTATTCCAAAGCCAAATTTGACCAGCGATTACGGAAAATCGTTCCAATATACATACATATGTAGTTAGTATCGTTCCATTTAAAACAACGAACAAAAAAATAAAAACTGAAATAGGCGGAACTTTGATTTTTTTAATTCAATTAAGTATTAAGTATATGTGGATGTATCGGAGACACAAAATTTTTAATGTCAAAAATTTCTTTACTTTCGTTTCTTCCCACAACAAAATTATTAAAGAATGTAAACAAATAATTAAAATAAACTACGCCTATCCATTAATAATTTTATATGAAAAAATTAGTATCTAAACGAAGATGAAATTATTAACAAAAGAGCCATTATCCTCGTTCGTATTTCTCAAGTTTTTGGATAGGTTGAAATTATCACTTATGCAGCGTTAATTCAATTCAAAACCGATTCGGTTGAAATTGTTTAACCTCCCTAATTTTTATAAAAGAAATTATTAAAACAATTATCTTTTTTCGAACTACTCTAGTACAAATCAGAAACTTGTAGACCTTACTATGTCTGTGCATATTTACATACATACATAGATACTAATTATTGTTGACTGGTGTAGTAACAATGCATTAAAGTAAATGCAGCTAATGCACTTAGAGTTCACAAAGTTCATTTACCATAAAATATTAATATTTTTTTGCATAACAATTAAGTGACAAAATTTATGTAATTCATGTAATATTAACATTTATAAAAACATACCTAAAGCCTGTCATTACGTTGAGTAGTGTACTCTTGCCGGAGCCTGACGGGCCCATTATAGCTGTTAGTTCTCCAGCGCGGAAGGCGCCATTAATGCCATGTAAAATTTCCTTGGTAACTGAAATTATTGTGTAACGCATATATGTACTCGTAAGTATTAAATGTTGTAATAAAGTCAATAGTTATTTTAAATAGGAAATATTTTTTGCTGAAATGAGTATATTAAAAATTACCAAATTTTCTCTCTTGCAAACTAAATTTTCGCACTGTGTATTTGACATTCTCAAATTCGATATCAATCTGTTTGCAATGATCAAAATTCGCTTCCCAATTTTCATAGTTATTTGTTTTTTGTAGAACATTGCTCGTGCAATTGGGCTTCACACAAGCGCTTGATGTATCGATTGATGTTTCCGAGCTGGCAACACTCGAACAACAATTTATACCAGCCCCGCAGGCTTCTGTGGGCTTAATATCCTGTATCACAGTCATTTTGGCGCTGTTAACATTCACAAAAACTGCAAAAAATATAAGAAAAATAAAGAGTTAAGTAAGAAATCTTTTGAATTTTGCTAAAACAAAAAGTTAAGCTGCGTTCACACATACATATATACTTTAAAATTTCGTGGATTTTAAACTTTATAAAACGTTTAGCCACAAATTTTTTGATATCTCTGCTCTAATTGAACCGATAGTTAATTTATGTAATTTTTTGTTAAAGATATATAACATTATATGTACATATACAACGTTATATAACTAAAAGTTGTTCAAATGAGCTCAGAAGTGTAGATTATTGATAGACCAAAATTAAATATTTATTTCAAAGGATTTGAATAGTTTTTACATTTCGGGATTCTCTATAACAAAAAATAACTTAAAACTCGGTTAAGATATCGGAAATTTAATAGTCTCAACTTCTTAAACATTAAACACCCTATTTTGTCAAATATGAAGAATGCAAATTGAATCCAAGTCAAATTCATAGTGGGTGGTGTTCCACGAATGTTAATTTTGTTTATTTTGATGGGCTGTTTTTATAATCCTGAGTGTGCCTTGGATCAGGATTTGTAGGACCACAAAGTTGCTCCCAAAGAGGTTTTACCCATCTATGCCCAAAAACTCAGATAGTCTCGATTTTAATCAAGATTTGGTTAGAATTGCCCTCAACGGCGTAACTTCAGAATAAAATTAGAACTTTAGAATTAAACCTCACAACCGCCGTGACGGTCAACATTTGAAAGAAAATTTTATTTAGAAAATAATTTTGCATAAAGAAATATTTTTTTTGCATTGTCAAGTAAAAGTGTTTTGTTTTCCATTGTGATTTTAACTGAATTGTTTGAGTTACTGGTATAAACACACAATGAGACGTGGTTTGATTGTGTGTAAGCATTTATTTTTTTGTAAGAAAATGCATTGTCACGAAAGTATGCACATTTGTATGCGTTTCTACCTTCGTGGCGGACATTCGCCTTTGCAAAAAATTTACTGAACCCAGTTACATCGGTTAATTTTGCTTACAAAACCAAATAAGTTGCTCATTTAAGTGGGACGCAACGCAAAATGCAATTCCTATTTTGCAGCGTTGTGTACGAGTACACACGCCTACATACATACTTATACATACAAACCAACAACAATGCAAACATGCAAGATTTACTTGCTTTTTGCTTATTTTTGTATGAACATACATATATATTTATTTAGTATTATTTTGTATTCTATTTTTGCAATAATTTTCTATTATGTCACTTCCAATTGGCGCTAAGTCGTGCTAATTCGATATACATACATAGTATATACATATATATGTACATATGTATGTATAAACAAGTCCTTACATTCGAAGTTAATGACTAGCTCGTAATAACAGATCAATCTGTGATCGAATTATAAGTCTTATTATTATTTATGTATATCGGTAAAAATTTGAACTACTCGTTCTAGGTATACCTTAACTGGGAGTTCGACTATGGAAAAACAAAAATATTTCGCTTACGTAAACACTTTACAAACAAAACTTAAGACCTCTTTATGAAAAGTAAAAAGTATCTCCTTTCTAACGGAAAATACACGGTTTTTAGAAAGAGAACTCGTGCCATTCAAATTTCCATAAATTTAGCTAGCCAAACCTTAAAACTGAAACAAAATTAGGAAACTTTATTTGCCGACGGATAAGGAACCGATACAGAAATTCATTTACGATAACAAACGAGACGCCACCCTTGCCATCGGAAATCCAATCAATAACAAACCAAAAAAATAAATATTTATAACGTACTCTCGCAGAACAAAAAGTCACTCTAATTATGAGTGTTCCGGTTCACTGCGGTATCAGAGGTAATAAAAAAACTGACCTTTTCGAATACACTAGTCAATAAGATATCGAAAAATTCAAAAGTTGCAACATTAACACCTTTGTTACAGAATCGGAAACAAGCAACGCACTCATATAAAGTAAATGGGTTGCTGAAATCGAACGCGATATAGCTCGGAAAGGTCTACACAATGCGAGGCATATCGGGTACTGCCAATTTTTCAAAGATATATGTATATTAGTTTTATCCACAACTCAGTATTTTTACAAACCTACTTCCAATTCGTAATCGCATTCGGATTGAGCGATTAAGAAACATACATTGTGTAAGCATTGTGAGAAACCCAAAGAAACATATTTTTTTGGATTGACTGTTTTATAATATTTTTAATTGTAATATCTTTCGAATATATAATTTTTTTTTTTTCTAGAGGTGGCACAAAGCATTGAAAGCCGAAATGTGGAACTTGCCTTTCGGCTCACCGCACAAATAACCCACCCCTGCTCCATT
Source organism: Philophylla caesio (assembly GCA_963971545.1). Lineage (NCBI taxonomy): Eukaryota > Metazoa > Arthropoda > Insecta > Diptera > Tephritidae > Philophylla > Philophylla caesio. The sequence goes on along the minus strand of OZ020609.1, from coordinate 70,467,502 downwards.
TCCCTCGCTCCGTGGAACTAGGTAATAGTTAGGTATTACTTCGCGAATATATAATATATATTAACATCATTGCTATGCAGTCTTAGTTTCTTTAGAATGTCATATACTGATGTAAATCAAAATGTTTCAAGTAACTATATAATTTAATTTTACGAAAACATCTCGGTAGTACTGGAACAGTGACGAGCTTACCTACAAAGCTGCCTTATGGAATCAACAAGATTCACTACAAATGACTACAGAATTGGATTTTACAGAATACTAAATATTATAGCTTTCACATAGCTCTCCCAACAAAAAAAGTTACTTTAAGCTGTTGCCAGTTGTTGTTAGCTGTCAAGACTTTAATAAAGCCAGACATTGATCTTGAATTGGATTAAGGTTTTCAATTTAATAAGTCACACTATAGTGTGTTTAATGTAAAACTTAATTGCTAATTTTAGTAGAAATGTATGAACTAAACACCGATCTGTCAGCAATGTGTCAAAAAATCGTCAAAATTCGAAGCTTAGTTGTAGCCATCAAAAACCTGCACTTTATTATATCAAAATTTAATGGGCTATAAAACTGCATACTCCAAAATTCGTTTAATATGTAGTTCGAAATTTTGATGTAATTTTGCAAAATACCTAATTGTGCATTTTGTATAAAGTTTAAGTAAAATGGTGTTCATAGGATTTGCTTAAAGAATGAGCTGCATTTAATTGAAAAATGAGTGAAATTTATAAGAAGAAAGTTGTTTAACCGTGTTTATATGTGATTGTGTTATAATGGTAGAACGCAGTGTAGATACGTAACCGTATGTATGCATGTTCTCCCACCTGGGATCGCCATAGCCGAGTGAACTAGCACGTCACATAATGTTTTGTAATGAGAAAATCGTGGGTGCGTTATCTACCTCATATCCATATACATTAGTATGAACGTTTGTATGAATGTATAAACAAACATATGTACATACATATTAGAACATCAATGAAGTTTAATTTATTTTCTACTTTGTAGAATCTACAGCGAACGTAAATCTATTGCAAATAATTGTCGTTCGGAAGTTTGACATGAATTGAGTTTTGACGTTTGATTTTAACGAGATTGTATGCAACGCACGACTTTTATATGCATGCAAAATACAAAAAATAAAAAAAATAAAAAATAAATATTTTTATATAACACACGGTTAATTGAATTTAGACAATATTAGCTGCACACACACACATACATACATACATACATACATACGTGTATATACATATGTACATATGTATGTATATGTATAAATACATACAGCTAAAATAAGAACTAACCGGCCGGTAAATCAATTTTATACAAAGTGGTGCATTTGCTTCTGCCTTCAAAGGTATTTGTTAATTTTGCCGCATAATGGCATGTTTAATTTTCGACGGTTTTAGCTTGCCCAGCTTGAACTGAGTATGGACTTACGTAGATTATATTGAATATCAATAATTTAACGCAAAAGTTAGTTTGTGGTTGAAGTCATCATAACGCTACTGAACACTCATTCGAAAATATTAAAAATTTGCATAAAGCTTAAAGATCGTCTGAAAAGAGGAGGCGACAAAGTTGATTCATTTTACGCACTTCGGAATTCTATTAGTTTTATGCTTAAGGTTGATTTGAGATCAGCTTCCAATGGTTAAAACGATGTTGGATAAATGCTCGTACTCGCTACGACGCCTTGCGATTAAACGAAAAAATAACCTTTTCTTTCGAAACTCGGAACCAACGAGTTCGGTTCTTTTTCACTTGGTATACATAAATAAAGAAGAGATACAACTGGCGAAGTTATTTGGTTTCAGCCTAACCGACACACTGTAGTGCGATATAGAAAATGTATTCACATTTTTCTATTTTTTTTATGACGAATAAATTTGTCTTTGGTAGTTTTGAGAAATGTAAAAAGCCATCGATTGTGATGTAAAATACATCGATGGAAAAAATTGTTAAACCACAATGCTATCTCTTGTTTTCCAGCTCTATTACAAAGCTGACGTCATTGCCAAAAGACGCTTTAAACAACCAGTCTGCTTTGAAGATCATCATTGTCATCACTTACCACATATTTACAACACTTCATATCACGGAAATTACTCGAGGAAAATCACAATTCTTCGTCGACATAACTTTTGTTATTGACAAAATATGTAGTTATCCAAGCGATGATAACGTATTCCTGCAAATATTATTGCACTGTTTGCCTCAAATTATTTGATGAAAATAATTCCAGCTTATGTATTAAATTGCTTGAGCGTTATTATTATAAGAGCGCAAAATTTCTGTAATATGCTTACAATATTGCCATAATCGTTCTTGTCACAAAAGCTGTTTCCTGTCTTTTATAACCTCAATTTGGACTAGGAAAAACATTTCCAGTATTTAGAAAACTGTCAGGATGTAAGCGGGAGAGAAAACCTCTAAAATAAAATTAAAAAGCAAATTTTGTTTCCTTCCGCATTATGTGATGCCGCGTTCCTTATCAGCAATGACATTTTTTATTGAATTTTGATGAAATAATTTTAACTGGAAAAGTATGCCAAACAAAGTGAGCGAGGTCTCTGTCTACTAATGATAATTATAACTATAAATACACAAAAAAGTGTGTACTGAGTTTCGGTTCCAAAGGTACTTACATTTGTATATATTATGTACATACATACATATGTACATAAGTGCAAGGTGTTTTAACTTATGTTTTTTGTTTAAATATATTTAAATAAAAAGCTTAAGGTGATTCAAGCAAAAGCTTCTCTTAATTTTCTCTCAAATTTTATTTAAAAAGTTTGACATTTTGATGACAATTTGTGTACTTTTTAGTAATTAATTTTTTTTAATTATATTAAACAAAAGCGAGATTGTTAAATTTATGAAAAAGTGTGTTTTTTTTTTTTAGTTTCCGAAAAAAAAAGAAAAATTGCTAACTCACATATTAATTTTTTTGGTATTATAAATGTACTATCTACAAATTAAATATAATTTCTTTGATCTCCGGCACTGTACTGATAACACAGGTCAGCGATTTAGACCAAAAAATATTTTGGTACCGAGATGTCGTTAGGCTCGTTATTTTATGTACATTGATAATACTAGAAATATTTCTTCAATTTTTTCCTTTGCGTAATTTTGAATGTAGTGTCATTTTGTATAATAGCTGTACACTCAATACTTTCGTGAGCGCATTATGAATTATTATCGAAACATTTTTATTAATGAATTCACTGGTAATCTCAGCTTGTTTTCAGCTATATTCATTGGTGTATAGACGGGTACAGCAGCTGTCTATGGATCCTGTACCAAACTCCTAATGGCAATGGCCACACGACTCTCAGTATTTCAGCCCGAGAATCTAGAAATCTCAAGTTGTGCCAGAGAAAACATTGAAGAGGGGTTTGGAAAACGTCTTTCTTGTTTCAAGTTATATTTTCAGAAGGTCCGGAGGTTAATAATAATAATAATAATTTGGCGCTTACACTATATAAGCTCAGTGTTTGGCCGAGCTTCTCCTACCATTTGTGGTGTGCGTCTTTATATTCTACCGCAATTTTGTGCCGACTCCGAACGGCAGATGTATTTAATGAGAAGCCATTTGCCATTGCCTGCCGCTATTAGAAAAAAACTTTTTCTGTGATTAAGATTTTGCTTGCCCTGACTGAGATTCGAACCTCGAACTCAGAGGCATATCGAGTTATAGCACGCACGGCTACCAACTCGACCACAGCGGCCACAGGTCCGGAGGTTATTAAGGTCATATCCAATAGGAATATCCATTCCAGGCCCAGAACTAATATGCCTTTTTTAGCCCTCTTCAAGATTTATAAACGCAGTAAGTACTGACGAAACGTAGAGGCTCTTGGGCAGGGTTATCATTTTGTTAAAAAAGGAACTTGGAGATGGAATGCCAACTATTCGCTACTGGCAAAACTAAGAGTAAAGTACCTTAATTCAGCCACAGTCAAACCCTTTTACCTCTCTGAATTCAAAGGGTTCTGGCACAAAATAAATTTCCTTCTTTTCCGTTTTTGAAATTTTAAAGAATAACACAATAAAAATTAAAAAAAAATTTTACGTACCAGTTGAAGTAAGAATGGACACACAGTGATCTACAAATCGAAATTGTCATTGTTTTATATTGAATATCTTTACTGGATACAGGATTATTTACTAATGTATTTTATCATGGTTCGAATGTTTGGCCGTAAAATGAGGTTTGGATTTTGCGTTTGAAATTTAATTAAATTTGCATTTAGCTCTGAACCTTAATGTTATGCGATGCCTTACCGTATAATTGTATGTATTAAAAATAACAATTTCGAAAACTATATTCTTATATTCTTCTTTTATCGACAAATCAAACAATAAGTAAGTATTTATTTATAATCATATGTGTGTATATAAGTATGTTACCTATACATATTTGTCGGACACGTTCAAAGCGCAGATCTTACTTGAATAAACTTGTATACTCGTGTTTTCAGCGCGTGCTAAAATTATAATAATGCGTGAACAAGTCCAGCAACAGTTGAGTTCAAATTAATAAAGTGAAAAGATTTTCAATAATAAAAGTAAGCATGTATGCAAACATTTTAAAAGTTTTGTGTAAATAGTTTCAAATTTAAATGAAAAATTCGTTAAGTTATAAAAAATGTTGTGAAGGGTTTAAAACTTGCGTTTATAAGTTTTTGTTGGAGAACTAACTGTTTTATCAATGGAAAAATATTAAGCTATTAAATGAAGTATACTCGTAAATTGTCAAAACTTGCGGGTTGTCATCTGATTCTGATAATTAACTTTCACTTTAACAAGTGAATTGAACTGACTCTAATGAAATCATTAATTTTTCAACAAGTTATTTAGCGGATTTGGCAGTGTAATAGAAATAATATATAATATTATATTATTTGGTACTCAACTAAATACATACATATGTACATATGTATATATGTACATGCATACGAGTATATGGTTATCATAAAGCCGCCGTTTTCTGTTCGGCAATGAAAAGAAATTAAACTAATAAAGTGAATAAGATTTTCAAATAAGTTGTTAAAATGTTGCAAAAGTAGAAACGTGCTCATGGCCAAGAGAAGTATTTAAATATCTATTCTCATATGTTAGTGTGTAGGTATTAAGGTGGTCCATAAAACCACATTAAATTTCTAAACTTTTTTTTAATTTTCATGCACCGAACGCCGAAAATTCTTTGTTATTGGAACTTTTTTGGTACTTTTATTTTGAAATAGTTTAATGTTTAAAACTCCCAATTTACATATTTTACAAGGGGTAAATATATTTTTACGTATAATTTCTATAAAATCCTTAATAAAATATATTTTTTTGATTGAATAAGAATGCTTCCCTGCCAAAATATTATATAAATAAATTTTTCATAATTATTGTTCTTTTAAATATATAAACATTTTTCCCCATAAACAATAAATAATCTCCCGATTCGAAAAATGCGATATTTGCTCGTACCTCTTTTAGTATTATGGTGATAGTCATGCTTTAAATTACTAAAATAGCGCAATAATAACATATTTTTTGATGCGAAAAATTTTGAGCCTATTTTTCGGTAGATTTTTTGTGTGTTTTTGGCAAAGTTTGAGAAGCTCAAGCGAAGAATAAAAATGTGATCGAACCTTGCATTGCTATTTTAATTGCGGCCTGAACTTTCTACTACAATCCACGAAAATAATATACCTGCACCTTGTCCTGAAGATCACTTAGAGCCATTAATATGAGTCGTAAAACTGATGTTGGTGAACTTTTATTACAAACCGAAATAAAAAAGATGTGATTATTAACTGGTTATGGAAAACTAGTTTTTATAATTTAAAAATAAATATACATCCAAATTCAATTTACTGAAGATTTTTGAAGCAAAATATTTCTTTCCAATGAAAAAATACTTCTTTTGAACGCTTTAGGATATTTTTAACTGTAGAAATATAACCTTTTAAGACAGAATGGAAATAATTGAAATAAAAAAATTTAAATAATCAAAAAAAAAATGTGAAGAGTGTTTAAAAAAAAGGTAAAAAGAGTTTAATATCGTTTAAAAAAAACCAAAATTCAAGCTCGGATTAGGTTTTAATAAAAGAAATATAGTAAGAGTTATCTCCCAGCGATTAAATTAGCAGAAGTAATTTTATTAAAAAATGAAGAGAAACTCGTTTTTACGTTCTTAGAGTGTTATTGATTAATTTCAGAATAAAAAACGAACACCAAGTTTTTCCATTTTCTTTAAATATGGCAGGCGGATGGTACATTTTTAATTTTTGACCACCCTAATATGCATTTTCCTTTATCATTATGGCAATTAAAAAATGTTTATGTAAATAAGAGTATGCTTGTACGGTGATTGTAGTTATGTATGTACGTATTCATAAATGTATCATACAATAAACGCAATAATTATATATAATTAAAATTATTTTTGAATAGTTTTAGTAAGTATTATTTTAAATTATTCTCTGAATGCAGACAGTTCAGCATTCTCAACAACGTTGAATCTTGCTTGGAATATCCTTGAATGTATTGCACAGAACTAATAACAAATATATACTTGGAATACCAGTAAATAGATAAATAAATCACGCGATTAATTAGCAAATTAATCAATTTAGTATGCGATTGCCTTCCTACTGCAATTGAAATTCAAAATAAATGCAAATTGTCTTGCGTACGTCTACCCAGTAGACAACTTGAAGACTTTCAAAATTGAAAAAAATTGCCCTGGTATATACCTATGTACATATCTACAATTTATTTTTTTTGCATAATTTTTTTGCATTTTATAGATGCTTGTTGCAAATTTATGGGCAGACAATCATTATGCACAAAATTACATATAAATATGTATGTATGCGTATGAGCATCAATCTGAGCAGCGGAAATACGCGGTATAATTTATACGCATAAGCAAAACTGATTTGCATAAGATACAAACAATTTTGCATGCACATGTCCATAAATACATACGTACACACAATACATATATACATACATACATACATATGTACGCAAAATAATCATTTAAATAATTAATTGATTTGAAACCAAACCATCAGAAATTTAATATAAAATTTATATTTATTTATATTTTGATTCTTAATTAAGTATAAATTAATTTAATCAAAATTAATTCAGTTTAATTGAAAATAATTTTTGAGTACCATTTTCAATAGTGCAATGAAAAAAGTTTTGAATATTTTCACACAAAAAAGTGTGAAGAACTTATTTCTGTAAAATGTAAAATAAAGTTATCTTTATTTTGCCAAAAACATTGGTGTGAACAGTGAAACCTGCCACAACCGGAGACTAACTGTTCCACTATATTTGTCTGCTAATAAATATAAGTTGAAGAACAAAATTGAAAGTAATGTTCATAAACACACTTCTTCGTTAATAAAATATTGTTTTATTAACTTCTACATTAAATTTATTTCATCAAATTAAATGATTCATAAATTGAGTTTTTTTTTTACATAAAAGCTACAAATTATTACATACTCATATGCGGCCATTAACAGAAGTTAGTTAGTATTCAGTGAATTAACAATATTTTTTCTGAACATTATTTTTCATTATTTTAAATAACTCAAACCTATAAAGTCAAAGTTTCAAATTTCGTGATGTATTTCCAAATATTTTTCAAAGTTTGACAACTCATCATGGAATTTTTAAACTTTTTAATCAGGTTCATTGGAAAAATTACGGGTAGGCAGTTTTGTACTCCATTCAACTTTAGTTATAAAGTTCAAATTTGGAGTGGTCAAGAGCTTCGGAAAATTTTTGAAAATTTTTGAAAAAACCGATGGTCTTTTTTGAAGTTAAATAAGTGGTAGTAAAAAGATAAACAGAAACGATTGGACGGCCGCAATCCACCGTACCTAATTTAAAAGAAATTATCAAGTATATAAAAGAAAAATAAATTGCCAAAATGAGCCACTACTATTTAATTGAATGCAAGTAAATGTATTAGTATGTATGTATGTGTGCAGATTTTGTACAATATTTGTCTAAAACATTTTAAGTAATAATCTAAAGCATAACTACAAATACAGAGCAAAGAAAATAATTTAATTTTTATAGAAAAAATTTTCCATAAAAATTTGTCAAAGATGATATTTCTAACGTGATATAAGGAGCTAGGCGAAAGCTATTGCATTTTGAAAAGTTACGATTATTTTACAAACCAAAACTTTATTAAAATGTTCGGTGAAAATAGTTTCAAGAACCCATTTACTATATTGATTTTTAAAAACTGATTAACATTTTATAGTCAGCGACTCAAAGAACCTTTCGATATCAAGCAGCATCAAAACTCATTGGTTGGCTATATCAGTAAATGTGCTAGGTTTTTCCCTTCGTAATGATTTTAGTGAACATAAAATATGTAGGTATCCAAATTCTACTGATTATTTGGAATTGTGGTGATTTCTGAACCTCTTTTATCACAACGAGTATATTCACAATAATGATATGCGATGACTAAAAACAACTCTGGAGCGTTCATAATTTCCATTACTTACTAGCAATTTTGTCGACATAAGTACATTATGGTGGTTCAAAAGTGGTTGGAGTAAAATCAAAATTTTTATAAACTTATTCCCTGATATAGGACCAAATACATTTTTTTTAATTTGACGGGTACTTTGAATGTGAGTCAAATCATTAACTTAAACAGACACGAAATTTACCCGAGCAATTTGATCGTGTGTGGTCCATACATACATTGCTAATCGAGCAGCTGATTGTAACCATATGATTGATTACCAAAAAGTGCTGGTTCAGCCAAAATAAGTTATGTTGGAACTTTGTATTATCTATGTTCATATGTGCAAATGCATCTGTGGCTGTCAACAAAATTCAGCGCAAAGTCCTTTAGGTGTAGTATTGCAATATTTTATGACGTATTTAAATTTGTTGATAACTTGCATTATTTTCAAAACATACATACATACAAACGTGTGTAAATACATAAGTACATATATGTATATTTCTATATTGTACATCTACTCCCTGCGTAGTTGTTCATATTTATTCGTAGTAAGCATAAACACATTAGCGTCATAGCGCGGTGCAACTGAATGCGTTTGTGTTTGGTTAATGTACCCAAGGTCTTGTGTTCAAAATCAATTGCGGATACGAAACAATGCCAGATGCAACATCAAAAGTTCTCGAAAGCAGGATGCTCCACTCGTAATATGCACTAAAAATCGAATTAAAACCTTGGCCTTAGTTCCGCTTACAAAGTTATTTTGCATGAAATTGCGAAAAAAAAAATTACAACACGACTTTGTTCTAGAAATCTGTTTTTCATTGAATGGCATTTTGTTGTTGTTAAATTAAAAGTATATGTACAGATGGTTTAAGTACTTGTACTTATGTATATTCACGCGGTTAAATCTTCAAGCTTTTATTTACAATTTGCAACAATGACTAATTTAAATATGAGTTCATAAGATCAAGCAAATATTAAACCGCATGCATACATATGTATATATGCGTCTGCAGCCGTATTTTCATTTCACGCATGATTTTTATTTTTTTTCTGCAACGAAATTTTACAGACGAAAAATTAGACTTCCGTTTTTTTTTTAAGTTTTTTCGCAAAAATGAAGGAATTTTTGATACGAAATTTCATAAACAAATATTTTAAGACTTTTTCCAGTTTTTTAATTAGTTTCACAGAAAATTGCACTGCAAACGTGCGCCGTGAAATAGGCAACATTAGGCATTTTGTTTTGAGCCGATATTGACAGTGTTCGGTAAAAAATTTTTTTTTTTAATTTCCACAAAGGAAGAAACTTGAGTTTATATGGTTTTTGGTAGAAAATTAACTTTATTTTAATTGAAAAATAAGGAATATTGGAAAAAAAACAATAAACTGTCAAAATGGTTTGTATGTGATGCGCATAAAGTTTTTAAGATAGGATGTACATATGTTAATATGAATGTATATATTTCTTTTATTTACTTTTTCTTTTGAAATTCTAATTTTTAACTTAGTAAAAAACCAAAAAAAAAATTAATTGAGTTTATTTCTTATTAGATATTGCACTACGGAAATCGTCTTCAGGGCAAAATAATTTAACACGTCCAATCCATTTGAAGTGGAGTTTTAGACTATAAAACTATAAAATATTGCATTTTTATTAATATAAAAACTGACCTCGTGCCAGCAAATAAACCAAATAGTAAATGGAAAGGTCGCCTAAATCATCATTATCTTACAAAAAAAATATAAAAAAGTATCTTCGAAATTTTAAACTATTCTAAAAATACAGTTAGCTACAAAACTACGAGTACATTTTGTTATAATAAAATGCAATTTCAATGGCTGCAAACTATTGTTGATATTTTATTTTTTTTTTACTGTCTGTGTTGCACCATTTTCTTTCATATGAAAATAAATTTAAAAAGAGCAACAGCTTGAACAAATTAATGGGAATTTCTATTCAGTTAAAAACTGCATTTTATCGTTATAAAAGTGTATATACGAGTATTATATATATTACATACTTCTAAATCGTAAGTCAAAGAATAGTTTTAAACATTTTTCTGAGAAAATGTTTACCATTTTTTTGTTCAAGTGTGTACAATTTAAAAATATCAATTGTTAAAATTTCTCAATTAGCGCTTACGTTGTACGAGTACATATGTAGTTTACATATGAGTATATATGCATGTGTATAAACAGAGATATAATAAACAACTATGTACTACGGGTTTAAAAAAAAATTAATAAGAGCAGCAGGTCAAACAAGATCGTTACTTTTCATTCATTAAATACATGTGATATTGCCACTTTGTTGCTGTAACAGATTCGTAGAGCTTATAAAAATAGTTGGGCTTCTTAAAAATCGTTGACCGCTGTGGTCCAGTGCATAGCGATGCGTGCTATAATTTGATGTGCCGCTAAGTTCGGAGTTCGTATCTCAGCCAGGGCCAGGGCAGCCTTAAAATACTTAATTTGATATTTTTAATTTATTGTTTTTATTTTGTAGTTTGTTTAGATAAGAATATGTACTTTCAAAACTCGCTAACTGCCAAATGAACCTCGGCTTAATTTGATTATTTTTCCAATTTTTGTTTATATATTTTTTATTACGAGTACTAATTTATTCAAATGAATTAATAAAATCTACTAAAACAGAAGAAGAAGAGAAGAGGTAGAGAGTTTAAAAAAGGAATAGTAATATCACGAATTGCGTAAAAGAAGCACACTCAATTGATATCACTTGTAAACTAATTAAATTTATACGAATAATTTTATTATCAAAAGATCTGAATTATTTATTTTCGCACATAAATAGAACTTTGCATTTCCTTATTGAAATTTATGTATGAACATATGTATGTAAATTAAATAACTGCTATTTTTCCAGTAGTTTAACAATTATTAATTAATATATTTAATTACACATTTAAACAGGGAAAGTATTGATTCAAAAAGTATTTATAACACGATAATTGCGGCATAAAAGAATGTAACTACATTTGCCTATGTATGTAATGAATTAATTTTCGTCAAGACTAATTTGTAATATATAATTATAAAAATATAATTTCTTACCCTTCAATTTACAACGTACAGTTTCCGAATTATTTATTAGCTGTATAACAAGTAAAGAACTTTTTTTTTAAAGCAAAAAAGCAGTTACGGATAGTTGATTATGGTTAAGAGGGCGAATAGCAGCGTCGACAATTTTTAATTTCATAAAAACTTTTCTTGTGGCTGCTTTGCGTTCTTGAAAAAAAAATCAAGTTTCTTTTCATTCGTACGTAAGGCGAATTTTTAGAAGATAGCGAAGACAGCTGATTTTTTTTTTCTTTTTTTGCTTTGGCTGAATGTCATGTTGCAATGTAAATATCATTAAATGAATTTGACTCAGTGTATGTATGGGCATATGTATGTATATGGTCGCTTGCACTATCTTAGAACTTACCATGCTGGCAAAAAAAAATTACCTGTTGTATTGAAACTGTTTGTCGCAAAAAAAAACCCTGAAATCAGCAGCCACTTGAAACTTGCATTTTATTGTATTGAAATTGAATAAAACTGCGTTAACGAAAATATTCTAAAAGCTCGAGACCGGAAATAATTAGTCAAAGTTTTAAAATATAAGGACATTTCAAAAAAAAAGAATTCACACTTCACTCAGTCTTACAAAAAAAGTGTGAGAAAAAAAATTTCAGTCAATCATCAAATTTTTCAAAAGACAATTTTTTTAAAATAATTATATTAGATTTTTTTAATACGAAAAACAAGCATTGAAATTGATGCATTTTTACAATTTACTACCGTTCGAATAAAAAAATTGCTTGGGAGCAAATGAAAATCCGAGACAAAACAAATAACAGTTATTGATGGAAAATGTTTTTGAAAAATTCCCTATAAAGAAAATGTTTATACAGCAATCGATTTGTTGTTGATGACATATTTTTATATATTTTTTTTGTAGTTTTAATGCAAAAATTTAAAAACTAACAGCTATTTGTAATTTTTGTTTCTTAAATATCAATTAATTAAATATTAATTAATGATAACAATAATAAGTAATCCTTTTCTTCGACGTAAACTCACAATGACTTTTACAATAATGACTTGGAAAATTAAAAGTCGGTGATTGCTTTATATTGAAGACTTTCGTAAGTTAAAGTTTATAAATAAAAGTCGTCTTCATTAATTGTAATCAAAAACAATATATCTAACACAAAAATCAAAATAAATAACAGTTATTTTTGGGTTTATCAAAAAAAAATAGGAACAGCTCAAACATTAAAGAAAGTGGAAACAAATCATAATAGAAACATATTATTTTTTTTAAATTTAACTTTTATTGTTTTTCAATTTTAAAACTTAATTCTCTAACAACACACATATAAACTGAGGACTCGACTTTATACTTAATTTAAAATAAATTTACAAAGTTTTATACTTACATATAACAACTGTTTAATTTGTTTTGCGTTATGTGGCTCCTTAGTTTTTAAATAATTTAATGCTAGTTTCATGTGATTACTTGAAATTTTTTTATATCAAAGAAAAATTCTTAAAAATCAAAGGTGTTTTTAAGCCATATTATTGTTCTTAAATAGAATGGGTATTATTATAAAAATTCTGAAAAAAAAAATTTAAGTTCAATATTTTAATGAAATTTTGTCTAATTATTATACATTTTGTATGAAATTTGAAATTTCAGTTTCTGTATATTTCGTTAGAGAATTTTGTGTGAATGTGTTTTGATTGAAAATTAGAATTTTAAGAGGAGTAAGAGTAACAAAAAAATCATAGAAAAATTTAACAAATTTTCATCATTTCAATTTTTTTAAACAGATTTAGATTTTGAATACGCTGTTTGATTGCCCATACAAATTTCGTTTCTTAATCTGCAGGTTTCCAAGACCTACAATTTTTTCCTGATTTGTGATTTTTTTTTGCGGAAGGAGGAAACCCTCAACACCTTCGCCAAAAAAAGAAAACTCTCGAAAATTGGTGATAAATTTTAGCTACTTACTATTACTGTTATAATATAATTTTTAATGAAGATTTGTTAAATTATGTATAATAAGTGTTGTATCAAGTTTAGAACTTCATTTCAGTCATACAAACATTTATATACATATATGTTATGTACGCCCCCCTAAAAATATTTTTTGTCAGAGTATGATCAATTTTATAATGCTTTTTGTTCTTAGTCGCTTGTATTATTTGTCAGATTCAATTTGATTTAAACAGGGGAAACGAAAAGTATTGTTTGTTTCCAACTTACATATGAAAAAAAAAACAAAAAAAATAATACATTTAAAATATTTACATATATAAACACTTTAGAAATTTCTGTGAACATAAAATGCATATTTGAGTCATTTCGAGCTACTCGCACGTATGTACATTTATTTTTCGTTAAAAGAAACCCTCTATTTATTTGAAGTACATATGTACATATGTATGAAAATACAATTTTTCTTTGCCATCGAATTGCATGTGCTAATTAATTTCGTAGATATATATGTATGTTTGTATATGCAATTATTGCCCAACATCGGGATCAATATAAGATAACGAACCTTTTTTTGTATTGCTTCTTTTCTTCGCTTTCTCTTGATTGGACGTTGCTTACTAAGGTAATTTCCCTTCGATTTTTTACTATATGCACACCAATTGTTGCAACTGCAGTTGATGCGTTGAAAATTTTTATTTTTATTTTTTATTAATACGATAACAATTTTCTGTTTGTTTTTTAAGTTTTTGTTTTATAACTTGCGCGCGTAATTTTTGTTCGAAAACGTTTTGCAGGTATGTGAATATAGATAAACAACGACAAAGTACGCAATTCATGAATGTCAAATTACAAATTTACGTTGCATTGAGACAACATAAAACAACTTCTGACCAAAGACAAAATTTCCCTTTTTATTTTTTAATTTTTTATAAATGTAACTGTGAATTCTCTTTAAAATTTTTTTTTATTATTTTTGGTTATTTGGAAATCGCAATTGGTTTTTTTTTTTGTTTTTGTTCGCTTTTGCACACTTTTTAATGTTTCTTTATTTTTTGCTTTTCTTTTTTCTATTTCTTTAATTTCTTCCTTCAACTTGATGACCACGAGTAGATATGTTTCTCACGTTTACTCGTATTTTATGATTTTTCCTTGAACTCAATTACTTGATTTTTAATTTTGCATTGGAAATTTATTTAGCTTGTAGTGACTTTATTCCATTTCTTGCGTTCAACTTTGAATACTTTAATATTTATTACTTGAAACACAATTCAATAGTTGCATGGATCAACCACCATTTCACACATATTAATACGCCGTTCGCTTTTGTTAGACTGCCGAACAACAACCCAACAAGTTCTCTTATAGACATTCGAAATGTGCGCCCGCTCAAACCGTCAACACTCGCTGTGCTCGTGAAACCGTTCCTCCTCCGGTCAATAACATTTCGTTTACTCATAACTCAATTTCACTATATTAAACTTACATATGCAGTATTTATGAGTACGCTTTAGTTGTTGGATCTTTCTCCACGCTCACAACATTTCACCAAACAACTCTTTAAATTTTTGTATACGCATGTTTGTGTGTGCACCAGCAACAATGTTGATTGACTCAACCTCTCTGAAAGAAAACGCCAAAAATAGTTGAGGAATTTTAATGTTTCATCAAAGAGAGAGTTTCTTATAAAAAATAAATTGAGCGCATCAGTGATGGAAAGATAGGTACAAATAGTATTTATTTTACCCTATCTTAAATAAAAACAAGAAAAAAAAGCTGTCTTCGGCTAAGCTGAAGGCTTCATACCTTTCATGACTGGAAGAAATGTATGAGAGTCATATGTTTTATTTATTTGATATTATTGATTTTGCAATATCTGAACAATCGGTGGTATGGCAGCTATATGTTATATTTAAAAATTTCAAGACTTAAATATAGGGGGTTTCGTGCTAAATGAAATATGTGAACAATCAGTTAGAATATGGGAGCTATATGTTATGCAAATTTTATCTATAAGATATTTACTGGTCTTAAAGAACTTAGTATAGCGGACCTTCTGGCAAAATTTCAGACCTCTAGCTTTCTAAATGAAGAAGTTATGAAGCAAAATATGATATCTGAACAATCGGCTTTTATATACGTTATAGTCGTCCGATCTGGCCGGTTCCGACAAATGTCTAATAAAATGTAAAAAGACATCTGACTGCCAAGTTTCATTAAAAAAGCTCAATAACTGAGGGACTAGATTGCGTTCAAACAGACGGACAGACATACAGACAGATGGACATGGCTAAATCGATTCAGCTCCTCACTCTAATCATATCGGTATACTTTTTGATGGGTCTAACCTTCTCGTTCTGGTACTTACAAACATCGTTTGAAATCATTTCACAGAAAAAAGATGTAAAATAACAAAACTTGGAAATTTTCAAATTTTATCACTTTACGACAACATGACACATTGTGAATCTCCTATATAATTGTATTCGGACCGACATCAATGACATATTCCGTGGCCTAAAACTTTGGTTTTCATCCATATAAACAAAAAGGCTTTTAGAAATGTCAACGTTTTGATTAGAAGTTCCGATTTGTCAGATAATTTCAATACATTTTTTTATGTAGTACATGAGCCGTGCTAAATGAAAAGCGAGTAGGGCAAAATTAAGATAAGTGAATAACAACTCCCCACTTATGCGTTCTTGGGCTAACAGCTGATTACGCACCAAGTCTCAAACGGGTATAATTGTGGATTAGCCCTGTATTCATTTTTTTGGGTGTAACAAACGATGCATTGATATATGCACAGCAAAATTTAATGCTCGTCGTTGGCATGTAAGCAGAGCAATCGCTTAGCAACCCTCGAGAAGCTGGTTTGAATTTCGCTCGAAGCGATGATTTTTATTTTTCTTTTCATAAATAAACTGGTCCTCATTTATACCCTTTCTGGTATAAAAGTAGACAATTAGTCTCTTCATAGAACATGCTCGAACAAAAGGGAACAGTTCATTACATATAAAGAGAATTAGAAGTTGTATTAGTCGCATGTTTCCTTGCGACTATTCGTGGACACATTCTAGACTAATCGCATTTTTTGTAGGAGTGTTTTTAAAAACTTTAGGTCAATGTGGAAAATTCATATATTTATGTACTTACTCATGTAGATACTTAGAAATGTACTTATGTATGTATTTATGTATGTACACAAATATAGCAGCTTACAAACAAACCAAAAAAGCCTTCCTTTGTTTATGTATGTATATGTATGGACATTTATATATGTTTATGCAGGCAAACCAATACCAAGATGTACGAATAAATGTATGTACATATATGCATGTAAGGATCGGGTAATTAACCCAAAGTTATGTTGAAACCCTGTTTTCATACCTGCTTACAAACTAAACATATTTTTTATTATTAACTTACCAACTGAATGATTTTAAAATTGCTTAACTCATATTTTCTATTTCAAATTTCAATTTACGGTTTTAATAAATTTACTTTTCATGGTAGGTATATACATATATACATTCTGACTAATGGTCTTATTTTTCTTATTTTCATAATCATCTTTGACCTGGAAAACAATATTTTTACTTTCAAGTCGCAATTTACTTGTAATGCTTCCTCAACGTGTATTTTTATAAAGCCGTCGGTAATAATTAAGTCATCTCCATTAAGTGATTTAAAAATTGTCTCAAGTTAATTTAAGTGGCTTAAAAGCTCATTATTAGGCTGAATTAACCCGCCTTCCGTAAGGTGGTCTACCCAAGTGAACGTCCAATCCAAGTGACTAAATCTCACTTCTTTCTCGATCAGAACACAGTATTACTTTTGGATCGAACTATTTTCATAGTGTTACTATACCACATCCATTTATAAACTATAGAATATTTTAAAGAAAAAAATATTCCGTAAAAATTTTACCATGAAAAAATTGTATGTTTCACAGGAAAAAAAACAGCAAAACAGCGATACAGGTAGTCACTAAAACAAATGCTTATTTTGATGGCCTTGTAAACTCCTTTTATTTGAAAGGAAATTAAAAATTTGAAAAGGCTGGAATTAGCATAGCTATTAAGCTAAAATTAGACACTTTGTGGCCCAAAAATATATCTCGTATTCAGAATGTTACTGATTTGTCAAATTTCTAAATTAAGGTTTTACCACATCAACCATCTGGAATTATAGTTATACATTTCGTACATACATATGTTAGTATATAAAATTAGGTAAAGTTCGAAATAAATATTCCATCACTGAGGCGCATATGTTTGTCTCTAAGCATGTATGTATGTTTGCATGTGCATATGTTTTTATGTGTAAAGGTATACACATACATACGTACTAAGAAATTAATATCGGTCAAGTTTTCACTTGAGTGTTTGCCGGTCTCAGGTCATTCAATGAGAGAAAAGCTCTCTGAGGCTTTGCTGTTAGTAAAAAATTATAAAGCCAATAATGTATGTGGTATTTCAACAAAACATAAAAAAATTACATAAGAATAACACTGTCTATTTATACATATGTATGTACATAAATGATACTACCAAAATTTCAGAATTCTTCAAATTAAGTTATGTATTTTATGCGAGAGCTCGTAGAGCGTAGAGCTCATAGTACATATGTATGTATTTACATATTTAAATGTACAACTCCACAAAAAAATAAGAACAACAACAGAGTTTTGTGTATGCTTAGTAGTACAAAATAAGACTATTTTGTTTGTTTTTGTCACTTTGTTATTAATTTTTAATTGATTTTGTTACAATCTTAATTATTGTTATTATTCTCATTAATTAGGATTTTTTCCTAAATAATTATCTTTGCAGTATTTATTGCAATAATCAATCATATTATCAAAGCTACTTCGTACAGTCTGCAAAATAAACTATGCTCGTGAAGTTTTTTAATCAAAAGTCTCAACTGATTTGAGTCGAGTTTTTGACTTGCAATTGTCTGGTAGTATTTTCATTCTATTTCCTAGAAGAAAATCCTTAAATATATGTAAAGCACGCCCCAAGCAAGCTTAAGCGGAATTTAATTTATAAAGAACGATGCCAATATCCTCGGCTTTTATATTTCATTAAAAGATCTTTTAAAGAAACCATGGTTGGCTGAAAACGGCTTTCAGTTTTTCCAATACCGGTAAAAAGGTGAATAATCATTAAATTAAAAACAAAAAATTATAAATATCTACATATATGGAAAAATATCTACATATGGAGAAACCACACTACATGTTATTCCAAAAAAATTAAAGACTCAGTATCTAACTTTTCAAACAGACAACAGGCAACCTTCCTTAAACTATTTTTTTATATTAAGCTTTATTAACTTTCTTTAGTTTGATACCCATATACATACGTATTCTAATATTTCACTATTATGAATATTGGCAATTACGAACACAACAACTACAAAAGGAGGTTTATACCTCGACAAATACTGTTGAACGCCTACACTTAATCCTCAACCTAATGTCCAGGGGTTTTCATCGTAGAGCAAATGTCTCAAAATGCGAAAACAGGGACAGGATAAAAATCATAAAGGATGCATTAAAAATCTGCTTTAACAGTGAGTGAAAATTAGCTTGCGGATTAATACTCGTTTTTTGAGAGAGTGCTGTTGTTTACTCCGATGAATAAGCATTCTCGCTGGACACACAGATCCTGTATATTAGATTCCTAAGTACGCGTCCGATATTGAACTCCAGCTAGGCGATTTTAATGCCAATATGTATGGGAAAGGAGAGGTCTTTGGTATGTGGTAGACTTGAGCAGCAGGTTCCAGCTTGAGATGCTTCACCACCCTAACTCATTGTCTTCAGATAAAAAAAAACGGTCATTGAAATTTTATAAATATTCAAGATTTACTTTTCCTTCCATTGAATGTCAAAGTCATACAACTAAATGGCATTTTTTTTAGGATTAGCGGCCCTTGATCAAATCCATATTAGTTAGTGCATTACATTTCGTCAGTGCCGTCGGTTTTTAAAATGCCACAATTCCAATGAAGTATTAAGGAGTAAATTTGGTCGATTCTAAATAGTGTGTCAAAACTTTTCTCTAGTTTAACCAAAATAATTTAATTAGTATTTGAGGCTTTTTCTGAATAAATTTAAATAATTTTTTTGGTTTGCAAAGCTTCCTACAGTTACTAAGAAATGGAAGGCCAACAAGTGCGGTAAAAGTTTCCGTTCATTTAAAATGTCATTTATAAATTAAAAAAAAAATAAATTTATAAATATAAAGACTTTCAAAGTGTAAACACAGCGTTACTTGCTGATCAGACGGAGTACTCGCGTTCATGTTTGCATGTGGACATATAATGTGAAATTTTGATAACTCAATAGAATTATCTGATCAACTAAACACACGTGTTGCAATGTGCAATGAAATATAAAAATTATTTAATACGAGTATGTTGTACAAATCTCCGATGCATAAATACTTCATATGCATACATAGTATGCACATACATACATACATATGTATATGTATATATGCACATGAGTGTTGTCCAAAAAAATAAGTCTGCTTTTTTAGTGAGCTGACTATTCAAATCAGTAAAATAATCCTGTTTTATAAAATTCTTACAAGCGAATCCTTGAAAATTAATATTTTCTAAACGACACAGTGTGCCTTTTCAAAAATAATAACTAATTTTTTTTACCATTTTTCTTCATTAACAAGTGTTTAAAAAGCGTTAAAAATATTTTTTACTAATTTATTTTTTTTTATTGCAAACTATATTTGTGTATTACTCATTTAATTATTTTAAAGGGAAACTGAGTTTGTTAAGTGGGAAATTTTGTATTCAAGTATTCCATATTTTGTAAACGAAAATGGTTTTTTAATTTAAGTGTTTTTCAGCTTTAAAGCCGATTGGTTTTTTTTAGTAAATTTAGTAAAAAACAGCAATACTTAAAGCGGTAGAAGTTATAGTACTATTTCGAAGATCACAGCATCTCCTCATCAGACTACTTTTTTCTTGGCTTCCGCGGGAGTCGAACCCACGACATCAAACGCAACACTTAAGCCGGCTAAGCTTACTTTCTCTTCATAACATACTCAAATCAATCTCTCTCAAAATATTTGCGAACCAAGCAATACATATCTTTGATTACAAAAATGGTGAGAGCGTATTAAAATTTTGACTTTACGTTTTCCCCCCATACATTTTTGGACCACCCTAATATTTAATCATATTTGTTACACATACCTATAAAGCTACAAATGCTTAGCAATCGTTATCAAATATTAAAATTTTCTTAGTTAGAATCCCGGATAGTAGTAAAATTAAAATAAAAATTCTTATATATAATTATGTGTATAGCAACGATGTGGTTCTAATAAAAATTCATATGTATGTATGTACATTTGTACAAATATATACATATGTAGTACATATGTACATATATAAAATAAATAAAACAAACTTGACAAGGGATGACGAAAATTCGTTCCAAAACCAATCATTTCCGACAGGGTGGAAGCAACAACAACAAAAGATCAGAATATCATAAATAAAACACTTGAAATGGTTTTACCATGAGTTGAATGGATGGTAAGTTAGAGCTTATGCCAAAAAATTTACTTTAGCTGCATTTGAGAATTGAGAATGTTTTAATTTTTGACATTTTGGGCGAAAATATGTTCACCATATCGGCTCCGCCAATTTGACATTTTTCGTATCTAACTCCAGATTCGATTGAGTTCGAAACTAAATAAAAAAGAATTTTAAACTGCGCCTCCAGTAGTCAAAATTACAAAAATGCGTAGGGGCATTATCTACAACACCTGGCACTTTGTATATTCATACGTGGGGAGGCCTTAAAGGCCACCTGCAGACTTAAAAGAAACGAATGTTGGTATAAAACGGAGTGGGGCGAGGGGGAAATTGCTGGCCGCAGAGATATGGACACTTTCGTCACAGGAATAGTACACCACCGTTACCTTTGCTGATGAGACTTTTTAACATTTAACACTGAACCCGGTCTTACACATTGTTGAATCTTTACTGATGGCTACAAAACTGACTCTGGGTCAGGATCTGCAGTTTTTATAGAAGATAATGGGAGTACGCTTCACTTTTCTCTTGGGGAATATGCCTCGGTCTTCCAGGCCGAAGTATTTGCAATTCTCAAGGCCATGGAATACGTGGTGGAAAATAGGTGGAGGGGAGGAGTATACGTGTCTGCAGTGACAGCCAAGCTGCACTCAAGGCATTGGCCAGCCCTCTAACTACTTTGAAACCAGTTCGGGAATGCAAGTCTCGACTAAACTTTGTTGGTTAACATAATGAACTTGCTTTACTCTGGGTGCCTGGTCATTCGGGTGAAACTGGTATCCGAAATCTGAACAGAATTTACTCGGATCAGGTGTTCCTCGGCCCGCAATCAGCTATAGCACTCCCACCTTCGGCCATCGATGCCACCATCAGAAACTGGGTGAATACTTCGCTCAGCAATGACTGGGAGGCGTCGAGATGTTGCAGATGGGCAAAACTCATGTTACCTTCAACCTCGAAGGACTATCAAAACACTTGCTCTCACTTAACAGGCGAGACTTTTTGGACTGTTGACCGGTCACTTCACGTGGCATAGACACCTGACAATAATAAGCGTACATGACCACTCCATATTCCCAACCTGTTTTGAAGAGGAAGTGACGGCGGAACACTTTCTGTGCTTCTGCCCCGCCTTTGCAAGAACTATGTATGAGGCGTTTGGTCGCGAAGTGTTGAGAGACGAACACCTGAGCTCTTTGACACCCCAAAATCTGTTAAGATTTATTCGTAAATCCTGCAGGTTTAAAACAGATTAAAAGGAACATGAAAACAGTACATAGTAAATACATACATATGTACAAAAATTAATATGTACATATGTAAGTATTATTACTTCATATTACGTTATCATGATGGAATAATGACAGGTGTTGTACGTTGTGACAGCGCCAGTTTGAACGCTCTTAGCTCAATGTTGTATTTTGGAAGTATTAGAGAAACGGGAATAAAAGAAGGCCGTTCTTAGAAAAAAGTACAAATGAGTGAAGATATTTACATACAATTTAACCACAATGATTGGAATATTATGAATTTAAAATGAAAACTGACAAAAAAAATTAATAACATAATTTGTATTTAAATTGCTGGTAAAACCTGCGCACAGTACGAATTTTTAGTGTTTTTGGATGCCAAAATTAAAAAAGACAAACTTCTTCGAGAATGATTATTCTTTAGTAATTAATGTAAAATGTTCAAATATGACGCAAATACATTAAAAACGTACCAACAACATTACAATGTTTGTCCAGCGATTAACTTTTTTTCGGATAAGTTTTCCCACATTATAATAATTTCGGCGCTTACACTATATAGCTCAGTGTTTGGCCGAGCTTCTCCTACCATTTGTGCTGTGCGTCTTTATATTATACCACAAATGGAGGGACCAACAGTTTTGTGCCGACTCGGAACGGCAGATGTATTTAATGAGAAGCTCTTTCATGACAGAAATACCCTCGGTGGTTTGCCATTGCCTGCCGAGGGGTGACCGCTATTAGAAAAAACTTTTTCTTTGATTAAGATTTTGCTTGCCCTGACTGAGATTCGAACCTTGAACGCTACCAACTCGACCACAGCGGCCACATTAATATAGTTTATTTCCAATCATTGGATCATGAAGAAACTGGAGGTAATCCTCAATGGTTATGAGCATAAAACACTGAAGGTGGAAATATACAGGTCCATGGAATACCTTTAGCCTTTATGTTATAATTATTATAATACAGCATCTATAGGTTAAATTGAATATAAAATTAGCTTGTTCCAAAGACGAGCGGAGAAAACGAAAAACTGACGTTGACGAGACGATCAATTCGGTTGAATGCGGGAGAGAAATGGGAGTTCTTCTAAGAAGATGATTTTATAGAGAACTATTTTTGATACTTTATCAAAAAACGTTTCAAAGTCGAGAAATGGAAATTGCGTTAGCCATATTTGGAATCTTTTGACTCATAGAAGACATGAGATTAAACACCACTTCCCCGTGCAACATCTCTTGTTATGCTTGAATGAGCTATAAAACTTTAAACTCGAAAATATTTGTAGAAAAACACTTGGAATTTTGATTAAAATTTATTTAGTAATAATTTATGTTTTGTACTTAGTTTAAAGGTTAGAAGAATAAACTGGATTTGAATTGGGAAAAACCAAAAAAAAATTATAGATTTATATCATTATGTACATAGTGAAATGTACGCGAAATAATATTAAACGACCGCTCGGTTCTGTGTATAATTGCTGATTGCCGTTTTATTTCTTTTCACAATGGCGTTATGCCTGGAATATTATCCTACGAATAAAATACAGCGAGTCTTACTTACGAGTAATTACAACGAGTCTTAGGCGGTAGTTACATCTAATTACATTTACTTCTTAACAGCGAAATCTTAAGGTCTAGTTACGTACATGCACACGTTTACACCCTATTATGTCTTACAACTCGGCCGTCCTGACGCATAGAATCCCCTGATTCTACGGTGGCTTGATTCGTCACAAGACTGCACCACGGTTTTAAGTTTACAACCGACCACGTACCTTTATAAGGTATCTGGGTTTGCTGGAAACCCTCTACGTCTTCTACTACATAACGGTCGTTTTCTAACACTCGAGTTATTTGATATGGTCCTCTAAACTTTGGAATTAACTTACTGGACACTCCTACCTGAGAGTTAACATTTGCTACCACTACATAGTCCCCTACGGTGAACTTGCGTGGTTCTCGTCGCTTTAGGTCTGTATACTCTTTGTTATATTTTTGCGCTTTTTCCTGTGCTATTTCTGCTTGATTTCTAACTGCCTGTCTATCTACCTGTCCCGACGCCTGATGTGGTTCGAGCACGTTTTCCCTCAGGCTGTCTATAACCTGCCCCCTTTGCCGTACTCCGAACAATAATACGCTCGGTTGTTCTTTGATTGCTTTGTGTACCGTGTTATTCATCGCATGCTCAACCGACTCTAACACTTTTTCCCAGCTTGTATCTTTTCCATTATCTATCATTTTCGCTATCATCGGGCCTAAACTCTTATTTACGATTTCCACTTGGCCGTTTGCCTGCGGCGAGTTAGTCGCAACTCTTATGTGCTCTATATTGCTGTCTTCTAAAAATTCTTCGAATTCCCTAGAAGTGAAACAAGTCCCTCGATCTGACACCACGTACTTCGGCCTACTATACGCTCTAAAATAATCTCGTAATGCGGCGACCGCTTCTTTGGACGCCGTTGTCTTAGCAGGATAAAGGCGGACGAACTTTGTAAAGGCATCTATGACAACTAACACGTGTTTATTTTTCGTGGACTTGCTATGAATCGGTCCATAGTGGTCAACGTGTACCATTTCAAAAGGTATATTTCCTTTAGGTATCATATGCAAGAGCCCTTCCTTTTTGCCGTTTTTGTTGGAGAATGCTATACACTTCAAGCAATTTTCGACGTGTGTCGTCGCTTTCTTTCTCATACCTGGAAACCAGTAACTTTTCCCTACCGTTTCTACTACCTTGTCTGCGCCTAGATGTCCCATCTCATCATGATACTTGTACAGGACGTGGTGTTCCATAGCTTCCGGTACGTAGAAAAGTAAGTGTTTGTCTTTCTTCTTATAGACTATACCGTTCCTCATCTCATAGTTGCTACCTTCCGTGACTTCTAACTCCTTTTTAATACTACTTATAAGATGATCTCTACTTTGGCTTATGATTAAATTTTCCTCAAAAGTGTTCGCGTGAACAAGCAATACGTTGTTTACCCTACTAAGTGCATCGACGTGCTGCATTCTCTTTCCTTCTCTGTGTTCAAGCTCATAATCGTAGTTTTGCAGCTCTAACGCCCACCTCGCTATTCTGGGATTTACCTCTTTTTTGTTCAGTGTCAAAGTCAAAGAATTACAATCGGTTACGATTTTAAACTTTATACCTTGTAGATATATCCTAAACCTTCTTAGTGCGTACACTATCGCTAGCGTTTCTAACTCGAAACTGTGGTATCTAGACTCCGTGTCTGTTGTGCGCTTGGAGAAATAGAAAACCGGATGTAGTTTCCCATCATTTTTCTTTTGTAGTAGTATCGCTCCAAAACCTGACGCACTTGCGTCACAATGTAGTTCGGTTGCGTCACAAGGGTCGTAGATCGCAAGCAGTGGGGACGCCACCAGTTTTTCCTTGAGCTTGTTAAAAGTTTCTAACTCTGTCCTACCAAACTGAAACTTCCTATCTTTTTTCGTAAGATCGTGTAGAGGCTTGGCTATAGTTGAGAAATCTTTAATAAATCTCCGAAAGTATGAACACAGACCTAAATAGCTTTGGACTTCCTGAACTTTGGTGGGTACCGCGAAGTTTTCTATCGCCTTTAGTCCTCTTTCGTCCGCTTGGATGCCTTTGCCTGTTATTACGTATCCTAGATACGTCACTTTTGACTGCAAGAACTCGCACTTGTCAAGTCTCAGTTCTAAATTATTTTGTACGATTTTCCGAAAGACCTTTTCTAATATTTCTAAATGTTGTTTTATACCTTCCGTCGCTATCATAACATCGTCGAGGTAAACTATTATTTCCCCGCTTCGGATCATATCTGCGAAAACTTTGTTAACGAATCTTTGAAATGTCGCGGGAGCGTTTTTCAACCCAAATGGCATTCTCAGAAATTCGTATTGTCCCAGTGGTGTAGTAAACGACGTATACTTCACTGAATCTTCGTGTACGAACACATGAAAAAATCCATTTTTTAAATCTAACTTTGTAAATATCTTTTTGTTTACCAACCTGTCGAGTAAATCATCGATCAGTGGTATGGGATAACTATCCTTGGCTGTCACTTTGTTCAACTTTCTGTAGTCGACACACAAACGAAGTTCACCCGTCTTCTTTTTGACCAGTACTATCGGCGATACGAACTCCGACTCACTTGGACGTATATACCCTTTTGCTAAATATTCATCTATTATCTTTTGTAATGCGATTTTTTCACCATACGCTAGTCTTCTCGGGGCGCAGGCAAACGGCTTCTCACTCTCTAGCACTAGGCGCATTTCTTTTCTAACAAAAGGCTCGTCCAGTTTTTCCGCATTAACGTAAATTTTGCTAAACATTTCTTCGAACGACTTTTTTTCGTTACAAGTTAGTTGTTCACCTACCTTGAGATCTAAGTTTCTTTCTTCGTACGTGTCTATTGCCATAACTTCGTTTATGACTTTAGCAAACCCATCGACAACATCGGACTCAACTTCGTTCATAAGTTCTACATTGTTCATTACTTCGTCGGAACCACTGTTCACCACGTTTGATATACTTGCCCTCACACCATCGTCTTCTTTGTCTACTTTGTCTATTGTTCTGTCCATGAACTCAACACTTCCTATCTTAAGCTTTGCGTCGCTGGCATTAATAAAATCTCTACCTAGTACCACTGAATACCCAAACGACCCACTAGGAACAACTAGAAGTTCAACTAAAAGGTTTTTATTCAAGACTTCAACATAACATTTGATTTTTCCGAGAATATTTAAAGGAGTATTATTTAACCCATAGTACGACTCTGTCACTTCTTCTAAATTCACTCCTGACGGTATTACCTCTTGTTTTGCTAAGCTAACTGGGCTTCCTGAATCAACTAAGCACTCTATAAACATACAATTATTAACATGTGCACATACGCTTATTTTAAAATAACTTACAAAAGTATTCTTGTTCCTTTTGTACTGCTTACACTCCGTGGCGTAATGTCCCAGGCCTCCGCACGCATAGCAGGATCCAGCTTCCCTCTTAGTTTTTCTGCAATCTTTGGCATAATGTCCGGTGCAGTTACAGTTATAGCACCTCAGCCTCTCCTCAGTATGGACTCTTGGTGGTGGACGCTCGGGTAAAGTAACGAACCGGAACGCGCGCAGCATGTCGTTTGGCGAAGTAAAATTTTGAAGCCGTGCCTGGTTTTGAAGCTGTTCGTCGGGAATGCCGTCGACCAAGTAGTCAGCAAACTCTTCTTCACTTAAGTTTAATTCACTGCCAAGTACGCATTTCTCATTGAAATAGTTTGCGAAACTTTCTCTGTTGGACCATGTTCGCTTTTCGAATTTGCGGCGGCGTGCAAGTGCGTTTTCGCCGGACCTGAAAACTGACTTCATTTCGTTTAGGAGTTCATCTACATTTTTGGGATATGAGATTTTAGCGTTATACCACGCTAGTGCAGCTCCCTTTAGCTTGAGGTGGATGGCTACGCCCAACATGGCGTCGTTAATGTTCAAAACGTTACGATAGTGTGCTATCTGATTAAGCCACACCAGAAACCCGTCGCCGCCGTCATAAGATGGTATTATCTCTTTTAGAGTGTCAAACGGGATATTCTCGTTGCTTTTGTTTGTCGCTACCGTTTGATTTTTCTCTAGCAAATCCTTTTGAAGCTTTAGCAGTTCCAACTCTTTTTCGACAAGCTTTAACTTAATTGCCGCCATTTCGATGTCAACGTGTCCTGTTACAGGTCTGTCCGCCATATTACTCTCACCGTCTTGCACGTACCTTATCGGCAGGTTACCGAAACTACCGCTACCAACGTGCGCCACACCGCCTTGCAAAATCACGCCATTGTCATTGTCGTAACCCGTTGCTCCATTTGTTCTACGCCGTTGTAAACCGCTACTGGAATCGTTGCCGTTGTTTGTTTCGCTTCCATCGTTCCTCTCATTGTCCGCACCGTTGTTGTTTTTGTTGTTCGCACCGTTGTTACTGCCGTTGTCACTGCCGTCGTTACTGCCGTTGTCTTTTTCTTGTACCTCTTGTACATCTCGCACCGCTACGTTGTCGTTGTCGCCACCATGGCTATCTGCACATTTTTTCTTACTTGCCGTTCTGCCTTTTCCACGTCGTTGTTGTCCACCCGCGTTTGCGTTTTCACCATCACTTGAACTCTCGTTGTCCGGAACATCGCCGCTTTGCGTGCCTGGACAAATTCCGCGCGCTTCTGCGGACAGCTCACTGAGCCTTGCAGCCAACGACGCTTTGGCGCCGCTAGCGTTGACGCCCACAGCAGCGCACCAAGTTTTGAGCTGCATGAGGGAGTATTTCTCCGCGTTAATTAACTCGTGCTCCGTTTGGCAATACATCGCGATCGGTTTCCACAAATTAGCCGGTATTTATGTAATTAATATTTATGCTGGGTCAAAGACCACTTCTGATGAAATGTACGCGAAATAATATTAAACGACCGCTCGGTTCTGTGTATAATTGCTGATTGCCGTTTTATTTCTTTTCACAATGGCGTTATGCCTGGAATATTATCCTACGAATAAAATACAGCGAGTCTTACTTACGAGTAATTACAACGAGTCTTAGGCGGTAGTTACATCTAATTACATTTACTTCTTAACAGCGAAATCTTAAGGTCTAGTTACGTACATGCACACGTTTACACCCTATTATGTCTTACAATAGTTATAATTTTTTTTTCAATTATATGTAAGTGTAAATAGTCCCACCGCCGTATTGTTTTTTTTTTTAGTTTAGACTCAGACCACAGTTAGTACTGTGGAGCGCTATAGTGTCATATAGTATTGTACATACGAGTAAATGCCTATGTACATACAAAATTCTTTGGGTATCCTTTTGCTGGTCTTCTTAATAGATGCAACATTCATTAGGGTTAGGCACAACAAAAATTGTTTATGTTCATCCTGTTACTCAATTTATTTTATCTATCTGTCTATCTACTAATTATGTTATTTAAGCGAGAAAATCAATTGAATGTGAGCAGTTTTAATTCATGCTACCGCTTTGGTAAGGCAGACATTTAAGAACTGATATCAAATTTAACTGTATTCGTTAAGTATTTGTGTTTCTTTGTTTAAACCTTTTATTAAATTAGTATGAACAAGACATGGCCGAATACAAGGAATTTTAGTATTTAAATATAATACTTTAAAATAACCACATCTTCATTCTCCGCCTCATTGGCATACACTTCCTTCGTTCTTGACCTTCACTTTAACACTTACTTTAAATCGATAATTATTCTCATTACGAAACGAAGAGTTATGAACCTCCAATGATCCATTTTTCATAACTTGGCGAAAAGTTGAGGAGAAATTTCGAACCCTATTTTAAGGTGAACAATTTGCTGACACTTTGTATCTACATAGATATGTATGTATCTATAGATGACGTACCGGCTATCTATCATCGTCAATTAAAATAAAATAAAATAAAATAAAAATCAGTAGCCAGACAAATAAAATTATTTAAATTTCCACTCACGCAATCCACGCAAAGATGTCATCCCCAAGTTACATAGATATTTAAATATAAATTTTTATGTTCATATGTATGTACATACGTTCGCTTGATGTACTTATGTATGTACTACATGTACATTTGTATGCGAGCGCTACCTATGGTACCTGACTTAAGTCGCGTAGGCTTTCGGTTTCCATTGATAAATATCTACGGGCACAATCAATGACGGCGAATCAAGCAATTAAAAAATTTAAATACATACAGTAGACTATACTTAATTAGACCAAAATAGTATTCCACAATCGAATGGATTGTTTTAAATTTTCTGATATTCTAATTTTAAATGAGAATTTCAATTAATTCCATAGCAGATGAATTACATTAGGCAATTGTTAAAATCTTATGATAACAAATAATTATGATTAGAAATTTGCTTTCAACTATTTTTATTGCAAATTCTTCGAACTTTGTAGTATGTCCATTATAATTGGATCTTATTAATAAAACTTTTATCTTAAACAGAGAATCCAAAGACACCAATTTTTACAGTAAGCAAAATTCACTACTTATACCGAAATCAGTCAAAAGAGGAAATGCACAATATTTATTTAATAAAAAAAACATGCTTTTTGAGCTTGCCAATTTTGTATTCTTATGAGACGTTTATTATAACCGGATTTCACTATACTTAATAATAATAATAATAATTTGGCGCTTACACGCTTACTCTGCGATAAATTAGTAAGGTCCGCTATTATTAACTCTATATAAGCAAGGAAATATATATCAAAGAAATATATCATATAGCTCCCATACAACCGATTGTTTAGATATTCCATCTAGCCCGAAAAACCGCCTATTCAAGCAGCTAAAGTCTTGAAACATTGCAGAAATAATAGCTATTATTAGAACTATTTTAGCAGTGAAAATCGTGAAGATCGGATAGATATAACATATAGCTCCCATACAACCGATTGTTCAGATATTGCATTTTTGGCCATAACTCCTTTATTTTATTAGATAAAGAATTGAAATTCCACACACATAGTAATTATTATTGGACTATTATAGAAATCAAAATTATTGATAAATAAAAAAAAATAAAAAATAAAACATATGGCTTCTATATAATTGTTCCTTTTTTGATTTTTTTTCCAATTAGCACCACCAGCGGTCGCTACAGCTTAACTGAAAAAATTAATCGAATTGGTAAGGGGTTGCTGGGCAAGAAACGAAAAAAATTTCGTTTGGAAATCGTAGTTGTTATTTTCAACTGAACGACTAACTGGCATTGCTATGCGATTACTGCAGTACATCTGATCGATACATATTTCTAAGGCGCTCAACTGATCGATACATATCCCTGGTAAAGCGAATTGTTCTGGTATGAATACCCTAGGGCATCGGCGTAAGACCCTCCCTTTGACTCTTACCAACTAATTTACTAGCTATGTATTACGTTTTACTACTGGGTTGTTAAGATAAATATAAACATGAATTTTTATTTTACATACATACATATTTGCATTTCTAATTGTTATCATTTTTAAATAAATACTTTGAGAACGATCAATGAATTTCACTTTCGACCACTCCAGAAAGTATACAAGGAAAAGCAAACGTAGAGATAGTTAATTTTCAAGCAACAACATATGTATATCCTTCAAACACAAAAGTTTAACAAAATTTCATTCCTTATTTTAATATAAAATATTTATTTTTGTCAAATTAAACATTAGTTGTATATCTTATCATGAAATTATTTCGGAAATCAAAGTAATTATGTATGCTTATAGTTAATGAGTTGTAGAGGTCGGCCTTTATGAATGTTATCCTAAAGCTAATTTCATTT
Organism: Philophylla caesio; assembly: GCA_963971545.1. Classification (NCBI taxonomy): domain Eukaryota; kingdom Metazoa; phylum Arthropoda; class Insecta; order Diptera; family Tephritidae; genus Philophylla; species Philophylla caesio. The sequence continues at coordinate 70,435,841 of OZ020609.1, read as the reverse complement.
TGCGACAAAGCTTCATATGACACCCAAATTAATATCTTCCTCAAAGTCTCTTTAATACAAATTTTACTTATCAATATTTCGATATCAAAGTGCCCCTTACAAGTCGGAAGTTTTAAATATAATATTGAAAGTATTACTTAAATAAGGCAACATTGATCTACATACATATGTACATACATATTTATATAATTATACGTGTGTATGTACATATGTACATATGTGAGTATGTAAGTACTTATAACTCACCTTAACACCTTTTATGTACTCATTTGTATGACCCGAGGCCAATTATTCGTGTATTTGAAAAGTCTGTTTGTAAAAGAAGAATAATTGACAAAGGCCAAAGTGAAAATTTATTTTCTTTCTCTTTTATAACTGCAACAAGTGGTACACATACATACATATGTTGTACATACATTCACATAAAAAATAAATATTCATTCGAAAACACCTCGCCGATACATAAAAACCGTTAAAAATAATGCACGGATCAACTCATAACGACTAAAGCACTCGTAAGGAACTAAATGGATTGCATTTTCCATTTATACTACATAACTATGAAATTGTGTACATACATACATGAGTAAATGGCTATTACATCCGAGTATGTGCCCGGTTGGAAAAATTACTCATCAAATACGAAGGAATCACAACTCGTAAATCAGACCCAGAAATTAAATTACTTCGGGTGTATACAAAATCAACTCAAATTTACCAAAAAACTGAGACATCGGTATTTATTTAGTTAATGAATATAATAATAATTACTAGCGCAAACTCAAGTCTTGAGTTGGAAATATTTGTGCGACACCAAAAGCGAATTAGCGCCGCGTCATGCCGATTGACTGCAGGGTGTGCTTGCAATTGATTCGAACAAATACAGCAGTCGTCGTACTTTCATCGTTTCATCCACCATGTTGTATGTGTATAGTAAAATCGTTGCATATTTAGAGTGGTTGCACTTCCGTTCAACGAACGTAAAAACCGAGAGAGTAAACGGATAACTGCAGGGTGAATTAACAAAACTACATCAGTTGTATTACTCAACGGCAAATTGCAATAAATTTGATGGGTGAATCAATATACCTTTGATAAATAGAACTGCAACGTCTCCACCCTAGTCGCTAAATGAGTAGTAAACCCCTCAACGTCTTTGAGACGGCGAATACCGTACGCAATGAAACGTTGAGCTGTACTAGCTTTAAAAGGACATCATCAGAGCGTGGCAAATTAAGAAACGATAGTTAGGTCGACTCGTGTACCTGATGGTAATGGCAGAGGAAGAGGAAGAAGTGCTTTACACAAAGTTCCACCAAGATACATTCGTTTGGCAGTTCAACGAGCGCCGTTACATGAGGTTGACTGAAATAAATTGTGCTTTATAGAGTTGGAAAATCGGGGAAGCGGGATATTTCCGAAGGTACTTTATTTAGTTAGTGCCAAATCGTTTTGTAAAATTACCAAAAAAAAATATAAAGCATGCATAATTGTTTTAGTACATACAATATAATAATAATAATTTGGCGCTTACACTATGTATGCATATAACTCAGTGTTTGGCCGAGCTCCTCCTTCAATCTGCGGTATGCATCTTTATATTATACCACAAATGGAGGGACCTACAGTTTTGTCCTCCGAACGGCAAATGTATTTACTGAGAAGCCTTTTCATGGCAGAAATACCCTCGGAGGTTTGCCATTGCCTGCCCGAGGGGTGACCACTATTAGAAAAAACTTTTTCTATGATTAAGATTTGGCTTGCCCTGACTGAGATTCGAACCTTAAACTCAGCGGGATATCGAATTATAGCTCGCCCCGCTACCAATTCAACCACAGGGGCCACTTAGTACATATGTACATACATACATTAAAACTAAAAACTTGATTTTTTTATTATAATTTATTTCATCAGTAAAAAATTAATAAATTTAAACAATAAGAGATTTTCATGTTCTATACAAATAATACATACATACATATGTTATATGTTTCAGAAATTTTTAAATGCAACTGCGTTTTATTTCATATTGTTCTTCATTTTCACTTTAGCCATTTAAAACGCAATTTATATTTAAAAGTATGTATACGTATACATATACATACATATGCATGTGTGTAGTATATATTTATGCACTTTTGTAATAACTTTTGTTTATGCATATGAACATACTTATATGCATACAATGCGCTTATCCGCATTTATAAAGCTGAAAATTTACAGCTTTCCCTCGCGTATTTTATTCATTGTACTATTACCTAATATCTTAAAAATTAATTTTGCTAAGCCTGGATAACGAGAAGCATAGGCCAAGAAATTTACCGGAAACATTCCACACCACGCTAAATCCAACTTATTTGCAATCGCTGCAGCGAATAACGTACTGCAACGTTCAGAAGTCATCCGTTTTTGATTTTTTGTACTCTGTCCATATTTTTGTTCCGGTTCTGACGTGAAAGCCTCCTGCAGAAACTCTGTATGAACTGGGCCAGGGCAAAAAATGGTGACATCAATTTTACGCTGCTCAAGTCGAAGGGCATTTAAGTATGCGTTTATAGCAGATTTTGCTGCACAATAAGTGGCTGAAAAAGGAACTGGACAGAATCCAGCAATGCTTGATGTTACCACAATGTGTCCAAGTCCATTTCTCTTCTGCAAAAAATATCGAACCACAATTCGTGAAAGGTTGATTACTGAAAACACATCTAACTCGAAGAGGTCGCGATCAACTTGGACCTTTATTTCTTCCCAGCTTGCACGTTGAGAACGGCCAGCGTTATTAACCAAAACATATAAACTTCCGAAGTGATTAAGCACCTTTTCGAAGCCGATTTCGTGTTCGGAAATTTTAAGCATATCCATAGGCAAAATGAGTATATCACTTTCTGATAATAACCCATTTGATTGTTCCAGACAGTCCTTTTTCAAAGTCTCTAATAAAGTTACCCTTCTAGCAGAAATTGCTAGCCGCACTCCATGTTTAGCCAAAACAAGGGCCAAAGATCTTCCAATACCGCTGGATGCACCCGTCACCCACACTACTTGTCCCCGCATCGTTGCAATCGGTAAACCGAAGTATGTTTTGTACCATAATCCAAGATTACAATCCAGAATTATCCAAAAAATTACATAAACGAGGTAGTAGCCAACTAAAAGCAAAAACAGCAACTCTAGAAACGACATGGCACTTTGCAGTTTTGAACTCGGTCGCGAGAACCACTTATCAATGACAATCAGTGATTAAATATATGTACAACAGAAAATGCAACTAGATCATGCATAAATTCACCACCAGAAACCAAATATAATATTTTCACCTTAAAGTATTTCACCAAAAGAGTACAAAAACTAATAGCAATTTACACGATCACACATGCTCGCGAACATTTGACTGTGAAACCTAAGGGCTAGTTTTTTAGTGCAAGTTGAACTCTGTTTGTAGTTTAAGCTGAGTTTAAACTTAACATAATGTTTTCAGGCAACTTTAAACGGAATTTAAACTAAGTTTAAACGGCCGATCGCGCACGGTCAAACTTAGTTTAGCCTATCAGCTGTTTGCTATGTATATTCGTTTTGGTTGCAACAAATTTAATTAAGCGCAAGGAAACTAAGTTTAACTAAATTTTGTTTAAACTGAGTTTAAACCATCACTGAAAAACTGGGCCTAAATCATATAAGCAGTTATAATCTTTTGACGATTATACAGTTCTGGAGATTGAATAATTTAAAAAGGGAGAGAAATTTCCATAAGCTCTTTGGGTTTTCCATAATTGTAAAATATTAGGTCTCAGCTTTATCGTAATTCTTTCCTTTGGACTAATGCAATCTCGCATCTAGCTCTTCAAAATTGTATTTGGACACAATATAAAACTGTATTTAATATACATACATACGAATGGATTAGATTATCCCGGTTTTCTCTATTAACATGATAAAAAAAATTTAAAATCGTTCTCTTAACTATTACACCATGTTTATTTTTCCTATAGTGGATAACATAATTTAATAAAATTAAATATAAATTTATATTATTAAAAATTCTATCAAAAGAAAAGTTGTAGAAAATTAGCAACAAAACTTGCCTTGTCTGAACACAGTGTAAGCCTTTCATGTATCGAGAATCATCTGATGAATATCGGCAAACAGGCACTTCATTATTATGATTTTTTTAAATCAGGAAATTGTATTAAAATAAAACTTTTTATAAAAAATTAAAATATAAATAAATAATAAAATAATTACTAATTTTATACATAAATTTAAATCGAAGTAATTAGTGCTACGATGAAGATATCACGTTTCAAGAAATCAAACAAGACATTGACATTTTTTGCAACTAATTTCGAATATAGGGAGCCATACCAGGTTCTAGTGGACGCCACGTTTTGTCAGGCCGCTTTAAAAGTATGATTTAAATGTGTCAATTACCGTTTTCCAAATAATCTATAATGTATTTGATTTTATAGAACCGAGTTATTATCGAAGAACAGTTAAAAAAATATTTCCAATCAAACATAAAACTAGTAACAACGCAATGCATAATACTTGAAGCAGAATCTCTTGGTGCAGGTCTAGCAGGGGCAACGATGATTGTAAAGAAATTTCATGTACACAAATGTGGTCACGAAGGTGTGCCGGTGGCGGCTTCGCAGTGCATAAAATCAATGGTAAATGTAAAACAAAAATGTTTTGTAATATAATCTTATCTTCTTCGATTTGTAGACACAGAGTGGCCGCTACATCGTAGCCTCACAGGATCGTTTATTGCAAGCAAACCTGAGGAAAGTGCCAGGCAGATGTCTACTGTATTTGCATAAAGCGACACCTGTCTTAGAAGAACCCTCAGACGCGTCCAAAAAATATGTTTTCAAAAAATCTCAAAATTTGTTAACCGTTGAAGCTGGGAAACGCATTGAACATTTAAAACAAAAAGAGGGCTTGAAAATGGAAAAATCTGACATGATACCAAAGAAACGAAAAGGACCAAAAAATCCGAACCCATTGTCATGTAAAAAGAGTAAAAAGCAAACAACAGAAACAAGTCCTGGTTTAAACGAATCTAGTAAAACGCCCATGAAGAGTAAGAGAAAGAGGATCAAAATATCGTCTCACGTTAAGGCGGCACTTAAAAGCTCAAAATAAAGAACAATATAATCTTGTTGAATTAGGTATAAACATACGCATAGTGAGAATTTTATAAAAAGCCAACGATAATTCAAATTGTTTGACATATTTTTTTTTTATATAATAATAGTTATCCTAAGGAAATGAACATTTTAAACTTAAAAGTTATGTAAATAGTATATTTCCAATATTTTCACAAATTTTCGGCATTTCCTCATACGATGCATTTTCTGCGGCCAATATTGCATTTCCCAATGCTATTGTTTCTCGAAAGCTTTTTGCTTTAATCCACATGCGGCCATTTAAACCTACAGCAATTTCAAAAGGCATTTCTTTAGTAAGTGCGCGCAACAACGGGCAATCCTCTCGTAACACCAGACGTGCTAGGTTCAAGCTGCAGTTCATCACAAAACCTTCTGACAGTACACCAAGCTTGCCTTTCTTTCCCATCGAATTTACGCACACTAATTCTGGCTCCAAGTCTCGGCTGGCAACAATTAAACGGCCATAGATTATGTCGCCAGTATTTACATCCGGTCGATTTTTTTTAGTTGCGGATTCGAATGCTAAATATGACAATGAAGCCTGCTCATGTGCTCCAATGTCCACTCGGAAAATATCGCCAGCCTTAGCAGTTACAACACCAATCACCGCTTCACCTCTCACGGGAACGTAGCGCTGCTGATAATAATCAACCCAATAGGTGTTGGGCTCTTTGTGATGAAGCCTTCCCGCTTTGCATGCGACTACTTGTTCATCTTCTCTTCGCAGACCAGGACCCAAGATAACTTTTTTACTTTTAGCTAATTCTTCAGCAGCCAAAATACGATCACCGGGCAAAACCACTTCCTTCATTTTATTATTATTGTTAAATTCTGAATTTAATTATGAAGAAAAAAACGTGAGAAATTTGTGCACAATAACAAAAAACAAGAAAACTGTCAAATAGTTGACAGTGTTGGAAAGCGAATTAGAAATAAAACAGATAAACTGTTTATGTGCATAATTCACAATCATTTATTTTTCGTTTTGATCGAATAAACGAAATCACAGATAAGATTGTAATAAACTTATTAATTGTGTCCTCGATGCCCAAATTTAAGATTTTCTGATTCTGAAGTTTTAAGTTTGTTTAAAATAAATTTATGTATTTAGTGGCTGTAATAATCCACCCGCCGCTCCCATAGCATTAGCGCTACTGTTTGACGAGCTAACTTCGTTGTTGTCTTTACCACCAGTTTGAGAGAGATGCTTCACAATGTCCACCCAATCCCAACCACGTGGTTTGTCGCCCTTGTGGTCCGTTCGTTCCCACTGACGCCGCTTTTGTGCTTTCGTTAATTGTTCCTTTTTTATTTCCTTCTTCTTGTTGGGGTCCACGTTGTCCGAGATTTTTATTGCACTTACACCTAAGTTATCCAAATCAATAGACTGCGTTGGTGCATGTTCCGGCTGATCAAGCGTTAAATCTTCTTGTCTATCCTTGAGACATTCAAATAGAGTATATGTCATGCCACATCCTAACCACTGATCTGCCTCTTCCCTCAGTGCTGTTTGTATTTTTGATTTAACCTCAGGTATCCTAAATATAAGAATTATTCGTAGTATATGATTTATCAAAATCTAAAGTTGGCTTACAAATTTCGATTATAGAATGTGTCCATATTGATATTCGGCATATTGTTTGGGTAGTCATCAGTCCATTGAATTTCAACTAAAAATGATTTGTAGTGATCATCTTCTCCATACTAAATTAAAATATATACATTTTGTCAAATATTATTGTTTGTACCGTGCATTTTATTGTTTAAGAAATAGTACCTTGTACTGAAACGTTTTAGCGTCTACTTGTATAAAGTTTGTATCGCCTTCGTAAATGGATAGCAGCGCTTCTAATTCATCAGCCCGTTGCTCTTGCAGTTCCGCCATAAGTTTGATTTGCCCCGGTTGATTTCGTTTTAAACTTTGAAAAATGTTTCATAAAATAATTTCCAAAATACAGAAAACCGATTGACAAATAAATAAAAACCAAAGAAACAGCTGACCAAAAATGTTGGCTTAAAGGCTAATTGAATTCGCAGTGTTGCAATTTATCGATAAATGTAATGTGAGTACCTTTATAATTATTTCAAACTAGTTTTATGTCTATTTGATTTGCTTTATTTTTAAATCAGTAATTCTACAGAATACCAATTATTTACATATTAAAATTGTTTAAAAGAATAAATAAAGCCTTTACAGTGGATAATAATTGACTGAAACCTTAGACGTTCATTCTCTTCAGCTTTGAACATCTAATTTTACACAACAATTTATACATTATATTTCGTTTATGATTTCATACATATTTTCTAAATATTGCACTTACAGAATCAAATATTTATACTTAGTATAACGGTATAAATAAGCTTAAACAAAAAATTTGTTAATTGCACATTAGGGTTTTTTTCATATTTCTTTTTTACGAAAGTGGTAACTAATTAATGTCAATCAGGATTTTATAATCCCTTATTTAGGGTTATATTTTCCAGGCGCGAACGGAATAAAAAAAAAATTATAGAGTACAATAACAAGTTTCAACTGTGTATCAAATTTAGTCATTAATCGTTTTTTTCTCATTTGCGTACAGATGTAAGTTTTTATTTATAAATACTTCACCACTTTTAATTATAAATATTTCTACTGTATATGGTAAAATGTTTCATAAAATATGTTATTTTATATTTTGTTTAGCAGTAAATCATTTAAAACTTTTTTTGTTTCGGTATGTGAGTCTATGGTTAAATTGCGTTTTGTGAGAGTTTAAAATAAAATTCTATGCGAATATTTTCAACATTTATAAGTAATTGCGTTTTGTTGATTAGCATTACTTTAGGTTTAAAATAAACTCATATTATTCCTGAACATCTAGGAAGAGTTAAGGCCAAAGAGGGTTTCGTTAGAGGCTATGAATGGTATGAATTTAAAACCATTTAAATTATTCGACACATACTATGTATGTACATATGTATGTATACATATATGTATATATATGGAATACAAACACGGGCTTCACACTCCAGAATATAGTAAAAAACCCATTCACATGCCTACATAGCAATCAATTATTTTGAATTAAAAGGTGGACTTTTCCTTCAAGAGCATTTGCTACATTTACGCGGCGACAAATAGACTATGAATTTCAAATTACAAACTACATAAAAAAATGATATTGATGCATATTGATCTATAAAAACTTTTGTCTACTACATGCATACTAACAAATTTACGGCGATTATGGAAAGAATTTTTACTTTTAATTTTCATGTTACTTTCGGTATTTACGAGATATGTGAATATCACTTTCTTATAGTCTAATATCAAAGAAATATACATACATACATATATATCAGCTGGTGTATAATAAATGCGCTAAAATAATATATTTTCTAAATAACTTAATAAATTAGTTCGAAAGTCGCTGCTAAAGCAACAGCAGTGCGAGAGCGCAAGGCATTTTAAATCAATATTAGTAATTATGATGATTATTTCGATGTTATTTGTGTGTTTTATCAGAACAAATTTATCTAAACAAAATAAAAAATTAAATATAAATAATTAATTAATTTTACTAATTCGGAATGTGGCTTGGCTTATCCCGCATATTTTTAAGCTTTCCACTCCATGCGATATTCGTCAACCATGAGTAAATGTTGAGTCGTAAGCCAACCTGAAAAGTGATGCAAATTTTTTGCATTTATTTAAAATAAAATGTTGAATAATATTTATGGATAGTTGTATACTGGATATAAATGCACAACCACCAAGAGGAAAGGGTGAAAAAGTATAGGAAAATACAACAACTTTTCTGCTGTGTTAACCTAAATTGCTCCCATATCGGGAGCTAAGATGTCAAACATCAAAAACTTGAATGAAATCTCACCTTCCTTTTGCGCCAAAGCTACAAATTCTTGCCATTTGGTTTGTATCTCCCAATATTTGTCCTTTATCTGGTTACGATCTTGCAAATAGGAGACAGCAAAGAAATATGCTTTCAGCACATCCTGTGGTCGTGTATCAAAATGTAAGTATACTCCAATGATTTTATTATTTTCAGCAATGATAAACCGTTCATGTGGATCGAAAGATGAAACTATATTTTCAATTGCATGTGTCGTTCGATATTCGTCGACGAGGCTTTTTATTGACAAACCAATCACTATGTTCAGTGAAACAGAAACTGTTTTACCAATAGTAACACGTTCCATTTTATTTACCTACGAAGAAACTATCTCGGTTATATAAAACTATCAACTGCTGTATTAGTTCTTTTTACCTGTTGTGGCGTCAACATTCGTCCAGAACGAAAATATTCCTCAAGGGCAATTAAATAGCGCGATTCATTAAATGTACGCAAGCAGACAGCTTTAACGGCTTTCAAATTGGCGTAAAGATGTATTAAAGTTACGAATAAGAAAACGCTGTACAATATACTAAAATAAAGGACAAAAATTAGTATTTGTAATTTCAACTGGTGTCTTATTCAGGTAGTCCTGACCTTTGAGACTTGATGAGCGTAAGCATATAAAGACCAATAAATGATGCAATTAAATTAACAAAGGTTTCTTGAGAACTATCCTTCGATGCGACATCGGCTAAATTGCCACGAATTGCATGATGCTGTGTTAGTGCTGCACGTGTTGCACCGCCTTTAAATAAATAAGATTTAAATTATTATTTGAATTTGCAATGTTTTTTAATTTATTTTTTTTTTAAATCCCTTTGAAGTTTTTTTTATTCTCAACTACTTGTTTTTTTTTATTTAGCTTGAATTACATACCGGCTACCCCAACAATAGCTTTCATTACTGTCGTGCCACACAATATTTGCACACTCATATGTGGATATTTGGGAAGCACATATATTTCGATAGCCATAGCTAGGTCATTTAAAAAATCTGCACGAAGTCGCCATTTTTTCGAATCCACATCCAACTGTGAGCCCTTCCACCATGAGAACAAAATTCGTCCTATGTGACCACTACCCTCCTTTAGAATCCAAGTCACCGTTGCTGAAAACGCACTTATGTTGTCATTACCTACTCCTATACCCTTTAATATAGCGTGTGTACAAAGTGTACCTGTAAGTAGCTACAATTGTTGTATACAAATATATGGAGATATAAGAATTGTTGTGCTGACCGCAAATGGTGCTGCAAAAGGCTTGTATGGTATCCCATACTTGATACGTCGCGTAATCATCGCTAACGCTATCCGGATAACCTTTCGGCAAAAAGATTTTCTGCAGCAGACGGAAAAGAAAAAATTTCTCCTGTATAACCAATTTATCACTTCGCAATGGCACGCGAACAATGTTACTTTGATCTGAAACAATTTCAAATGGAATTTTTAAACAGATTTGTGCTAACTATTCTGAAATTACCTGCTGGAGTTATGTAGAGAATCTCTTCCCCTTTGGTGCCGTATTGTTCACGAAAATGTACCTTCATTTTTTAAGTTTAAGACTTTTATGAGTTTTTCTTCTTATATATTATATATATATTCTTATATATTATTAGCTCTTTCCATTAAAACTAGTAGATTATCCCCAAGTGCGATTCACAACCAAGTTGTCAGCTTTCGTTTATTAAGATGACCTTTAATTGGACTTAATACATTTCCTTTGAATATTTCAGATAAGCATCTTAAATTAGAATGAAAATTCAAAAATTAGCAAACACTACACTGCGATTAACGATTTCAAGTACTCAAGTTTGCTCCTAAAATTTAAATACTTTTTCCTTCAAAAAATAAAAAGGATTACTATTATATTATTATTATTTTTGTCGTCTTGTTTTGATTTTTGACGTTTCATTTTCGAGTGGTGAGTTTTTCAGAATTTCTCCTGTGGTACAATGAGCGAAATATAGAGCTATTTTGAACTTCCCCTGTTTATTGTGCGAAATATAGAGCTACTTTTGCAGCATGTAGCCACATTGGTTTAAAACAAAAAGGTTGCCAGACTATCGCAATCAATTTCTAAGTACCCTTTCAGACGCGTCCAGTTATGCGTTCAAATCCCTTGCTTATGATAGAGAGTAGCAGATGACGCTTCTTCTTTTGCATTTATTTTATTTTTCTCATATTTGTTGATTGTTCTATCAGTGAAAACATATCGCTCACTTACTTCAATAGAGTCATAACTCAAAAAACCTGTTTTTTCATGAGAGCCATTTAAAGTTTACAATCGCCTCGTTCTTTCAAAATATAGGTATCAGCTGTAGTTTTTCCTACACAAACTTGTGACATGTAATATGTATAATACATTATAATAGAAAGTGCGACAAAAATTAGTGATTTTCAAAATTTTCTTGAATAAGAACTTTTGCTACTTTGAATTATGACATTATTTGTGAAAAAAATATGGAAATTTCGCTGTTATAAAAACAATGTGTCATTATTGTAGAGAAGTAAGAGTTAAAACATTTTATTTTCGTGTATACTAAGCTTAAAATATAAAATAATTTTGGAATTCATTGCATTGGAGCATATCGTTAAAGGAACTTCATTTAAAAATTGTGTATTTAAAATAATACAAGTTAAAATATGAAATTATAGAAATATGTTACGATTACAAATTGTTATAAAATTCTTGATAGAACTTTAGAATTAAATTATTTTTAATTAAATCGTTGATATCATCTCTTTTATTTTTAGGGGATTCCGATTTTGGAATGGTATGCTCAGTTTAAATCAATTGGACCGATTTGTTTCTTCTTCGATTTTATTACAGTGGCTTCCCTGAATTCTTGCTCAGCGTACGACGTTTAAAAAAAAAACAGAATTGGGTGAATCTCGTTGTACTTTTAGAATATTCACATCAGAGAGTTTAATTCCTCCCATATTAAAAGGAGTCATGTCGTTAACATATATTTTGAGATCAAAAAAGTCTTCATTGGACATTTCTTGCACTTAAAATGTAATAAATGATTAAGTGGTGTATACTGGACCACTTTTGAGCATTTGTTTAGTTACCGTCTCAATAAGGGAATGTGCTGAGTCAACTTCGTTTTGGGTATGACCTTTGATGAGGTATTTGTGAGTGATGGACTTTATTCGCAAATAACGAATAGCGTAAAGATACATGGCCACCATGAATTTGTTTTTTTGTTGTACAGCGCAGTTATCGAAATAAAATATTATTTCGTCTTCAGTACTAGTGGCCAAACTTTTAATATATTCCAAAACGCAACTTCCTAATTCATTCACGCCACGCTTGCCATTGGCTTCATCCCAAACGTAACATCTGCACGTTTTTGTTTTTACATCAAATATGGTGAAATTTAACACATTTAGTTTTGATTTATTGATTTATATTTCACTTCATTTAATTAAAAATACAATGCTCAATTTTATAATTAATTTTTTTTCAACAAAAACGTCACATATTGCATTGCATAAAACACGTCGAACTAAATATTTTCCGCAGTACAGTCACAACGCAAAATAAAACACTTTACACGCAAATAAGTAACCTCAAAAATATAATTACCTTTTCACGTACATATGGGCAAGTCCTGGGTTACGGACGAGACATTCGCACGTGTTTAATTATTGTTAAAAGCAGGAAATAGAAGCGAACTCAATGCATATTATAATAATTGCAAAGCACTGCCGGGGTGCTTCGCTCCATATAATTTTTGGGGACTTTAAGGATTTAAGTCCTTATATATATCAATATATAATGTGGTTCGGACGCGACGTGAAACGGAAGAGTATGTAACACTTAGCGAACATTAGGGGATAATATATGTTTTTTAAATGAGTGATGTAAGGTCAAATAAGGCCCCTGTTTGTAGATTTACGAAAATTAAAATATCTTTCTAAAAAGTTGGGTACGAGATAAAGTATGGTTGCGGACACGACAAATTTTTACCAATGAATAATAATAATAATAATACATAATAAATTGTACAAAGTATATCATTTCCGAGGAGATTTATGCCGAGATTTTTCTCAAATTTGCAGTCTGATACTTTTTTAAATTGCGAACCTACATATAAGCTTCATGCCGACTCCAAACGGCATCCGATAAGCCAAATGAGTTTTTGTTTACCAGCTTTCAAAAATGCACTAAAAAGGGTTTGGCAAAAAACTACCGAGTAGCGATTCCCTTTAGAAAAGTTTTCTTAGTAATTTTCATGTTATATATCCCGTGACTTGAACCAGCACTCTACATATGTATATAACAATGAGTAATATACAGTTAATAGGTCTGGTTTAGTTTTTTAATGAAATTATCATAAGAATAAACAAAAATTACATTTCAAGTGCAACAAAGTAATAAAGATACTTAAAAGTAACGTACAACTAGATTGCATGCATGTGATTTACTGCACTTTAACTTTTTTCTTTTTCAAAGAATAAGCAGTTCGACCAACTTCAATATAGCTACTATCGATTAAAGAAAAGTAATGATAACTTTGAATCCCGTTAATACTTGCAACATTTTCCCATAGCTTAGATAGTTTGGGACTAAAACTCTCGATTTCGGTTCCACGATTTTGAACACACTCAAAAAAGGATAAAGCATCTTTCAGAAGAACATTCTTTGTTTTAACAATTTGCCAAACTTTTTTTTTCGATTTGTAGTTTTTCCTTTTGTTTTTCTCGAAGCTTCGGCTTTCTTTCTGCTTCTTTGTGCTTATATTGCTGCCACTTATCTTCGTTCTCCTTCATCTTTTCCCGCCACTTCTTAATTTTTTCTGTACTTTTTTTCTTTATGGTTGTTTCCATCTATAAACAAAAATGTTAATATACACATATTATTGTTTAAATTAATTTTTGTACTCACGGTTTCGGACGCGACAAATTTTAATCACTAATAAAATATTTTATCTAACAGTTCGGTAAAAAATTATTTTATTTTGCGAAAGATGTACATATGTATGTATGCCTACTTAACTACAAAAAATTTTTTTTTGTTTGGAGGACATGTTTGCTTATAGGAACAAATTGTGTAGTTTTTTGGTAACGAACGCGACACAAGGATAAGGGTAAGATCGAATCAGAAAATCTTAATTTTTCAAAGTTTCTTAGAGTTTTTTTCAATGTTATATAAGAGGCTACAAATATCGGAATTACAGCAATTATATGGATGCAGTTAAAACAGGTTCAATACAAAAAGAAAATATGTTATATTTTGTTTGCAAGAGGGGCAAATGAAAAAGCCGAAAAAGCCTTTGTTTTTGGAGTCCTATTTATCGGTCTATAATTAGAGAAAACTATAAACTCTTTTATATCCATATCATATACATACATATTTAACTTATGCTGAAATATAATAAAAACAAACTCTGACACCTTTGAATTTTCCTTTCGCGGTAGACGTTATTTGGGACTTACCCATATACATACATATACATAGTTCTCACACAAAATATATCGTTTTTTTGGAAAAAACCACGATCGTTCTTCGACAACGTCACCTGCACAACTGAAATGTGCCGTTGTTACAGCTGAAAGTTTGCGCGTCATTGAAAGGCCGTACACATACAACTTTCTTCGCTTTACTTGACAATTCGAAATTTAACAACAAAGCATGAGGTGTAGAAGGTTTGCTACATAGAACGCTTTGACAGTTTCTGCGATAGTTGTTTGTTTTGAATCGCGATATGTGCTTATTCCGAGTATTTTCATTAATAAAATAATAAGAAATGTGTTTTACATCTACTTATGTATGTATGTTTGAAATTCGCGAGTGTAATAAACTTTATTAAGACTGAGATGTAACAAGTTTTCTTGCAGCATCTTTCGACAAAATAAATAAAAACCGATCCAGGGGATTTTAGGAAAACGATGAGGGTGGTTAACAAAGAGGTGTCTCATTTGCTATTTGTTCATATTTCTCTTCTTTTCTCTTTTTAAAAGTAATTATATATGCAAAAATTATAAAATACAAGTGAATTCTCTAAATCGTGTGTATATGCACGCAGAAATAAAATGGAAATGTAAACAGTTGGTTGTCAAAGTGTACAAAAGTTGAGAGTTCGCCATGATTTTGCTTCGATTTGCTTTGCTTTACTTTTCTCGCCTTGTATTTAGCAGCACTCATATAACATCAGGTCTTCAACTTATCTGTCAAAGCGAAACTCTGAAGCAAAGCAAAGCGAAAGTCTTATGTGTACGGCCCTTGAAAGTGAAATAACGGCATTTTTTATATCACGCGGTTGGTTTTCTTCGACTCGTAAAGAATTTTTTATACAGTATATGATGCTGCGCATATTTCCTCATACTCAACGCAAAAATCGAGTTTTTTGAGTTATGACACTATTGAAGTAAGTGAGCGATATACGTTTCGCTAACCAAATAAGCCGATATTTCTGATTAAAGCTAATGAAAAATTGTATGTCCTCTTTGTTATGTACGAGCAGACAAAAAATTAGAACGTTAAAATAAAACAAGAACAATGTTCATATATACATACATTTATGCATAGAAGATATTAAGGAGATCATTACGAGTTTGTTCGGGGAAACATAAAACCCACAAAATAAAAAAAGATCAAAATACCACACCGGATGACATAGACCTGTAATGGAAATTTGTATGGATGATAACGTCTCACTGCTGTAAAGAATGGCGTTATGGCCAAAAAATGGCAAAGACCTCAATCACATATTCGACACTGCCCACGCCTCGATATGAAAATCGTTTTAGGGCCAAAGTCTATTTTTGGTCCGTCAGTTAGAAAATTCACTATCCATGTTAAAACCTCCTAAAACAGACTAATATTGATCTACTTCGTATTAACGCCCATTGACAAAGAAAGCGAGAGGCTTTTTCCTTAACAGAAGAAAGAGGACGAAATGCATAAGTGTTGAGAGTTTGAGACGCTAACCGACTGCAAATGCGCCTGAAATTGTTTCACTAGGTACCAAACATGATAAGAGCGTCCTAGCGAATTCCTGTAAGAACGACAGAATGTGTCTGAAGTTGAAAGGACATTGAAGTTATGGAGTGCTAACTTTTATACACTGTCTAATTATTAAGCAGCATCTACTTTGCAGAAGATGATGAACACTAAAGCCCAATCAATGACGACGGAATCGATGTACCATCACCCGATTGTGCTAACAAGTTGCTAGCTGAGCTTTTCAAAGACGGTGGCGATTATCCCACATTGATGCTTTCTGGCATGCCTAGGTGGTGGCTCGGCGTCTAGCAAGTGCCTGCAGGGGTGCCCTCTACGCTAGCTGTCGAGCAGAAACTGTTTTCTGAGCATAAGCTTGTGCTACTTAATAGGAAGCATATTTGCCTTTGGGTGGTAGTGGTGTTCAGATGAATTCAGATGGCATTCCTTAGCCGTCCGAAGTGCGGCTTTATGGCAGGCCTGTATTTCCGATCACTGGGTCCGGCTCGTCCCAGGCGATCAAATTGGCGCAACGTTATCTAAAATTGAATCGGGTGGTCTTAACCGCCGCATATGGTTCTGATTAACGCTTAACCAGAGAGGGTGCAATTGCCCTAAGCCGTTGAAAGCAAACGGCTCACATGACCATAAGTATTAACATTTCGGTTTGTTGACATTAACTAGCTATGAATGAGGATGAAACTTATAATAGCACATACATTTCTTTATTAAGATATAAATACGTAAGTACACATACATACATACCTACACTTTAATGCACTTTCCTAGACCGCGCATTCATAACTTTGTCCACACTTTTAAATGCCTTCGTGAAAACACTTACATACATTCATACATAAATACACTGTTACAAGCATCAACCCAAGGGGGAAAATCTGTATCTTTGATATATTAGATTCAAAACTTAATACGTACATAATTCTTTGACAAATGTTACTAATTCGATATTGTCTGATGGGGAAACTAGTAAAAATTTGAAAATAATGAATTGGATAGTTGCTAGTTATTTTTAAGAATAAATACTTACACAAATTCGAGGTAACCTACGAGGTTCAATGTAAAGAAACTTGTACAACTTATAACCCTGCAGGAAATTTAATTACTTTAAAAGTATTTTACAATTTACTAATTTTCAATGACAGAAAACAGGAGTATTTTGAAAATCCACCTTATTAATATGACGAAATCATAATGAGCAGTCAAATGCTGAAGACGAAAAACCCCTAGCAATTCTAAAAGAATATGCCCTGGACCAACTTTGTCGAAGTCTGTGCCTATAGAGAAGTTCTCCAAAGCGATATAAAAGAATTTAACAATCAGTTTTTTGTGTCATATATTTTAACCCTCATCTTGCTCCATTTAAATAGGAAATAGGGAGAAAAATATATTACGAGTACACACAATTATTCTTAGAATTCTACCAACGAAGTCTGTTTACAGGAATTTTATTTGAAGACATTTTATACATGTTATTTTAAGTTAATTGCCTTTTCGGAGAAAAAACTACAGCTTTAACCCCCCTAAGAAAGCTTTGCCCCTTAAGATCAGAACTTATTTCGGTAAAGTTAATCTGGGGCATCTTTTTTTGTAATTATTTGTTAAGTTAATACTAGGGGACTGGGTTATTACTTTTTACATACATTGCTCTACAAAGTCAATTGTTTCCGATGGGCTATGTACATATACATACATATGTGCATACATACAGACGTACAAACATTTGCATCTACTTCATTCATATATATGTATATATATTTTATTTTCAAAAGGCACAGGAAGGGTCTGAACAAATGGTAACATTAGAAATTCATTGCAAGATTCAGCACAATTTACATACAAAGCATGTATCTTAGTTACAGTCAACAGAGTCATGACAGTTAGTCTAAATTAATCTTTCGATGTTGGCAGTCGTTGTAGCTACTTATGTTTTAAAATCGTTAATTTGTAACTTAAGAATTTTGTAAACTCTGTTTTAGACAAGTAAAACGAAAATGAGTCGCCGGGTTTCATTTGTGTCCGATAAACATCATAAGGAATATGTGTGTAGCAATATTTCGTCTGCTCGCGGTTCTACCGTTATAATGCACCGACTGTCTATATATATTCCGCAGTTATTGCCTCCAATCAATGCACCCAAAAAGGTAATGCAATTAACGTTTTACATCATCCGAGACGGTTTTGCCAACAAAAAAAAAACAATGATATATTTTCAAAAGTCGAGATAAAACCATAGTAACCGCATTTTGCCGTTTTCAACCTTCAATATATTTAGACAAATGATGTCGCAATTTTAAACCAGTATCAAGGCATATTCAATAGGTAGACGCAGTAGAAAAATTAAAAAAAAAAAATTATGAGCTCTGTGCATGATTCAATTATAAAAGGTTGGATAACTAAGCAGCCTTCTCTCTCACTCGTAACAGGTGGTCTATCTTATTTAACATAGCTGCATTTTCTAAGCATGTTTTTGTGTGAATTTTCTAAAATATTTTCAAATTGTGGTAGAAAGTTAAATTTTTTACAAAAAAAATAGAAAATTTACATCACTGATTCGTTTTGGATGTTTGACTTATTCTTATTCGTTAAAATTATTTTTTTTGTTTCAATTGCGTCAATTGAGTAAGTATAATATAATATAAAAGTATAATAATTCGTTTTACATTCATTTGACACAGTTGTGCCTGTTTCCAAGGACTTGGTGTTATTTTATTGTAGAAGTATTAAAGTAAGCTCCAATCTGGCTACAATCAAAATAATGATAAACCTGTTTTTTTTAAGGGAATTTTTGTTAAAGTGTATTGCCAGCCTCCTCCAAATTATATTTCGTTAGTTTACATTCTACCACTAATGACCTAATTGGTGTAATTATCTACCACCTTTTCGCAAAAGGAGATTACATTTTGATTCATTTCTACTTCCTTCGTAAATGCAAGCTTTTGTAAGAGAGAACCAAATTTGGCTGTCATTATTTACCCAAACTATTATAATTGAATCATGAGATCTGTGTATTTTGTTTTTGCTTTTAAAAGCTAAAGCTTCAAAAATATTTTATCAACTACCTTGAATTGTACTAAAAGCTTCTTATTCTTATCACAACGAAATTCAAGATTTGACAATTCCAATTAAAATAAAATAAGAAAAATGATAAAAAAATGGTGGACCTACCTTTTTGAAACTTAAGCGTAGTAATATATGATACAATTTCGGAAAATGAAAAAAAAAATAGGTACATCATAAAAAATGCATGGAAATTATTTAAGATTTTTTTTACTTTTATTCATTTGAGTTAATTCTTAACCCGATTAGCTAAACAGAATATTAAGACACAAAAACTCTTTGTATTTAATTAAAGAATAATTATTCTTACTTTTCATTTGTCTCCAACCTGAATTTGGTAAAACACTAATCCGTTTGAAATATATGTATGTACATATGTATTTATGTACGTCGAGTGGCTTGTATAGAATCAAGGCGAATTCACGTAAAGTGGAAGCGATTCTACAAATACAAAAGCATCCTATCTCCTTTGAATATAACATTCACGAAATAATTTTAACAAAAAGGCTTTTTGCCAAATTTGGTTTTGTTAATTCCCTAGACGACTGCCGGACAGTGTAGCTAGAGGTTTAAGAGCTCCTAATATGTCCTTCCTCTACTTTTCAATTTTGAATTGACTCAAAATTTAATCACTGTATAATTATACAATCGCTTAAAAAAGGGGTGAAACAGGCGTTACATTCTTGGGAAAAATATTTTGTCAGAAGATAAATTAAGGGAAAATAATTATGTGCCATAGAAAATCTGCACCAAAAATCCAATAAGTAAGTACCTCACTTTATTGTTTTATTTACATATGTATGCACTTTAGGGTGGTAAGAAAAGTATATCATATACTTTATATCGAAAAAATGCACCCCTGTATTTTATTTTGAAATCAACAAATATTTACAGGTCTCCAAAGTGCTCAAAATATCTTAAGTTTTTGTATATGGGGAAAATCGAGTTTCTTCTGTATAGAATATTTGAAAACCGAACTTTGCAGCTCTTCAGCAGGCTGCATGGAAAAATATCCAATTATTTGATTTATAAAATTTTAATCTCTCCGAAACAAATAACTGTAAATATTAAATAACATTTAATAAGATAAAGATAAAATTGGAAAAAGGTGAAACAAACAGTTGGTTATTGATTTTGGAATCTCTCGAAAATCAGATGTTTTGCCTGAAAAATATTAGTTTTCATATTTTCAATACAATATTTATGAGAATTTGTTTGTCCCTAAATAGTTTTCCTCTCAATTTTTCTTTTGATTTTGGAACCAATCCACATATTTTTTAGACATAGTAAAATCCTTAGAGGGGAAAGCAACAAAACTAAGTAGGAATAATTTTCCTTATATAACATATATGTATGTACATAAATTTTTTGGACCACCCTGATGCATATACATATGTATGAAAGTTCTTCTAGTCGCTGCTGTTGGCAAACATAAGCTTAACATAATTGATTAGTGATTGAATTATGCTTGTATTCAGTACGATTTTATCGCTCCAACTGTGTACAGCTACATAGCTGCAAACAAGTGTCGGTTGGTTAGCTAAAGCGGTTGAAAAGGAATTAAATTCATAAATAACTGTCTAAAGTTGAAACTATTAAATCGTTCGCATACAATTCAAATCAGTATAAAAGGATTTATAAAACAGTCATTCAAACAATAGTTGACATGTTGTCTATTTTGTAATAGTGGAAATATTTGTCACGACAATATATCTTTCGTTAATTTTTTTTTTTATAAAAATGTACTTCAGCTACAAATTTTGTCCCAAATTTGGGGAGTACATTTTCATACCGATTTCGAAGTTAGAAATTTTAGCACAGAGAAAGATTTCGAATTTTTTAATACATTTAATTTTGATATAAAAAGGCGCACATTTAAAGTTACTTATACTTTTTTTTATATTTTTCTGCAGTTTTTTGAAAATTCTGTTTCGAAAACATTTTTTCATATAATGAAAACATTTTGCAAGCAAAAATGTATCATAAAATTTCGCGTTATATAAAAAGGACTTGCAAAAGCAAATTTACAAAAAATTGCCAAAAGTCAGAGCAAAATCTAGGCAACTTGCAAACGAGCCCCTTTTACACCAAAATTAAATGACCTATAAAACTGTGTACAAACAATGGTTAGAGCTTTAATTTATGCGGTTATAACGAACTTATTGAAAGTAAAAGTAAACCAGTCTAAGAAAAATAATATCTGACAATAAATTTATAAAGGAAATAAAAACAGTTAATGAAATGAAATATGTAATCACGAAATTCTTAAAAAAAACTTGGACTCTGTGTAAATATATGTATAAAAAAAGGATATCTTTAATTTATCAATTAAAAAAAATTCGAATGCAATCTAAATTTCACTAATACTTAAATTAGAACAAACACACACACTAAAGGATTATCAATATGCCCATGATGCATCACCATCGCGCAAGTGCAGCAAACGAATTGGATAAAATTACACATTTAAGTAGGGTGCGTATACGCAATATTTTGTTTATGCCTAATTCTACATATATGTATGTAGATAGTGTTTTATACAAATTCAAATACATGAACTGGTATTTATTCGGAAAACCAGTTTGGGCACTTTATTTCTCTTCTAATTAATTATTAATATTTTTTTTCAGTAAAATATGGTTAATTCTCTAAGAAAAATCATAAACATACACTTTTTAAACTAGTTACCAAATTTACAATGATTAAATCAAAATTTTATAAAAATTTCGAGCTTATAAAAAAAAGCTTTTAGAACTTTTTTGAGTATGCAGTTATTTAACTACTTAATACATTTTAGTGCGAGAAAGTGCGAGGTTTAAGTATCTGTAAGTAATCACTGAATTTGGCAATTTTTTTCATTAGAAGTTTCCTCCATACAACGCATAAACACGATTATTTTTTATATGGAAGGAATTGCAATAATCAGTGATAATTCGTAGCCACAGAAACTTGCACTTTGTGGTACCAGAATTGAATGATATATCTATCTGCATACCCCCAAAAATTCTAAAATTTTTTTTTTAAAAGTTAAAAGTTTTATAAATGTTTTCTACATCTTTTAAAAAATTTAAAAAAAAATGTTTTAGATGGTGTTTGTTAGAGAATTAAAAATAGTTTTAAATAATTGCAGAAGTTTGAATTTCACCAAACGTTGTCGAAATATTTTTTTTTTGTGTTAGTTGGGTAGTATTTGAAAGTGAGAGTGGGGAATACATATATAAACATAGATGCTTGTAATACAAATTAAGTAACATAAATGAAATAAAATAAAACAATTTACATGAATATATACTTTCAAAGATGAACATAAACTTGTCGACGTTAACTGCAGTCCGTCATTCAAATATCTAGTATTTTAACACCTTAATGAGCAATTTTGAAAGTGTAAGAAAATGCATAGAAGAACGCTGCATTTTTAAAGCACTTACTCTACACAGCTACAATATACTCGTAATATACATACATAAAGAAATTATTTTGTATTAGAAAATTGTTGTATCTTTGTAAGTTATTGAGCAAATCACATTCTTCTATTAATGAAACTTACATATGTTTTAAATGGCGTTAGGCAACTAATCTGAAATAGGCTATACCCTACCACTATGATTTTATGAATCGGTAATTACCGCAATGAGGTAGAAGTAAAAACATATGTAAATACATAAATACATGTTTGCATAATCATTTGGAACGTGAAAATCAATTTATTCTTTTTAGTTTCCAAATGAATAAACACTGCCATGTAATATTTGCATTCATAGGTATGTTAAGATATTCTCATGGTCATTGCCAGGAAATGGATTTTATCAAACACAACACAAGGACAACACAAGGTGTGAACTTGATTAAAAAAACTCCATGATTTGGCTTTACCTGCAGCTAAATATTAACAATTTATTTAGCCCTTTTCGCAATAAATGCCCCTCTTTTATATAATTTAATGATTATAAGAATTTGTTTAATATTGAAAATAATAGTTTCAGTATTAAAATAGGTATTAATTCATGAAAATTTAAAAAACCCAATTGGCAACGTATTAAATAATTTGATATTTCGAAGTAGATAGTATTGCCAAACTGATCAAGAAATAGTAATTTATTAAGCCAACGAAGGTTTTGAGATAATGGGGTCTATTGATTAAATATTAAGTGGAAGAAGCCGAAAACAACGCCCTTCTACCTGATACATTTAATTGAGCAAATACCACTGTCAGCTCACGTCGAGCACACATTTAGTACATTAAAACGATAATCGAATGAAAATGCTATCCGAAAATTTCACAATGGAATTTTTAGTGTATTATTACTAAAACTATAGGAGTAGAGTTTTTGAGTTAAAAACTAAAATCAAAGAATCTTTTTTAAAATTTTTTGTTTTAGTCCCATTTTTTGTCGCTTTTAAGCAAAAACTTTAAGGCAAAAATAAGCCTAATTACATAGAAACAAAGCTAGACTCCTATGTAATGCGCAAACTTCAAGTCCATCATTCTTGCGTTTCACTGATTTTTACTGATTTTGTTCGCTTAGAGTAAATTGAGATTTTACAAAACGATGCTATGAGAATAACCTTAGATAGGTTAGGAGATTGGAATAGGTAAAATTCGAGTAAACCCTGCTTGTTGTGTTTAAAAATGATCATTTATGGAATAATTTGCACTATTTTAGACCTTTTCGCGACTAGTTCAGAAATCGGCGAGTCTAGTTTAGAAATTGTTTAGCAAAAGTTCGGAATCATTTCGTACAGTCTCAGCACCGCTTCCTAACTAGTTCACGGTTATTTCAGGGATATTTTGAGGCTAACTCTGCACCTCAGGTTTATTTCGGAAATAATTCGGGTTCATTTTTGTACTTGTTCACAGATAATTTTGCATATTTGCAAGAAATATTAAGACGACAAAATCCTTATAATTCATACATACTTACTATAAGCGTGCTTTATTGTTTTTAAACAAATTATTTATGTATTTATTTTGCACAAATTTTTTCTGCTACACTTTACGCAAATTTAGTTTATTATTTAACTCATTGTGGCATTTGTTTTTTTTTTTCATGCCCAGCTTCTTGGGGAAATAAACAGCCATGTAGCCTTATTCCGCGATATGCTAATACATGTTGGTCAAACAAGGGATTGTCCTGAACATCGTGAAAAGATACGAAAATTGCGGCGCATCTGTGTTGAAGCATGTAAGCACACAGGACAAATAGTTTTGCCACAAGTCAAAAGGTAAGTTTGTATTATGTTAATATGAGGCCAGCAGATTTAGAGGAATTCATAAGTAAAAATGTTTTATTATTAATTAATAATTTCTATAAGCTCACATTTTTCTTTATAATTAAAAAATTAAAGAGTTATCATAATCGTTTTGTATCCCTGATATCCCAGACATTTTTTTAAATGGCACAGATTAATTCAAAGCACAGAGTTCTTCACTTTATATACTATAATAATTTTTGAAAAGTGTGTAGATGAGTGAATTTTTTGATACTTAAGACTGATTTGTTTGGCATACTATTAAGGACTATTTGGTAATAAAGAATGATTAAGGTTAGATTTTGTTCTTATAAACTCACGGGTCACTGATCCAGGATGTGTCTTGCAGCTTTTTTTCTACTGTACACTTCGATAAGGCCATATGTTGTCTGAATTTTTTTTTGTTAGTAAGTACCCAAAAGTGATTTGGAATGTTCCAGGTCGGTTAGATTGTCCAAGTATAATTCTCGGAGGGCTGTCTCCTCTTTCTAGTCGAGGCAGACAATGCCCCTTTCCTTATCCCTGAAATAGGTTCGGGGAATACAAACGGAGTCGATGCCGATTCCAGAGATTTCGGCACCCAAAGAACCCAAGTCTGGTTGGTCAGACCAAGAGTATTCAGCTTTGTCAAGGCACTCCATCACCAATTTTATAATTACCTGGTAAGATTTGAGAGCCTTAATATCAGCTTGGCTGCCCGAAAGTATTGCAATATTCAGTCCCGGTAGTTGCGCCTGATATTAAACTGCACAGATCTTTGAAAGTTAATCAGGCAACAATAGAATACACCACTCGCAGAACTAATTTTTTAACAGCCCTTCAGGTGTTAGTTTCATCGGTAATGAATTTTGGTATGAGTTTAGGCGATAGACATACAAGCAAAAGCGCATAATTGATAGCAACCCTTCGACTTAAAGACTTGCTCAGATGGTCTCCTTTTGCTAAACAGGTGGGACTGTCCACTGCTCTCCGTCTTATTATATTCCACATAGCTATAGGAATGCATGCAAGAGAGAGCTTGAAACCATGAGGCTTTTGTTATACATATGCTACCTCTCTGGAAAAGGATATATCATATCGGGCTCAGGTAGATTTTCGTCGGACTATAAAGTTAGTCGAATCACCACAATGGCTTGAGTAGAAGGATTCGCGTGGTACCACTTCAATCTAACCTAACCTAAGGCAAAATTTACTGAATAAGTAAATTTTAATTACAAGAAATATAAAATAGTTTAATACGAGGGCGGGAAAGTAAGTCTGTGACTTTCTGTTTTTGGATAAACAAATATTTTATTTTTCAACATATTCTCCTTTGAGTCCTATACACTTTGTCCAACGCTTCTCCAATTTTTTTAACCCTTCAAAAAATTAAAGACTAATAGGGAATTGTTTGTGAAATTGGCCGGATAAGGGAGTAATTCGTATCCCAATTCATGGATTTTTGCCATGGAAACTAGAGATGTGGGCGTTTGCATTTGTGGTCGATTGTCTTGCGGAAAGCTTTCTCATACCCAAGTGATCATTTAAAATTGAAACCACTGAGCCATGTGAGATGCCTAAGGCTTCCGCAATCTCTCGCACTTTCAATCTCCGATCGGCCAACACCATATCGTGAATTTTTCCAACCGTTTCGGGTGTTGAGACCTCAATTGGGCGTCCAGAACGTTCGGCATCTTCCGTGCTTTTACGGCCACAACGAAATTCATTAAACCACTTTTTTACCATTGAAATTGATGGTGCTTAGCTTTGGTTTGAGTGATGGTCTTTTTCCGCAAAAAATAATGCTTAATGAGCACACGAAATGCATGTTTTTTCATTTTCTCCTTAAATCACGCGGTAGTCTGTAGTCTGCTGTGAATGGCTGTCAAACACAAACTAAATGCCGGAGCTTGTTCAAATTTTGACAGGAGCACTGACAGATACATACCTGTTAATAGTAGCAGTGTTGCCACTTCAGTAAAGATGCAAGAAATTTAAAAGGTCACTGACTTATTGACCCGCCCTCGTATAAGAGAAAATACAGTGTTAATTTATTGTTTTTATTTTATTTTATTTCATTTTTTTAGCGCAATGGCCGATGGTATGTTAGCTGATAACCCACATTTAGTACTATTGTTCTATTTGTCCCAACTGTTTTTACGTGAGCTGCTAAAGAGTTATCGACTGGTCCAAGTAGTGCCAATGGATATGTCTGGTTATTATGGTAAGCATAATTGTATATATAACCTATACATTTTAAAAGTTTTTCGATAAACAGTGTTTACACTCGAGTATTATAAAAATCATCAAGAAAATAAAAAAATGCGAAGCATAGTCATATATCGATATTTTTTTTTTAGTTCTTTAATGTTAAATTTTGTTAAAGCTGATTTTCGTAGTTCATGCGTTTTCGATGTGATGTCATCTTGCATTAACTATTTTCATCATGATTAATGTCACCATGTCATATAAGTAACTTTACTTTGCCCTGAGAGGGGTATTCTTAGGGTATTAACTACACAACTTTTGGTTAGTTACATATATCGCGTTTTATGAGTTTCATATTTTTGTATAAACTAATACAATACATTTTTTGTGTGTGTAGAAAATCGTGCTGGTCCATCAAATTTAGGAAATGTTATGAGTCAAATTTTACTCTGCAAACAAATAACACCCGACTTCAATCAAGAAGAGTTGTGCAGTATAACAAAAGATTGTCAAGAGATCGCAATGTTACTCTCAGAATTACAGGATTATATGCCACAGCATGAAGCATATTTAGGTAAGTAAACGATAACTTGTGATACAAATGCAAATGCACCTGTGAATTAATTAATTCAAACTATATTGATAAATAATTTTTAAACTGTGACTATTTATAAAGCATTTAATTTAAAGTTTTTTTTTGCACATTGCTATTTGCAGAACGTAATGCGGCCCTAGATACCAACGACTTGTGGCCTTTCAAGCGTAGTAGGAATTTCATATTCAAAAATATCAACTTACTTTGCTGTGTTTCACGACCAAATTATTTATAAAGCAAAAGATAGGTCGTCGACGTTGGACGTTGATGATCAAAGTGTTGTCGTAAGATAAATAAGTATGTATAAGTTTT
This sequence comes from Philophylla caesio, assembly GCA_963971545.1. Taxonomy (NCBI): domain Eukaryota; kingdom Metazoa; phylum Arthropoda; class Insecta; order Diptera; family Tephritidae; genus Philophylla; species Philophylla caesio. The sequence continues at coordinate 70,408,405 of OZ020609.1, read as the reverse complement.
TGGTAAACATTGAGATCCATTTTTATTGAATTTACAAATTTTAATGATATCTTTTGTTTGGCGTTTCGAAATATATGAAATTTTGTTAAAGCGATAAAATAAAATAAATAAATTAAGCACGCACCAAGGCTTAATAATTAATACACAGTTAACGTTAGCCGCATATTAATTGTATTAATTAGTGTAATAAGTTAATAAAGACAATCTAATTAAAGTTTAGCAAAACGCTTTTGAATTGGTATCAACCCTCATCTCGTCCACAAATCGTCGTATTAATATTGATATACATACATATGTATGTATTTATCGTGATGTATTAAAAACGGATATATCGACATTGGCGATATTTTTTTCCGATATCACATATTTTTTTTGGACGAACTTTTTTTTCCTATGTACCATGGCAGGCACTATAAAAAGTATATGTAGAATAGATTCGGTGAACTTTCATTTAATTTAAATTTAATTAAGCCTAAAAAAACAATTTTTTTCTCTTTTCTAAAACGGATTTGGTAATGATCGAAACTGAATGTTTCGAAGTTTTGTCGACAAGAACGCTTAAAAACGAAACCGAAATGGGAACAAAATTTTCTTAACTGGAATTACATAAAACCAAGCTTCTCGGGTATGTTTTCAAATAGTACAGGAAGAACAGTCTCAAAAATGTCTTCTCCTTTAAAACGATATAGAAACTCTCATTGTCATTCCGTTCTCATTGGTAAGATTTTCGAAAGTTTCGTTCTCAAACTGTTCTTTTTAAGAACATTTTGGAATTTAATTCTCATTTTGTTTAGTTTGTATTTGGTTTTTTCGCGGAAATGTTCCAAAACGTTTTATACCCAACTAGGTAGCGTTCAAATTTTTCATAATACTTTTAAACCCGTTAGGTTATTTTAGATATAACATTTTGTGGTTGGAAGAAATATACCGAAACTGGTACGCGTTTTCAATGCCTGTACTTACATAGATGTGTATGAATATTTAAGTTTATTTCACAATTCTTCATCTCGTATCATTTTCATTTTGATTTCAGTTTAATGACTTTATTTGTATTCATATTTCATTAATTGTATAAAAAACAATTAAAATGCACATTAATAAAATTAAAGAACTAATTAAAATTCAAAAATACGCCATTTTGCGTTTCTATGCTGATTAATAAAGTTTTTGTTGGAAGTTTTTGCCTGTATTATGACAAAGATTGGCATACTTGACGTCCCTAACAGAATCCCAGACGTTGCAATTAGAGGAAGTTGTGTTTCCCGTTTCTTGAGTTACTTCCCCCTTGCTGTAATCCATGTCATAATAGCATGATATGAAATAGCAATGACTGCAATAAAATGCATAAAACATTAATACATTGATAGATTCACATTTAAGAATTTTTTTAAAAGCGCCATTTAATGAATCACTGCAACTAATTCACCAAAATAAAAACACAATGACAACAAGTTACTCACTCTATTTTGCCTTCGCAATCAACACAGTGACCGATGGCACAGCCAACACGTGAAGCCTGATCGTGTGTGAGCAAGATTTGTGCTGGTGACTCATTTGTTTCCCATTCCTTGAAAGTATTGGTCATAAGGGAATCGAATTGTATGTAATTTGAGCCATTCTGCGTTGCGATATTAAGGCCAACCCTTGGGAAACGTGTAGTCCAGTGACAATCGCTTCGTTTATCCGGGCATAATGCTGTATGGGTGCGCGCAAAAAATGCCAATTCATTATCCCAGATGAGATTGCGCATACGCGTGGCTTTGTTCTTTGCAGCAACCTTATCGCGTATTTGATTGTGGTATTCCAAAAAAAGGCGGCGAACTTTGAACGTTAATGGCATGTGACGGTTAAATGTACCAAGTTCATTCTGGAAAATTAATTTTACTGCACTTGCGAACATTTGACACAGACAAGATTAATTTAAAACTCGCACAATCACTCTCTATATCTACTCACAATCGCTGACGCATCACACATTAAATGTTTGCCATTTGGACAAAAATTATCACTGCCGCAAAAGTAATTATAAGCACCGATATTGTAATAGCAATCGAATAAGATAATGTAGAAGATGATGAAAAAGCCCATCGCAAAATGGGTATCCTTCTGAATATTCAAGTTTGTAATGTTTACGACGCAATGTGATTGAATTATTATTATTTATCAAGTTAAGATAACTTGAAGGCAAATCCGTTGACTATTAACATAAATATACGAGTATGCTACGGTAGATTCGCAAGGACAGTGACTTTGGGTGGAAAGTATTTCTTTATTTAAATATTATTTAAAGACGCATATGTTTGTAGATAAAATACGGTGTTAGATGGGAAGGGCACGTCAAGCTTTTATATCCGAGTGGTAAGTATGTGCGTAACCCTTTTGGTCCAAGGAATCACCCACTTAACAAACAAATGATAATGCCTTGGTAAATGAATGAGCAAGTACATACATACATATGTATGTACATAAAATATGTTCAATTATCTGAAAATGCTAAGGACAAAGTCTATGAGTCCATCCGCTGCAAAGTGAAAATGCAATGGACACTGACCGCTTGGGTAAATACTGAATGAATCCCTCCGTGATAATTGTATGTCTCTCTTACTGCGAAGCTAATATCTGTCTGAAGATGTCAATAGTTACTTTTACATTGTATTAACATCGACGAGCCTACCAAGTTAGTACCTAATTATAGAATGATTTAGCACCTAAAAAGATGAATGCCGAACCTACCACCAGAAAATAAATTAATTCATATCACATTTGAATATACATAATTAATGGAATATAAATTCCTAGCCTTCTCACGGAAAATGCGTCTCAGTTACTTTGTTAACTCACTATACCGCACGCGTGCAGCTTGCGTGGCGCCCTATCGCTTTCATAGTAGAGTACGCAAGTAGAAATGTACATTTTACAAGTATTATTTGCAAGAGTAATCTTAAAATAAGATCGTGTGTTACACCAACCTAATACCACAGAAAGAGTATCGTATTTTTATGGTTCAATCACAAATACATAGTTCATGACCTGAACTGAAAAAAGAGAAATTTTTTAAGAAAGGAAGAACATTAAGGGCCGGTTTTACAATCCAATCATAAGTCGAATTTAAGTTTTAGTTAAGACAAATCTTAGCTAGGGCCAGTTTAAGATTTTTCACACATTTGCGTTTCACAATGGAAACATAAGTATGGAAAATTTTTAATCCAGAAATATGGTAGCAGTAAAAGAATTTGCTTTGTTTTTACATATTTTAAAATTTGGGCAAATAGAAAATAACTCATATAAATAGCTTTGTGTGCGGTTAATTAAAAAAGTATTTCCAAGTGTTCAAAAATACAGAAATGTGTTTATTTAATTTAAACAAAATTGAAAATGAAAAGAGAGAAGAAGCAATTTCGCTCCGAATTAGATTGACTTGGTGGGTTATCTAGGGGCAAACCACGATTTAGAGAATACATGTATTCTATCGTTCTTGGGGACAAACTATGTTACAATCATTTTTAAAGGTAGTTTCACTCTCTCATTTCAGACCCCATATTAACAATTTGACAGAAACATTGTTCGGATTTTCGTGCTACCAATTCCAATTATTAAAAAACTCCTCTATTTTTTTCAAATTAAGAAACACAAAGACAACAGAAACAAAATTTGAATACGTGCAAAGCTACATTTTTTATTTATTTTTATTTATTGATTTTAAAAATCGGTTACCTCAAAGGACATATGTACATAACATCGACGTCCGGATAAATAAATATCATATCTAAAAATTCTGCCAAATTTAGTTAATAATGCAGTTATTCTTAACTAATTAAGATCTTTTAAATGGCGCTATCCGTTTTTGGACTTCTCTTTTAGAGTCGCAAATGCAAGGTCAAAGCGATTTCTTCCAATTTTGTCGTAAGTCCCAAAGAATTTTGTCAAATTACCTTGGACAAAATTTAAAATCTCGTCAAAGTTTGTCATAAAATATTTTAAATTGTTTCGTATTGTCGCACGGATAATTAAATGTTGTATGTGAAAATATTGCAAATAGAATGCAGTTATTCTTTATCTATCAAGCCATTCCTTATTCGTTTTTTATCTTATTTAGTTTTTGATATATTGAGTATAATTTGTATCACATTTTGTCGTTTGTCATACACATTCCTGCAAATGTAATATACGACAAAATTTTACTGAAGAAAATCCTTCATAAATTCAAAAGCAATTAAGAATAAAATCAAATGTAACGACATTAATTTATCCGGGCGACTGCAAGTTCAATTTTCCAGGCAATTATAGTCTGTCAAAAAATTTCTTCATGTAAATGCAAGGCTTAAAAAATCGCTATACTGTTTTTCTTTTATTTTTTTAAATTTCTATTGCTCGGTTTAAAGAATAGGCCACAAATTGTACAATTATTTAAATTGCATTGGTGATAAAATATACATCCAATAAATGAAACATATGCACATATATGTTATATACATACATATAGAAAATTTACACGATTTGTGTTTGAAATACAATAAAATTAAAATCACCAATGTCTATTTCAAAGTAGTGGCAATTTTAGGCGTCTGCCATCGAACACTGTTTCTGTCAAGAAATTAAAAGTGAAACTACCTTTAAACATATTTCTAACATATGACAAACTAAATTTTGACACTGTCTTATTTTTTCTCTTTATCAAAGTTTTATAAATTTTCTGTCAACAATGCTAGATATTGGGCCTTGTCGAAATGATAATAAAAACGTACTCTCCAGACACAACGCTTAGTTCCTGAGGCAAATGAAGGTAGCTTATATTTCTTTGGAAATAATAAAGGATACAAATACCTGACGGTCATATGCTTTATTTCACCTATAATCAAATTAAAGACATTCCAAGCATTATTGAAATAAAATCAGTCGCGAAAATCTTTCTCATGGTACAATTGAAAGTTCTCTAAGTCACTGTCTTCATCACTACTCGAATCAAATTCCAAATTTTGGAAATTCTTTAGATTTTTTCATTTATTGTATTTAGGTCCATACAATTTTATTTGACAAACAATATTCAGCTGTTCGCAGTTTAAGACAAGCAATTTGGCGACTTAAGTTCAACTTAAATCGAGCTTAAGATTTGGTTGGTGTAACGCAAAATCTTAAACTAGACTCGACTTAAAAATGCATTGTAATACCGGTCCTTAGTTTATAAATCAAATCTAGTTTTGCAACTTGTCAAACAGAAAATAATTACGAGAGATACAAAAAGAACTGCCACATATTTTAAAATGTAAAATTAAATTAAACTAATAAGTTTAATCAGTTACTATAAAAATGGTGTAGAAGGAATGCTATTGGGGTTGATTATGGAGAAAAGTTCTCATTGCACATAAGAAGAATATAAAATATGAAATTTTTAAAATTGTATGACTTTACGACAGTACGACACTTTACGACACCTTGTGAATCCCTTTTATTATATTATTTTTTACATCTTATTATAGAATCTTGCAAAGTGTTTTTAATCTAAAGTGGGTTTGCGATTAAGCCATTTGAGCTTCAATTAGGGGCCTAAAAGTTTACAGGCTAGTCTCGCTCATAATCCAATAACTCGTGTGTGAAATTTGCAAATCTCTATTTATATATCATTCTGGTATTCAAACTTACATTTTTGCCTTGCAATTGTGTTAAGTAGCCGCTCGCAGAATAAGTACAATCGGTTTTTCTATTTAAAACAATATGTTTAATTCCGAATTTTTTGTTTTTCAAATTATATTATATATACAAATAATATAAACTATAAGTATAGCGGAATAAAGTGCAATTACAATCAATATATTATGTAACTTATATTTATTGCATTAAAAAGTAGCATAAAATTAGTGGGAAAGATTTTCACAGAAAATCTTAAGAAGTATAATTCCAATATTTTTCTTTTACTAATTTTCTTAAGCTTTAACCTTAAAACCAAAGTTACTTCATTAGACAATAGTTTATTTACGAATAAAATGATTATTAAATAAGTACCGCACAGCGCTTATCAATTGAGCATTCGAAATGTTTATAGAGCAGAGAATTTTTTTTCTTTACCAATATAATAAGGTATCAAAGTAGTTGAGCATAATTATGTTTCCGATTGTGTTTTTAAGTATGTAGGTAATTTTGTTCAGTATCTAAAATGCAAGTGACTCACTACTCTTTCATACAAAATATAAATTTAATTTGGTGTTATTTGTAAATGACACGAAAACATTATATAAACAAACAGACATACGTATTTACTTTCATGCTGTTTATTGCCATATTTTAATTCAAATTACTCTTTCTTTTGCGTTTTTTGGTTCTAATATCTCAACAAATTCACAATTATTTCGACATGTAACCACAATTGGTAACGACTGCAAAATCACTCTTTCTACGAACTTACATAATTATCCTAATTTACTTTACAAAAGGATTACAAAATACGTATTCTTTTTCTTTCTTTCCTATTTATAAATTTAAGTCTTAAAGGAAAGTACGCTTACAACTACAACTAAACAAGAAACTTAAACACAAACATTTATGATGGTGAATAGCTCTTTTCTAAAGATTGATAGGCGAATATTTTCAAATGATGCAGAGCATCGCAGCATAACCTCTCTGGTGTATAATATATGTATATGAACGTATGTAATATTGTTGGAACGTATAAATATGAAGTACAAAAAAAAAAAAACATTTGCATAATCCGAAACAATATTGAAATGTAGTTGAAGGCTTAAGGCCTATGAATTTGAACAATTAGCATAGCAAGCAATTTTAAATTTAAAGCAAACAATTTAGTTATATAAGTATTTACAGAATATGCTTGCATGCTGGTAAATATTTAAACGGGTAAGTAATAAGTCAGGCGGTTGTGATGAGTTGACACTGCTGTTGTTGGTTTAGTTAAATGGATTTCATAAGTTGCGTTATTTTTTTAAATTTTGTTTTCTAGTTTCACTGATGAGCTTGAGGAACTTTTAGGCCGCTGCTGCGCTCGCTTATTTGCGTATTCGTCGTATTGTTTCAAATGACACAAAGTAATCACGTGTGAGCGCTGGCGGAAAGTTGTTCCAAACGCAGACACAATTCTTGCGCCAAACGCAAATGCGTAGCAGCGTTGGCACATGTAGAAGGAGCAGCAACAGAAGTGACAGCTTCGAGAGGATTTAAATGTGTCATCGTCTCCTGATAGCTGGGACATACACCATGCCAGCGAGCTTTGCCACAGGCATGCGACTGTAAGAAGAATAGAGAATATGATTTGTAATCTGTGTTTTTTGTCTTTATAGAAAGTGAGCAGAAGCGGAGCTTATGTTTTCTTTTAGAATAAAAAAAAAAAAAAATTGGTAATTGTCTACTCACCATGGTGAAATCACGCTTCCACTGCACACCACACTGGCCATCGCACAGCGGGCAAGGACGTTCTAAGCTATAACCGCCACATTCACTGCAATCGAGAGAAACATGATCATCGGTCCAGGAGACGCCGCATGTAAAACAGGAGCCCATATGCTGACGCAACTCCTCGATGGTGAGCACGTTGTCCATAGAAATTTCCAATGGACTACCGACTAAGTCTGATAATGATGACGACATGCTAATACTGCTGCGTCTGTAAGTGAAATAGGAAAAAATTAGTATAAAAAATTTAATTTTTATTGTATTAACAATGTAAATGAGTATTTGTTAAAATCAATATTAATGCGGATGATCAACAAAATTTAAGAGAGAGTAGGACTTTCTAGGATAATCAAATTTTGCCGCCCTAACGACCTCTACGATTTAGTTCTTAATCTCTAGTTCACATTCGGCGAGGATCCGCCGTACAGATAGGCTTGAAATAAAGCTTTGCGAAAGAATCACCGTGGATTCATCAATGTTATGATCGATAAAAATGTGAAGAAAATGAATCATTTCCTTTGTTAGCAAACTTGAACTTCACCGCTCTGAGAGATGCCCCTCTTTTCTCAAGTAAATAACAACAAAAAAAATCAATAGACGAAGCAAACGCTATCTGTAGTGAATTTAATTTCAATGCCATGCATTTTTCCTAAAAAAGTCACTCGTACTGAGCGAGGAAATTGCATTAAAAATAGACAAACTGCATTTGTAACTACATATGTAGTATCCTCGTCGCGAACGGCGACTGGCCAGGAAGCAAAGCAGTGAATTGTAAAAAATAGCTAAACAAGCCATGCGCTACTAAATATTTTTTGTTTTGTTTTGCATTTTAATGGACAAACCCGCGCTTTCGCATACCATTTTTATAAATATGGATACAATCGTTAGGCGCCAGCCAGGTATGTACACCGACTACCGACAACGAATGTTTGCAACAGAGTGGTTCCATCAATGCAGGAGACGACGCGAAACTCACTCACATTCATGGGCGGTATGTATGTATGTATGTATGTATGTATGTATGAAGAGGCACGACCGTGAAACCCAATAGCCAGACGATGGCGACGGCGACGACGATGACGCTGGCGACTAGCGTGACAAACGTCAGTTGTTTACATGAAGCTCTCTGCCTTGACGTGGCATAGAAATTACATAAATATGTGCATATTTACTTACATACAAACATACATACATACTTACATACATGCATACGTGCATGTTTGTGTGTATGAGAAATTTTTAATTTCATTACTTATTTATTGTATTTTCAATTGGAAATCATTTTGCGGTAGCGCAATGCAACAATCAGACTGTAAATAATAAAATGCAAACGTTGCAAATTTTATTCAATGCAATGCAAAGCGACAACAATTAAAGGAAGGAGGCTTTGTGTTATTGAATTTCCAGCATTATAATGAGTTAATGCATTTACTTATATGTATGTACATACAATAAATACATACATACATACATACATGCATATGGATATAGTATTTATGCACAGTAGAATCTGATTAGCTACACTTACTTCGCATGAAAAACGTGTGCACTTAAGCGTAATTTTGTAATTGCTTTAATGAGGCAAATCGCTGTGTTTTCACGAGCGCTAATTTGAGACACTTAAAAGCATACAATTTGTTGTTTTTTTTTGTTTTAATTCAATATTGTACAGTCTGCAGTTGTAATGGATTTTATGGACTTTATCTTCTACATACAAAATTTTGGAATGTGACACCAACTAAAATGCTAAACTTTTTAAATAACCAAAGGATGAACCCAGAGTTAAGCAAAATAGAGCTCGACGTAATAATATTGATAAACAAATTTTTAAAATTCGAAATTGCAGATACAATTGCCTGTATTGGTTGCCACAATTTTGCAAATATCTACTCACGATCTGTTAAGCAGATTCGTTGCTCTAATGTTGCAGTATTTTAGGAAAAGTTCTTTCGCTAATCTGCAAGTTTGGATGTCATTGTTTTGTGGCCAGTTAATTACAGCGCACAATCGCAACAACTTTAAAAACCACTTTTTTTTATCAGAAAAAGGTAAAATATAATTTTGACTATTATTAGAAAAAAAATTATATTTTTTATTAAGCTAAAAAAGAACGAAAATGACACTGAAGATGGCACAACGCCGAAACCGGTATGTCACAGAACCAAATTTGACAAGGAATGACGGAAAATCGTTCAAATATTTATCAAAAAAGTCAAGACTGGCAAGAGGGCTTTTCTTAGAGAAGGTAGTGACATAAATAGTGTCATTCAATGCGATTATTAGGAGTATTTTTTATGAATATATATCCTTTACTACTTTTAAGAAACAAGGTATTTCTTATTAAATACTTGAAATAACCATATTTTTCAAAAATTCTAAACGCTTTCTTAAGTATACTTTTTAATTGGAAAATAATGAAAATTGCCAAAAATTGTCGACATGTTGTGTGTTTATAATTTTAAGTTGCGTTGGAAATATAAAGATGAAAATAAATAATTTTTTTTTCTTCAACTTACCCCAATGGACTGCAGATATCTGTAAATTGGGGACCATGTACGCTGGCTAAAGACATTGTTGTTGGTACTAAAAATAAATAAAAAGAAGAAAAAACACATATAAAATTAATTAAGAATATACGAATATGAATTATTCAAAACAAAAATAAAACGAATAAATACTTGCAGTGTATTATTTTTTTCTAAAGTATTGAAACAAATTTTCAAATTTTCAACAATTTTAATAATGCAGGAAAAAGTGCACTTTACTCAGAACAAAGTTTACAAAGCTGTACCGACGACTACACAAAATATTTGTTGTAGTACCTACACAGCTTTAGTACAAAATATGCATTTTCCGGCGGTGAACGCCCCACAGCAATGGCAGCGCGTTATTTATAGCATTCATGCAACTGCGAAAACAATTGCTGTCATTTCTACAGGCAAAATGCAAATGTGTTTGTATGTAAGAGTATGTATACTATGCGTAAATGCACATCCTATATACTATGCCTATATATGTATGTATGTATGTATGTAGTATGCTATAAAAGCTAAGCGTGATGCTATTTTCAGAAAAGTATTTTATTTTTAATTTCAAAGCAGTGCCTTTGAGTGGGTGCGAGCGACATCATTTGCACTCGTAGCTACATAACGGGTGTTTTTTTTAGGGGTATAGAACTTCGAATTGAAATAAAACACAAGAAAATCATTTTAAGGTCCATCAATTTGGCTTTATTGGAAGGATAATTTTATGCCATTAATGTTTAAATATGATTTCGGGCATGTGGCCGCCGCGGCTGGCTCGAATAAAGCCAATTCTACAGGTCCAATTTTCAACCACTTTTTCGAGCATATGGGGCCGTATGTCAGCAATAACGCCACGAATGTTGGCTTCCAATTCCCCTAACGTTTCTGGTTTGTTGGTGTAGACGAGCGACTTCACATATCCCCAAAGAAAATAATCCAATGGTGTCAAATCACACGATCTTGGTGGCCAATTGACAGGTCCATTCCGCGAAATTATGCGCTCAGCGAATGTTTCCTTCAATAAATCGATTGTGACGTGCGCTGTGTGGCATGTAGCGTCGTCTTGTTGGAACCACAACTCATCCACATTCATGCCATCCAATTCGGGAACAAAATAGTCGGTTATCATGGCTCTATACCGGTCTCCATTAACGGTAACTGCCTCTCCAGCATTATTGCGGAAGAAGTATGGCCCAATGACTCCACCAGCCCATAGAGCACACCAAACAGTCAGTTTTTGTGGATGTAATGGCGTTTCAAGGGTCTCATGTGGATTCTCTTCACTCCAAATGCGGCAATTTTGCTTGTTGACGTAGCCATTCAACCAAAAATTAGCCTCATCACTGAACAAAATTTTGCGATGAAAATCAGCATCGAGATCAATCTCATTTTCGGCCCATACACCAAAATCACGACGCATTGCATGGTCTCGCGGCTTTAATTCTTGCACAAGCTGGATCTTGTAAGGTCGCAAGCCAAGATCTTTGCGCAAAATCTTCCATAAAGTTGATGGACAAAGCTCCAATTGCTGTGCACGGTGGCGAATCGATTCATTCGGGTCCTCTTCAACACTTTGCTCTACAGCGGCAATTGTTTCTTCGGTGCGCACTGTTCGACGTCTCTGCGGATGCGTATTATCACATAGAGTAAACGTAGTGCGAAAACGATCCATGGTTAACCGAATTAATTGCTCTGATGGACGATTATGTCGACCACAAAATGGACGGAGCTCACGGTAAACTTCGCGAACTGAACCATTATTTTCGAAATAAATTTGCACGATTTGCAAGCGTTGTTCTTTTGTCAACCTGTTCATGATGAAATGGCAAACCAAACTGAACATAAATGACATTAGAGTTGCCAAATTTGACCACAAACTGCTAGTTTTATCTCTATTCGAAAAACAAACCCGTAAAAAAAACACCCTTTACATACATATTTTTTGTATAAGTATATACGAGTACATACATATCTATGTATGAAGTCCGCATGACTAGAATGCAAAGTTTATAAAAAATTCAAATATTCAAAGATATGTACACACATATGTACAAACGAATATATGTAGATAATCGTGTGTAAAATTTGAAGTATAAATTGTTTTGTAGTGAAACTCATAAGAATGCATTTTGCCTCCTTTCCAAAATTGACGGTACATTTCAGTTTTCACTGGAACAACTTATTTATAATGCAATGCCATAGAGATGCAAATTTATTTACGCAACAAAAAACAAACAAAAAATTAATACATATGTCGCCGTCACTTGCGATGAATCATAAATTTCTATGGTTGCCTTCAGTTATAAATATTGTATTGTATTTACATATACATATGTGCACATGTATGTATGTATGATATGAAATTTTATCTCTAAAATCGGCGATTGTATTAGCTAGAGTTCTCAATGAATGAAACGTAGTTAAAAAAGTTGTGAAACAAAGCAGATTCGAATGAATAAGCAATGCAGCCTTTACGTGCTACTTGTTAGAAGCAACTTTTCAATCTAAGCCGACGAAACATACATATGTAGGTGTATACAGTTACATTCATACATGTATGTACACGCACACACACATACAAAAAATTTCATTATTTAAAAAGTTGTTTAATAAAAAGAAGAGAAAAAACAAATAATCGGGAATAACCGCATACAATCAATTTGGAAATTCGAAATCACTGCAGTAGATAAAAAAAAAATTGTTCGTTTATGCGTCATTCCAGCTAAGAGTATTGGGAAACACTGAAACAAATTTCCAAGAAGTCAAATTGGTAATTAAATACAAAACAACAAAGCAACAGGTTTAGAAACAATGACCGCCAAATTCGGAATTGTGGCGTTGTAAATGCACACACACACACGCAGACAGGCAAACGCTGACGAAAAATATTTTGCATATTTGTACAGTGAGTGTAAGTGAAAATCGTACTGCGGTTGTTTTTTTTCAACGCTTGTAGTGTATTTTTTTTCTTGCATTGAGAAAATTAGATAAATTAGTGAAATTTTCGTAAGTAATTTGGCTTCTCAATGCTTGCAAATAAAAAAAAAAAAATTTTTTTATTCTTACTTTTTATAACTTTTCGTAAGTTTGACAATAAGTTTGCAAAGCTTTTTAATATTATTGCATTTTATATTTAATTAAAAACAAAATGTATTCAGCATGCAAAATTTGTAAATTAAAAAAAAAAAACGTTTTGTGGTCTTCGCACACACCCAGTCGTCACCGTATAGCACATATGTATGTACATACATATATGTATGTACATATATATTGTATGTTAGTGAACATGTAAAAATAAAAATGAAGGTTCAAAGCATATTGTCCGCATACAATTCAGTGAACTCAAAAATTGACGACCTTTCAGATTTTTAAAATTACTTATTTTTAGTATCTTCCTACATATTTTACGTACATTTTAAACATGCGCTCAATGTGTGAAACGCATTGAATTTGTCCGACATTGAAACATATTTAGTGTCGGAAATAAGTTTGATAAGAGGAAAGAAAATTCGATTTGAATCGAAATAAAAATTATAGGTGATTTGAAATAGTTTCAATTGATTTATGACACATAAAAACTTCAAAAAGAAATTTACGAATTTTATTCGTTTTTTAGAGTCCTGTATATACATATGTATATAAAATGTAAAAAAAAAATATTTCAAGCCCAAAGCGAAACCTCAACGAAAGTGAATCGAACGAAAAATCGTTGTTGGAAGTCTCAATTAATCGAGCCACAATACAAACGATTCGACAACTATACTTGGTAACTTACAATTAATTATGTATAAAAACAAAAACAAATGTTATTTCCGCTAATGTGCAATTAAAAAAAAATACTAACAACAAAATATAGACACATTCATATGTACATATGTATGCATTTCAAGTGGACATTGATCTTTGAAAAAAGAAGGAGTTCATATGTATTAAAGAGGAAAAAAAAACGAAGCATAGACTGACTTTTAATCGCCAACGGTCAGACAAATACGTTTTTATGTGTGTATGTACATATATTTTCCTTGCTACCGCGCACTCAAACAACAGACATGTTAATTGCTTATACGCGATAGCTGGGAAAACTACAAATAACTGGTAAAAAGCGGTTAACGCTTTCGTAAAACTAGGTTTGGTTTTCACTTGAAATCTTGGTGCATATTCGCGAATATCATCTACATTTTGCTTGCCCTCTTTCCATTGCTTGCTCCCTTTCCATATGATACTTAGACCTACATCACAGCTTATACCTGGCAGCAGATAAAATGTGGCACCCAGTTGGATTTTGCGTGCGTTCATAATTAATTTTAAACCACAGCAGTAAATTTGATTTTTTTTTTAAGGATAATAAATGCTTGGTAGTGGTAGCAAGGATTTTTCAGTTAATTTCGAAATGTCTGATTTCGATTATTGATAAAATAAAGCGCATTAACTTTCGTTTTCATCACTTTCCAACTTCTTTCCTTTAGTTACATGTTTGCTGGCATTTGAAAAATCTTATTTCGAAAATAGCATAACTTCGTGATTTTAATTTCAGTTGGTTTTTCGGAAGTGAAGTTTTTTAAATTTAAATTTTGCAATTGCATTATATTGCATATTAGTATGTGTTCATTCCGTCATTTGGATCAGAAAGTATGCCACAGTCCGACAGCCCAATTCACAAGCCTATGACAAGACACATCAAATGACAATTGTCTTAACAACTATGCCTAAAATTATGCTACAAAAATATCATTTTGAAAAAAGACAAACAATTTTAAAACTATACGCATAAGATATATGTGCAGATCAGTTAAATTTAGAACTGATTCAAAACGGAGTATCTTCTAAATCTAATCGGTCAAAATTAAAGCAATCTCGTAAATAACGATAAACGCATACAGTGGGGAACACTAATACTTTCTAGAGCAACACTGTATAAAATTCAACAGCGGTTTGCATGTGGAAGGCAAACTAATGCGAACTAGTTTAGGTACTAATTTCAGTACTTGCTCATTACTTTAAAATTAGTGAACTTCCCTACAGAGTATTTCTACGAGCATTAATCATGAAGCACAAAAGAGAGGTAGTTGAAAGTGTTGAATAAATATCTACTACTACTACGAGTAAATATGTGCTTTATTAGTACATACAGTGCTAATCAATGTCAACTTTATTAAACACAAATATCAGAGGACGCGTACGATCTCTTCAATGCATCAATTTGTACAGTGTTTTGTTAATGGAGCAGCGTAAAAATTTGCTCAGCTGGATGCTGGCGCTTGAGATATGTAAGTACATACATACGTATATACATACATACATATGTATGAATGCATGGAGATACAAACAGATCTTGCCACTCACTTGAGTTTCATTGTTTCTATTTAATATTTGCAAAGGCCGTTGACGTCAATTTCGTATGAGTGTACTGCAGCAAAATGTCACTTGGCGTCAGTTCTATCTAAGACGCATACGACAAGGAAATTACGCATATACATAGTTACTCGATAACGTGGAATGATATGCTAACATACACATACGTACTACATACTTCATTAATAGAACAATTAACTAATGGCGGTATGTACGAGTATATTTGTAGATACACTTGGTTTTAAAAAACTTTTTAGAGACTGTAAGGAAGCACACTTCTTTCATCTGTTCAAAGCTTAATTTGCCACAATGATTATGAATATGAAAATTTAAAAAGCCAGCAACTAATGAACGTATTTACACCTTTCAAAAGTGCAGCCAACAAGTTGGTCACGCTCTTAAACACATGCAATTTGAAAGGCAATAGTGGCAGCTTCAGCAATAACGCATGGCATGCAATTAAAGAACAAAAATGTACAGACTAAATACACTTTGAAAATTAATTGAATTAAAAGTGAAAATAAAAAAGGAAAATTATAATCAAAGTTAAGAAAAGAGAAACAATGTAATACGCATTCTTTCACGCCATTCGTTGGATCCACATGCACAAACATACATACATACATACATATGAACATAGTATGTACATATTTTATAAGTTTGCGCATCTCTGATTTTAAGTACACATTCCTTGATTAAGTAAGACACGCGCATTTGATAAACATTTACAAATGTACAAATATATATATATAATATATTTACAAAGGTATGTTTATATGTATATAATTCTTCTGATATCACCACCTAACCGGATAGCACAAGTTCTGGCCGCATTGCGACTGCTTAGTTTGGGTTTACGCGAAAAGCAATGGGGTTTGTACATACCACATATCTACATACATAACATAGAAACGTATGCGCAAATAGGTTCAAATTACAAGGAAATTGTGGGTCTGCTTTAATGTGAGACATACATATATTTGTATACACATTTGTTACAAGTGGTAAATGGTCTATTTTTATATTTTCAAAGCCGCAAAACATTATTTGTGGTCAGCAGCGTAGTTCTAATTTTTCATAAGAATTGTAATTTAAACTCATTTGCTTCTTGTTGTTTTTTTTTTTTTGCACGAGAGCTTAACTTTTATTATTCAATTAAAAAATATAAATTTTAACAATTTAAAGTTCAAAATACCTTGAACTTGCTTTGAACTGTGCTTGTGCGAAACTGGCTGTTTAAGATTTGGAAGCTGAATACAAGACAAAAAAAATAATCATAACAAATAAAAACACAAACACAAATTTAAGGTGAATGGCAAAGGGGTGCATTAGGCGCATTAACACCGTCAAATTTTGTGGTTGAATTATTTTGTATTTAATTATATTTTTTATTCGGACTGTGTACGTAAATGTTTTGACAAACAAATTTCCAGTTGCTGCTTTCTTCGGCTACTTAAAAAAAAAGGTTATTTAGCGAATTATTTTTTAGAATGCAACCAGCTGCAAAACTAAACAACAACTATTGCTTGAAACTATATTTTTTTATATACATTATTTTTAATTTGAATTGCCAAATTTTGTATTTTGTTAGCTAAGAATGCTTCAGTACTATTCAACCTAACTGGTAAAATATTTTTCGAGCATTTTTTTTTTTAATTTCTCTACTGATGCTACCTGTTCAAAGTGGCTTGATATAAAATCATATTTTACAATTAGAAAGTTTTTAGTTTATTTTCTAAATTTTAAGACATTTTTTAGCCTTTACATGACCACACACGAGTACATACATATATCGTTTTTGCAGGAGAATGACCTTTATTTGAATAGAAAATTTAAAAGAAAACTAGTACACAAAACCATCATACGAGCACATACATACATAGATCAGTGGCAAACAAAATAAATTTCAATTTGGTTGCGCAACTGTACCTACATACATATGTATAAAGTGCATTATTCGAAGTGTGAAAGTAATTTGTGGGTTTGTAATTTGTAGCAGCAAGCACCACATTCCCTTACTTGAAAAAAAGTTCGATTTCATATTAGAATTTTAAAGTAGTTTAATACAGTTTCTAAAATATAAAACTAGCTCCAAAAACGACACATGAATTTCATGAGGAAATTATCAAAAAAAAAAAATCAAAAAAAAAACATCCTAAAATAAACGAACATTTCCGAACGAATAAAACATGAAAAACACATCTGTTTTTTTGCCAATTATTAGGTTTAATTACATTAAAAACTTATAAGAATTCAACGTTCGAATACGAGTTGATCCCTATAGTTTTTCTCGTTATCGATAACTTAGTTTTTTTTTAGACAAACTTTCTATTTTAGAGTACTATGCAAGTATTAGAATACAACATGTTCTTAAATCATTCTTTTATATCAATGTATGATGTTTTACTAAGACAAGCATTTTAAGGCTTTACATAACCTTGCGAATTAATACTAGCATTTTTCTAGCAAAAGTAGTGTGAATGCAGCAAAAGTAATATTTGATTACTATTTAATAAGACTGCTTTAAAATTGTTAGTCATGTATTACCAATTACGAACATGTGCAAAAAACAACATATCAACAATAATTTCTTGAACCAGAGGCCAATGAATATTAAGCTGTCACTTTTTCAAGAAAATACAAATTTCAAATTAAATTGCCCGCTAGGCTAGCTCAATCAATTATTAATGCTACAAAATATATGCATTAACAAAGAATGATCTACTTAAAAAAAAACACATTTAAAATTTTTCTCAAGCCATTGGAAAGTATTTATTTTTTAAACCTTGGCACACAGCTTGCATTAAATTAAAATTCGTAATTAGTTAGTAAATTAACTTTGCACCCCAGCAATACTTACATTGTAATTTTACTGCGTTCGAAGTATAATCCAAGTGGTTATTTGCACTTAAGGTAGGTTTTCAAACTCGTTGTCAAAAACCTTAGCACACAATTTAAAAAAAACGCCTGCTTTTTAATTTTAATTTTAGCTGACACGATTGTCGTACACACTTTTCTTGTTTATTGCACCGATAATTTCAGCAACAACGGCACACTAACAATTGTAGAGTCACGAAAAATTCAAAGTTTTTTTGTTAAACTTAAAAAAAAATGTATCTTATATGTATGTATGTAATTGTATTGAGCACTTGTGTTCATTTGGCTTGCAGCTGAACAGTTTCACAACTTTTTCAGGCCACTTTAAGTTTTGACTTTTTACTTATTTAAAGCTTAAGCTCAAACTTTTTGCATTACTTCATTTGATTTTGGTTGCTTTCGTTTTTGTCTGCATTCAACGCTTTTGCAATTCACAGATCGTTTACGAATATTTGCTTTTGCTGCGATGTGACAGACACAACTCAACTCAAAAGACTGAAATCATATGCTGTGTGCGACCGACATTTATGAGATCTCACAGCCGCAAGCTAAATCATACAAATGTTCATACAGACACACATACTACAGTTGGTCATTGGTTGGCGTTTACAGTAAATTGAGCCGATGGCAACGACGAAAACGACGACACGACCAAGGCAGTGTGCGTTTTCAAAAACATATACACAAGCTTACCCATACACGTACACACATCCATATGTACGTTTGCGTGTGCCATTTGCAATGCGAAATCTGAACTAAGGAAACGGAAAGAGCGCAGAGAAGTGGAGAGCGCGGTGGAGCGATGGACGACTTGCGAAAAGAAGCGCCGGCAGTAGACGGGCGGTATGAGTGATCTGTCAGCTCACCGTGCATTGCCCACCAACTGCCGCAATGCACCTATGTACATACATACATACATATGTATGTGTGTGTGTATTTTTAGCGAACCGTTAATAAACAAAGCCGTTAAATTGGTCAGAGAGAGAGAGAGAGCGAGAAAGAGAGAAATAATGTTAGCATACAAAACGAATGGCGATAAATGCAAAAGTGTCGAAACAAAAACAATTCCAAGTTTTTGTTGCTATTGTTAAGTGCGGGGCACGCGTGGTTGGCATGATGACGGCAACAACAAATGCAATACAACTTGATAAAATTAAAAAAAAAAAAACTATCGTATTTAATGTGGTGATTTTTTCATTGGGTTTTTATTTGTTTGCTGAGCAGTGAAATCTCCTTACACATACAAATACGCCGACAATTTGTTTGGTTTTTATTACGAAAATGAGACACAGCAAGAAAATGAAGAAAAATAATATTAAAAAACAAAAAATTCAAGCCGACATACAGACATACAGTGGTATACTACTACACACATTTGTATGTACAATATACATGCATGTATGTATCTATACATGTATGTATGTATGTACCCACATCTGTAGATAAGAGCCGTAACGGCCGCGATTTACAAAACAAAACGAACATGATAAGCCTGATCGAACTGCGACTACGAGCACACCAACAATGCGATGATAGACATTCAGTACACTAAATAACCACGCCACACGCTTCCAAGATCTTACCGCTCCGCACACCGTATCAACAAGTATTGCACCTACTTCCACATTTTCTGCACAGTCACTCGCATTTATCTTGTGTACTTTAGTTTGCACATAATTTTCTTGTGAATGAACTGATTCAGTCCTTATTTTAATGCCGCCCTCAATTTCCAGACTTATCAACATTTACAGAGTGTTCCATTTGTTGAGTTGATTTTTTATTTTTTTTTTTTTAATCATATATTATTTTGACAGTGACGGCTTTTTCGCGCTGCAAATATTGACAGACAGAGAAATGCGTTATGAAACCCGTTATTTGATCATATTGATGGTTTCAACTTCGTTCGCTGATAAGTCAGGCTTACGGGGCGTTTATTATAATTCACCAATCAACTCAACTTGCAATCCTCTGTTCATTTAGTCGTCTTTGTTCACAACCAAATGTTTTCTCAATTTTGGTTTTCATTCTTAAACTTTCTCTGGTACAACTAGTTTTGAAAGAAAACAACCTAAATTGATGGATGATTTTTTGGATCGTGTTCGAAATATCGATCCTTTTAATGGGAAACCAAATTTTACATAAAGGTTTAATATCTAATTTTGTTGTTGGATCGACCCTACTAAGTCGGAGTCTCTAAGTAAAGTTCTAAAGAAGGACAAGAGCATATGACAAACTTCAAATGATCAACATGTATGGTGAATTTTAAGATGGATTCTGGACAAGTAGTAGTTTGACTTACTACAGTACCTAGAGCTCTGCTCTTCTGATATGGGTGGGTGTTAAGTCAATGTCATTTAAGGCCTGTCGGTAAACCGTCGGATCCAGAGATTGCTTGATATAGTACGGTTGTATACAGTCCGTTAGTCAGTGTAACCACTTTCTAATACTTCAGTATGGCTATATCACAAGCTGATCTGTGTTTGGGTACTGTTGGTGGAAGCAACTTGCACGGGTGTTTCTTTAAACGTGTGATTTTCAATGAAGCAATCCTTTTTACGTAGTTGGTCTTTTTGAGAGCTGTTACTTGAATTATACTCAGTTTGGTTAGCCATTTCAAGACGCCTTGGAAGAGAACATTTGGCACGTTATTGCTGACATACGGCCCCAATTGGGCCTCTCGTCTGGAATTTATTCGTGCCAGCGGTCACTTGCCCGAAATCATTTTTAAAACATAATGGCAAACCCTTATCTCTATAATAAAGCTAAATTCTTGGCCATAGCATTAAATTATGTGCGTTTTATTTCTTCTTAAAAACCACATGTCTACTTTTTAACTACCTGACACTTGACTTGACACTTTTCCTATGAGTTAAATGTGAATTGAAGAGTTAGAAATTTTTCGAACTCATAGACTATTGTACCGATTATTTCACTATATGTTATATTTCTCCGAAGCTCGCTTTATCGTCAGTTTGTTCAATATTCAAATATATATTTACATGAACAATAACCGATAATTCTTGACTATGAAATCAAATACATACATACATCCTTGTTGACAAAAATAATAGAGAATTTTAAAATCATATTTCTTGAAACTTATATTTATATATATATTTATTTTTAAAAGCTTCTTCGAAAGTCGAGAAACTTAAACAAAGTTTTAAAAACGTTCATCAAAATTTCCATATAAAATTGGACTGTTGATAGTCCGTTATATGGAAAAAATGCTCAGCAATCTTGGCAAAAGAAAATTATAATAACTCAACGGTAGCGCCCTACTTGAACTTTGTTTTACTAGAATGGGCTACAAAACTGCATACTCAGAATTTTTATAAAAGTCCTGAATAAAAAGTTTGAAATTTTGATGACAGTTTTTCGACTTTCGAATAAGCTTGAAGGAAACTGATATGAACGAGTTTTCGTAAAACCTGCAAATTTCTGCTGGTTTTGCGTTCCTCCAGTTTAATGGCTTTTATATTCCTCAAAGAGCAAACCAGACCTGAAAAATTGGGTTAACAGAGACTAAGTCATTCCAGGCAACCACATCCAATTCCATAAATAATGGGAATATGTATTTACTCTTTAGATTTAACCAACAGATTAGCGATAAAAATTCATTTTGAGCAATGATTTCTAAAAATGTTTAAAACTGCACCACTACCCCTATATGGACCACCCATTACACATACATAAGTATGTGCGTACATAAATCCATACATACTATATATGTACACACATACGTACATACATATGTTATGATACAATTTTGGTGTTCAACTTGGTACGAAAATATCAGAAACACGTCAATAATTTGGCTAATTCATTAAACATTCTAAGTTCAAAGTCAAACGGAAATGGGTAAAATCCCCCAACTGCAAAGCAAGAAAAATTTGGTGGCGCACATATTTACTAAATATAATTTTAAATTTCCTGGAAATTTATTTTATTACTTGCGTTGGGATTCTTGTGATGGAAAGTTAGACTATTTCCTTCTCTTCATATCGATTTCGGATGGAAATAGATTATTATTTGGACCAGAAATCTCTGTAATTGATGACTCAATGACAAATGTACTTCTATTCCATGAGCATTTTCTTTATGCTACCGGCTTATGTGGTAGAGTGAATTTACAATGGAGTACGATGTTTTGTTTAAGTCTGACGACTTAATCGCCTTACCTTTTCTTTGGGTGAAGGCCAAAACATGTATTTTGTATAAGAATTGTATTCAAAATAGTAAGTACATCAATATTTAAAAAGGATCTCTGCTAGAATTTTTTTCCGTATATTTTTTTAAATTCTTTCAGGTTTGATTGGCTTTCATATTTACTTTTATTTGAATAAGCTATTCAAAACGAGGAGCTGAAACTATACTTGCCTTAATATTTTGCTTTGTTGCTTCGACGTTTTTAATATATGTATGTGTGTATACGTATTTAAAATTTTAACATCGCCGTTGGTAGGAAAAACAGTATTAATTTATTTCCTGGCAAATTGTTTGAGATACTTTTTTATAGAAATACATAAAGTGCAACAACTCCCCAAAAAAAGTCGCGTAAAAGTTTCTAATTTTTCATGGAATTTATAAATATTCGAAAATTTTTCGTAATATATTTTTCTTTCCGAGCTACCTAAATTTGAGTACATCAAATTTGCTTCCTTGTCAAGAACTTTGTTTACATTAAACCATGTTCCAAACTTGGACCCCTGTTCGTCGCCGGAAGCATTCCGGAGTCTACTGAATAATAATTTTAACTAGCTCTTAAGCAATTGTTTTCTATATTTTTCGTATATATGTATGTATACTCGTACTATGAATCAATAAAAAATTTTCTAAAGTGTATGTTAGCATTATAAAAACAGATGTTTTTAAATTGAACTAAATTTACTATGTTATCAATTGTTTCAGTCCCTGTATGTTTAGAAAATGAGCAGAATTAGACAGTAATTAGTAAAAAAAACTCGGCTACTCGGTAACTTGATGTGTCCAATATTTGAGTCTGAACTGTTCAGAAACACATTCAAACACAATAGCAAATATTGTGTACAAAAAATAACAAAAAACTATTTTCAGATAATTTAATCAGTCATTTATTTATGTACTAATAAACTTGAAATCTTTTAGCCTAATTGGACCATGCATACGATTTTTTAAAAAGACTCGGCCCCTCCGCCGCCTCGTTTTTTTAAGATTTATTTCTAACGATTATCAGCTTGGTCGGATTAAATATATTAATAACTGACCTGCTGCACCACCTGTCGCTTCTTTTTTGCAATATAATTATTTTACCTTTACCTACACATGTATACTTTATATTTATCTAGTATGCCATCGCTAATTATTACAAAATCTAAACATTTATAGATCGCTTAGTAAACTGACTAATCGCACTACGTTTCCCAACAATTTCAAGGAATAACATTTGCTATGGAAATTGACAAAGAAATGTATTTATGTTAATTTACAAATATGCCTCATCCGACAAAATAAAGGAATAACATTTGCTATAGAAATTGACAAACAAATATATTTATATTAATTTACAAAATATGTCTCATCAGACTAAATAAAAAGGCGCAAAGAATGAATCATGAGCGCATTAGTTTATATGTAGCTACATACATTTGCATATATGTACATAAACATATAAAAAGCGTACACTTTTATGTACATACATATATATATATGTAGATAAATATATAGATATATGTATGTATGTATGTATATACATTGGGGCACAACAGGGGCAGAAAGTACATGTAGTATGTTGATCACGAAATTAATTTTAGAATTGCATCAATATAGTAGCTAAAACAATATCTTAATTACCTTAAAGGTATTAACAAATAAACGATAATAATAATACAACCAGATGGTTGTACAGCACGGTGATGACTGTACTTTAGCTATCACTTACAATACTCATAAATATTATTATTAATATGTGCTTCCTAAAATTAATAGGTAAGCACTTAATGAATTTGCAAGGCTTGTTGTCAAGGGGCTGATAAGAGCGAGAAGTTCGTAATCACTTATAGAAATGTGATAAGAATTGTTCATAAATTAAGAATGACAGGAATTATATCGGACTTGCCCTGCACTCAAACATGCATATCTACACATTTACCAACTTAC
Organism: Philophylla caesio; assembly: GCA_963971545.1. Classification (NCBI taxonomy): domain Eukaryota; kingdom Metazoa; phylum Arthropoda; class Insecta; order Diptera; family Tephritidae; genus Philophylla; species Philophylla caesio. Next base: position 70,384,112 of record OZ020609.1, on the reverse strand, counting down.
ATACATACATACGTTTCAAAAACTAAAACTTTTAACAAGTAGTGAACAGTTTTGTTCATACCCATGTGCGTAGACGTGACTGTGTTTTTCCTAAATAAGTTCGTATGTGATCGTATATACAAAAATACATATGTATATATTGTACCTATCACGGGTGTGCATGAACATTTGGTGTGGTTCAATGGAATAATTATGTTGTTTTCATCAGATACGTTAGGCATCCGGTCAGCAGAGTCACCGTGGGCAATCTCATTATTATTTTGGATTAACTCAAGGTTATGGGTTCACATCTAACTTCCGAACAACTTGTGGTATTATGCACCAAACAATTGAACTCTTATCTGAAGTTCTTTCTGGCAAATATGCACTCAAAGATTTGACTTATTCAAAAAATGTCTATATGTACATATACATATAGTACACCCTACGTTTTAAAAATAATGCTTTTGTGGACGCCTTGAACTAGTATATGAGCTCGGCTTCTGTCGTTGAAACGAATTTCGCCATAGCAGAGTTTGCTCAGAAGAGAGGCATTCCTTTGATAAACATTTTATATTAGTTAGTTTAGAGTCCGACCACCACTCACGTTCGTATGTATACCAAGATTGATATAGAAGAGATTGCGCCGACAGCTAACAAAAATTGTTTACGAACTGCGCATGTACGTCACACCATCAATAACGTATTCTCATTTTTATTGGAGAATTGCTTTATAAGTTCGAATAATATAATAAAATCGAGTTGCACTTCACAAAAAACTTGAATTAAACCTTTAAAATTAAATAACACCAAATATTCACTTCACTCGTGTTGGAGTTTTAAAGAAACTTTGCCGATGTGACGTCATTTTAAGCAGCTGAATGCCAATATCGTAAAGGAATGCCAATATCGTAAAGCAATAAAGTAACGGACCTTATTTATCAATCTTGCACGTACATATACCTTACATATATCTTTTGGGCTGATGATGATGACGGGTCTACATAAACTCAATGCACTATAGATTAATTTTAAGAAAACTTGTCTATTTGTAAACAATAAAATTCTTTATCATAAAAACCAAAAAATTTTTAGGGCTGCTTCTCATAATCCTGGATCCGATACCAAAAAAGCGTAACAGCTTTCTATAGTTTTGAAATACTTAAGAGTAATTACTGTTAGGAAACCTACAATGAGAACTATGCGCTCAAGACTTTAAAGCCATGTCGGAAAGCATTTTAGTTTGAAATTTTCTATTTTAAAAATGCTTGTAGCCTTGGAAGTTTTTGTGGCGTTTGTATTATACCTTTTGTAACATATTTTATAAATATGGAAAACGACTCAATGCTGCACAAGTTACCAGAGACTGTGTCCAAAGGCTAATGAAGTTATCTAACAAACACGTCGGAGAATTTTCGCTCAACAAGATACTTAAAATTTTTTGTCACACTTTTATTAAAGCATAATTATTATCTTTTACATACAGATAATATATTACGAAAGTTTAGTTTTCTTTCAGAAGTTATGTACATTTGTAAGCGTACAGATTTTAACTAAGCCATGTTTTAATTTAAAGTATAAGGAGGAAATATGTTCAAGGTTATGCTTTAACGTAAAAATTTTAAATATGAATAATCATTTCCTTTATTTGGTATTCATAATGATTGTCATATTCAAGTGAGGATATCCTGTTCATTATCATAAAAAAAAAAACACCCAAGCATTCATTTACACATTTGTATGTGAATTTATCTTCTTAAATCTTATCTTAAACGCCTTAAGGTGATTAAAAAATAGCAGAGGTTAACAAACAAGAGCTATTTTTGCAAAAATGTAGATATTTTTGGATTTATGCTGGGTAAATGAGTTCAGTCACAAACAGCAAACATTGAATGCTAATACAGCTGAAAACATACCAAGGAAAATAACACATACTCGCATTGAAACAATTGACAAAACACATGGATTTAGCGAGCGATGTTTTGTTGTTTCAATTTACATAAGTGCCATATGTTAAATAATGCTGTTTTATGAACCCAAATATGTGCATATGTATGTAGATACTAGGGATGTCAATTTGGAGCAATTTGTCGATCCCGGAATTTTCGAGATGTGAAAACGACAGCCCGGCACAATTCCGGGATCCCGAATTTCACGAAGTTTTGATTCGTAATTTTTAATTTGCCAAAAAATGTAAAACGTCTGTAATCATTGTATTATAGAAGTATGCAAAATTTCATTAATATAACAAAGAACGATTTCTTGTAATTCATGTATGTATTTATATTTATAGGTATTTTCAAGAACAAAAAAGAAATAAACGTAACATATTTGGTAGAGAAGCAAATGCACCTACCTAAAGTAAAATTATTTTTAAACACTGTTTGAGACCAATATTAAATATTAATATATTACCATTCAGTAAAATAAGAAATATATCAAGTGAAAATTAATTACATCATCCATTCCATTTTGAGCGAACTAGAATTATTCTTTGTTTTGATCCAAATGCAATCTTAAAGAAATAAAAGCCTTTAGTGTGTTATCCTCCAACCTGGACCTAAATTTGTTGCATTTAATATTTGCAGTGGAGAAGCACTGTTAAATGCCCTCTGTAGGGCATAACCTTTATCGCCTCATTACAAAAACTATCTATCTATTACCAAGCCTTCTGATAAATAATAAATAAAAGCCTTAAGGGAGTAAATAAGCTGTGTTATTTGTCGATTGTGAACTCTTTAAAGGCTTTGTTGTGTCTATGAAAGAGGAATTTTTAAAAATGATACAAAATTTAAAAAATAAATGGCTTTTGAATTTGCTGTTTTCTACAATTCCGGGATTTGAATAGACTTATCCCGGGATTTCGGGATCCCAGGATTGACATGCCTAGTATATCCATATGTATTTATGTGTGTATTCATGTACGTTAGTGCATAACATTTGCGCTCGATTAACGTCAATTCTAGTAAGCTAAAATTACATTACCTGCTTATGTAGATATGTAGTTTAAAAGCATATGCAATAATATAAACTTTAAGCAAAAAAAACTTAAAATTTAATTTTATAATATTAAGATATTTTAGTTGAACGTATGTACAGCCAATAAATATCAATGAAATTAAACTTCAAAAAAAGCTGGTCAATCTATCCCGAACTGGGACATGCGTAAGCATACAAATAAAAAAGTAAGCAGTCACAAGATATTTATTTCCGTCGTTTCAGTCTAGATATATTAATTCAAATTTAATTTATTTTGACTGCGATAACGCTCTTTTTATCGTTTTGCTTCATCAGTTGTAGTAATTTTCCATGAGTGCATAATTGACATTCACAACTTATTTGCACAAAGATTACCAAAACTGATGCGGCAAATTTTTATACATACATATGTACATTTTCATTCACTTTGCCTGCAAATACACACATTTGAAGAGGAATATTTTAATGTGTTTGAGTGTAGCTTACCCATCATTTTCACACCTGTGTTCGATATACAATTCCAGAAACGCTGGCGAGTTGAGAGGCGCGAAACCAAAATTTTCCTATGCAATATAATATCCAAAGTGGAAAAATAAAAATGTGACCATAACATTGGATTAAGTATCTAAAGTTTAATGTGTCTATACAACGTTTCCAACGTAAATCGAGTCCAAAGCCGTTAAATAATGTTTATACCTCAGTTATCGCATTTCAAAACTTTCTCTTGCGTTTATGCGTTCGCTCAAATTTCGAGAAATAATTCCGCTTCGGCAAGAATGACATGATGGAAAATTTTATGAAATTTCATACTAAACGGCAATGTTAAAGGAATTTAATGGAACTTTAGTATGTCAAAGATGATTTATTGTGAAGCAAATTTTCCGTATTGATAAGATGTGTTACATTTTGACATATAAATTTTCGATATTTAATAAATGAGTATTTTTAAAGAGAATGATCTTTATTACAACTTGAACATTTTACAAAGGCAAAAACTTCTATCGGAAAAAATATTTGAAAATAAATTATATTTTATATTGTTGTATATGTAGTACATATATAAAAGATGTCAATATTTGAGGTAATTACAGTGTTGGGATTTTGCCTTTTTTTTATGTAAGCACCGGTATCTTGAGATACAAGTTCAGGTGTAGTGAGTTAGGTATGGAGTACACTTGAACTCCTCGATAAAATGTGTTCATTTCTATTTCATTCGCCATCATTATTTTTCAATTCACTAACGCCGCAAACGAACAAAACATAGAAAAACATAATATAACGTCACATAACATGAGTATCGTGTGGTGAGTTAAGGTATGTTGAATTAAGGTGTGGTGAGTTCAGATATGGTTGGCAAAAGAAGTGCTTGTTGTCACCGTTATGATTCTCTACTAATTCTAGGTACTTTTAATGAGCAAACTTTGATTTTCAGAAATATCTCAGTTTTTAACTTATCCTCAAGTCGAGCTCAAATTTCAATGTTTGCCGGGTGAGCACGCATAATAACTATAATTTTGGGATAATGGATCTACATACGTAAATTTTTTCAAAATCCATTATTTTCTACATTTGTACTATAACGATAAAGCTCAGATAAATAATACGCGAAATCGACCCATCAAGAAGAATATACTGGAAATTACATGTTTGAGTACTTACCTCGTAGTGTGAATACGCCGGAATGGGCTTTCTGCTACAAAAATTAAAATTATTTTTAATTAAAATACTAAAAGTTTTGAAAAAAAATTTTAATACTTATAATGAAAGCTGGGGACTATGAACATATATTTAGCTATATACATACACGTATTTTGTTAGCAGATGTGCTTATCAGATACATACACGAGGTATTTCTGAATCAAATATTTAAACATAGCTCGTTTTTTGATTTTGTAAATTTAAAAACAAAACACAATAGTATCGAATGCCGCTGGTATAATTCTATCTCTGTCCATCGAAGGATCTTCGTCGCGTTTTTGACATAAAATATTATTCATAAATCACAGTAATGAGTTTGCATAGAGCTAAAGATCTGGCTATCAGCATTTAACCCATAAAATCAGAATTTTATGAATAACCCGAAATTTAATATTTTCCTCGAAATTTTACTTGGTTTTATTTCCCGCCTGAGCAGAGCTGCGAATTGACACAGTCAAATTTTTTTCAGTAGACTTTAAATTTATTTTCCTTTTATTTGCTAAATATATTGTTAAAAGCGGCTTGAAAAATCAACCGAAATTTGGTTTTGCTTAAAGACAATTGTGTTTGATTTTAAAATCGCATTTTTGATTTTTAATGAAGCCGCGTGCGTTCTGTAAGGCGAAATCGACTCATTCGCAATGATAATTTTACCGAGTAAGTATTTAAGAGAGGAAAAGTGGAGAACCAAACTTTTTAGTAGTATTATCAATCATCAAATTAAAAAGGTTAATTATACCTTGGAATAAGGAATTTACAAGCATGCGATGAAAACATAGTAACAATTGTACTACATCGCTACGTTGATATCCTCGAAAGCTACTGTTCATTTTAGGTACAATTACAATTACGCCAAACGTAGATACATATAAATGTGAGTACGTTGAAAAATAAAGACTTTAACTAAACCCTTAACCAATTAGAAAAGCATGATTTTTAATTTCGTTGCAAAGTCAAAGTCAAGTTAAAGTCGAGATTGAAGTCCATTGTAGCATTTTGAATAATTTGCAACGTTAAAAAAAAAACTTAAACTAAGTTAGGAGTCGACTTTAGCTTAAATGTAATTTATTTATGCCAGAGTGGAATCAATTTAATAACATATTAATTTAAAAACTACGTTTCGGATGTGTGTGATATTTACAAATTTTGACAGTTAGTTATTCCCTTATTAAATAGTGGAAAAATATTAATTAAAGTTTAAATAATAATCTTACAAATACCATTTGAGCCCAAGTTACAAACTCTGTACAGTACGAGTATTCACAAAAATGTATTAATCTTAAAAAGGCGTCATAAATAACTTTTTAAAAAGAATGTTTCAAAAATGTTGAAATATGACATTTTTTACCCCATACAGTTGATTTTTGAGAATTTTTTTTCGCCGAGAATGTTGTGCATATTTTTCCATACAACGCATCGCAGAAGTCAATTTTTTTAAGGCATTTCATTGCATTTTGTATTAAACGCATTTTACTCGTACGTGTTTAAAAGTTCTTCCTACATTACTTTGCTTTTCGTTACGTAAAATTTCATGTTTCAAACCTTCGAATGTAGTTCATAGGTACCACAATATTCAAACGTTAAAAAAACTAAAAGAATTCATACAAAAAACGTAAATCTAAAACGCAAAATATGAAACAATTTACATATTTCAAATGTCCTAATATAGACGAGTACATGAAATGAAAATGATTTTCAACGGCATACATACATACATATGTGTACATATACTATACATGCACATTCTATAAGTGCATATATCTGAAACAAACGATGTCAGCAATTTCGCACATTTAATGTGTTGCCTTTGAGCAGGAAATTCATACATACATACTTATTTCCCCATAAACAAGCCAGATTTGTAAATTATTAAGGCAGTCGAAAGCGTGTCGACATTTAAAAATCGCAGTAAAGCAATTAATTTAGCAATTTAAGTTTTTAAATAAAACTAATCGGTCTGCGTTATGTAGGCACGTGTTTAGTTGTAATAGCGCTTAGTTATTACAGCGAATCCGTAATATTACATTCTTACGATTACGAAGTGCTCACCATAATTATACGACACCAAAGGTATTGACATAATTTGACTACTTGATATTATTTTGGCGTAGAATACGTCTTACCTTACGGTATGGGCACCCATGTCAGGTTTTTATTGTTGTAATCTCTATTTCTTTAATTATAAGGAAACGGCTCGGTAACTTTTTTTAAAAAATTTTTTTTTAGTCAAATGAAGATGTTAGCTTTCGTTTGACATACATTTCATGTTGGTTGATATCTTCCTAATATTTAAATTTCTCAAATGAAAATTGTATAAACACATGCACACAAATATGTGTGTGGTGTTTGGTTGAGTGTTTGCTGTTGGGCGATTTAAATGTACTCGTGCAGCCCTTTCTTTGTATTGCATAATTTTAGGCGGGCAAGTTAAAGTAGAGTAAAGGCAAAGAACATAAATGTATAAGAATGGACAACACGTTATTATTAGCAACGAGTGAATCTCCAGGGGCATGCTTTCTTACTCTAGCCAATCAAAAAATTCATTTGAGCAAAAGAGAAAGCATGCCCCTGGAGATTCACTCGTTGCTTAAAGTAACGTGTTGTCCCTTCTTATACATTTATGTTCTTTGGTAAAGGCAGAGAAAGCGCTGCCAACTACTGCTTATTGGTGGTGATTTTAACACAGAAATCACTTCAAATACTAGATTGGCGAAATTTATGAGCGATACGTTTAATTTGGATTATATTCGAAATGATGCTCCCACAACTATTGATAACACAACCATTGACTTAGTTTTTGCGAGAAATTTAAATGTTAATTTAAAAACATATTTATCCTATTTTTCCCATCATAAGCCTATATTCTCAAAAGTAACTTTCAAATAATCAAATAGATTTGGGTCTGTTATTTATCATTTATCTTTACTATTGATAACTACCATTGACTTCGTTTTTGCGAGAAATTTAATTGATAATTTAAAAACATTTTTATCATATTTTCCTATCATAAGCTTATGTATATCATCAAAAGTAACTATCAAATAAAGAAATTCATTTGCTTGCATTAGTTATCATTATAAATTATCATTATACATATGTTTTCTGTCTTATCGGATGGCGTATTCTACGTTAAACTTAATGGCCGTGTCTCTGACACAGCCTCCTTTTATTTGAATTTTAGGCATTTTTTTTTATTCAATATATATACCAATAGATGTAAACCCAAGTTTCAAACATTATACAAAACTTATAGGTAATATACAAAATTTATCTATTACTTGTGTTTAAATTAAAAAAAGAAAACTTACTCATAATTATTTTATGCTTCTTTACTTCGCAAATATTTCTACGCGTGCATCATACAAATATTTTAGATCACCTGCATGCATATCATATCATATACATACGTATGTATGTATATGTATGTATGTGTGTACATACAACCAATGCATAAATAACAGAAAGTATAAAAAATAGCAAGAAAAAAGAGTGTTCCAAATTGTTTACTAATAAAGTTGATTGAGAAAATATAGCTAAATAGCGTGAAGATGATAAAACAGCTAGGTGAGTCACTTCACACCTAATTGTAAACAAAACATTTTTAAAATTTGGTTTAAATGGGAACCATTTAATTATGTATATTGATGCTTCAAATTAGCGGCAATAAGTAAGTACATTTGTACGTATGAATGTATGTATATATTTTTGCCGCCTTTTTGCAGCTATACAACACACTGTACACATCATAGTTTAACAAAAATAAATACTCTATAGTCAATTGCGGATATTTGTTTTATTAAGAATACTGCATTTATGGCAAAATACGAGTATAAACATTTACTAGGTGCACGCGTACCGTAATATAAACCAGAATAAAAATATACAAAGCTATTCGAGGTTCTTCTCGGAGTGGTTGTAAATATTTATAGTGCACATGAATATACTCGTATAATTAAACAGCCGTATCATATTCGTAGACATGCATGCATAGATTTTTGACAAAACAATCTACATATGTACATACATATGTATGTGACTTTGAGATGTTTACATTTACAGCAATGAAGTCTCATCTTTCATAAACAAATATAATATTTGAATTAAACTCTCTTCAAGGTGAATTCTTTATCTATAACTTTTGTTATTCATTAACTTTAAAAAGAGAGAGTTAATTTGACCATAAAAATCGACATACATATGTGTATGTATGTACCTATGTATGTATGTATGTATGTATGAATTGAAAAAAAATAACTCCAGCTATCATACGTGTCAGTGAGTTGAAAGCAAGTTTCTTTAATATTTTCTACGCATGTGATGCGTACAACTTTGCTGGCGATGGCTTAAAATATCGGGCCACCATAAATATTGTAGCGACACACATTAAAAAATACATAATTCTTGATATATTCGAGTATATTTTTTAATCACTTCACCATTTTTTTTATTACAGAAAATAATGTATCATATCAAAATGTAATACAAGATATTAAAAGTGAAATTATCCTAAATTAGTTTGCGAAATTATCCCAAACAAGCCCCGAAATGGTCATGAACAATCTATGAACTATTCCATAAATATTCAATTGTACACATTGCATTTTATATGGGAAATATTCACGCGCCGAAGGCGAGTACTTGATATTAATATTAAGGGCTCAAGTTTTTAGTGAATTTTTTTTGAAGTACAGTACATTCTCGAAAATTCGGAAACTAACTTTTCCGGACTTCCCAGTAATTCGAACAGAAAATAAGTTTAGCTTGTTTTGTTTTCAAATTATATGTCCTCTTTGCATTGATTTTTAAATATACAAATGTACATAATTGCATTCGCATTACCATTCAGTTCGTGTGTGGTATTTTTTTAAAACGATGTTAATTTATTATTTTTGACTTACATAAGTATATAGTAATAATTTTTTTACAAATTTTTTAATATACATATCTAAGCCATTGAATAAACAAAGCTCTTAAATTAATTTTACTTATAATTGTTTCATTAATTACATAGATTTCTATAATCCGGATAAACCCAATAATCCAGACACTGCCCGGAACTACATATGTATATGTGTCCGGAAAAACGAGATTGTACTGTAGTTCGAAGAAAAATTTCGAGGAATCAGTGAAAAAAGTCGCAATAAAAAAACAGCCTAAATTGCTAATTTTAATAAAAGAAATACTGGTAAAACTATCCGCTCTAGTGTGGTTGATCTATGGCAACGTTCTCGTCCACACATCAGTTGTTTGCAAGGCTGTCCTTAAGGAATGCAGTTTTACACAGTTTGACCTTCGTTCATACGAGTATACTATGTACTCGTACGTAAATAGTACCATTTGGCGGCGCTAAGCTAATATATTTTTTTCGAAATTGGTATTCGAGTTGCGAGGAAATAATTAAACACTAATGAAGAAGTGATGACAGAGACACTTAAGAAAAAATCAACACAATATTTTACAAAATTTTAGTGAAGTGTGGTAAAAATAATAATGTTTAAGAGGGTATTTCGAAAAATAATGCCAACGGCTATAGATTAACACCTAATTATATACATAGATATTCCGTTCAGTCCAGAAACTTTTACACTTTCTAACATTGGACTATACTTTTGTGGTTATTTGTTTATTGTTTGCTTCGGTTCGGCATCCTAGTCCCCTAAATTACTGTTAAAAGTTATAGAAGAAAATATTGTTATGAAATACGTAATTAAAAGAGAAGGCATTTTTGGATGTAGGGAGATAGGCACACTATAGGAATATAATTTATAAAAATATTGTACACCAAATATTTCAGAAGCTCGATCAAACAAGTGGTCGCTGTTGCTGACTGTGTAGCAATCATATATCTGTGGTCACAAGCGATAACCGCCTAAGTCCTATGCTTTAACACAGGACTTAGGCGATTATCGCTTGTGACCACAGATATATAATACTTACATATATATTGGCTGTAACCTATCTGCGCAATGTATACAAATTCAGCAATCAAAGGGAGATAGTTTTAGTACAAATGTTCGATGTGCGCATGCGCAGGTTTTACATGTATTAGTATCTGTGAATACATGTGACAAACCCATAAAAGCGTGTTTGACATATCTGCAGTTGCGCCAAAAAATAAATTTGAAGAAGGTTGCTTCACTGTGGGGGCTTGTTCCCTTCTTTGATGAAGTTTACTCATACAAAATAAAGTGTGTTGATGAAGTATAAAAAAACAAGAGATCAAGCTATATTTTTTACTTTATCTCTTGTTTTTTCACATAAAAAGGATCTGTGCGACATTTCTGCAAATTATTCAAAAATTTCACAAAATACAGGAAAATTTAAAAACTTTCTAAGCGTACCGCCACAGGTTTTTCTTTCGAATTCAAGTGTCATTTTTGACTTACGTTTACTCGGTTTCCCTTTCCTAATTTTATATATACATATACATATCTGTACTGTAATGTTTGCTGACTGCACCCGTTCATACTGCCAATATATAAGTATTATATATATGGAAGCACTACGTGTTATTAATTTTGTATTGCCTTATTAAATTTTATTTAAATTACAGATAATTCTCTAACAAGAATCTCGTAAGCCGAGGTTTTAAACATTTAAACAGTTCCCACAAGAAAATCATAATTTTCGAATCCAAGTTTTTGGAATTTTTTTGAGAAGCACTGTTTGTAGCTCATGCAATTCTAGAACGCGTATTAGCAGAGAGAAGTTAAAGATTACTGTTGATATTTTATACTTTTTTATTGGCGGTGTTGTTTCTCGAAAAATTTCTAAAAATTCTGTCTCAAAAAATAGGACTATCGATAGCCTTTATTAATTTAAAATTCCTTTCTAAAGATTAAAGATTAAAATAATCAAAATTGAATAAAGAAATAATTAGTTGTGAAAATTTGTTAATAAAAAATTTTACTTCTGCATATACATACATATGTACATACTACATATGTATGCATGTACATGAGTACACTTAAACACAATTAATTAAATCTCAGGCATAATAATTCACATCAAAGTTTTGCGCGTGCTAAGAAAACACACATCATTTCTACATATAATTTTTTTACTCAATTTTGTTTAATTAGTCGTCGTATGCACAAGTATATACACACATACATACATATGTATGTATTACGATTTGTTGCCAAGCAGTTACTTTTGTGTACTCGCTGTTGCTATTTCAAAACGACCACTTGTAACATATATTTTTTTCTTTATGATAAGGGTATTCTCTTAAGCATAAAATTAAGAAGGCTACTTTAAACATGAAAAAGTATATACACGATACCGCGGATTAATTAAAAAAATACTTTTGCGGTGGCATAAAAATAAAGGTGAACATAATTAATTTTGCACATCTAAGTAACTAGAAAAAAAAAATAAAATCGGGTTGAGGCAGGTTGCTTCACTCGCTTTATGCACTTTGCGTTTTTTCGCCAATCAATTTATATCGTTACCTTAATATAAAAAGACTTATACGTACTTATATCTCATATGTTTGTTCCATCAAACGTTGTTTGAAAATTAAGCAAAAATTAAAGTTGAACAGTGACACAAGAACTCATTAAAAAAAAAAAACTATTTAACAGATTTTGCTTAAAATTGGATAAGAAATAAAAATTAGTTAGCGCGTTAGTTGAGAAAACGATATGTAGTACACTCGTAGCAAATTTTACCCCTGAAAAATGAAGTTTTGTTTATCAGTTTTTCTTTATTTAATTTGTATTTCTTTTTATAAAAAAATATAGCTCATTGTTGATCAAAAACCAAAGCAGATTTTTAAGCCAATTTACGAGTATGCATTGTAGTACATACTTATTCAATTTTAATAAATAAATATACATTTTTTTTAAATTTATTTATAACAAATTAGCTTAAATAGGTAATCTTATAAGCTAATTGAGTTGAAGCTATAGCGACTAGGCCTTAAGCTTAATTTTTTTAATATAATACAAAATGTGCAAAACAAACAACAAGTTTTAGACACTTAGAACTAATAGTTTATTAATTGAAACTGAATAAACTAAAAAAAACTACTAACTCGATTTTTATTTTAAATTCTGATTAAAAAGTTTAAAATGTTTAACAAAAGTTGTTGGCTTGTTTTTGAATTGTGCACAAAGTTTAAGTGAAGGTTTGCTTTCACATATGTACATACGTTATAAGTGTTAAGGGTTACGTTTAATGATTATGATTATTCAAAAGTCTCTTACCTGATTTAGTATTTTATATTTATTATTGTTGTCATTGTGTCTTCAGTGTGAAAAGACGAAGTAAACTTAATGCGACGTATGCAGATATGCAAGACAACGTATTCAAAGTATGCACGGATCATAAGAAAATGTATGCAAATTTATATACATACATATGTATTCAAATATTAAGGGCGTCCGATATTCCGAAGTATTTCAAAGTTAAAATTTTCGGATTTTTGTTTGTTCTAAAGTTACGCAAAACTTCTGCACAATTGATTTGGAGTAAATGGACAAGTTATAAAAAGTAATAACTTTTAGTTACAAAATTAAAAATACCTTAAAAGCGTTCAAATCGTTATAAAAATATCTCTATAAATGGTTTAGAATCCTTCAAATAAACATATTTTCAAACGGCAAACTTTGCAATAATACAGGACACGACTTCGAAAAATAATAGAACATCTTATAGTTTACAGTTTATCCTTTTTCGTGTAACTGGAAAACCTTAAAAAAAAGGTAATACAAATTTAATAATATTAAATAGTTCATCTTAAATCGTTAATACTGATTGGTTGTTGGGTGAAGCAGCTTGATAGAAATTATTTAAAGCTGAAATAAAATGTCGGAATGAAATTCTCAATAAAAAAATGGCATATCTCCAAATAGTTTCTCAACTTAACCCTAAGCAACTGGCCATTTACATTTTTCTTCAATTTTTTTTTAATCAGCTTGGGCATCCTTAATGTGGTATATAGATTTATTAATAGCATGAAGAATGCACCTAAATTAATAAGTTATCATTTTATATTTTAAATATTTTAATAGAGTCCAAAATAACTTTTTCCGTTATGTTTTTTAATTTAAACGAACTTGAATCATGGCGGCTAAATGTAAAAGGTTCGTTGTACTTGTTCAGAGTAAATGAAGTTAAATATTCTTAATTCGGAAATATATTCGGCCTTATTGTGAATTACCTTATCGTCATCGTACGTACCAAAAAATGGGAGGTATAACATAAAAACATGCTTTAGAAATAATATTCAAGATGATGCAAATGCTCGGGCTACCTAAGGAAGTACTTATCGATGGTATCTTGGATTACTATGGTAAATTATATCAACAATTGTATGGATCTGAATACGGTTCTGCCGAAGCTTCACACTAAAGTATTTCATGTTTATTTTACATTTCTTAAAGTTTTGTAAATTATAAAATAATTTTTTTTTATAAAAACTCGTATAATTGCTTTATCTTATGATGTGAATAGCCCAAATTAATTAACGCTCAGTGTCACCTCAGTGCAGAGTTTTCACATTCGTACACCCGTGCATACATATGTATGTACATACAAATGTACAATTCGTCGTAGAAACAGAATGATTTGAAAATAGAGTGCTCGGGACATTTGTTTATAGCTTAGGTTAAGTGGATATTTTAAGCGCATAAATGTTAAAAATAAATTATGTATGCTTGTGATCTTCGCGCAGTGAGAACTTCACGTGATTATTACGTTGTGGCGGCTATCTGCCGGATTTGTATACTAAGCTTTTTGTGCTGTATATTTGCAGCCAAAATAACAGCAGGGCATACATACATACGAACTTAAGAGAGGCTGTAAAAAGTTAAAACGCATAGCAAAACGTTCATGGCATCGAAAGAAAATGATTTTCGAAAATTTTACATAGTGAAAAACTAAATTAAAGATTTAAGCTAGTAAATGTGTCAAAGTAATTTATTTGTATACAAAAGTATAAAATAAATGTACTGGCATGTTCAAGCACAAGTGTATATGTATGTTTTTATATTTGTTACTTGAAGGCATAAAAAATTGTCAAAATGTTGTAATATCTTTTAAATTATTTCTTCTTTTTTTGTATTTGCAAAAAAATTTACATTTTTGTCATTTAATTAAGAAGAATTTATTGCATGCACAAAGTAGTGCATTGTGGTTTTAGTAAAATAAATGTTTTTTCTTATTTGTAGCAGTTTATCAACGTCGACACTAGTATTATGATTGATTCTGTGTATTTTCTTTAAACTATTTTGCTATTTTGGAGCAAATATCTTGCATTTAACAATTATGCAAAAATAAAAGGTAAAAATAAGTCAAATAAAGGAGAAAGTGAGTGCTTTTAAGTTCTGTAATTCAATGTTTATTAAATTTTAAATTTAAGATGCATTGACTTAGTAATTTGTTTATGTTTTCAACTGTATGTATATGAACATGAGAAATTGTTTACAATTCTTCGCATATTTATTTTAAATTCCAAACGTAGTATTTTGAATTATCTTGCAAATTAGGTATATGCAAGGCACATCAAATAGGTAACCGCAGCAAACTTTTTTTTTAACTTTTTTCATATTTTATTTTAATTTAAATTGTCATATTTTGAATTTCGTTGATAAAATATTTTTGAAATTTTAGTTTTTAAAAGCAAAAACAAAATATACAGAGCTCAAATTTTTTTTTTATATCTTTCTACTGCTGCTACCTATTGAATGTGCCTTGGGATTGATTGATTTAAAACTTTTTCTGAAAAAACGGCTTCGTTTTGTAGTTATTTTTGATATTGTCAAACAAAATCTACTGCTTGCCGTTTGGAGGAGGGATAGAGAAAACACATTGTTGCAATTTTTGCTACAAAAAACGCTACATTTATCTTTTTATCTTTTAAAATACATAAAAATTTAAAATTTCCACTTTTAAAGTTGAAATATGTACTTATGTAAAAATTTCTAATATTTTCAATAACTAGCTATATTTTTCTTTCACACGAATATTAAAAAAAAAATGCATTCAAATTGTTTTAATAAAACCACAAACGAAAATGTGTCCGCTTTGGAACCGATACAAGTTTTGAATATGATTTTTCAAAAGCATGGGAAATCATATGGCAATCAATAAAAAAATCATGTTTTTTAAATCTTTTAAATGTTTAATATACTTATTTTTTTTTTAATATATTAAATTTTTAAATTAAATAAATAGTATGTGTGACCTTATATCTCATTGTCGCGTACCATATTTTAAAAAAGCACTGGTACTTTAACCAATAACAGAGATTGATACCGAAAAATATAGTCTCGAAAGAATTGAAAAAATAAAGCAGTCATATAAAAATGATATGAAACAAAATCTATCTGAAAGGTGCATACGAAGAAGTGATTTTAAAAATAAATTCGCAATGTAGAGGAGTGAAGAAGTGAAAATACATTTTTTTTTTCAAAATATACTTATTTGCTATCTCAAGGAAATGTTTAGCCTTTTAAGTAGATTAGTTCGTGTACACTTTCGAAAAAAAATTGATGTATTCAAAAAATGGACTGTAATAAAATATACATACATAGTATGTACATCAAATACTCGTAACAATTGGATGCGCCGATGACAATAAATTTACATACATACATACATACATATTTACCTACTCGCGTGTATACAATTATATAAAAACTTTATTTCTGCATTATTTGCTAGGTAAATAATATTTATTATTTAATTTGACGCTTGTGTGACTTGACTTGTGTGAGCAATGGAATTCGCTAGAAACAAATATGTATTTGATTATTCGTATGTATGTATATATTTGTAGTTGACAACAAATGGGAAAAAGCCGGTAAATTCAATAATTTTAATTGAAATCAAGTTAAGAGTTAAATAACATGTAAGTATGTATGTACGAGTATTCCGTGTATAAACGTTAATATATGTACATATGTATGTAGGTGGCAGCTATTTTCCTTAAGTATACAACAAAGATTCTGGAAGTCGATCGTAGCCGTGCGCGTGCGTTAAACAATTGACTTGAATAAAAGCATACGATTACAATAGCAACGCATGCATATGAACACTTATAGGCTTAATCAAAAATTGATAGCTTATTTAAAATAGAAAACTTTAGTATTTTTTTAACTGTAATATTAACTCCATTTTTTTTCTCACTACCTCTTAATATAAGAAGAGTATAAGAGATCAATACATACATATCTACTCGTTTAATAGTTACGTTTTGCCAAACAAAAGAAAAAAAACGTGGAGTTTTATCTTTGCATTCGAACAAAAGTAACTATTGACTTATGCGTAACAAAGCTTCATGTCAATTTCCGCAAAACAACTATTTGCAATAAATAACTTCAATAACGAAAAAACGTTGTATAACACTCTTCAACGATACCAATTTGCATGCCAAGTAGATTTTCAATAAACATTACAAAATAAATAAACAAGTGATTTGCTATGATAACAGAAAATTCTTCTTATAACGAAATCTTTTTTAACAAATTTTAAGATCTCGGTTATATAAATATGTAATTGCTGAAGCTGTGGCATTCGTGCGGAATAGCTGTGGTGCTAAGCATAAAAATTATAACTCCATTCCGCTTTTTACAAAAAATCAATTCAAGAGCTCAGAAAAGTAAACCTCCAATCAGGCTTCAAATATTGTGGGATGCTATGAAACCAAGCTACATAAGCAACAAATGAAATGGTTATGGACTATGTAATAGGTACAAGGATACATATTAATTAAAAAATAAGAAATAGTGAAAAAATATGGATAAAGGAAACTCCTATGACAAGTGTCTTAGGAGTTGATTCTTAAATGCTAGTTTAGAAAAAGAAAAATCAAAGTCCAAGACTGAATAATAAGTATTAAACTGCTAAAGCACTCTTCGCCAAGGGGCATTCATTCCATAAACAGTTTTCGCAACAAGCACAAAAAACATTTCATTACAACAAAGAATTCGTCTCGGAACATTGAAGCAAATCTTCATTAGAAAGAACGGACATTCAATACTACCTGTGATTATTTCAAAAATAAAGCACATACATACGTATAGATAACAAAGTATGCCTGGACTCTAATGTCATTAGATTAATCAATAAACAATGAGAACGTTAAGACGGTAAGGGGTTACTAAATCTCAAGGAGAGCAAAGCAAAGTGTGTAAAAACTCTTTGTATAGGCTCCAGTCCATTAACATAAATTGCATGAAAAGGGCGCCAAATAAATACCGCGTATTCCAAATTAGACCGAATCAAAGACGAATACAACAGTTTGAGTGCATATGGATCGGAGAATGAAGAACAATTACGACGAATTAAAATGAAATGTATGTGAGTGGTGAAAGAGAGCTTGGAGTCAAAATAAACCCCAAATCATTAAATTCACGAACTAATTTAAGCAGTACATTTGAGATGCGGCAGGAGGTAGGAACAAAGGATCTTGAAATTTTCGTGCGGTATTCTTATTCAAGTGTAGCGAAGCTTTGGTCTACCAAAAGTTCGTTCAACATGACGACTCAAAATAAGTCTTCAATGCTCCTCATTTTCGAGATATATTATTGATTAACTCACACTCGAATTAAGCACAAACAAGTAAGAAAAACTAAATTCGGGCGAAACCGATTTTTTAATACCCTCGCGATGTATTTTTGTATGGTCGGTGCCCATGATTTCATAAAATTCCCGTTTCATTGTTTCAAATCGCTGCTAGTATTAAACTTTACTCAATTTCTTCCAATAAATACTGAAAAACGAACTTTCTTCATTTTTCAAAATTTCCGTTATTTGGGAAATGGGCGTGGTTATGATCCGATTTCAAAAATTGTCTACGGTAATAATAGAGATATCATGGAAAATATGTACGTGGTTATTGACCGATCTTGACGATTTTCAATACCAACCTACCCTGTCCTGTTGATATCTCAATTTTTACTCAAGTTATTGTACCAACGGAAAGACGGACGGACAGACAGTCAGGGCTAAATCGATTTCTCTTTTTATTCTGATTATTTTAGTATATAACAACCGTTATGCGAACAAAGTTATAATACCCTTGTGTACAAGTACGCTCGAGTATAAAAAGAGTATTTATTTTGAAAAAGACAAAAGCACAAAATAAAATGTTAATATTAGGAATCTGTAAAAGCTAAATCGTGATGATTTTTAAAATCTCGTAATATATTGTGAGAAAAAAAGGCAAGTTCTATGAAATCCGTTTTCTCGTTTTTGCTTTGAGCTAGTCATAAAGGAACAACTAAAGTTACATCTTATATAGCGCAGTACAACAGGCAACATTACAAAAATAAAGTTATCGTGTTTTATAGCTGGCACCGCAGATACTGTTATGTATGTAGGTACATAAATATTTTAACGCAATAGTGATTTTGCAAAAAAACTTGAATGAATTGTTGTAGATAATTGGGTATTGATGAGTAAATAGTTTCGACACTTACGAACAGATTGAATGTCGAAAATTATTAACTTTATTTGTATGCAGGTATATACTTATATATACATACATACATATGTACATATTGACACATACATATGAAAATACATACATGCATGTAAACAGAATAAGCCCAAATAAATAACGAATGCTATTTCATAGTCTGTAGTACTTTAAGTACATATTTTTAGCATTGGAGATTATTTAGGAAAACAAATGCTTTATTGTCGTTATGTCGATTGAGATTACAAATGAAAAATGCCTTGACATTCAATGCAATTTTACATCAGCCATTTTCACTTAAATTTTGCCTTAATTTTGATTGTTTTGGCATTAAAGCCAAGAGTAATAATAAAACAATAATTTGAAATAAAACTTAAGTGGAAACTCAAGTTCAAATTTACACAACCGTTATGTATGCATATGTACATACTATATATTTTTCTATGCACAAATATAGGAGACAAGTGCATTTGAGAAGCCACTCAGTCGGTACTCGAATTTGAAGAAACAACAAATGGTTACAAGTATCCTAACGCTTACCCAGTTGTCAATAGAAAGGTACAATAGAAAAAAGGAATAAACTGAAAATTCATGGTGCCTCTTAAAAAACTAAAATTAGTTGTGTATAAATAAATACGAGTATCTAACAAGACTGAGGTGCATAGTTGACATTCCAGCTTATTATGAAGATTTGCAATGAAATAATGTACATATTTAAAAATAATTATCGTAGTATTTATGCAATAAGATTTTGTTTGCATACAATCAATGTCACTTTTAATGAATTTACTATAACAGATCTTTTTCCTCGTTGATTTCCTGTTTACTTTTATCAATGTGCCGTCTATTATCACAACTCGTATCATTTTGCGCTAGTTTTTCGGCACTTAATTTAAAAAAAAAAAAAACATCGTTCAAATACCACGACAACATACATACGTATGTACATATACCCAAAATTAGATAAGCACTTTGTTTTTTAATTGATGAGGCGAATATTGCTGATACATTTATTTATGACTTTTATTGCTGTTTGTTAAGTGCTTTTATAATTTTTTTTGTTACACTCTTGCATCACGCTACCGTAAATTTAGATGTCATCAAACAAAGCAATTTTGCTATCAATAAAAACTGGCCATTAAAGGTAATTTTCTACTAATTTAAAATGCCCTCAGATACTCCCTATTGTTACCATAACTAGTCTGTCATCATTCATCTGCCAAAAGTTTGAAATGTCATTTTTAAAATTGGTTTATGATTGGAAAAGAACAACCGGTCCCATCAACAACCGGTTATTTTCGGAAAAGGCGACAGCCTAATTCGTGTAAGAAATCTATCCCTAAACCGAACATTTTCGAAGTAAACAAATGTTCAAATTTAACCGTTTTCATTATTGCCTGAAAAGTAATGCTTCTTTTCGGAAATACAATGGCAATTTGAGAAGCTGTTAAACTTTCAAAATTTACGAGCAGCAACTATAAAGGCCACACTGCTCCCGTCAAGTACCTTCTGTTAATAGGCAACTGTTCAATTTTTTGTATGTGGGGTTAATTAGTTCGTATTTTCATTCCTTAAAAGCAGAAAACCTCGAGATATTCAAGGAAAAATGTGCTGATAAATGATACATATATTTTCTTTAAATATCCATATACCATCAGTTTTAATTGCAGTGGGTAATTGAGTCTTGTTGTGGTCGTGAATATAGAAAGCGATAAAAAATTCGTAAATCCCGATTTATTTAAGAATATTTACGATAATCTCATACATATATATATAATTCTTCTTATGTTTATTTTTATTATATTATTTAGTATGTTTGTTTGTGACTAAACTCCAACTTATCGGCTGGTCCACCGCTGGTAGTCAACATGTCTTCAGTAAACATATTTCTGAAAATTGTATGCGTTAGAATTATGATAGAGGGCTGAAGTTACCGTAAGTGGCACAATGAGCATCCATTGTACCAAGTGGAAGTTATTCCTTGATCTAGGCAGAGATGAATTATTTCAAAAAATTATGTCAAAAATCTATCCGCCAAACCAGTATGCACAATTCGTTCGAAAAGCCGACTAGATATGGTTAAAGCCATTAAATATCAGGCGAAAAAATTTCTGAAGTTTTAATGGAGATTTTCAACTCTTAATTGCAGGATTCTGTTGTTGAACATAAAGCTACATAATTGGCTCATGAAATGTTGCGATTTGATATGACATCATAATCCAAGTCAATCTACTGAGCAACTGAGTGTCATTAGGAAATTGTGCTGAATTTATTTCCATTTATAACTGGAAATAAAAGCTTTGAATCTGCCGTAATAGGTGCTAAACGACTTGTTGCAAATCTTCGTACTGCCAGGTCATTTGACAGCTCACCTCGGAAAAGAAGAACGAGAAGAGTGCTGATGGGCCAACAATTTTCACACCGGCAACTCCATTATTTTTCATGATTTTGTTAAACAATGCCTTGGCCGGTGTCAAGGAAATATTGAGCAGTTGAAAAATTGCGAAAATCAATGGGTGTTTTAACTCAGTCAAATCTTCTTGAATTTATCGTTAAGAAAAATGTCATCGATGTCTTTCCCCTTATTACGAGCAGCATTCGATTTTCGATCCTCGCCGTCAAACGAAAATCGAATAAATTCATATTTACGTTGAGTCCCGAATTTTCTGTCAAACAGAATTTTGCTTGCGATGTTGTGGCGTATCTAATGAACGTCATACGAATAATACCAAATGAAAATTCGGTCGATAAGCGCTCCCGCCCACTTTCGAAGACCGAATTCAGGATTTTGTTGATTTTATGAGTGTATATTGACAGCGGAAAGAGACGTTTTTTTTCAAATTCAAGCGTATCAATAGCGCGATGTTTTTTGAAAAAAAAAAAAAAAAAAATTAGTTTTCCACTCAGATTGACTTGTCAACAATCTTTAAAAAATTTGCACACTCGTGAATTTCGAAAAAAAAAATTATTTGTCTAAACGATTCGTCACGTTTTGCCTTTGCTTGTAATTGTTCATGAAGTATTTATGTTATGCATAAACATATTAAATTATATTACGAAGTAGCATAACAGCTGAGTTAGTCAAGTTCAAGAACGACTAGCGGCCACGGTATACATACATACATACAGCTTATATGTATATACTTATGTATGAATGTACATTCATATTCAGTACATGAGCTCTTAAAAAGTATAAATAGATTGAAAAAAATCTTTAAACAAATAAATAAAAAACTAGTATAAGTATGCACATATGAATTATTGTTGTTACTGCTCACATACTATAAATCATACTAGTATTAACAGAAAAGCGCAATTTTTAAACGACAAATATGTAAACAAATAATTTTCATAGGAACTACGTTTCTAACAAGCTGAAAGATGTATGGTAATATACTGATTGGTATCCATGGCATATTGAACAGGTAGCAGCATGTGAAAATCCCATGCATTGTTGCATGTTGCCTGAGACCTCCTGATGTGTCAACCAACCTACGGAATATCAAGGTGGCCAGTTAGGGAATGTAAACAAAGTTTGACAACAAACAAAACGACACGTCATGGAGAAAACACGTGAAAACGTAAAATTATTATTAAATTTTATTTAAATACAAATGTGCAAAATTAATTTAAAAGCGTACGAGTACATCATACTAAAATGCTTTCACATTTGGTATTGCTATACAATATTTGATGCATACTTCATGTTCTTCATCAACTTCCAGCTCTTGCATTGCAAGTTTGGTGTGCCCGCTGATAGAAACTCATTTTCACTTTTCACTGATCCCTTATTAAAAATTTCGCTTTCGAACATTGTTTCCCCTTATCGGCAACACTAATTTCGGGAACTTCGGAAATTGTTTGTGGATTAATTGAATTTGTTCACTATTTTTTGAGAGTCGAAAAATTACGCGGATTCAAAATGTAAGTAATTTAATTTAAATATTTTACAAAAGACCGCCCATTCCAGAAACAAAACAGTAAACAAAGGAAAAGCCGGATATTGCAAGAGAATTTGTCAAAAATGGAGCTGTATAGTTGGAGCCTTCAATAAGAAATTGGTCCAAATGGGAAGGGATAAATCAGTTATATTTAAATGTGCACAGAAATAAAATTTGTGTATGCAAAATAGGCTTGGACTGGCCAAAGCCGGTATATGTCTTCCAGTGTAGGCCATTTTACCCTTTGCGGCAATAATATGGACTCGTTAATTTCGACAATTTCTTACAGGATCTGACTAAAAGACGGTTGCGCCAGCTTAATTGTAAAACTGTTACCTACACCTTTATAGTAACCATCTTCAGCGAAAAATCACAGGCACGCGTTAAGCTTCCCAACTGGCGGAATAGCAAATTGTAGTCGTCAAAAATCTGGAAAATGTATAAATGTTGTCAAATTACTATTTCATTTAAATTATTTGATGATTTAACCTTTCAAGTATACACATTTCAGAGTTTTAATTTCCATGTTTGAATTTTCGAAACGAAATTTATTTCGGGTGAGACTCGCAATAGGCGAATTCAAACCGGGCGAATGAAAAAATTTCGGGTGAATTTTTTTTCAGGCGAAACTACGATTCCATGTAAAGTTTTAGTCCGAAGTAAGACAGAAAAGCATTCGTGATGATTTTATGTACGACTTTTACATGCAGCAAAAGGAATTTCCTGTAACTTTGGACTAAAACCTGTAAATCTTACTGCATTTGGAATCGTGCTACTGAATGAATAATGACTGATGCTGGATACCACATGGTAACAAGCTCACTTATAACACTACAAGAACTACTAACAGTTACGCTTTAATGCGCCCTCTTTGCAAGTATATTAAACAAGCCGGGCATACTATTCGCACCGAAACTGGTAACACATGCCCTGATCCACTCGCTCCTTCAAGAACAAAAACCAAAATTCACAATTTGATTGTTTATAAGATAGACAGTTTGGGGTCTTCCAAAATAAAAATAAAAATAAAAATAAAAAATCAGATGCTCTACTGTTACTACCCAAGATTGATAAATAAGAGATTGCACCTTGCGCTGGTCCGTTACCTTTTTGCTTTACCATATTGGCATTCAGCTGCTCAAAATGACGTCACATCGGCATAGTTTCTTTCAAATTCCAACACGAGTGAAGTAAATATTTGGTGTTCTATAATTTTAAGGGTTTAATTCATGTTTTATTGTGAAGTGCAACGCGATTTTATTATATTATTCGAACTTATAAAGCAATTCTCCAATCAAAATGAGAATACGTTATTGCAGGTGTGACGTACATGCGCAGATCGTAAATTATTTTTGTTAGCTGTCGGCGCAATCTCTTCTATATTAATCTTGGTTACTACCCATTTAATGTGTTTTGTTGGTATCTAAATTGATGTTAAAAGTGTGCTTAAATATTATTCATTTGGCAGACTCTCAAGAGACATGTAATCGGAGAACACCAAAATTTTAAATTTTAGCCAAAAAAAAAGGAATAGCAGATAATTGCAGTAACATCTGCACACGATTTGTAATTAAAAATTTAATAACAAACCGCGAATTTGCGCCAGAATTTCTATAAAAATCATTACTTATACATATTTATGTGCATATGTAAATAGATTTGTGTGTTCATTTGCTATATTTAAAGCGAACTAGGAGTGTACAAGTGAATGGGTGAGGTGAGTAATACTATAAAGAACCTCACAAACAGCTGTCAGTTTATTAAATTGATATACATATGTATGTACATACAAATATAAATTAGAAACAATAAGGGGGTGAGCAGATATAGCCAGAAGCAAGCCAATTGAACCGCACTTTGGCTTTGAATATTCCAGTTCACTTTATGTATATATACAAATGTATGTCTGTACACACAAATGTGTTGATATTCGTATTTTATCGATTTCAGTATCTAAATTTAACAGAAACAAAAAATGTGTAACAAACAAAACGCAAATTGAAGTTTTTTGTAGGCTCATTAACAATTGTGGGTACCGTTTCTTTGTTAATGATACAATGATCGTAACTGAGGCAACCTAAAGATACGACCTTTCAGATAAAACAAGAATTATTAAAATCGGTTCACGCACTCCAAAGTTGTGCAGTAGCATGCATGGAAAAGAGAAACAAAATGTTCCAATAACCTCCTTCTTTTTTTTGTTCGGGTTTAAATTTTTTTGGAACAAGCGTTAAAATAACTGCCAGTAGTTACTTGATTATTCTTTTGTTTGCTTCTACGTAAAAAACACAGCTAATTTTACGAGAACAGTTTGACACTTCAGAGACTTTTGATGATATTTTCATTCGTCGCAAACCTCTTGCCGCCCAGCGAACATTTTTTTAGGGTTGAAAACAGGATGAAGTCGCAGAGGGTTAAATCTAACGTATATTGCAAATTTTAGCCAAATTTATTTATTTATATAATGGCGTCTACACATCTGTGCAATCGTGCCTTGACTTGATCGAACAGCAAATTTTTGTTTGACCAATTGTGTCCCATTTGCTTTAAATTATTATCGACTCTGTTTAAAAAACAGTGAATAGTATTCGTCAGTCGTCGTTTTGCCTTTTTCAAGGTTGTTAATGTAAGTAACCACCAAATACCTCTGGTCGACCGGCCCACTCTGGCGCATTCGCCCGAAGAAACCCAACGTTGGCTTGATTGTTTATTGGTCTTCGGGATAGTGTGGTTGATATATGAAGTGCAAGTGAAAATCAAAGAAAATACGTTGCGTTCCAACTTTTTTTTTTGAGATTCAGACGTTCGGTGTAACGGCCACAACAGATTCTCCTTTTTTAACAATTAAAATTGATATTACAGAATCTCCGTCGTATTTATCTTCATTACGCCTTGGCTTCATTCTTTTTTTCTATACTTTCTGACGCTGTCGGCTGAGAAATTTAATGTGATACCTCTAAGAATTTGTTAATGTAAACTCTGAGAAAAAACATAATTAAGCCTCGAAAATAGCTGATTTCTATTCCAGAAGCTTTCATTTCTGTGAAAAAAGGGAAAAATGATTATAGGGTTTTACTTTATCATCCTTCATACATTTGCAACAGAAAGGGTCAGAAAAAAATGTCCGAAGCTTCCTTCGTCACCTTAATATCAATACCAAATATAAAGATTTTGTAATTTTGCGCAGAGTTCGCTAAGCCGACGTAGCGTCAAATTGTTCGTGAGTACTTCGCTAATCATACAGTTCCCATTTGTACGGCGTTCGACAGGCTATCAGCAAGTAAGATTTTTAATCTGCCTTAAAGTGCAACCGATAGTGATTGATACTTAACATGTAAATCTTAATTTTTGATTGATGAAGAAGAGAATACATTTGCTCTTACATTTTCGTCCCACTTTGAACCGTTCTTAAAAAGATTTACAACAACTTTGGTCCAGACAATGAACATTCAACAAATTTCTGTCAATTTAAAACGCTACTACTTGGTCCCAACAGCTTTCAGAAAGACATGATCCATAATAAATTGCAGATAGTCAAGTGATGGAATTATTACAAATTGCTTTTGTGCCTTTTTCGTGATTTTATTATTTTATTAGCAAGATAATGAAATATTAATTCATAACAAGATCGCGCTTGTTATGAACTACATATGTACATATGTATGTATGTGCATATATACTTTATTATACAGTGAATGCTTCATTGAGAAGTTATTTTGTTGTACATTCAACTAATCAATAGCTTTCAACAATTGTTTCTATAGAGCAATTTTCATAGAAGTCAACTAAGTATTCATCACAAAGATGTTAATAAAAATCACAAATTGTTTAGGTGTTTATCATTGTGGTCACAATCAATGCCACTTTGTCCAGTTGGTTGACAGTTGTTGCGTCATCAATTACCTCTCATATCAATCATTCCATGTATTTCGAGTACGAATTACATTCCATTTACGTACATATTTACATACATATGCTAAAAAAGCCAGTACAGAGGAAAGAAAATTCCAGATGAGAAAGGTGATTTTTTAAAAATGTGTACCGGAAGCTACTAGATTTTTATCGAAAAAGTATGATTTTCATCAGAATGTACAAATGTATATTTTCATTCGGATGCTTGATTTTCACTAATTAATGCTTTACTTGAGGGTTCACAAGTGGTTGCTAGTATTATTTAGTTTTTTTCTTCACAGACTTTGGTAATGTAAAATGAGTATTTCGAAGCAAATGTATTTTTACAGCAATAGCGTAGTATAAATTTAGAATTACAAAATAAATCTGAGGAATTAGAATTTGGGAAGGAATCCAGTGCTCTTAAGGCTATCTTAATATGAGCATTTGTAGTATAAATTCTTCTAACCCGTTTCAAGAAAAAAAATGTTCTAACTTGAAGATAGCTTTGATGATTGTGAGAATTTTTGTGTAATAGAAGAAAAGAGCAGACAATTAGTGCATTACTTATATCAAGGACAAATGAGAGAGAGAGTTCAACGATTATAAATAAAAAAATTTTCGAAATTTAGTAAATTTCTCTGGACGACGCTTGCGTGGTCTGGTAGTCGGATAAAAAGTTGAGTTTGCCAGTAATGTCGCCGCCCCTACCACACATTGCGTCCTTTATCCATCTGTGTATAAGAACAGCTTATCACTCCGAACATTGGAATTCACCCAATGTCCAATCTTTACGACGGGGAAATTTTGTATGGGGTGTGCAAATTGTTCACGTACTTGTTGTCATATAGTCAGTTAACAGCGCTTTTATATCAGCTGAAAGTCTGTTTAGAATGACATTTTGTCGGAAAAGCCTTTCTGTTCAGTATCCTTCGGGCTCGTTGTCTGATTACGCTGGCAGCAGCTATGCAAATATAAGTAAGTATAAGTAAGTATATCCAGGCTTATAAATGAATTAAAATTAAGCTGTCGATATCGTTTAACAATGGCCAAAATGAATGGCCACGCTTGACATTGATCGAAATAAGGGACACTGTGAAGTGCAATTGACAAAACATTTGTATAATTCACTAAATGCAAATGTGGTAGAGAAAAATAACTCAAACAGACCTGCACGAAAGCAAAGATATTGTACGATATTTAATATCAAAAATAAATTTGATTGAAGTGGAATTCATTTTTTATTAGTTTTGGGAAAGCATTTTCTGGTAGGTTCCTTTTTAAGGAGTATTTTTTTATTGGTGCTATTTTCCGATGACGATTAAACGTTCACAAATAGAATTAGTAATGATTTTGTCAAATTTCGGGTGCAGATTCAAGAGACACCGACACATCAACAAAAACGCACTATTTGAAGAGCTTCGTGGACAGGTGTAATCGTTGTTTCCTACAACAATTAGAACTTTAATGATATAAAAATATTTTAATAGAAATATAATGTCACCACGCCCTACATATGTACATATACATATATCAAGTCAATAAAAAAATATATTGAAAAATTTGATTACTTAAACTCATCAGCGGCTTGTATTGAAAAAGAGATACCAATAATAAGCCACTTAACACGAATTGAACCAGGTTGAAACTAGAGAATTTTTTCCTACAAGTTTGATATTATACATTTTTTTTCACACACATCTGAATGCATTATATTGTATGTATGTTAAAATTTATATGCACAGACCTGTGTTTATTGCTAAGAAATTGCTACTGCTTCGCGCACACGACTTGAGTCGGTTCAAACTGGATATTAGTGGCATAAAGAAGTAAAATCAAATTTTTCTACGCTTCAGATGCCATTTCATTGATTCCACCGTCATTAAGGCCATTTGTCGCAATAGACGCGCAATTCATTCTAAAAAAAACACTCTTACACACACACACATACATTAAGCAAAAGCAAACTTTATATATGTACATACATTTGTGTATATGCATCGCCTAACTATATATGTATATTTACTTATTTATGTATAAGTATGTACATAAATTTGTATAAATATTCACAATTAACGATTTTAATGCGTTATATATGTATATGTACATACTTGTACATATGTAGATGCACTTGCATATTTAAACTTTTCAATATCAAATCGGACACCTAATTTAACACCACATTTCCGATTTGCTTCAACATCGGTTAATGGGTTCAGATAAAATAAGTGGAGAAGTATAAGTATTCCACGTATTTCACAATTTTTTTCTTCATACATACTATATATGTATGTATGTATAAAGTTCATAGAATAGAAGGTTACGACTACAGCCATGTGCGACCATGGGTTCAATTAAATATTAAAAAACTAAGTGTACTGTTTTGGGTGGCAAAAATTAAGCTTATTAGAATTTAAAATTTTTCCGTATGATAAGGTTCTTAAGTCATAAATTATTTTTAATGTTATGCTAATTTTGTTGTGCTAAAAAATAAGAAGATTCTTGTTGTACTAATTATTCTTGCTTAATAAATAATAATAATAATAATAAACACTTTGAAGTGATAAAGCAAGTAGACTGTAATGAGATGGCAACAATATTTTTTTTTTCGTACACGATTTTTCGAGCGTAATCTCTAATCTATCTAATTTCTTTGATAAACGTCCTAATAAGGGACAAAAATGAGCACTAAGCATTTGATTCAAATTTATTAATTTTTATAAATATTTTAATCTAGTTTCAGGTAAAGTTCAAACTTGTTTGTTGTTATTATAAGCTTTGACAGCATTTCATATCAAAAATTGCCATTTGATTATAACTGCTTAAAAATTAATATTTTCGATATTTGTTGGAACGATTTTTCGTCATCCCTTGTCAAGTTTGGTTTGGAGACAAATCGGTTTCGGCGTTGTGCCATCTTCAGTGTCAATTTTCGTTCTGTTCAGTTTATGTCTGTTGTTTCGTATTTATTTCGTTTTTTGGTCAATCAGGTATTGGTGCATAATCGTAAATGTTAACAAATGTTAAGTGTCCTGAGTATAGTACCTAAAGTTCCTATGAGTACCTAAAGTTCCGCGCGGTTGACATGTTTACTCCATTTTTTTTCCAAAAGTAATGGTTGCTCTTGCAAAATTTGTTTTTCAAAATTCACTAGGACTATCGAATGTACATAAGTATATTGAAAATTGTACATAAGTATATTGACATGTCCGAATAGAAAAATTATTTTTCATGTAGTTTTTAGTAAGAAATTGTGACAGTAAAAATAAATTATACCAAAATTAACGATGCATGCTTCAGGAATTTTTTTGTAAGTTCAATTTATTGACGAAATTTTTATAAATTAAAAATAATATTTTTTAGAGAGTGTACTTTAATTTAAATTAAAAAAAAAAACTAGAAATTCAATAAAACTAAAAATTAGTGACAAAAACTTCTCAGTATGTTGTTCGGACATTATTTTGATATGCAATGAAGTGTTTACTGCAGGAGTTTTTCCTTTACAAATTGTCACAAAATCATTATTTTTGTGGTTTTGTCATAAAAGATACATTTTTCTAAAAAAAGTTATGTATAGTATAGTATAGTAACTATGTATGTATATAATTAACTACTGAATAGCACGTAATTAGAAAGGAATATCAAAATAGTAAAAAATTCTACATTTCACAAAAATTGCAAAATCAATAACAAAACGAAGAAATTAGCGTCAAAGTGTGCACAAAAATAAAAAGTTTTTTAAATTGTATTTAATTAGTATTTATTATGTATCAAATGTTATGTTTAATCTAGCAAACGAGAATAGTGAATGTTTAATCCATGAGACAGGAACACTGAAGCCTACGGACAATCATATGACAACCTCGAACTCGTGCATATCGATTAAGTCGCGTGAATTTAAAATTGCCATTGACATATTCAAGCTAGGTAAGGTGTAAATCACTGTTTAAATAAAATAGTATGTAAATCACAGCAATGAATAATGCAAACATAACAACGATCGCTAATACAGCAACGATTGCAAGAACAAACAAAATGGAAAAACAAAATTCCGATTCCACGCTCAACTAGGGTGATTTGGTCATATGGAAATCGGGAATCCTATGTACATATACATACATACATATGTATGTAGAACAAAATCAATAGAGGTTACTGGAGCTTAAACAAAAAATATGGATGGTGTCCCAAATGTTTATTTTTCACACAACAAATCAATAAAAAAAACAATTTTATTGAATGAAGCGGTAAAATGAATGGAATCGTTTTTTTTTTAATATTTACTGTAATCAA
This sequence comes from Philophylla caesio, assembly GCA_963971545.1. NCBI lineage: Eukaryota > Metazoa > Arthropoda > Insecta > Diptera > Tephritidae > Philophylla > Philophylla caesio. The sequence goes on along the minus strand of OZ020609.1, from coordinate 70,352,903 downwards.
TTTTAGCGGATCAAAGCAAGGCTCGATATTTGTTAATTTGTCTGCACGTTCATGTCAACTCTATTTGCCATCACGTTTATGCTATTTTGAATATTCGAGTATTATTTAATTAATTTAGCTGTTAAGATAGACAGAAAAAATTATAAACAATAAAAATAATTTTAAAGAATATTTAAAATTGTTTCGTTTATTGAGTTTAAACTTTAGCCAAAAATATTATTTCTATTATTTTGTAAATACATACTATGTATATTTCAAAACCATAACTTCAAAGTTGTCTTATCGATCAATTGTAAAATTTTACTACAGAAAATGTGTCAGCAGTGTTTGCCGCAATAGCGACGATATATATGTAAATGCATTTATTCGACTTTTAAAAGAAATCATTATAAAATTTAAGCATAGTCATTTGATCATCTCTAACATTTATACAAACAATTCAAACTTAATATTTATAAATATTTTTTTTACTTTTTTGCAGCGTTTGCAACCTCGCAACTGCCTTCGGATATCAGATTGATTTCATTGCAGAAATGCGCTTTGAGAATTGACATTACATTTTCGAGGGACAATTTGGAAATTTGCAAGCATGAAAGTTAATAATGAGCTAAGTGCAGATAAAGAGTACAAAAAACTTCATTCAAAGACGTTAAAGAAATTTAAGACAGCTTTGCATTAAAATTCTCCATTGTAAAGCAGAAGTAAACACTAATCATTCGAAAAAAGAGGCAAATCAAAAAGGGAAGGTCACTTACAAACTTTATAGCTATTTACATACCTACATACATACAAACATACATATGTAAAAAGTAAATAACGTCTGAGACTGCAGATAAACACCAGTGAATATTTGTTCAGAAAGGCAAAGAAACTTAATTCAACACCTGGTGGAAAACTTTGCCGTTTTCTTAGTAAATGTCACGTCATAAAATAGTTGACAAAACATATTTTATTTTATTAATATTTGCACATACTAAGATAAATAAAACTATGGAGATTATTAATCTAGTGTGTGTTAGCTCGGCAATTATGAAAGATATTTCTATTCAGTTTGTAGCGCATTGTATGCTTAGTAAAATTGCTATGAATAAGAAACCAATACTTCTTTAGTTGCGCGAATGGAAACAAAAGTTGACAAAAAATATTTTTAAAGTTTTACAAAAACGGCCCAAAATTAATTTTTTTTTTTTAAATTAAGGTACATATTTGTGTATGTAAATTAATTTATAGCTGTTTAAATTTTAGCTCATGAAATGAAAGTTTCAAGTTTTTAGAAACCCGAATTGATTTTTAATAATTTGTAAATTTATATTTTAAGCTTATATAAATTTTTTTACTGCAAAGTGCGGAGAAAGTAGCGACTTTGAAGTTAAACGGCTATCCTTTCAATATAACCAAACTTTCCCAAAAGTAAAAGAAGTATACAAAAAAAATATGTTTTTTGAAGAAAAAAAATATACGAGTAGGTAGATATTTATCTAAGTTTTTTTATGAAGTAAGGTTTCAAGTTGTTAGGAACCCGAACTTATTTTTAATAATGTTTTTGTTTTTTTTTTTGTACCCGTATACCTCCTTTTTTCAACATACTTTATTAATTTAATTTTGCACGATTTTCGAATTTTTAAGGTTATTTTAAATTTTTACTGCAAAGTGCAGAGAATGTAGCAATTTTGAAGAAAATCGAAACTCGAATTGATTTTTTTTGTATGTATATGCGTTTTGTGGAAGAAAATGCCTGGCACTGTCAAACAAATAAATTTAAAAAGCTTTCTCAACAAGCCCCTTCAAAGATTTCTTTAAAAAAAAAATTTTTAATAGTTATAAAGTTGACTACGGACAATTTTGAATAGTAAATTAAAATTTTTAGTCACTTTTTGTCGTTTATCCATAGTCTGCTAGATCAACTTTAGATGATAACTCACTGTATATATCATATTACCAAATAACGTGATTTTAAGTTTTACTACACAAATTAAGTATAACGATCAAAATGATGGCAGATGAATTAAGGTATGTATTGAATGTGTTCAATTACGTTATGTAATTATAATTATGGTCGTTAAAGTATCATGACTTTGACTTTTTAATCTTGGTGATCATTACGATTGTAATCAGCATTACGAGGAGTTGTGAAATTAAATATCAGTTACAATTAAGTGTTCGCATATTATGACGACAATTTTTTAATGAAAACGACTCTGATTATCGAAGCATTTTCCATTAAAATCAACAAACTTTGAATTCGTTCAAACTATTAACTAGCCTCTCCGAAATCTGTACCTGGAAAGTGGGTGTGAAAAAAGAACTGCGTGGTAGTAAATTTTACCAACACCTAAGCTTGTGTAAATATCACAGTATCGTTACGATATTTTACGGTACATCAGCGAGGTTCGTCGTTGAGCGAAGTATGACACTAATTGTAGAAGGAAGTTAACTGTTAGAATATTATAAGATTTTATCAGCATTCCTAGTGTAGACAACAACGCAGAAATAGAAGAATTATGAAAAGCAATATTAAATGGAAGCATGTTAGTGTGTGGTGAATTAAGGTATGGTGAGTTTGGGTGTGGTGAATTTTGGAATCGTAAGTTAATAGTGATGAGTTTAGGTATAGTGAGTATAGTTATGGTACGTTCCAGTATGGTGAGTTTAGTTGTGGTAATGGAGTGGTGAGTTTAAGTTTGGTGAGTTCAAGTGCGGGAAGTTTAGGTTGAATGAGTTCAGGTGCGCTGAGCAGACGTCCCGTTCGATTTTCGTTGCTTTTCTCATGTTCATTTTACAATTTACTATCGACGCCAAAAAATAATCATATCAAAACGTGAATTTCAAAATAAACACATGAAATGAAATGAAAATTATACTGGTATCTTATAATTATTCCTCGACAAATGTCTTAACATTCTTTTTTATATGTACGTACATACATATATTTTAAAGTGTCTGAAAATAACACTTGGTGATAGAAAGTACGAATTTTGAAAATAGTAATACCGAGAGCTCGAAGTAAGGTGTTGCGTATCCCTTAAGTATCGACACTTTATAATTTCAATGACCAACACTTAGCAAAAAATTATAATTTCACTAAACAATAGAACACTTAAAATTTAACAAGGGAAAAGTAGGTTTTCAAAATTGTTCGTCTACGTTGTAGTAAACAATTAAAGTACTCGAAAGCACGTTTTTCCAATTTTCTTTGAGTATTCTAGAGTATTCAACAAAGCCGAGTTCTAAAAGAAACAAAATAATTTTGTTAAATTACTTGACGGCGACGATTTTCTAAATATTTAAAATCGTAGACATCGATATGCTTTCCAGTATTAGATATGAGTACTAGCTAATACCCGTTTGAATCGCTGCGCTTCAAAATAAAAGCTATTAACTACCATAAGGTGCTTAAGAATTTGTTGATTACCAAAACAAAAATCTTGATTGCACTTTTCATTACACCATTTCAAAAATTATATTATATTGTCTACAAATTGACGTTTATATATTTCTCGTATTTCTATCTGACTAAGTAAAGTTATTTTGGGGAGTTTAAAATTTAAAGAATTTCAATTTTTATGAGCACGAACACGAAAGAATACGTTTGTTTGTCATAAATTTGAACGTGGTTTTGTCAAATATCTCCACATCGGCGCCATCTATCGGGTCAATTGTTTGCAGAAATAGTTGTCATAATAAAAACTCATAGAGTGTTCCTTGTACCCATGCAAATGATGGAAAAAATAGAGAATAAGGGCGAACAAAATTTGGTTTTTTAATAAACAAGGTATCTTCGTACGTACATAGTTATCTTTTTGTGTAGCTTTAAACAAGTTACTTACTTAGAACAAAAATTTTAAAAATTAAATTCATTTATTTCTTTATTTTATTTTGTATAATTTCAAAGCATAACGATAGGTGTTGTTTAAACTAGTTAAATAACGCTTAGCGTTGGGTCTAAAAATCAGTTTTACAAAACAGCGAATAGGGCATGTGCTGAAAATCGTACGATTTGCCAAATACTTTCGAAGATTCTGAATTATGGCATAAGATTAATTTTTCAATATTAAAATGATTTACATATAAAAATTAACTGTATTCTCTACAGTTTTTATGTAAAAGGAAGTACATATTTAGCGAATCGTAAACATATCAAATCATATGCCCGAATCTTTCAGAATGTTTTTTATTATCTTGTGTCAAAAATGCATATTACTCTGTGTAATTCGATACAACAAATATCAATCCAAATCATAAGAGTTATTGCAATGACGCCATAAGTGAAAGCAAACATTGCAAAAAATGACTGGCAAACATACTAAGCACTTTAAACAAAGTACGCATAAATAAAAACAAGGAATAGTAAACAATGCCTTTAAAAAAGTCATAAAAAAATGCATAAAAAATAAGCATAACTGAAACTAAAAGTTCCCCTATTTGGCAATATCTAAATGAAAGCAGTGATTTGTACGAATCCGAATCGGTCGTTCATAGAGCTCGCGAACAGGTTCGACTGTGTCGATGCAAGTTTGTGAATGCTTTTTTTTATTGAATCGCCGTGAAAAAAGGGGCAATTATCTTTAAGGTAAGGCGAATTCAATATGTCATAGTCAATTCTGAACGATAATTTGATTGGTTTATAAAATTATATTTACAAATTGTACTTGGTAGGTACTTTTGTCAAATCTACATATGTACATACATATGTATGTATATTATTTTTGATTAAGAGTTGAAGTGAACTTTGTAAGCAGAGTAAAATTTTGTTTTTATTTTTAGTTATGCAGGACCATGTACACATGTAAACACATAGAGGCTCTGCAGTCAATTCTCTTATTGTAAACCACTTGACAATTAGCATGAATCGCAAAGCCCAACTAGTCAGGAAACTACTATGTACATGTCGATTTCCTAAGAGACGCGTTAGTGTGCTAAAAATTGGCATTTTCTTATTAGTTTAACAACATTCTCACTCTGACGATAGATGTCGCTGTACGCAGGAAGAAGTGGTTCGCAATTGGTGTTACACTGCAATAGAGGTTTCCAAATACCAAGTTATTAAAAAGTAAACTCCAAATTATAATAACCTGTTATCGGAATGTGCAAAGCTTTCTCTGTAGCCATTCTGCCTTTGCAAACCAGGGTTTTCTAAATGCTTAGCGTAAACTAAAATGCTTATTGGTGAAAACTTCATAAATTTACTTGCCTTTCTTTCGCAAAGATTACAAAGTTCGGAACGACCAAGAGATGCAAAGCTTTTTATGATTTCCAAGAAGTTCTATGTGCGTACATACATATTGTTTATACTAAGTATATGTTTGTAAAATGGATAGCTGATTTAATTTAATGTGTGTCGCAATCGGTTATAATTCAAAGGAAAATATTTATAATATTGCGTACATTCAAATCGTATTACTCGTACACATACCAAAGTATTTTTGCCAAATTCGTTCCCAATGCATGTTCAGTTCCCAATTGGGACAGCGATAAAGCGCTTATCCGTAAATTTGTTTTAACTTGCTGTTATAAAAATGCATTACGTATGTATTTATATATACGGACGCACACACTTTCACAGAAAGCGGCCAACCAAATTACCCAGAATATACTTATTTACATATGTACGAGTATATATGTATGTACATACATATGTACATCAGAATACGTGTCAAAAATATTTATATATTTAAATGTATGAAAGTTGTTTAGTGGAAATCACAAAACGCGCGATATCTCTCTCAAAGGATTGTTTATTATTTAGCCGTTAAGTTTGACACACGACCCAATTTTTTAGTTCTTTTGAAGCTATCAGTTACTTAAGGAAGTATGCACATACATACATTAGGGCGTATCAAATTGCTTTTACTGCACAAGTGACTCTGAAATGGGTTTCGAGCCTTCTTATTTAATTTAATTTAAACAATGCTATATTTTTGCAAATTTGTTTTTTTTTTTTAAGAGAATGTTTATTTTGATCGAAACCTGCTAAAATTCTTAGCATAAAAAGTTTCCTCAATTTCACAACTTTCATATCAAAAACTTCGATTGTCCCTACTTTTTCGGGGCGACCGAACTTTGATCGGCGCTTTTCAAGTTTGCCGTGGAAAAGGAACGTAATTGCGCGTTTTCTTATACATAAAACGTGCGAAAAATATTATTGTAGAAGGAAAAAATTTCTCAAAATAATATTTTAAAAAGTCAACGAGAGTTTTGAGCAACTTCAAACCTGCACGTTATTTTACTAAAATTTAATGGGCTATTCCTAAAAAAAAAAATGCAGAGAAAAAAGTTTGAAATTTTGATGAACATCTTTTTAAATTTTATTTTGTTTTCTAAAAGTTAAAAATTTGGTTACTACAGTTTTTGTATTTAAATAAGAAATAATGTAAAAATTCTAAAAAAAAGCAATTAAAATAATTACCATGCACCACAATGTCGCATCATTATTACGTAATTAGAGCGCAAATGACGAGGGTAACCAGATTCGAAAATTTACATTTTCTTGAATTTTCAAAACCTTTTTGGCACATTTTTAACTTTTCGAAAATTTTTCGCAGAGCTAATTTTTAGACCAAGTGGAAATTTCTATTATACTAAGTAAAAGATAAAGACAATACGCACACACATATGTACATGTACATAAAAATCCTTACATTCAGAAGTATAGGAGCGTGATTGTACGCATACATACATACATATATAAATATTAACTCTGGTGGGTCATGCATATAGCAAAACATGTCATGGCAGCGTGACAAAAACATCTCATTTTCCTGGAATCGTTGTTTTTACTGTGTATACATACATATGTACATATGTATGTGCATTAGACTGTACCAGAAAAAAAAGTTTGCCGATGTTTGTTTCCTTTTCACGGGGATAGTTGCAAGTCTCGTTTCGTTGCGCTAATATAATATCCTCGACCTACCTATTACACCATACCAGAACGAGAGTAAAGTTCGTTGATTGATTTTAGAATTTAATATGATTGGTTTACGGAGTGATGAAATAAGCTGAAATATTTCACCACAACGTAAGAAACGCCGTAAAACTTCTTTTATAAGTACAAACATACGTTCGGTCTAATGTACATACATAAGCTCATACATTCATATATATGTATATACATACATACATATATGTACTTATAGCATGTACAGTGGGTCACAAAAGTATTGTGAATATGAAGAAAATAAAACACGATTTTTTGTTTGCTTTTTTTCAGGTTTATTGGTAAATTATGTATTAAATTCAATAACATATCAACGCATACCTTCACTGAGACTTCATTAACACAAAAAAAAAAAATAAAGGTGCACGGCGAAAGAATGAATATCAGCCGTGCTCCCAGTTTCACATTTCAATTCCACAATGTGATTTTAAAAATTTCCTGTGAAAGTGAATTAGTGTGCTCCCAATTTCTTCGCATATCAGGTCATCCCTGTCACACATATCCCTTATCGTTGTGGCAATTCACAAACAGCTGTTGTTGAAATTTCCCTTTCGGATTCTGCTATGTACATATGCTTTTTTGAGGAGTCATCAGCAAAACACTTAAAAATACGCATATTTCAATGAATAACTAATACAGAAATGTCATAAATGGCTTATAGAAATATCAAAGAATATTTAAAAAATTATTCCAATCGAAAATAATTAAACATTCATACACTTTTTGTCATTTACTTTTCATTTCACATACAACCAAGCATTTGGATTCAATTCACAAAAATGTATGTGAATGTGAAATTGGGAGCACCCAACATGTGATTTCAAACCGAATCTACAGGGAAATTTGTGAATGTGAAACTCGGAGCACGGCTGTATATTTCAGAATTTTTAACTCGCAAAAGTATTTTGCATTTGACTAAAAGTGATATACATATAAATTAATGTAAAAACTTATAGTGTTTCGTATGATAACCGCTACTTTTAGATACAGCTTCCAAGCATTTTGGCATCGATTCTACCAACTTTCGACAAAATTCAGGATTTTTTCCCGTTCCCTAAGCAAAACCTTCTTGAGGCTATTTTTTGATAAAATTTTTTATTCGCGCACTCTATCTTCGAGGTAGGCCCAAAGGTTTTCTATAGGGTTTACGTCACGGCTTTGAGGGGGTATTGGAAAATGTTTTGCGTTGAAAAGTAACCACATTTTAACGTCGTGAGCCGTATGTTTCGGGTCATTGTCATGCTGAAACAAAATCCCCTTTCTTGCGAAACTAATTTTTTCTGCACTGGATTGTAAATTTTCTTTAAGATTAATTATGTTGTCTATAAAAACAAGATTTCCAATTCCCTGAGCCGACAAACACCCCAAGACCATCACTGAACGTCCACCGTGTTTGAGGACATAATTTAAAAAGAAAACAGAAACAAATGCAAAAATATAAACGTTTGCTTTATTTTCTTCATATGTAAAATACTTTTGTGAGCCACTGTACATTTGTATTTGGGTTTGAAGCAAAAACAAAACACAAATAATGTGTATTTGGAATTCTTTATGTTTTAAATGTATGTAAATCTTCAGGCATTTTGTGTCAGACGCATTACGGATCATTAAGTACATATGTATGTAAAGGGTGTTTTTTTTAGGGGTATAGAACTTCGAATTGAAATAAAACACAAGAAAATCGTTTTAAGGTCCATCAATTTGGCTTTATTGGAAGGATAATTTTATGCCATTAATGTTTAAATATGATTTCGGGCATGTGGCCGCCGCGGCTGGCTCGAATAAAGCCAATTCTACAGGTCCAATTTTCAACCACTTTTTCGAGCATATGGGGCCGTATGTCGGCAATAACGCCACGAATGTTGGCTTCCAATTCCCCTACCGTTTCTGGTTTGTTGGTGTAGACGAGCGACTTCACATATCCCCAAAGAAAATAATCCAATGGTGTCAAATCACACGATCTTGGTGGCCAATTGACAGGTCCATTCCGCGAAATTATGCGCTCAGCGAATGTTTCCTTCAATAAATCGATTGTGACGTGCGCTGTGTGGCATGTAGCGCCGTCTTGTTGGAACCACAACTCATCCACATTCATGCCATCCAATTCGGGAACAAAATAGTCGGTTATCATGGCTCTATACCGGTCTCTATTAACGGTAACTGCCTCTCCAGCATTATTGCGGAAGAAGTATGGCCCAATGACTCCACCAGTCCATAGAGCACACCAAACAGTCAGTTTTTGTGGATGTAATGGCGTTTCAAGGGTCTCATGTGGATTCTCTTCACTCCAAATGCGGCAATTTTGCTTGTTGACGTAGCCATTCAACCAAAAATGAGCCTCATCACTGAACAAAATTTTGCGATGAAAATCAGCATCGAGATCAATCTCATTTTCGGCCCATACACCAAAATCACGACGCATTGCATGGTCTCGCGGCTTTAATTCTTGCACAAGCTGGATCTTGTAAGGTCGCAAGCCAAGATCTTTGCGCAAAATCTTCCATAAAGTTGATGGACAAAGCTCCAATTGCTGTGCACGGTGGCGAATCGATTCATTCGGGTCCTCTTCAACACTTTGCTCTACAGCGGCAATTGTTTCTTCGGTGCGCACTGTTCGACGTCTCTGCGGATGCGTATTATCACATAGAGTAAACGTAGTGCGAAAACGATCCATGGTTAACCGAATTAATTGCTCTGATGGACGATTATGTCGACCATTATTTTCGAAATAAATTTGCACGATTTGCAAGCGTTGTTCTTTTGTCAACCTGTTCATGATGAAATGGCAAACCAAACTGAACATAAATGACATTAGAGTTGCCAGATTTGACCACAAAATGCCAGTTTTATCTCTATTCGAAAAACAAACCTGTAAAAAAAACACCCTTTATGTGATTGAGTGACTGGACTTAAAAATGTGCACTGTTCATGTATGTGATACACAATGTAGTACAGCGTCTATAAATACGTTAAAAAGTTTACCATATATTAAAAATCTAAGCTAATAAATAGATTCGTTATCACTAGCGGAATTCCGCGCCAGTGCTGAGAAAAAAAAAACAAATAATACGTTAATATTGTTTTGAAACTTTGAATTTTGAATTCTCTGTAACTAAGTAAGTACGCAAAAAGGTTTTCTTTATTTATATGAATTTAGATTAAAAAACAATGAATTCATATATGTATATAAATGAATATATATTTAAAAACGCTGAAAAAACTAACAACTATGTATACTTAATATTTTTAAATTTATTGTTATTATTGCTAAATTAAAATATGTAAATAAAACTAATATATGTATATAACAACATATGTGTACTCGTAGATAAAAAAAATAACTACCTACATAGTACCTATTAATCTCAAAAAAAAAAAACCAAGTCAAAGTATGTTTACTAATAATAACATATGTTTATTCAAATGTATTTATGGGCATTGGAATGTGCATCAATAAATTCGCTGCTTATTCAAACACAAATTTTCTCTTCTAGAGGTGACGCACAACACTCATAAGTGCAGCTCATTTTCATCACATTTAAATTATATAATTAATTACACTGTCCAACAGCATTTTTGGAACAGAATAGCGACCCCTTAATTCTGAAAGGGTATGTTGAGTAGATCATTTTTGTAGAACAAACTTATGGTCCAGCACGTCTGAGTTTTTTTTTACAGTGGGTCAAAGTTTTCATTTTTTGGTCGAAGGGAGCATTATACTATATGAAAAAAATTTTGTAAGTTAATGTCTGAGAGAATTCTTATGGTCAGAGTTGTATTGTGGAATTGTATGAGGATTATTTTTGTGGAAGATCTTAACCCTCTAACTGGTCTCTTTATGGGTCAATTTGACCTTTTTTTTCGAGAAAATCAAAAAATGTCCTTTAAAAAAGGACATTTAAGGATTAAAATATTCTACGAAAATATTTGGCGGAAAATTTCAGTGGGGGTTACCAAAGACACCATTGTTGTAAATAAAGCTCTTTACGATTAATTGGCAAAATTACTTTGTTGCATAGTGTAATGGTTATTGATGACTTCAAATGTTTTCTCTTACTTTAATAATACTTGATTGACTTTTCTTATTTTCTCTTATACTCGTAATAGTTACGTTTCCTGTCGGTCGTTAAATAAATTTGGTCATCTTAACTGATGTAAGGTATTTACATACTTTGTTAGTGAAAGATCAAAATTACGGCCTTCTCATAAGCGTCCAAAATCAAATAAGCTGTCAAAAGTCCACAAATATATAAATGCATACATATGTATATACATACACACAAATATATGTACAATAAACAATGATGTACTTGTGTTGTTTACGTTTAAACTTCCCTTGAAATATCGCTAATTTCTAGAAAAAACTGTAAAAAAAATTACTATACTAGTTCTTCACGCTAAGAGCACATACAAACAAACATACATTTAAGCGTTCATATTAATTTATAATTTACACCGAATTATTTTTTTAACACCACTAGATAGTGCCTTTAAATGTACATAAATACACGTGCATACATACATACGTCCATATGTAAAAATTATTATTCCAAGGGTTTGCAAATTGCACAATGCAGTTCAATACAAATATGTATGTACATATGTAGATCTAATGTGGTTTTCCCTATAATATTAGATGGTAGAAATTTACATAAATATTAGTTTAAGAGAGTGTATTAATGTACATATGTACATATATCAAGGCTTCCTTTTATACAAGCTGATATTCCTCACGGAAACTATACAATTAATACAGCATTGTGTGAATCCATAGTTCAATATTTATAGCACCGGGCAAAAAATTAAACTATAAGGGCAATATTTACATACATATGTACATACGAGTACATATATACAAAGTTCTTCAAAATGTGTGAAGTCAACTGACTTTAAATATTTGCTTCACAATTTTTATTATATTTAATGCATTAAAAATGGTTTCGAGCTAAAAACGCGATATCTAACAATATTTCATGGAATTACAGTACATACATACATATGTGCATACGTACGATTACGTACAGATGTGTGCAAAAACTTTTATTTGTAGGGTATTCACAAGGCGTTGTTAAGTTATATAAGTTATGTATGTGTGTATATCTAACAATTCCACGACAAACGTCAAATATGTGTGCTAATAAACACTCATTGTGTTTATAAGTTTTTTTTAGTTATAAAAACTATTTAGTTTGGACATTCACGTATTAAACAGTCCATCAAAGTAGGAGAAAGTGAAAGCACACAAAGTGACATTTTGTTAAAAGCTTCCAGCTGTTAACAATTAGTTAAGACAAATAAATAAGAACTTTGTGTTTATTAAATTTAAAGGTGAAAATTATAATATACGACTATTTAAACATTTAAGAAAAAAGCAAATATTATTTTTTCAATCCTTTTAACCAAACCATTAGTGAATCACTTAAACAATGTTTTCCAAATTACATTTTTGCACAAGAAAAATAATGCAATTGTGATATTTCCTTAGCTAACGCTTAATAAGAGGCACAAATCAATATTGATTGACAGTTTGTGTTTCAAAATGCCTTGAACTTCCTGTGAACTTAAACTGAGATATTAGTGATTAATAATTCGGCTATACATAACCTTCGAATTGGCAAGAAATAATAAGAAATTCACTTTCTGACATTTTTCGACGTTTTTCTTAGGTTATTTAAGAAGTTTTTTTTTTGTTGCTTTAAGGGAATATAGTATTAGTTACAAAACCATCCAACCTTCATATAATATTGAATTTGTTTATGGTGAAACTATGTTTATTTTTTGTGTTTATTTTACGTTCATGCTTACAAGAACTTGTAAAAGGTAAATGAAGTGAAAATGCACAGCATCAATAACGTAGCGCGATTGCGTCACTAGAGTGACGTAGTCAATGTCCGATACATATGTATATGTACTATATGAACATACATACATACACATGTAGGTAAGTGTACGCAAATAAATTAAATAAATTCTATTTGCAAAATTTCAAAATTGCGCGCTTGCTTTTGTTTATATAATAAGTACATGCATATATATTTATTTTTCTTTGGTCGTTTGGGTGTATTTTTAAACTGAAAAATACGTATTAAAGCAGCAGTAAACAGTCTGCGATGATGGAAGCATAAATTTGGCAACGCTGATCGTCACATGTTTATAATATCCATGAAAGATACATACGTACGTACGTTTCTATGAACGTATGTATGTACATAGTGAAACGAAATATAAATTAATAGGTACCCAACCCGGTTTTATCCAAAGTAATTATGTACGCGTGTGCCTGCGTTTATAAACATATTAAATAAAATATTACAAAATATATTTCTAGCTATTATCAACGGAATAGAAACAGAAATTTACAGATTTTAACTCAAAAAAGTATTGCAACATGTCCAAAGCATTTATTTAGTTTTCGAAAAAATTACACCGATTTGACATATGTACATAAAAGTAAATTTGAAGCGAGCCAGCGAAAAATAATCCAATACACAATAATTTATTAACTTTTTCTTCTTCCTCTTTTGTGGTGTTTTAATAAAAATCCTAACAATGTTAATCTAATTTTTTGTTGACTGCGAAACTATTGTTTTTAAATTATTTTTTTCTTTTAAAATGTTGTCAATGAACTCACAGTTAAATACATATTCGTATGCATTATCAACAATTGGGGAATTCTTAGATTTTTGCACTTTTACCAGTATTTTACATGCAGCTGTTTGACATACATGTGCATTATCTACATATTCAGACACTCAAATATACATATGGTATATAAAGGAGTAAGTGATTTGTGGTTAAATATGGCAAGGTAATAAATTATCATTGAAAAGCGTTACGACGAATCAATAAATTATGTACATAGAGCAGCAAGGAAAAGGGTGAAGGCGTTATGTATAGCAATTAAATATTAACTGAACTGTGTCTGATAGCAAAAAATGTTATTAAACGGGTAATAAATTCCTATAAACAGCAATATTTACGTATTTGCATACATACCTACATACAAATATAATACTCGAGCATGCATACATATACATAAGTATAGCGTGTAAAAAATAATAACTCTCACACCTATTTTCGCAAGCCGCACGGATAACATAATTTGGTATTTCGTTCTATATTTCAATCAAATTGATTTTGAAATTATACAAAGTCATGTGATTTACGTCTTCCAGCTAGCTATTCATGTACATACATATGTAGCGCCAAATAAAATAGTCCAATGTACTTAAGTCGGGAGAAGACAGTGGCCATTTATTTTGCTGATATCAACATTGCACACTTTTATCGACACTCAGTACTATCACTTTTCTTAGCTCTTGGAATGTCGGTGTTCGCATTAACTGGATCATTTTGAGAAGCAGATTTTCGTCAGCTAAGATAATTTGTGCCGCTGTGTGGCTGCCCCGTGTTATATGTACATATGTATGTATGTATGTATGTATGCATGCATGTAGTCGTAGTTCACATTTCAAATGTTTCAAAAGTTTACCATCAAATGAAAAATAGGGAAAATAATAACTATAATATTTATCTCAGCGATGCAGCGGGATAAGATAAATTATTAATTTATTATCATTCGTTTACACGCTGCACAAACATACAATGTACGTATGTATGTATGTATGTATGAGAAACAAATAATATGTATTTTAATTGAGTAAAAATATTTTCTCTTCTACTCTCATTAGAAATCGACTCAACTGCCATTATAAGGTCGTCCACATTCAACATAAAAACTTATCAAAAAGAGCGGCCGATGTAAAAATGCAATTCAACGATAATATATAGTTAACGAAAACCCGTCATAAAAACCAGCTAATACAACGTTTAGCTATTCCATTGCGGCAATAGGGCAAATAAAATCCGATTCAAGTTTTTAGTCTAATAAAAATCCACAGCGGGAACCTTTACTTTTCATATAGAATAAGTATGCAGGCGCGTATGTGTTATTTACTTATCTGAATACATGCATGCAAGGGAAATTCTAAAACTTGTGCGAGCCATAAAATCAATGAACATATTTCTAATACACATTTTGGCACACTTATCATTGAATAGGAGTTTTTTAAATTGTTCAATTCATAAAATAACTATCTACATGCCAGTGTTCTAAGCCATAAATATACTTAATTCTACAGACGGTAAGAAAAGGAAATGTTACGTTCACATCAAAAACACCTGACCAAGTGTGTATGTTTTTATGTATGTATGTTTGTATGCATATGCATACAAAGTCATTTGAATTATATTAGTGGCGGTAAATATATGAAAGGGATTTGATTGGGGTTTAAGTGCGATTTACTGCAATGAAAGAATGATTGAAAACACATTAAAACACTCATTGTTACACGAATGACGTAGGTACATAGTGAAATAATTTACATTATTTAAAATTCAATTATAACACGTTTTTCAAACAGATTTAATTTAATTCAAATTTATAAAATGCCCCAACGGAATACATACATAATATATTTTTTATTAAAATTCATATGCATGTATGTATGTTTGTACGAGTATAATTGCTTATATGAATGTATTTCACTTTAAAAATGTTTACTTTCTTAACACCGGTGCAATTGTGCGATGCCTGCATTAATTTCAGTTCTTCGATTATTGCATACTTTTAGGCGTTAGCAGATTAAAGTTATTGCTAGCAAAGCAATTTCCCAATCACTTCCGGTTGAGCAAGCAAAGAAGACAGGCAGCTTTTTCTGTGTATCGAGCATTAAAGGATTTTAAACAAACTATTTATTTGAGTGTGTGATCTAATTTTACTCCAAGGAGGAACGTAAATACTGTGTGGTGATTTGGGATTGTCCCAGGTAAGCTGCATCGTGGTTTTTGATATTAATTTAATTATCCAGTGTGTGGGTTAAAAAAAATAAAAAGTTTCTTGCAAGCAAGGTGAAGCGTGGGTTTCAATTTAGTTCAGGTGACGCCATGGCGTCAAAAGAAAAAGAAGAGGAAAGCAACGAACCAAAAGAAGCGTTGTTGAAAATTAGTCGACATAAAAGGAAAAAAAAAGAGGAAAATGAGTGTGATCAGGAAAACGTAATGGAAATCGGTTTAAATTGTGATACAGTTAGTGCGACAAACATACAAAATGAAAAAACGGTATCTGCAAGTACAACTAAATCAGGTGGTCAAGTAAGTAGAGAAGAGGTGAAGAGAGATACGGTGCTTTACCCAGCAAACCATAACGGCAAAGCATGTGTGCTCTTTGACACATCTAAAATAGAAAAATCAGAAATCAAAAGATTAAGAAATGGCCTTTTTCTTTGGGAAAAGATAAAAAATTTTAACATAGAAGGAATTGACGATATTAAAGCGATTGGTTGGACGTTGTTTAGGGTGACATTTGATAGTGCATTTTTCGCAAATAGATGTGTAGGAAACAGCAAATTAAAAGACAGTGACATAAATGTTTTCATTCCAAGAAATTTAATAGAAACTTATGGAATCATAAGAGATATTCCATTAGAGTACTCTGACGACGCAATTAAAAATGGCTTGGTCTCTGAGGTGAAGATCACTTCGGTTCAGAGGTTAACAAGAAGGGAAAGCAGGGATGGTGATGGCAGGGTTCCGACTTGGTCGGTCAAAGTAGGCTTCTCCGGGGGGGATATTCCAAAGTGCGTGGTGTTAAACCACACTCTTTTACGGGTTGATTATTTTTATCCTATGCTTAGGCAATGCTATAAGTGTGGAAGACTGGGACATACACAAAAGTCGTGTAAAGGGGACAAAAGATGTCTCAAATGTGGAAAAAGGGATGAATGCATTGGCAACTGTGATTTGGTGAAATGCATCCTGTGTGGCGACTCATCACATAATGCATTTGAACGGAAAAAGTGCTCGGTCTGGGAAAAGGAGAATCAACTTGTGAAAATTATGACACTAAAAAAGCAAACGCGAAAAGAGGTCTTAAATGAAATCAAAGTGGAGTCGAAAAACAGATTTGAGCTTCTTAGTGAGGAACATTTCCCTGAGCTAGGTAGGCAAAACAATGACATTACTAGAAATAATCAAGTAGAAATTAATAAAATTTTAACACCAACTTCGTACGCGAGCGTAATAAGGAGACAGAGAACACGTGAAATCAGTCCGGAAAAAACTAAGCAGAGAAATCCGTTTAAAACAAAAAGAGAGCAATCGGGAACAGAAGAAAGAGGCGTAGCGTTTAATCAACAAAACAAACACATTGTAACCGAAATTGAAAAAATTACGTTAGAAATGACCAAGTTTGCGAGGGATGCTTTTAGGCAGGTAAATTTCCCGGCTGGGGTAAATGCCTTTGTGCACTTCCACGACAGGCTTAAACAAAAGTTCTTGAGTTTAGAAAATACGGGTTTAAAATCTAGGGATGAAGAAGGGAAACATTATGAAGATACTTCAATATAATATTCAATCACTGAAAAAGAATGGTAATACCATCGACTTTTTTGCCAATGAAAAAAATTTTGACATTTTATGCCTCAGTGAAGTTTTTTCACATGAGGATACGCTAAAAAGTAAATGCATATCAAATTTTAATATTGTGGAAAAGAAACGTTCTGATGGCTATGGGGGAGTAGCCATTGCTCTTCGTAAATCCATCAGATTTAAAGTAATTAGTTTTCAGTCAGATCATGATATTTGTATAGTTCAAACAAAAAATTTAACAACTAACCTAGTTATATGTTCCATATACTGCAAACCATCTATGGACTTAAGTACTTTTCAAGCTGTGATATCAAGTCTGTTTAATACCCTAGAGGCTTATAAAAATGTGTTAATAATGGGGGATTTCAATGCTCGTGCTAGAAGATGGGGGGATACGGTTGACATGTCAAAAGGAAAATGGCTGAGTTCATTCTCTGATGCTTCGACAATAAAATGTATCAACAATAAAAAGAACATTACCTATAGACCAAATATTAATGACAACAGTAGAGGTTCTGTGTTAGACTTAACGTTTACAAACATCTCCTTTTCATTAAATTGGGAAGTTCTACAATTCCAACTGGGAGGCAGCCATCATTACCCAATATCAGTGAACTTAGATTTTACATCTTCCAAAAGCATTACCTTTTTATCCAAGAAAAAATTACTTGACTCTCTTAATTCAATATCTCTAGAGCCCACATGCAATGGGATAACGCAATCAATAGGAAAAGAAATAAAAAGGGCAACAGTTACTTTAAATAACACTACCCCAAAAGTTTGGTGGCACGAGGACTTAAACAAACACTTTCGCTTGTATATCGCTGCACGCAAAAAGGCAAACCGTTACCCAACACCTGACAATTTAAACAAAGTTTCAGATTACAAAAGAATTTGGAAAGAAGAGGTCCGAAAAGCAAAAAGAAACCATTTCTCAGAAAGTATAAGTGCCTTAAACCAACAACCTAACACGAGAGAAGCTTGGAGGTTTATTAACAACATGAGAGGAAATCAAAAAAAAATAAATAACTCACTTTGGGTGGAGGAGTCAGATGACTTATTTTTAAGATATCTTAGAGATCAGGTTTCTATAAACTGTGATGAGGAAAACACTGTTGAGCCAGTTTTAGATCAGGATATGGTGCCAGTTTTTAGTGAGGATGAGCTAAATGGAGTTCTTAGAAACAAAAGAAAAAGATCAGCGGGTGGGCATGACAGAATCACATACGAGATGATTCGTGCTCTACCGAAAGATGCAAAAACAACCTTGTTAAATGTCTTAAATTTGTCTTTCCAATCAGGGAAAATTGAGGACCAATGGCGCATAATTAAGGTGATACCGATACCGAAAAATGGCAGGGATTTAAGTGACTATAGAAATTATAGGCCCATCTCACTGATACCAGTGCTTCTCAAAATAGTAAACTTGATGATTAAAGCAAGATTGGAACCCATTCTTACGGAAAAGGAGATCCTTCCAGGCAGATGTTACGCTTACCGTAAAGGAAGATCAGCAGCGATGTGTTTAAACGAAATGTTATTTAATATTGCAGGTTGCAAGGAGGGAGGGCTGAAGGTGGCGGCTGTGGTAGTCGACATCAGCAATGCCTACAATAGTGTTCCCACCGCAAAACTTAGGGAGATTCTAACCAAAATAGGAATTAACAACTCCTATACAAATTGGATAGTGTCATTTCTGAAAAACAGAGTCCTAACAATGGGAAAGAGTTCGGTGAATGTGGCTGATGGGCTGCCGCAGGGCAGCTGCTTATCGCCTCTTCTTTTCAATCTTTATACTGAATCGCTACATAGGTTAGAGGACAGTTCCACTCATATTTATCAGTTTGCCGATGACTTTCTCATTATGGTGCAAGATAGAGATTTCCTCTCTATGTGCCAAAAACTCCAAGAAAAACTAGTTTCCTTTGTGAAGAATTGCAAGGAGTTAAACCTCACAATCAACTTTCAAAAGACCAAAGCTATTTACATTGCCAAAACCAGCAAAAAACAACTAAACTTAAAAATTGAAAATTACCCGGTAGCACAGGTAAACCAAATAACCTTTATTGGAAGAACTTTAAATTCTTCGCTGTCAGTGTCATCTCATTATAGCAATCTAATTAAAAAAGCTGAAAGAAATGTCAATCTAATAAAAATGATTACAACAATAAAAGCAGGCATTACACCAAAAGTGGCGGTAAATTTATACAAAAGTCTGGTCAGATCGAAGATAGAAGTTGCAAAATCTACCACTCATAATTTGCCAAAAGGAACCTATAGCAAAATAAGATCCTTTCAAAACAATACTTTGCGCAGATGCTTGGGCTTAACTCCCTCGACTCCTGTACATAATATTTATACTTTAGCGAATGAATTTGAGCCAAGAGATAGAGAAAAACTGTTAACGAGTCGTGAACTATTAAAAGTAAAGTTTTTAAACAACACTTTGTATAAAAGTATAACGTCTCAGGGAAAATTAAAATCGAGTTACTCTGAAATTTATTACCAATTCAAAAATATATTTGACAATGTTAGTACTTATACTAGTTATACTAAAAACCTACAACTAAAAATAGTTAAACAATTGATACCCAAAAAGAAGTCTGAAACTCCAAATGAACAGCTAAGAGCAGAATATAATAGGCTGATACATAGTTACCAGGAACAGAATTTTACAATTTTCGCTACAGACGCTTCGGGGGGTGAAAACACTATGGGGTGTGGCGTTTATAACGCAACTCTGAAACAAAGATTCCTTTTCAATATAAAATTTAAAACCTCATCAACTTTTAGTGAAATGTGGGCGATTGCAAAAGCAATTGACCTAGCGATAGAAGACAAATGCGAAAAGATAGTCGTCCTCACGGATAGTCTTACATCCTGTCACCTGGTGGGAAAAAAGACATCAAACAACTACATCACAGCGAAGATTCACAATGCACTCAACAGTAGTAACTTAGTGTGTGAAATAGTATGGGTTCCTGGCCATGTTGGCATCAAAATTAATGAAATTGCAGACAATCTAGCAAAATGGGCCGTCAACGTAGGGGCTCCTCTAAATGTCAAACTCACTCCTGAGGAAGCAGAGAGGCAAATTAACCTAAAGATTAGGGAAGAATGGAACTGTAATTACAGAAATATATCGCTAGAGAAGGGAAAAAGATTTGCTGAATTCTTCCCGGAGATTCCTAAGAAACCCTGGTATCACAATTCCAATTTAGATGCTAGAGAGATAAAAATGATAAACAGGTTGTTAACAGGTCACACGTATGACAGGGAATACCTTCATAGGATAAAAATAGTAAATACGAATTTGTGTGAAGAATGTAATGTTACCGATGATTATACCCACATGATCTTTGTTTGCAAGAGGTTTAGTGACATAAGAAAAAATTACGATGCAGTAAAAAACCACACAAATTGTACAGAAATTTTAAAAAAAAGAGACCACAAGACTTTAAAAGTTTTATGCAGCTTCATAAAAGAAGCTGAAATTGAAATATAATATACACTTTTAACAATGTATTCCAAATTTTCATATACATACTCATACAAACATACATATATGTTGGTATGTATGGGTTGCTGTTTTGCACACACATAACAAAAACATATAATATCTTAAGTGATAATTTTAATAATAAATAGTTATATACATATAAATAAGCTTAAATGTGATCACATACTCAAATACTGTTCATATTGAACATATTAACTTGTATAAATTTTTGTATACTTTTGTATCATTCTAGTCATTACACCTGAGGGGGCCAAAGTTCGATTTGCAAACCTTTTTGTTTTGTTTTTTGTTTTTTTATGTTTTTTTCTTATATTTTGCTCATTGCACAAACCGGAAGTTGCGGGGCATCTTGGTTTGCCCAGTACCGTCAAAGTTTGTAATAGTCGATGGTTTACAAACAAAAACGTCCTGAGAATAGGCAAAAGTCGCCAATTCAAATTACACTTCAAACGTTCTCGTCCGAACTGATAAAGAGAGCCGTAAAAAGACCGCTCATCTTGAGGCAAACTGCACCATTATAAAGCAGCAAGCAAACTGTCAATGTGAACAAACACAACAAATGTTGTGTCATCGATTAAAAAGAATAGAAGAAACGCGCTGAGTTTTCTTTGAACAACTGGTTTTTCACAAAAGAGCCTGCGGCTTGTATGAATTCCTGCATATACGTGCAATCATATCTTTCAAAAGTTATACAAACTTGGATTTTTTGAAACACCCTGGCCTTATGAGGTGGACTTACCCGGCCATTAAGGATTTTTGACAACCAAAAAAAAAAAAAAGCAATTTCCAATCAACGAACAAAATTGAAGTACAAACATGATGAAAAATATCACAATTAACAAAAACGGTGAACAAAATTTACGTGAGATTCAAATTTGATAAAAACCTTAGTTTACGAAAGTTTGGCCAACATTTTTTTATATTTTTTTTAAGTGTTGCAAGAAAACCTTGAATCATTGAGATTTACATTTTGTATCCGCAAACAACCGGACGCTGTTTTGTAATACTAGAACTTGCATGCTCCCTTAGAGCCAATGTTGACTTCAAATTTATTTGAATAGAAAAGTATGCAAGTATGATTGAAGGATTCAAAAAGTAAGAGGAATTATTATGATTATTATTTTATAGAGTTTGCAATATGATTAATCAATGAAATATATTAAAAAGTATAAAGTATAGAAGCCTGCAATGTAATGTGAATAGAAGTGTGTGCTTCCATACATAGTACTTACAACTGAATGTAAGTACATATAAACATACATACACCGATAATCATAAAATTGTCGCTGCAATATTTTTTTTATCATTACATTGGTGCAATGCCTTACAAAATAAAAAGTGAACAACCCCTACTGAAATAGGTGAGTTTTCAAAAAGAAAAAAAGAAACTCTACATACGTTATTATTTTACTATGGTCAAAAGCCTGAGAAGTTTAAAATAATTACAATTGCAAAATTTGACACCAAAAGTGTGCATTGTGACCGTAATGGAAATTACTAGACATAGTAGCCGACCGCAAGTAAAAACGCAAACAAGCATTTTTTTGTTTTAATTTCAGCACAAGCGTTCGTTCAATGGCCATGACCAAAAGCTGGCACATGCAGATTAACATACAAGCATGTGTACATTTGTACATACATACATATGTATGTATGAATTTATTGCAGCACGTACATATGTAAGTATGTATTTATTTTCAACTCAACATACAAACAATCGTACAAATGATTCTTTCAACACAAGATTTTTGAGTAGATGGCGTTTTAGCACGTTGTACCATAAACAAATAGAATAGACAACTTTTACAAATGCGCTAAAATAATAAGAATTTCTGTAGTAAATATTATTTTCATATGTAAGTACTTGTCTATGTTCATATGTATGACTGACTTACCTTTGACATTCAGTGCATTTATGCCGCTTTGGGCCGCAGCAACGACCAAAACTGGTGGTTGTGAATTGGTATTGAAAATATTTTCAGCACGTACAGGTATACCACAAAAATCTGGATCATCAGAATCAAATAGAACATTGTCCTCCCACTCTGTGACAACAGTTCCGTTAGAAATTGGTCGGTTTTTCATCTACAAAGTAATACAGATTCAGTTATAACATTGTGATGTACAGCCAGGCATAAATGTTCATAATTAAAAGCTGCAGAAAGTTACTAAATTACGTGGTATAATATTTGACATTAGCGCCAAAACTATGTATGCATATTGGAAAAAGAACTCCATTAAAAGATATATTAAAAAGAATGGGGCGCCACGATTCCTCAACTTATTCCTGTAAAACCCGCAGCAATAAATACGGTAATTGTGGAGAATAGCGGCTTTTGCTTAAAATTACCCAAAATGATTAGAGTTTTTCCGAAATATGTGTATTTGAGGATGCTTTTTTCATTGAAGGTAACGGAAAAGCGCAATTTCGCAATATCGATTTTTTTATTACTGAAAGTGTTTTTTTTTGGCACCATCTTCTGTTAAATTATTTGCTACAATTCAACTTACTATTCAGCGCCTACTTATCTGGCGGATAATCTTAACCAGCGCTTTAAGTTCTTATTAAGCGCTTAACCGGAGATGGTGCAAACGGCCCTAAGTTGTCAAATTTTGGCGCCCCAGAAATCGTAATCTGGCTAAAAAATACACATGCCTATAATCTCGGATTACTTGTTATTGAGGCGAAGGACAACTATTGAGGTAGGTGCAGATTTTTTTATACTTACATACCTATTTATATAACATTTAATTTGTAGTCTACTTGCTGCAAGCTCTCGACATTGTCAAGTAGGTTATGGATATCCACTTAAAGGGAAAAAAGTGCAATAAATAGACTTTGCAGTAGCATTTCCTCATACACATGCGCATAAGACGAATGCGTTAGGAATGGAGTTCAAGTTCGTACATCTCATACCGCAGTATAATAGATATTGACCGCAGCATCCTTGACACAGACATCGAAACTACATGTTGTTTGCTTATATTACCTATGAAAATCGATGACTTTCATGCGGAGTTAAATAAACGTTTCCTTTTACCATGTCATCAAATTAATGTCATTTACCTTGCTTAATATTTTTCAGAACTTTTCCCCGCCTCTTTCAAATTTGTAACCGTGAATTATTGGCTTGCTTGTTGCTGTTGTTGCTGAGTGTCCTCGAAATCACCACTTTCAATAAGATTTTACTTTATTTACATATGTAGATTCAAGGCGAAACAACATTACAAAATCGTATATTACATACATATATTAAGACAATGATGAATGCACAGCAGAAATCTTTTAACAAATTGTCATATGCACCAAATCTGCTATAGGAAATTAGTTTTCCAACGAAACAATTGAAAACTGCAGAAGAAAGGAAACATCAATCGAATATCACTTGGCAAAAAAAACCAACACAAATTTACGAATGCCAAAAATTTTTCCTACACCAACAATATTATTGCACAGAGTTACATTTGTCCGTATCAAAACAATGATAAAATGTTGAATTTTAACGTACTTGCAAATATAATTAAATCGGTAATTTATTTTTTTTTTTGTCTAGAAAAATTATATAACTTACATTTTAATGCAGCTTTTGCTTTTTTACACGTAACTATACTCTTTTTTTTATTACGAATATTCAGTCCCGTAACCAGCACATTATAAATTTATGAACACCTTTATTTGACAAAAGCGTTGCAACACTGTGTTACACCCGACATCTGACATTCAAATGTCAGAAATTACGAAGTAGACTAGAAAAAGGTTATGAAAAAATAAATACAAAATTTTCAGATTCGTAAGCGTTGAAAACTGAAAAAAATTAAATTATAAATTATAAAAAAGGACGAAATACAAAAAATTGTAGTGAAGCCTTTATTAAAGAGGTATAACAATGTTAGAGACACAAGCAAGTTTTATAATTGCTATTGGACCGTTCTAACCAAATTACTCATAACAAAACAAACAAAGGTATATTATCTGCTGACAAGTCACTAACAATATTGGGAACATGGATGATAATTTATGGTAAGTTAATGTAAAAATCGGCGAATTGTATTATTCTTTCTGAAATTCCCGACCTACTATTTCGTTGCCGATATTGGGTTTTAAAACTACGTGTCGCTATAATGGTTGATTTATTGTTGGCAAAAATTCCTATGTATATGTATATGTACATACATACATACATATGTATGTATGCAGACGTAGCGATTTTCCGCTCGGCCTTATCTCAAGGGCTAGCTTATTCAGATATCCAAATTACATACTGTATATGAATATGTTTCACTTTTAAAATTGACATTTAGAACTTTATTTTTAGGTTAATTGAATTGGAGTCGGCGCTGCTGGACGACTGCAATGTTAACGACATATATGCAATTTGCCGTGGAAAGGCTATACCGGAAGCATTGCGCCCGGATGTTTGGCAAGTGTGCCTGGATGTACGGCACAAAAGTGATCAAATGTCACTCTTCAATGAAATTTACGATCTACCTTTTCAAAATACATTACGGGAAGGCTGCCAAGTGGTTGTGGAACGTATTGGTAACGATGACGAAGACAAAGTTTCAGTTATTTCTGATTTGGAGTCGATTCTCACATTTTATTGTAAAAATCGAAATCTACAATATGAAAGTGACAATGGCTGGATTGAGCTTTTATTACCATTGCTGGCGTTAAAATTAAATAGATCAGATACTTACAACCTCTTTGAAGCTATACGAGACACTTATATCCCTAAAGGCTGCAAGCCGAAAGGAAATGTATTTCATGTATTTCGTTTACTGATTCAATATCATGATCCAGAATTATGCTCAATGTTGGATACGAAAAAAGTAACACCAGACTTGTACTCGATGCAATGGTTTCAATGCTTATTCGCTTCAAGCTGTAGCTTATCGGTTATACTCGCTATGTGGGATTTATACTTTCAGCATTCTGATCCCTTTATGGTATTTTTCCTTGCCTTGATTATACTTATCAATGGACGTGATCAAATATTAGCGATGAAGGATGCGACGAAGGAAGAATTAATAAAATTTCTTTCGAATATGCCTTGTGCTTTGGAGCCGGATGATGTTGTTGATTTTTGCTCACTCGCACAATATTATGCCCTGAAGACACCAAGTTCATTTAAGACAGATTTTTTAAAAGCACTGTACGGCTCTCAAAGCGAGAAGAGTCCTCGCAATGAACCTTGTACTGTATCGCAGGTGAGTAGTAGATAAAATTAAAAAATAAATTATTGCATTGCAAAGTGAATTTCTTGGAAATTAATAATATTACTGAAAAATCGAATCGCTCTATCAATTAGATATAATTTCTCTAAACCTAAAAAAAAAGAATAATTTAATATATATTTAAAAAAATCTTACTTATTTTTAGGCGCTGTGTCTTCCAGTCTCGGTCTATGAATTAGTTGAGAACTCTTCTATAGAATTAACAACCACCGATGCTGTGCGTTTCTTTTTGGTTGATTGTCGACCTGCTGAACAGTATAATGCTGGCCATCTATCGACGGCATTTCATCTTGATTGCAATTTAATGCTCCAAGAACCTATCGCTTTTTCTACAGCAGTGCAAGGTTTATTAAATGCCCAGCGACAGGCTATTGAGGCAAATTCTAATGCGGGTGGTGAGCATCTTTGTTTTATGGGCAGCGGGCGCATGGAAGAGGATCAGTATACACATATGGTGGTCGCATCATTCTTGCAAAAGAACACGCAATATGTATCGTTGTTGACCGGAGGATATATGGCCATACACGAATACTTTGGCGACCACATGGCTGATTGTTTGGAGGATCACGACGTTAAAAAGTGCATTGTTTGCGCGAAAAATCAGGTTGAATTAAGAAATCCCGGACGAGCAGGGCAAACGCAGCAGGTACACTTTTTAAATTATATGCAAATATGTAGATGTACATATGAATTATGGAATTAAAAATACTTATTAATCTTTAACTTACAGTCGGGGCGCGATCCTCAGCGTCCCACTTCCGATATATTTAGTCGATTTTCTGCCGTTATGAAAATGAAATCAGCCGAAGTGAAGGACAAGTTCTTCGATATCATAACAAATCCCACAAACGGTACTAGCTCTGCCGCTGGCAGTACAACTGGTCAAACTGCCATTCCGGATCGTCATGTCTCGGCTACTGAACGCAATGGCAAGCGATATAGAAATGTAGCACCTGTATTCAGTATTGATGATGATAACGATGACCATTACAACGACCAGGAATTAAAAGATTCACCTGAGATGGCTGGTTCTAAGTTGCCTGGTGACGCCAAAGAAATCGTCAATTTAACACAGTACTTAAAGTCGCCAGACATCATAAATGCATTTCGCTGCCAGGAAGTGCATATGAATGGTTATATGTATGAAAGCCATTTGATAATTACCGCAGCACATTTGATCGTATTGCGCGAACTTGGTCGTGGGCAAGCGCAAATAATTGTGCGACGTCCCTTATCGAGTATAGTAAAAATAACCGCAAAGAAACGACATCGCGATTTGATCACATTCAAATACGGGTTTCCGAATGGCGATGGCCTACTGATAACTGATATGGATCGATTTCTTATACCGAATGCCAGTGAAGCGACTGCAATTGTGTCAAAACACATTGTCCAAACATTAGATGGATCTAAATTAACATAATGTTATTATAATAATCTTCATTTGACGGTCAATAACTTATGGTAGTGAACGGTGAGGGATGGATGGATAAAAGTTATTTATTTTGTAAAAAAAAAAACTTTTTTGATAATAACAACTAACATATATTCGCATGTATGAAAATCGAAATTATAATCAATACAATTTTTGTAAAACGATTTTGGTTAAAAGACGTCGAGACTTAATTTGTACAAAATTTTTTTGTTTTTAAACTTTTTTTTCAGACTAGAGTGTGCCTCCAATCCTTCCATCCTCAGTTTCATTTAAATAACATGAGACTTGACCAAAAATCACATTTTCGAAAAATGCTGCTGGTATTTTGTTTTGTTGTCTTTAAGAAGCTCTATTATTAATTTTAAAATAACGCTTACAATATTTTAAATGTGCAATGTTTATCAGTATGATTTATGGGCTATGCAGTTTAAATCAAATCTGCATAAAAACCCAAGATATAGTTTCCAAATTCACCATCCAAAGGAAACAAACTTTTTAGTATTTTTATTACAACTAAGAATTATCTCCAAGGCTTACATTACAATCTGGTTCAATCGTGAAAAAGTAGTACCCATGCACTTTTTATAAAAAAAAAAACAAAAATAAAAAAAATTTCCCAAACGTACCAACTAAATAATATTCCAGTGAAATAAGTAATATACAATTGATGTATGAATGCTAACATAATAAGCTTGACTAACAACAGTAGAACAGATGTAGCCAAATAAAGAAAACTATGTTATACTTTTTATTGTATTTTTGTTATTTCATTAATTTCGATATCATGTGCCAGTACGATCGTGCATTTGTTATTTATGGAGGTTTCATTCATCATGTCTAACATCTTGTTTTAGTCCCGTGAGATCGTTCGAATTTGGTACGGAGTTAAAAGGTAAGCCTAACGTCAAGTGGAATTGTATATAAGCAGCTTATATTCGCGCGTGCTATGAAAATCGTATTTAAAGTCGGCACAAAGAAAGGTGCGGTGTGTTTGTCACATTAAAGCCACTCTGATAATATTCGATATTCCGATCTTCTGGCAGATACTATTCAGACTTAATTGTCCTTAACAGCTGGTACTAGCTTTTCGCCGCTGTGTTTGAATAGCTCAGCAGGTATACCATCGGTTGCGGGCGCTTTATTGTACGTACATACATACATACATAAGTTGCACTGCTGTGCTCACCTTTTCTTGTTTGATTTGCATCCCTTAAGACTTGGCTGGATTACTTTCTTTTAGAAAGATTTTACTTTATTTAAATATATTCAAGGCGAAACAACATTACAAAATCGTATATTATATACATACAGTCTGTCTAGTAGAAGCGTGATCGCCATAACTTGGAAACTATTTGTCCGATTCGTTTCAAATAAACAACATTTTACACGTTTATAATATTTATTGTACGCAATACTTTTAATAACATGTATAGTCACCGCCATTCGCTATTATGGCCTCACATCGCCGACTCATACTTTGCACTAAGTTCTGAGCAAGTTGCCGAGGCAATCGTTTCCAAATCAGCCGAATTTGTCTGGACAACTGTTTTGCTGTTCATATCGTTTTTCCTTTGAGTTTCTGCTTTACTATTGCTCACACATTTTCTATCGGATTGGCATCAGGCGACTGTGAAGGCCAATCTAACACCTCAACACCATTTTGCTGTTTCCACTCTGCACACATTCGACTGCGATGTTTGGGGTCATTGTCTTCTTGCAAAATCCAAGAGTGTCCTCTTCTCCCGAACATCTTCGCAGCGGATGGTAATAAAGCTGTTTGATAAATTTCGTTCATCAAAACCGCATTCAAGTTGCTGGTAAACACGAAAAGGCGTCCAAATCCTTTTTCTGAGAAACATCCCCAAACATGGACCTTCACTGGGTGTTTAACAGTTCGTTGGAGCAATCGATTGTTAGCGGTACACCAAGATCGATTTATGTTACTATTTGCCCAAAATGAAGATTCATCCGTGAATATTACATTATTCCAATTCCGTTCTGAATTGGCGCAGGCCCAGGCGAGTCTTTTTTCAACGTGTGATGATGAGAGCAACGGTTTTTTAAGAGAGCTGCGGTATTTGACGTCGTTAGCGCCTAAACGTTTTCGAATCGTCTCTACCGATATTTTAACAACACTTTTCTCTACAACTTCTTTAGCTTTACGCAACGATAAGCCCGGCTTCGTCGCAAACAAATCAAGGATCTTCTTGTCCTGCTTTGGTGAGGTCTTTTTTTCAGGGCCCCGCCCAGGCAAATCGTCGACATTTTTTACTTCTAAATACCGATTCGTCCACTTCGTTACGAATGACTTCGACTTCTTCATATATTTTGCTGCAGCTAAACGTGACATTTTCGGCCCTCTAGGGTGTAGACAAAGAAATACAGCTTAATACAGCTTCAAATCGCTTCTCGTACGCGGAACTCATTTTTTAAAACAACGTGCACTTTGTAATAGTTTCACGAAACTGACAGTTTTTGCAATGCGTACTACAAAAATGATGTCGCTACCAAGTTGCATTCAAATTATTTTGATAACGGCACTCTATGTGCAAATTTTGCTGGTCACGCTTCTACTAGACAGACTGTACATATATTATGACAATGAAATCAGCAGAAATCTTTTTACAAATTGTCATATGCACCAAATCTGCTACTGCACCTCGAACCCCCCTAAAAAAAAAGAAAGGTGACAATGAAAGAATTTATGACCGATAAAACGAGTAATTTGAGCGCCACTTTTTTATCTAAACTGCTTTCTAACACTGATTCTTATTAGAGCAACCCACGCTCTAGTGAGAGGTTCTGATACTGGCTAACTGTACCAAAAAGCTGCTAAGTTCATCAGCACGAAGAGCATAAAAGCTCGAAGAAGTGCATGCGCATTACCAAGTAAATTGCAGTACCAGAAACTGCTGATTATTTATGTACCATAGTGAGGATATGTACAATGTACATACATACACATATAAAAAAGATAATACCCACCAAACCTATAACTATATTTCCCTTACGAATTCGTTATACGTATGTATGTAAGTCGTTTAATGTAAAATTTTACCGAAATCGAAAAAAAGAGTTCGTCCAGATTTTTGTATAAAGACCCACACAATTTCGTTTAGAACTTGTCAGAGAAATTCATTCGCTTTGTTGCTCGCTTGTTGACTTCAATCAATGATTTTCGACTTCGTTCAGAACGTCTAAGGTATTAGAAATTCTGATAGTTATACCAGTTTGAAATTCTTTAATTGACATGTTCGACTTTCTGCTGAGTATTTGATTTGCAACAAACTCGAAAACTTTGGTTGGTTGGGCAATTTAACTCGCAAACCGGCAGGGTAGGTGTCAGAGGAACTGAAGGGTGGGTCTGGCATGAATTTACTTACCTTCACTAGGCTATGAATTAATTCTTATCAATGACGTATGTACATCACCAAGTTTCGGGTGAACAAACAGCTGGTGCAGATAGTATAAGTACGTGCTTACTTGTAAAAAAAGCTGAGCTCGCACACCATTACAAATGCCATTCGTTCAGTAGGACGAAGGCACCAAAGGCGGCAGGAATACGAAAAGTACTTTGGACGCCCGCAACTTTGCGAAACGAGGCCAATTCAATAAAAATTGTTGCGCCAACAGCAACGGCAGCAGTTCATTCAGAGCGCTAGAGCAGTAAACATCGCTATTTAAAGGAGTCCAGTGGTCAAGATCTACCAAAATAATTACAATAGATAAAAGTGCAAAATTTCAGTTAACTATAATTCAAATTGTTTTGCTATTAATTTATAACAAGAAAAACATTTATTAAGTGAATTTTTACACAACTAAACTAAACGAGCGATAAATACGAGCAAGCAATTAATAATCCAATATGAGTTGCGCCAAATGCTCGAAGCAAGTTTTGAATTTCATATGCATATTGGCATTTTTGTTGGTGACCGTTGCAGCGGTGCCAACATCGGTGCTGGTACAGAATTCTGAAGTAACATCCAACATCAATGCGGCCAATAATAATCACAATCTAATGACGAAAGGTGAGTAACGCGAATCAATTTTGAATTCATTGAATAAGAAAATGAGCAGATGACATAAATACATACATTAATTACATATAATAATTTACTTGCGTGTATGATTTGGTAAAATGGATCCTGGCTCGCTTGTCAACAGGTGTTTCGTAGCGTATTTTTACATAGAGCAAAATTTTAAATTTCTTATGGCAGAATGGAAATATTTCCAGTTGCGAAAATAAAAACGATCAACTTTAAAAAATTGCAAGTCAAAAATTATTTGTACCAAGTGCATGGTCCGAATTAGTTGTAACTCGTTAAAGGTTATTCATTAATTGTCTTATGTGAATATTGGTGAAAATTAGGCAACAATTATGGACAGAAGCATTCAAGATGATCCAATATTAAAGAAACTTACTATGGAGCTTGAAATTACTTCAAAAAGTGGTTAAAATTGGACTTCAAATAAGACCACCATAAATATTTGAAAGAAATTTTGTTCATTTGCTCTACGAAAGAAAATGTTCTATAAAATAAATGACAAAATATATTTATGAAGAATTTTCAATTGCGAAGTTCCTTACAAATTACATTGCTTCAATTGAAGCGTGCAAATATATATTTAAATTGTTTTAAATATGTACTTATCTTTGCACTTGTAGCAATTAAGTTTGTAATTACTTCGAAGTGGGTTTTTGGACATATTTTATTTTCTCTGCAGGAATTTTTAATCATTCTTTTTTACTTTTATCTTTAAATACTTTCTGTTAACGTTTTAAAATTAATTGACAGTCAAACATTGTTTAAATTTAAGTTTTTCATTCTTGAAATTGTACGAACTATTAAGTTTTGTATAAAAAATTTTAATTAATTGACAATCGAAAATTATTCCAATTTAAATTTTCCATTCTTTAAATAGTATCAACTATTTAGTTTTGAAAAAAAAATTAAAAATTAATTGAAAATCGAAAATTACTCCAATTTAAATTTGTCATTCTCGAAAATAATAGTTTATATTAAGTTGTATGTATATACAAAATGAAGTTTCATGTCTCGAATGTGTGTAATAAATATTTTATTTGCGAAATAGTCGTGCCGGTTGAACCAATTTTTCTTGTCGAAAAGCTTCAAC
Source organism: Philophylla caesio (assembly GCA_963971545.1). Classification (NCBI taxonomy): domain Eukaryota; kingdom Metazoa; phylum Arthropoda; class Insecta; order Diptera; family Tephritidae; genus Philophylla; species Philophylla caesio. The sequence continues at coordinate 70,320,212 of OZ020609.1, read as the reverse complement.
TGTTCTCAATCCCCGTTTTCCGCATAATTCAAAATTAATTCCCTGCCTCCACTGCTGCCTAATTCGAAATTTAATGCTTTTGTAAACAAGAAAAATTTCTATAAGACCTTTCTGCAATTTGTTTTTTATGGGTGTCTTAACGTGGACTCATTGAAAACCCATGACACTAATTTTAAAACAAAATAATTTTGAACAAACATTTTGCCCTAAACTTTTGAAGTATAAACTTGCAATACATTTTTTTGATTATGATATGATTCATTCATGAAAAATATTTTTTTTATCAATGGATTTACTTATTTAAAGCACTTTTAGAAGTCTGCGTTTTTTTAAGTTATTTTCGTCTACTCATGATTATTTTCATTTTTGATAAATGCATGCTAAATAAAAAAAATTTTTTTGTCGGTAGCCCATGTTGAATATAAGCCCTCGATATTTTCATCCGATGATAGCCGATTCGAGTATTTCACTTCGAAAAATGCTTTTAGCTCAGTATTTGCACTTACAATTTAAAATCATAGTTTGGGTATTACAATTATAGGAATACAGTTATAGAATGAACTATAGGTAATATATTAAAAATTAACGAAAAGAGTTATCATGAAAAAAGATGTACACATGTATGTAGTTTCAAGTTTTCATATTAGTATTAATGCAACTTTTCATATAAGTATTAACTATATGAACTCATACTATGTTGTAAAATTATTCTAACTTCTGTGAGTAAGACACGAGTACTTTATTATTAATTTTTATACTCATTTGCTATAATTAGAGGCTTTTATTCAGATTATTATTTCGATTAAAATATTCTGAATACAAATTAACATTTCCATATAATAGAAACTTAAACTCAAGGAGTATAAGCAAAATTTTCAGTAATTTGTATATAAAGTCGAAGAGAAATTTTCAGGGAAAAATACGGGACGCCCTCAAAATCTTTTCTCTATAATATTTCCTAATTTGTTCTTCTCATCTATCTCCTTACATATTGAGTAAATTTCTTGTATATTTTTTTGTCCGTACAAAATTAAAAATAAAAAAATATTTATATTAAATTAAGACGAAACGAAAATCCGGGCCCCTTCGAAAACTCCGAGCCCGGGGGAAATTACCACCGACCCCCCTCCCCCTCCCTCTCGTCGGACCTGATTGTATCTAATAAATATCAATAAAAAAACAAGTAAGACAGGTTAAATACGGACGATATATTTTATAGGCACTTCCTTAGATATGCAAAATTTTTTGAATTTTTAAAAATTGCCGATAAAAAACACGTGATCGTGAATATTTTCTGAGGCTCAATCGATTTTTTTTCATTACCTAAGCAATTTGATATGTACATACACATCGAGTATAAAAATTACGTTCTATGGGAGGTGGACGTGGTTTTGATCCGATTTGAAAAATGTTCAAAGATTAGTTTAGTGATGTCAAGGACAATATGTGTACCATATTTAGTGACGATATTTAGCACTGTAATTGAGATACAGACATTTTATCATAAGTAGGCGTGGCAACGCCCATTTTTTCAAAATTTTACAAAAATCCAATTTCCTTGTTTAAAATCGCTCCAAATATAAATTTTTACATAGTTTAGTCTAATAGATACTGAAATAACGAAGTTTTTCCCATTTTCAAATCCGATTTGAAAATATTTCAACGACTAGCTTAGTGATGTTAAGGGCTACATTGAGATACAGGCATTTCCACATAAGTGGGACGAAGTTTTTTTTCATTTTTTCAATAATTCCGTTATATGGGAGGTAGGCGTGGTTATCGAATGAGTCCCTACCTTGGCCAAAGAGAAATCTACATAAAAAGTTTCATTAAGATACCTTAATTTTTAATCAAAGTTATCGTGGGCACGGACGAACGGACATATAGTCAGGACGAAATCGATTCCTCTTTGCATTCCGATCGTTTTGGTATATATACATATGTTAATATCTATCTAGATTCATTTTGGCTGTTACAAACAACCGTTACGCGAACAAAGTTAATATACCCTTGTGCACAAGGACGCTTTTGTATTTTATATCACGTCAGGAATACGTGTTTATTTGCTTCTATCTATAAACTATTTTGTGATAAAGAGCCAAACTTTTTCATAAATACAGATACAGATTCTAACATAAAGAGCTAACAAAAAATTTAATTTACAAAAATTTGAAAAAAGGGAAATAATTGTTTCACTAAACATATCAATCGTATACAAGTTAGTCTAAGCTAGCCTATATGTTATTAGATAAACGCAAATTTCATAAAATCCCGTGCCTGAATATTGCGTAATTTTGTTTATTTTGCATAGCATTCATTTTTATTTTGCCAGAGATTTTGTCGAATTCCCTGTTAATTAACGCCGTTAAAGAAGTATAACTACAATTTTTTTAGTTATCTCACAACAAGCTTGAATTAACATAACATAACTAATATAACTTAACGTAACCATATACATACATACATATGTATGTATATAACATATCGGTACATAAACATAGCATAAACATAACATAAACATAACATAAACATAACATTAACATAACATAAACATAACATAAACATAACATAAACATAACATACACATAACATAAACATAAGATAAACATAACATAAACATAACATAAACATAACATAAACATAACATAAACATAACATAAACATAACATAAACAAACCATAAACATAACATAAACATAACATAAACATAACATAAACATAACATAAACATAACATAAACATAACATAAACATAACATAAACATAACATAAACATAACATAAACATAACATAATCATAACATAAACATAACATAAACATAACATAAACATAACATAAACATAACATAAACATAACATAAACATAACATAAACATAACATAAACATAACATAAACATAACATAAACATAACATTATATACTGGTCATATTAATTGTGGTGAGTTTACGTAAGATTTCTGCTCATTAAGTAATACTTAATGCCGTCCTCAACCAATTCGGTTAACGTCATTTCGGTATGATTTCCGTCGCAACATAGTATGAGTGTATGTTAATTTTACAATTTGCTACTGCCGCTTATGAAGTTTCACTTAAAAAATCACAGCAATTCAAAAAACATTTGATATTTACATCATATAAAACACTTGAGATTTTCGACATTTTTTTTCGTTGAAAATACATACTACATATGAAATTCGACGTATGTACCTATATAAATACTCATCACATTATTAACTGAGAAGCGTAAAAAAAAAGTCCAGAAAGATCGACAGCCATGTAAAACTCCGATCCAGATGACACATCAAAATCTCGCCTCCTATTAGTATACTATTGACTACATGAATGCTTGCCTAAGGACTCACAAACGAAATTGTCCTTTCGCTTTAATTCCGTTATTAAAAATATTATACGAGTAATCCCGTTTTTTCTGTGGCAAATTTGTTGTTGCAATGTATAATGATAAGAAAATTCAATATGACAGCTGCTAGTCGTTGGGTGTGGGTTGGTTGGTTGCTTTATTGTTGTTGTTGATGTTTTTTTTTTTATATATGTATGCTGAAAGCAATGAAAAGCGTTGGCGTTGGCGTTGGCGATGACGAGCATACTCCACCGAATTCTACTCCTGCCGTTGCTTTGTTTTGTACTCGTATTTGGTGGGCGGTAGCTATTTTTAGAACCGTACACAATTCCTGCAGTCTTTCTTTATTTACAATGACTGTAGAGAGTAAACAACAAAACAGCAGCATTAGCAGCTGCAAAAGTATCACTGCTAAACAACAACAATGTGTAAATTGAAAACTTAACAATGAAGAGCAAAACTTTACTCGTTGGTTGTTTGTTTTTTCTTTTTTTTTCTTTAAAAACAAACGCATATGTATTTACAAACTTTATTCTCAAAGTCTTAAATCTGTATGCACGAGCATACAAATGTTGATGTGTGTGTGTTTATGCAGCGCGTATATGCATTTAATATGAGTGGATTGGTATATAAACTACTTTTGTTCTAGTATGATTGGCGTCGACCAATGTAAACAACTAGCCGCCAGCTGCGTGGTCTGGCTTCAATGCACGCTGCATTTTTTTTTTTATAAAAAACATTTGTATAAATGCGTCTTTATATGTATATATACATTTATATATATGTATGTATGTATGAACATATTCAGAAATGGCTTCGTACATATCGGCGGTTTACTGTGCAAAGGTGATAAGTCCACTTTCTCATAAATACATACAAGAGAGAAAAAAATCGCTCTGCATTAAAATATAATGTTTATTCGAGACGAAAGCCTTAGTAGCCAATGCTCTTTTAAATAGATTCTAGTGTATTTGTTATTTTTAATTATTACTCTTATGAAAATTTATGTTTATTTAGATGTGGATTTACCAACTTTTCACTTGAAGCTAGCGATATGAGCTTACATACACGGAGCACACAAAATATATGTAAGTTGCTCATACGCTCTGTTGACCCATTCGCTAAGGATTTTCAAGTTTTTATGAGCATATGGCTAAATAATTGCACGTATGTACATAGGATATTTGAAGTGATTTTAGTAAACAAATCTCGAACAAAAAATTTAAACCGATTTAATTGCACAAAATAAGTCGTTTACATTTCTGAAGTATCACATTGGCAAAGGAGGAAGAACAAAAGCCGCCTTAGCGGAGTGTGTAACGTGGCAAATTCGAATCGCAGTCGGATGATGTAAGACCCATAATCAAATAATATAAATAGCTTTAGCATAGCCGAGTGCGTTTAGATGCCGGCTTAAGTAGAAAGAAGTCTCATGAGGAAATGTGATTTATGAAAAAGTACTTTAACTTCTGCCGCTTTTGAGTATTGTTGTTTTTTTCTAATAATTTTCCCAATAAACCGATCGGCCTTAAGCGCAAAAAATAATTAAATAAATAGCTTTTATAAAAAGCATCAACTGACATTGAGAAGTAGTTAGGCCAAAAAAACGAGTTATATGGTGTCAGCGCCATTTTTTCTTGTTTCGAGAAATTCTTTCCTGCAATAAAATCTTTACATAAAAAAGATTCGAAAGATCTATTGAGTGATTTGAACAAACTGAGTTCCACCAATGATTCGATTGTTGATAAGCTACTGTCGCTGAATTTATTTCGAAATAAGTAAAGCGACGATGAACTGCTGTTTCGTAAAGACAGATTATAAACATAATCCTTATTAAAAAAAAAATACAATTTTCGTCGATACGCTCGACATATCTTAGTTGCGAGATAAGATAAAATCAAACCGCCTACATGTGTCTATAGATAACATATAAATAAGTTTGGGTTGAATGTTTGTACAAAGGATAAGATAAAATCTCAAAAACGGCCTAAGCTATTTAAATAGCTCTTTTAAAAAATAGTGAGACGCCAACAGTTTAAACATTTTTTCAAATTAAATTGATAAAATAAATAAATTATTTACTTTAAAAATATGTTTGAAAGGTTGTCATCTGCTTTAAAAATTTAATTTAGAACATATTTTTTATGAGAGTTGCCACCTATTAAAAAAAACTTATTCTTTTAAAGTGGAAATATGGAAAATATTTTGCAATAACTTGGAATGTATTTTGCAGGATGGTTGCTACCTGTTTAAAAAATATGATTAAATAAAGTTAATAAGAGGAATTAAATATAAGAATATGTAAATATGTATATCAAACTATAGTGGTTTAGAAAAGCTTAATTTCTAAATATTTTAAAAAGTTGTTTGCCAAATGTTTGAAAAGTTTTTTAAATTTCAAAATAAAGCTGTTTTATCAGAACAGTTTTGATGTAAAATGCCATGCATTAATAATTAGTTACCTATATGGAATTTAGTATTTTGCTATAATAAATCAAGTTCGAAAAAGACAGTAATTGCTTTTCCAATGAAAAACATATTATTATTTTTTATTTATTTACATACCTTTTCATTCATTCAAAATTGTATTAAACAAATATATTTTGTACACACAAATCGAAGAGTAAATATTGCACACAGTCACAAAGCTACAAATAGTGTTGAGTTTAACTACAGTTCCTTACATTGGAAATGTCGTTACAGTAGGCAATTTTGTTGCTATTGGCTGAGTGGTCTGTAAAGGAAACGGAAAACCTGTTGCTGCTTATGCAATTTCGAGTTTCTTTTCCTTTGCCACTTCCTTTTTGAGGGAGTGAGTAATTTTGTGCGTTTCTACCCTGCAGAAAGTTTTTCTAGAACAGAAATAGTTAAAGATTTACTACTTTTTTCACAGCAACAGTTCGCGTAAGGAACCCCTTAGTAGTTCTCTGATGCACACAAAAGTGGGATAGCAGCTAAGTATGATAATTCTGAAAGAAACTGCTATTGAAAAGCGCATAAAAAGGTTTGAATATTTTAAGGGGAGAAAAATTATTTGTTTTCCTTTTCTTTGAACTTTCGCATACTTTGTACAAAGATTTCATCTGCGAATATTTTTCAGCCCTTTAGCGACCTCTCAAGTGTGATTTTGTTCGGTTCCTCGAAAAATATAATGAAAAATATGCTTTCATTGGCAGCAAATAGGGTAGACTATTCTAAAAAATTATTCAATATGGAATTTGCTCTACTATAAATTTCAGCACTTTTTCATCACTTGTTCTTAATGCGCTTAAATAAAAAATTGCAATCTTAAAATGGCCATAAAAGGATTAAATTGTAAAGACTTTTAAATTGCCAACAAGCAAAAAAACGTATTATCGGTAAAACAAGTATACACTGCCATAGAAAAGTTGAGCGACACTCCAACGATTGTGTTATTCAAGAATAGTTCCAATAAAATGTTTGCCCGCTTCGTTTTCTGGTAGACTGAAGCTTTTGTTACCGTTCTATTCTAGAGAACGTTTCCCAACTTGTCTTTGATGGGAATACTCCTCAGAGTTTTTTTTTGCAATTTATTCTACGAGAGTACCTCCCGTAGACTTGTTTTCGCCTACAAATTTCCGCAAAAGTATTGATCTGTTCTTTTCGGGGACGTTGACCAAAATTTTGGGCTTATAAAATTCCCGTCGACAGTTTTGTTTGCATATTGGTTTAGGGATTTAAGTGACCTTAGGAACAAAACCACGAGCACGCCATTTAGTATCGATCACACCATTTGTTCCCGATCTCATAGGTTTCAACGTACTTTTTTGGTTGCATTTTTAAGTTTTTCTCAAGCCCCAGGTATATATGATACAACAGTCATTTCGTCTCCTCGAGTATCGTTGTATGTACTTTTTGACTAATAAAAATTAAAAACTTGGTTTAACATCACTAAGTGCAATAACATTGGCATCAAGCGGAAGATGTAAGTCATTGCAATTGAACAAAGGTGCTACATTAAAATTATTATTTATTTTTAACCCTGTATTAAGATATTATTTTGTATATTCTGTAATATGTGCATTCTGTTTTCTAAATTGTAATTTTAAGCATTTGTTGGTTTTGTTTTATATTTTTCAATAATTTTTCTCATTTTTATTTATATTCCCTATTTAGTTTTGTGCAATATAAATTGAACCACATTTTTTTGAAAGCATTTCCGTTAATTTAGGAATACTTTTTGACATCTGAGGGAGTACACTTCACATGCCTGCATTTGGTACTCGCGATTTTTGCGGGGTAAAGACATTGCCGAGCATTTGCGTGGGTGAGCTAATATGGGAACATGCGCAAGAGCACCACAAAGTATTCAAACTTTTAGAGCACAGTAAACGGACATATGTTTACTACATACTTGAAAGGAGAGTTGGTTTTATTATTTATTATTTACATTTTCACATTAAAGAAAAAAAAAGAACTCATGTTTACTTTAGCGAGCAACGTTCTTTGGAATCAATAGCAATAAACACCCACATGAAGTAAGCTAAACCTCGAAGCACACATGCATACCATCTTATACTCGTATACATATGTATATATATGTATATATTAAAGATAAAGGATTCCCACTTGCGCGGCATACACACGGCCATACATGCTTAACATATATGTACATATGAATAAGATTGCCGGTATACTACGAGTATATGTATGTATGGATTTGTGTATGCATGTGTGTGTGTGCCCTTTAGTGCGTAAGCAACGCAAATTTTGTTCGCTTTGCTTTTTAATTTAATACCTTTCATGGAAATGATATATTCACTTTCGTCCGATGTTTGTAAGTGCCAGAATGATAAGATTTAGACCCATCAAAAAGTATACCGACATGATCACGGTGACGAGGTGAGTCGATTTAGCCATCTCCGTCTGTCTGTACGTCTGTTTGAACGCAAACAAATCCCTCAGTTATTGACCTATTTGAATGAAACTTGGCAGTCAGGTGCCTTTTTATAATTTACTAAACATTTTTTGGATTCGGCCAGATCGGCTATAACATATATAGGAGTCGATTGTTCAGATATCATATTTTGCTTCATAAGTCCTTATTATTTAAGCAGCAAAAATTTGCAATTTTGCCAGAAGTTCCACTGTTCTAAGCACTTTAGAAGCATTGAAAATCATATAGATCAAAGATATATAACATAAAGCTCCCATACAACCCATTGTTCAGATATTGCAATTAGCACGAAAACACCTCAAATTAAGCAGCTAAAGTCTTGAAATTTTACACAATTAATATCTTATATGATAACTATTCTAGTAGTGAAAATCATTATGATCGGATAAATATAACACACAACTGCCATACAACCGATAGTTCAGACATCGCATTTTTGGCCATAACTACTCGTATTTCATTTAATCAGCTCGACACTTGAAATTTCGAGCAAATATTAATTATTATTGGAACTGTTATAGCCGTCAAAATCATTAATATCGAATAAATATACTTATTACATATGGCTCTCATACATTTCTTCCATTCATGAAAGGTATGAAGCCTTCGGCATAGCCGAAGACAGCCTTTGTTTTTTTACTTGTTTTGATTGGTTTTATGTTATCTGGAGTATCATCATGCCTGCTTATCTACATAAAAATAAACATATGGTACATACATACATATGTACATACGAGTACATGATTAAAAAATATGCATAGCTCAAAATGTATGAACATCAATGTGACAAAAAATATTAACCTGAAGCGACGGCGTAATCCTTTGAAGTGTGCAACTGTGTATACGCAAATTTTCTACTCACAATCACACACACACACACACACATACGTAGCATACGCAGCATGGAATTGTGAGTTTGACAAAATATTTTGTCAAGTCAACAGCATATGGTGTTTTATGGCTCGTGGCTGTTACTGCCAGAATTATGATTGCAATTGTTTTTGTTTTCCTTTTATTGTTTGCGCAGTAATTAATGTTTCGATTAGGGTTATTTTTTAGCATTCCCTTTATAACCAAAAAGTACACAAAACAAAAAAAACAACGCATTCGAAATACTAATTAATATGATTTAGCAAGCATTTTCTTTACATTGATTAATAATTTTAATTGGCTGAACCGTTTTTAAATCCTTAAAGGAGCCTCCGCAAAATTTCTTAAATTTGTGGTTAGCAAAGTTGTATGCGGCCTGCGATTGGGGAGTTTCAACAGCATTTTTTAAATACTTCTTTTGTACTCAATCTCCTTGATGTCTAGCCGCTGAGTATTTCAGTCTGATATTTTAAAGGTTACCTGGTTACTCAACAAAGTGTCTCGGGGCACATAGAAATGGTTACTGAACCACTTTTCGTTGCTCTTTGCTAGTGTATTTTGGCCAGACCGAAGCAAAGGAAAGTTTAGTTCAGTTCTATACACATCTGTGTGAAATTTAATAAAAGCGATTCACAAATTGTGGTAATTTATTATCTTTTGATTAACTTGTTTTTTTTTCAATAAAAAATTCATAACAAAAAACAAAATTTCGAGTATGCAGTTGAATAGCCCCTGCAGTTTTAGTATAATTTTGTGCAAATTTGAAGTAACTAAAAATTATCGCTGATTCTTAATATATTTTTACTGCATATGCTCCCATATAACATTAGAAACATATTAAATAATGAAAGGATGAGAAATTAAACACAGAGCTAATTGGAGTTATAGAAGCTGTTGGTGTGACGCTGCTCTTTGCTTAGACAGTCTCATTTTAAGAGAATGTTACCTCAGGAATATGTATGTACATACATATATTGAAAGGCATTCCTGATACCTATTTATGTAGGGCTTAGTGTTTTCATCGTCGAGCTTGGAACCGTCAGTGATGAGATCATCAGTACACATTTTTTTAGTGATATTCCGTAGAAAATTAGGTAAAAAAAAGTGTTTAAGGGATTTTGATAAAAAATCTCCATACAAAGGTACCTTTACGATGGAATACTTGCATAATTATTCTTGACGACATACTGTGCGTTTGGCACTAAAATTGTTATAAACTGATATATCAAAGACAATTTGTACGAAATCAATATTTATTCCCTTGCCCGCATATAAATATAGCTGTTCTATAAATATTTCTTGACGACTTTTACTTGACACTCTTCGCACATTATTGTCTATAAAATATCCCCGTATATACATATATGTTTATGCAGTTGTATGCACAACAATTAAACAACAGGTCACTATAATCAAACAGAAGTTGCTGTATTGCAATGCAAAGGCTCTCAGCTGACATTTAGTAGTTTGAAAATAAACCAAAAAAATGTTTGCTTTTCAATTACATGCTAACAATTGATCGACCACACAAACATAATATGTATGTACATATAAACATATCTATGCACAGACATTTCCACAGTACGGACTATTTAAAAGCTTCGGGGGCAATAAGCTCTAAAAATAAAGTTTTCCATTGGAGCCAATAAATGAATACTTGAAAGGTTTTATTTTTATTTTTAATGTGCAATGCCAGTTACAGATGAAATGATTATATTCGTGTCATTGCAACGATGGCTTTTAAATCCGTAAAAACAGTAAATATGTATCAACCAGCGAAATTTTCTGTGCTGAAATCTGACTGCAAAGCTAATAAAATATGAGATACACAAAAAATCACCTTTGCATTTTTTTTCGTTATGAGCCATTTTTGTTACGATACCAATGGCACATGCTTCGCGAAAAATCACGATTTCAGTTTTACTGACTATATAAAATTTATTTTTGTGCACGCAGTCACACTTTTTCTGTTTCTTTTATAGTATTTGATTTTACTGAAGGGAAAACATGTAGTTCTTGAGCAACAGCGAATAATTATCTTGAGATAAGTGAAATTTCATAAAGAGAAAGAGAGAAGGAATGAAGAGAGAGCTGAAAATAAAAAATTCCTCGAAACTTTTTCTGAAATGATTTCAATTAAGGTTGAAACAGTCCCGATATAGTTTTTTATTAGTCTTAAAATGATATAAAAGTAGCCCAACATTTTTCTGAAATAGCCCTGAATAAGTGACGAAATAATCCCAAACTAAGTTTATTCACTTTGAAGTTTTTAATTTTTTTTTTTTTTTGTTATCTTATCTGATCTTATCTGATCACAATTTACATACAGACTAAATTTTTGATTATTATATAAAGATTTAATGGGCCGGAAAAATTGACATTCTTTTTTTAAATTAAAAAAAAAACTTTGTTTTTCATGAAAACTAAATTTAAAAAAATTACAAAATTTAAAAGCATTATGAAACCATAAAGTATTAATATTGAAAAAAGAGAAAAATTAAAACTAGTTAGTCTTTCAATTCAACAAAAAACTAAAGGTAAAAATTACAAACTGCTCGTGGTTTTGTGTAGCTTTGTGAAGAACGTCTTGAATTATAATTGTGCAACAACTGTTATATAAGCCATTCAATTAAGTCATAAAAATATGTATGAAATTATGCATTTTTTTAAAAGTATTTTATGTTTTATGTTACGAAACTTCTATTACAATATTTTGTTATTATAAAATTTGCCGTCAATAACAAGATTAAATATCTGAGTTTAATGGTTTTTTTCACAAATAAAAATTATATATCCAGTAATATATTTCAATACAAAAACAATTTAATTTCTTTTAGTTTAATTTCTTTTGATAAAAGAATAATGATTTATTTTAGTTTTATTTTTTGATCAAAAAATCTAATTTCTCGAGCATCATTTTATTTCTTAAGAAAAAATAATTTTTCTTATAATTGTTGCTCATCATGCTAACAGTTCATATAATTATGTTTGCTTCGTAAGGTAATGCTCATATACATATGCATGTACTATATACCTACATATATACGAGTATGTGTAATTTTTTATATGGATTAATAGCCAAAAAAACTCTGAACCATTTGAACCAAATCGAAGATCCAGTGGTACTTTTCTAAGTAGTTTTCCGTGGTGAACCGAAACACTTAGATTTTTGAAGCGATTTATAGCCCTTGAAAATATGGAATTTTTGTTACATGTCAATCGGTTACTCATACGCCCTGACAAATAACATTTTTTGAACATTTGACACAGAAATATTTTACGAACTGCTATGCCGATAATTATTTTAAGTACTAGTGGTAGTTGTTCCATAAACTAGGATTATATTAAGAATGAAATCTTGTTCAAATCCGTAAATAGTTTTTAGGAATAATCTCGAAAAACCTTTTGTACGTTTAAATCACGGACAACTTTAAGTTTTTGCCCTCGATATTAAAGATTTCCTTATTTATATCAATAATAACAAGTAACGGTTATTAATTTTGCACATTAATATTTATCCAGCCAATCCTAAAATATATTTTGTCAATACTTATAAGAATTCCACTGCCCGGGGCGTATGAGTTATCAGTTGTCATGTTGTAAGCAATAACATCTTGCATAATTTTCAATAAATCAACAATAATAAATGTTGGTATGGTTAAAATTTTGTGTCTTTTAATAAAGTATGCTAATCGATTGTTTTGTAAAATAAATAAATTTATTATTAAAAAAATTTATAAAAATTTTACTAGGTAAAAGATTTGAAAAAATGGTTGCAATCCCCGTATCTCTTCTAAACTTTTTCGTTTTACATCACGAGGAATAGATAAAATTGTCGCTATGGCCAGATTAGATTTATTATATTTTTTCGTCGTACGGCTCGCGGCGTCCAATGTGTTTTTAGTAGTATTATTTGGAACGAAACGGCGTGCAACTTCATTGTATACAATGCCTTATGATTTCGAGCTTGTAAACGCCAAACAAAAAATCACACACCACTTTTATAGCCCTCAAAATGAACATATTATTACGCATTTATTACAATAATCTATTTCATGCCACAACAACAAAGTAATGAAAAAAATTCAAAAACATGTCATAGATAACAATCAATAACAATAATGTTATATACATTGGTATTTTGTGCTTTATACAGGGTAGCACAAAATAATTAATTATTTTTCAAAAACGGCATCAAATTATTATTTAATTTAAGTAATTTGCAAAGTAGCACTTGTCGGCAAGAATTCTCAATGTGGGACTTTTTGAAGTCATTGGTTTATGAGTACATTCTCTAGGGTTGGGAAACCCTTAAAAAGAACAACTGACAAGTTATTGACAGCAGTATTGCAAAGCGATATGGAAAATTATTACAAAAGGAGCGACATATATGACGTCGGCAATTAAATTCCTCCTCATGACATAATATTATAAAATCGTATTAAAATAAATATGTAAGAAAAGGCACACCAATTTATTTATTTTTTTCGTTCAAAATATATACACAAAGGAACTTTAAATCATTTATTTTCGATCACCATGTTAATACATTTTTTAATATACCTTCAGTACCTACTTTCATACACTCGTGGTTACCAAACAAGTTATGCATATGCATTAACGTCTATACCTAATTACATATCTCAGTTGGCTAGATAAAAATGAATAGCGGTGGGAAAAATCAGTAGTGCAATAAATAATGGCATTGCGCAAATAATGTTGATAATCGTTAGTAGGAAATGGTTTATGGAAATTTTCTTTAACTGGCAAAAATATACACTAAACAATTAGAGTTTGAAACCAAACTGGATAAACTGGATAAACAACGTTTTTAATGATTCCCCTTGACAGTAAATAATATATCTAGGAGTTCTATTGGGAGGGTTTTGACTATCTGAAAGAATGTTGCAACTCTTGTTCAGCTAAGATATTTTAGCTGATTCCACCATATTATTGTCTTACACAGTACAACATTTTCAAGTTCATTGATTGCCAACTCAATTCTGAGAACTGAATGTTGTGCATATGTCGAGCAAATTTTTGAAATTCATACCTTTACTCAGTTGTGAATAAAAGCGAAACGCGTTTTTAGATTTGATCTTTGTCTCATTTTGCTCATAGGTTATGTGACTTTGCGAAAAAGTAACTAGACTTGAAACTTATTTCCGTTTTGTATTTTTTATGAATTAAAAAAAAAAAAAATTTCCTTCATGCGCTTATTTTTAACTTGGAAACTGTTGCTTGTATAGGAAAACAATATATGAACAGATTAAGGGAATTGTAATTCTAAATTTTTTTAAATTAATTTCAACTAAATCGGGCTAGTTCCTGTCGAGCTATGTCAAACAACAGGGCCTAAAACGTGATAAATTCCCCTATACGATAGTACTAACTTCAAATCGATATTAAAAATATTTTGGCAGGTAAGAAGACAAAACGAATGATGCAGAAATTATTCTTTTTGGGTCTAATTTCACATACAGTTCGCACAATTGAGTTGGCAAATCATGTGTTGTACTGTGTTATTAAAAGCTTTGGCACTGGCGAAGTGTGATGAAATAAATCGAAATATCTTACCACAGGTAAGAAATAAAGTCGTGAAACTACTTTCCTATGCTCATATGGATATTCTTTGGCATAAACAAAACAAGTAGATTGGAAAGAAATTGCAAATCTCGTTCTGTTTCGCTAAAAATAAATGTTGGCACATTTCACCATAACAAAATATGACGTTCGTTGATTTCAATTAAATCTAATACAATCGAATTAAATTTTGGCAATGGTAAAGTAAGTCAAAACATCTCCTGAAATTTATTTCATATATTGCATATGGTCCAAATGTTCACAGAAACTAAAAAAATAAGTATGAAATTTTGATGATTTTTTCATAAAACCTGGAACTTAAAAACAATTAATTTTTTGCAGTGTGAATTTTATAGCACCTCGAAATTTTTTAATATGGAAGAAATTCGAGAGCGCCAGACAGGTTTTTTTTCATATTTGTAGCCACTGTAAAACTACATACTCTTAAAATCGTAAAGATTTTTTGAAAAAATATTTACTTTTAATGAAAATTTTCTGATATATATTTAAACTAAAATTTTGGGTTAATATGGGTTTTGTTAAAGAATTGTCAGTATTTTCATTGAAAAACAAAAAAACTTAAATAAAAGCAAAATCAATGGTCAATATTTGGGCGTCATATAATTTTAAAATGCACTGTAGTTTTGGTTGAATAACGAATTATGTGTATTTTAATTGAAAAGGTATTAAAAATTTTATAACAGAGAAATATTTCAATGTGTAGTGTAAAGCTGAAATCACACGGTTGGTCAAATGTACCAATTTTTTGTCATTTATATGTACAGATCGTGTGACAGCCAGAAAATATTTGGCATAAGGCAAATTAACAAAATTTTTGTGCAGATAGACCGATAAAATACGGCTCTGTTGTACCAATCATGTGAACTGTTGTACAAATCAAGTAAATACAAAAAATGGACAAATGTACCGATAATTTTATCTGCCACTGCAGGACCAATCACAGTGACCAATCAATTCAAATAAAGCCAAAATTATGTTTTTTTGGCGTAGAATACGTCTTACCTTACGGTATGGGCACCCATGTCAGATTGTTATTGTTGTAATCTCTATTTCTTTAATTATAAGGAAACGGCGAGATAAATTTTTTTTTAAATTTTTTTGTAGTCAAATGAAGATGTTAGCTTTCGTTTGACATACATTTCATATTGGTTGATATCTTCCTAATATTTAAATTTCTCAAATGAAAATTTTATAAACACATCCAAACAAATATGTGTGTGGTGTTTGGTTGAGTGTGTAGTAGTGGTGGGTAACACAGTGCTGCACTGTGAGTAGACGTTCATTTTATTGCATAATTTTAGGCGGGCAAGTTAAAGTAGAGTAAAGGCAGAGAAAGCGCTGCCAACTACTGCTATTGGTGGTGATTTTAACACAGAAATCACTTCAAATACTAGATTGGCGAAATTTATGAGCGATACGTTTAATTTGGATTATATTCGAAATGATGCTCCCACAACTATTGATAACACAACCATTGACTTAGTTTTTGCGAGAAATTTAAATGTTAATTTAAAAACATATTTATTTTATTTTTCCCATCATAAGCCTATATTCTCAAAAGTAACTTTCAAATAATCAAATAGATTTGGGTCTGTTATTTATCATTTATCTTTACTATTGATAACTACCATTGACTTCGTTTTTGCGAGAAATTTAATTGATAATTTAAAAACATGTTTATCCTATTTTCCTATCATAAGCTTATGTATATCATCAAAAGTAACTATCAAATAAAGAAATTCATTTGCTTGTATTATTTATCATTATAAATTATCATTATACATATGTTTTCTGTCTTATCGGATGGCGTATTCTACGTGACAATCGGTAATTGAATATGCGTTGACCGGCAGTTAAATTTTTACCAGGGTATGGTTTTAAAATGTGCTTTTGCATGCGGAATGCATCATCCGCCACTAACAAGTATGGACAATCACGGTCACGATTTAGCAATGGTTGTGCTAAAGGCAATCTCAGTGTGTTATTGTCCAAAGCTTTCTGAAATGTGGACTTTCCAAAAACGCCGCCGTCCGAAACTCTGCCATTGCACCCGACATCAATATATATAAATCGGTAGTCCGCATCCGCAATGGCCATAAGTACAATACTATTAGTACCTTTATAATTATAAAAGGTACTTCCAGACCGCGGCGGAGCCTTCATCACAATGTGTTTCCCGTCAACTGCGCTTATACAATGGGGAAAATTCCATTTATCACTAAATTTTTGGGCAATGTCAATCCACATCTGTTCGTTGTTTGGAACCTTGCAAATGTGTAATGTGATATCAATTTATATTTTTTATGTGATTATGTATAGGTACCTCTAAATATTCATTTTTCAAAGCTTTGTAAATTGCATCGCAAACCTCCGGCACAAATATAGATATGGTATTCGGCGCAATGCAAAAGTCAACAGATAAACTTTTGAAGCTGTCTCTCCAGAGGCAAGGAAGCGAAGTGTAACCGCCAAACGTTCATTGGCTGGTATTGCTTTGCGCATATTGGTGTCACTTTGTTTATGTTTGGAGAGACTAATTCAAGAATATAATTAAAAGTGGCTTCGTTCATGCGAAGATAATTTTTAAACAAATATTTTTGATTGTTCACTTCACGAAACTCGCGCAGAGTTTTTGCGTACTTCTCCTCTGAAACCAATCCACCACCCAAACACTTCGCTTCTTCAATATTCGTTTTTCTTTTATTTGTTTCTTTTTATTAATTAGGTGTACACAAATACACATAATTGCCACTAATTTCTTTTTTCTTGATGAAGAAATCATTATATTTAAAAATTATAAAATTACGTTCAAATATATGTAATTATGTATTCAAAGCTTATCAGCTATCTACTTTATTTAAGATGACAAGCCGAACCATGTGACAGGGTTGCACAAATATCTGTCATATTATTGAAGTGTACAAATCAGTACAGAAAAATTCTGGCTCAAGTACGCCAATCGTGTGAACACTGAAAATTGTATCGGTACACAAAATTTACTTTGTACAAATTTGTACAGAAAATTTTTGTCAAAAATCGGTACATTTGACCAATCGTGTGATCTCAGCTTAAGGAGGAAAATGTCAGCATCAACGTTAACATAAAAATATTAAAAATCAATGAAAGTCTAAGTCTAAAACTTACATTTTATTAAACTTAAACTACAAACTTAAAATGCTTTCTAAAAATGCTTTCGATCAAATCTTTCTACATTAAACCCACAGACGTTGATATGTATGAACGTTAAGCTAATTTTACAACTAATGCCATAACTGTTCTAATTGTCTAATTGGTATCGCAAATGTCACATTTTCTCATGCAATAACGTATACGTAGTTGCCCACACCGCACTGAATGTAATTTAAAACAAATATACCACTGCGCCAATATTGCCGGTCCCTCTTGAAATCTGCGGAAGAAAACTTAATCTAATAATTTTTTCATCATGCAAAAGTACTTAGTTTGTGGACACGCGTAAGAAAATCAAATATATTTATATACAAATGTATATGTGTATGTATTTAGTAGCCCAGGATGCTGCCCACCAGAGGTGATACAAAATGGCCACACGCACTTGGTCTTCCCGCTGCGAGAAAGCAACTACGGCCAGTGTGTGTATACAAACACTTACAAACATTGGCCATCAAATCATTAGCACTAGTGTTAATTGTATATCCATTAAACTGATAAATTGGCTAGCATTTTTTTTTAACGAGTATCAGTAGTTTCCATGGAGTGATAAATGAACTACAGGCTTTCCAAGAAAAGTAGGAGAAAATTGTGTGTACATAAATTTATGTATGTATGTACCTGAAAGAGCTTTCAATTTATCAAATATTTGCAGATAAATATAAAATTGTTTTTTTTTCGCAGAATTTTTTGTTAATTATTTCTGCTATAAACAATCATGGCACGTCACAGTTTCGTTACTTCGGACAAATATAAAACTGTCCTTATACTACACATCAGAGATCCGCTACAAGTAGCTCGTAAAAAGTGTATTATTAAAATTGTAAGAAACCATATTTTTTTGTACTGATACTTCGCGGAAGTAACTGCGACGTGGCGTGATAAATACAATGTTGAATGTGAAGACACCATTAATCACAAAAATATCGTAATTGCTCTTAAGGTTTAGAACTTAGCCGGTGCATGTAAAATTAAAGTTTTAGGCGCGTTGTTACAACCAAGATAAACTCGAGTCTAAAGATAGAAGTGTTTATTAATGAATTTATTTTTATTATTTATGAAATCCTGGAAATTTTATCTCTTTGTCTCTGATTTTCCTGCAGTGTATGTAGACCTTAATATAAACACTCTAAGATAACCAAAAGCATACTGCATATGTTCTACTCTAATTAGTAGTACTTAACTGGAAAAGTCACTAATGCGTGAAATTTGTAAACACATCTCCGTTAATTGGCACATGAAAATCAAACGTAAGAATTATGAGTGAAATAATTAGAGCATTTTTATATGTGTCAATTATAGACACTTTTAAGATGAAAATAAATATACAACTTCGTTGAATTCACGCCTACATGGCTATTGTATTATTAAAGAAATTAATAATAAAAGCTGTTGTTTAATTGATGATAATTTGGATTTAATTTATAAGCGTGCCCGTGAGTAATAATTGACTGCTAGTTAAAGTGAGTTGGTTCAAAATGAGAGGTAGCAGAGAGCAAGCAACACCTCGAACTAAAAGATCTTCTCATTTGTTTCTATCCCTGTCGGCTCAAACTGCTATCAATTTCTCTTATAAAAGCTTATATAATTTAGTAGACGAGTTTGACTGTGGTTGAAATAAAGTATTTTAATCTTTCTCTGGCCTACATATGTCTGACGGTCTCCCATGACATCTTAACATCTAAGCAACCTACTGTTGGTTCTACTCATTAGACTTCTTATTGCGTTTCTTGCTAAGGGATATCCAAATATTCGTATACAACTAAATAATTTCACAAAAGGCTACCGATTCCATGAGGATACACGATGAGCCTTCCCTAGGTAGTTCAAAAGCAGTTTCGTTCAATACCATAGAATCCTAGCCCCCAACTTATTGATTGTTTTCATAATTCACGCTGCCAAGAGTTGAAGATGATCGAATCACTCTCTAACGCGTCTGAAATTTGATTGATAATGGAAACTAAAGAAGCGATTTTTAATCATTTAATCTGGCATAGCTTGAGATTACTAAACACTCATCATGAAACACTGTCCATTGCAATTGAGATTTTGTTATGGATTTCATAGACACCTGCAACTGTTCTTCACTTCATATGTGACCCCTTTGTAAAGCAATGTGTGTATCTTGAATCAGCCTGGAGTTGGATTGCACTCATGTTGCAAATCCCGGAATATCACTATGTATGAATATGAATATATAGTGCAGCAACACAAATTTCTATGACTGAAATCAATGTAAGTCTTTGAAGGTTTTTAAAGCGTGTTAAGTTTTTAAGAGTTTAAGTTTTTTTGCGCAAAATTTTGCAGACTATGGAGGTCTAACCCTCCTGCTTCGAGCTTTGGAGTCTTTCGAGAGGAAATGTGGTTTAACTACCAGATTTATGGAGCGTTGTTCAAGCCGAAGGAGCAGTCATTAAAAAATCTGCCGTCTGACTGCAATATATTGCCATACCGCATAAGAAATTAAATTGATAATTAGGTATGTAAGTATTTTTTTTTTGCGTCATCTTATTAAATGAAATATTTTACAAGGATGTTTTGTAAAATGTATAAAAAGCTTTAAGACAAAATGCTGTTGCATGTAAAAAATTTTAAATTTCTTTCATATACCACTGCCGACCAGAGTACGAGTACATTCATAAACTATTCTCTTTAAATCTGGACGATTTTGACACCAACTCATATACGAGAGTGTGGGAGTATGCATACTCAGCTGCGGGTTCGGAAGCCTAAGCTTTCTAAAGGTCTTAAAATATATATTTATTAAAACTTGCAGCCCGAAGATAACCGAATTATTTTGCTTTTAAAACGTATTGTGCAAAAAACTAGTACTAACCATATCTTTTATAGTAAGCCAGCCTTGGTTAGACCGTTTTAACTTCACACTCTAAATGAATATAAAATTAATTGGTTTTATTTTAAGGACCTCAGACTTAAGCAATCTGAAGTGTTTATAAACTCGAAATGTTATGGAACGATTTCTTTCATGGAATGCGTGCAATAAATACTTAAAACAGAATCGTGTTGCTAAAAATTATATGCAAAGTCTATAATACACTTTAGTATCGTTAAATTAGTTTCTATATCAGATATTAAGCTATGAAGTATCAAATTTGAAATATATTTTTGTTTGAATTAATTAATCCATCGTCACTAATACAATACAGTACTTTATACTTTTGAACTTCTTCAAAATATTCATATATTTTATGTACAACACTGCGTAATTAATTGAAAAGTTATGTTACATTTTGATGCCGTTAGGTGCTGTGTCTATTTATTGAGATGCAATCACATAACTCACATTAGAAAAGTTAGTAAACAGCGTGCACTTGTGTTAATTTTGCGCGATTCGGTAAGAAATCTCATAAATGATTGTAATTTTTTCCACTAAATACAAAAAATAGGCACGTTTATACTTTAACATAATTGTACGAGCATAATAAAAATGGATATTTTGATAATGCCGGGAAAATGTTTCAATTGTTGTTAGGGCTAACACTGTTCAAAAAACTATAAACCAAAAATACAAAACGTTTAGTTCTATCGAAAATTCGAAACGCGCTGTTCGCCCAAAGACATTTAGCGTCGTCACTAAAAAGCGCCTAATTGTTCGTTAAAGAAAAGTGTCCCCAAAATAAAAAAAACGAGATTGCACATGAATTTGGAATAGATAGTAATACTCAAATCAACGGCGTAAAATTCGAATTAAGCGCGTTGAATTTGCAAAAGCCACCAAAAGTATGATGAAAAATTTTGGATCGGTGCAATTTCTTTGTTGAAAGCGAATTTAATATTCATTTAGATTTATTGTTAAAATCAAGTTTATGTGGTTGTGTGTACTTACTTTAGTTACAAACTGTACATATTATACATGCAAAATTTTAGTGAGCTGTTAATACGAGTATTTGCACAATATTAACAGAGATAAAGGGCCTCCTCATTAAAGTTCTAGCGCCTCTTCGTAGTACGAGTATATGTATGTACGACGGATAATAGCCAGCTGTCGTAGCAGGAAGTCAATTTCCGTACGCTTTCAATACTATTTCCCCGCCTCACACCTTATTTTTATGTAAATATCTATGTATGTGTATATGTATGTATACAAGATTGTATTTATTCAACATATGCTTCCATATTGTTTATAGTACATATTTTAAGTAATTTCCTTTTGCTTTTCGCGTTCGGCGGCCATCAATATTGCAACACCGTCAAGATGCCATTAATGCTGATGATTTCTATGGAGCTCCACTGTTTGGCTTGTTGAATGGAACACTTTGATGTTGTTGTTACTGTTTTTGTTGGTTAGCTTACGTTTATCGACAATTCGTCGATTGGTTGTACGGCCTTGAATTTACAAATAGTTATTTAAGTAAATGTATATTTCTGTGCTGACAAACGAAACCGTTTAATTCGACTTAAATTTTCGACGAGTATTGCATTTATGAGGTCTTCTATATCGTAGAATTGTTGATATTTTTGCAAAATTTTTTGATATAACTTGTAATTTGTTCCTTGAATCAAAAACTCTACTAAAAAAGAATCATCCATACCAATTATGTATATCTGTGTAAGTGTGTACTCGTATATCTAAATGATACGTAGATTATAAGTAACCGCAACATAGCCCGGTACTTCTACAAATGTGTGGGATTTAAGTTTATTGCTCATGTTGCACGTTGCAGGCAGCGGTAATAAAGATTTTGTCACACACAAATATATGAGAAAATAACTGCTGCTTTCAAAACGTAAACAATTCCTTCGAAAGCGGCTGGAATTTGTCACAGGTCACTGGTATTACTTTAATGCTTCCCCTAATACTAAAATAATTATCGGTTTTCGGTTAATCTTTTCCGAGTATTTCTTCTTAATTGTTCATTAAAATACAGTGGAGTTTCAATTTTTTTTTGTCGAAACCGGCCACAAAAACCACTCACAGAAACCCGTCTGATACCTAGTTTTGGCAAAAGTTTAGGAGAAGCAAAAGAGGCGGACTACTAAACTTTTCTTTATCTACAATAAAAATACTTATCCACAGACAGTTAAGGAAACATCAGTAAATAATCGCCAATATGTCTTATCAACATATTTGGTGCTTACGATTCAACATACTTTAAAAAATGCTGCATTTTCGAAATAAAATTTAATGAAAGTAAACATTTTATTTTCCGCTATATATGTACAAAGTATAAAGTTTGGCCAGATAGTAGATGCACATTGAAGACATCTTGCATGGTCTTTTGATTTGTTTTCATTATTTTCCAGTTAGATTTTTTGGTTAATTTTGAAAAGGCCCACGTAATTTTATTGAATGTTTAATAATTAAAAAAGGAGACAATGTGCTTGGTCTGTTGGACTTCTGAATGAAAATACGAGAATTTAAATAGTTTAGAGCTACTACAAAATTACAAGCAAAGTGTGTTATTAAAATCAAAAAAGTTATATACGTACATAAGTGTCACTAGTTTTATTTCGAGTTTAGTGAAATTTGTTGACTGTTCGAGAGTTCGACTTATTTCAACTTACAGGCAACGAATTTTCATCCTTGATTGGGATTCTAATCAGCCACAGCCCGATGGGGGTTTTAATACAAGGCTTTGAGTTCGGATACGCATTTTAATACATTTCTCAATCTCATTTTGACACTTAGGTATTTCGAAAAATCCAAACAAACGTTTATTCTTTCTTGGATGTAAATAGTTAATAATTAATTAAATAATTAAAAGTTTCCGTATGTTTTTTTTTTAATTAAAGAAATTCTCATTTTATTTTAACAGTAAAGCGTTCCTCCAATAACGCAAATGAGATAATGCCCAAAGATGCTTTGAACGACATAGACTCCACATCGGCTAATAAGAAATCCAGCCCTGAAGTGCTTCCGCCAGCCTTCAATATGCCTGCTGTTACACAACAACAACAACAGTCGGCTAATAAAAACAACAACAACAAAGTCAATGTCGATAGCAACTCCAACACAATTTCGAATGGCCAAGCTATTGGTGCGCTACAAATGCCAACGAATGAAGAAATTATTAATTCCGTTATTGCTGCTGGTCTTACCGCTGCTGCAGTAGAAGCAGCCGCTGCGGCAAGTCAACGGGATTTGGAACAACAACAACAACAACAGCTGTTAAAGCAACAGGCCGACGAAGAGGCACCTTCCCTTTTGCATAAACGTGGTATTTCAACTCCACAATATCTCTATGGCGGTATGAGTGTGGGTGGAGCCTACGGCTATGGCAACAGTAATGCCAATACTGGCAATGGCAATGGTAACAGCTTGTATGGCGCTGGTGAATACTACAATAATGGATATCTGAATAATCCGTTGGCAGTTGCTGGCGTTGGTGATGTTGGCTTGGCGGCGGTACCAAATGGCGTTTGGGCGGAGGAAATGGATCCATCCGTTGTTTACACCGATTTACAGGATGATGAATACTTAGCCGCACCACGAGGTGAAATACATATATGTGCATAAATAAATAAATAAATACCATATGTTTCCATAGTCATTGTTCAAACAAATATGTATAAACTTTTCCACGACCACGCAATTTCCTAACATAAGTATTTTACCCTTTAAGTACTCACAATTTGAATAAATTATAAATAAAATTATTCTCTTTCCATTTACTTCTCTTTGTCATCACTAATTTATTTATTATTATGCAATATTCATCGCTGCTTTCTTCACCAAATTGTTCGCTTGCCACAGCTGCGTCCTATCACAACAAGGCTTACGACAATTTACAAAACATCCTCAACGCTGAGGCATCATCATCATATCCCGAATCAATGGCATTGTCACTGCCACCACAGCCGCAATACACGAGCCGCTATTATGGCGCCATCAATGGTAATAAGCGTGCGAGCAGATACGATAGCAACAACAATATTGGCGGCACCAGCTCCGTCAATAGCCGTTTCACCGATATGCGGTAAGTGAGTGATTGTGTGAAAGTGTTAAAGATGATTGCGATTAAAAGGTGTTTAACTTACAACTCAAGGACCCAAAAGTCATTATATGGGAGATTAAGACTTTAAAGTGACCAAAACGAAGAAAAATCTTGGCTTGTAAGAGTGGTTTGGTTCAAAGAAAACTTATATTTTACATACATAAGTGGAAGAGAAAGTTTAGTTCTCGGACATTTTCAGTTTAAGGAAATGTTTACTTAACTTTTAGCGTTTATAGGTACAAGTTTTTCTTTCCGTACAGCCATTCAGCAAAGGAAGCAGTAAAAAAATAGCCAGCAAAGAGAAATTATATCGGATAGCGCTTTTATTTCTCTGAAAACCTTTGAACCTATTTTTTTTTTTTTGATTAAAATATACTAACTTAAACCAAATAACCTCTTGATCCAAATTAAAAAAAAAAAAACAAGTAAGAAAAGCTAAATTCGGACTAAACTGATTTTTATATACGCTCGCGATGTATTTTTGTATGGGCGGTGCCCATAATTTCATAAAAACCCCGTTTCTTTGTTTCAAATTTCTGCAATATTAAACTTTACTCAATTTATTCAAATAATTACTGAAAAACGAAGTTTTTCTCATTTTTCAAAATTTCCGTTATATGGAAGTTAGGCGTGGTTAACGCCTATGGACAATATGTGGTAACGCCCATTTTTCAAAATGTCATAAAAATCAAGTTTCTAAATTAACCATCTCTCCAAATATCACATTTTAATTAATATTTATGTTCCAATAGATAAAGAAAAAACCAAATTTTTTCATTTTCAAAATTTCCGTTATATGGGAGGTGGGCGATGTTATGGTCCGATTTTTAACGATGATAACATAAATATGGAGGAAAATTTGTTCACCAAATTTTGTGACGATACCTAACACCGTTATTGAGTTACATAAATACCTAATTTATTAGTTCAAAATCGCTCCAAATACTAAATTTCACTCAATTTGCTTTAGTGGATACCGAAAAAACGGAGTTTTTGCATTTTTCAAAAACTTCCGTTATATGGGAGGTGGGCGTGGTTATTGACCGATCTTGACCATTTTCAATACCAACCTACCCTGTTAAAAGAGCAATGTACCCAATTTCATGGAGATATCTCAATTTTTACTCGAGTTATTGTAACCACGGACAGACGGACGGACGGATGGACGGACAGACAGTCAGGGCAAAATCTATTCCTCTTTTCATTCTGATCATTTTAGTATATACATATATGTCTATATCTATCTGGATTATTTTTTGCTGTTACAAGCAACCGTTATGCGAACAAAGTTATAATACAAGCACGCTCGGGTATAAAAAATGTAATACATAATTTCATAAAGTTACCGCAGAATTTTAACTAAAAAAAATGTATATACAAATATATTCGTATGCAGATTTTAAAATACTTATCAAATTTTGTAAAATAATTAAACACTGTAGTTTGCTTATCACTATTGAATTTAAAAAATTGTGAATTAAATATTTCCTATGCACATACTTTTGGCTTATAAAAACAATAATAAATAAATAAACAATAATATTAACTTTTTAAGTGCGCTCAAAACCCTAGTTCTCCATTGCCATTTTCGAAATTGAGTGGGTTTGTCAAAGCAAAATTTGCAAATATAACATATTCCTTGTCTATGAGTGAACTGACTCTAAGTTTAATTGTTTTAAAATATATTTACTGAACCCTTCTTCATTCAATTTCAAGATGAAACCACTGGAAAACTCAGCATTGAAAAAGTATAAAATGGCAGCTCCTATTTAATGAAAGCAGTTTTTTATGTTAATTTCATTTCAACAATTTTGCTAAACTTCAAGCATTTTTATAAACCTATAATTTTTCAAATAATTACCATTTAATGTCCCCGTCTTTTATAAAATGTGGTTTGCAGACATTAAATTCGAGGAAATTCCTTACAAATGTGTATATTTTTTTTCATTTACAGTCCAACTATGAACATACATCGTCATTTTGTAGCTGCAGCAGTAGTTGTAACATTGGCTAATTCATACTTTTTAGAATTTAATTTCAACGCAACAATCTTTACTGAACGTGCATAGAAAGTTGTCAGAGCGCAAGAAAATCATAGTCCTCCAGTTGTACGTTTCAATGTGGTCGCATTTTGCGTTTTACACCTTTTGCATTGCGTGGGTGTATAATCCAGCCTGGGCAAACCCCAACTCAGCACGCCAACGACTCTGACGCCAATGTAAAAATAAATTCAAATATAAAACACAAAAAACTACAAGAATACAAAATTGCGCAAAGGCAAACTAGTTAATAAATGCGAAATGTGAAAGGTAGAAGAGTCTACCTACGCAAATGGCATATCGTGTTCGTTATACTCTTGGTGGTAATATGTATGTATGTCCGTCTGGCGAAATATGCGCCACAAGTTGGCGATTGCAAAATTTCATCCTCTCTATGAATACGAATGCAAACGAGAATGCGAATTCATTCATACTTCGCGGCCGGTGCGCAAATGTCGTCAGCAAAGTGGGACTGGCTCTTTGTACGAGTAGATACATATGTGTGCTCAATTTATTGGCATTTCGGCTTACAAACATAATTTGTGAATGTTTGAAAAAGAAATTCCCTTTTTCAAATATTTGTTGTTGCTTTTAAAAACGACAACAAAACATTGTATTGACTGCATCTAAAAATAAATAAGTTGCTCTTTGAACAGGGCGTATGAGTAACTTTTATTTGAATGGTCGAACTACAGCGTATCTACATATATTTGTTATATGAAAAGGCATTTTTTCGCTTATTTTTTATTATAAAACTCACTTTTAGGCATATACATATGTATATTATCTACTCTTTGATTGCGTTTTAGGCTTAGTGTTGCTGTTTTAGTCTTACTGGTAGTTTCGACCTTTAAAATTATGCTTTTGTGTATTATTTAGTTTACTGTTATTTTCGTAATTTATTAGTTATTTGGTAAGCAAAACTCCCCATTTATTCATTTTCTTTTAATTGTAGCTTAAAAACTTTTCCTTTAAAAATCGTACAAGTAACTTTGTATTTCGGTACAATTTATCTTTGAATTGAACTAGAGCTCTTTGGTCTTCGCACACAGTCAGTTACTTAATTATCGACAGTATCAAATAATAGTAGGTACGAGGGTGGGCTGAAAAGTTTACAACCCAACGATGATACAAAACATTTTATCTTATTTTTTTCTTCTACATAGTCTCCTTGTAACTCTTCATACTTCACCCGGCGATGCTCCCTTTTCTCTAACCCGTCCAAATAGAACTTGTCCTTTTTTCTCTGCAAAATAATTTTTCACGAAGTTGATTGCCTCCTCATTCTTCGTCTTCCAAGCTCTTACGGCCAATTTTAAATTCAGCTGCCCAAAATTTCACTAAGGCAAATGATGGTGCAGAGCCAAACTTATCTTTGATTTGCTTAGGCGTATTGCCTTTCAAAAACAAACAAACAAACAAAAATTTAATTATAGCTCGATACTAGGTTTTTTTTTTCATTTTCACAAAAACACTCAAACGAGTGCTGCTATCTCCACGATGAGGTCGATGACGTATATTGAAAAAGCAAACGGCTAAAAGAAAAAATTAAAAATAATTTTCTTTAATTTTAACGATATTTTCTTTTTTGAGTAAAACCAAATGCGAATAAATAAAACTGATTAAATAGTAAAATCATCTGCGAAAGTGCTTATGACGTAGGGAGATCAAATCTGTAGAGTAAGTATAGGATTTGACGCACCACGCCAAGCTTTCTTTCAGTTCGGACTGTTCTATGCATCGCTTAACGAAAAAAAAAACAATGTTCAGTCTAAATTATAGAAATATTTAGTAATTAAGTAGTTGGAGGTGTCATTTTCTTTAAAGGTCCGCATCAAGCTTCCAAAAAAAATGTTTGAGACAAATTATAAATTTTGAATTGAGTCAGTAGGGCTTACTCCTTGACAATAGTTGCAAGACTTTGTCCCAAGAATTGAGGCAGGCTCATCGAGGCAAAATTTATAACCAGCAGCCGTTCGAGAACACAAAACAAGAAATAATAAGCTAACACATATTTCTGCTCAAAATCGGTTTGCTTTAGAAAATGCAATAAAAAGCGAAGCGAACTTTTTAAAAGTTGCACACGGCTTAAAAAAATTTTGTTTGGTAATTTCCAAGCAGTTTTCCAAGGAGTTTTTGCGCTGGTTGAGAGCTGGATGCAGGGCACAATATATTTTTTTTATAATTTCTTTGTTAAAACATTCATTCCTTCTTTGATTTTTTAAATCAAACAATATGTTGGACTCCTTTAACCACAAAATAATGGTCGATTGATATGCTTTTGATTTTTAAATCTTTTTTCTGTTTATAAATGATTCTTGAGACATATAATTTTAGACTTCAGGGTTATCAGGTTCAAAATGGGGCAGCTTTTAAGCCTACATTGGTAAATGTAGTTGAAATAGAAATTAGGAAAATAAAAGTAAAAGATCTACAACAAATGTTGTCTAATTTGCTTACTGCACGGGTTATATTGTGCTTTCGTGGAAATCCCACGAGAGGAAAATTAGCGTCACGGTTTCTTATTTACTACGAAAAATTAGCGCGGTGTTGCATTTGTGTCTATATGTATGTACTTTACTTGGCTACATGTTGTTAAGAACATTAAATTTTTTATTTTTATTATTTTTTATTTTGCTACAAAAACTTGTCAGAATGTACATATGTACATATTTACTTGCATATATGTATAACATCCAACAGAAACACTAATTATTGCATTAATCCTTAATTTAAATATGTACATATATTGGCACATATGTATGTAAGTATGCATGCACATAATGCGTACAGACACTCATGTCTTTAAACAAGTACATAAATATTTTTAATCCTGTGTAAGTTCCGTCTTATTCTCTCACATTATTTATTCCCCATAGCAATGTATATATACATTTATTTAGTTATGTACATACACACATATACATAACATAGTCATAACAAGTTCCAATCTAACTTCCAATTTTTTGATGTCCACAGAACTAATGACATTGCTTCGCTTTTTAGAACTGATGGGCCATGAGTGTTAGTGATTGATGTACTCCATCTACAAAGTTTCATTTTTAATTTGTCACAAACTATATCATAATTTCATAATTGCGTCTAATATTAAAAATTGAAGACGAAAAACTTTTTAAAGCATTAAAATCTTCCGCTATTTGTACATTGCATTTTCAGTTTTATGGTAAAAGTTCCTTCATTTGTTTTTATGATTAGTGTTAGATATTTGGTTAAGTCTAGAAAGAAAAACAAAAATGTTTTACAAGGGGATGTTATAATATATCTATGTATTACTACCACTGCTGAAACTATGGTAGTTTTTCAAATAAAATCGTTTTTCATTTCTTAGTCGTTCTATAATTCTGACACATAATTCATGAAAACAATCTACTGAACTTTACATAATCTGCCCTATTACGAAAATTATCGTAAGGACGCTACGAGAACAAATACACTTTATGAATGCGAGTATTCGCTACGAAACGGAACAATTCGCTGTCACTGGAGAACTTTCGGATTTTTCATGTAATAAGACAAGCAAAAATGTACATTACTATTAGTATTACTATGTCCGAATTGTATAATACAAATTTCGTGACTTCAGCGAAACAACAGTTTATAACGAATTGCACGATTGGGCTAATTGAGATGTAACAGGTGGTAACTTATAATAACGC
This sequence comes from Philophylla caesio, assembly GCA_963971545.1. NCBI lineage: Eukaryota > Metazoa > Arthropoda > Insecta > Diptera > Tephritidae > Philophylla > Philophylla caesio. The sequence continues at coordinate 70,289,604 of OZ020609.1, read as the reverse complement.
TTAAATGTTAGATGGAATTAGTTGAGATGAAGTAGAGTAAGGAAGTTAAGCTAAGGTAAAGCGAAGTGAAATGAGGCGAAGTTAAGTGCGTGGAGCGTGTGAAGGAAATAAAGGTGTGGTGCAGTGAGGTCAAGTTAGATGAGTTTAAATGGGGGGAAGTCAGGTCAGGTGAGATGAGGTGAAGTGAGCTAACTTGTGGCAAGTTAAGGTATTTAGATTTTAGATATGGTGAACTTATATTTTGTGGAAATGTGTGTTTAGATTAGATTACCATTCCCGTCGTGTTGATTTATCAATTTATTATCGCTAACATATCTTATGATACATGATATGATCTAAGGTCAGTTTGGCCGTGTTGAGTTTAGAGTTGGTGAATTAAGTTTATGGGAGCTCAGAAATGGTATATTTAGTTGTGGTGTACTTGTATACTTTGTTACAGCCGTTGAAGAATCATTTTTCAATTTTTTTTTGTAATACAATTTCAAGCTTTTGGGGCTCAGCCCGATGCTAGTAACGCCACTATGTATGCATATATAATATGTACATTATGTATGGACTTATGAATTTTTGTATTAAGCAATACCACTGTCAAATCCCTTTGGTAAAGTTTGATCTAAATGTTAACAAAATTAATCCACAGGGATGTGCGCGAAAAATTTCAAATAACTATATACATACAAGTGCTTATATAGGTCAATAGTAAGAGACTTGTATCCGTTTCATTCCGATCTCATATTACTGTCTAGCCTTTATAGGTACATATATTAGTACAAATTTATATACCATAGACATATGAAAATATCTATTTATATCATGAATTTCTCTTGATAGCCGAAAGTTCCATTCAAGCGAAAAAATTTGATACTAAATAAATATGCATATACTAGTACTTATATATACATATGTATGTAGATATACATATGCATTTTGCAAGCAAACACCTTTCTTTACAATGTAAAGTCTACAACTGGATTTCGTCTTTACATATTAATGTATGTATGTACATACATATATAGTCTGTATGTATTTACTTATAACTATTACTATAGCGAATTTCCGACAAATTGAACTTGAGGTGAGGTGAGCTGTTGTGTGGCAAGGTAAAGCGAGGTGCAGTGAGGGAAGAGTTCAGGTGCGGTGAGTTTAGATGTGGGAAGTTTAAGTGCGTTAGTATGGATGGATAAAATATTCATATGCATGCATAACATATCATAACATACCAATACAAGACAAAACATAACATAACGCAAGATATCATAACATAACATAACATTGCATAGCACAACGTAACGTAACAAAAAATAACATAAATTCACGTGACATAATTATTTTATTTTTCAATTTATTACCTACGGGAGAACAAATCGTCGTGACCGCTCTGAAAACTACACAAAATTTTGAAAAATCAATATTGGAAGGTGATCGACTTAAAAAAAGCAGCTCGATGGAATTATTGGAGTATCTCATAACACTATACAATAGGGAATTTGAATATTTTAGATCAGCCGCCCTGGCGTTGATCCTAGCGATTATTATTTTTTCTGTTATTTTTAGTAAATGAAAAAGCTGTACGACTTTTGATACGTAGATCTAATTGTCTTTAATTATTTGAAAAACAAAATTTTGTAAACGTACTCATAATTATTATACCAAACTTTTTAACCTGGTATAATAAACCGAAGCATGACTAATATCCTAAATATTATTATTCTAATTTATTCCTTCACATATAATCCTCGTCCTACATTTGGTTTTGTTTATTCTTGTTTGGTTTACTTTCATTTGTAGGGTGTGGTGTGTATCTTGCAAATATTGGGTTAATTGAAATGTGCACAATCGAAAATTTACATTTGTCTCGGAGGATATTTATGTGAATTGCCAGTTTGCGTGTCGTACTTGACATACTCGTACATAACTATGTATGTATAGGTATCTTTTTCATATTTAATATTCAGTAGTGCACAAGTCTAAATACATAACTAGGTACTCGTACAAGAATATACAAACACACATGCATACATAAATAGATAAGGAGAGGATATTTAGGAAAAAGAGCTTTTGCATTTAATTTAAATTATTCATAATATTATTGTGGTAAAAATTTAATTATCACTCGGTGTTGGATGATGGCTTTTAAGAGCTTCAAAATTATAGTTTAATCCACATGAACTTATAATTTTAATAGACAAAACCTTAAAGCGAAGTATATACATCGGCCACGATGCATTTCTGGTTATTATTTCTTAATCTACTACGTACTAGATAGCCGAGGTATGCCGATATTGTTTAAATGAAAAGAAAGCGGTTTATAATTCTGAAATTGGCTAAAATCTGTTCAAATTAACATTTTTTGAGTAATTTGCTGCATTAACAACTATTTCCACGGGCAGGCAGCTTAAAATGATAACCGAAAATTTCAAAATCTAAAGTATTTATTTAAAAACAATACAGTGAAAAGCAAACTCAAATTATTTGAAATTAAAATGAAGATTAGAAAAAAATTCACAAACAATTTAATATTTGTTAAATTTTAAATTAAAAGCAACCATGTAAAAAAATATTAATACAATTATTTATAGAAAAGTGATTTTCTTTTTTTTTAAGAGTTTCCTTATAAAAATTTATATTGAAAATTCCGTTCGCTCTATAATGTTTTAAAAATTCAGAAATACTTTTTTTTTTTAATTTTTCTCGCAAATTTACCTTTTTCAGTGCAGCCAATTAAAGTTAATTAATTTTGTGGTTTATATTTTAATAAAAAATATTCACAATCTGTAGTCATGTCTGACGGCACTAATTTTTATTCTAAATCTCTTCCTCCCAATCTACACCTAAAGAAGACCAGAACTGTGTAATGAGAAACAATTAGGCAAAATTCAATATTTACAAATACAAGCACAAGAGAGTAGAGAAGAAGCCAAGTTGCCGATGAGAATGATATTTCTCTCTTCATGAATGGATTCAAAATGTAGTGCGGTTTAAGAGTAGGTATATCCAAGCTGATGTTCTGGGCATTTGCGAAGCTTATCGTATACCTAAGGGTAATACTAATGGGAAGAAATGGGTAGTGATTTATTTCAGTAGCTATGCATCACTTTTAACCGTATATTTCAATAATACCGTGTTGAAGTTTCTAAAAAAATATGACGTACTCAATAGCTCAGTTGGTTGGTTGGTTAAAGTGGATTGCCACCCTGGTGGCAAACAATTAGCAAGTATGCCAATTTGATTCCACATCTTGTGCAACCTACATCTATGTGGCGGTTTTTATGAATCGCAGTATATCACACAAAGAGAGGCGGCAGCACTCTAAAAAACTCTGCAGGAATGGTTTGCCAAGGGTCTTTAACCTTATTCTAGCCATGGTCGGGCACTCGCACATAAAATGCTCAACTGTCTCCTTTGAGCCTGGGTCTTCACAGCTGCGGCAGAACCAGTTTATTTCAATGTTTCCTATTTGGAACCTTGGCCATAGGAGCAACGACGAAAATAAGAGTGCAGACGAATTGACAAAGGCAAGATATAGTTTGAGCTATGCTCTCAGAAAAATTAAAACCGAAATCCACATTTAGTCACAGATTAAGATGTGTAAGATAACTCGCACACTCTAGCTAGACGCAACAAGTTATATACAATGATTCTATTGAAGCGAACAAGACTGATGATGATTTTAGATTTGTGACAACTGTTGCTGGGCGTTGGCAACTAAGTAAGCACGATTCTATAAAAAAAGAAATCCTATAACGACATTTTTCGAAACTTCTGATTGGATCGTAGCAAGAAAACAGTGCATAATTGTCTCTCCAAATGCCCAGATCTTACTGCTACCAACTTAAACTATCCACTCAAAGTTTTTATTAACAAATAATCGATCCGCAAGATGGAGAGCTTTCCATCACAATATGAAATCAACTCGTTTTAGCAGACTTGAAGTATGTTCTATTAAGTTAACGCCATGTTTTTTTTTTAATTTCAGACTCAAACGCGATACTAAGTTAACACCAGCTGATATGTTAGCACTTGTTGCGCTTGTGGAGGCAGGTGAACGTTCGCGCAAAGATCCCGACACTGAGGCAAGCAACAATTACATGTATTCACCAACAGCCGGCATTGCGGCAGCTCCTGAAGGCTTCAACAGCTATAATGGCATTAAAAACTACTATCCAAATGCGGCTAATGTGTACGACTACCCAGCCAATGTGGATGAATTAGAGGACAATGCTGGTACGTGGTTGGATCCCAATATGGTGGATTACTATAGTGTGCCAATGAATATGGAAACAGTACCCAAATTTGAGCTACAACGAGAACACAAATACAGTGGTGGTGGAGCAATGGGCGGTGGCAATGGCAATCGTAAGTTTTGCGACATAAATACAAACACACATAGATACATTAGGATGTTCTCTAGTTAACAAGTTGCATTACATTAATTACCATATAAATTTATATGGTATTTAATTGCAGTTAATTTGTTGTTGATTGTAAGAATTGCATTTTTATTTTTAGGAAAAAATTGTTAAATAAAGAATACCCTAATGTGGATAAAAGTTAGCTTAATAATTCAAGTGACACTAAAAATTTTCAAATATTTTCTACGACACAGGTTATGGCTTCAAACGTTTCATGGTGGCCAAGAAGAAGCGTACCATGGGCAGATTCCTAAATGAACCAGTTTCCAAGCCTAGCATCAGCTACAAAGTGAATGGCGAGAAGTTTTATTAAATTTAAAAAAAAAATATTGTTGCAGTTCCCGCTTTTCCCTCCTTAGCGGAGCTTATACTTAAATACGTACATTGTAGAAAAATCAAAAGCTCAAAAATATGTCAAATTACAAACAGGTTATTAGAGTGAAAAACCATTATGCTTATGTATGTACAATCTATATATAAATATCAATCCTTAGAATGGGGAAATTATACACAAGAAAACAATTATGATGGATGATTTGTTTTTCATTTATTTTTTAATTGATAAAATCAACTACTTTGAAACGAAAATGGACTCTTACAAACTTACATAGAACATACATATGTTTGGTATATGTATGTATATTGAATATTATTGGGAGTCTAGTCTCAGTTGTATAGTATTGTATAGTTATTTGTAAGTAATATGTACATACATACATACAGTGTGTATTATAAATGCTTAATTAGTAAACTTAAATCAGGGTCTAATTTGAAAATGGCAAAAAGATATCGATAAACGACACACGTACGTATGTATCTACATAAACTGTACTTGCATACATACTTATACATATAACTAAATAATCGTCAATCATATAGCGAAAGCTTTAATCAGTTAACGATAAGATTGTTGATGTAAAATATATACTGACATTTGAATATCGTAGCATTCGGTAATCACAGGAAATTACAATTATGAGAAAGAAAGTTTTTATTATAATTAAAATATGTATTTCGAAATTACTAAGCTTAAATTTTCCATAAAGGGCAATTGTTTAGTATGCGGCCATAACAGCGAATTCACATAGAGCCTTGCTTGAGGCAATTAGCAAATTATCTGCATTCGTATTACGTATATTAGGAATTAAAAAAAAATTTGAATTGATTCAATTAGGCACTGTGTGAAATCGCTAAACCGCAATCGCACTTTGTGGAAGACGACGCAGCGAATTAAGAATGCTGCCGATCGCCGCAACGTTGCTTTGGTTTTGCAGAGTTTGAAAGAATCGGCTCTTTGTGTGACGTCAATTCAGATTGTAAATAAACCATTCCTTTGCAACCTTTTTATAGGGTTTTGCATGCTTCATTTACTTTCAAATTGTAAATCACAATTTTTGCTAATTTAGTTTAGTGAAATTACTAAATATTTAGATCTTGCCTGCTAACGGCAACATATAGTAAGGAAAGCCAATGAAATATCATTAAAAAAAAATTGCTTTCTTATTCTCCTCTGTTTTGCTAAGCCATTTTTTGCATTTTCGTTTCGCCACCTTCGTTGTTTGTATTTTGAATCAACGTCAGGACGTTGTGATGGAGGGAATCCTGTACTATATCATTCTGCATATTTCAAAATAGCCTCTAGGACTATTGTTATCTATTGGTACTAATTATCTATCAATAGTGTTTAGTTTCGGGAAAATACATACTTTTTATATGCTAGTTAAGGATTCTTTAACTAATTTTAAAACTGCATAGAAAATATTTTATTAGTTAGCAGAAACTTGAGTAAGCCATGGCAGTATTGAGAGTAATAAATATAAAAGGGGCCTTTAGACGGCATTAGAATGCTAACGATCTAAAGTGTTCACGCCAGCCGTTCAAACGTGTATGTGCTTTTTTCGCCTGAAGTTTGATATTTCTATGGATCATAAATTTAAAAATATGCTCTTTTCATTACAATCCTAGCCAAAAAATGTAAAGAGAAATTTGTTTTTTAAGTTCTTTTCATCCCTCTGCATACCGGTGTCGTTTATACCCCTCCTTAAACTTTTAGTACTATGAAGCCATTTCATTTACAATAAGAAAATAAAATACTTGATTCTCAAAAAAATTGGAGAAAGTGTAGTTACCTATTACTCAGTATTGACGCAAAGTACTCGGTAATAAATACATATTATTTCAGTTCATTATTAATGGCTGTTCAATATTTAAACGAAGTGCTGACCTTGGGTACTCAATAACGGCTCAGTTGTAAAGTTGCACATACATACAAATGTATGTATCAATTACGTACTTAATATTGAATTGTATTAAGTACTTACTTAAGGTGTTACGAATTTTATATTTAAGCTTCTACATAAGTAAATTGTATGACTACATTCCTTCCAAAGGTACTTTCTATTTATAAAATATTTTAAAACCTTTATAATTTTTTCATGTCTTTGGCTTCGCTTTTCTTATTTTTAAGTCCTTACTAAAAAAAAAAAAAATGTTTATAATTTGTGATTATTCGTCTTCGGCGTTTACAGTAAAGATTTTAAGGCAGGTGTGAGTATACATTTTTTTAATTTTAAATTTTAAGGCCCGAAATTTAAAATATAACCATTTTTAAAAAGATTGTTCCAAATCAATTATAAAAAAAATACTTGATATCATTATCGTCAGGTTCGTGTTTGTGTATAATTTTTGGACGATGGTATCCAGTTATACATTTTCTGAGCTTGGTAGGCCTTATATTACAAATGTGGATTAGTTAAACCTATTCCAACTTAATACGATACTCTCAAGATGAAATCAAAATGAAATTAATTCAATAAATACAATGCATACAAATATATACAAATGTACTATATATTTCTATGTATAGGAAAATACCCCTGTAAATATATAAGAAATATTCCAGATGTTATAGAAAAAATTATCATTCCCTGCCAAAGCGTTGGGTTTGCCTAAATTCTGACGCCTTTTTTTCAAATTATAAATTCTAGTAATGCAAGTACTTACAACTTATGTATGCGCGTAAAATGCAAATATAAAAAAAGCATAAATATAAATATAACCAATGAGAGCCCAAATCGCCAAAATTATTTATTGCATTGAAAATTGATATACGAGTAAAGTATGTATGTATTTACAAATTACAAACGTGTATTTATTTATTAATAAAAAAGAATATCCATAATGTATACGTGTATATAATATTTATACTATAATCTCATACACATATACATACATAGAAATATAGGTACAAAATGTTTAGTTTTATAGAAATTGAATAATCCAGCAGGCGGTATATGGCTCAGAGTAAGTTTTAAACTGAAATTATTTTAAGTCGAAAAGACTATTTTATTAAAAATTAGTTATTTAAAGTAAAACTAAGAATTTTGATAAATTCTATAAGCTCTAGTAAATATAATCTTGCATAATTTAAAGTGAAGTTGATTGCTCACACTAAGCATGCGACCAATTGTTTAAGGTTGCACAAATTAATATAAATACATATATACTATATACATTAATGTATAAATTAATAATCGCTTAAAAAAATATGGCATGATTGCAGTCTATTCACGATTTATTTGTGTATATTTAAGTAAACTCCCTAATATGTATGTATATGTAACAAGATCGGTGTGTTAAATAATATGTTATACATAAATACTAATACACATAATTTAAGTACCGAAATTCCTTAAGTCTTTTCCAATCCATTGTATGGTATGTATAACCAACACAATACAAAAAAAAGTGTTGGGCATTTAATTACAAGAGTCTTTATTAATTAAGTATGACTATTTGTTTGAGAGTATTTTTGGTGAATCTACATACATACATACATACAATATATCATATAAATATGTATGTATGTACAGCAACTTTCATATCTTAACTATTTGTACTTTTGTAATATATGTATGTAACATATTTATTAACCAAATCGTGACAACTTTAAGCTTTACTTCAAATTAACATTTAAATAAACTATTTTTAGTTCAAATGTCAAATAAATGTGTGTTTATTTATAGTTATATATATACATATATACATATATATGTAAGTACATAAATGTTTTAACTTAAACAGCTGAGGTGGATAAATTTAAGTAGCGAAACCTCCAAACCTTTTTGTATTTGCAGGTCAATTTTTGGCTGAATGGCCATTTTAAGTTTGCAATTTCTTTTGCCTAAGTGCTTTTAGAATAAGTGAAAAAAGGGTTGAAAACAGAGACTAATAATAATAATTATTTCATGATAAAAAAGTCATCCAAATTTTCTTAAGAATTATATGAACTTTTTGATAATAATTATGAGTGAGAAAACTTTTTTTAAGTCATCGATGAATATTATTTTGAGACGCATATTTTAAAAGTATTTTCATAATAATTTTATTTAATCTTCAAAGACCTATGTTAATATACGCAGAAAAACGAACAGCCGGTCTCGATGCAATTAAAAAGAGATGTGCCTTTATTAAAACAGTTTGCTTATTTATATGTAGCGGAAAATGTATGTACTTCAATACTTCTTATGTACTAAATAGAAACGTTATTGGAAAGTATGCACGAACGTACATATGTATGTATGTATGTAAATATATATACTAAGAGAATAATGAAATGGACATCGAAACATAAGAGGAGAATAAGCTAATATGATAAACAGTAAGCGGCTCAAATATTGGCACGCTTAACACTTCCACTTTTATTATTAAGGTTATTCTCATGTTTACTGAATACTTAAAAGAGATTTTAGTCGATCAAAGTTCTGCCTTTTAAGAGGTTTTGTAAAGATGTCCGCCAGCTGTTCGCTTGTTGGAACATATTTCAAAGTAAAGCCACCACTTTCGTATACCTCCCTTATAAAGTGTACTTTGACCTCAATATGCTTAGTCCGCTTGTGGTATTGAGGGTTTTTAACCAGGTTAATGGCGCTCTGGTTATCTAAATATAAATTTGCCGCTGTGGAGATATCGAATAACTCACTCAAAAGACGTCGTACCCAAATTAGCTCCTTTACACTTTCGCATGCTGCCATGTACTCCGCTTCGGTTGTTGAAAGCGCAACTGTTGGCTGAATTTTCGAAGACCATGAGACCGGTCCACCGCAGAACATTATGACATAGCCTCCAGTTGAACGTCTAGTGCAAACATCTCCAGCAAAGTCAGAATCGCTGTAGCAGTTTAAAGATGAATCATTAGTTTTTTTAAAACATATACCTTTATTTATTGTTCCTCGCAAATATTTAAGGATTCTTTTAACAGCTATGATGTGTTCGTTCTGGTAAGTGTCCAAAAATCTGCTAACATAGGATACTGCAAACGCAAGATCCGGTCTTGTTACTAGTGATAAATACATTAGGGACCCCACTGCTTCGCGGTAAGGGTAATTCGGCCGTTCCTTCTCTTTTGGACTTTGAAGTATACCTTCTATTGGAGTACTAACTGGCTTGGCATCCCACATGTTAAATCGTTGAAGCACTTTTCTAGCAAAAGCATCCTGCTTGATGAAAATCTTGTCTTGCTGATGCGTTATTTGCATACCTAGGTAAAATATCGTGTCGAAGATTTTAATTTGGAATTCACCTTTCAAATAGGTGATCAAGTCATCAAATGCGTTGCTTGAAAGAGCTGCGATTATACCATCATCAATATATATGGCAAGTATAAGCTTTGAATTATTGATACTGCCTATAAAGACGCATGGATCTGCCTGGCAAGATTTCAGACTAAATGCTTCAAGCATTTGTGTGAATTTCCGATTCCAGCATCTGGAAGCCTGTTTCAAACCGTAAATGCTTTTATTTAACTTACAAACTCTACCGGAATCATCTGCATAACCTAAAGGTTGGTGCATGTAAATTTCTTCCTCGAGATTGCCATATAAGAACGCGGTTTTAACATCGAATTGCTTCATGGTTAGGCCATATGCACAGGATAATGCAAAAATTATACGCAAGGAAGTAAACTTCGCAACTGGGCTAAATGTTTCTTCATAGTCTATACCGAACTTCTGTGTGAAACCACGTGCAACCAAACGCGCTTTGAACCTTTCAATCTCACCTTTCTCATTTCGTTTTACTTTGAACACCCATTTATTAGAAATGGCTACTTTATTTTCGGGCAGACTTACCAGGTCCCAAGTTTTATTGTTAAGTAAAGACTCAATCTCTTCGTCCATGGCACGTTTCCATTGCGTATTTAAATCACCTCTCATCGCTTCTTGGAAGGTTGCAGGCTCATCACTCTCAGCCAAATAAGCAAAGTGGAGGTCTGTATCATTTTTATCTCTTCTGCTGGATCTCGTATTGTATCGTCTAACAAACTCCCCATCTTTTGTATCCGTACCAAGTGATTGCGCATCTTTGAAATCATCGCTTGATTCTTCATCGGTAGCTTGCTCAGATTTTTCAACGTCCGTTGGTACATAAACGTGCGTCTCTGCGTTTGTTTCGTCTTTGTGAGGAATAACAGCTTCGTCGTTTATTTCGCGAATAATAACGTCTCTTGAAATTTCAATTTTTCTTTCGTACGGCAACCAAATCCGATAGCCTTTACAATGATCCTCATATCCAACGAATACACCTTTCTTCGACTTTGCATTTAGTTTTCGTCGCTTCTCCTGTGGAGTATGTACATATGCATCAGAGCCAAAAACACGAAGATTCAAAATGTGTGGGGAATGACCGAACCACAAGTCATACGGTGTCATTTGATCAGTTTTGGTTTTGCCAGTTCGGTTTAAAGTAAATGCAACGTTTTGAACCGCCTCACCCCAAAGTTTTAGACTTAAACCTTTCGCATGTATCATCGACCTTGCTGCTTCTATAATGGTTCTCATATCTCTTTCTGCTCTGCCATTATGCTCTGGAGTGTATGGTGTAGACTTTTGATGCAAAACTCGGTAATCATTAAGAATTCTCGTCACATCTTTATTTACAAACTCTAACCCATTATCTGATCTAATGCACCTCACCCTCTTCTGGATTTCAGCTTCAACTCGATCTAAAAAGTGTTTCACCTTACTCGCAACATCTGCTTTGGAATTGATGCAGTAGACATGGCGGTAGTTTGAGTAATCATCGCGAAACAAGAGCATATAGCGAGCACCACCATGCGATGCTTCCTGCATAGGTCCACATAAATCTGTATGAATCAGCTCTCCGGCCACACTTGCTCTACTCTTGCTTTCGACAAATGGAAGCCGATGTTGCTTTCCCATAACACATGCTTCGCAAAAGAAATCACTTCCACTGAAAGCTATATTTTGTTTCTTGAGTACTTTCTTTACTTGGTCCTTACCTTGATGGCACATTCGCTCATGCCATAGTTGAAGAGATTCACTTTTCACTGCCGTATTCGCTTCTGCTTCTGCAATATTCACTTTCAAGAGTAGCTTAAAGAGCTTCGCGCATTTACGCGTACCGTGCAGACACACCTTTCCATCCTTTTCGAAAGTGCAATCATTTCCATGAGCTCGCAAAATGTAACCCTTGTCCAAGCAAGCATTACAAGAAAATAAGTTCAGCTTGATATCCGGAACATACAATACGTCCGCTAAATGCTTTGTATTCCAAACATTTCCGTCAAAAGCTTCCACTACTATGTTGCCCTTTCCGTACGCTTGAACAACTGAACCGTCCGCAATTCTAACATCTTTTGGAATCTCTAGCTTAACATAATTTTGGAACCATTCTTTACGAAACGTCATATGCTCGCTTGCACCGGAGTCCATATACCAAGTATATTCCTCCGATATACTCGACTTTACAAACATAACTTCACTTATAAATGCATCGCCGTTTGGCGACTTCTCCCTAGTTCTCTTGTTTGGACAATCCCGCTTCCAGTGTCCATATTTTTTGCAAATAAAACACTTGCCCTTCGGTTTCCTAAAGTTTGATTTATTCAACCGCTTCGCTACGAACGCTTCTGGTTTGCTACCGTTGCTAGAATGCACATCCAAACGAGATTCCTCCATACACAGCCGTGAGGTCAGAGTTTTCAAAGTTCTTTCTTCTTTCGATGTCGCTTCCCATGAAGCAAAGAAATGATTATATTGCTCCGGCAACGTCATTAATATTTTTGTGATAAGCATATTTTCGGAGATTTTCTCGCCAAGATCTTCGAGTTGCCTTGCAATTTTTTGTAACTTTGCAATATGCATTGCAATGCTGTCTTCAGGATGTTTCGCATACTGAAAGAATTGTTGTTGCAGAAGGTGAATAGAAGTCTCCGACTTTTGCTCGTACACGCTTTCTAATGTTGAGTACATCTCAGCTGCTGTTTCACAATTTATGACATGCATTAGCGGCTCTTCTCCCATCGATACTACCAGAATCTTTTGTGCCTTGGCATCGTTTGCCATCCACTTCGTCATGTCACTACCTTCCGTAGCCGGCTGCACTTCAGTTCCTCTTACGATATCCCAAAGTCCGCTTGCTTTGAGTATAACCTTTACCTGGAACTTCCAAAGTGTCCAGCCTTCATCGCCGACGAGTTTAGCAATTTTAATATCTTCCATTTTGCAAAAAAAATGTGTTTTAAATTATTATTTTACTTATATAATTATGACCACGCTGGGCCCATAACCTGTTAATATACGCAGAAAAACGAACAGCCGGTCTCGATGCAATTAAAAAGAGATGTGCCTTTATTAAAACAGTTTGCTTATTTATATGTAGCGGAAAATGTATGTACTTCAATACTTCTTATGTACTAAATAGAAACGTTATTGGAAAGTATGCACGAACGTACATATGTATGTATGTATGTAAATATATATACTAAGAGAATAATGAAATGGACATCGAAACATAAGAGGAGAATAAGCTAATATGATAAACAGTAAGCGGCTCAAATATTGGCACGCTTAACAACCTATATTTTAGGACTTATATTATAAAAGTTTTCTTGTACAAATTATCAGCGAAATGATTTTTTGAAAGTCTTCAAAGACTTATTTTGAGACTTGTATTATAAAATTCTTCTCACAATAATTATATATAAGTGTGAAGTAAATTGTTAACTATTTAAGTGCGGGGACAACTTCGGGATAAGTTCGAAGCTATGTAGTTTAGAACCAATTCGGAACCGGTTCATGGCTGGTTCGGGACTTCATCGGGAACAGTTGGGGACTAGTTTAAATGGACTTTTATTCTTTTAGCTCTAGCTAAAATTCATATCGGAGTGAGGTAAGTAGTTTCTGCATATTTGGTAAAATGTTGAGCTAAATAATTTTGTAGAACATTTTAACTTGAATGAAATGTCTTTTGGGTGGTCGCTACTTTCCATATGTCGATTTTTACCACAAAATTAATTCGAACTTATCTATGTATGTGGCCTTTATTACATATCGCTAATTGAGCAGCTGACTGTTTGTGAACGCCCAAAAACCTAAAAAAATTGATCCGAATTTATTTCTGACAGAACATTGTTTAGAACGCAATTTTTCTCTGTGTGTAAATGAATGCATTTACAACAACTTTAATTAAACTACCCTCAAACTAAGCTTAGCGGTTCTAAGGCCCATTAAAATTATTTATTTCACTGCTTTTCTTATATATTATAAAGATAGTGAGGTAAGTTACACTATTTTTAGCTAAAAACAGCAAGAAACGGCTGCTTTGTTTATATTTAAAATTTGTGAGTGAACTCTCGCAGACAGTCCGGACTAATTATTTTGGTAGGTATACGTCTATATCTATATCGATTATTTATGGCTGTTACAAACAACCGTTATGCGAACAAAGTTAATATTAATATATGTCTGTGTACAAGTACGCTCGGGTATGAATATCAAAAAGTTTCGTTAAATACTAGAATAATCTAGTAAGTGTACTTTAAGTATATCTGTACCGGAAAGATCCTTAAGAAGTACCGCCAAATTATCAACTGAAATTGAAGAAAGTACCGAATGTGAACTGAAAATATACCGAAAAAATTATCTAGGAAAAATTTATCGACAAACTTCTATAAAAATGCGCTGGAAAATTCCGAAGAGTAATAAAAATGCACCTTAAAAATTCCGAAAATGTACAAATGGGGGAACGCCCCACTCGTGGGCAAATGAATGTACATATATGAAAATAAGTGAAGCGTATTCATTAAATTTTATTCGTAAGTGAAATTTTAATCCTGAACCCCCCCCATCCCCCTGCACACGGCCCTGTACCTATGTATATACATACACTACTAACGAATCACAAAAATAATGCATTTTTTATTTGTTTGCCGTATCAAATAGCGCATTAATTTTATTTTTTATATCACTAACAAATCAAATCACAAATAAATATTATTTTTAAATTAGAAGACCAATCAAATCACAAACAATATTTTGGCAAATTCAAGCGTCAATTTTTCTTAGTATCTGGTTTCGGTACGAGTATATTTTTATCGATACCTAACAAGAACTTGGTTTAAAAGGATCGACACATATTTACGCGTATCGATTCTTCACTACCTCTTCGTCGTGGAGAAACCAAAAATTTGGAGGGAATTGATTACAATGTAAAAAAATTGAATTAAATTAAATTTGCTATACAAAATTTATTCGCTTCAACCTCTTTCATGACTAGCATCCACAATTAAAACCAAATCAGTACCTCGAGACTTTCCGGCAGGGTAACTCGTGCAAAATGAATTTACCTATGTTTGTACGTACGTACATACAAATGTATACACATATGTTTGTCGATACAGAGGCATCTTTTAATAATTTTCAAAGTGATGAAATTTTGAATTTCGCAATGCAAACTTTTCCTTTCGCCTCACAAATTTTAGCTTCGCCGTTTTTTCATTGCCAGTAGTAAGCTCACAGAAATTTGTATGCTGTACACAGTATAGTGGTAGATATGTACATATATACATACATAAGTATTTCATTGTACATATACATACTTATCAAAAGCAACTGCAACTTGTTACGTGCAGTTTAAAACGTCACGAAACTTAAAGCAAAGTACATACACACATTTACATTTTGGACCGGGCCAACATATAGAAAGAGAGAAATTGCTTTTCTCTTATACATGCGCGACTCTTATTTAACTCTCTAGATGACGCTGCCCCTTCATTCATAAAAATACATGCCGGTGTGCAGTTAAATACATACATACATACAACATATACAAACTTAAGGTAATATAAAATGTGTAGAGTCAGTAGTTTTTATCTAACAAAAAATTAAAATTTTGTTGCACACTTAAAAAAAATAAAACAACATCTGGCCAATGATTATTTAAAATAAACGTTTCGCTTCGACAACTGCAAGAATAATATTTGTTACTATAAAAATTTAAACAAATTAATTTATCACGAATTAAGATCAATAACAGACACATAAAAATAAACTTTGGGTGCGCACGTACACAGCTTGCAGAACTCGAACCAAATTCTTCAATTTGACACTCGCAAGCGACCAATAAATTTGTGGAATAAGTGAGACATTGGAAAAGGCTCACTTAACCGAGCAGATGACCCAAAACAACCAGAATAAAAAGAATTCAATTAAAAGATTGTCTCAATAGAATAAATATTATTTAATTTAACTACGTACGCATGCGGCAAAATGTCACCAATAAAAATCAGTTTAAAAGCGATATTACCCTGCGCAAATTTTTGAACGCAGCAGAAATTTTCTCTTACTCCTGCTTTTATACTTAAATATATAATATATACAAATGTATTTATTTATATATATGTATATTGATATTTAAATTTTTTTAAATCCCGAAAGGGCCGTCAATTGCAAAAACTTATCAACCTTACACCGAACTTTACTTATTTAACAAATTAGTAACGTTTTAAATAGAAGATGTATTTTTTTGTTTTTGAAACACATAGTTGCCGGGGCCTATACCTAATGTATGTATGTATATGGTTGATGGGGTTAGAGTTCGTTGTCCAACTAATGGATATTTTCTATGGCTCTCCCCCATAACTGTGAATAACATTCATCAGTGATTGTTTTGCCCTTTTCAATGTTATCAATGAGAGTGATTACGGAAACGGGAAACCTATGCCCAAATCCTACTTGCCCATCCAAATAAATTATACAATCAAAGTCAAAAATCAATTATTCAAATCGGTTAACCCGTTTCCGATTTTTCTCTGAAAAAGTAACGAACAAAAAATGTATGTGTGTACTATAAGTATATATGTATGTATGTGTGTGTGTACATACAAGTTCAAAAGATCTTTTGCAGGTTCCTAGCGATTGCTTTACTTTAATCGAGCGAGCTCTACTGCAGAACGAATTAATGGCAACACTGAAATCAAGGCACGTTTCGCAATTATCCAAAGTAATGCAAAATTGGTAAAGTATGCTAATCTAAGAATTTTTTATCTCACCATAAGCAACTTTATTATTAAATTAGATTCTTACTTATGTTTATATGTACATATATATGTGTAATAAATTGAATAAAAATTCTAGCCGACATATTAGCATATATGTACAAGTATCAACATATGCATATGTTTATGCGCGTATGTATTCATATTTGCAATGCTAGAAAGTGCGAACTTTTGAACGAAAATTTTAAGCTGTACCTTAAATAAGTATAGGTACATGAGTGTACTATATTAGGGTAGTCCAAAATAAAATGTAAATATTATTTTTTAAATCGAATATTAATTAGGTTAGCGCTTAAAGTTTGTCATGTAATTTATATGGGTAGCCGCTGTGATCGAGTTGGTAGCGGTGCGTGCTAAAACTCGATATGCCGGTGAGTTCGAGGTTCGAATCTCAGTCGGGCCAAGCAAAATCTTAATCATAGAAAAAGTTTTTTTCCAATAGCGGTCACCCCTCGGCAGGCAATGGCAAACTTCCGAGGCTATTTCTGCCCTAAAAATGCTTCTCATAAAATACATCTGCCGTTCGGAGTCGGCATAAAATTGTAGGTCCCTCCATTTTGCGGTAGAATATAAAGACGCACACAACAAATGGTAGGAGAAGCTCGGCCAAACACTGAACTATATAGTGTAAGCGCAAATTTATAATTATTATTATAAAAAACAAATTTTCGTAAATAAGATTAAATATTTAATATTAAAATGGGTTAAAAGTTTGACTAGTTATTGACTTTGCAGTTTTCTACAGCGAATTTGACTGATACGATAGAAAAGTATTCATTTTCATTCTTTTTAAAAAATCTCGAACGAGATTGGTTTTTGCGCGATATAAATTACATAAGGATTACATTGAGGCCACCCTAATTGGCATGCATAGTACCAAACTTATCTAAATTGTGACAAAGTTACTTATGTAAGATTTAAAAATTCTCGCTTCCCTTCTAATAAATGCTAAATTATCACGGAAATAAGCATTAGTTTCTTAAACATTTTTTTGGTTTTTTTCAAAACTACATCTGTGAATTGCTAATTATTCAAAGATTGCATTAGAACGATCTAAATTTAACCTCAAAGCAAAAATGAGTCAAGTCAAGATAAATTATTTTTGTGCAATATTCACAGCTATAAACTATGAATGTACATACACATAAACATACATTTTTATATATGCGTGACTATGACAATTGAATGAATTCAGAAGAGTAAAAAGCGCGTGTTGCTAGTTAAGCATTCGGCCACTTGTTGCGCTAACGAAGGTGGGTTGATTTGTTCAAATAATATCTGGAACCGGAATTTCCCTATTAATGTATAAAAGACATATGTGCATATGTACATATATCATAAGCAATGTGCACCTGTTTACATGTGCATACATACATACATATACCTTCATATATGTACATACATACATACATACATATGTACGTGCACAAAAAATACTTATGCTTAAAAGAATGATTGTCAAACAAATTAAAAAGTTTAACAAAAGAAATTGCGGTACATTTGAAATATGTTAATGGTATCTATGTATATACAACAAAAAAAAACATATTAGGGGACTATTTTAGAACGCTTCTGTATGCATAAATTTAGATATAAATACATACATATTTATGCTTGTTATGAAGGGAGATATGGGCAAATGCACACGAATTCATTGTCCAGGTGTTTTATAAATACGCAGTGGTAATATTTTTCCTTTTATTGTGCTATTCTAATACACGTTATTTTTTTTTTTTTACTAACTTATGTATTAGTATTTCTTATGCAATCTCGGTAACCGCTCTAACGATTTGGTTAAAATTGTGTATACACTCGCATCACGAATTATAGCACAATCACATATTGAAACTTTTGGTCAATTTATTTTTCTTTTAATTATTTAAAATTATTTTTCAATTAAAATACCGCTCATTCTATGGCAAAAACCACAAAAACCCCTTGTTTTAATCCCTATAAAAAAATTTAAAAAAAATTTAATAAAAACTAATCACGGTTTGCGTTATATGGAGGAGATTGCTAGTAAAATAATTATTTGATATTAAAATCGAATCAGCTACAGGACTACTTTACATTAAATAGTTCTAAATTTTCTTTTAATTTTACATTTAGTATCAAGTTGAAAAAAAATTTAAATTGAAAAAAAATGTAAATAATTAGAAGAAATATAAATTGTTCCACGGTGTCTTAATTTGGAAACACAGATTATAGATAATGTTCAACATTGTCAGCATATATCAGTTTATTCAATTAGGAGTTGCCTATGAGAAGGTTCGTGCAAAATTAACACCTATTTTGAATTAGTTGAAAATTAAATGAAATAGTACAACATATACCCAAATGTAAGTTATTTAATAAAAATGCATTAAACCATTATTTTTAACTAGCGTTGCTAACCTAAAATTTAATAAATGAATTATATATTTCAATAACATGTGAAGTTGTGTGTATTTGATGTAAAATGTGGAAAAAAGTTATTGTTTTATTATGTTAAATGGCAGCGCCACTTTTTTTTTTATTTATTAAAAAATAAATCTTAACAAAACTTTGAACACAGAATTTAAATGAAAGATGTTTTAGATGTCTCGTACATGATTGCCTGCTAAATTATATAACAAAAAATATATTGAATATAACACATTAGTGGCGCTTTTGAACAGCTTTTACCCTGAAGTATTTTGAGCTTGCCATTGAATTGGTTTTTACAAAAATTTTAAACCATAAAGCGTTTTCAAATGTTAACGTACAGCATTTCGAAGAGAAACATACATACATACAAAATTAAATAAAAAAATTTCTTGAGGGAGCTAAGCAAATTTTTACGAACGAAACTCTTTTGCCGAAGTACTTAATTTATATAAGGCAATCGTTCCTCTAGCTAATAAATTTAATTTACTTTCAATAATGACAGTCGCTGTCGGAATATTGCCTGAAGAGCGTATGCATTATCTGAATTGATGTATGGTGAGTTTTGCTGGGGTGATTTTAAGTAAAGTGAGTTGAGGTATTGTTAGCCTAGGCATGGGGAGTTTAGGTGTGATGACTTCGTGCGCGGTGATTTTATGCGAGGTGAAATGAAAGTGATGCAAATGTTGTGAGTTTAGGTCTTTCGAACTTAGATATGGAGAGAGTAATGTCGCGGTGGGTAAAAGTCTGATGGGTTTGGGTGTGTTGGATTTAGGTGTGGGGAGTTTAAGTTTGTAAGCGAACGTGTTAGAAACACCCAAAAACGACTAAGATGATTCAATTACATAATTACATTCATAAATGGATAGGGGCGCACCCCTAATAGGCTATAGTAGCTTCCACCTACCTAAATTAGATACATGTATGTTAAACTCAGGTTGGTATTCTTAATTGCTTGAACCTCAAAAATGGAGGATGATGAATGAAAAAACCGTAAATGTATGTGAAATCTTGCTTATTGGCCTGAATCATTATTTTCAAAAAGAGATAAAGTGTCGGTTTTTGTTTACAATTTACAGAGTGTTTAGAAAGATATAATGTATTGAATTAAGTTCAGTAAACAAACCAAAAATATTGCAAAGTAAAATAATTTTTTTTTCTTTCTCAATTAAAATTTAATCAAATGAAAATTTTAAAATAGAGTGCAGTGAAATAAACTGTTAATTTCTTTAAGTCATTTTAGTAAAAAAGAGTAGGAACCAACTAGATTATCAGCTCATTAAAATGATCGTTAAAAATTGTTTGTTGAAATTTAAATGAAACTCTGCGCTTTCCAATCGCTCCGTTCTCTCCATAATTGTTTTCAACACATAAACATGCCGAAACTAGTTTGAAAGCATAACATTTCATTGTTTAATTTTTTTAACTGAAATTCGCATTGTATTGCAATGTTCTTTATGGCGTGCACTTACCTGAAATATTCCCCCCACATCCATAAACCAATATCTACATGTGTATGCATGTACGCATTAGGGTGAGATTAACTTTTTTTTAACATTGGGCTAGTAGGGCTGATGCAAAATTTCAGTTATACCAAATATTATACTTGAACGTTAGGGGAAGAGTACTTTTTTACAATTGTTGTGAAGTCTAGATGTTTCGTTTGCTTCGGTAGGTGTTTTTCGGATTCGGACGGCTTTCACGTATTGATATGTATTGTGTGTAAGCTGCACTGATAGCGTTTTACGAAGTTTAAACAAAATATTTATTTTATTGTTGACAACCATGCCATTCGGAAAATACTTGGTACTAGCGGACAAACCTGATTCTCGGACGACATTTGTATTTCGCTGTTTTAGCTTCTGGAATGTAGCAAAATAACAGACAACTTTATGTTCGGCAGGGCACTCAGAGGTCATCGCTGCTTGTATAAATGTTCTTGGTTTTCCCCTGTAAAAGTGAAAACTTCGCTTTTTGTCGGCTCAATTGAGATTTACGATTCTCTTAGACTCGTTGTGTGGTGCTTCAAAAAGGATGTTGAGGTGTTAGAATTTCAGCACTACTTGCAAAGTTCAGACTCAAATATCTTGGCTCTTACTCCATAGATGATCCGGAAGAGCGTTATTTTCTAAGTAAGCCTCTTTCTGCCGTCGACAAAATTATAATGTGAAATAGCTACCTGTAAAAACACTTGGCGGAAAGAAGGAAGAAAAGGGAAACGATGGTTGAAACTTTTTGCACCGCCACCACAGTAAGCTCCTAGCTGTCAAAGTATTAACTTGGGCTTCTGCTGCTGACATAAAATTTAACGCAGATAAAATAAAAAGGATTAGATTATCAATTCGTCGAAAGGTTTTTTTCCTTTTCCATTTTTTTAATTTTCTTTTATATGCAACCGCATAACTTTCGACTCGGTTGGCCGATTTCGTTAATTTTGTCTTCAATTATTGTATCCACATGAACATAAAAGTTAATTGAAGGCGTTGATTTTTGTTTAAAAAAATTGTATTTACACATGTTTTAAAAAAGAATCTTGATTGACCCACCCTAGTAAGCAAGTATACGTAATTTATGGTATGTTTCATCTATGACTTCAGTATGACTGCTCGTCCAAGCTTGAAGACATTGTTTACCCTCTCTCTGGAGTGACATTCCTAGTTGTGCATACTACATACAATCGCACACATAAATATATACATATGTACATACATATGTATATACGAGTATGTATGTACTTACGAAAGTAGCGATCCCCCATCGAATGATTGAGCGTCAGAACTGTCCGAAGCCAAATATCCAAACTAAAAATAAACAAAATACTGACGCATTGAACCATCAGAAAGTAGAGTGGCAGAAGTTATAAAAATATTTTATTATATTCATTTGTGCCTGCTTAGAAAGCAATATGAATGTGGAGGTGGAAGCGGTGTTAGAGAAGCGACTAGCACGCGCAGTTAACAGGCCAAGGCAGCAGCAACTCGGCAACGCTTACCGACCGGCCACTTGTCTGGAGACGCTCGCTCATTTACTTGAACGCGCCACAGAGAGACCACTCAGTCGGTGTACAGCAGTCGCGCGCGTAACTTCAAAACGGGTAGGCGCCATTTGACGGGAACAGGAATGCCAATGACTAGAGCTCATCAGTTGGTGGTGGTTAATAAAGGATGGCTATGAAAGAAATACCGGTTCAGTGAAGTAGTTAGTAAATTGTGTTGCATCAAAGGATTGTCAATAAAAGATATTTCCTTGTTTTGATCTTTGAAAGTGTGTAAAACTGCAAAAAATTGTATGTGTGAATTTTAATAGAAAAAAAATCAAAATAAAAACTTTATAAGAAATAAAGTACGATATTAAAAATGGCAAACGAGGTTCCCGCAAGTGGCAATATCTTAGGCAGTAAGTAATTTATAAACGCTGGTGAATTTTTTTTTGTGAATTTCAAAATGTTTGCCGTTAAAACATAATACTAACTTACCGGCAATTTCATAATCAACATCAACAGTTGCATGTGAAATTAGCGTTAAACATTTGAGTAAACTTTATGTTGTTAGTACACTTGCATACATACATATGTATGTACATATGTACGCACTCACAAACGTAGTATACACATTTCTTCTGGATTTTTATTTCTTGTGTCAATGTCACCTTCTTCTTAGCTTGTGGTAGGCTACGCGCTCCACAATTTTGTATATACAAACATATAAACAAATGTAGTATACTTCTGTTCAATTTACTTGTAGTAATTTGTATTGACAAATTTCGGCAATTTATTTTCTTTTTTTTATTATTAAGGTAGTTGCGTTTAATTTTTCAATTAAAAAGAATTCATTCTCTTACGAAACGCAGTTTTCAAACTTTATACAAAACTTATAAAAAACTAATTTCATCAACGTTTTCAGTATGAAATTTGGTAGTCAAGTCCAAGTTTCGAACTCTATTTAAAATTAATAATAACTTAACAAATTTTTATTTTATATTTTTATATTTTTTTTGTTTTTAAATTTTATGAAGCATGCAGAATTAAGGCCCATTTAATTTCAATTCAATGAAATGCTAGTGGCAAATCGTTAAAAATTAACGCTATTATTGAAATTTTTTTGTGTGACTTTTGCTCTACATAACGTTTGAAACAAATTCCATTTTTATTGCAATACCATCGATAAAAAAAAATTCACATACAAAAAAAATATTTTTAAATTTCTTTAAAAAGTTCGGAGTTCGTGTAAGGCTTGAAACTTGCGTTAGTAGGGGTTTTGTTAGTGATTGAACAATATTTTGATAGAAAAACTGCAAATAAGGAAAGCAACGTAAATTGCCAAAATATGTCAAAATTAACAACACAACTGTATATATATGTACATATGTACATACAAACAGGCGGAGTAGCGTTCAGAATTTGACCTTCAACCTGATAAAAGGTCATTGGTAGCAAAAGTGGATATCCTTGCCACAAATACTGTTCAAATAAACAACAGCTTCCATATGCACGTGTCTACTATAATACATAAATATATTGAGTATACCTACATATATACGGGAATACTTACAAACATATGCGGCAGGATTCTAAAATTAAATCGGATTGTTTAAATGTGACGTTACAAATTTTATATACATAAATCGAGTAAATGGATTGCTCACCTTCGCACAAAAAAAAATACTAACATACATACATAAGTATACATGTATTTGTACGTACATATGCGTGTATCTAAGTACATAAATCTATACGTGCGATTTGTTGCGAATACAGCAATAAGAGAATATTTTTAGTCCCTCAGAGCTCATGATTTAAGTTGATTCCCATACAAATTTGTGACGAATTTTTGGTGGAGAAAGGTCGTTTAAAAGTCGCTTTTGGAAATACTCAACATTGTAGTATTGGTGACATATACATACATACATACATATGTAGATATGTATGTAATAACATTAAAAATTGCAAAAAACTGTGTAAAAATTCTTATTAAAAATAAATAATAGTACATACAAACATACATACATATGTACACACAGTATTACAAAAAGGTACAAAGCTTTTATTTTTGAAACAACATTAATGCTTGCAATCAATTTAAATGAGTGGTCAATTCGAAATTCCATGTACATATGTACATACATGTGTATGTACATTTATCGCGACAATTTTGATAAAGTTATTCCCACAAGTAATTCCAAAAACTTTCTGGTGAGCTGAATAAAAGAAAAATGTGGAATTTTTAATTTTTTCGGCCGCTGTGCTGACAATATTAAACAATTTAAATTTTTTTATATTAATTTTCCACTGATTTTTAAGTAAATTATGAAATCATAAAAATAAAAGTTTCATTCTTTGTTAAAATCTGAAAAAAATCAACCAAATTTTATCAAACTTATAAATTTCTGTAAATAAGAATTAAGCGGATTCGCAATGGAAGATTAACTAAGAAAAATTATGAACTCTTTTCAGTTGTTAACTCAACTTCAACTTGCGTTCTGGCGGTGTTGCCACAATGATCTTTTCACATAATTTTATCGATACAAATATCTAAAGATCATCAGAAGCATACATTTAAGTAAAAAATATTATTTTAGTTCATATTTCTGTTAGCCTAGTAAATGTTAATATTTTACAATTTAATCACCACATTTCCTCATCAGACTTCTTTTTGATTATTAAATTAAATTAATTTTTAATTTAATTTTTCATAACCACTTCTCTCAGGCTTTGAACCCGGGAGCTCGGAGTTGCAGAGCAAATACGCTACCTATTGTGCTACGCTAGCCGAGTTGGCTGTTGTGTTTATTTCATCTTCCTTAAACTGTTGTTGTTTTTTCACAAAAAAATCTTCCATAAACTGGCCTTGAGCTCAATTAAATTGTAAAATATTAAATATTATTTTATTTATAATAATTTTTTTTTTTATTATACAAAAAAAAATAATAATTAATTTTCCGTCTTTGCATGAGATATAATTTTTTAGAAGAACGAAAAGTTCGGAACTATCGAAGTAATGTTCAAATACTACTATGAATAAGGGGAATGTTCTGTGGTAGGACCACGAATCCGTTTTTATAATTACAGTTTCTTTTTGATAATTATTTTTACTGACGCTCTTCAGCAAATTCTTCTATTTAAAAGAATTTTTGTTTTAACAACTTTGAAATTTCAAGAATGTGGGTAATTAAAAAATATTTAAAAAGAAAAGTACAGAGCAACGTAGAATAACAATAAGAGTATCCAATAAAAAAAATTAATAAAAAAAAAATTATTTTTTTAACACCAGAACGGATTAGTTTTAAAACCCCTCTTTAAAAGGATTGTACCTGTTATTCATTACTGTCATTGAGCTCGAGGCGCTTGTCTAAAAGGCGGAGCTCCCGAGTCACATTGCTTGATACCTTAGCTTACATATGTACTTATTTAAAAAAGAAATTGGTTTACGATTTGACAAGGCCGACAAGGGCGCGCTGCCCTGAACCGTTATTTGCCCTATTTTTGATGAACGATAATGGTATACAAATAGACATATTTACACGCAAATTTTCAATTCAAGCACAATTTCTCCGTACCAATACATATGTATATACTCGTACATACATATGTATATATATTTGTATTTACATACTTACATATATCGATAGCTACACAAAATCTAAATTGTTTTTATTTTATTGACATCGCTGATTTCGGCAACTATTCACCCTTTATTTGGATTAATCGTTAGTCAATTATTAGCAAAATATTACCAATATAATTATGTGTGTGTGTGTGTAAATACCATAGATAGTGAAGTTACCGACCGCTGCGAACGCATTTTTATATGCATGTATGTATGTATGTGTGCATGTGATTAGATTTGGATGGTTTTTAAAGAACCTCAATCAATCAACAATATCAACTTCAATTAGCTGAAGTAAATTCTTCAACATTTGTTTGGGTATGTTTTTTTTTTATTAGCAGGTTTACGCATTGTGACAAAGATAAAAAATTAATTTAATTCTTTTAAAATAAATATTACTTTATCTGCATTATACATGCATACATTCATACATTCATACATATGTAGGCATGTATAAATATTCGATTGCAAAATAAATTGCGGTTTATATGGCAAGATTCATTAGGGGAACTTTGTAGTGCCTAACAATGTTACAGTTAACAAAGACAAAGGTGTTTTTGCATTTGTAAAACGATGGACAAAATAATTCAGTTACCATTACATTACAAAGGCTCTTTTGACAGCATTGTGAGGCCAACTGGAATATATATAGCTCTGTTGTTTGGAACCCGCGCTATCTTTATTTCGACCGGAGAGAAATGTTAGACATAGTATTTATGGTCAATTTACAGATAGGCTTGATTTCTAGCCCATTTATTCTTGCCGAAATAAAGGTAAACGTTCCTACCCGAGTTTCAAAGCATTTCCTTTCAAAATAAGAGGAAGCCGTGCAAAAATAATTTTGAACTAAACGAGCCACTCCGTTGTTTATTTCAGGATTTTAACACTCACTCCGCAGATTTTGATATTTCGGAGTCACTTTTTTACATAAAGTAGATTATACTCAATACTCTCAATAAATAATTGATAAATATATTTTAGTACCTAATCAACTGATGAGCATTTGTTCTGTAGCTGAACAGTTTTAGATATCGACATTAACAAACTCCTGCTTTTCATGACTCGGTCCAGCAAATATGAAAAAAGAAAATGTATATATCCGTGCGCCATGCGCCCCTCGCGTCGGATCAGTAGTGAGAAACTGCAAGAAAAAAAAATTACCAAAAATTGGTGGTAATTCGTAGCATACCCTGAAAAATTCTAAATTTTTTTTTTAAAAGATCGAAATTTTGATCAATTTTTTTTTTTAATTTTTTATAAAGTTTAAAAAGTCGTTTTTAATGGTGTTTGTTAGGAATTCAATGATGTTGTAATTGAAAATATTTAAATAATTGAAAAATAAATAAATAAATAAATGGTCCTAAAGTGTCAATATGTGTCTGTGCTATAATTTGTGAACAGAGTGTAGAGGAACCAGCTAAGTTTTGTTTTCCCCCCTTATATAACAGTGGTTGAATGCGCACGCTCCCTCTACCTCCCTTAGATGCAGCACCTACATACACGAGATATACATACTACATGCATATAAAAAGATGAAAAATTTAATAAACGAGGGGGACCGACCTGAAAACAATTTATTCTTATTATAAAACTGTAAAAAATATTCATTTCATTTTTTGCCCATTCATGTAATACATATATTTAGTATTTAAATAATACATACATATGCATGTATCTCCATATTTATAAAAATTCTCTTTGTTTCATTCCAGAATGGCTTCCAGCCCGTTACATAATGGCCATTTTCGGCTCCGTTGGTATGGCTATCATTTATGGTTTAAAAGTTAACCTCAGCGTTGCAATGGTTGCTATGTTGAATCACACAGCAATTGAGGCTGGGCATAGCGCGGCACATGGCGCAGCTCATACAATTAGTAATTCGAGCGCAACGGCAGCTGAAGTCTGTAATAGCCCTGGCGAAGGAAATGGAACCCAACAAACGGTACGTAAGTCTACGAAAGAAACGTTTAGGTTTGAGTTCCACATAAGTTTAAGTTGAAAACTAGAAAACATTCATTATCAACATTACCATATGAGGAGAATCATTGCGCTCTCGGATAAAAAGGGTATTCTGCACCTTGTTTTGCAAGTTGAGAAAAAGTTTGTTCATTAAAATGTCTGACGAGTTTCGACACGGTCTTAAAATGGTTCAGCAAACGGAAGTGAAAATGTAGTTGCAGTATCACAACAAATTCAGTGTTAGATTCCCAAAAACAATTTAACTTAAAACTTGTCTTAGACTTATTTACTTCTCTTATTTTCTTGTAATTATACCTTTATATACTTTCTCTTTTATATTAGAATGGAGAATTTGTGTGGAGCGAAGGCTTACAAGGAACATTACTGAGCTGCTATTTTTGGGGTTATTTGATATCGCAAATACCAAGTGCACGCATAGCTGAACAATTCTCCGCCAAATGGGTAATGTTCGTCTCGGTGGGCCTCAATGTAGTCGGCACCTTGCTAACACCTGTCTTGACGAAGGCGCACTATGCCGGTTTGATTGCCATGCGTGTACTGGAAGGCATTGGCGGCGGTGCTACTTTCCCATCTATGCACTGTATGATCGCTGCTTGGGCGCCACCCAATGAACGTTCGGTCATGTCAACCATTATCTATGTGGGCACATCATTTGGTACAGCAATTTCTATACTATTGGCTGGTGTTTTATCTAAAAACTTGGGCTGGGAGTCGGTATTCTACATTATGGGCGGTCTTAGTGTAATCTGGATGATATTTTGGCTATTTCTAATACAAGATAATCCAAATAAGCAACGTTTAATCAGCCCCGAAGAACGACAATTGATCACCTCACAGTTGGGTACCGAAAATACAGCAGCTCACGAGGAACATCCACCTGTGCCATGGAAGAAAGTATTGACATCCGTGCCTTTCTGGGCCATTTTAATTGCTCATTGTTGCAGCAACTGGGGCTGGTATATGTTCCTTATAGAAATTCCATTCTATTTAAAGCAAGTGCTAAAATTAGATGTCGCCAGCATTGCCACGTTCAGCTCATTACCGTTCTTCCCAATGTTGGTTTTGAGTATTTTACTGGGTAAAAGTTTGGATACATTAAAAGCTAAAGGTAATGAAGCAATAATAAATATTAATTCTACAAAAACGATTACCCTTAACTTGCTTCTTCATTCATTTATCTCGTTTGTCTAGGAAAAATTACCACCACAACAGCACGCAAAACGGCTACAACTATCTGTACAATCATACCTGGTATTTGTCTTCTGGCACTGTGCTACATTGGCTGTGAGCATACCGCGGCAGTGGTGATCATGACTATCGGCATCTTTGGCATGGGTGGCATGTTTTCAGGCTTCCTCTCCAATCACATTGATATTGCACCAAACTATGCTGGAACATTGGTCGCAATCACCAACACTGCAGCCACCATTCCGGGCATTATAGTACCGGTATTTGTCGGATTTATCACTACCAATAATGTAAGTCCATTATATTCGTAATATTACTTTAAGTTTTTATATTAAATTACCCTTTCAACACTCGGCAGCAAACCATTGAGGCTTGGCGTGTAATTTTCTTTGTCACCATCGCTCTATTTACTATTGAATTCTTGGTATTTGTAATATTCGGCTCGGGCGAGGAGCAATCATGGAACAAGCTTGAGAAAAAGGAAGGAAAAGATGAGGCAACGCCATTGAAGCCTAAACCAACAAAGGACAATGTGTAATTTTGTATTGTACTGCGAGCAAATTTTTAAGATTTTAAGTTAATTTTAGTTGTGGTTGAATTATGCATACATTCAGATGATATTTACCAAACTTAGCTGTACATAGATAAATACTCGTACATACACACATACACATTTTCATTCATTAAATCAATAAGTTCCTTATCATTCAATAACCATTATGCTTTGTATGGCTTCGATATTTGCCGTTAACGGTTACAATTGCTAATAATGTTGAAGAGCACAGATAGACCAGATTCTGAATATATGTTCAGTAAATAAAATGTAAAAATCATTTTCGTTATCATATATGTATGTATGTATGTATGTACATATGCTGTAAATAAGAAGCCGAACACAATATCATCAAGTTATTCAGATGTAAGTGGACATTTTCAAGGGAATAACATCACTCTTATTTTTCTGCACTCGTCGGTAAAGAATCCGGTTCTACCGCAACGTAAAGCCAGCACGCTTCATGCTATGCCGATCACAGCTTGCGCCAAGTTAACTTTTATTTTTTCCCATTTTCTTTTTGCCGTTTATATGTTACGTAAATAGGGAGAGGTTATCATCAAATCAGTTTCTCATCAAAGCCACTTGCTTATTTAATTAGCCCCATAACTGCCTAAGCCTATTTATCACTATTTGGAAACACCAAGTGTAACCAATACCTTCATCGCTTGGTATTTTCAACGCAGAGCAGATTCTTCTTACTCTCTACCACCACACTTTACTGCTCAATTGCCTAATCAGTCTGAAGTAGCAATTGTTGACAAGAGAGATTATCTGCAAGGTTCAAGACTGGTGTTTTTTTTTTTTTAATTTTACGAGAATACCAAATGCAGACATTAGAACGAAAAGACAGTTTCTTTTTATGCTGTCGAAAGCGATTTCAAAATCGAGAAACGTGTAGTCGATGGAGATTTACCAGAACTGAAGCTGGTCTCGAAACCTTCTGTAAGCCGACATACTTTGTAGAAGGATTTTCGTTCACTTTTCCTGTCAGCTCGTTGCACGATGTCGCTGCCACTTAGCTCGCGTAGCGGCAGTCCGCAGCGTAGCTCTGCAAACGGCATCGTGCCAGTTGCATAAGCGGGCTCTCTGGAAGCCCAATCCCTATCGCTCAAAAATATCGGCCCGTGGCCGAAGAAGTGTTTGGCTGTCTTTTCCGATTGCAGATTTTTTCAGAAAATTATCCGGGAAAATTTTAGTGCATATCAAGGGCACTGGAAGCATCAAATTCGTTACAAACCTCAAAATAAGACTACCTTTATTTTCTTATCTGATAGTCAGACGTAAATAAAAGTTTTTTATGGTGGGATGAAAATCGGTTGGGAATTTAAGACTTTACTTTCCATTTATTTTTAATATTTACTTGTCGCAATGATATGCTGGGCTGGTAGACTTTAGAATCTCTATAAAAAAACCAACCTCCCTATGAACAAAGGTGGTTTTAATCAGCAAACTTCTCCTACATATCTGTGGTAAGTTACTATGTAGACATAGTTCGAGTCAAAATTATCTCTCTTTTGGTGATTGTGGAAGTTTTGAATGATTTCATGCGCACTCTGTCACTGTTCACTGCAGTAAATTGACTACGCTGAAGCTTACCGATCTGGCTAAAGGGACAACACGCCACACAGAGAAGCACTTCCATTTTAATTGGACGCAAATTTGGCCGATATCTTTGAATAAAGATCCGAATTTTTTGGCAAAAATCAATCCCAAATAAGACGCCGCTCATAACAGCTAACATGGTGCGCCATGACTGAAATGGAAGTGGATTGGAGACACTTAGGGCCAGTTTTTCAGTGCAAGTTGAACTCTGTTTGTCGTTTAAACTAAGTTTAAACTCAGAATGCAGTTTTTCAGTCAACTTTAAACGGAGTTTAAACTAAGTTTAAACGGCCGATTGTGCTCGGTTAAACTTAGTTTAACTTATCAGCTGTTTGCTAACTGCTTCGTTTTGGTAGCAACAAATTTATTTGGGCGCAAGGAAACTAAGTTTAAATTTAAACTGAGTTTAACTAAACTTAGTTTAAACTGAGTTTAAACCAGCACTGAAAAACTGGCCCTTAGTGTAAAGAAGATGGAAGTATTGCAAATATGGCCATGACATAGAACCGCCCCTGGCAGTCCGCGTTGGGGAAAAACACGAAAGAAAGGAAAACTCCCCATATTTGCCATTTAGCTGCCCCTTAAAAAATATCGTCAAATATTAATTACAGAATGGTATAATCGATTCTGTAGTAAACAACCTTTTTTGCCAAACGGTCATTTACACCAATTTCGCAACTTTGGAACTCGTAAGTTGATACATGCGTATGTAATAAAACCGACGTTTTCACCGCGAACAGACCTAATATATGTATATTTTAGGAGTAACATCTGTTCGCCATTGCATAAATCAGAGAACTTATATTTGTCAAATATAAGTTCTCTGCTGTCACTTTCTTTTATTATCTCAGCTGTGAGAATTCAAAAAAAAGCCAATGTGAAATGAGTTGATTCTGGTTTCGGTATAATTGCATTGTTTTCAATCACGGTTTATATTTAAGCAAACAAAATGCTAAAGATTAGAAATTTGGTTTATTCACAAACGAGATGGAAGAGCCAGCGCTGGGTAAGTTGGGAGATTTAACGAAATTTTCATTGTATAACTAATAAATTTACAGGCAATGCAAAAACCTAAAAGGACAAATACATTGCGGGCACTGGAAAGCTTCGATGACTTCTATGGATCAGTTTTTGGTAATCGATGGAAAAATATACGAGTCGCGCTTCTGACCGAACATAAATACATTGCCGTTGTAAATAACTTCGGCGACACTGATGAAACCTGTAATGGATTGGAATTGGGTGGTAAGAAAGATACATGTACACATTTTAAAACATGTGACTAATCTATTCACCTCTTCATAGGTGCCTTAAACGTAAAATCATTAATAAATCTTGCAAGGCAACGTCTAGAGACTTTTGAAGCAAATCCTTTAAAAAATGCAAGTAGCAAGTTGGACAACACGCTTGATGAATTCCTACGTAAACAGCAAGAACGTGAAAAGCAAATGTTGTATCCCAATGGTACAAGCGATTCCCCATCGTCTTTGCCAGAACGATTGCATTACCGTGAGGAGGAGCATATTACTGTAGAGAAGCGACTTTTAGAAAAAGATGGCAATGTTGAAAATTATAAACCAAGTCTTGAAGAAGCGATTGAAACAGACACGCAAATAGATCAAAGTCGACTTATAGATCCACAGTATGGCACAGGAGGTTTATATGAGTTCATGCCGGCCAGTAGAATCAAAGGAATGGAAGATTGGGTACCTGAATCGGATCATTACAAATACTATCAAACGCAAGCGGATTTCCCACTAAATTTTGAGTTAGAAACAGATTTAAACTATCCGGAAAAACTTATGCTTTACACATACGAAATGGGTAATTGCTCAGAGTTCAAATCACCAAGTAAATGTGCTACGGGTGAGTTAAATTCTTTAGATTGCAGTAGCAGCAGTTTTCTTTAAAAAATTAGCGTTTTTACTTATTTAACAAAGGTGTACTATCGCATTACCTAATGGATGGCGCCTCTGTTTTGCCGCCGTTGTTTTTAGACCTAAAAGAAGGCGATCGGGTTTTAGATGCTTGCGCTGCTCCAGGTGGAAAATCTCTTATAATGTTACAAACACTTTATCCAGAAATTTTGATATGCAATGATATACAAGAATCACGTCTGAATCGTGTTCGCAGAGTGATGCAAGAATACATTTTTGACTACAAAGAAAATTGGGAGAATAAACGAGTGGCGCTAAGTCAATGTGATGCGCGGAATTTGGATGATTATGAGAGCTTCGATAAGATTCTGGTCGACGTGCCTTGCACCACAGATCGTCATTCTTTAATTGAAAATGATAATAACATTTTTAAAACAACTCGAATTAAAGAACGCTTACGCATACCAGAACTGCAGGCCGGTATTTTGGGGAATTGTTTACGACTGCTAAAACCAGGAGGCTCCCTAGTATATTCAACGTGTGCTCTTTCACCTGTACAAAACGATGGTGTTGTGCATATGGCGATGCAGAAGTCCTTCCACGAGCATGGTATAACTGCGAAAGTTAAAGATCTGAGTTATTTAACACGTCTCTTTGAAGACATCTTTAAATTCGAACAGCCAAAGAACATGAAGTATGGACAAATGGTGCTACCATAT
This sequence comes from Philophylla caesio, assembly GCA_963971545.1. NCBI lineage: Eukaryota > Metazoa > Arthropoda > Insecta > Diptera > Tephritidae > Philophylla > Philophylla caesio. The sequence continues at coordinate 70,255,907 of OZ020609.1, read as the reverse complement.
TTGCCGGCAAATTATGGTCCTATGTACTTCAGTAAATTAACAAGAGAAACGTAAAATTACAAAATTTGTTTGTTTTTATTTTATTTTGTTGCTTATGATTGTTGTAAAAAATGGCCGTAAAGTGAAGAAAATCACATCTTTTTCTTTTTTTTTGGTTTTGTGGGAAGTGGACCAGGTATCTTGAAAACCGTGCTGTAAAATAGTTAAAGGTAGTAAAATTTAAAAAAAAATAGTATATGTATACATATTTTTATATATAATAGATACCCCGCAGTAAAATTAAAGGTTATTATACACTTTTTGTACCCATCTCACATTCTTCTATTATTGTGATGCTTTTCAATTGACGTCTTTCACGAACGATATGCAAATATTAAATTTTAATATTTGTAATAATGGAATATGTAATTTTTCAAAAATTAAGTTTTGAAGTAAACAATGGCGTTGGATGGAAGAAGGGTATTCTATAAACATTTTTTGTTGAGAACAGAATAATACCCTTCCAAAATCGGGCATGTAAGTATTGAACCAAGGAATTTTCAATTTACTGCGGGTTATGTAACTTAAAACTGTTCAAAAAAGCTTTGTAAACCAACTTACTGGCATGTGGTACATATAGGACTAAACTTGCAAAATACTGAAATACAAATTTATTTTAAAAATATCAATAACTAATTTGTGTATATGTAAGTATGAAAACTTACTTGATAAGCACACCGAACAAACATAGCCAATATCAATTAACTCCCGATGACAAAAGCAAGCGGCTCTATAGTCCACTTTTGTCGCGGGCGGTAGCACCAATTTTTGACGCATTTGTGGATCGGGCAGGAAAACCCATAACAAATATTGTAGCAGACCATCTAGCTGTGTGAGCCGCAAATATTGGCCATTTGTGATGTCACAGCCCTGCTGCAATAGACTCATCGTCTTATCCAAGGCGCAAACATCAATTGTAATGCCTAGTTTTTGTGCGGTAAAGAAAACATTCATGTAGGTCATGTATTGGGAGGCACATTCGTTACTGCCTGTAACAACTAAAATGCGTGAATGCATTTTTACACCTGCCGCGGCACTGCGTTGTATCTATATTTGTACGGACAAAAAAAATAGTATTTTTTACGTGAAATGAAAATCACAATTAATATCCACTCACTCGAGATATATAGCACAAGGCCATTGCCATGCTACCTGCTAAAATACTCTCGCAAGGTGCATTCAATTTTGGCGCATTGGTGATAATGTGGCTTAGACGTTGTTTTACTGTTTTTTCAACCAAACTGAATACCTCATATTGTCCATCAACCTGCCGAATGTCCAACTGCTTTCCGGGCATAGGGTACAGGAAATCGCTGGAACACGTATGTACATATGAATAATGAAAAGAAATTTAAGCAAGTTATGGCTTGTTAAGCTTCATTTACGTAGCGTGATGGTGACAGGAGAGAACAGCTAACTTATTTTGTGAACGCTGCATAAGATGTGCATTGCCAAAGGATATAATGGCATCCAAAATCTGCGTAAGTAACTGCGGGTTTTGGCGTACAATTCGTTGAGATGGATTTGTGTCTAACACAATCACCAATAAACTAAATATATTTGATTCTATAAAGATATTCATTTAAAGGGGTAAAGCAAAAAAATAACTTATATTTTCTCACCATCGTCTTCTGGTTTATCCATTTTACACAAAATAACAAATAAATTACTGAAAACTAAATTAGCAAAAGTAGTCTGCGATTTAAGCCGGTATGTTGAGAATAATTTTCACCACAATTTCGAAAACTAAACACACTTCAGGGGTCAGCGGTACATCAGATGGTTTTTTCACTATGGGTGTTCACAGAATGGAAAATAATAAAATTCAATCTGGTATTAAATCGGCGTAATCTCTTTAATGGCACTTGCCAGGTCTTTTTTCTGGAAATTTTTCTCCTTTTTGAAAATCAACTTTGGAGAGCTATTAGAATTATTAATTATTAAAAATAGAAATGCACATTATTGGAAAGATTAGTCATTTATCTCCCTACTCTATTACTTTCAATAAATAATTTTTTATGAAATTTAAGATCTTTGATTTATAACTTTGTTTTGTATTTTCTTATATTTCTGGCCAGGTGAAACGGAACGGGCAGGACTATACTGAAGGATGTGTTTTAATAAAGCCTTTTAATGCACCTACAATCATCAAAAATGAATTAATATACTATACAATCATCCAATATAAAATGAATTAATACACTATATGTATGCATATGTAATTATAAAACAAAAATGTATTTTAAATCCTTAAAGTTAGCTAAGTAGTAAGTGCTTTAATTAAGATTTAATTTCAATTAATTTTAGTTTTTTTGATGATACCTAACATGTTATGTATATTAAGAATTTATGAATAACTACTCTTTAAATAAGTTTATCAAATGTAGCTTAATGAAAATTTGTTAAATACAGCACTTTAATTATTAGTCAATTGTAAGGAAGGTTTTTGAGTGCTTTCGATCATTTTATTTTTAATATATGTAATTTGAAACCAACCTAAATCTTAAATGTCGTCTTGTTTCGACGTTTCATTTTCGAGTGGTGAGTTTTTGAGAATTTCTCCTGTGATACAATGTGCGAAATATAGAGTTACTTTTGAACTTACCCTGTATTGATAAAGCTACTTTTGTAAAACTATTGCCTGCCAAACTGCTTTGTTTTTCTCTATTTCGCTACTATCCGAGAGATGGCACCACTCAAGCACCTTGCGAAAAATATTGACAATTCACACCCAGTTTCGCGTGAAGAAAACAAAAGTTTCCCCATTCCCCGTGCCTAAATTATCAGCTGTACGTCAAAATTAAATTGGAAAGAGGAAAGGAAATTAAAGACAACAATTCATTTTTCTTAACAATCGCAAAAGTATAAAACGCCCACAAAATGCTCGTACTTGTACTTGGAGATCTCCATATACCCCATCGTTGTGCCAGTCTACCAGCGAAATTTAAAAAGTTATTAGTACCGGGCCGCATTCATCACATACTGTGCACAGGTAATCTTTGCACAAAAGAAACCTACGACTACCTGAAGACGCTGGCCAATGATGTGCACATAGTGCGTGGCGAATTTGATGAAAATCTAAGTTATCCCGAGCAGAAGGTTGTAACGGTTGGACAGTTTCGCATTGGACTGTCGCATGGACATCAGGTTGTGCCTCGCGGTGATCCAGAAGCACTGGCGCTGATTCAACGCCAACTAGATGTCGATATATTGATTTCCGGTCACACCTACAAATTTGAAGCGTATGAACATGGCAACAAATTTTACATCAACCCCGGTTCGGCAACTGGTGCCTTTAATCCTCTCGACGTGAATGTTATACCATCTTTCGTACTAATGGACATACAAAGTTCAACCGTTGTGACATATGTGTATCAGCTTATTGGCGACGAAGTTAAAGTGGAGCGTATTGAATATAAAAAAATCTAATTCATGCCGGCTTAACCGACAATAGAGTAAAAAGTATGGCGGCTACTCGCATCGGTCGGGATTTCGTAGAGCCGATTTACCTACTTGCATACATTCGTGTTAATATATTTTATTAAATATTTATAAATGCGCATGGTATATTAATATATGTATGTATAAATGAATGTGTATATTCTTTTAAAGCAAAAGTTATAAATATAAGAAACTACAAGTTTTTTTTTAATATTCTTTAAAAAAAGTCTATTTAACTTCTAGTTGGCGTTGTACTACCACATAATATTATATATGTTTTATAAATATTCTCCAGACATTCATTCTCTGAATTTGGTAATGAACCAATGAACACAAGTTGTTATTGAATAGTTTTAATATTTACTTACACCGACATACTTACATATGTATGTATGTATGTACATTTATCCATATTGTTTTATCAAAGCTTTGCAAATGTTGCAATTCATCTTATCATTGACAAGATGATTCATTAGAATAAAAAAAAAAAGAAATTACTTCAGAAAGTTAGATGTACATATATATGTATATGTATATGTATGTATGTATGTACTACATATATTCTTTTAATAGGCCTCTAATTTTCAATTCCGTACAGGATAAGTGAACCTGAAAACTAGTGTACTTGCAAAAGCGGTAGTAGTAGTAAATTTATTATGGACCGCGTACTACACGAGCATATACAACTAGTTTTTTATAAAAAATATGTTAAGCTTGTCTTTGTACAAGATAACACCTCCTAAAGCGGCATATATTAATTATTTTTCAATTACATATGAGAAATTCTGTAAGATAGCATTTTTGAGGTTCTTCGTCTAACTTCAAAGAATTTTAGGAGGGAGATATATGTATATATATATGTTGAGCCCACACTTATCCTCGTCGCAATTTCATCATTCTCGACATTCAGATACGCAAGTCGTAGAAACTACTACACAGTCACCGGTAAACTGTTGCCAGTAAGTTTTCTAAAAATCGTATTGGTTAGGTTGACACAATCTTTAAATCGTTTTTTATTATAACATTTAAGAGCACATCGCATATTATGTAACTTCATTAATTATACATCGGTAACTAATCAAAAACCGTATATCGAAAAACACACATAATTTTGAAATGTATTAAAATTTTGAATATACATATGTAGGTAACATTTTGCAGCCCTTTGTGTATATTATTTATATAAATGACAAAATCTTAAGTTAAGTTATAGAGTCGATTTTTTATTAAGGCGGTTTAATGGGACAGAAAATTTCTTGGTTTCACCACTATCTATGTATGTATATGTATATCTTTTTCCCTTTACCTCCAGTATCCAATAGTTATTTCGACCGTAAAGTGGAGTTAGTTGTTTTTACTGCATTGATGACGATCTTTTTGTAAAGCATTGCACTGGAATACATTTCGAAACTCCGCATTTATGGTACTGTCAGGTCGGCATGATTTGATAAAACCTTTAAAAAGTTTAAAACATTTTCGTGAAACGTACATAGATACAGGGAAGAAGTCTAGGATTGGAACTGAAACAGTCTGGAAGCAGTCCCGAAATAGTCCTGAACTAGCCTGAAAGACTCACAACAAAAACCGCAAATTATGCTGATCAGTACACAAAATTATCTCGAACTAGTTCCGAAATGCCCTTGAAACAGCCTGACAATTTCTGTTAACGACAATTCTATCCCCACTAACGGAAGTAACATCAGAGTAAAAGAATACAGAGCACCAACGCACACGTACGCAACTTCCAAATTTTCTGCGTCTCTTAAGTCATTTAAGCAATATGTATGTATGTATTTTTCCAAAAAAAAAAAAAAACGCAATATTTTTCGTATAAATTTTTGTTATTTATTAACCGATGCATGAAATTTAATACAATCATTAATTCAATTTCAATAAAATTTTATATTGGTATAATAGTTACTTTTACTTTATACTAATCTTTAGAAATCACTAAAAATTTATTATATTTCCTTTTAAAGCACTCTAAAAATGCAGTAATTGCTTTCAACATTTTCTTAAAGCAATCAATTTAAGTAAATAGTTTAGAAATCGATGAGAGAAAATTATTAAATAACATTAATTTTTTCAATCTCACTGATATTTAAATGTAATAAATAAAATAAAACAATTGTAAATACTTTTACTAGCCATAGTCTCAAATATGCGAATTGATGTATGTATGTATGTACATATATATGCATGTAAACAAGAAATTAATAAATTTAAATATTTACTTTTATAATACATCCAAGTTACATTTCAAGAAACTGTAATCTTAAAATTTGAATTTTGCTGAATCGTAGCTTTGAATACATCAAATTACTTTTTTTTATGTTTGGTCACTTAGCACTTTTGGCAACATTACTGATGCTTCAGAGTACAAATCGATGATATAAAAAATTGGTATATAGTTTGGAGTAGCAAAATGGGTTTATAAATATTTATGTTTTGTTTGTGTGTTAGCTTTAAATATATTATTAGATATGCCTATGATGAACAATATCTGCCAATTGCAACCACCTAAAGCGTTGCATGATTTTAGCCAAGACTTTCGATGCAAGTAGTCTTCAGTGATTTTCCTGAAATGGTCGTCTTGAATTGCTCCGGTAAAGCCAACTCAGTCTGTAGAGGTTTAAAACATAACAAGTACTAAAAGTGTAAAATAAAACAAACAAAAAAACTTACATAATCGCCATTGGCTTGCGGAAGCATAACATTCATTTCGGAAGACTTGGAGCTTACGATTTCCACGCCGAGCGAATCTTTCGACAAATACATTTGGCAGCCATCAGTTTTATCAATGGAGATTGTTGGTACAAAGCCAAGAACCTGAAATAGAGGTTGATAGTTATGTATGTTTTAAGCAGGAACTGCTTAGCCAAATACAGCTTCAAAAAATACCAACCTGCATTTGCACACTCTGGCAGTTTACAAACTCAACAGATGCTACGACTGAATCAAACAGTAGAGAGCATTTTTTACAAGAGTCCAATACGACATTGTTTACTTTGCCCTTAACAGTTAAAGTTGAACCTTCACATTTAAATACATAGACCACATTGTTCATTTCAGCATTATCCACTAGCAAATTGGGGTTGTCGCGTTGATATTCCTGCGAAACATGATAAAAAAAATTCTTTAACGCATGTATGTATGTACATATATTAACATGTGCATGAAGAAAATTCTGTAGTAAAAAGAAAATTGCTTAATTTTACTCAAATAAACAAAGTCAGATTTACGGTACCGTAATGAACGGGACTTATATTCAATCGCAAAACATAGTTTAGGTGTTAGGTAGTGAGTTTTTATATCACAAAATACCTACTTATTTAAAGCTTTACACTCAATCTAAACTTAAAAATCCAGATTCTGCAAAAAATTGTGCTTCCGGTAATACGTTAATGTAAAAAAAGAAAATATTTGATCGCTTTTACACGATCAAACTTGTATGTAAACTTTTGAAAAAGTATATCTTACAAAGTGTGCCCGATTTAGAAATATGTACTTCATTTATGTACATTCAATTTTTATAGAGAAAAAATTGTGTAAACGGCAGTTTAAGCTTTTGTAATTGAAGAAATTTTAGAGTGGGAAATTGTAGATAAACTTTCTGATTATCCTCCCAAAAGATAGGAAAGCCTTCTAAAGATCAGCCATTCTTGAAGGCTTTCCTAAGAAGGACTTAAAAAAAAACAGTTTGTCTGCATGCTTTCATGAAGCGTTTTTTTATTATTTATGATTCAAATATTATGACAAACACAACTTTGCTCTCTGGCAACGCGATTTAAAGCAGTTATTTATAGAGATTTCTCAAGCAAATGTGTGGGCAAATTTTAGGAGAAACGAAATTATTATAAATTCCTTTGAAAAATCAAGTCTTAACAATTATAGTTCTCTAAAAATAATCATTGCAAGTTAAACCATACTCACAATTAACCATTTTTTGCCATCACGTGTAAATACTGGTTCCTTTGCAGCAGCGGGGCCAGATGGTGCACCTCCAGCTGGCGATCCAAAGTGTGTGGGCGTCTTGAATGGCGCTGGACCTGTGCGCAATGTCGCATTCTTATGTGTTTGCATATCAGCTGTTACTTTCTTCAGATCTACATAAGTATGAAAAATGCAAAAAGCATTTAATAACATAACATTGCCATACACGCGCTATTAAGAAAAAAAAACGTACTTTTCGTAATTTCCTCGCCCTGATTAATTTGCGCAAAAAGAGCGCTACGTTCATCGGCGTCACCATCTCCCAATGACAATGCGCCAATATCGAAAGCTGGTGGTGGTGGTGGGGGAGGACAAGCTCCCATGGGTGGTGGTGGTGGAGCAGCGCCTTTAGCGGGTGCAGCACCTTTACCGGACCACACCAATCCCGTGGTATGATAACGCATAATATACTTTTGCAAGTCAGTCAATGTTAGAACCCAATAACGCACCCATTCTACGTGGATAAGGTTTTTATCCTTCCATTCATTCAAAACTCGATTTGTATAGAATTGACCAGCATCGTTCATTTCCTTCACATGAGGTCCAGGTTTTGGTGACTATTGACAAAATAAATATGTAGGTGCATATAAAAATATTGCAATTTCGAAATATTCGCTGCAATATAAAGGAAATCATCATACCACGCACACCCAACCTAACGCTGGAATACTCTCGCTAATTGCTGATAGATGATTGAAAAACGGAGAACCGCGATTTTTCTCGCGATAATCCTGAATGGCGCTGATTTGGGTCGAAGTTGGCATCAGCAATTCCATTTGCTTATCTTGGCTCGGTTTCGCGCATTGTGTGGCCAATATAACATATTGCAACTGGGCGCTGAAAGTACGAAAAGGTGGCAACAAATGTGGGATAAATAAATGTGCAAACATATGTACATATATACACTTGAGAAAAAAGTTACTCACTCAAAAGCCAATTTAACCAGTGCGGCATGCTTGGCTACATCGCCGCCGATTGTCTGGGAAAGTGCCAAATATGTGCCCAGCGGATGGCAGATGATGTTTTCAAATTCGAATACACTCATGTCGGGCGGTGGTGGCAGCAATTCCAAAGAATTATGTTCCTCGTTGACAGCTGCAGCTGATCGCGGTGATACTTGATAATCTTCAAGTACGGTTGGTATATTCTCAAGACTACCCTCTTTTGGTTGCTGCTGGCTATATTGACTAAGGCTGGTACTTAGACTGCTGCTATGCCGATCGTTGATGCGATTTAGCGTAGTTTCAATCTTGCCAATGCGATCGTTTAGATTGTCGGCCTGTAGCGATAGTTGCTCTGTAATAGACTCGACGGGTAAAGGCGGCAATTCTGTGCTCTCTAAGTCAAAACTTTCGCGTTTCTTCGCTCTAACCGTATCAAATGCACGATTCGCAATTTCCAATTCACGCGCCGACACTGAACGTTCCAAACGCTCAACCAATAATTCCAAACGGTTTACTAAATGCTCAAGATTCTCAGCAACGGAAGGCTTTAGGTCAGGATCACAATCTATGGTGTAGCGTAGAGTGAAAAACAATTAAGGTGACAATTTTCTTCGCAAACATATACATATGTATGTCTGTATGTATGTATGTACATATTTATGTATGCATGTGAATATTCATGATATGTTAATATGTATACCTATGTATATGTAAATACATACAAAACATACAAACAAATTAATTTTTAAATAAAATACAACACAAATACTTAAAACAGTCGCAAGCATAGAATTTTATAAAATATTTCACATTTATATACTTAACCATATGTACAAACATTGAAGTGCTTCCCAAAAAAAAAAACATTTCCACCTTTTTAGTGGGTTCAACGCTGCAGATAGAAATCTTTAAAGTATGACGAAAAATGAAAATTCTCTAAATGCAAATAAAATACAACAATGATAAAATAAAACGAAGCTGTTATTTCAATTTAAAGTGTGACTCATTCAATGAATCGGTGGCGGAGAAGCTTTCGTCAGACAACAACGTGAGCGTGGAAAGATGATATCAGTTAATTTGAAATTTGTGGTATAACGATACAAAAAATGTGTAAAGTAATGAATAAAATATTCGCATTTGAAGTAACTTGACGTACATAAAACTATACTGTATGTATGTGTATGTACATATGCGATATATATGTATTTGAATATGTGTATTTCGTGTAGGTAGTACACTTCGTGTCAAAAAAGCATCACTTTGATATTGATCACCCATTTTATTTTTTTTAAATCGCGTTCACGCAAACTCGATAACCTACAAAGGATGGCAGTTGTGAGAGAGCAAATTGAGAGTTCTATTTGAGAATTTCAAAATTTTCAGTTCCCGTGATGGCACACACTCTATCAACGATTTGATTTAAATTTGCTTTTTGATGGTATAAATTGATATACTGTAAAGTTTATATATTGTTAACAGCTGATTTCTTGTTTTACTATTGGTCCTGTTGTTTCATAATGAGTCTGTTCGTGTAAAAGTCCAGCATGAATTATCCAGCTACGAAATTTCTCAGAATTGTGGAGTATTCTCTCTCAAAGAGAGATGCTTACAAATTTTTACGGAACGCAAAACTTGCAGAAGCTTACAAGTTTAACGAACAGCTGATTGAATTTTTGTCCGCATCCAAATATGCAAAATGAAAAACGTTGGATTAGTGTTTTCCTGAAACATTCCACTAACGAAACTTAACCAACCGCACTTTTACTTGTTTCTTGCCTGTTTAATACCCATATTTTATAATTTTCGCCTTTAAAACTCGTAAACAAAAATTTTGTATTTATCCAAATTTTAATCAGCTGCTTTTGATCAATTGTAACCATTCGTAACAATTATCAGCACCGCGAACACTCTTAATGCTAACAAAAAATAATGACGAACATTTTTTTTAATATTTTGTCCTATTTCTCCCCTTCAATTAATTTCAGTTTAATGGCTGCTGTCATTATAAATCTCCTTGAATTCGCCTTTAACGCAACATTATCACCTTTTAATCAATTCGCCTTGGTATTAATAGAAAAAGGTCTAATTGGGTTAAAATATCGACTATAATGGATTGGCAATATAATCAATATTTATTCGACCACGTCATTCGGATTATTTTACACACAATTTAGATAAAATATCATGAAGATTTTTCACAAGAAGCAGCCAAATAGGTCTGTCTACCTTTCGCGCATTTATTATTATTGTCATCAATAACGTTATCACCATTGTTACCGTTGTTTGTTTTCATCGGAAGCAGTTTACTGCATTAATCAATTTGCTTATGCTTTGATGCTTTTTAATTGGCGAGTAGTGTATGGCTGGCGTACGTGTAAGGTCACGTTCACGCAAACGATGATATTTACTTTGTTTACGATTTACAAAAACAATCAAACAATTATCTACGTATATATGCTGATTTTTAACAAATTCGCAAGGAAATTTGTGTACAGAGAAAGTTGCCAAGCCATAAGGCCAAGTATTTTTAGAAGAAAAATTAAAAATTTGAAATAAACATTATCACAATTAAGAAACCGGACGAAAAAACAAATAAGAACTCACATTTTTCATTCCCAAAAATATCACTTCTCTCCACTACCCTTTAGACATTCTTAGTATTATTATTATTATTTTTGTTTATTTTCATGTTTTCTATGTTTATGTGTGCCTGTGTGTATATACCTGGATTGTTACAAGTTTTCGTCTCGTTGATGATCAGGGTACGACCACAGCATTCGCTAAGCGTTTGACCCATTAAAACAACACTATCGTTTAATACTTATACTGCTTGGGGCTTGCATCCCCTTCGCATTGCCTAACACATCGCCGAGCACTTTATACGAAAAAAAAAAGTTTAACACTCTTGAATTGATCAATTAAAACTTTTAGAATCTTGCAATTTTTTTTAAATATAATTCAAAGAGAAATAAATTCTCCAACTTTTAGTAAACTTAATAAGTTCTTACAGAACTAATCGCAATAGTGACAATGTGAAGCGAAAAAAGCAACGGATGGACGGTCGCAGCGATGACGATGTTTTGGTCGTGATCGTAGCCAACGGCAGCAACAACTGATTCATGTTGAGTTTCGCACTTGTTCTCGGCAATTTTATTTTGTTAGCTGTTTTCGTTCATTGAGATACATCAACTCAGTTAAATGAATTATTTAACATTGAATGGTTAAAAGGAAGACCGCAAAACAATCAACACTCCACCGCCCAAATGAATCAGCTAGCTTGCACAGTAAATTTGCGATTTTGTTTACCTTCAAAACTTCACCACTTTCCGCTCTTAGCCATTTAAGCTCTTTAGGTAACAACAATATACGTATGACTAATTTTTTTTTAAGTATGTATGTATGTATATAGTATGTACATATGTACATATGAAGTAAATCAATTTGATTAATGTTATACGACAAAAGTCGATAAGATAATATATAAAATAATAACCTTCCTAATTAAACCTATTTGTACATATACATACATACATACACGTACTTTTGCATATTTTTATAAATTTTTTGAGAGCATTGTGGAAACATCATTAACGGTTATAAATTCCATATAATTCTCGCAAACAATAAATTAGAAATGCATGTATGTATGTATGTACATACACAGTGTGTCTATATGCTGAGCAAAAAACTCCATAAAAAAATGTTAACCCACATTGACGAACTTGACTATTTATTTTTCTGTTAGTTATTTTTTATATCAACATTTTTTCATTGATTAACAAAAAACCGCTTAAATCCAAGTTTTGTGAACAAGTAAAAAAAATTAACAATTTTTTTTTTAGAGAATTTCCGAATATACAATAAGATTTTTATTGGCCTTTTAAAATTTAAATATGCAAGTTTTTAGAAAATTTCAAAATATGCAGGTTGTAGCCAATTCCGTTTAAATATATGTATGTATGTATGTTTATAAATACAAATGTCTTTGATAAAGTGCAAGCTCTGTTGGTCCCCAGCCAACTGCGCTTTTTTAAAAGCGATTATATCGAGGTGAAATAAACGATTTTTTTTAAATTTAAATGGAAGATGAAAAACTCATATAGCTAAAGTTAAATTTAATTTTTTTCTAAGACATTAATAATATTTGTATAATCGAGATCACTTGTCCACATATCGGGCAAACACTGTGACCATCTCATATATGTACATACATACATATATTTACCTAATAGCGGTTTCAAACAGAGCCTTAACTAAGACGATTTACAAATTGCCTTTGTGTCTTTTATATCGACAAAATTTACTTATTGTTGAAAGTAAGATAACCATAAAAGAACAACGTTTTATGATTAATTATGCAACGATTGGTTGAAAATGAGCGTTTCACCCTCTCTGGTATTTTATGCTTTTATCAGATATTGATGACGCTTCGGCGATAATTTTAATTCGTTTATCGATATTTTAAAAAATGTTGAAGCGAATTTAAACCGCCATAGTCTTTGAAATTGACAAAACTATGATATTTCAACAAATTCAAATTCAATTCGAATCCAGCCAAAAATTTTAATATCTTCATATTCGTTCTAGCAGCGCTATGTATAAATATGGAACACCAAAATATACATATGATTTCCACCTAACAATTTTAAATCATTAATTTTAAATTTAATACAATCACAGCTGTGCAAACTTTCCCTGGTACTTTTCACGAAAATTAGCAGTCTCGTTCGAGGTCGGTATACAACTCGACTCTGTGTATGTAAGCTTATCACTCAAGCCACAAAGTGTACGAAAAGCTTGGCCAAAACAAAACTCAACTGTACAAATGGTAGGAGAACTCGGCCAAACACTGAGCTATATAGTGTAAGCGCCAAATTATTATTACTTGTATTTATGTATGTATATGGGTTTTGATATTTTGTATTTTATATCTTAATCTTTTGTATTTTAATTGGAATTTCCTAAATTCTAAAATAAACAAAACAAATAAAATTTAAGTCAAATATAAAATAACCAGCAAAATAGTCTTACAGTGGAAATGGGAAGAAAATATATTTTTAAGTATAATTAAAAGCACTTAATTCAGTTTATCCGTGCGATGATGTTTTTGTTTCCCATTCCATTTCATTCGCTTAGAAGCACTTTAGTTGTTTAATTTAGTTATAACTTGCGACATTGTGTAGTGTATTGGTATTGACAAATTTTGTTCTCAGTTTTCGCGCATGACAACAGAAAATGGCAGATAAAACATAATTGGAAAACAAAATTTCATGATGTACGTACATATGTACATATGTATGTACAATATGCAAATTCAAAAAACCATGAAAATTGAATGGCAAATAAAAATGGAAATTTTAACATAAGCACATAACAGGTCATTCAATAAGTCCGTAGGAATAAACATAGATGTCGCCACTATGAAAAAATTTCGTATGAATCAGCCATCTTTCAAATGATACGTGTCAAAGTTTGACAGCAATCGGACCATTGGTTCACAAGTTATCGCATTGAACGTCGTCACGCAACTTTAGTTATTTTCAAAAAAAAAAACAAAAAAAGTGAATTTCGTGTGTTGATAAAGCATTGCTTTTTAATGGGGAAAAATACAGTTCAAACCAAAGCATGGCTTGATAAATGTTATACCGACTCTGCTACATCGAGACAAATGGTGAAGAAGTGGATTGACGATTTTAAACGTGGTCGTACGGGCACGAGTGAATTGGGCTGCGAATTGCTTCCCACGCACCGTATTCTCCAGATTTGGCACCCAGTGACTATTTACTTTTCTCGGATCACAAAAGAATGCTCAGGGGAAAAAAATTTCGCTCCAATGATGAAATTTGCCATCACTGAGGCTTATTTTGAGAAAAAAGACAAATCGTACTACAAAAATGATATCGAAAAGTTGGAAGATCGCTATAATCGGTGTATCGCCCTCGAAGGCAACTATGTTAAATAATAAAATCTAATTTTTTCTTACCATACCCTCGGACTTATTGAATGGCCTGTTACATACATACATACATATGTGTGTACATAACACACTAATGCATGTAAAAACATTTAGAAATGTGTTTAGGCATATACACGTACTTGAATAATAGTATTGTGTTTTGGAAAAAATTTTTATTTAGATGATATTATTAATGTATGCATAATATAAATTCCTCATGCCTAAGGGCCGTTATCAGAGGTAGTGTTGGCTAAAATTTTTTTGTACTGAAATTCGGGAGTTAATAATTCTTAAATAGAAAAAAATTGTGTTCGATAACAAAATTAGCAATATTCTAAGGACACTTTTCGGGAAGTAAACATTAGCAAGCACTAACAGGCAAATTTAATATATTACAGAGTAAATAATCAAAAACAAAAAAAAATCAAATCGGTTTGTTTATGTAAATAATAATTCTGGCTGATTGAAATTCTCCAGCACAAAATCAACATCTATATTGCATCGAACTGTCACTTTGTTCTTTTAATTATTCGGTGAAGATCTTAATGTGCTTGGAAGTTTTCATTACCGAATGCGGCATTTTTTAACAATCGCAGAACACAATTTATATTTAAATGAAAATATAAAGTTTTAAAAATTAATTTTTATTGATGCTACCCATTAGCTCAGAGTTTTTAGGAAGGCAACGTTTGCGTTGCTTTTTACAAACTCTGAGTTCAAAAAAGTTAGCAAAACAAAATCAATATATTAATGAAAATATAATTATAATTATCCACAACGCTTACGGTTTTTACTGACTCTTGTGAAGTGTTCGGATATTTTAGGTATGCAACGTGGCTGAAAATGTCGTACAAACAAAGAATTTTTTCGGCTTTGGTAAATTTTAATGTTAAAATAATTTAAATAACGAAAAACTATGTATCGATATATACACATACCATAATTAATACTCGTACATACTAATTACCTCATAATATTCGATTAATCGAAAATCAAAGGTTAAAAGAGTATTTCAAAAGTGGGATAGATAACTTATCGAACAGTCGACATCACTTGGCTACTCCACCTTCCCTAATAGTCACGTTCAATTAAAACGATTGTACATATATGTATTTAAAAAGCACGAAAGTCAAATGAAAAAAGCCACACATACACGATGTAGTGAAAATCGGAAGAATGTTGTAGATTTAAAGAAAAACTCGAAAGATGCAATATAGTAGTAGTAAAAATAAGAAGATGGAAATTTCATTCTATGTACTTAGTTCATTTAAAAGTCGATCACCTCTATGTTCTACTCTTCCTCCGTTTCTGGCATCATCCAGTTGATACAATTGATGTGGGTGCACTAAATCAGTTGCAAACGGTGTAAAGCGCACGTTGTGCTCCACGGCTGCATGTGCGGCACGCAAAAGGTCTGTATACAGACGTTGCCGCCTCAGTTCCAGCTCGTCGCGGCCAACAGGCGTAACAGGTGGCTCAATGCAACCGCTTTAATTACCCATTTTATATGCCAGAAATGTGTTCATATGTACATACATATGTATGTATGAATGTTTGATATGTTTTGAAAATTCGTGTTATTACAACGTTGCATTTTGGGATGATTTTTCATAAATTTATAAATAAATATATATGAAAGTGTTAAGACAAAGCACTCTTACATATACATATACATATAGATGTATATTTGTATATACATATTTATACAATTAAAAACTGATAAAGCCAAAACGAATTATGTAAATCAAAAGCAAATTGAACTTAAATAAAAAAATAATGAATTTAAGTAAGAGTAAGCTGTACGTAGTACATCCCGGAATTGTAGAAAACAGTGATTATAATAGCCATTTATTTTTTAAATTTTGTAAATTAAAAATTTCCCTTTCAAAGGTAAAACAAAGCGTTTAGAGAGTACGAAATCGACAAATAACACAGCTTGCTAACTTAATTAAGACTTAGTTTTGTCCTTGCCATTATAAATGAGCTGGAGAATATACCACTCGAGTAGAAAATGAGCCTTACTAAGTAAGCGATGTTAATAGAACTAACGACGAGGGGCTCGAAATGGATAAGGCAGAAAGTCTCAAAGATAAACTGCATAAAGTTTTAGAAGGCTTGGTAAAAGAAATTGATAGTTTTTGTAATGAGGCGATGTCCTACAAAGAGCATTTAACAATGATTATCCACTGCGTGTATTGCTTTTTTTACTGAATGCTTATATATGTATTAATATTTAATATCGGTCTCAAACAGTGATAAACAATAAATTTACTTTATGTAGTAGCATTTGTTTCTATTCCAAATATGTATATTTGTACTTGAAATATAAATTATTTTATATGTGTGTAAAATTTTACGTATAATTCTTTTTTCCAATAAATACATATGTACATGATTTACAACAAATCGTTCTCTTTGTTATATGAATCAAAACCTTGGGATCCCGGGATTTTGTTATCAGATCTCGAAAATACCGGGATCAACAAAATGCCCAAAATTGACATCCCTAGTTGGTATGTATGTCATTATATTGATTTAAAAACCATCACATAAATATACAGGTAAAGTATTTGATTTCGGTTCGATCAGATACAAATTACACTATTATACATTATTTTTAATGATTCGACACTGTACACCCGCCCCCTTTAAAATGCAAAAGAGATAATGCATCTCTCGATCGAAATATCTCGTCCAATGAGGTCGAGGATTGTTAAGCAAAGGCCATTGTTTGATTAAACAAATTTGGCATTTGTCCACGAATATTTAAGAGCACCTACATATCATCAATTACATCAATTGAGAACTTAATTTTGCCACAATCGGGCCGTCGAAATGCCTGGAGAGACCCATTGATTCATTGATCTGTTGCAGTGAAGGGACCTCGAGAGGTTTATACATACCCATTGTTTACAACAACACAACTTTTCCTAAATTTAAAGTAGTTTTAACTTAACGCATATGTACTGAACTCGGTTATGGCATCTTGTTTCTAATTTTTGCTCAGCCCATTTAAATATCCACATAAGGTAAACATAAACATTAGAAAACGCAAAACGAAAAAGATCAAAACTAAGCAACGTTCAAAACATAAACGAAAACTTTGGTGAATGTCACGAAAATATGTACAGGAAAATAAAATTACATGTCATTTATCCTCTCATCGTTGAACCATTCGGGCAACCCATGTGCATATGCAATCGCCTCTGGAATCTCACTGGGCTCAATGTAGGGGGCACACATGCTTTCACGTTTCGGCGGGGGCAGTGAGTCGGAAAAGACGTCGTCATCGTCAACAGCTAATGAAATGTGATCGTATTGGGGCGGAGGCAAGGGATCGGGTTCGATTATTTCAGCGTGTGTGCTGATATTCACCTTCTTTTTTATGGAAGTATGTGTGGAATTGTGACGAGAAAGGCAGCTCTTTACGGGTGTAGTGCCTGCGGGAGTTTCGACTTCACAAATCAAACCATTCGTAACTCCGTCCTGTGGTGATATATGATTTGATGCGGTTACCGCAGCAATCGCATTGGTGTCTGACGGAATTTTATGTTCCTTCTTTAATATCTTGTTGGCACTATGAGTATTATTGATAGTTGACGTCGCTGCAAATGTTTTACTCTGTTCATCACTTTTGGAATTCTCAGCTGTGAAGACAACAACGTTTGCAATCACTCAACAATGTTGCAGGAAAATGTAGATGTGTTTTAAGAAAATTGGGACGACATAAATAAAAAAAAAATTTAATAATTTTCCTCGCTTATGTATATTAGAATCAGTGAACTAAATAGTGTCTGAATCGGAATTGAAGGCCTGGTTCTACAATGACTTGAATTTATATGACTATTTTTTTACAATTTGCAATAAGTAAAACATTGCAATGTAAAATTGACTATTCGCCGAAAACGGTCGAGTAGCTAGCTAACTAGTTGTGAAATCAACTAGTGTTTGATTGGTTTAAAACTGTCAAAAATTACCGCTTATAGTGTGGCTAGCTAATAAGACAATAAGTTTTTATTGAGGTTAGATAAGTTTTTGGATACAGAAAACTATTGAAATGAAACTCGTAAATCAGTTTAAAGACAAGAACTTTATCTTTAATTTTGGTATTCAAACATAATTTCTTACAAACATTTCCGTTTAAACTAAAAGTGGCAGCAGCACAAGTGACACTAACATAAAACTATCGATTTTCGACAATTTGGCATCGCTAAATTTTTAATATTCAACTTGGGACTTTGTTTTGTTCATTTGGAATGGTAGTTTAATGATAAATTTTCGATGTTAAAAGGTAACTCGATCTTTAATGGTTTATAAACTACATATTCTTTCATTATTTTTTTTTTTTAAATACGAGTGTGAGCATATTAATATCAGCATGAACGATAAATGGTTCAACTTTTAGACATATAAGGCGTTTCCAAATTATGCGCTATAGTGACGAACTTTGGCAACATTTTTTAAAAAATATTTTTCAGTTTAAACATATGTAGTTCATTCTCTGACGAAACGCGTATAAGACCATATTTAAAACTTTTTATAAAATTTATAATAATTCCACAAATTTGTTACAAAATTTTAAGCTTCGAATAAGTATTTAGAATTAAGAGCGTATGAAGTTCTGTATATTTGATGTTAAAAAGTACAAGTTCTAAGTAGCTAATTATTATAGTTTTTATTTGAAATTTTTTTATTTTTTTCTTTTTAACACATCAACAAAAATTTTTTTTGGACGAAAAACTAACAAAAAAAATTGCGTAAAAGTTGAATTGAAGAGGGTTTTGATTTATTTGAGAATTTTATAAGATTTATTTATTATTCACACTTTTCCTACACACTAATGGGATACGAGAATTATGTTTATCTTTAAAATTCTTTAATCTTCGCTTACGTCATTAAAATATAAAAACAGGTGTGTCCATAAGCATATCGCATATATTTATTACATTTTTCTTATGTAAACAATAATAAATATATACATTAATATATATATATACATATACATATGTACATATGTATGTATAAGTGTCTACAAAGCCAAAGGGTGAAAATAGTGGTTACTCTTTCTGTGGTAAACGAAATGTGATGTTGTTATTAATATATCCACTGCCAACTAGAAACTAAAAAATGCACTAAAATTTTTAGAAAAAAAAAAAAACGAGGGAAATTAGAAACAAACAAAAATAGTACCAATTGCTTCCGCTAAATGAGCATCTACTGCAATATCCGTCGCCACACTTTTCGTCGCCTCTTTTACCGCTTCACGTCCGTTCGCTGATGAATTTTTGGTATTCGCAATACGTTCGGCTTCATTTCCGTTTTGTGGGGAAGAATCACTTTCATCGTTCGATGCACTCGTTTTACCGGTTTCAATTTTTATCGTTGGTATAATTCGTTTTCGACCATTTGTCGTTTCGTCTTTTGTATCTGGCGCTTCACTCTTTTTACTACTTAATTTGTCTTTCTTAGACGATTTGGAATTTTTAGAATTAGCACGGCAACAAGAAAACATTTCGCTCGCGTTTATGTTTGTGTGTTTCAGGATGTTGAAGGTTCACTTTCACTTTTAAATTGTGCGTTTTGTGGATGTTTTTTTTTTTTATTTTTTCTCAAAAAATGTCTAGCAGATTGCGTGCCATCTTTAAGCGGATCTAAATTTTGACCAAGAACGGTAAAAACATGCGTTTAGAAGTGTGCTTTCGTTTATTTTTACAGAAAATTTTTAACTTGACAAGTTAGTTGACGATTAGGAACTACTTATGCCATAATACAAGGATTATTGAAAGAAATTCGGTTTACTAGGTGTTAAAAATTTTCAAGCAAAATATTCTATATGAATACGGCATCAATGTGCCGAAAACGTGTGAGCATAATGGAAGCAATAAAAACATTGAATGTGCCGTGTCAACCGATCGTGAACAGTTTTTATAGCTTCTTTTTTTTGCGTACTCAGCATCGCTCGAATGTGCTACGTGCCTTACTCTGTTTGCTCCTCATTTCATGAGATGGCCTCATTATACATAGGTATTCATCTAATTGACGAATTTAGATATTTTTACGCTCTATGGCACAATGAATTGAGTAATTCAATGCGATTATCTTTCACAATGTTAATCTTGTACTACAGCGGCAATCCTTTTAAAATTTCAAATGCACTTTAGACTAACATTTTTTTTTTTTTCTGATCAAGTAATTGGCATTAAAAATATGTCATTTTCAGAGACTTGTTTAGGTGTTTGTTGAGAATTGAATTCCTTCAATTTCGGTAGCCGTGTCTTAACACCACAATCCATAATTGTGTCCCATTATGTAAGGGATCGATATCCTTACTAAAACCCCAACTTGTATGTCCGATCCCTTGGTCAGAAATAAATTTTGAAACTATCGAAAATTTGGATATTTACAGGCACGGTTTGTACTTGAAATAGAGAACTGAAATTTTATAGTTTTTTTATTCATTTTTTCGTCCTATCTGGAGGGTGAACCCAAAAAAAAATTTGCGATAACCTTTCAACTCATACGTGCATGCATTTCAAGATATAAAAAATAATATTAAAGAAAGGATGCCTCCCGCATGTAAGATATGAAAACTAGTTTAGGTTAAGCGAGCCGAACTAAGAATTTTTCAAACTCGTGCTTACGAGTATAACAATTCTAAACAGCTTTTCCATGACTGTGCCATGACAAGACTGTCCAGATCGATGCTCAAAGTAGAAGTAGTCCAAAAATCCAAGGGTTATTCAGCAAATTTCAGAATTCCGAATAAGTTGAATGCACTGCCGCTCTTCACTATTTCTATAGCACCAAGCCCAGTGCGCAATGCACACTAACTTTTTAAATGTTTCACAAATTGCAAATTCCTACAAGCAATTCATTCAGAGGCAACTTTTAAATGGCTATAACTTTACATTTGAATTGGCTGGAAACATTTTGCACCCTTTGTCCACAACATCAATGCGACTACAACAAACAAAAAGAGAAAATGACAAACAAGAAAAACAAAATGGCAAGTAAGTAACTTTCAACGGAAGCTGTTTGGCTGAAGAATAACATAGCCCTTTGCCATTCAAAGATCGTAGTATGAGCGCAAAGTGCAGGAAACCAAATGGCGCCATACAGACTAGACAACAAACTCATGCTCCAATACTGCAATATAAAGCGACGGTCGATAGAAGAGTAGTGTACATAAGTGTTTGAATTGAAGGAGGCACCAAATTACGAGTTTCTACTTTGACAGTAATTTTTATAAACCAATATGTATATAAGTCAAGTATGTATGGTATATATGTACATATGTATGTACAACACCACAAATAATTAATTATTTTTTTCGCACAATGCACACTTTAGTTTGTCGAGTTTACACTTTGATGATTTCCTTTTTTGGTACTTTGTAACAACTTCCATTAACTAGGCACATTTTCTTAATATTTGCTTTTGCTTTCGCTTCAACACTCAAGAATTGGAATTGCCATTAAAAAACAAAAAAAAAAAACGCACAGAAATCCTAGTGCCAACGCCTTTTGCAGTACTTCACACAACTCTTCATCATATTCATCAGCTGGACAGCGCGCAAAATTGGGTCAAGTCGTTCCGGGCCGACTTGTGCCGGGGCGTAAACAGAAGAGGTAGATAGAAGAGAATACGAAGAGTTCCTGACGCGGGCAAAAATTGTTTTACCACCAACTGTTGTTGATATAACTCATAGTGTTTTGCCCAACACCGCCGAATCAGCGGGAACGCCTTAAAAGCTACGAATAAAAAAAAATAATAAGCAAACTATTTGTGAGCTGTTACATGGGAATTTTGCTTAGCAGCTCATCAGTTTCGCTTTTATGTAGTGGCCTTTGACGCACGAACTTTTTTTTTACAAATATATTAAGTTAAACGGTGAATTTTTGTTAGTCATCTTCCAGTTGCTTATAAGGAGATTTCATTGCACACTTTTATGTATTTAACTATGTACGTGTCTGTATTGAAAACAAGCAAATGGTGAAAATGCCTGGCAAATGGTATGGCGGCACTTGCAAGTTTTTCAAATGTGAATATCTTGAAATATTTATAGTAAAAATAGTATTTCATCGTATTCACAGCAACAATCCGGAGCTTCGCAAGTACGCGTATACAAACAGACATGTATGGATTGAGTCTATGAAACGCTCACTGCATACTTTGCTTTTGTCATTGCTCTTCAAAGCAAAATATAATATGACGAAAGGCCTCATTAAATTTTATAGTTCAGTTCGTGTTTCGCCGGTGTGGTTAAAAATTACATTGACGCTGATGTGGTTTGAAATTTATCACCGTAAGCTTTAGTATTTTTTTTTCTAGTTTTATGTAGTCCGTAAAAATGAAAGTTGAAAACATTATTGCGGTTAGTAAATGCACCGGGACGCACTCGCCCATCGACTGTACGCTGTGTTGCTTCGGCAGTGTCGCGAAACCAGAATTGAATGAACTCATATTCCTTACATACAGGCTGGTTGCTCGCCCGCTCTCTCTATCTCATCTACTCGTGCCAAAGCAGAGAAAATGTTAGGAGAACGGCTGTCAAATGGGCTGATTTTCAAACAAGTGGCACGGCAAAGAGTCCTCAACAGATTTGCAACTTTCCTATCATTGTTTCTATGTGAGATGGATCTAACTCAACTTTATATTTATTTATAATGCTCAGAGAACCCTTCTTTTAGATAAAGCTATATACATATATAAGTGATATAATTTTAAGTGGCCACTGAGTCGAAGTATTATCGTTGGTCGACAGTGTGCATGGTTCTGCGTCTTATGAAACAACCGATATAATGAGAAATTTGTAAATCATTATTTTTTTCTGTAAAGAAACGAATATTCCTTTCAATTGCCTGCCGAGCTCATTATTGCATCTCTTGGCGAAGTACTCATGATTTCTAATCTTCTGGCATTTGTCTAAGAGCCTAAAGCTAGGTCTAAGCTCTTCTTCTTCAAACACGCGACCAGAGTTGCCATTAAAAAGCTATGTGCAATGTTCTCTCCACACCAGATTTTCATTCTCAACTTTGCAGAACCGGTATTGAAAACATCTCTTTGAGGCCTAATTTTCTAATTGAATCTTTCCACCCTGCAAGTATCCCCGACAATTCGCATTCACTTTCTATTTACAGGATCCTAAAAATTTAATATCGCAATTTTAAAGTTTTCAGATTGCCAACAAACTACACTGCACGAACTTGTATTAGTCCTTCCGCATATTGGGAGCAGACTTTAGCGCATGCGTCAAAATACTACTCAATCGGCGAAGGAGAGCGGAATACGAATTGACAACACAAGTATTCAACACGAAAAACTGTAACAATTGTATATACCGTATATCCTTAAAACTGACCCAACAATTGTGTGGCAGGGCCGGTTTATGTAGCTAGCTTTTAAAGACGCCGCATGGCGTACCAAGTGAGGAAGATATGTAGAAGAGTGTTGTGTTTTAAAAAGCAATTTGAGGGTGTGTGCATCTGCCAACCATTTCACACACCCGCTGAGTCCTTGGGCATTGGCATAATTTCGTTTCAGTGTTTTAATGTCAAGCTAAGTAGAATAGCACAGCAAGATTGTGTATTATGACGGGGTAGTTGCTGCCTTTGGCCAAAATGGCCGGCTAAATGCAAAACGCACGTGTCATCCTTACGCTGGCGTGAAGATATTTTCAACGATTTGCCATTTGTACTATCAGGTGTATATACATACGATAACGATAGATACCTAAGATTCACCTGCATATGCACATATTCATGCACAAGTTGGTTAAGTGTAGCAATTTTTTTTTTGTATTAACAACGTTGTATCTATTTAATTGTATTATCTAAGCACTGTTTTCTTTTAATAAATGTCATATACGAATTTCAAAAAAAATTTAACTTATATGTACTACTCCTTGCAGCGCAATCGCGAACCACACCTAAGACGAACGGATACTAAACGCACACTGGCCGCACCAAATCGAAATGGATGAATGGCTGAAGCAAAAAAACGTAATCAAAATGCTCCGAGAGTGGGTATGTACATACGTGGCATGTTCATAAATATGTACATGTGAAGTATATTCAAACAACCGTTTAGCAAATTTTTTGTATTTGTAAATATGTATGTATAAATTAGTTTTTACTTAGACGCATGGCAAAGCAAAATAAAAACAACTAAAGTAACGATGAAAACAACATACATATATACGCCGAGTGGTAATCCAATGCCAAGGAAAGTCAACAAAGCCGAATGGGAAGACTCAGGAGGCCAATAAACTGCGCAACGAATGCACACACACACACATGTTGGTAATATTTTTTTAAGTCAAATCCCGCGCTTTATGTGGCTGTTCCGGTTTTAGTTACTACTTAACTCGTATTGTTGTTTGTTGTTATTTAAAGAGGAAACTCCAGTCGATGTGTGAAAGTGTGTGGCAATAAACTATTGGATTGTTGGCAAATTACAACTGACCGAAACAACACTCCAAAGCAGCAATTTATGCCTAATACGGGTGAAATAAGTTCCTAACAACGGAAAGGTTTGCCACTTCCTTTTTGATCAGTTATTCAACTCTGGTTTCCTTTTCTTTTTTTATTTGTTTTAATAGCATAACGGTCAGCCGATTTGTTGATTTTGCTAGACCCCATATGGCCATACATACATACATACATAAATACAAACATTCACACGCCAATTGTATATTGTATATAGAGTTATTTTTTGCAATAACAGAAATGCTTTTCATTAAAAATTTGTTGTTACTTTTTTATAAAAATATAATGTATGTATGTACGTTGTTAATAATCAAACAAAATTCGCTTGATTCAAAGTTTCACGCTTTATAACAAAATTTATAAAAATTCGTAAAGTGTGCATAAAAATCTCAGACTTTTTATTTACAATCAAGGCGAATGTATTAAAGGTAGTGTTAATCAATCAGCTGATTTGTTGGTAGATTGTCAAAGTTCATTCCTTTGTTAACCATGATACAAAAAATGAAGGGAGTTTCATTTAATGTCATTTGTTTTTTGTCAGCCATCTGCCTTTTAATCATGATTCAATTATTAAAGGTTTGGTAACTAAGCAGCTAGCTCCCTCACTTTCTGTCAAACGGCTCCCTTAGCCTCAAAACCGTGTTGCTTCTTAAAAATAATAATAGTAGTTACCTCAAAACTTTTCAATACCAAAAACTAACAAGCAACACTTTTTGTTTCTTCTGTGCGCGTAAACGGTAAGTTTAAGTCCGGATTTTAATGGCAGCATTTATTCTGATTACAAGATTGACCCCGTCTCGTAAATATTTCATGTAAATGTGTACAAATGACCTGGCTTTTTCATAAAATCGATGTGACAGTGTGGAAAGTTTTGTAATTTCTAGAAAGAATGGGTTTGAATAAATTGAAAATAATCATCCAATTGCCAAAAACAAGAATTTGTAAGAACGAAATTATTGAGTAATGAAGTTTGATTTATTTTTCTTTTAATATATAAAGATTTCTTTCTAAAATCTCGAATTATTGTGGTTTTCCTACAACTCCATTAACTTCATAAAGTCACTTACTATTTATCGGAATAAAATTTTTGGTCCTTTCACCGTCCAGTGGTTCATCACAATATTAAGATTAACCCTGATACCAATGGTATATAAATAAAAGGAATAAACTATATAAATAACTTATATTTTCCTTATAACATAAAATCGTTTAGTTCTTTGGACGAATATATTGAAAATTTATTGGCTAGGAAAAAATTAAAAAAAAAATATCTACCAAGAAGTGCATAATTATTTAAATTTTGTAAGCGTAGCTTTTGTATTTCTTAATTTAAATGAAATATCTTCGAAATTTTTAATTTAAAAAATCACTAACATTTTACTACTTATTATTTACTTGTTAAGAAAGGGTAACAAAATCTTACCCGTTTTCCATACTTCGTAAAACAACCCTTTATAAGGGAGTGTCAAAATTCGAATGTCATTATTTACCTAACCTTTTATAATTGAATCATGCCTTTTAATAAAATTATGACATTTCATCAAATTCATGCAACCTGATTATCTAATTTTGTTTTATTTTGTTTTTGTATGTACACACATACATATGTATGTATAAGAAATACATATGTATAATAAAAATATTGAACATTGATTCATTTAAGAATGTGAAAATTCTTCACGTACGAGTAAAATATCTAGAGAAAAATTAATTACGTTTTAAATGCCGGGTCTTTAAGTTTATTATTTTAATGTCTTGGAACATTAGAATTCAAAATTTTGTTAGAAATTAAAACGGATATCTACATAGACCAAAAATTGATATGTAAGCAAATTTTTATTTGGGAAAAATATCTAAGAATAAAATTATCTTTGTTTGTAGTTGTTGACATCGACAGTGTAGGAATCTACTGAATTTTGCAACGATTTTCCGTCAGCCCTTGTTAATTTTGGTTTTAAGACAAACCGTTGCGCCGTAGAAAAGCCGTTGGAAATTCCAAAAATTTATGAAATTGACTACAACAAATTTAAAATTATAATTTAATAAAACTTTTTACGGTGATTACAATACAGTACAACTTATTTTGCGCAAGTTAAATACAAAGTTTGACAATTTGCTACTGAAATCACTTTTATTTTATTACAACATGGTGATGTACAAAGTAGTTTTCTTTTCGCGGTCACCATCAAGGACGTTTTCTTTATTTTTTCTGAAGTTTCATCGACTTTTTCTATCTTGGAAATGTTTGAACTAGAAACAAATTATCGTAAACTTTTAGAAATTTAAGCTTAGTATACATACAGCTTTCAAGTGATTCAAAAAAAGCATTTAAATTGATATCTACTCAAGAAATAAAAAAGAAATTTTCTTCTATAAATTTTTTTAAATATTGAAACTTAAGAAAACAAATGCTCATATGTATGTACATATGTACATACATACATACATTCATATATTTCTTCAAAAAGTACTTTTTCAAGCAGTTTTTTGATAGCTGTATTCTAAGCTTTTCTTAGTGACGGGGTCGATAATGAGAGAATACAAAATTGTGCAATCGAAAATCCTTAGATTAATTTTTAGTAAGCTATTTTGAGAGCCCTAAATAAGCCCTTTATTCCTGCATAGTTGTTTTTAAGTTTGGGTTGCTTAAAGTGGTATAATCCTAAGTATCAGATTTATACAAAGGACGTAATAATTTCTTCAATTATTTCAAACTTTTTCTCAGTAATTTTAGAAAATTTTTGATTTTTTAGTTCTAGTAGATTGAAGGTGTACATTTTTAAGTGACAAAAATACGAGTACCTATGTATGTATGTAGGGTAAATGTGCTAGTGACCGGACAATTAACTTTTTTCTCATCTTTAAGCAGTTGTATATTGCGACCAGTTGATTGTGACGAAACATTTTAAACCAACATAGCACTACCAACTTATTTCGAATTGACTTAAGTAGTTAAAGTTTTTGAAATATAATGAACTTTTCTGTAAAAATGTATTTTCTGAAAAATGTCGGATTTCTTCAATGACCGGACAGTTTTTTTACTAAGCGGACGATAAAAATCCAGTAAGCGGACACTCAATTTTTGAATAATGACACATCCTTAAATTCAAAAAGTACGAGTTTATTTAAAAAGTAGGTAAATGGAATTCATTGTAATAACTGAACATACATACATACATATGTACATTATAAGTTGAGAATTTTTTTATTATTTCGCACACAAACTGCATATGAACATGCTCTTAGAGGCCTCGGAATATGAAAGATCCTTCAAAGCAGTACATTGGAGATGAAACCATGAAGGACATGTGTCGCATCCAATATTTTTTAGGTTGTCGTCATCTACATCGCTAGTGAGTTCATCCAAACACGTCAGGCATAGTTCTTTATTTTTTGAAGAACTTTTCTTTTGTTTAGGCTTCCTTGTTTGCTTAAGGATCTTTTTAGCCAAACGTTCTCGTTTCCTTTCAGCTATGGCGTTTTGTTTTTCTTGTTTCTCGCGTTCTTTGTTTTCGTATATATCCCTCCATCCTTGGGATGATATAGCACTCGGAGACTTTAACGTGCTATTAGTTCTTTTACCCTTAAACCCAATAGGTTTTGGGTAGAATAAGTGAGATGATAAAATGCTGGAACAACTTGGAGCTGGGGAAAAAACGGTTGGAGTAGAACGATTTGTTGATACGTCCTTTGGATTACTGCATGCTGGTTCCAAAACTCCGTCGTCATTTATAACGAAGATGCCTGTTGGTATCTCTATATCATTTAATGTAATATCAATCAGTGAAATGGATGAAAGATTATTATCTTCAGGATGCAAGTCATTATTCACATCAGGGACACATTCTGTCTGATCTCCAGAAGGGACTAGAACTTGGTTTCCAAGAGATTGACGCGATGTTGATTTGGTTCTCTCCTCTTCTGAGATAACTTCTAAAATGATGTCTGAATTTATGCCACGACTTCGTAATTGTGATGAGAGTTCTGTTACCACTTCGGACGCGATTCGGTAACGCGAATTTCTTGGGCAAATATCATTCTGTTCTTGTATGGCGATTGCGTTAGACTTTACACATTTCGTATAGTCCACTGCATCTGGATTTAAAGGATACAAACCGCATTTTCGGAATCCATTTTTTATGGTCTGGGAATGATCTTGTTCGCTGAGAACCTTGCGGATTCGGAGGTAAAGCGCATAATATTATGCCATGGGTATCACAGAAACGGCTCAGATCCATTGTTAAATGTGATTTGTGCCCATCAACAAACAAAATAACAGGCCTCTTTATTTTTTCTTCTGTTATCCATTTGTCGATACAATTGGCCACATACTCGAAAAATGTTTCGCTCTTCATCCAACCACTTTCCATACGACCCAGAAACCATTCTTCTGGAATGCTGTTAACAATTTCCTTTGGCGGCCTCAGGTAAGTAAAAATTACCATAGGGGGAAGAAAGTTTCCGATAGCTGATATGACAATCAAAACTGTTATGGTATCTTTTTCAGGGGCGGTAGATATTTGGTACACATTCTTATACCCTTTTGGAGCAATGACTTTTCCGGTTTTTGGGCACAGAGAGAAACTTGTTTCGTCGCCGTTTAATATACGCGAAGGGTCTTGCAAAACATCCTCGCTATTACGTTTTTTGAGATGCTCGGTTAGTTCAAAGAACCATTGCCTTATCGATCCTTCTGTAACTACGGCTCTGCCTTTGCTTATTGACTCAGCTTCTCTCATTGAAAGTCCAGGGTGGCGCTTGAAAAATAGCTTCAGCCACGTCTGGCCAGGCCTATCATCTTTGAATGGGGTTCTCCTTCCACTGTCCTTTATAATTTTTTGGACCGTATTAAGTACACAATCCTTTTTCAAAGGGAAACCACATTTGCACAATTTCAAAATCCAGTCAACTATCTCGTTTTCCTCTTCGCCCGTTAAATAGGATCTTGGACGGAAACTGCATGAAGTCTCAGCAACTTTACCCTGAAGACGGTCTTGTATGGTTGATTTCGGAATGCCGTAAATACCAGCAGCCTTCCGAATACTCATGCGATTATCCCGAACACTTGAAAGTGCCAATTCCATTTTTTCCCTGTCAGGAAGCTGTTTTCCTTTTTTCGAGGATGACTTTTCTGAAGCCGCATTATTCATTCTAAAAATGTATCAAATTTTGCCCAATAAAAAATGTGTCAAAATAAGTACACTCATGGACATTGAACTAGGTGCGAAATTCTTTATGGTATTGCTTCTTCCCTATAATTATTTATTGATTTTAAATAATTTTTATGTAAAATATAGTTCGATGCATACCCGAAACGACATAAATAAAAAATTAAAAAATTACACAAACTTCACAAAAATGAATTAAAAATTTGAATAAAAAAAGCAACATCCTCGGCTTAAAAAATTCTAAAAAATCAACGAAAGATTTCAGCGACTTGAAACTTGCACATTATTATTATAAAAATGATTGGGCTACAAAATTGCATTCTAGAAACTTTTCTAAAAATTCTGAATAAAAAGTTTGTATTTTTTACGTAAGTTTTTTCAAATTTTTATTTAATTTTTCGGAAGTTTGTGTAATTTTTGAATTTTTTATTTACGTGGTTTCGGGTATGCCTCGAACTATATTTTAAATGAAAATTATTTAAAATCAATAAATAATTATAGGGAAGAAGCAATATCAAAAAGAATTTCGAACCTATTTCAATGTCCATTAGTGTGTGTCCGGTAAATAAAATCGAGTTAATTTTTTTATTTTTAGTTACCGGATACTTTGTCCGCTGACGGAAATATTAACACATGTTTCTTTCTAGTAACCGTACAGGTAATTTTACTATTTAAACAATAATAGTTAACAATTTTTTTAACACAAATGGATTTAACACTATTTTTAATAATAATCCCAACGGTTTTATCCCTCCATACCCGCCCGACCGACACGAGGGGCGTATCCGCATGACGCACGGATATATAAAAAAAAAAATTTTGTTTTTTCATATATGTTGCGCCGAGTCATGAAAGGCAGAGGTTTGTTATGTGTCGAGATCTAAAACTGTTCAGCTACAGAACAAATGCTCATCAGCTGATCGAATAGTAATATATGTATATGTATGTACATATGTATTAATTATTGAGAGAATTGAGTATAGTTTTCTTTATGTAAAAAAGTGAGTCTGAAATATCAAAAGAACCGGAGTGAGTGTTAAAATCCTGACACAAACTACGGAGTGGCTCATTTAACTCAAAATTGCTTTTACATGGCTTCAGAAAGAGAGGCCGGAAATTTCTTGAAATTCTGGAGGGAACGTTTAGTTTTATTTCGCTAAGAAGAGATGGGCTAGAGATCAAGCCTGTCAGTAACTTGACCAAAAATACAATGCCTAGCATTTCTCTGCGACTAGCAAGTGTAGGAAGATTAATGAGTTTTAAACGACTTATATATGGCGGCAGGTTGTACTGAGAATCCCAGCGAAAATTCCTTAAAGCAAAAAGTAGAAATTGTTTTTGAATTGACTCTATTCTGTCGGAATGAACTTTATAGCGCGGGTTCCAAACAACAGATCCATATTCCAGTATGGGCCTCACTAACGTTGTGAATAGAGCCTTCGTGATGTAAGGGTCATTGAATTCTTTTGACCACCGCTTTACAAATGCAAAAACACCCTTGGCTTTGTTAACTGTAACATTTATGTGAAGATTAAAATTATTTTCCACTCAAACTTTACACTATCCAACCAATACTTACTTGAAATTGATACTTAACTCAACGTTGTTGAAATTTATACTTATGCCACTAAGAAAAAAATAAAAATTTCGACGTTTTCACACTTCAAAGCAAATATGTACATAAACTGATCGCATTTTAATAAAAGATACGAAGAATTTAGAGGGAAACGGCATTTGCGATCCCGTTAAAAAGCAAAGCGTCTTTTCATTGGAATTTTTGAACATTCAATAATTTCAACGGTTTTCTTATTTCAGCCAAAAAAAACACAGAAATGTCCGTTGACTAGGTGGTGTCCGGTCACTAGCACATTTACCCTATGTCGTTGATTATTAATCGAGTTTGTTGGGCCATTTTTCCATATAAAAAAAGGTTTAATTTATGCCTAACACCTTCGGTTAAATAATTTCCCAAAAAACACACAGTATTATTGAGGTAATTAACAAATTGTCTTCGTGTATTTTTAGTGGACAAAATTTTACTAAATGACTCAATTAAACGCTGTCAGGACACATTACATTACATATGTATGTACATATCAACTAATACTTACATATGTATGTATGTACATATATCGGGATCATCACTACAACAATTGGAACAAGTTTGGAGCACAGCTGAGTGTAGTTGCCTTTTTTCTATGCACATGTATGTACATATGTACATATGTGCATACATTTTCTGGGCTGGATATACATTTATTATAAGATAACCACTCGTTTTGATGACAATTACAGAATGAATCACCGACCAAAAATAAATGTTTATATTATACAATATGATCAATTCGAGCAGCTGCCAAGTCTACTTGTTTGAAATTGTTGTTGCTACTGCTGCTGTTGGAGGAACGCCAGTGGTAAGTCAGAATACATATTACATATATTTATCAAACAAAACACCTACATACATACGTTTGTTTTTATTTTCGTCCAATTTTCACAATTATAAATATTCGTTTTACTTCACCACCCAACCCAGTCTCTTCAACCAGATACGCTTGAAATCATGCCCAATAGTCACAGTCATTGTCCATGGCCTTGATATCTGTAGACCGAAACGTTGCTCTCTAATATCGAGCCGGTCGGACCACCGCAGATAGAAAACGCCTAAAATGTCCAAATGTAACTAAAGCCGGCATAAAGTTTTCTCCCCATTTCAGTACTTGAGCAATGTAAAGCTTCACTTTTATTTTATACGTAATTAAATATTATTTAAGATAACACTTGCAACTGTTTCAAGACATTTTGTTTTAGTTCTTTCAATCTTTGACAATGTTTCACTTACCAGATTTTTTAATAATCTCACAATTTTAGCACTGAATAATCTGTTCACTTCAACCACAAAACCGCTATGAAATTACTCATATGTATATTCGGGTTCGCCTCTGAAAGATTTTCTGTCTTTCCCTTTTGTGGTTTTCGCGGCGAAACTGGGTGTGAATTGTCAAAGTCAAGCAATATTTTTCACACCGCGCTTTAGAGGCGCCGTCTCTCGGATATTAGCTATTTAGAGAACAGCAATATTTTTCGCACGTTATTGGAAGGCGCCATCTCTCGAACGAGGCAAGAGAAGAAATGCAGTTTGGCAGGCAATGGTTTGCGAAAGTAGCTCTATCAATACAGGGGAAGTTCAAAAGTAGCTCTATATTTCGCACATTGTACCACAGGAGAGATTCTCAGAAACTCACCTCCACCTTAACTTGGGTAAGGTTATCCTTTTAGTTACCGGTGACTTTGACAAATGTTTTATTAGTTACCTCCTGCTTGTCCATAGAATTTATATAATATAATAACTTATATTTTCCTTATAACATAAAATCGTTTAGTTCTTTGGACGAATATATTGAAAATTTATTGGCTAGGAAAAAATTAAAAAAAAAATATCTACCAAGAAGTGCATACTTCCATACTTCGTAAAACAACCCTTTATAAGGGAGTGTCAAAATTCGAATGTCATTATTTACCTAACCTTTTATAATTGAATCATGCCTTTTAATAAAATTATGACATTTCATCAAATTCATGCAACCTGATTATCTAATTTTGTTTTATTTTGTTTTTGTATGTACACACATACATATGTATGTATAAGAAATACATATAATGAAAATATTGAACATTGATTCATTTAAGAATGTGAAAATTCTTCACGTACGAGTAAAATATCTAGAGAAAAATTAATTACGTTTTAAATGCCGGGTCTTTAAGTTTATTATTTTAATGTCTTGGAACATTAGAATTCAAAATTTTGTTAGAAATTAAAACGGATATCTACATAGACCAAAAATTGATATGTAAGCAAATTTTTATTTGGGAAAAATATCTAAGAATAAAATTATCTTTGTTTGTAGTTGTTGACATCGACAGTGTAGGAATCTACTGAATTTTGCAACGATTTTCCGTCAGCCCTTGTTAATTTTGGTTTTAAGACAAACCGTTGCGCCGTAGAAAAGCCGTTGGAAATTCCAAAAATTTATGAAATTGACTACAACAAATTTAAAATTATAATTTAATAAAACTTTTTACGGTGATTACAATACAGTACAAATTATTTTGCGCAAGTTAAATACAAAGTTTGACAATTTGCTACTGAAATCACTTTTATTTTATTACAACATGGTGATGTACAAAGTAGTTTTCTTTTCGCGGTCACCATCAAGGACGTTTTCTTTATTTTTTTCTGAAGTTTCATCGACTTTTTCTATCTTGGAAATGTTTGAACTAGAAACAAATTATCGTAAACTTTTAGAAATTTAAGCTTAGTATACATACAGCTTTCAAGTGATTCAAAAAAAGCATTTAAATTGATATCTACTCAAGAAATAAAAAAGAAATTTTCTTCTATAAATTTTTTTAAATATTGAAACTTAAGAAAACAAATGCTCATATGTATGTACATATGTACATACATACATACATTCATATATTTCTTCAAAAAGTACTTTTTCAAGCAGTTTTTTGATAGCTGTATTCTAAGCTTTTCTTAGTGACGGGGTCGATAATGAGAGAATACAAAATTGTGCAATCGAAAATCCTTAGATTAATTTTTAGTAAGCTATTTTGAGAGCCCTAAATAAGCCCTTTATTCCTGCATAGTTGTTTTTAAGTTTGGGTTGCTTAAAGTGGTATAATCCTAAGTATCAGATTTATACAAAGGACGTAATAATTTCTTCAATTATTTCAAACTTTTTCTCAGTAATTTTAGAAAATTTTTGATTTTTTAGTTCTAGTAGATTGAAGGTGTACATTTTTAAGTGACAAAAATACGAGTACCTATGTATGTATGTAGGGTAAATGTGCTAGTGACCGGACAATTAACTTTTTTCTCATCTTTAAGCAGTTGTATATTGCGACCAGTTGATTGTGACGAAACATTTTAAACCAACATAGCACTACCAACTTATTTCGAATTGACTTAAGTAGTTAAAGTTTTTGAAATATAATGAACTTTTCTGTAAAAATGTATTTTCTGAAAAATGTCGGATTTCTTCAATGACCGGACAGTTTTTTTACTAAGCGGACGATAAAAATCCAGTAAGCGGACACTCAATTTTTGAATAATGACACATCCTTAAATTCAAAAAGTTTATTTAAAAAGTAGGTAAATGGAATTCATTGTAATAACTGAACATACATACATACATATGTACATTATAAGTTGAGAATTTTTTTATTATTTCGCACACAAACTGCATATGAACATGCTCTTAGAGGCCTCGGAATATGAAAGATCCTTCAAAGCAGTACATTGGAGATGAAACCATGAAGGACATGTGTCGCATCCAATATTTTTTAGGTTGTCGTCATCTACATCGCTAGTGAGTTCATCCAAACACGTCAGGCATAGTTCTTTATTTTTTGAAGAACTTTTCTTTTGTTTAGGCTTCCTTGTTTGCTTAAGGATCTTTTTAGCCAAACGTTCTCGTTTCCTTTCAGCTATGGCGTTTTGTTTTTCTTGTTTCTCGCGTTCTTTGTTTTCGTATATATCCCTCCATCCTTGGGATGATATAGCACTCGGAGACTTTAACGTGCTATTAGTTCTTTTACCCTTAAACCCAATAGGTTTTGGGTAGAATAAGTGAGATGATAAAATGCTGGAACAACTTGGAGCTGGGGAAAAAACGGTTGGAGTAGAACGATTTGTTGATACGTCCTTTGGATTACTGCATGCTGGTTCCAAAACTCCGTCGTCATTTATAACGAAGATGCCTGTTGGTATCTCTATATCATTTAATGTAATATCAATCAGTGAAATGGATGAAAGATTATTATCTTCAGGATGCAAGTCATTATTCACATCAGGGACACATTCTGTCTGATCTCCAGAAGGGACTAGAACTTGGTTTCCAAGAGATTGACGCGATGTTGATTTGGTTCTCTCCTCTTCTGAGATAACTTCTAAAATGATGTCTGAATTTATGCCACGACTTCGTAATTGTGATGAGAGTTCTGTTACCACTTCGGACGCGATTCGGTAACGCGAATTTCTTGGGCAAATATCATTCTGTTCTTGTATGGCGATTGCGTTAGACTTTACACATTTCGTATAGTCCACTGCATCTGGATTTAAAGGATACAAACCGCATTTTCGGAATCCATTTTTTATGGTCTGGGAATGATCTTGTTCGCTGAGAACCTTGCGGATTCGGAGGTAAAGCGTATAATATTATGCCATGGGTATCACAGAAACGGCTCAGATCCATTGTTAAATGTGATTTGTGCCCATCAACAAACAAAATAACAGGCCTCTTTATTTTTTCTTCTGTTATCCATTTGTCGATACAATTGGCCACATACTCGAAAAATGTTTCGCTCTTCATCCAACCACTTTCCATACGACCCAGAAACCATTCTTCTGGAATGCTGTTAACAATTTCCTTTGGCGGCCTCAGGTAAGTAAAAATTACCATAGGGGGAAGAAAGTTTCCGATAGCTGATATGACAATCAAAACTGTTATGGTATCTTTTTCAGGGGCGGTAGATATTTGGTACACATTCTTATACCCTTTTGGAGCAATGACTTTTCCGGTTTTTGGGCACAGAGAGAAACTTGTTTCGTCGCCGTTTAATATACGCGAAGGGTCTTGCAAAACATCCTCGCTATTACGTTTTTTGAGATGCTCGGTTAGTTCAAAGAACCATTGCCTTATCGATCCTTCTGTAACTACGGCTCTGCCTTTGCTTATTGACTCAGCTTCTCTCATTGAAAGTCCAGGGTGGCGCTTGAAAAATAGCTTCAGCCACGTCTGGCCAAGCCTATCATCTTTGAATGGGGTTCTCCTTCCACTGTCCTTTATAATTTTTTGGACCGTATTAAGTACACAATCCTTTTTCAAAGGGAAACCACATTTGCACAATTTCAAAATCCAGTCAACTATCTCGTTTTCCTCTTCGCCCGTTAAATAGGATCTTGGACCGAAACTGCATGAAGTCTCAGCAACTTTACCCTGAAGACGGTCTTGTATGGTTGATTTCGGAATGCCGTAAATACCAGCAGCCTTCCGAATACTCATGCGATTATCCCGAACACTTGAAAGTGCCAATTCCATTTTTTCCCTGTCAGGAAGCTGTTTTCCTTTTTTCGAGGATGACTTTTCTGAAGCCGCATTATTCATTCTAAAAATGTATCAAATTTTGCCCAATAAAAAATGTGTCAAAATAAGTACACTCATGGACATTGAACTAGGTGCGAAATTCTTTATGGTATTGCTTCTTCCCTATAATTATTTATTGATTTTAAATAATTTTTATGTAAAATATAGTTCGATGCATACCCGAAACGACATAAATAAAAAATTAAAAAATTACACAAACTTCACAAAAATGAATTAAAAATTTGAATAAAAAAAGCAACATCCTCGGCTTAAAAAATTCTAAAAAATCAACGGAAGATTTCAGCGACTTGAAACTTGCACATTATTATTATAAAAATGATTGGGCTACAAAATTGCATTCTCGAAACTTTTCTAAAAATTCTGAATAAAAAGTTTGTATTTTTTACGTAAGTTTTTTCAAATTTTTATTTAATTTTTCGGAAGTTTGTGTAATTTTTGAATTTTTTATTTACGTGGTTTCGGGTATGCCTCGAACTATATTTTAAATGAAAATTATTTAAAATCAATAAATAATTATAGGGAAGAAGCAATATCAAAAAGAATTTCGAACCTATTTCAATGTCCATTAGTGTGTGTCCGGTAAATAAAATCGAGTTAATTTTTTTATTTTTAGTTACCGGATACTTTGTCCGCTGACGGAAATATTAACACATGTTTCTTTCTAGTAACCGTACAGGTAATTTTACTATTTAAACAATAATAGTTAACAATTTTTTTAACACAAATGGATTTAACACTATTTTTAATAATAATCCCAACGGTTTTATCCCTCCATACCCGCCCGACCGACACGAGGGGCGTATCCGCATGACGCACGGATATATAAAAAAAAAAATTTTGTTTTTTCATATATGTTGCGCCGAGTCATGAAAGGCAGAGGTTTGTTATGTGTCGAGATCTAAAACTGTTCAGCTACAGAACAAATGCTCATCAGCTGATCGAATAGTAATATATGTATATGTATGTATGTATTAATTATTGAGAGAATTGAGTATAGTTTTCTTTATGTAAAAAAGTGAGTCTGAAATATCAAAAGAACCGGAGTGAGTGTTAAAATCCTGACACAAACTACGGAGTGGCTCATTTAACTCAAAATTGCTTTTACATGGCTTCAGAAAGAGAGGCCGGAAATTTCTTGAAATTCTGGAGGGAACGTTTAGTTTTATTTCGCTAAGAAGAGATGGGCTAGAGATCAAGCCTGTCAGTAACTTGACCAAAAATACAATGCCTAGCATTTCTCTGCGACTAGCAAGTGTAGGAAGATTAATGAGTTTTAAACGACTTATATATGGCGGCAGGTTGTACTGAGAATCCCAGCGAAAATTCCTTAAAGCAAAAAGTAGAAATTGTTTTTGAATTGACTCTATTCTGTCGGAATGAACTTTATAGCGCGGGTTCCAAACAACAGATCCATATTCCAGTATGGGCCTCACTAACGTTGTGAATAGAGCCTTCGTGATGTAAGGGTCATTGAATTCTTTTGACCACCGCTTTACAAATGCAAAAACACCCTTGGCTTTGTTAACTGTAACATTTATGTGAAGATTAAAATTATTTTCCACTCAAACTTTACACTATCCAACCAATACTTACTTGAAATTGATACTTAACTCAACGTTGTTGAAATTTATACTTATGCCACTAAGAAAAAAATAAAAATTTCGACGTTTTCACACTTCAAAGCAAATACATAAACTGATCGCATTTTAATAAAAGATACGAAGAATTTAGAGGGAAACGGCATTTGCGATCCCGTTAAAAAGCAAAGCGTCTTTTCATTGGAATTTTTGAACATTCAATAATTTCAACGGTTTTCTTATTTCAGCCAAAAAAAAGACAGAAATGTCCGTTGACTAGGTGGTGTCCGGTCACTAGCACATTTACCCTATGTCGTTGATTATTAATCGAGTTTGTTGGGCCATTTTTCCATATAAAAAAAGGTTTAATTTATGCCTAACACCTTCGGTTAAATAATTTCCCAAAAAACACACAGTATTATTGAGGTAATTAACAAATTGTCTTCGTGTATTTTTAGTGGACAAAATTTTACTAAATGACTCAATTAAACGCTGTCAGGACACATTACATTACATATGTATGTACATATCAACTAATACTTACATATGTATGTATGTACATATATCGGGATCATCACTACAACAATTGGAACAAGTTTGGAGCACAGCTGAGTGTAGTTGCCTTTTTTCTATGCACATGTATGTACATATGTACATATGTGCATACATTTTCTGGGCTGGATATACATTTATTATAAGATAACCACTCGTTTTGATGACAATTACAGAATGAATCACCGACCAAAAATAAATGTTTATATTATACAATATGATCAATTCGAGCAGCTGCCAAGTCTACTTGTTTGAAATTGTTGTTGCTACTGCTGCTGTTGGAGGAACGCCAGTGGTAAGTCAGAATACATATTACATATATTTATCAAACAAAACACCTACATACGTTTGTTTTTATTTTCGTCCAATTTTCACAATTATAAATATTCGTTTTACTTCACCACCCAACCCAGTCTCTTCAACCAGATACGCTTGAAATCATGCCCAATAGTCACAGTCATTGTCCATGGCCTTGATATCTGTAGACCGAAACGTTGCTCTCTAATATCGAGCCGGTCGGACCACCGCAGATAGAAAACGCCTAAAATGTCCAAATGTAACTAAAGCCGGCATAAAGTTTTCTCCCCATTTCAGTACTTGAGCAATGTAAAGCTTCACTTTTATTTTATACGTAATTAAATATTATTTAAGATAACACTTGCAACTGTTTCAAGACATTTTGTTTTAGTTCTTTCAATCTTTGACAATGTTTCACTTACCAGATTTTTTAATAATCTCACAATTTTAGCACTGAATAATCTGTTCACTTCAACCACAAAACCGCTATGAAATTACTCATATGTATATTCGGGTTCGCCTCTGAAAGATTTTCTGTCTTTCCCTTTTGTGGTTTTCGCGGCGAAACTGGGTGTGAATTGTCAAAGTCAAGCAATATTTTTCACACCGCGCTTTAGAGGCGCCGTCTCTCGGATATTAGCTATTTAGAGAACAGCAATATTTTTCGCACGTTATTGGAAGGCGCCATCTCTCGAACGAGGCAAGAGAAGAAATGCAGTTTGGCAGGCAATGGTTTGCGAAAGTAGCTCTATCAATACAGGGGAAGTTCAAAAGTAGCTCTATATTTCGCACATTGTACCACAGGAGAGATTCTCAGAAACTCACCTCCACCTTAACTTGGGTAAGGTTATCCTTTTAGTTACCGGTGACTTTGACAAATGTTTTATTAGTTACCTCCTGCTTGTCCATAGAATTTATATAATATAATAACTTATATTTTCCTTATAACATAAAATCGTTTAGTTCTTTGGACGAATATATTGAAAATTTATTGGCTAGGAAAAAATTAAAAAAAAAATATCTACCAAGAAGTGCATACTTCCATACTTCGTAAAACAACCCTTTATAAGGGAGTGTCAAAATTCGAATGTCATTATTTACCTAACCTTTTATAATTGAATCATGCCTTTTAATAAAATTATGACATTTCATCAAATTCATGCAACCTGATTATCTAATTTTGTTTTATTTTGTTTTTGTATGTACACACATACATATGTATGTATAAGAAATACATATGTATAATGAAAATATTGAACATTGATTCATTTAAGAATGTGAAAATTCTTCACGTACGAGTAAAATATCTAGAGAAAAATTAATTACGTTTTAAATGCCGGGTCTTTAAGTTTATTATTTTAATGTCTTGGAACATTAGAATTCAAAATTTTGTTAGAAATTAAAACGGATATCTACATAGACCAAAAATTGATATGTAAGCAAATTTTTATTTGGGAAAAATATCTAAGAATAAAATTATCTTTGTTTGTAGTTGTTGACATCGACAGTGTAGGAATCTACTGAATTTTGCAACGATTTTCCGTCAGCCCTTGTTAATTTTGGTTTTAAGACAAACCGTTGCGCCGTAGAAAAGCCGTTGGAAATTCCAAAAATGTATGAAATTGACTACAACAAATTTAAAATTATAATTTAATAAAACTTTTTACGGTGATTACAATACAGTACAAATTAGTTTGCGCAAGTTAAATACAAAGTTTGACAATTTGCTACTGAAATCACTTTTATTTTATTACAACATGGTGATGTACAAAGTAGTTTTCTTTTCGCGGTCACCATCAAGGACGTTTTCTTTATTTTTTTCTGAAGTTTCATCGACTTTTTCTATCTTGGAAATGTTTGAACTAGAAACAAATTATCGTAAACTTTTAGAAATTTTAGCTTAGTATACATACAGCTTTCAAGTGATTCAAAAAAAGCATTTAAATTGATATCTACTCAAGAAATAAAAAAGAAATTTTCTTCTATAAATTTTTTTAAATACTGAAACTTAAGAAAACAAATGCTCATATGTATGTACATATGTACATACATACATACATTCATATATTTCTTCAAAAAGTACTTTTTCAAGCAGTTTTTTGATAGCTGTATTCTAAGCTTTTCTTAGTGACGGGGTCGATAATGAGAGAATACAAAATTGTGCAATCGAAAATCCTTAGATTAATTTTTAGTAAGCTATTTTGAGAGCCCTAAATAAGCCCTTTATTCCTGCATAGTTGTTTTTAAGTTTGGGTTGCTTAAAGTGGTATAATCCTAAGTATCAGATTTATACAAAGGACGTAATAATTTCTTCAATTATTTCAAACTTTTTCTCAGTAATTTTAGAAAATTTTTGATTTTTTAGTTGTAGTAGATTGAAGGTGTACATTTTTAAGTGACAAAAATACGAGTACCTATGTATGTATGTAGGGTAAATGTGCTAGTGACCGGACAATTAACTTTTTTCTCATCTTTAAGCAGTTGTATATTGCGACCAGTTGATTGTGACGAAACATTTTAAACCAACATAGCACTACCAACTTATTTCGAATTGACTTAAGTAGTTAAAGTTTTTGAAATATAATGAACTTTTCTGTAAAAATGTATTTTCTGAAAAATGTCGGATTTCTTCAATGACCGGACAGTTTTTTTACTAAGCGGACGATAAAAATCCAGTAAGCGGACACTCAATTTTTGAATAATGACACATCCTTAAATTCAAAAAGTACGAGTTTATTTAAAAAGTAGGTAAATGGAATTCATTGTAATAACTGAACATACATACATACATATGTACATTATAAGTTGAGAATTTTTTTATTATTTCACACACAAACTGCATATGAACATGCTCTTAGAGGCCTCGGAATATGAAAGATCCTTCAAAGCAGTACATTGGAGATGAAACCATGAAGGACATGTGTCGCATCCAATATTTTTTAGGTTGTCGTCATCTACATCGCTAGTGAGTTCATCCAAACACGTCAGGCATAGTTCTTTATTTTTTGAAGAACTTTTCTTTTGTTTAGGCTTCCTTGTTTGCTTAAGGATCTTTTTAGCCAAACGTTCTCGTTTCCTTTCAGCTATGGCGTTTTGTTTTTCTTGTTTCTCGCGTTCTTTGTTTTCGTATATATCCCTCCATCCTTGGGATGATATAGCACTCGGAGACTTTAACGTGCTATTAGTTATTTTACCCTTAAACCCAATAGGTTTTGGGTAGAATAAGTGAGATGATAAAATGCTGGAACAACTTGGAGCTGGGGAAAAAACGGTTGGAGTAGAACGATTTGTTGATACGTCCTTTGGATTACTGCATGCTGGTTCCAAAACTCCGTCGTCATTTATAACGAAGATGCCTGTTGGTATCTCTATATCATTTAATGTAATATCAATCAGTGAAATGGATGAAAGATTATTATCTTCAGGATGCAAGTCATTATTCACATCAGGGACACATTCTGTCTGATCTCCAGAAGGGACTAGAACTTGGTTTCCAAGAGATTGACGCGATGTTGATTTGGTTCTCTCCTCTTCTGAGATAACTTCTAAAATGATGTCTGAATTTATGTCACGACTTCGTAATTGTGATGAGAGTTCTGTTACCACTTCGGACGCGATTCGGTAACGCGAATTTCTTGGGCAAATATCATTCTGTTCTTGTATGGCGATTGCGTTAGACTTTACACATTTCGTATAGTCCACTGCATCTGGATTTCAAGGATACAAACCGCATTTTCGGAATCCATTTTTTATGGTCTGGGAATGATCTTGTTCGCTGAGAACCTTGCGGATTCGGAGGTAAAGCGTATAATATTATGCCATGGGTATCACAGAAACGGCTCAGATCCATTGTTAAATGTGATTTGTGCCCATCAACAAACAAAATAACAGGCCTCTTTATTTTTTCTTCTGTTATCCATTTGTCGATACAATTGGCCACATACTCGAAAAATGTTTCGCTCTTCATCCAACCACTTTCCATACGACCCAGAAACCATTCTTCTGGAATGCTGTTAACAATTTCCTTTGGCGGCCTCAGGTAAGTAAAAATTACCATAGGGGGAAGAAAGTTTCCGATAGCTGATATGACAATCAAAACTGTTATGGTATCTTTTTCAGGGGCGGTAGATATTTGGTACACATTCTTATACCTTTTTGGAGCAATGACTTTTCCGGTTTTTGGGCACAGAGAGAAACTTGTTTCGTCGCCGTTTAATATACGCGAAGGGTCTTGCAAAACATCCTCGCTATTACGTTTTTTGAGATGCTCGGTTAGTTCAAAGAACCATTGCCTTATCGATCCTTCTGTAACTACGGCTCTGCCTTTGCTTATTGACTCAGCTTCTCTCATTGAAAGTCCAGGGTGGCGCTTGAAAAATAGCTTCAGCCACGTCTGGCCAGGCCTATCATCTTTGAATGGGGTTCTCCTTCCACTGTCCTTTATAATTTTTTGGACCGTATTAAGTACACAATCCTTTTTCAAAGGGAAACCACATTTGCACAATTTCAAAATCCAGTCAACTATCTCGTTTTCCTCTTCGCCCGTTAAATAGGATCTTGGACCGAAACTGCATGAAGTCTCAGCAACTTTACCCTGAAGACGGTCTTGTATGGTTGATTTCGGAATGCCGTAAATACCAGCAGCCTTCCGAATACTGATGCGATTATCCCGAACACTTGAAAGTGCCAATTCCATTTTTTCCCTGTCAGGAAGCTGTTTTCCTTTTTTCGAGGATGACTTTTCTGAAGCCGCATTATTCATTCTAAAAATGTATCAAATTTTGCCCAATAAAAAATGTGTCAAAATAAGTACACTCATGGACATTGAACTAGGTGCGAAATTCTTTATGGTATTGCTTCTTCCCTATAATTATTTATTGATTTTAAATAATTTTTATGTAAAATATAGTTCGATGCATACCCGAAACGACATAAATAAAAAATTAAAAAATTACACAAACTTCACAAAAATGAATTAAAAATTTGAATAAAAAAAGCAACATCCTCGGCTTAAAAAATTCTAAAAAATCAACGGAAGATTTCAGCGACTTGAAACTTGCACATTATTATTATAAAAATGATTGGGCTACAAAATTGCATTCTCGAAACTTTTCTAAAAATTCTGAATAAAAAGTTTGTATTTTTTACGTAAGTTTTTTCAAATTTTTATTTAATTTTTCGGAAGTTTGTGTAATTTTTGATTTTTTTATTTACGTGGTTTCGGGTATGCCTCGAACTATATTTTAAATGAAAATTATTTAAAATCAATAAATAATTATAGGGAAGAAGCAATATCAAAAAGAATTTCGAACCTATTTCAATGTCCATTAGTGTGTGTC
This sequence comes from Philophylla caesio, assembly GCA_963971545.1. Lineage (NCBI taxonomy): Eukaryota > Metazoa > Arthropoda > Insecta > Diptera > Tephritidae > Philophylla > Philophylla caesio. Next base: position 70,210,942 of record OZ020609.1, on the reverse strand, counting down.
CGGTAAATAAAATCGAGTTAATTTTTTTATTTTTTGTTACCGGATACTTCGTCCGCTGACGGAAATATTAACACATGTTTCTTTCTAGTAACCGTACAGGTAATTTTACTATTTAAACAATAATAGTTAACAATTTTTTTAACACAAATGGATTTAACACTATTTTTAATAATAATCCCAACGGTTTTATCCCTCCATACCCGCCCGACCGACGCGAGGGGCGCATCCGCATGACGCACGGATATATAAAAAAAAAAATTTTGTTTTTTCATATATGTTGCGCCGAGTCATGAAAGGCAGAGGTTTGTTAAGTGTCGAGATCTAAAACTGTTCAGCTACAGAACAAATGCTCATCAGCTGATCGAATAGTAATATATGTATATGTATGTATGTATTAATTATTGAGAGAATTGAGTATAGTTTTCTTTATGTAAAAAAGTGAGTCTGAAATATCAAAAGAACCGGAGTGAGTGTTAAAATCCTGACACAAACTACGGAGTGGCTCATTTAACTCAAAATTGCTTTTACATGGCTTCAGAAAGAGAGGCCGGAAATTTCTTGAAATTCTGGAGGGAACGTTTAGTTTTATTTCGCTAAGAAGAGATGGGCTAGAGATCAAGCCTGTCAGTAACTTGACCAAAAATACAATGCCTAGCATTTCTCTGCGACTAGCAAGTGTAGGAAGATTAATGAGTTTTAAACGACTTATATATGGCGGCAGGTTGTACTGAGAATCCCAGCGAAAATTCCTTAAAGCAAAAAGTAGAAATTGTTTTTGAATTGACTCTATTCTGTCGGAATGAACTTTATAGCGCGGGTTCCAAACAACAGATCCATATTCCAGTATGGGCCTCACTAACGTTGTGAATAGAGCCTTCGTGATGTAAGGGTCATTGAATTCTTTTGACCACCGCTTTACAAATGCAAAAACACCCTTGGCTTTGTTAACTGTAACATTTATGTGAAGATTAAAATTATTTTCCACTCAAACTTTACACTATCCAACCAATACTTACTTGAAATTGATACTTAACTCAACGTTGTTGAAATTTATATGCCACTAAGAAAAAAATAAAAATTTCGACGTTTTCACACTTCAAAGCAAATACATAAACTGATCGCATTTTAATAAAAGATACGAAGAATTTAGAGGGAAACGGCATTTGCGATCCCGTTAAAAAGCAAAGCGTCTTTTCATTGGAATTTTTGAACATTCAATAATTTCAACGGTTTTCTTATTTCAGCCAAAAAAAAGACAGAAATGTCCGTTGACTAGGTGGTGTCCGGTCACTAGCACATTTACCCTATGTCGTTGATTATTAATCGAGTTTGTTGGGCCATTTTTCCATATAAAAAAAGGTTTAATTTATGCCTAACACCTTCGGTGAAATAATTTCCCAAAAAACACACAGTATTATTGAGGTAATTAACAAATTGTCTTCGTGTATTTTTAGTGGACAAAATTTTACTAAATGACTCAATTAAACGCTGTCAGGACACATTACATTACATATGTATGTACATATCAACTAATACTTACATATGTATGTATGTACATATATCGGGATCATCACTACAACAATTGGAACAAGTTTGGAGCACAGCTGAGTGTAGTTGCCTTTTTTCTATGCACATGTATGTACATATGTACATATGTGCATACATTTTCTGGGCTGGATATACATTTATTATAAGATAACCACTCGTTTTGATGACAATTACAGAATGAATCACCGACCAAAAATAAATGTTTATATTATACAATATGATCAATTCGAGCAGCTGCCAAGTCTACTTGTTTGAAATTGTTGCTGCTACTGCTGCTGTTGGAGGAACGCCAGTGGTAAGTCAGAATACATATTACATATATTTATCAAACAAAACACCTACATACGTTTGTTTTTATTTTCGTCCAATTTTCACAATTATAAATATTCGTTTTACTTCACCACCCAACCCAGTCTCTTCAACCAGATACGCTTGAAATCATGCCCAATAGTCACAGTCATTGTCCATGGCCTTGATATCTGTAGACCGAAACGTTGCTCTCTAATATCGAGCCGGTCGGACCACCGCAGATAGAAAACGCCTAAAATGTCCAAATGTAACTAAAGCCGGCATAAAGTTTTCTCCCCATTTCAGTACTTGAGCAATGTAAAGCTTCACTTTTATTTTATACGTAATTAAATATTATTTAAGATAACACTTGCAACTGTTTCAAGACATTTTGTTTTAGTTCTTTCAATCTTTGACAATGTTTCACTTACCAGATTTTTTAATAATCTCACAATTTTAGCACTGAATAATCTGTTCACTTCAACCACAAAACCGCTATGAAATTACTCATATGTATATTCGGGTTCGCCTCTGAAAGATTTTCTGTCTTTCCCTTTTGTGGTTTTCGCGGCGAAACTGGGTGTGAATTGTCAAAGTCAAGCAATATTTTTCACACCGCGCTTTAGAGGCGCCGTCTCTCGGATATTAGCTATTTAGAGAACAGCAATATTTTTCGCACGTTATTGGAAGGCGCCATCTCTCGAACGAGGCAAGAGAAGAAATGCAGTTTGGCAGGCAATGGTTTGCGAAAGTAGCTCTATCAATACAGGGGAAGTTCAAAAGTAGCTCTATATTTCGCACATTGTACCACAGGAGAGATTCTCAGAAACTCACCTCCACCTTAACTTGGGTAAGGTTATCCTTTTAGTTACCGGTGACTTTGACAAATGTTTTATTAGTTACCTCCTGCTTGTCCATAGAATTTATATAATATAATAACTTATATTTTCCTTATAACATAAAATCGTTTAGTTCTTTGGACGAATATATTGAAAATTTATTGGCTAGGAAAAAATTAAAAAAAATATATCTACCAAGAAGTGCATACTTCCATACTTCGTAAAACAACCCTTTATAAGGGAGTGTCAAAATTCGAATGTCATTATTTACCTAACCTTTTATAATTGAATCATGCCTTTTAATAAAATTATGACATTTCATCAAATTCATGCAACCTGATTATCTAATTTTGTTTTATTTTGTTTTTGTATGTACACACATACATATGTATGTATAAGAAATACATATAATGAAAATATTGAACATTGATTCATTTAAGAATGTGAAAATTCTTCACGTACGAGTAAAATATCTAGAGAAAAATTAATTACGTTTTAAATGCCGGGTCTTTAAGTTTATTATTTTAATGTCTTGGAACATTAGAATTCAAAATTTTGTTAGAAATTAAAACGGATATCTACATAGACCAAAAATTGATATGTAAGCAAATTTTTATTTGGGAAAAATATCTAAGAATAAAATTATCTTTGTTTGTAGTTGTTGACATCGACAGTGTAGGAATCTACTGAATTTTGCAACGATTTTCCGTCAGCCCTTGTTAATTTTGGTTTTAAGACAAACCGTTGCGCCGTAGAAAAGCCGTTGGAAATTCCAAAAATTTATGAAATTGACTACAACAAATTTAAAATTATAATTTAATAAAACTTTTTACGGTGATTACAATACAGTACAAATTATTTTGCGCAAGTTAAATACAAAGTTTGACAATTTGCTACTGAAATCACTTTTATTTTATTACAACATGGTGATGTACAAAGTAGTTTTCTTTTCGCGGTCACCATCAAGGACGTTTTCTTTATTTTTTCTGAAGTTTCATCGACTTTTTCTATCTTGGAAATGTTTGAACTAGAAACAAATTATCGTAAACTTTTAGAAATTTTAGCTTAGTATACATACAGCTTTCAAGTGATTCAAAAAAAGCATTTAAATTGATATCTACTCAAGAAATAAAAAAGAAATTTTCTTCTATAAATTTTTTTAAATACTGAAACTTAAGAAAACAAATGCTCATATGTATGTACATATGTACATACATACATACATTCATATACATATTTCTTCAAGAAGTACTTTTTCAAGCAGTTACCGGTGACTTTGACAAATGTTTTATTAGTTACCTCCTGCTTGTCCATAGAATTTTAAATCCTTTAAATGAAACACATTTTCAAATTTTCATTAAGCTACATTTGATAAACTTATTTAAAATGTAGTTATTTATAATTTCTATATATATATTAAAGCACTTAAAATAGTAAGCTAACTTTAAGGATTTAAAATACATTTTTGTTTTATAAATACATATATGTACATATAGTATATTAATTCATTTTATATTGGTAGGTGCATTAAAAAGCTTTATTAAACCACATCCTTCAGTATAGTCCTGCCCGTTCCGTTTCACCTGGCCAGCAATATAAGAAAATACAGAACAAAGTTATAAATCAAAGATCTTAAATTTCATAAAAAATTATTTATTGAAAGTAATAGAGCAGGGAGATAAATGACTAATCTTTCCAGTAATGTGCATTTCTATTTTTAATAATTAATAATTCAATTACAACTATGTAAATTGTCATATGTTACCTGTACATTCTTGCAATGAGGCATTTCTCAAAAGTTCAACATTTTCATAAAAGATATCTATAAAATTAAATAAAATTTTAATGGACTGAAAGATAATTAATTTACCTTTGTACTAACATTCATTTTATTTAAAATCATTGGCATTTGTAAAAAAATAAGGCTTAGCTAACAACTGTGTAAAATACCGTATACAAGTATGTACATATGCAATAAGGTAATTCTCAAAAGTTCAAAATATGTTATAATGGATTGAAAGATAATGCACTGATCTTTCTTATAACATCCATTTCTATTTGAATTTATAGATTATTTTTAAAAAATCAATGCTTACAACTAGGTATATGTATGCATATGTATATGTAGTATATGAACTCTGCATTTGATGTATGTATACCTTGCTTACAAGTATGTGATACTTCAATTAATGGATGGGATGGTGCGTCTTGTTGCTGATTTGATAACCTGTTTCAAAATGTAAGAAATAATTAAATTTTATTCAGATTTTAAAACATATTTCTTCACTTACCTTAAGAATGTAAAACACAGGTCCATCTTTGTTATAGTTAGCGACCACACATTTTATATTTTTCTTCAAACATCTGCGTTCTGCGTATTTGCTATAAAATATGAGAAAAATACTCAAGAGATAGAAAAATGTTGTTTACTCATTTTTTATTATAATTATGTTAAAATACGTATGTACATATGTATATATTGCAAATATTTGACTTTCCAATAAGGAACCATTCGCGGTTTCAGCGCGTAGAAGAAATTTGGTCACGAAACTTGATAGGGATGTAGGCGCAGGCCCTCTTTATCCAATTTTCTCATTGTTTTTATTTTATTAATGTATTATTGAAAAAATTCCCGGTTAAATTTCCTTCACTACCACAACCAAATGTGCAGTCAAAATTACTCTTATAATTTATATTTCGTGCTAACAAAATTTAGTTTATTTACGTGTGTTTATGTACTTACAAACATAACACGATATGTTATCATGCGGTTATGTAATTTTTAGTTGATATTCTGAAACCTGGTTATGTAATATGTACCGTACACCGTACATACAGATGTATGCTTAAATATTTTAATTAGGGTATGACGGTGCTCCAAAATACGAATGGACTGGAGTTAGGAAGGATCGGAAGTGCTGTGTAAGAAGTTGCGTTACAGACCAAAAAACGAACTTTGTATGAATTCCCCAAAAATGAAGATGTTCGGAGAAGTTGGGCGCAGGCCTGCATAATACATTCCCCGTCAAAGACTGTCAGACTGTTTGTTTGCCAAAGGCACTTTAAACTTAAATTTATCAGTAAAAACAAACTTTTAAAAGGGGTTTCCCCTGTTTAAATTTAGATCCAGGAAATGTCGAGTCCTTAAATTGCGAGCCAGTAAATCGAAGTCGCTCTTCTAGTGATGACTCTGATCGGGTTTAATCACCCTTACCAAAAATGTATGCTCGCGTAGCTAAAGCCGACGATGATCTAACTTTAGAATAGTTTGAGAAGTAGATATTCCAATTTGGAAGAACGTAGGCGCGAACATGAGTTTCGCGAAAATTGCGACGTCTCTGAAGCCACAACCAGCCGTGAAAAATTCGCTCAAGCTGCTCTCCCCTATCAGCGTAAGGCTGATACTCTTCAAAATATCATAACAAAACTCGAGAAAGAAAACGAAAGTCTCAAGCAAAAATATTGGTATTTGTGCTCTCGAGCAATCATTGCAGATGAATCGTGTATCCAATATGATATCAATTTCGTCAAAATGATTGTTAACTCCTGTAACTGTCATTATACCGAAGAACAAAAGACATTGGCCCAAAATATTTATTATATATCCTCGAAGGCTTACGCTTTCATGCGTAACGATCTGGGGTTTTCTTTGCCCCATGAATCCTCTCTTTTGCGTTGGCACCCCATTCGTTATGTTGTTCCCGGTGTCAATGCCAATGTCCTTAATAATCTTGCAAAATTTGTGCAAACTTTGTCCCCCACGGACCGTACTCATATCTGCATAATAAATTTTGCTGAGATCATCCTTAAAATCGACCTTTCCTATGTATAACAAATCTCGATATGTCATTGATAGCTTTGTAGATCTCGGGGAAGATCAACGACACAAAAATATTGCACAGAAGAGTTGCTTTTTGAAGGCCAAAGGCCTATGTTCGAATTGGAAATATGTGTTTTCGTACTATATTTCCTTATTATCAATCGTCACACAAAATATATCTATGCTAAAAGGCATTGGACTTAGCGTCAAAGTTTTAGTTTGCGACCTAGGATCCTCTAACGGAATATGTTTCACAACTTACAAATTTCGGAGAGCAAACCCTACTTTATGCACAATAACGCTAAAATATACTGTATGAACGACTTTTGCCACCTTATAAAATCAATTCTTTCAATTAACGAATGTCAAAGCGTAACGTGAGTATAAACAACCCAAACGTCACCGACGGGCTCATTTTGGCTGTCACATTTCTCAGTTTCATTTTCTCTTGAATTACGAACAATTTCTATTAACTTTTTACAAGCAAATGAAGACAATTTATTCTTAAATTCTTGAAATCGTGCGTTCGGAGGTTGATTTATTGTTATTATATTACGTAAGAGGGTTTTTTTTTATAAAATCGGGTTAAATTCAGTGGTGATGTACAGTGGGCTCTTTTGCCAGGTAAAGGTGTATGTTCGCCAATTGAAAATTGAATGTCGCGAAAAGTGCAATGAAGGAACTGCAAAAGTGGAGTTGGGGCAAAAGCAAAAATTGCACCTGAGCAAAAAAATAAGAGCAATTTAGAATGAGTAAAAAATAATTAACTCATAAAATCCATCCTCCTTGTAATACAGTTTTTTAAAAATAGTGTAAAGTGATGAAATCAACGCATTATAAGCAAATTAAGGTCAATAAAAAATAAGCGATATTGTGAAGATTCTAATATGAAATCGTGATTTATCGAATGTTTATGTTAATAACCCATACCAATTTGTGTCTGTTTTAAATTGGTTTCCTATAAGATCAGTAAAAAAAAGGCGCAAATGTTTGTTTATTTTCGAGTGTACATTATGCTCTTTCTTAGCAAACCCGTTGCCATAGTTTAAATTTGAGCTTTTTATTAGGGCGGTGTATTTTCCACAAAGTCCAAAATTTTGGTATTTTCTAGTGAAAAAAAGCCTATAAATTGTTAAAACATATTATGTATAAGTCTACATATTTGTTTTAATTAAAAAAAAATGCAATGAATATTGCAACGGCTGACATTCCTAGCATGTGTTTGTAAAGTTGCCACCAGTTGTAAAAAAATTTCAACGTATCCTGCATTTTATATCCGACCCTCATCTAAGAAAAAAGGAAATCGGATGTGATTCGTAGTCTTATTTTGATATTTGTCTTAATTATTTAATAATTTAGGGTAAGTACGTAATTATACTAATTTGTAAATACATAACATTTATTCGCTTTCATACGCGGGTTATTGAGAATCATTTCAACATTAGCATTTCACATTTCTCACATTTTAAAGTAAAAGAACTTGTTAACCGAAAAAAACTGCGCGAAATATATTAAAATAAGTATTAAATATGAGTGAAAACGATAATGCGGGAGAAATGGTTCCTCCGTTTGAAAATGCGCCACCAAGTGATGGCGCAGCGATATCGTTGGAACAAAAAGCCACAACAGTTCAGCCTAAAGCAATAGCACCGCCTACACAAACCACAACCGCAGCATCCACTTCCTCAACGCCAGCCTCATCGATTACCGGTGGACCTACAAGCCGTTTGCGAGCACCAACTAATTATAGTGGAGATGCGGCAAGCGGTGTTTCAAAAATTGGTCGCATTTGCTCGCACGCCGCGCCGAAAGCGGGACCACCACCACGAGGTAATTATTTATTTATTGTAGTATGTGTTTACTAAAATAAGAAGAATTACTAAACATATATACAAACTAAAAGTTAACAAAAATATCGATTAAATATTGACGAATACATGTCATCGAAAATAAAAAAAAATTCCAATATCTAAATGACGTACCGCAAAATATCATAATGGCTTAATTAGTTAATGTTATTGGTCGTATTTCGTCGTATCGCGTATTGTAATACAACAGTTTTAAACTTGTTTTTATTGTTTCACATGTTAAATTTTCGTATTTCAATACAACTCTGAAAGGTTATTTATGGTGAAAGGTGTTATTCGATCAGCTATTTTTGTTATTCATCATTTGAGGTTTATTTTTAATTGAAAAATGTTAAATGAAGTTAACTGGTGATGTACGTATACATATTTTAAAGACTCCGACCACTCAAGTTTATTTTAAGTAATTTTTTTTTAGCTGATTTACTGATTGAATAACATACACAATAGTAAACGAAATAACACAGTGCGTTCAGAAGCTCCTCTGTTATTTCAATAGCGCACTAAAGGAATACGACCAATAACACGGCTTGCGAACTCCCTAATTGTGTTTCTATAAACAAATCAAGTTAGTTATTCTCGCTTGTTTTGGAGGTGGTGCCAAGATTTATTACAGAACGCACTACAGAATAATAAATATTTTAAAGTATTATTCTATAACATATGTAGGTACATATACTATATATACATAGGCCTTTGGGTAAAGAAGGGAGAGGTGTCTTTGGCAATTATGGTCTGGAGATAAGCACTCCTCCATCAGGTTCTTTCCTTAAATTTATCGAGGCCCTGGTGCCTGATTTTCCTGGCACTGATACGGAAATGATGTGTTGAGATAGTCCTTAAGACGCGTTTTTGGCGACAGCGAGGTGGATTTTGCGATCGGCAAACTCTCGCAAATTAATAAAAAAAATTGCAAAGTCGACATAGAATTTTCGGTGACATTTTTCTATCACATATAAATAAAAAAATATAAGTTAAATTTCAGAAAAAGGATCTAATTTTTAATTTAAAAAAAAATTTTGTCAATGGGGAGAATCTACTGTGTAAGTAATACTTTGAAAGTAACCGGATCTAATTCAATTGTGCTTTCGTATTCTTAAGTTTAGTTTCATGTATACGTCACCTAATTTCTCTAACTGCTTTTATAAGCTAAAAGTTTAGTACTTACATATACATAGGTATGTATGTACCTATGTACATATGTATGTATTTATCTAACCAGTAATTTATTTCTCAAGCTAGACAGTTTTGCACTCAAGCACTAATTGCTTCACATTTGAGTGTGCTCAAAATATATTGAACTCTCTAGTTTACAACAAATGTTTGCATGTAACATATTGACGCCCTCGATCGTTTGCCATTTAAAAACTTTATTTATCACTGAAAATCGGTTAAGAAATTTAACGTTAGTGCAATTTAGAAAATTGCATAGCAAACGTGATGAACGCGTTGGCGGCATACATTTATCCCACAACAATAAAGAAAAACACACTGTAAATATTATTAAAGCGCAATAAACTCACTGAGAATCCATAGTTTATATTGCATTTTACATATATGTATTCTGTCATACATATATAGGTATGTATAGTAGTACTAGCTTTAATTCAGGTGTATGTGTATCGTCAATATCGGCAATTTATCACCGAAAATGTCAGATTTGTACAATTGAATATTAGGGCTTCACTTAACTTAAGCGCAACATAGACCTTTAAAAAATGTAACAACAATAGCTTTAACCCCCAACTTTACCGCAAAGCGTTCTCGTACGCCAATGATAAAGTAAATGATGCTATTTTTATGTCGGTAGTAAGAAGGCTTTACTCGAAGAATTTTCGCTACCAAAGTTTGGTAAATCTCTCAAACTATCAACTGTGGTGTTTTTAAAATCATATTGGTAACAAACCAAAATGAAATTTACGTAAAATATTAAATTACATGAAGAAATAAATATTTAAATGCCAGATTTGCCGGTTTTTACTCATGCAGTAGTTTTTGGTGTTAATCTCTTCCTCGGAGAGTCATTAACATCCTTGACAATTTGACTGCAGTGACGTCTCGATCAGCACGTAAAATGTTCAGAATAGCGTGCCCGCGCGATGAGCAATCTTGTATTCTATACAAAAAACCAAAGCTGCATAATCGCCGACACCGATTTGAATATTAATCGGTATTTATCCGGTTTCTTTTGTATTTCGATTCGAACGATAGAAATATCATTTTATTATTATTTATATTTCACATCTATTGTAGTGTTTAAAATAGAAATGATAACTCGGAAAAAATAATCTTTGATAAATTTCAATCGTAATGAAACAAAACGCGAAAAAATCGATTTAATTGTCGATTAAGGCTTAGTTCCAATTATTAATTTTACTCTTATTTAAAGTTTAAAAGCTAAATGTCCATATACATATACATATGTACATACATATTCATCTGAACAAACTCGTATGTAAAGTTATAGTTGTTTTAGATTTTGCGACAAATAAATGCAAAACATCCGAACAAATGTTTGTACTAACATATGTATTATCGACTAAACGTTTGAAATTTGGACGAAAAGAAAAAAGTTGCTTTGATTTTTTCTACGATCAACAGTCGATAAAGTATTACTTTGATAAACACAAAAAACGCACACAAAATAAATGCTGCCGTTACCTTTTCATTGCAATTTGTTATGGAAACTGCATTCCAATTGAAAATTATTAAAAATAAAAAAAAAAACATAAACGGTAGAAAATATCATTTTGAATTTTTATTTATGTACATGCATACATCATATGTATGTACATATATACATATACCTATTATAGATATACATACATATGCTTACTATGCACTAGATTTATTTTTTCTAAAGAAATTTAGAAGTTTAAGCAATGATGTAAAATAGTAGCAAACAGCAAATTACAAGTAACACGAATTAGTGAATCTAATTATCACGATCTTCGTTTAAAAAACTTTATTTTTAGCTGAAATTAGTTTGTTTTAAGACAGCTTAATATATTGTGCAAATAAATAGTACATATACATATATGTATAATTGCATGTACTTACATATGTATGTATGTATATGTGCACACATGTTGTCATGTTTTGCGCATTACATTTTGGCGTTCGCATTACAGTTTACATCGCTGTCAAAGTTACATGTGCCGCCTTCGCCACTTACTCATGCCTTACTCTTAAATACTAATATTCTATTTCCTGTATTATTAGATACGACCTTGTATCTGCCTTAGCTTAAATTTGCTCTACATAACCCAAAAAAATTATACATACATACATATGTCAATATGTACACCAAATGAAAGTGTTTAATGTCTAATAAGCTACATATGTATATACTTATTATTAGAGAACTTGTAACTAATTCAATAGTGAATGCGACAGAAAGCGCGATAAACCTAAACCTAAACCCACAACGCCAAAACTCATGTTGTTATGTTATGTTACGTAACGTTATGTAAAGTTATGTTACACTATTTTGTTATGTAGAAAGCAATTGATTCTTGTTCTCAACATAACTGCACTCACCACATCCAAACTCACCATTTTTAAAACCCTAAATATAAACATACATATAACACTTAAACCACCATAACTTGGGTCATCACTCCTTAACTCGCCGCACCTATATTCACCATATCTAAACTCGAAAGAGCTAAACTCGATACACGTTACCTTAAAACAACTAACTCACCACTTCTGAAATCTCCACATCTCAACTCTCCATGCCTAAGCCTACCATATCTTAACTCACACGCCATAAATACACCAAACATCATCTTGTTTCACCTCGTCTTTCTTCTTTTACCCTTATCTCATTTCACCTGTCATCAGTCCCCACACCTTCGTTGCTTTTACTTCGCCCATCTAATTTCATATCACAGCGAAACATATCCCTAGTTTCACAAATTGTCCAGTTTGTCCGTGGTTACAATAACTTCAGTAAAAATTGAAATATCTCAAAGAAATGGGACAGGGTTGGTTGGTATTGAAAATTGTCAAGATCGGTCAATAACTACGCCCATCTGCCATATAACGGAAGTTTTTAGGTATCATCACATCTTCACAGATCACATCTGAACTCTACACACCAAAAGTTATCATAATTAAATTGACCACTAATAAACTTCCCCATCTGAACTCACCACAAACTCACGGCATGTGAATTAACCACACTCAAACTCATTCCTATACTAAGCGCATCTTAAATGCCCTTAATCAAGTACAGAACGTGCCAAATTCACCTTATCTCAACTCTTAACAGCTCACATTACATCACTTCATCTCATCTCACCTTACTTCACCTCACTTCAACACCTCACTTCATATGATGTCATCTTACCTCACTTCATATAACCTGACTTCACCTTGATTCACCTTAGCCCTTTTTTAATTCACCTCATTTCTCTCCACTTCCCTCACCTCATACAACTGCACAAAAAAAATTTAATTTATTTCTCAAAATGTTCGCAACTAAGCTCTATATGTTCTTATTTTACCTTATGTTATCGACCGATCAAGAAATAATCCAGTGTAGTTTCACCACCCTACACGTCTCAGGTCACTTTTTTTAAGTTTGGTCATAACTGAAACTTTGTGGCCCTTTAAGAAAACATCTGCAGAGTTGAAAAAAAACTGAAAAATTACCATTACTTTTGAGGCAGTATCGCATATTTATTTTTATTAATCTGTAGCCCATAATATTTCAAACAGAAATACATATCACTGGGTTGATTCGCTTCAAAATATATACATACTTCTATACTACATATGTATGTCTGTCCTATGTATGCAACTGACATTGCTCATGTAGACATGGAATTAACGCAATATTTACAAGTTTTCGTGTGCACTTCGCTGTTCTCTGCTTAGCTCAATCCGCTCGCGTGACATTTGGCTTACTTGTTGCTTACTCATTTTGTTGTGAGTTATTTATTGTGCGGCTTAAGATCGCAAATCGTTGGTAAGATATTTAGACAGCAGAGAAGCAACAACAATCCTATAAAAAAAAAAATTAAAAAAAAACGGTCGATCACAAAGCCAAATCAAACGCAACAGCTGGAGCAACAACAATAGCAACATCGTCAGGTGGAGATGGTGAGTGGTGAGTATGGAGACTACAACGAAAACAACTTGTACGTTTGAAAATTCCATAATGATTATTTAATGATTGCCATAACGATGTTCGTAATGACGACGACGGTTATGTGGTTTTGTTGTTTTCTGTTTTTTTTTTTAATTTTCGTTATCGCCGGTATTATTCACATACATACATACATATGTACGTCTCACACGTTTTTACGCTCAGTTCGTACACCGTCAGCGCGGCTGCGGCCTGTTAACGAAGCTTTAGAAGCGGTTTAAGGTGCTTCGGTGAAACTTTTAGTTACTTCAGCGACATTTTAAGAGACGGACGTACACGCGGCTGATTTTCGATGTGAAATTCACAGATAGAAAAAATTAATAAATTAAAACTAAGTCCCGGGTTGATAATTTACCTTCTGAGAAAGAGGTGGAAAGCTATCGCATTTGGATTTTCTTTTCATTGATGAGCATTTGCCAACCTAAAACCGCAATATTCGCTGTTGTCTAAAAGGTGATTTTTAACGCTACAGAATATAGTCATACATTTTTTTCTGTTTTTATGTCAATAAGCGCAATATGGTGTAAATTGCAACTGCAGAAAATCAATTATCGGAGCAATAAAACACTTCAATAAAATGACTTACTCGCAATACGAGTATTGTAAATCACAAAAATGTAGTTCATTTGCTGTTGGAGCTTCTCTATCTTATCGGTTGCGCGGTGCTGCTTTGTTTTCTTGTACTCGAAGTTCTCGTTTGCTTTGGCAAAAATTTCTGATAAACGCGCAAAATTCATAAGGCTGCTTTGGGCCAAAATAAGCGTATGTACATATGTTAAAAATAGCTTTGAGATGAGCTGCCGGTTTTGGGATTTAGCTGCGGCGGAATATTTGTATGTACATATGTATGTATATATACTCAATCGACTTTGATCAGTTGCAGTACAATTTCGCCCGAGCCACCTTACGGTTATTTAGGTTATGCAGTGTGTGTGTTTGTTGTTTTTTTATTGATATAATCGGAGCTTTTCCATTTAATAAATTAAAATTAAATAAATCTGTGTGTTAAAAAAGCTTATGTAGAGTTGAGACAATTTTTTAAAATTCAGAAAAACAAACCGTTGTTATCTAAAAATACAACTAAAAGTGACGGTGAGATTATTCGAGATCTACAACTTAAAACTTAAGTAAAATAAACTTCAAACGAACTCAAAGAGTAAAAAATCGTAAAAAATTTATAAATGGCTGTTTTTAATTTCATCTCTTATACCCTAAAAAAATAAATATATTCCTGAGTATAGTGAATGTCCATACAAACATACATATGTGCACATAATTATTGATATTTAAATACCGGATTTTGATTTGTTTTGTCACGGAAAATCACACTTCAGCGCAATCGTGGCATACAAATACCCCAGGCATTCATTAAATTAAATTGTATTAAGTTGTTCTGGAAGCTGGCTATAAAATTCGAAAGCTTTAGTTAAGTGGCTTGCTTTGCCATGCTATCAACTTATTCGTTTCTTTATGCCACTTTCTTCGCCATTCGCTGCGGAAATGATTTGCATACATACATATGTGTATATGTATTAATGTACATATATACTCGTACATATATTTACATTTGTATATGTATACATAAATATGTATATATACATTTGGGTGGTTTAAAATGATGGGAAAAAGCAAAGTTGTAATTTAAATGCGCCGATCCCTTAAGATTTAATATACATAGTTCTACATATATTCAACAAAATGTAATTTATTTGTAGAAAAAATATTGTTCATAAAAATGCTTTAGAAAAAATAAAAATAAATAATTTTTAATTTAAAAAGTCAATTATTCTTCAGGCGAGCTACTCGTACTACGAGTTTCTAACTCTATTCGAAAAGAAAAATTATCGAGTTAATACTTTCTATAAATGTATGGTAGCATTCGTGCATTTTTTGTTTTCGAATCCTATTACCAATTGTTTATTTATTAAATTAATTTTTTATGTTACATAGCTATTTACTATTAAATATTTAATCTAATTTAATATTAAAGTTTATTTGTTTTTTGCGAGGTTTTAAAATAGTAAAAATAAATAGTTAGTATTAAAAAAATTGTATTGTTTTCTTTGAAGTCTCTTGAAGGGAAACATAGTTTGCCGATTAAAAAAATATTTATTTTCAATGATTCTATACGAAAATTGGAAATTTACGCCGCTTTCTTGCGAACTCTAAACATTTATTCCAAAATATTATTTATTTGTTATATGTATGAATGTATGTAAGGACATACATATATGTTAAAAGTATGTATGCTAAGCGTCCTAATGTTCGAGTCTTATTTTCGGCAGTTTATATCCTAAACTTTCGAATAATACAGAAGTATTTGAAAGTACTTATATATAGGTATCGGTCTCGCCTGAAGTCACCCTTTCTTAAGTATATCTGTGCCCATCCATTACGGTAGCCTAAGTGACTTTTTCAGCTTGAGCTTCGGATTAAAAATTTGTTCAGTACCCATAAAAAAATGTGTACTCGTGAAAAGTTCATCTAAAACAACTTCTACAGCTAATTTTTTGTTTGGGAACCCAATCAAATATTGACTTCAAAGAAAAAATGGCCTAACTCCTTTAGGGCTACTTCGTTTGACGGACGCAAGTATATATTTGTATATTAAATCTGATGTGAAATGATAAAATTGCCCAGTCGCCCTAGAAAAATTTACTTTTCTTTTTTCAAAATTTTTCTTCTGCTACGTGTATTTTAAAAAACTAGGAATTTTAGTTATATGTACATTTAGATAATTAGGAAAGTAGATATGTATGTTAAATATGGGATATATACATATATGTATTTATGTACATATGTATACATGTGAAAATATGTAGTAAATTGTTAAACGACTGTGTAATTTTCTCAAATTTGATCAAGCAAAAAAGTGAGTGGAAAAAGTTGAGAAAAAAATCAAAGCAAATTAGTGAACTTTGTCTCTAAACACATACATTCATACATAAATATGTACATCAATAGCTAAATATGCTTATACATACTTATTTGTATGCGTGGCAGTTAATTTTTGCTTTCTTTTCTTACTGAATACTTACTTCGTTCATACATAAACATACATACATATCTAATTTTTTCCTTTGTTTACATAATAATAATAATAATTAGACGTTTACACTATATAGCTCAGTGTTTGGCCGTACATCGTCTACCATTTGCGGTGTGTGGAGGGACCTACAACAGTTTTGTGTCGACTCCGAGCGACAGAAGCAATTTATGAGAAGTTTTTTCATGGCAGAAATACCCTCGGAGATTTGCCATTGCCTGCCGAGTGGTGGCCGCTATTATAAAAAAAAATTTTCACTGATTAAGATTTCACTTGCCTTGGCTGAGATTCGAACTTCGAACTCAGCGGCATATCGAGTTATAGCACGCACTGCTATCCACTCGACCACAACGGCCATATACTTTGTTTATTTGCACATTTACGCGGTCAAATAATTACGTATACGCTCGAGGTGGCAAATTCACTCTAAAATATATTTGCCATTGAATATATCAAACGAACCCCAAATCGACTCCGATTATTCGCACACATAATATTGAATATCGATCAACAATTGCACTAATACTCGAATATCTGCGAACGTCAATATGGCGCCATGTCGCACAAAAATGCCTATTTCATTACATTTTATTTATTTATTTATGTCAACGCGTATCGTATTTATAATATTTTCTTAATTAGTGGTTAACCACAATCGTCGATAAATAGTGTAAAAAACGTAAACAGAAATAATGGCAGCAGTCGCATTTAGCTGCGAATGAAAATAAAATGTAGCAATTTTTTTTTTTTATTTAAAATTCTCAGTAAGTGAATGATGCACTTGCAGCGTGTTCGTTTTTTTCTTTTGGCAGTTAAGTAATTTGAGTTTGAAGTTTAGATTAACTTAAAGGTCCCACTTAAACGGCTTCAAATTCACAAAGAAATCGGTTTATTTTTTTTCAGTGAACTTTAAAAATTAGCAGCACGACGAATTTGATTGGGAAATTAAAATATAAACATAAACATTATGTTTTGTTTTAATTAAATTTGATTGAGAATACTAACATAAAATTTAAGTTAACAATTTAAGATTTTGTTTATATAAACAAAAGTTTCAAACTTTAGTTAAGATTTAAAATAATTGAACAAATTAAAAGTAGCCGCATTTTTCAGAAATTTAAATTTAATTTGAGTATGCAGTTTTATAGCCCATTTAGTTTTAATATTAAGAATTGAATGTTTCAAATCGCTAAAAATTAATATGTATATTAATGATATAAACTTGCATTTATTTTGTAAAAATAATCTACCAACACAAGTAAAGTACAGGTTTCCGGTATTTTCTTGCCGTTTTATCAATTTTTTTCTATTAACTCGAAAAGTAATGAACAGATTTTTTCCTGGATATAATTATTAGAAATGATAAATAAAATCGAAATGTTTTTCAAAGGAATAAACAAGTTTTAAAGCGCAATTTTTGATTTACATATTTCCTGTTTTTTTTAATGCTTTTCCAATATGTCAAGAGGTAATCAACGCCATGTTCTGTGCGTCTACTCATTTTTTCTAGAAATATCAGTAATGATAAAACAGCTCAAGACAATTTCGGGAGTAGGCCAAAACGAGTCCGGGACTTCTTCGGGAGACTAGTCAATTATTAATAAAAACTTAGTTTGTGGAGTCCTGAATTAGGTCCAAACTAATCCAGAAGTGATCCCGAAATTATTTCGAACTAGTTCCGAACGGCTGTTGAAATAATCCCGAACGAATCCCGAATCAATGTCAAGAAAGTCCCGAACTGGTCCCGATCTAAACACGAAATGGTCCTGAATAAGTGCCTTAAAAATTTTTTCTCACTCATAATTGTTATGAGAAGAATTTTATAATAAACGTATAAAGATAAAAGCCTTTGAAGACTTAGAGAATTAATTTTGCTGATAATCACTATGAGAAAGTTATTATGAAAAGGCTTTGTTAATATTAGTCGTTGAAAGTTAGTTATAAATAAAAAAAAAATCCTTATAAATATTTCTTAAATCACTTTTAATTGATACCTAAGTATGTTAAATTACATTATTGGCAATTTTAATTAATTAATTTTTTCAAATACGTGGCAATCTTCGTCAAAAATATTTTTGCTAGCTTTAGTTTTCTACCTATTTTGTAATATTTTATTTATCTTGCCGATTAAATTGAATTAAATTTTTAAAATAGGTGGCAACGCTCACATTGTAATATTTCATTTATTCACATGAATAGAAATTTCAAACAAACCCCATTCAAAAATATTTTTTTCTATATTAATTTTGTTCATTTTGTTCATTGAAATGGCATTGACGGTGCGAAGATTGCTAAAAAATTTAATAAAATCATTGAAAGCTGACGTTGAAAGCCTGATTTTATTAAAAAAAAAGTTATCACACTCCTGTAGTTTTTTTCTTCCGGTTCATTCGAGCTTTTTTAGAAACCGGAATTTGCATCCAAGACTGGAAAGTTACTGGCGGGTAAAAATTTATAACTTGTTCATTTTCAACTAGAATTTCTCTTAAGTTAATTTTCAGACTTTGTTTTTAATAAGTTAAAATTCCACGTTGTTGGTACCACAAATATATCTGCCGTTGTTTTATTAATTTGCTATTTGCATTCGCTGAGGAACTACAAAGTTTATTGACTTTTCCAACACAAGTAAACACACGCAAGTTACTACTTACATTGCAGTGATCTTTAAAACAAACACCATTAACCTCAAAAAAAAAATGCCAAGAAAGAGAAAATTATGTGCTTTAAAGTGAAGAAGACGCGGATGCTCAAGTAGCCAGATAAACAATGCTTGGTTATCAAAGATTTCAAAGATAACCTGAGCAGAAGCTTTTTGATGGTTCTTTTTTTTTTTGCCAACACTATTTAACCGCTAAACCAATAAAGTGAATATTTGATTTTAATGACTTCATTTGTGAAATGAAATAGCACTTTGTATCATCGCTCTGAGGCGATATTGCGCTTAAGGGCCGACCAGGTGTGCATAAAACGCAAACAGCTAATTAATATTTATATATCAAACATACATACAATTATCCAACACATATGAACATATGTACATACATATATGGAAATGTAGGTATAAAAAGACATTTGTATAAATATTTAGCAAATTTGCTTTATATTTTTACGTGTGTTTGCGGCTCTAACCATTTTGTGCGTCCAAAAATAATTACCTAGGCGTATTAAGAAGGACCGAATTTAATTGTCTACTATTTAACACAATGGTGAAGCGATTCACAAATGATTTGGAAAACAAATTGTTAAATGTTTACTAACATAAGTGATAATATTCAGATTATAAAATAAAATTTTAGAACAATGCCTTCGTAAATTGTATTCTTTTTTTCAAGAAAAGCGCCAGGCAACGCATTCTGGGATATCTGTTGAAAAAATAATAAATGGATTAAACATTCGAAAATTACCAAACACATACTGGTTGATAATTTAAGAAATTACAGGCTGACAAAATTTCAATGAAGTTTGCATGGCAACTCCAGCAAAAAAAACATGAATAAAGTGGAGAATTCGCAGCTAATAAATTTTGAAAAAGGGTTTAGTGATGGTGTTTACAGCTTATTTGTAACCTTATTATTCCTTTTTTTTTGAATCGCTTCCCAGGTATTTTCACTTCATTCTTTTTTGTTAAATTGTGTAATTATTGAAAAATTACGCAAACATCTTTTATTTTTTTTTATGCAAAGAACAAAATTCGAGTGTCTAAATTACGATGCAATGTTATGAGGTTAGAGAAATTATACTACTTTATTTTTACAGAAAAAGTGAAATAAAGCCATTATCAGAAAATGTTTGCGAAGGGCACCCCGCCCTCGAGATTTTAATGGCAAGAATTACTTTTTATATGCAGATTAGCTGTGCACTAGATAAACCATTCACAAACTTAGCAAAGGTGCAATATCGCCATAATGGCTTTATTTCACTTTAACAATGAGAAATAAGACCAAACCCAACAAGTAAGCAAAACTAAATTTTGGGCGAAACCGATTTGTACATACATATCTTTGGGATGTATTTTTGTATGGGCGGTGTCACGGTATTTTTTCAAAATTTCTTAAAAACCCCATGTCTTTGCTTCAAATCGCTGCTTGTATTAAATTTTACTCAACTTGTTCGAATAGATACTGAAAAAACGAAGTTTATTGCATTTTTCAAAGCTTCCGTTACATGGAAGGTGGGTATGGTTGTGGTGCGATTGATGGCGATGATGACTGACGATGATAACAGCGGTATCGAGAAAAAAAAGGTTGACAAAATTTTGTGACGATACCGTTATTGAGATACGGTAAATTTACAGTTTCTTCGTTTAAAATCGCTCCAAATACTAAATTTCACTCAATTTGCTCGAATAGATACCGAAAAAGCGAAGTTTTAGCATTTTTCAAAACTTCCGTTAAATGGGAGGTGGGCGTGGTTATTGACCGATCTCGACCATTTTCAATACCAACCTACCCTGGCCAAACGGCAATCTATGTACCAAGTTTCATTAAGAAATCTCAATTTGTCCTTCAAAAAAAAAAAAAAAAAGTCGGCAAGAAAAATTGGAAAAATTTGCGTATTTTTTAAGCGACTTTAGGGCTACTCAAAAATTTTTTTTTAAAGAGCTCAACATTTTTTATGAATTTTTTATAAATTATTACAATCTTTAATTAAATTTATATGGGGGCTTTAATAAGAAAAAAATGAAAAGTAAATAAATGGAAAAGTAATTGTAAAAATTTTTATTTCGCGGACTGTATAGAGTACCCTTTCATTCGTTGACTTACTTACGTCATAAAAATAAGTATGTGTAATAAGGTATTCTCATGCAACAACCTCTAACGTGTACAAAATATAAACTTTTGCCAAATCGATATTCAGTAAAAAAGACCTCTCCCAATTTGTGAAAATATTACTTAAAAAATATGACAAAAGTTAAACAAAAAAGGGCTGGGTATCTATATTTTTTTCCATCGTTTTTTTTTCACATGCGCTTATGATAAAAATTCTAATTCTTATCAAGATTTTAAGTAAGTTTTGCAAACAATACATAATAAAATGAAAAAACTAATCAAATAGATAACAAAATTTTAAGGCCACTGAAGACCTAACTGTGTAATGTTTACTTGATATACAAATACATGTACATACTTAGTATGCAAATACATATATACATAGATACGTATGTAATTTTTATCTACTTATTTTATATGCATATGCACATTCCTTAATATATCAGTTTCTAAATAGTTAGGCCTTTTAGAGTCGGCGTTTTATGAAACGTCCTAACGCTCTATAGATGTAGTATGTCATGAAATAAAGTTAGTATATTTTAAGGTTAAAGTATGATATACGAAGGTAACTACTTATGTATTTAGAAAATATAAAAAAGAAAAAAAAAATGCATTCTAAACGCATTTATTGCTTTTCAAAATATTCGCCCTTAAGATTTATACACTTGTGCATGAGCTCAAACCATTTTTCGAAACACTTTTGCCAGTCCGAAGAGGATAACTCAGAAACATGGTTTTTGAACGTTTCAACCGCTTTTTCTTGATTGGTCTCTCGCAATTTACCGAAAACTTCTGAATTGACGGTCTTTTGATTTTCAGGAGCCACAGTTGCCACATGACCAGTTATCGAAAAGAAACACGCCACCATCTGCTTCGCGCTCGCAGAACTGGATTTTCTTCGAATTGAAACACCCAAACAATTGATTTGTTTTTGGTTTTGGGTTCATACGCATAAATCCACGATGTAGTAGACACTTTTGGAAGCACCGTCGTCGAATTTTCCAATCATTTCTGTCAACTTATGTGGAATCCAACGCGCACACAGCTTCCGCACACCTACATATACATATGCTCATGAAAAATCGTAAGTATGCTAGTCGCCGATATGCCTAGGGTTGCCTCTATCTCGAGATGTGTCACATGACGATCTTGCTCAATCAGTTTTTTCATCGAATCGATGTTCTCTGGCACAACAACCGATTTTGGACGACCTGGTTTCTCATCGTCTTTGAGCGAATGTCGTCCGCGCTTGAACTCTTTGTACCAGTTGTAAACACTTGCTTTGGATGGTGATTCATCGCCAAAAGTTGAATGAATTAATTCGACACACTGTTGTTGAGTTAGCCCATTTCGGAAGTCGTAAAAAATCATTGCAGAAAATTTAATTTTTTCAATGAATTGAATTTTTCAACTTGACAAAAAACAATGTTTAATGCGAATTGACAGAAGTTGACTGAATAGACTTATGCTAAACAATGTCAAACTTTTCGAATATACATAAGTAGTTCCCCTCGTATCAATGCTTTTCTCTTGAAGAGTTAAAAATATGGATGTCAAGATGATCAAGATCTATCCATAAATGTCGAAGTTAAATTGAAAAATATAAACAGACGACACCTGGAGTGACCAGAAACTTTTTTTCCGTTTTTCAAAATTTAAAAATTTTTTTCTCACTCATAATTTTTATAAGAACACTTTTATAATCTACATATGTAAGTAAGTATAAAAATAGAGTAAGTCTCAAATAAAAAATCTTTGAAGACTAAAAAATACTTATTTCGCTTATAATTATTATGAAAAGATTTTTATAATAGTTTTTTTAAAAGTGTAAGTCTCAAAACTATCTTCATATTTATTATCAATAGACTTAAAATTCCACAATGAAATATTTATTATGGGTCTCCGTGTTTTTTTTTTTCAAAATTTACACGCAAGCCTTCTTTAGATTTAGGTGTGTATGGCGATAATTTTTAAATTGTTTTTAAGCTTACAACTGTTAAAAATTAATTAGTTATACTGCTGAACAATAACAAATAAAAAGGTATTTTTTTATATTTGATACGGTCTTATAATGTAATTATGTACATATTTATATAAAAAAAATTAATAATTGAAGCTTTTTGGAACCCTGGCGAAGCAGTTACAAGAAAACCAAAAGTAAAAGTATACATTTTTGCGCATACTTACAAGCATTTACATATGTATATGTTCGTATGTGTACATAAGTATGACTAATTACATTTAATAATACTAAATTCCCCATCTCTGTTTTGCGTTGTGAAATATTTTATGTTTACATTTACTATGTAGTTAAATAGAACTGGCACCTGCACTCGCTAAAAAAATACACATACATACATATGTATGTACATAAGTATAAGTATATATTTGTGTGCTTATATAGAACTTGAATCTTTAACTAATTTAGGTTTTTCTATCGAGTAAAAATTTCAAAGTGTAATATTCTCATATTTATACTAATGTATGTATTAGTTAAGTTACGCAAGCAGTGAAATACTTCAATTAAAATTTTAAAACTTTTCAGAATATTCTAAGTGTGTTCAATATTATTGATTATTTTACTAAACTCAATTCTCCCACTAAACGTACTAGAATGCTCAAATAAGGGTTTTAATTGCAAATTAATTAAGATAATTGTGTAGGTGTAATCAGCGTGGGGCGAGTTTATCTAAAAGTATTTGTTTTTGCGCAGTTCTAAGTAGAGGTTTTGTAAGTCATGCCCAAAATTGTGAAATAAACATGATTGCTCACACTCGGGATTGCATGAAAATTAGGCTTAGAGGCAATCCAGCTGATTCGAAAATAGTAAAACTTTGAATGGGAACACACTGTTTGGTGAAAAACTCTCTCTTTAACTGTCAAGAACATTCTCAAAAAGAACAACTAAAACTAAATTATCGAGAATGTCAGAGAGTAAAAGTTTTAAAAACCTAACGTCAAAGATAAGAACGGCGTATAAGAGAGCCAGTGAATAGCTCGATAATGTCAACTTCCAGATTAGCATGAGAAAAAACTATCCATTTATGGAATACGGTCCATTTAATACATTTATTATAAGTATATAAGAATGTAATAAGAATGGAAAAATTTCCTTTGCTCAGTACTAATGAGTATATGTTATTGTCAAAATACATTTCGTGGGAATATCCTGCAACCAAAGTGTGTCTTGTCGCTTCTACCAATATACCTATGTATGTATATTAAGAATCTATAAAATAATATCTATAAAATCGGACAGTAATGTGTTTCCTTCTTATTCAGGTCATAAGGAATATTTGCAGTTTTTCGAGTTTTCTTCATTGATTTTGAAGAGGATTTGTTCCCGTTTCTTTACTTGTTTTAAAGTTTTTGTTTTGTTCCTTTGAGTACTCAACGACTTTTCGTTCTTACATATTTAGTTCGTGGTGTAATCGTCCTCGACAGTTTTATGCTCTTTTTTATTCTTTTAAAAAGTTTTTCTTATTTTGTTTCGGGTTTTTAAGCATTCTTGGCAACAAACATACGTGAGCATCCCTATCCCTGATTCATTATTACTATGATGGTTGTTATGGGTAAAATTGCGTTAAACTATTAAAACTGCTTCTAGTGGGTACAAAATAAAAAATAAGGAATAAAAAGTTCAAAATAAAAAATTAGGACTAGATTAGGACCATTTCGGTATCAGTTTGGACAAGCTTAGAATTTTTTTAGCAACATTTGAGGATTATTCCGAGCTAATTTCGAGATCTCTGCAAAACTACTTTGGGACTATTTCAGGACCGTTTTCCGGCTAGTTCAAAACTTTTCTAAAGAAAATCGTGTTTATATGATATATGAAATATTTGAGACTAGTGCAGTGTCAATTCGGGGCAACTAATTGTTCGTTTCGAGATTGGTCCACATACTATTTCACAATCATTTTGACATTATTTAACGACTATTAGAACCGTATCAGAACTTGTTTTAAACCATTTCGAAGCAATGTCAGAAACATTTCAGGATTATTTCGGGTTCGGACATGTTCAGCACACTTTTTGTTTTTGAGTTTAATACCATTTTGGGAGTAATAGAGGACCATTTCGAGAACTTTTGTGAGACCTGTTCATCATCGATCATTTGGGGTTAAGTTTATGATTTTTTCAGAATCATTTCCGGGTGATTTACGGGACTAGTCCTGAACAATTTCCGAAGTAGTGCGAAAAAAATCGTAATCTAGTCTCAACAGAATGAATAAAAAAGCAGGAAATTAACGTTTGATTTCTAACTTAACCTATTCACCTTTTTAATGAAAAAAAGTTTAGAAGTAAATTAGTTGCTTTAAGATCTACGTAAAATATAAAAAAAGATTGCATGTTTCGCCTATTCGTAAACAGTGTTGGGAAATTGCAAGAGAATCTAATAATTGACGCTTTCATTAAATAAACGATTCTTAAACAAAAAGTCATAAAAAACTTTGAAACTACCTTTCCTCCGTATTTAACTATTCGATTGTCGCGAAATAAGGGGGAAATAAACAGCATTGAAAAATATATATTCTTTAATTGCCGGATGCGCAACTTTCACGACAGCCGATGCGTACAGAATGTTCCACAACGACTTTCACGTTTTTTTATTTCACCAACCACACAGTTGTAAAATTGATAAAGCTTTTTGTTGTGATTCTACAACTTATTTCCTTTTTTTAATTTCCGTGAGCTGCCTCCTGCAATGAAATTTAATGCGCTTAAGTTACTAATCACGGTTGCTCTCCTACAGATTCAAATTAATGATTTCTTACAATTTATGTTTTTGCTTTTGCTTTTGACCTGTCACGACTTATCCATTACGAGCCAACAAAAAAAAAACGTCCATTCTTAGATCACAAGATAGCCATCATTTTGTTATGCACCAATTTAATTAGAAGCTTTGAAATATTTTTGCTAATTGAATAATTATTGTTTCACTTTGTTTATATTCTCATTAATCTTATTGCTATTTATGTTTGATCTTCCATTCTAAATTCTTGCTTATTGATCTTGCTGAATTCACATTCATTATTTAATGGTTCATTCATATTTCGCCATGGTATTTTTTTTTGTGCGCAGTACTGTCGCTTTTTAGGAGGCCAATGGGTTTTCTTTTTGTTTTTTTGTATCACTTTAACTTGTATCGTTAATGTTAATTAAATTTAGCGCTTTTTGGATAATATTTAGGTTTTGGACAGAAACTGCAAACGTAGAGTGCGGCACAAAATTACCACGGTAAATACCAGAACCCATACTACATACGCTGAGAAAAATCAAATTATATCGTGTTCGATTTGCGCCAAACTGATTTATATTTACTTTTAATAAATGTTTGTTATTATTCGCAAAAAATCTTTCATAAACTGACCTTGAGCTCAATAAAATTGTCAATTATTTACTTTTAATAAATTTAGAAATTTATTTTATGTATTGGAATATGCATAAATTGATTTAAAGTTAACAAACAAAGTATGCAAAAATTTCAGAGTTATTGTCTACGGGCTGAATTATTCAAACGATTTTACTCTTTAGGTCTCACATTAAAGAGTCCATTTGATCGACTTTTTCTCTACGTGTTCCCTAGTACAAAGAACGTGAAAATCCACAGTTAGCATAAAACCAACAAACTTGAATCATGCAAGAATTTTTTGAATTTAGAACCCCAGGTTTTGGAAGAAAATACGCAACTTCCTCGGCGAGAAATATTCTCCAAAATCAAGGGGATATTTGAGTCACCTGAGACTTGCACCCTGTTGGAATATGTAAAATTGAATGGGCTACAAAACTGCGTACTCTAAAAAGTTTTTTTGCGAAAACTTTAAATGATTTTTTCTAGCAAATTATCTGGGTTTTAATTAAATTATCATTAAAATTAAATAAGGATAAAAAAGTGAAAACAAAAATTACTACTTTTTTTTAAATTACTACTTTTATTTTAACTGC
Source organism: Philophylla caesio (assembly GCA_963971545.1). Lineage (NCBI taxonomy): Eukaryota > Metazoa > Arthropoda > Insecta > Diptera > Tephritidae > Philophylla > Philophylla caesio. The sequence continues at coordinate 70,183,664 of OZ020609.1, read as the reverse complement.
CACTGCTTGTGTAAAGTAAAGACTGTATTGCCAATGTCGAATCTAAAGTTGTACTATTAGAAAATGCACAAATTCATAAAAACTTAAAAAAAAGATTTAAAAAGCTTTATAAAGTGACTATTCCATAGAACCTTTCTTTTTAAAACTATTCCAACGGTTTCTTATTTAAGTTCAAAGGCGCTAGTCGTTTCGAGTAACAAAGTACGCAGACAGCGCTAAAAAAGAGCGAAGCGGTAAATTTTATTTTATTTTTTTGTGTTTAATAATTTGTTCACTAAAATGAAACATTATCGCCGAGCAAAATCAAAATGAAAACTGTGAGAAATTCCTTAACTTCTGAGCTTAAAATAAGGCAACAAATAGTTGGTGCTCAATTCAATTTATATTGTGGAAGAATAAGGGAGATTGACAGTGGTTTTTCCAACCGATTTTCATGAAAATATTTTTTTTAGTTTGTTTTAATTGTTTACTCAAAATAATTTTATTTTGTTTTACTCGATATTGGTTTTAAACACAAGCTTTTGCAGTTGCTATTTATACTTATTATTTTGAGCTGGTCGTTGATATTTTTCATTCATGTAACATACTCATCAATGCCCATTTTTTCCTAACTTTAATATTAAGAGCTAAGTAGTTATTTTCAGAATGCATTTTTTTAAATAATTCGAAAAACGGGTTTACAAAAAAAGTCGAACACTCTGCATATAAGTATGTACATACTTATATGTGTAAGTAAAGAAAGGTATTGCACTTTACAATTTTGATATCTATGTATGTATGAATGTGGTCATGTTAGTATAAATGTATGTATGTATGTACATAAATACACATACATATGTATGTACTTTCTATTACACATTAATGTTCATAATAGCGTAAAATTCACTGGCTATGGAAGATGATAGCACGTGTTCATTCGAAAGGCGGTTACGCATTGAATAGCGTTGAGCGCAACAAACGCAAACAATACAGAAATAAATGCTACACTTGTCTTGTTACTTTCTGCATTAACTTTTCAATTGTTGTAATATTTTTTGCCAACCTGTGTAGCGTTTCACTATCGCCAGCCGTTGGATTTTTTCAAATGCCTACTACAAATTGGCTTTCGTTTATTGGCGCAAATGTTCGCCAAGTGGCGATGGTAATTTTTCGTTCCCGTTTACTGTTTGTTTAGGCTGCCAGCTAGCTTTCTTTCATTTGGAAATTGTTCAATTGCATGCGATTATGAATATTTTTTGTTTTTAATTTTATTTGTTTGGCGATTGACCAACTAAGTAATATTTTATATCAGCTGTTTGGGGCTTGCTTGCGAGTACGTTTTTTAGTGCTCTTGAACCTTCATCGAGTGATTCCATTTATGCAATTCATATACATATGTACATATGTATGTCCATATGCACTCGTTTATTTGCTCAAACGGTTTAACATTGCGTGCACTTCTGCCTTGATTTATGCTCTCTTCAATTCAATTCAATTAATTTTGCCAATCGGATCACATTCATGTGCATGCTTCTGTCGTCCAGAATTGGTTTTTTTTTCTCCTAAGACAGTAAGCTATATAATACAACCATATGGCTTTTATTTAAATCTCAATTTAATCTATTAAACATTTCTATATACTCATACAGCTGTGGTCATAAAAATTGTAGTGAATTTTAAAATTATATTTCTTGAAGCATATATTTATTTATTTATTTTTGACAATTTTCATTAAAAATTAAGTGGCATCTATAACAGAAGCCATATAAACAAAAGTTTCAAAGCTTATTTGAAATTCGAAAAAAATTAAACAAATTTTAAAAACTGTCATCAAAATTTCAAACTTTTTATTAAGGACTTTTAGGAAAATTTTGAGCATACAGTTTTGTAGCCCATTCAAAGTGCAAGTTTCAGATGGCTAAAATGTATCGTTGAATTTTTTGGATTGTTTTTTGAAGGGTGTTGGGCATTTACTTCCATATGAAATTAGATTTTGAAGATACAATATATAGAACAAAACGCTCAACACGCTTCACAAAAAGAATTCTAATAAATCAACGATACATTTTAGGCATCTAAACCGTGCAGTATGTCACTAGAATGAAAAGTGTTTGGGATAAAAAGTAAATTAAAAACTTTAATTTTTATGTTTTGAAATTTACGTTCCTCCAGACAATACCGAAAATGATTAAAAAATCAATAAAAAAAAATGTAATTCAACGAAAGCTTACGAGAAATATTTTGTTAGAGCACCAATAAAAATTTTGTATAAGTCAACGACAATTTCAAAGCCACTTGAGGCTTGCACATTATTTAACTAAAGTTTTATTGATACAAACAACGTACTATGCTCATAAGTTTCTGGAAAAATAAGTTTGGAATTTTGGTGAAAATTTAATTTTCTTAATTAAAACATGAACAAAGTTAGAAACAAAGATTTATCAGGTTTTAAGAGAAAGTTAATATACTTTAATTGAAAACAAAAATTGCCAAAAAAAATAGCGCTACTGTTTTTTTTAAAGATGCAGGTAATTGTGTATACCCGTTGTCGTCCAGCATATTGACAAATTTCTACAACTATTATTTTTTATGCATTTTCCACTATTTTTTCTTTAATAAAACAAAGTAAAATTATACCTTGTACAATGCTTAAAAAAAGTATCTACATAAATTTCCCTCAAAACTGTAAACCTAAAAAAAATTTAAGTAGGTAAACAGGTTGTAGCTGATTAAATTTTAGAATAATAAAGTGCAATTTTAAGCAAAGTACTTATTATATTTGAATTTTTTTACTAACGGTGTTGCATATTTTTTTTGAAGTGAGCAAGAAAAAAAACAAAAATAATTTGTTCACTTAAAAATTACACTTTTGATAAAAATGTTTGCTTTTTATGAACTTTTGTGTACAAAGTTTCAAATTTGAGTAGGTTTTTAAATTGAAAATTTGTAATTGATAAATAATTTAATGAAAGATTAATTGTAAACATATGATGAACTTGCAGCTTAGAGAGTTTCTTTGATAGAGAAATATACCAAAAAATATATATAATTTGGGAATTAATGTCCGCCTCGTAAAATCAAATAAATTAGTTTTAATAAAACAACAAAAATTCTACGGAAAACTATTTAATAACCTATTTTCAAAAATTATTAACAAAACGTGCAAAATAATTAACAAAACTGCGATTTCACTGTTAAAACGATAATATTACACGAATTCGCGCGTATAATTGCAAATTCTAAGCCAGATAAAATCGAGATTTGTTTAAACTTCGAAGTCATTTAGTATTAGATTGAACTATTCATTATTTGAACACTTAAGAAACACAGTTTATTTACAGAAGACATTTTTTATTAAAAAATGTGTACATAAGAACATTTGTGTCAAATTTTTTGCAATTAAGTTACTGTAAAAATAATAAAAAAAAAACAATATTTGTGCTTTCTACCAATTAGTTTTGAATACTTTTCATTAGGCTCTTTTTCTGTATTGTTCTCCGCCAAGGACTTTTGTTTTCTTTAAAATGTTCCTGAAAATATTGTTAGCATTTTGTTCTCTTCAAGTACTTTGGTTCTTATAATATAATTCGCGTTGAGAATATTCTAGGCAGTTTTGTTCTTACTCTTGTTCTTTTGAAAATACTACCGAAATTTTTTTTCCACATTTTGGTTTGGGGTTTTAAGCGCTGTTATAATGTTTTATATCATCTATATAACAAAATACGTTAACTCAAAATATGTATTATACAGGAAGGATGCAGGGTAATTTTGTCAATATTCTATGAATATTTGCATACTTATGTATGTAGGTCTGTACAAATGAACTCTCAAGAAGCAACCGTGTTAAGTGTTAAATTAATCTTTTGAGATTCTCAGTTCATTGTGCGTCGTTCGAAAGAATTAATTTGTCCAAAAGTAAGTTTCAATGCGACCTAAGAAGTTTCATTTTGTTAACTTATGTGTTTTTCTGCATGTATTTTATTGTTATTAAGCAAAAGGTTGTTTTCAAGTTTTGTTAATAAAATTTTGTTAAACGAAATTTATTTATTTTTCGCCACTTGCATGTATTTTTACATATATTTTTTACTTGCATGTGTTATTCATTTTGTTTCTCGTTTGCTTGCGTTTTGTCTATTTCATTTTTTTGTCTTGTTTTACTTTTACAGATACAAAAAGCATGAGTCGTGAAAGCGATGACAACCTGAGCTCCATTAATTCAACGTATACAGGTACATATTTAAATTTACTTTCAATATTATTTCTTTCGCTTAATTAAATAGTTTTTTATTTATGTATTTATTGTGATTTTATTGAGATATTTACCACTAATGACTTTTTTAACTTATTGGTTATGTGTTGTTCCACTTCTTCTTAACGATAATCATTTTAATAATACTTAACTGATTTTAATTCCATATACTCGTATCGCTTTCGATCTAATATTACTACAAAAAGTTGATTTTACATTCTACAAATTTACACACACTTGAAGCGGTGATTTTTTTTTAAGAAATATACAATTTTACTAATATATAAGAAGTCATATTATTTGAAAAGGGTATGCGCAACATCCAGTCCGCTTATATTCGAATCCAATTTATCAAGAGATGAGGAAAAATCTTTCCAAAAAGCTAATTTTTATAAACGTCGTAAGCGAAAATAACCGTAAACAAGTAAGGAAGATTTTTTAATGCCGGTGCCATTTCATGTCGAACGAATAAATTAAAAACTTTATTATTTGCAATTAACCTTTCTGTAAGATTTGGGTCAAATTGACTCAATTGGTTATTCTAATTACACTCTTTGACGTAAACAAAGATTCAACATACAAATTAATAAAAGGAACTTTTTAGTACTATTTTATCACATATAAATCGGAAATTTTTCTGAAAAGGATTAATAAATGTTGGGTAAAAAACAAACTTCGTATAGCCATTAAAAACTTTTTGAAAGCAATTGTAAAGACAACAAAATTAAAGTTTTTTTTATATGTATTTATGTTGGTCACACAAAAATCAAAATTCTTTTTATACAAAGGTGTTGTGTTTCTGTTTACTAAGTAGTTTAGAGACTCGAAAATACTAAACCAATTGAAATAAAATTCTTAAGATACATACATACGTTTGCTGTAGGTTCTGTTGTGCATAGAGCAAAATAAAGTTTCGATAGGTAGCACTAGGATCGAGATTTCTCTATAAAGCCTACTTGCAGTGCGATTTGATTCTAGTTCGGGTGTATATGGCACATAAATATAAATATTTTCCGAGAAAATTGTGCCGAAAAATGGCGCTGAAGCCAATATATTTCTAAAAACTTTATTTGCAGTACAATTTTATTAAAATCTGATGTTGGTGACAAGGAACATTCAAAACTCGTTTTATACTTTTTTTGTATAAAAACAATCGATTTTTCTGTAAGATAAATTCAGAGAAAAAAGACCACCGATTTATTGGTTTATGCTGTTAAATCGAATATTAAAAATGTATGAAAATTAAATAAGCGCATTAAATTCTAATCCCAATCGTTTAAAGAGTGTCGCGAAAATGCGCCGGGCCAGCTAGTAAAAAATTAAGTATTTAAATTCTTTAATAATTGAAAATTTGTTTAAAAAATTACTTTATAAAGCTTCTTAAAGGTATTTTATACTATTTGATATTGCGCATTTCATTATCTAATTGGGGACATTGCTCTAGAATGTCAATCCGACCTTCAATGTCTTATAAAAAATGCCGATTTTAATTCCTGGACTGATCTTTAATAAGCTCAGGAAAACTGTAAGTCGTCAGTTGGATATAAACATTAAACAATTTATTCCATATTTGTGACCTGAAGTCACATTCTTAAAAATATATCAACTTTGATCATTTCATTAAAATAATTTCACCAAAAGACGTTTACCAAACATAGACATTATTCAATCCCGATACCACCTAACAGATCCATACATACATATGTGTGTAGTAAAATTTAATAATGAAAACAAATATTTTCAATTTCGTTTTTTGAATGTCGTCGAACGTGGGTTTACCAAAATATCTCCATTTGTTCTTTGGCAGAATCTGCTAATCTTTATTTTAATATACAAAAGTGACCTTTTCTAGTTTAATTTTTAGAATTTCAAATCAAATATGTAAATATTCCCAACCCACATAAGTTTATGGAATATGTCTTAATTGACATTTTCGACGTGAAATCAGGTTTTGTTTGTTCTTTTATATCAGCGACTACACTTGCGTATCGCCAATAAATCGATGAGCTAATCAAACATGTACATAAATATGTATGCATTAGGGATGTCAATCCCGGCATTTTCGAGATCTGAAAATAAAATCCGGGAACCCGAATTTGATTGGTAATTTTTAATTTGTCACAAAATATAACACGTCTGTAATCGTTGTATTATGGAAGCATGCAAAATATCATTAACATAACAAAAAACGATTTCTTGTAATTCATGTATGTATTTATAGGTCTCTTCTTGAACAAAAAAGAAATAAACGTAACATATTTGGTAAAGAAGCAAATGCACCAACCTAATGTAAAATTATTTTTAATCACTGTTTAAGACCAATATTAAATATTAATATATTAAATATAATATATTATTCAGTAAAACAAGAAATATATCAAGTCAAAAATAAATACATCACACATTCTATTTTGAGCGTACTAGAATTATTCTCTGTTTTAATCTAAATGCAATCTCAAAGAAATAAAAGCTATTAAATTAACTGTTTTCTGCAATTCCGGGATTTGAAATATGCTGGGATACCGGGATTGACTTGCCTAGTATGCACATACATGCAGATATAATTCAGCATATCGCAGATGTTTGTTTATTGAATGAATTCGAATAATATAAAGAAAAAACTAAAAGTATGTGTTTATAAATATATGTTATATATAGAAACGTGACAATAACAAACACGACGTGCTACTTTTCTACATTTGCTAGCTTCATTCACAACGCACTTAAAGGCGGCACGATTGTTTTCGTTAAAGATTTGCGACAGTAGGTGAAATGAATATTAATTAGTTACGTTCAAAATGAAAACACATCGATGTGCGTAAATATTTGTGTATCATGTCTCAATGTGTTCATCTGTCTTTGCATTATATTTAAATGCTAATGGAGGTAAATGAAATACTTTAGCCCTGCAATTAACACCTGCCCAATTTGATCAGCCAACACTGACTCATCCAACATTGAATTTTAACTCAATTCACGGTGGTGTCGTTCCCATATCCAGTACAAATATCCCTAATGTGGTGGTTGCCTCATTAGGGTCTCACTTGGTTGCTGGTAACAAATTTTTCCAAACTATCGATTTTAGGGTGTTTGATGTTCACTGCTTAAAAAATGCTGAGGTGATTTCTTCGCATCTTCGACATCGAGAGTTGTGAACTTGCAAGCATTACAAGCTCCCTCAACTGTCATGTAGTTTTATAGTAGAGCAAGTCGACGTAAACGAAAAGGAGATCTAACACTCCCCGACAAGATATGAGCGCACCATAATTGATCTCAACTGCTTCTTTGATGAAGAATTCTTGAAAGAAGGTACAACCACTGATGTCTAGCTTCGAACTGCTGTTCGGGAACAAAAGCTTCTCGAGCTTTTTCGTTCCCATTGGAAACATTTCCGAAAGTTTAAGCAAGATTTCGCTCCGAAAGTGTGGCTCCAAATCACGGATCTAGTGTCCCGGCCTATTATAGGTTCGTCTACTAATCTTGGTTAGTTCTGGAGTCTATGAGCTGTAACCCTCGGCATTCTTATCTTGAGCCTTTGAAGTTCGCGCACATCCGCATAGAAAAAAATGTGTCAACACGTGAGCTTCGTACTGCAATCGATGAGTACCAAAACGGACCTTGGCGCCGCTGCTTTAATCTCTAAGGTGGACTCCAATGACGAGACATTCACAGCACGAGAGCACGTTGTCCGTGGTACGGCGTTCTGACATGTCTTGAGACTCGCTTTATGAATTCTGTATGACTTTCGTTATGGGGAACATTTGTAAGACTGTATTTGCATGTATTAAGTACACATATGTACATACATGTATATTTGTATCTATGTATGTCAATACCAAAGTTTTCCATTAATTTTTTACCTGACTGCGAAGGCAGTTAAGTGTAAATTGGCTTTTGGTGCTGTTCCCAAGTAAGTAAATTGTCTCCCATAAAAATGCTCTAAATCTATTGATTTGAAACGTGGAATTGAATAATGAGTGCTTTTATTCGTTGCTAATAATTGAAAATGCGCTGCAAGAATTTTGTTTGGCCCAAATTAAATTTGTCAAGGCTGCATGCCTCACGCTGTCATTAAAAATTTCACATTTTTCATTTGCTAACTTTAACTAATTGGCGAAGTTATTATTTGTGTTTCGAAATTTGCAAATGCAATGGTTAGATCTGTCGGCTTTGGTTGAACACATTTTCTGTGAATGAGACTTGATGACATACATATCAATTTAAATTAGCTTTAAACAAAAGCAAAGTTTCCATTTGAGTTATTCAATCACGGAATACTACCATTAATCAATTTTTGTTTTAATTAGCATATAAATTACATCGCTACTGCTAAGTCCCTCAAAGTATGTATTAAAGAATGTATTTTTATTTTACGAAACGCAGATAAACATTTCAAGAGTAATTAAAAATAAAACTTTCATAATTAAACAAATTTTCTTCAGAAAATACCTACTGTACTTGCAAAACACAAGCTCCTAGTGAGTGATTAATGGATTTGATTTGATTTTTAAGTAATACTTTCTAAAATCTCCATAAATTCACACCTCTTGCTGACATCGAAAAGAGAAGCTTTACATAAGTTTTAAGCAATTATGATGTGATAAGTTAATAAAGTCGCCTGGCGGATTATCGATTGATCAATCACTAACTGCACCTTTGCACGTAATAAGCGAAAGGTTATATTTAAAATTTTTTACACATCAAGTTGAATATCAGATATTTACATTCATATATGTACAAACATATGTACATATTATGGCTAAAAAAAAAAATAATAATAATAAAATATTTACATATTCCGAATGAATATTCCGAAAAATTACTTAAAATTTACCGAAATAATTCCGAAATGAAAAGACGACAAAATCAAATTTTTTTTGGTACACATGAGAAATGTTAACACAATATGAAAATAGGCTTAAAATAAAGAAATATGTACATACGTGTCTCGGCGTTTTGCTGTAGCACGTCAGAATTTTGAGAAAATCGATTTTTAAGCTTCAAAGGACCGTGGAGGTTCACTTCTAATCTAATACTATTATAAAAAATTCTATAAAAACAGAATGGGTGAACCGATTTTAATGCTTGAGCCAGTTTTGAAAAGGTAATTAAATTCGAAAAAATAAACGACCAACATTTTTAACACAAAATAATAGTTAAGATTTCATATTAATTTTTGTATTTTTATAATTTTTTTTTTGGATTTTTAAGGTTATTTTTTAACTTTAAATGAAAATTATAGCCCCATCTACCGGAGAAAAAACATTGTTTTCTTAATAAAAAAAAATCGGTTCACCCATTCTGTTGTAATAGAACTTTTTATAATAGTATTACATTAAAAGTGAACCTCCACGGTCCTTTCAAGCTAAAAAATCGATTTTCTCAAAATTCTGACGTGCTACAGCAAAACGCCGAGACATGTATTTCCTTATTTTAAGCCTATTTTCATATTTTGTTAACATTTCTCATGTGTACCAACCACTGTCGTACTGTGTAATAAACAGACATTCATCTCAATATAATAGTTATCGATTACTTAAAAAATTTCGCTCACTCATAAAAATGATCAAAAACTTCAAAAATCTCGATGACTATTTTATAGCTCAACCATCAAAAAATGACTGCATGGTTCTATTTGGCGGAATACTTTTAAAAATTCTTTAATTTTTCTGTTTTCGCTGAACGCGAATATAGCTTTAAAAACTTAAAAGAAAAAATTTTAAATAATTTAGCAAAGTGTCTTCAAAATTTCAAACTTATAATAAGCTGAAAACTTTACGGGTATATTAAGTTCGTCCCCCTCACGCTCGTGAGTCTAAGTTAAAGTTCCAGAAGAGTGGGCGAACTTAAGTATATTCTCGGGTTCATGCACTCGTGAAGACCATCCGTTATATGTTGTGTGCAAGAGGTGCTTCTTAACTTCTGAATAATCAAAGTTAACACCATATCTTGCAGTATTATCGAATAATACTCACAATCATTTTCAAAAAAATGAAAAATGCTTAACATGCTGACGAAAGAATGAAATCAAGTTATCATTAATCTATGATAAAAGCTATTTAAAACTTATTTGCTCATTACTTATCTGTCACCTTACTATTAACGCCTACTTGAATCATGTTCATTAGGGTGCTTCTTTTTGAACAAATTATTTTTTTGTTAAATTTTTGTCTAATTATTTTTTTATTAATTAAAAAAGAGTTGTAATTCTGTTGAGTATACAGAAATTTTTCGTAACAGCGTTTTCGTATCCTTATTGTTTATCATCAATCAATTCTTAATTAGAACTCAAAAACTAACCAAATCTGGACAGTATACTCCTTAGGCTTTTTGCAATCACTTAGTCTCCGCCATACTTGAAAAAGAAATGGACCCGCTAGGTGGCGCTAGTGTTGCGATATTCAGAAAATTCCCATTAAAGCCAGATTAAGATAAAATTAGATAATATAAATTTCTACGAATAATGAGTCTCGAAGTATTATAAAATTTGTATTTTCAGATCAATTACTTTCAAATTATAAATGCATAGTGTATTTGTAAACAGCGAATTCGTATTTTAATCCGAAAGGTGGCGCTAAAGTCTAGATATTTATAAATTATGGTCCTATTCGGATCTTGTACACTCGGAAAGTTCGTACTTATTATCCAATTTGGTCGCGCTTGAATCGGTATTTCAAAAACACTCATTTTTGTACCGATTCAGTTAAAATTATAAATGCATCTCATATGAGTAAGAAATAGATTCGTTAGTCGTTTTATTTAGATAAAAGACTAGTCTGCCAGGTGGCGCAGTAGGCTGAGTATTCAGAAAATATTTATTATATTTGTACCTATAAAAAGAGTGGGAATACGAGTATAAGCCAAAATATATAAATAAAATATATATAAATTGCTTTCAATAAAAATGTAAATAATTGAGAAATCAATTGAGTGAAATACATAATTATTATATCAAGTTAAACTGCTTGCTTTTATTATGCTTCAACAAAGGTAGTTAATTCTTCTACAAAAAAATGAAGTATATCATATCATTTCGAAACATTGCACGATAGTATTCAGATAATATTCAGATATGTTTTTAAGATTATTTTAATTCAGGAAAACAAGTTATTTGAACCACTCTATTGCATATATAGAATTTAAAAATTTTGCGTTTTGATTAAATGTTTTAAACATAAGAAAAAGAACACGCGTTTGTCTTTTAAGTTGAAGAAAAGCCATTTGATGCGTTTACTGCTCTAAATTTGAAAAATAAGCAACACCCTAAAATTCATATCTGCATCTATTTTTCTAATAATTTCTTTTGTCGCATTTACCTACATACATATGTACATACAAATGTACATAAGTACGTACACAAATGCTCATAATATGTCCAATTACAAGCGTTACCAATCCCCGGCGAGTTTATCGAATTTGCGTGGTACGCATTAGCGCGAGCATTTAGCGCATGCGTGTAGGCTTCAGCGAAACGCCACTGAAAGCTAATACCGCCGTCAAAGCCTGGAGTACCGCTGCGATTTGTCACCATATTTTTTTTTTTTTAATTTTATTATAGTTTTTTTGTTTATTATTTTTTTGCAATGGACAAGTGCTGTTGATTTATAGCGAACAGTTGGATGGCCCACGCTAACAAATCGGCTTAATGCAATTGAACACGCTTAAATGTAGATCTAAGCGTGCTGATAACAAATCTGCACAATGTAGATATTTTGTAAAATCAAACATGATCATTTAATTAATTGAAAATGTTTGCTAATCGATTTGTGTGCCTTTAAAATATCTATTTAAAAACAAAAAAAAGTAGTAGTACACTTTATTAGGCCGCGGCGACTGCTGCTTGTTCGTTCTTTCGCGCTGTTGCATGCGTCATCATCTACTATAGCTAAAACAAATAGCCGTCGCAGCGACAGCTTGTAGCAAGCAATTTGCCGCAGACGCTGACCCGTTTGTGCCGCTGCCCAACATAGGCATTGTTGCAGCTGGGCAAACGAACGAATTGACAGACGATTGCAATGGCTGGCTGCATTTCACTACTAGTACAACTAAGAGTGAATTGTTGCAGCAACATGGCAAATTGACAGCATTGTGGCGACAACACAGCAACGCCGAATGACGTACAAGCAATTTTTTCTACTCTCCGCTAGTTTTCGCTGTGGAAACGAGGCCAGTTGGAGTACAATTTAGGATATTCCGCGCGTTCACCAGTTTTAGTTGTTGATGCTTCTTTTTTTGTTTTTTTTTTTGTCGGTGGCGGCAACAATATGCTGCTAGGCGCCACACAGCGTGCTCTAGCTGCTTGCATCCAAGTAGGATATTAAATAATTGAATGTATGTAAATTGTTTGTATGCCGAAATATATTTAAGAGTAGAATTTCGTGCTGGGTTGCGTTCAGCGCTCAGTATTGATGGCAGACTACTGGGTCGTTTGGTTGCCTGGCTGTCTGTCTAGCTGTCGGCTTTCTCGCTTTGATGACTCATTGTACAAAATAATTATAATATATAAGTGTGCAACTATATCTATTTCTATTTATTTCACTCCATATCCTCCCACCGTTGCTGCGCTAACAATATTCAGTTTAAGATGCATTGGCGGGAGCAACCAGTTTTTGTTGCAGTGCATTTCATTTTATTGCTTTTTTGTGTAAAAGCACGATATTTTTTTTTTGTTTTTGCTATTTCATTAACACAAATGTCAACTATAAATTTAAATGTGCAACGAAATTGCATTTACGAGCAATTTTCAGTGTAAACGTCGTTTGTCGATAAACACTTGAGCAATGTGTGTTGAAATTAATGAAATTTATTAGCAAAACTAAGTGAATGTCCATTTATTGAAATTTGCATTCATAATACGGCTTACGGTGAGTTGTTTTGCTAATACTCAATTATTAGAAAATTGTATGCGATTGTTTTGTTAATAGTTTAGTGGGTGCTCTACGGTGCGATTACGTTTTAGGAGTCGCCTGAGATTTCTTAGCATGTAGCAGTGGCGGGTGCAGGACACCCGAGAGAAGAGGAGAGGGGGTTTCACAAAAATGTTCATATTTTTCACTATGTAATTTTTCTTTAGAATATACAAGCTGCATTTATATAATTAGATATTGCATTTAATAGTGACTTCCACAATTGAGCACAAAAAGAAAGTTTGGAAGTCATACATATGTACGTCTGTATTGTGGAGAGGAGAGTGTTGTTTTTGTATGCAAAGTGAATAATAATATTTATTAGTATTTCTAGATATTAACGGTACATTTCAATAATGTCTCGACTGAAGCTCTTTTGAGTAGCATGAAATCAATAGAGCTAGAACCCACAACACCCTCGTGGCTTAAAAGCCTTTTTAGTCAAAGAAGGTTAAAAGCAGAGTGAAACGATGCAAAGGTGAGCAAGGAGCTGTGGAGAGGTACACCGCAACGGGCGTACTATCGCCGCTCTCATATAACTTGATCGCAAATAAACTACTAAAGAACTTTGAAAGAAAAGTTCCCAAAATAATAGCAGAAGACCTAACTTTACTATTTACTAAATACTATTTTCGATATAATAAAAAATGCTTAAATGCTTAAATGCTATTGAGCAAGGGAGCCAAGCTTTAAACCCCCTAAAAGGTTGTCAACCAACACCTCACACAAATTATATGGAAATTGTCTTGGATTACATGTTGCTATGGTGACGAAATGTTGAATAATAGGTGAGAAAGAAGGCTAGAAACGCTCTTTACAAATGGAGAAGAGAGTTGGGACTCACTTGGGGTCTCTCGCAGGCCCTGACGCATTTGAGGGGAATCAAAATATTGGGGCTATTGCAGTATATTTTAAGCAAAGGTTTTTGCAGAGCAGCTCTAAAATAAAACTAAATGTCGACAATTAGTCATACATTATTATTAACTCAACTTGTAATCTAAAAAATAAATGTCGAACGTTAACTTTTAAATTTGATCGGGATAAATTTTTAATTTTTATTTGTGTCCTGGAAATTAAACTTTTATTGAATTGAATTAAGATTTTTGATTAAAAAATAAGAATCAAACTTTTACTGTTATTTTTGATTAAATAAAAGTAAATCCATGAATAACGATCAAGAAAATATAATTCTATAGTAGTGTTCTTTAGCTAAGAATCATCACACTGCCACTACATTCAAACATCAAGTTGTAAGTTAATGCTTTCTGTCTAACATTTTTAAATGAAAATTCGAAAATAACTGTTAATTTTGATAACTAGCGGCTAATATATTTCTCGATTCGAAAATAAAAATTGCTTGAATTCGATTTTTTTTTTGTATTCCAACAACGTACTAACAAATTTAATTCGATCAATTTCTTTTCGAATGTAGTTAAATAGTAGACCTCTAAGAATGAAAAAGTATATACGAAAGTTGTATAAAAATAGATGCGCTATGTACATATTTTGGCCATTTGTTTTTCTTTTATATTTATTTCGAATTAAAGTGCAGTTAATTCTCTAATAATGTTCACATACATCTAAATTTAAAGCTTATCAAATTTTCCCCAAAATTGTAAACCCTTTTCGCAGACGTGTTAGTTTTTTTTGAGTATACAGTAAATTTTATTATAATAATGTGCAAATTTAAAGTGGCTAAATATCAACACTAATTTTTGATGACTTTTTTTTACTAAAGCTCTTTCGCGATTTCTTCCACAAAAAAATCACGACCACTGCAGCCGAAATTTGAAATCCCAATTGTCCTAAAAATACCACACAACAATAATATTTAGCAATTAAATTTCAAAATATATCTTTAAACTATTTAGTTATGATTCGTGTAATGAAATTATATTTATATTTAATATCATCAATGTAGCCTAATTAACAAACTTTACACAAACTTTTTTTGGTTCCATTTTAAGTTTATAAAAATCCACTTGACCAAATGAGTCGTTGTAACTAGACCAACTTAGTTGCATATAGACGTATGTTTGTATGTACATATCTAGTCGTATATATCCATTCGCTTATTTCTTTTTGTATATAGATTCATGTGTATTTGTATTTGAATTCATTTCGCCTCATCTGCCGTTTCTTATTTTAACCATTCACTAGCATTCAAAGTGAAAGTTTGAAAAGCCGCAAAGACTATTGCGGCTATTTACTACGTACATTTATGTTGTATATACATATGCATGCACATAGGCATGTACAGATTTAGGTATCACGGTCATCTGAATGGTAAAAACAAGAATTAATGAAGAACGTATGTATGTATTTGTATATACTTACATACATACATACATATATGTATACATATACACTAAGTTATTTATGTTGGTCTATTCGTCTTGAACTATGTAGATAGATGGCGATTGATGTTTTCATACTCACTCCGAACTGTTGTTGTGGCTGTTGAATTTAGAACAGTGTACGTTCATGAAGAATTTCACCAAGTGATATTTTTTCTTGAAATATTCGCGCTGGAGATAGTGCAGAGTTGACACGAAATCCAATACGTTAGAACTGAGTTCTGGCAGTTTTTGAAATCAATTTAGTTCAAATTTTTAAATTATACAAGCAATCATACGGCATAATTCGTACTTAGTTTGATTTGCAAACATTTACTTTAATTTATTTTTCTAACGTATCATTTTCAAAATTTTGCAATTAAAAAACTGTTCTTTCTTTAGTAAACACCATGTCAACTCAAATTTGAAACTTATTGTAGGAGAACAGTCAAGTAAAAAAAAAAACAAATATTTAAATATTTTTAGTCTTTGAATTTTAAGATTTTTTTATCGCATTTTTTTTTCATATAACGCACAATTTAACCTTGATTATCCATTGATTTGTAGTTTTAAAATTTGTTTTATGTTTTACTTATTACTTATCTACGTAACATGCAATCCGGCTCCTTTGTGATTCGCAATTCAACTTTTTTTTTTTTGATTATATGTATATTATGATTTATAAACAAATTTTAATTGGTTTCGTTTCAAAAGAGATAATCAAGTATAAATTAGGTTTTGAAAAATAACAGCGACATAAGTACAGTTGTAAGAGCTGTCAAAATGCGACAACTACTTTAATCGAATATAACTACTTTTGATCAAAGGCATTTACTTTTGATCTGCGTTTTATTGCTAAATATAAAATATAATAATCATAATTTTTGTTGAAGAAAAGGATGTAATAGAATTTATAAAAAAAATGTTAAAAAACAAGATAATTTTTTGCCACTTCAAATTGTGCTTTGTTATACTAAAATTGAATAGGCTACGAAACTGCATACTCAAAAATCAAGGCCGATGAGCGAAATAGAACTAAAATATTTTTTTTTAATATATTAATTTAAAATTTTGTTGATTTTGTTCAGTTTTCATTAAAAATTAAATAAAAGAAAAATAAATTGCCAAAATTTGTCAACTTTAGGTTGGGCTAAAGTTGTGCAACGTCAATAAAGATATGTACATATATTCGTATAGTTTTGCCAATTAATTGTGAATAATTTCTTTAAATTATTAACGATTTAGCTCCCAAAAATCTACGTAATAGACATATGTATGTATGTATATATAACATATAGTACATATGTACATACATATGGTACAGCATTGACACGATTTTTGGCTACTTCGCTATTCACAACGCATTGCCCCGAGCGCCATTCACTCAACGGTTTAATTCTTTCCGAAAGGTTTTTCTGTTGTTTGAACCTCAGCACCTTAAAAAAGCTTTAAATTTTTTTGCCATATTTTTCCAATCAGTGAAATATTTTTTTATTTCTCGTTAAATATTTACTGCTCTGATAATGAACAAGTCATAACATGACATGGAGCATAGCAACTCGTACGATGCCTTATACATATGCGCCTACATATGTAAATGCATACGAGTACTTATGTACATATGTATGTAACTTTAAAGAGTTTGCGTTGGTCAGTTTGAGAAGGCAATTGTAATTGTTAATTATAATTACTTTGGCAGGAAATTGTTTTATGTCCGCCTACCTACATATGTACATATGTACATACATACATACATATGTACATATGTATATATGTATGTACATATGTATATATGTATGTACATACTCGTTGTTAATTCATGTTTCACAAGGCGAACATTTAAAAAATCCAATTGCAATGCGTTGCGAAAAAACAGTACCTAAAATAATAAAAAAAAATTAAATATTTTTAGCGATTCAGGAAATTTGACGTACTAGTACTTTATGAATTGAATGTTGACTTCCCTACTCGAAAGTTGTACTGTGGTAAAAAAAATTCTTAAATTTATTTTTTTTTTTTTAATTTTTTGTTGCAAAATTTTTCCAACCAATATGTTGGCTCAGATAAGAGGAAATATGTATATTTGCTTTGATACAGTAACGTCCTCTATCAAAAGAATACTTAATAGTATTTTTGATGGTTTGTGGCTATATTTTATTATTGTTTTAAATGATATTTGTCTCAAGGCTTTGAATGAATTTTGTAATATGAATTTGTAATCAAACGATATTTAAATCTTGGCCACAGCAGCCACATTATTGGCTGTACTTTTACTGTGAAGAATTTGGGAAAAAATGCACCCGATGGGTGGCGCTTGCGTCGAGATATATACATATGTAATTCAATTTTAAATTGTATAGGAGTATAACCTATGTTATACAAAAAATTAGCTCTGAAAAAAATCTAATCGATAGATGGCGCATTAGTCGAGATATGTAGGAAAAATGTATTTGTTATGCGGACTGTTTTAAATTTAAATTTAAATCAACTGATAAATAGTAAAAAATTATGGAAGATTACAAAAAGAAGCTTTTTGTGTCGCAAAAGCATAAATCATAATAAACAAAATAAATTAACAATTTTTTTTTAATGAATCACAAAGATATTTGATTAAATTTATTGTACAAGTATTTTTTTAAGTGACTTACGATTTGTTAATTGTGGTTATTAAAGGTTTTAATTAATATTTATTTTCATTGGAGCCAATTTTATATTTCACAATCTTGTTTCCTTTCATGTAAAGAGTCCCGGTAAAAGTAGCGGCTTCTAGCTTTTAACGTAAATTTGGTTTATTTTATTAAGTCGTGAAAGAAATTATTGTTTCAAATGAAGCAAATAAATGTGTTACCAATTGCTTTTAAGTTTAGAATAGTAATAAAAAACTTTTCAAGGACATATCTTCAAGTGCTGCCGGATGTTTTCATTCTGCAGATTTTTTATATGGAATTTCGATTACATTTTAACATCTTCAGTTTAAGACTTTAACGACGATTTTTGAAAATAAGTCTTAATTTTGAAGCAATACTTCATTTCTGACAACACTCATCGTGAGAACTTTTTAATAATATGAATCTGTTATACGCGCAAATCGGCACAATTTTGTTGACTAAAAGCCGTTGAAGGAAATTAGAAACAAATTCTGATAATGTATACGCTAGTTGGCGCCGAAGTTGATTTATTCAAAAAACCCATTTTTATTCGGTAAATTAAATAAGTTAAAGATAACCCTTTTAAAAATTTGATACTAACTTAAGTGCCACATTAACTGGCTACTACCATAAACATTATTTTTAAATTCATCAAGGCTGCTAGAAGTGAGCTACGCACGCGTAGTCTCGTGTATCTGCAAGTTTTAAATCTAAGCAAAGTAAAACTAGAAATTTTAACCAACACAACACTGAAAGCAATTAAAAAAATTAACCAACATCAACATCAACTAAAACTTGTTTATAACTTTTAATTACTGCTTTATGCTACTTAAGTCTTTGGCAAAAGACGTTTGCTAACAATGTGCGCGAAAAATAGTATTTCGCAAAATAACCCATAAACGAGCAAAGTAACTAAATACAAACTTACGTACATACATAAATAACCCATACTCATACTATAAAGCACGTCGTAATGTAGATGTTTGTGTGCGCTGAGATTAACGCTTATGGTACATTTACTATATGTATACATATATGTATGTACATACATATGTATGTATGTATGTAAGAGTCTAAATATGTGTCTTTTTTGTCGCAATTCCAACTAAATGTAAAATTATTGTCGTTTGTTTTCATGCTTTTGTCTCACGCATGTCGTGTGACCGCAACGCTTTTCGTGGCTGATCTCTAAAACGCCACCTTATATGTTATGTTTGCTCGTTATGCGTTCACTGATGCTTTGTACTCGCATACTCCATACCGCACTGCCTGCACTGATCCTTTGGTGGCATGTCAAACACACCTATTACACAACTGCGCGTATGTACATATGTGTGTGTACATTTGAACATTTCGACTCGCCTCGAAACGTGCTAACCGCACTAGATTTATATCAAGAGACGGTGAAGCGCTTTACACGCTCCTCACTTTCGCCTGAAATGGACCACTATTCGTCGTCACGTAATTCAAATCGATCGACAGCAACATCCCAGAAATCCGGGGATGGAGATCGCCGCACCTCTTGTAAGTTATTACATCTCCGCGAAAACTTTTTGCGTTTTTGTTGTTGTTGTGGTTGTTTTGTAGGTGTGCATTGTTGCTCACCGCTGCTGCTGTTGATGATGTGTCGTGTGATCATTTTCAGTTTGCGGTCGCGCAATGCTCATTTACAAGTTTTTTGCTTGTATGCGTAAGTTTTTCATTTGTCTATTTTTTGTGTGTGTTTTTTTTTACAATTTTGCATTTTCCATTTTTGTCTTTTCCTTTTTTTCATTTTCCGTTTGTTTTCTGCATTTGTGTTACATTGTTTTTGCACGTTTTTTTGTTGTCTGTGCTATGTGTGAGAAGACGACTTTTATCTCGAGGCCACAGGTCGCCGCCGCAGTTCAGGTAAGCATTTTATTAATTAAGCGCTCTAAGCATTTTGTTGTGGCACATCAAAATTAACACACAAAAAAATTAAGTCCACTTCAATTATGTTTAATAATCTACTCGCCCATCAAATACAAATGTTTAAAAGCGAATATTTACTAAGAACAAAAAACTGAAATATTTGATCAAATTTATTTTACAAAACCCTAAAAAAAATTTCATAGAATTCTTGTGAATAATAAATTATCTAGCTAGCCGATGTCTATCTAACACAGTTTAATCCAACACATTAATCAATGTCTTGGCCAATTTTTGGTTCATCAAATTCAAAGTCTACCAATATTCGACGTTACTGTCTGCGGCTTTATGCCGTAAGAACAGCCGATAGAAAATTCTGGATACCTGTTGTAGGTGATAAAAAATATAAGTGTCTGACCAGACTACGTAGCCTTGGCAACCATCAATGGACACGACGGACCGTGGGCCGCAGCTACCAGCTTTTGAACTTTATAATCTAAACGATTTTTTTTTTGGACGCGACAGCAACACCATTATTTTCTATGAGTTTGACATACAAAAAGGAAGAACTTTATCTCTCAGCTACATATCTCTCTAAAAATAAAAAAATAGATCTATCCACAGCGAAAGTATGATCCAATCGCGTTGTCTTCATAAGACACATGAACAAAATATTTGACAGCTGTGGGCCAAAGACCGACCGTATATTGCTTTAGACAGATATGGTATTGTCAAATGAAATCTTACCTCCGACTTGAAATATTAAGCCTCAGAACTTGGTGTTAAAATTTAGAAATTATTATACTTTTTTCGCTTTTCCGTTCTTCTTCGTTTTTATTTCTTGCGACATGGCAATCACCTGAAGACAATTTTACAGATTTTCTATGAGAGTAGATACTATTTTGATACCGTTGAATGCCAATAGCGGGTTTTCTGACTAGAGCCTGGTTTCTGAATTCCGAAATAAGTGTATTTTTCCAAATCACACTTTTTTCTGAATATATCAAATGAGATTTAAAAGTGCAAATTATGTGAAAGTTG
Organism: Philophylla caesio; assembly: GCA_963971545.1. Classification (NCBI taxonomy): domain Eukaryota; kingdom Metazoa; phylum Arthropoda; class Insecta; order Diptera; family Tephritidae; genus Philophylla; species Philophylla caesio. The sequence goes on along the minus strand of OZ020609.1, from coordinate 70,162,615 downwards.
AAGGTCGATGTCAGAGTGTTAAAGTTCTAAGCGATTCGAAATTGTGCATAGCATGCAAATTGTGGTAGCATTTTTAAAATTTTTTTTTTTTTTTTTAAATAAAATATGGAATCGGACGAAGATTTTTATATTTTGACTGGTATATTTCACACTCCTTTTTGAAAAAATAAAAATCGTTATGCATCCAGTTAATCGAAAAGAAAAGCCTCCTGAGGAGAAACAAATTTTGTCGATTGAAAAACATTGATTTTCAAAGATTTTCTACCATTGCTAAGAAAATTATTGTAAAACTATTGAAAAATATGCGTGAACTATTGTTGCAAACTTTAAATAAAATTTATAAAAATTTTATAAATTGTCTCAAAGTTTTAAGCTGTTTATTTATAAGCGAAATTCTAAAAATGTAGACTACTTGTACATTCCATACAAGTTTTTTTTTTAAGGAAATAAAGCGAATGGATATTGATTCCGCCCATTTTTTAAATTTTCGTTTGTAACAATCTAGAGCACATCATCTGAATTTAATAAAGAACAAATTTTTACGATCGTAAGATTAAAAAATTTAAAAAAAATATTTGCAAGAATTTTTATTAAAAAAAAATATTTAGAATTTTTATTAAAAATTATTATTATATTGGGACGAATGTAGCGCATTTTTTTCAAATTCATTCTTTTAAACCTTGAAAATTAACGCGATTTTTGTTAAGCTATGAGGTGTAATAAAAAAAAATAAATAAAGAAAAAAATGTCATGAAATTAAAATCTCATCAAATTCCCATCAAAAAACCTGAAGTATTTTTAACCTTCTCATAACATATTCAATGACTCGCAAAATCAGTGCACAACCACTAAAAATTAGGGATTCTCACTGCGTACTGCACAACTTCTGCAATGTGAGGTCAAAATGCCCAATTACGCGCATCGACAAGTTCGAAAAGAAATATAAAATTGCAGCCCATGAATCTCTGCGCAAATGCGAATTGTTGCTATTCATTTGTACGATTACATTTCGGCATTGAAGGCGAATTCAATGAATGCGTTGAACCCATTTATTTTGCAATTACTCGTATCTGTTGTAATATTCCAGTTTTTCGGTTTGCCACAATGCCAACATATTGCGGGTGTACGCGCCTTCGCAACGCATTTGCATCGCTGCAACAGATGTGTGCCACTTGTTGCTGCCTTAATTGGACAAAGCGCATGCGCTTATAAACTCGTATCGGTTTGGCTGCTCAATTAATTCAGTTTGCCTGCCATACGGTATGAAAGAAAATGTCTTGTGTGTCTTTCAAGTATTTTCCACACGGCGTATTTTAATGGCGCCCTCGCACACAGCTCCGCAAATACAAGTACACTACGAGTATATACAAAAAATGTAGTATGCATTAATGTAATTGGCATATTGACAAAAGTAAAAAAAAAAATAAAACAACTAAAGCGCAATGTTTCGCTAAAATGTTGTCTTTGTCTTTGCCATTTATTCATTCCTACATACTTTTGAGGAGTAAAGGGTAAGCGAAATTTTCTCCCTAAAAAGGAATGATTGTTGAGAGTGTTGATATAAAAAAATATATTATTGTAATAAATTTTATAAAATAAAATTACGCTGACTGGAAAAGTGTAAGCTTTTTATTTTTTTATCTAATTTCTAATATATGTATATTAATTAAAATACATTATTTCATAAAAAGTTATTTCAATTAATTTCGTCAAAATACAAATTTTTTTTATATATTTTTTTTTATATGCAATTTTGTTTACAATTATTAAATTTGATTGTAGGTTGTAGTGCTATTTTCAAGTGACTGAATATAATCGCTATTTTCTGAAATTTATTTTGTTGTCTTTGCTTCTCGACAAAAAGACAATTCAAAAATCAAAGGAATTTATTTGCGTTTGGTTTATTATTACGAAATTGAATAAGTTTAGTCTCTCTAAAAATTATAAAAAATTGTTTGATTAAAACTTTTGCATAAAGCACGATTGCTGCCGAATATTGACGAACCAATAAGTGCATTCTATATATTTTCAGGAGCTACGAAAAGAAGAAAATATAAAATCTGTGGCTTCCCGGCAAAACCGACTGAGTGATTCACAGCTGTTTTCGAGAAAAAGTGCCCTAAAGTTATGAATCTGTATGTAAAATGCAGTTATTCGGTTTGAAAATGTCGAGAATTCAGCCACAATATTGAATATAAAAGTACTTATTTACATTCTTTCGAACGATTAACACCCACGGCTGTCAAATTTTGCATTACTCGATTTTACAAAAAAAAAAAAAGGGATTTTTTCGGTTATGCCGGGAAGCCACAGAAATGTCCAGGTCGCAGCGACTCCTGCTTACAGATTGTATTAGACAAGGCAAAAATGTATTTAAACAAAAAGTTAAAACTATTCAATCTTCTAGGATATAGGAATAAGTTTGGGAAATATCTTGCAAGCATGAATAAAAAAAAAATATAGCAGGTGAAGCTTGTCAAGTTTAAAGAAAATCATCCGAAAGTTTAGCATCCATAAAATGTAATTTGGAGTAGTCAATTATACTTCAGAAAATGTAAAATAATTAATTATAATAGAGAAGTTCATTTTACGTTTTCTAAAATTCAATTGGCTATTCCGATATACATTTTACGGTTTTTGAATGTGAACTCCTGGACATGAAGTGAAATGAAACTTATTGAAAGATGACAAGTAGCTTGAAAGCGCAGCGTACGATTAGAGATTCAAGTTCTGCTTACTTCAAAAACATCATTAAATTGTGTAAAACTGTTAAATATATCCATTATGTTCTTAACATTTGCTGTTACTTTCTATTATACAAATACTTTTAATTTCAAGTTAGAAAACTATATTGACCTAGAAATTTTTTCATTTTATAAAAAATAAAATTTTTGTAATAAATATATTGAATAAATTCTCTGAGTGTCGTTTTAGTATAGGAATTTATTACTACTCTGCTTGCATTTGTGGCTCAAGTAAGTAAAATCCCCAATATTAAAACTCAGTAATGCAACAGCTAAGTTGGCAGCTGCAAAATTCCGTTTTAAATTATTGCCAATATTCAATTAATATTTTAGAACAGTTGTCATGATATTCTAAATGCACATGCAAGTACATACATCCATACATGCGCATGCTATGTACACCTACAACATGAAACTTCCATATCTATTCATTTCAAATATTTTATACGTATAACTAATAAGTACGTACATATGTACATACTCTATGTGTTGTAGGCGTTAATGGTTGGAAAACGTCGTAATTGAAAAGCTAAATTTACCTACATACATACATATGTACATATGTGTTTGTATATAAGCATGCGAGTAAATATGTATATGTATCTATGTATGTAGTTACTTTCATTTATATTTTACAAATACATACGTATATTTATAAACTGAGCGTTCTGTAGGGTGTAAATTTATAAGTGATTCTTTAGAGCTCGGATGTACAGTGGTGGCTTATTGATTTACAACCAAATTTAAAAATCAATTTATTTAAGTTTTAAAATTTAGATCATTCTCAAACAAAACCCCATGCGAATAAAAATTGCAAATTATTTTAGAAAAATTAAAAAAAAAATGATTTCTCATTGCCGGCCATTTTTCGGCATTGGCCAATTTAAAAAAAAAAAATTATTATTTTTCGAAAATGTTTAATTAAAAAACTTGGAGCTTGGCATTAATATCGTTAATAATACATGGTTGATGCTTGCCTCACAACTAGCATACAAAATTATTCGTCTGCTTGTTGGACATAATCAAAAAATGCTAAAAAAAATTGTACGATTTAAAAAATTTCCATTTTCAAAGCATTGCAGTCAAATTTTAGTACAATAAAGTGCAAGTTTCAAATAACTAAAAAATAACCAAATTTTTAAAGCTGTTCCGGTTTTGTTTCATATTAAATATAAATACAGTTTTTTTTCGTTATATGGAATAAATGCAACAACAACCAAATTTAATATAAAAATATAATCGACAGCTCTATCTAACTAGACTTCGCCAAAAAGTGTTTATTAGCAGCGTTTTGAGGATTGCATAAAAGTCTGAGCTCAAGTCTTTTGTACCTGAGGGGAATTCTTTGGAAGAAGGCAACCTTGAATACTGATGCATAAACAAATCTATCTTCGTAGAAATGTAAAGTACATAGAGGGTTAAATGCTTTACAATGTCAGATGATAATATTCACAACTTCTTGCAAAGTGATAGTAAAGCAATTTAAAAAATGGTTTTAAGTTAAGATACGGATACAAAGCGAGCGAACACGCTTTGAAAAATAAATAAAAAAATGTCTCTCAAAATAAGCATTTATGCGACATTTAACAAGTAATCTAATCACTCAAAATCGTGACGCGGTGGACCATTTTGGACAACAGATTTTTGCTTTTGAGAGCAAATCAAAGTAAAATAGAAAAACACAAAATAAATTGCTCGAAATTGTTTTGGTTTGAGAGTAAGTGTGTAAGCTTGAGTTTTTAGTTTAAAAGTTAAATTGCTTTGCAACGTCAATAATGCTTAAAAATTGTTCTCAGCAGTTCTACCTTATTATATTTGTATCACCCTTAAAAACTACTCTCGCCCCTGTACCTCGCAGAACTGTGTAATTTATTGAGTATTGCTAACTAAGCGAATATTTTTTTTGTTCCCGCGTATATAAATATTTTATTTTTTTACATTTGAAAATGCATCTAACAATGAGTAAATTGTCTAACTCTAGAAAGCCCGATTTATAGCACCCGCACGATCGAGCTGTTTTGTACTGCGCACATGTGTACATACATACATACATACATGAGTATGAATAATGTATGTATGTAAGTATGTATACATTGGGTCACACAACTAATTCGTTGGGAATTGGTTGTTTTTTTTTTCACGTCGATTATCATTTTTCCAACTTTTCGCTTTCGATCCGCATACGAATACTTGTAAGTACAAAGTGTGCCTTCAGTGCAATTCATTTTGCCTGCTGTCATTCGCTGCGCTCGGTGTGTTTTTCAACCTTGGAAAATAAGAGTACGAGTGATCGGCTGCTTTACGGTCTCAGAAGTCATTTTGTTTGCAAAAAAAAAAAAAATGGCAGGAAAGTGTTAAAAATAGACATGCATATTTCAATGCACAGACACATTTCTATGTAGTTACATATGTGTGTTATATGTACTCATGTATGCACCTCAAATTGTAGTGTTTGCTAAAATTATTTTACGGCCCGGTGATTTTTCGTGCATTTCGCGTTTTGTGTGGAAATGTTTTGACCGACGATCAAAATCAACATAAAAAAAAGACTGCTTGCCTCCGATTAGCGATTGTATCTGTCATTGTCATGCCGACTTTACTGTCTGCCATCGTTGTAAATTATGATAGGATTGAGCTTTGAATGACCTCACTTCGCCAATGCTCAAACATATAAGTTAATACATTTGTATAACGTAATAAATACTCTTATAATTTATTTAAACTCAGACCTTGTCATCGATTGACTTAGATGTTCATTTAAAAGTCAAGAACTTAGGGGTGATAATTCAAGTGTCGTGAGTGTGGGGGGTCTGCGGAAGCTTCTGCAAGTAAAGGAGAGAGCCCGTGAAGTTGGCGGATTTTAGAAGAAAAAAAAAATATATGCATCGTCTGTTTGTCCATATTGTCCGCACCAAAATTTTGTATTATATATAATTAAATAAATAAATATATAAAAGTAAATAAAAGTAATTTAAAAAAAAATTTAAAATTTAAAAAAATCGAGTTTGGTTTTTTTTACATTAAATCGTTTGTCTCATATTAGTTTAAATTTTCGTTTGTGGTTTGTTTAAAAGTAATTTTAAAAAATGGTTACAAAATATTCAAAATCAAAATTTACATTTTTTACTTTATTAGATACATATTTCTCCACCAAAATTTTTCAGAAAAATCATAAATTTTAACTTTCGTTTTTTTTTTTTCATAAAAACTGTTTTTTTGTAATCACTTTTAAATAAATGTTGAACAAAAAAAAATGTTTACTGGGAAATACTTTAAGAGAGCTGGATTATCAAATTAAAGTTAAAAAAAAGCAAGTACGTAATATTATTTAAATTTTTTTTTAAAGTGTCTTTATTTTCTTTTAAACAAAGGTTAGAAAATAAAAATCGTTGTTAAAATTTTATTTTTATTTTTTTTTAAACAAAGGTAAGACAAATGAAAATCGTTGATGGACAAACGTAGACAAGCGATTTAAAGGTATAAATTCCAAATTTCCATTTTTAAATTTTTTTGCAATTTTTTCTTTTTAAATTAAATTTTTGGTGAACAAACGAAATTTTGAATTTTTGTTACCTTTTCTGTCAAATAACTTTTAAACAAAGGTTGGGCAAACGAAAATTTTTGATAGACAAACATGAATAAAAGTTGGACAAGCGAACGATAAATACTTTTTTTTCTCTAAAAATTCGTATTTGGTGGTGCAAGCTTCATAAGGCTAAAAGAGAGTTTTGTGTTAATCTTCGTAAATCAACTCAATCAATCTTAATTAATTATCTATGTATGTAAAATGATCTACTAAAAATTCATAAATATAATTATTTTAATTATGTGCTTATAAAATTGCCTTCAATGATCATTTGCTTCGCATTCACCCATTTACAGATCATGGTGCCGTTCTCACACACGATACAGAACAGTTTATAATTGGTCAAAAAGTATGGGTTGGTGGTATACGTCCCGGTCAGATTGCCTTCATTGGCGAAACGCATTTTGCGCCCGGTGATTGGGCTGGTATTGTGCTGGATGAGCCGAACGGTAAGCTTGCATTTATCTATTATGGTTCAAAGGTCACATACAATTACGTTGGTATGTTTTACAGGCAAAAACGACGGTTGCATTTCTGGCAAACGCTACTTCCAGTGCGAACCGAAGCGTGGCATCTTTTCGCGCCTTACACGTCTCACATTGGCTCCGCTTTCTGGTGCACAAACGCCCACTTCTCCGCTAGCCAAAATGTCGCCCGATCGTTCACGCACAGTCTCACCAACAGCCAGCGTGCGCAGCTCATTCCTACGCAGTCCAGGAAGTAAGTGCGCGCGTAGTCTAATCAGTAGTGATTTCTACTACATATTTCATAAAGATTAATTATAACTTCTCCACCGTCTTTCGTAAACAGAAAATGGCTTGGCAGTTGGCGATCGCATTATTGTGTCGTCTGGCTTTGGTAGCCGTCCTGGTATTTTACGTTTTTTGGGCGAAACACAATTCGCTTCGGGCAATTGGTGTGGCGTGGAATTGGATGAGCCTTCTGGCAAAAACGATGGCATAGTGGATGGCGTAAGGTTAGTAGAATTGTCGAGTTGTACTTACGGTGTCAACGATTTATAAAGCACCAAAATTCAAAATGAAATTCTTTGCAACTTTTATGTATTTATTTACTTTGAATTAGTTTCATTTCAAACAAACATACATACATAGTTCAATCTAAAATATAAACTATAAAATAAAATATTTCAAACAAAGTTCACAAAAACTATAAGAAATTCCGAAAAATTTTAACATTTTTTTTCATTCGTGCAGTTTTATTGTATAATTTTTATATTGCTAAGGGATTAGTTCACTCTAAACTGACTCACAATTTTTTCACATTTACATACATTCTATTTATCTGCAGATATTTTGAATGCAGACCAAAATATGGAGTTTTCGTGCCAATCGCCAAAGTCTCACTCTCACCTTCGTCGAAGAAGTCGCGTCTCTCCAGAGCGGGCTCCCGTGAATCTCTCAACTCTATTGGCACAATGAATAGCATTGCCACAACGAATACGTCACGCTTGCGCATGAATGCCCAGGTATAAAAATGAGATTTTTTTTTTGGATGGATCACCTGTTGGCGTTTATCATTCAATGATTTATCAGAGCACACTCACTGGCTGAAATGTTAATTTATTGACAAATTTCCCAAACAGCTAGAAATATTTGAAAACTTGAAATTTTAAATTAATATACATATGTACATTTCTAATATAAAAACTTTAATTTACACACACACACAAACATTTAACAAAACTAATCGAATCGATTAACCATAACAAAATTGAATTATTCTCTTATGCAGCGCAAACCTTTGTCTATCAAGCCGCTCGTTGCCACACCAAAATCGCAATATTCCATGCAGGTACGCTAAATACTACTTCTACATACACACATATGTACATACATAATTGGATTATGAAAATTGGGAAAGTTTATACAAAATGCAAACCATATACAATATGTTATTATTTACACACAAAAATTGTACAGTGGTATTGAATTGGTCTACATTTGTGTACATAAACAAACTTGGCTGGGTATTCACACAAAGAGAATGTACTATAATCGAATTTATGTTCGTTGGCAATTTCAAAGCAATCTTCAATAATGTTTTTACTTGAGTTTTCCAAAAATTATTTTTCTTTTTGCATTTTTCCTCGCAAATGAAATAAATGCCCGCCGTGGTATGTTCCTAAACTCCACTTCATTGTGTGAATACCCGCATTGCACTAACTTAAACACCGTTTTTTATCCTACACTCCCTGGCAATTGTTTTATTGTTTAGTTTACATTACTATTTTTTCGTTATTACTTATTTTTATTTCAGTTAATTTTAATTGGCATTTGTGTTTTGTCGTCAACTAAAATTTAGTTTTAAGCTGTGCTAAGTACTAACAACAAAACCATTGTAAATTATTATACCTACATATGTATTGTTTATTTATATTTGTTTTTATTTTTTCAAAATGTTATACAAAAATAAAGCAAATTCCGACTATCGCTATGCACACAATTTTTGATTTTGTACTTACTTTAGCTTTTTTGTATTTTATTTGGTTGTTTAGAAATCATTGTACAGATTTACAAGTATGGCACGAATCAGAAATATATTTTGTGACGTTTGATAACAGCTGAGATCATATTGTGACTCGGATCTCTCACTTTATTTTCAAGCTATTCCGTATGTTTGTCTCTTTCTTTCCCACTTGATCTTTAGTGGATGTTGTTCGGAAAAGTTAACCGTTTTACATAGTTGTAATCCTGTACAATGATAAGAAATTAAATTTTTATTTGAAGTAAAACTTTTCGAAAACTTTCGTTATTCACTTTGCATGGTTTTTTGGCACGACTTCCCCGCTTACGTAATTAAACACTGTCAAATTGGGCACTCTACGCCACATGTTACTAGAAGTTCTTTAGTTAACATACATTACAATCTAGATTGATGTAGAAGAGATTGCGCAGACAGTTAACAAAAATAATTTACGATCTGCGCATGTACGTCACACCTTCAATAACGCATTTAAAAACGATAAAACAAAGACTACGATATTTGAAACTAACATACAATTTGTAAACAAAGCAGAGTCTTTGCAATTCTGCTTGTATGTATTATTAAAATAAAGACAGAAGAAATCATATTCTTCGCTTTACCGGCAAAATGTTTTACATTTTTTTTCTTAACACGGGGTCCACAGGAAAAGAAAAAAAGCTGCACTCTGATGCCTTAACTTTGTATCCAGTCTGGCAGACTTAATAACAATAATAAGTTTAAAGCTATGAAAAGCAAACAAAACGTTGAAAATAAATAAAACGCCAAATATTCACTTGCACTTCACTCGCGTTGTTATTTTTTAAACATCTTGTTTTTTTTTTGTTGTGATATAAACACTTTGACGATGTGACGTCATTTTAAGCAGCTGATTGCAAATATCGTAAAGCAAAAGAGTAACGGACCTGGGCAAGGCGCAATCTCTTATTTATCAATCTTGCATTACAATGCTTAGTTTTCATTATGTCAAAAGGTTTTGAGAGAAATGAAGTTTAAAAATACCAACATGTTGCAACTCCAACTCATTGAATTCGCCTCAAAACTAATTGAGACAATTATGAAAGTTTTCATGTTGTTTTGTAACAGCAAATGACAAAGTGAAAGCCAGGCATTATGTATAGTATGTTGATATGGGTTCTATTTGAATTTTTTGCTGTTCGCTCTCTTTATTTGTTGTTTTGTTAAAATATTGCAAAATACTTAGCATTTTAACTTTTCCGAAGTAATATTTAGAGAAGATGGGTTTCAAGAGTCGTTTTAATATGTGCATTGTTACAAAGTATTACCGTGACGTGAGTTACTCCGACGGCACTAATAGTTTCATAAATTTAAATAATTAGAATATACACTTTTTATGATATTTGAAATCAAAAAACAACTTTTCAACATTATTCTTTGAATAAAATGGTAAAATTGGTAAGAAGGGCTTACAAGATTTTTCAATGTTTACATTACTTGTTCTCACTACTGTCAAATAACTAATATCCATTATCTCTCTCTCACGAAAAAAATAAATTATTGCCGGTAATACGAGTACTTTTTGAAGAATATACAAATACTTTAAGTGCTATGGATAATTTTTGTTTATGAATAAAATATGGGACAGTTTTTTATTTTAGAGTTTGCCTGAAATTTTGTGTTATTTTTTAAATAACATGCACGGAGCAGAATGACAACGCTGTGTGGTTAGGCGCTTTTACACTGGTCAATCCATTTTAAGTTTTTTATTTCGTTTGCTTGGGGATGATTTTTATTAATTTGTTTTGTGTTCCAAAATCTAAAACATCTGTGTCACTCCTTACCTAACTATACATTTACGACGTTTACACTTTCTTCTGTGATTACAAATCGTTACCGCAATAAAGAAAGGCGCTAAGTAACTCATTTTAATTACGAATTCAGATTTAAAAAGAAATTTGTCGGGCAGGTCACAATTTAACCAATATAAATGGAACAAAATATTGTGACTTTAGAAATTGTAAATCGACCCGTTTTGCAACTATATAACTTAATTTTTGGGTCAGTTTTCAAACTTCTTTTGAAGGCACATAAATATATGACAGAGCCTCTCTATATTAAGGTAACGATTTTAATGTTTCAATGTGTCTTGGTATTGAAAGTTGATTTCATAAAATGCTTATTTTTTCATACAATTTTTTTTTTACTTTTTATCCATTTCTTCTTCTTTTCCAATTTCTTCTCATTTACTTTGCCAATTTCTAGGATCTACTGCACGAGAAACAAAAACACATTGAACAGTTGATGATTGAGCGGGAGCTGGATCGTGAGGACTGTCAAAATCAGGCGCTACAGTACCAAAAGAATATAAACGAGGTAATTATCTACGAAGACACACTTTATGCGCCGGTCATATATGCCGATAAGAAGCGGCCCTTCCGCTTGACACGACTACGCGTACCTACCATACCGTCGCGATCGGCGTCACGATCAGCACGATCGTCAAAATCACCATCACCCGCTTCGCCGACGGCAAAGAAACGTTCATCGTTGGTGCAGCAATGGACGCCATTGCGCTCCCCAACGCCGCCAACGAAGAAAGTTTGGTTTTGCGATAAAAATAAATTGTTTTCAGGTGTTTGGTAATTGAATTTAGAGTTGAAGAAAACAAAAAATTTAGTAATGATAGTTGTGAGATAGATATAAATTTGTATGTAGAAAGCAATGAAATGTCCCTCGTGAGAGGAAATGAGGAAGAGAGGACGGCGCTTAGGTGTACGATACGAGTTTAGCAGAGAATCGATGAAAACACTGTTTTTTACTAATCGTTTTTTAAGTGTGTTTGCTTGTTTTTCCAGCGTTTTTAATGCACATTTGAATGCACAGACACACCGATTTACACACACGCATGCATACATACATATGTATGTGAATTGATACACCCACACTTGTTAATTTCTCGTTGTATTTCGTTCGTTTCGCATGCAACCTTACAAACATACATACAAACATACATACATACATATGTGTGTACATACTACATAAGTAGCTAATACAATTTAATTGGCCACAAGTGTTTACAAATTAATTTCGTTGTTTTCAAATTGTTTATTTTTTGTTGTTCTATTTTGTTAACCTCCTACCATTCATTCCAAATGTTTGTGTTTGAACAGCCTAATTTGGTTATCTCTCCATCATTGTTACCACTTATAAAGTACTGTTATTTGCGCTTTTACATATCAATTAACAAAATCTTTGTTACTTTCTTTTCATTTTCAATTTCGCCTTTGTTTATTTTCGTTTATTTGATTTGCTTGTACATAAATACAATGAACCAAACATTTTTGGGATCTTACAAGCGCACATGCAGGCATACATACATACCTACATACTCGTTCATTCATACATATGTACATACATGCATCTTTTTTAACCCATGTACCACTGTATTATATTTTATTGTCTTTTTTTCTCCAATTTTTCGTGCCAGTCACGTTTTCCAATTGGCCTAAAGTACGCGAATATTTTGCAATTTTAGTTGCGCTTGAAAATTGAAAAAAAATTGTGCAACATTATATTGTTCGATATTTTTTTTTGGGAATGACGAAAATGAAATTGGTCATGTAGTAATGTCTTAACACGAGTAAAAGAAATGATATTGAAAAAAAAAAAAATGTTACAATGAAAAATCTTAGATAAGTCACGTTTAACTTTAGAACTAAAATTTTTTGGCCTTGGATTTTTTAAGGTACATACATATATGTATGTATGTATGCAATGTACATAAGAATGTAGCTACATAAATACCTGTGTTTCAGCGAATAAATATTAAAATTAAAAATATAAATTTATTAAATGGCTGTAAATAACGCAACAATTTTTATTATCATATCTTTTTAAAGCCAAACATTTTTAATTCATCACTAAAATTTCGATATTCTCTAATTATTGCGTTTTTTGATAAAACTATTCCGGAAAGGACATGTTTAAGGGAATTTTTATTCAAATAAAAAATAGAAATATATCCACAATTTTTCAGAAGTAAAATAATCAACTAATAATTTGGAATAACGAATCAATTTTTATTCATCATTCAAATCATCTCAAATACCGAATAATTTTTATTCATTATTTTAATAGATTATTTTTATAAATTATTTCAAGACATTTCAAGTCTGATTGGCTGGCGTTGAAAATGTCTACCTGAATTTGACAAGTAGTCGATCAAAAGTAAAAACAAAATGTATGTCATTTATTTTTTATATACGGTTGCCACCACCCTGTTAAATTCGCCTTGCTTTCAATCCTTTAGTATTTGAAGTAAAATTGTTGCACGAAATTTTTGTTTATAAAAACTGTTTGGAGGTTGTTCAAAAATAATAACAAAAATTCAAATCTACATAAATTTTTCAATCGGAAAATTCAATTTCTCTTCAGAAGACTGCAAAACCTATAACCAGTTTTGACTTGACTTGACTTTTAAGTTTTCGGTCAATAAAAATTATACTTGTTCTTTAGTTAAAAAATTAAAATTAAAATTTCTATTAAAATTTAAAATATGTACATTGTACATACAAATGTAGGTGCTCCAGTCAAAAATAAAAAAATAGATAGGTACATTTTTAACTGCTATATTTAAACGAAAAAAAGTTAAGTTTTTATTATTCTCTGCAAAAAAAAAACATTATTAATTATAGACTTTTTTGAAAAGCAGATTTTGCCGTGACGGGTACGGTATGTATGTATGTATGTATTTACATAAAAAGCTTTTCGAAAATGTGCGCCTATAGTCATACTCATTTTTCCGAAGGAATCCCGCATCCAGCCAATCATTTAGCGTGATTTTAACTTGATTTCACTCTCTAATATTTATCTAACATATGTATGGGTTTAACTTACAAGTGTACCATTTTTATTTATAACATGACATGACATACATACATACATACATATGTATGTATGAATTCCATTCCCATTTGTTTAGTAATCGCATTTTAACATACATACATATATACATACATATTTAGCCACTTAATAAAAATCAAAAACAAAAAATATAAATTATATTAGACATTCAGTCATGGCATCGCGTGTCTTCGCATGTTCAACAATACATATGTATGTACATACACACTAGTGCCTATATACATATGTATGTATGTACTTCAGAACAAATTCTTCATAAAATTTAAAACTTTTTGTTCAAATAAACACATTTTTATACTCTGCCATTCATGTTTTGCTTTTGCATTTTCGTTTTGTTAACCTTCTTATACCGTTATTATAAGCCATTCATGTATCCGATACAAGTTTTTGTTGGTTTGTATGTGTGAATGAATGACAAAAGTTAGGTTAAAAATTAGAAAATAACTGTATATGTATGTTTCTTTAACGTGTTGTTGTTTTTGTTATATGTACATATATTTTACTGTCTTGTTTTTACTTTGTTTGTGTTATATATTGTTCAATAAAAATAAATAAATATAAATAATATCCAGAACTGACGTGTCTAGTATGTATGTTTTGTGCAAAGGCAGCTTTTTGTTTTATTAATTTATTACCAAAAAAATGTCGTTTAAGAGTAAATTTTTAAGTGCATTGTGTATATAACAACAAGTGTGTTTGGTGGTCATATCCATTAGAGGTTTTTTTAATTCGTGGTGCCCAATTCTACAAAAAAAAAAATGTTTTCTCTTAGAGAAGCGCAATTGATTTGGTTTTCTAGGAATGAAGGTTGAAATATACATATGTATGTATGTATGTATGTTTGTATATAAAAATCAGGTGTGGAAAGTAATGTTAAAATATACATGCGTACATGAGTGTGTGTATGTTCCTGAGGGTATAGCGGTACAACAATAAATGTCAATGGTGCTTCAAAACTCGAAATGGTTTGCCTCTAGTGATTATAAAACTAATGCCGGAATTCAGTAATTTGGTTTAATCTTAAGTCTCAAAATTGGAGACTATGAGGTAGAGATTATTGTCTTTACTCGATTTTATTCATTGTTTTTTTTTTTTTTTTTTAGTTTGGCTTAATTTTTTGTGACCTGCTTATCATCTGATCACAATTTAGAGACTTTGTTTTGAGACTAATGAATGCCAGCTGACTTTTGTCTCTATTAGAGACTGAAACTGCTCACTGAATTGCGTCATAAGTTCGTTTGTTCTATGCTCGGCAATTTAGCGAACAGAAGGATATAGACAGCTTTTAGGTGAATCAGCAAAAATAGCAAATAGATTTTAATAAAGACGCCGAACTGTCAACCAAGGAACTACTAAAGGATCAAAAAATGGTGTGAAGACCAGAGTAATTACAATTATGATGCGAGAAATTTGTTTGTTAGTTCTAGTCAGGTCCGGCGACGAACAATAGACGTCTGTTTTGGAAAATTGGCGGTATTCTTAGGTGGTGCGGAGCCATGATCGTTGAAATTGGTATTTCAAGTAAATTTAATTAAAAGTTTTCGAATGAGAACGTTTGTATTGCTTGTGAATTTTCACGTTGGGAGAACTCAGTTGTGCGAACCTTGAAAGTACAAAATTGTCTGCGTTTTTTGATGCGTGTAAGTCAAAACATCAAATGACATCGACACGCAGTTTACTCAAACAATTTGACCGTGTAAGGTCGCTATAACTATACGTGCATACCCGACGATGATTTAATTTGACGTACTTGCATTATTTAAGTCCTTATAGTAGGCCGAAGCTCAAGCAAATGATTATATGGTGAGCTTTTTTTTTTTACAAAATCGGCAATATCTTTTCGTTAATTTTGTATAAATCTTACTTTATCATTCAACAAAAATTGCAAAAATTAAAAATGTATAAATGCATAAAAAACAGATGAATGTGCTTGAAATTTACAACTTTTTAATCATATTTAAAAAAAAAAAGGTATTCAAAGTTTTTGGAAAAATGTCATAAAACCATTTGATATTAAATATATGTTTGTTTATGAAAACCGTTGAGGCTATTGCAAAATAAAAAGAAACACCATCAAGCCAATTGTATGAGTCGCCTTAATGTATAATTAATTTATTAACATTCATTTTATATAACATTTAATATTTCATAGTAATTTTTAAAACAATAACACACAGCTCAGTCAATCTATGTACTATTAAAATATTCGACATAGGGTAAACACAGTGATTCGGATCGTTGGGCTCATCTCATCGCTCGTCGCAGCTTTCGGCTCGCCGATCTACGTCGCGAATTTCGCGGCTGGTATGGCAATCACGAACGGCACTGCATCCTACACAGCATTCTCCCACCGCTTCGCATCAAATAGGATCCTCAGGCGATTGTGAACGAATACTTTCTCGTAATATACACTACATATGAGTGTTGAGTGATGTAACTGGTGCTCAAACTCTTTCGAGGGAGACATACATACAAACGTCAAACGTACATATTTAGATGAAAATGGGCTTTGTTTAACCAACGCCAAAATTTGTCTAAACTATAGCAGGAAATCGGTAGTAATTCCGGTGCTGTTTCGAACTACGAAAACTTAAAAACATTTTTTTTAAATTATTATAAGTATAACAGCACTTCTGAACACGAACGTACTTGCTAAATATACATAATTATTTGAGCGAATTTTATTGCTTTCAACGATGATTACTTATTAAAATTTGTTACATACATACTTTATTATTAGTATATATAATAACCAAATCCAAAATTTATACATTATGTAAACTTATACACAGATATTTGTATAAAATGAAAATGTGTAATAAATTTGAAAATGTTTTATTACTGTTTGTTTCTTCTTGCAAGCATTTTTATTTTTTACTTACATATAATGTATTCTTGTTTTTGACCATATTTTTTAGCTGAAATCACACATAGCCCAATTGGAGCGTTCGCTAGATGATGAACGTAAGAAATCCGAGGATTTACAATTTTCAATTGATGAGGCCACATATTGTGGCGACGATGTAAGGAAACAATACATAAATGTTTTTGTTTTAAATGAAATATTACCAAGGGTTCACAGGCATTTGAAAATCACTAAGCTGAAATTGCTTCCAAAATATGCAAAGTTGTTTATGATTTCGGTGACCGTAGCGGTTAGACGTTGATCGTTTTTTATGATTAAGTGCTTTTTGTTTTGTTCATTATTTTATGATTTAAAGTTTTTTCGATTAAAAAAAAGTGCACCGCACACACCTCCAATTTAAAATATTTTTGCCTGGCAATTCGAAAAAATAAATTTTTTCTGGTCACCCTAGTGTCGACTTTTTACGACATTTTTCATCATATCTTCGGCAATTATAGCCAATGATTAAATATCATACCTCAAGATCCGACTATAAATGCTGAACATATGACGAAAAAAAAAGATGGGCCGCAAATCTCTAGTGGCAAAAACAATGTTTTTTTGAAATGGTGAGTACCACAATGACCAACGAATTTTCGGTACAAAAGATGTATCCTTGAAAAAAAAAACACAATAATGTATCATGTTTTAAGATCCGACTATAAAGATATAGCAAAAATGTAAGATGGCGATCACTTTAGTGGCCACACATTTTTGAATAAGAACGGCTTTGCTCCCGCTAAGTTATCGACCACAATAATTTAAAATTTAATTAATTTATTTTTTAAATTATTGTTTCACACAAATTTAAACACATAAAAGATAATAAATATTGTCACAAAATTTGTGTAATTCAATGACTAACCCTCCTGCAGTATTCTACAAATATATGTACATCTTTAAACGATCAAGAATGACGAACTGAACAAAGAGAACAATAAGAAAAAAATGAACGAGATGCAAAAATCTATTTACTTTGTTTACTAGTTCAAAGGAAAGGCCCGTTCTTAGAACTTGTTCAGAACGACATGACATAACTCTACCACAGTAGTCCAAGGCTTGTTCAATTTTGCAACTCAATTTTAGAAGAGCTATTAACGACTCTAAAGATTTGTGTTCAACTTGTCTGTCACTCAGATATAGTGTTTGCTTCTATATCTGTCAATTATCCAGCTCGGAAAAGATTCCCCTCCTAAAATCTGAAAGCTAACACAACCTTAAAAAAAAAACCTAAATCGATCTATATATCGATCGACTATATTTAAATCACATATAATTATTTTTATAAATACAGGTGTCATTGAATTAAAAAGGTTTAATTATATTTAATCAATACTTGAAAGAAATATCTAAACGAGGATTGACACCTGATTAAAAAGGTATATTACAAAAATTCAATTTAAAAGTTAACAAAAATACAACGCGTAATATAAATTTTATTGAATAAAAACCTGTCCTCAAAATAATCCAAATCTTTCGATATTAATGCTTTCTAATTTTTTAACATTATTATCAATGGCATTCCACTCATTTTGAACTTTTACTCTCAATTTTTTTTAAATCAGTATTTTCTTTAAAATCACCGATGGTCGATAACATTGATGTTATTTCGTCCATACTGAAACTATCACAGGTCTCTGTAATGTCAAATCATTTTACACGAAACAAAGATTGAGGGAAATCTAAGGAATTTCCAGGCCTGCACTGATCCATGTCATTATTTTGGATTATAGAAAATAAAAGTTTCGCTACGTTAACTTATGTTGTTGAACTACCGAAGGTTTTTATTCTATCGCAGCATCGGTATTTTTGTGTCACTATCAATAGTCTGCCAAATTAAGTGCATATGAGTAAACATATCGCACCCTAAACCAAAAACCGTCACAACTCAAAATTTTTTAAAATCGCTTTTATCTTATAAACCTATTCCCAGGATACTTCCCAACATGCTCCGAAAATTTCTTCATCGTAACTATCTTATTTACTGGAAAAGTACGTTTAAAATATTACAACCATTTTTACATAAAATTTTTGAACTTCTCTTGGATATTAAAAAAAAATATTTTAAATCCTTTTTCCACATAAACTAATTCACGGAATACTTCCTCAACGGCTCCATAAATTTTATCGTAGTTACTATCTTCTTTTACTGGAAAAGTATGATTATAAAATTATCATCATTATTGTAGAGACTGTTTGTTTTGCCTCTCCTGAACATTTGAGATTTTTTAAGTTGTGACTGTTTTTGTTTTAGGGTGCGATATGTAAACTGAGCAGGATGAAAAAGTCTGAACCCTGGCGCTTTCTTAATGAATTGAAAAAGTTTTTTTTTATCTACTTCTTAGAAAGCTGGTTCTAGTCTAAGTAATTATTTAAATCCCCAATTTTTTTGAATTGCTTGTTTTACCTCAAAGGACCACTAATTGATGTAAGTAAATGGTAAAGAGAGAAATACTTATAAAAATAATTATAAAACCCGGAATTGACTCTTACGTCATAAAGCTTAGTATTTGACAGAGCTTGTACAACCATTTGTGGTGGGCGTCTTTGTTTTGTACTACAAATAGGGGGACCTACAGTGATTTGCCGACTCCAAGTGCCAGATGTTTTTTAAGAAAAGTGTTTTATTGAGTGTGCAAAAGAACACTATAGTTTACGACTAGGACCATATACGACTATTTCGAATATGGTTAGGATTATTTTGGGATGATTTCAATACTTGTATAAGATTATTTCGTGAAAATTTTACATCTTTTTCATAACCAGTTCAGAATCATGTTTTGGACTAGTTCGAAATCAACTCGAGGTATTCCGTAACTATGAATTTTATATAATATTTAATTGCTAACCTAGCCTATTTATGTACATATGTAACTGAATCACTTAATGTTTTGCAAATGTTGACAAATCAAATTTCGATAAGCATCTGGTTTTTACACCTTTTTTTAATTGTTTTTTATATCAAAATTCGATTGATAACTGCCACAAACGCGTAAATCTCTAATGTTTATTAACCGATTATAAACATTTAGCAGGTTTACACGGTTTACGGGGTTAGGAAATATTTCGATGAAAAAGAATGTAGTACTTATTCAGGCGTATGTATATTTAAATAATGCTCTTGAGTGAAAATGAAAACGCCTCTGAACTTTTGGTACTCATATTTTCCAAATTTTTTCACTTTCACAACGCTAATTTTAAGCAAATTTTCACGTTTTAGGTACAAACTCATGTTTATAAGGAAAAAATTCAAGCACTAGAGAAAAAAGTATCCGAACTTTCAATAGGTAAGTAAATAATTTCGAAAGGTTTTCAACATCATACTGTACTTACATATGAGTCGATATCTAGTGTTTTACTTAAATTTTTGTGCAGCTTATAATTTTGGTTTATTACAATCTCATTTGGAACTAATTTATTAGTTTATCATAACAATTGAAGCAAAGTAAGCAAATAAATGTATCGGAAAAATAAAAAATCGATATAAATGTATGAATGTAATTCCAAACCATTTTTTTTGTCTTGAAGTGATGAGCCTCTTAATTTTTTCCCGACTGTAATGCTTCTAGATGTTCTGGAATGATTTTTTTTTAGGTGAGAGATATAGAAGAACACTATTTGTAGTTTGCCACAATGATTTCAAACGCAGAAAACATTTTCACTTTCTCCGCTTACTCTCTTATAAGACGTGAGTGGGTAAAATACTGAGGCTGGAATCGGACACGTTTCATTTGTACACGTATGATTCAAAACTTGACAAAAAGGTGGGAGGGAGTCTTCAGTCGAAAACTCACCATCAACCTGAATACCTTTATTGTATTTTGCAGGTTTGGGCTCACTCTTGGTCGATTTAAACTCTTCGGCGAAATTCTTCATCTGTTTTTCTGCTGTATCGAAATCGTTCGGCTACCTGGACACGGTGCTATTTAACTTAACTGGCCAAGTTCTACCTGCTCTTAAACATATGAGCTCTGCATAAAGTTAGCAAGCGCAGATATTTTTGCAGCTTTGAGTTTCCGACTGGCTTGGCGAAGCTCGCGATCGGTCCAGGTAGCTTCCTAACCTCATAAAGCACAGATATCGATTTTTGTTTGAGTTTTAATAGGCCACCGTCCTATTCGGCCGTCGTGATGAGAGAAAACATCGTACGAGAGCGTTATTATATAAAGGACGAGAAGTTCCTCAATAGCTCGTAGAAGCTTCCGTTCCATTTTTCTCCCTTATGTCTAGGTTTTTTTTTTTAATATTATGGGCATAGAAACGACTCATATGTGCGTACATTAGTTAACAAACCATTATATTTATAAACTTATTTAAAACCACTTTTTCATAGCATCCGTCACTTCTGCTCCGTCTGTGGAAGAAACCTCTGCCGCTGTTGCTGCGGCTACAGAGGCGGCTACTACCGAAATCGCCACACTTACCTCGCAACTACAACAACAGAAGGACGATTATGAAGCACGGATTGCCGGCCTTGAGGATGAACAAAAGCGTTTGCAGGATAATATCGAATATCAGCGTAACGAAAACGAGGCATTGCAAAAGGAGCTGGTGGACAAGGATGAGAGTTTAGAGAAATTCTCGCTATCAGCGTGTGGCATAGAGAATCTGCGCCATGAACTGGATCTGATTAAAACAGAGGCTGAAAAGGAGCGTCAACAATTGCAAACTGATTTCGCGCTCAAACTGGAGGAGAAGGCTTTAGCGTTGAGCACGTTACGTGAAGAACTTACTACGCAGAAAAATACTTTCACAACGCTGGAAGGCGAACGGTCCAATGTCGAGGATGAATGTGTGATCTTGAGAACAGAGTGTAAGAACCGTGATGAACAATTACAGAATGTCAACGAACAGATAGCAAAGTTGAAAGCGGAGTACAGTGTTCAAAAGGCGGAGAATGCGACACTGGAAGAGCTGCTGAAGGCACAGCAAACAAGCGCGTTGCAGGCGAAGACACAGCTGGAGGAAAAATTGTTGGAACTAGAGAAATGCAAAGAAGAGTTACTTAGTTTGCAAAAGGTTAAAGAGCTTTCGGAAACACAGCTGAAAACTGCCAGTGAAGAAGTGAAACTATTGGCTGAATTGCAGAAGAGTTTTGAGGACAAGTTGCAAGCGGTGACAAGTGCCGATCAGGAGAAGGTAGTGGCTATGACGCAAATGGGTATGATTATGGAGGAGCTGAAGAAGCAAATTAGTGAATTTACAGTAGAAAACGAAAATCTGAAGGGCGAACTTAAAAAACAACAAGAAGTTAATGCTGTTGCCAATTCGACCGAAGGTGAGCTGCGCCAGCTTCTACAGGAAAAGGAAGGTGGCTATACCGAGAAGATTGCAATCTTAGAGAAATCAAAGGCTGAGTTGGAAGAAAAACTGAAAAGCGCACACCAAAATGCGCAGGAGAGCTTAAACGAGAAAATGAAAGAAGTTGATGCACTCAACAATGAAATCAGCCAACTGCAGAAACGAGTTAAAACGTTGGAAAGCGACTCTTCGGCAAGTGTGCAACAATTAAGCGCTAGAATAAGCGAGCTCGAATTACAAGCAAAATCACTCGAAGACGATGCAAAGTCCAAGGATGCTGCGCTGAAAGCAAAGTCGGAAGCATTTGCCCAACTCGAGCACGTGCTAGCTGATAAAGTTGACAATTTAAAATCAACCACAACAGCATTGGACACAACAAATAACCTGGTAAATAAACTTCGCCAGGAGCTCGAGGCAGCAGTAGCCAAGTCGGCAACATTGGAAAGCAATAACAAGTCGCAGGGTGATGTGTGCGCACAGCAACAACTTGAAATTGGCGATTTGACACGCAAATTGGAAAGCATCAGCACGAAATGTGATAGTCTAAAGATACAAAACGAAGCGCTGGAGAACGACGTAAGAACTGCGCGGTCGAGCACTACTGAACTTCAAATTGAAGTTCGTAGACTCAACGAAGAACTTGTCACGCGTCAAAAGCATTTACTCGAAGCACAAACGAATATCAACGATGAACGACTTAAATTGGAGGGCCAATTAGAAGAGCTCAACCAGAAATTAGCTTTTGCTACGAAGGAGTTAGAAGAGAGCCATGCAAACACTGAACGTGCGCGCGACGAACTAACTAAAAAGAACGAACAGTTTGTCGCACTCGAGGAGAAGACGATCAAACTAGAGTTGGCGTTCAGTGACGAGAAACGACAGCAAGAGAATTTGAAAAGCAAATTTGACTCGCTGACCGCGCAAAATAAGACACTCGAAGAAGATTTGAATACGCTTCGTACAACGTCTACTGATTCGAACACCGAGCTGCTAAAAATTACACAGCAAGTTGCAGCAAAGCAAAAATCGTATGACGAACTCGTGGACAAAACAAATACGGAACGCATTGTGCTCGAAGGTCAACTGCAGGCGAGTCAGCAACGCATCGATACATTGTGTAGCCAAGTGGAAACGCTTACACAAGAGATGAAGAGCGCTACCGAGGAGAGTACGAAACGCATCGAAATACTCAAGTCGGAGCAAGAAAAGTGCGGAAAGCAGGAGTTGGAGTTAAGGGACTTATCTCGTAAGCTTGAGGCGCTGTCTGCGAAATGCGCCGGATTAGAAGGCGAAAATGTGAATCTTCAGAAAGATTTAACAGCCATGCGAAATGCTTCGTCCAACTCAAATGCGGCCGTTACACAACTGACCGAGGAACTCACACAGAAAAAAAAGATGCTACAAGACTTTGCAGACAAGTCTGCTGCAGAGCTCTTGCAGAGCGGCAACCAATTACAAGAGTTAGAGCAAAGGCTTCAGGCTAGCGTGCACGAGGTGGATACGTTGCGCAGCGAGTTGCAATCAGTTATAGAAGCTAAATCTGCGCAAGCGAATGAATTTGAAACTCTTAAATTTGAACTTCAAAATCAGTCATCACAACAGTTAAATGACTTGAGGGAGCAAGAAGCGGCGGAGCGAAAAAAGATTGTCGAAAATTTGGAAACGCAGCTCAAAAGCGCCGAACAAACGAAGGGCAGGTTGGATGACGCGATTTCTAGTTTGCAACAACAAATCAAGTTGCTGCAAGATGAATTGCTAAAATCCCAACTGGACTTCAAGTCAAAAGAGGAAGAACTGGGCAGGCAAATAACAAGCTTGGATAGGGAAACTGAAAAACTGCGGGAGTTGTTGCAGCAAACGCAAAAAGATGGTTCGAGCACACTAAGTAGTATACAGCAGGAAAAATCCGAATTACAAATAAAGATTGATAGTCTACACTCCGAGCTGAAGATGAAGGAGGACCAACTGCTGACAATTCGCGGTGAAACCGAACAATTAAAACTGTCGCAATCAAATACACTTGAAGATACTCAAAAGTTACGCGATCAGCTCAAGACATTGGAAAATGCACTCGAACTTGCACAATCTGAAGTAGAGTTCCAAAAGAAAATGGCAGAAGAGGACAAGAACAAAATGGAAGAACTGCGCCATATGGTTGAAACTGTGCAGACAGTCAATGCGAATATTTCGGCGACCAACGCTGAGATGTCGGAGGCTTTACAGGCACTGGAGCAAGAAAAATGCGAAACATCTAATATCTTCGAGATCTTCGAAATGGAATCCGATCAAAATATGGAAAAACTGAGTGAGAAGCTAGTCGAAATGAAACAACAGCTGGTGGATACACAAACGCAACTTAAACAAAATGCGACAACTGTAACTGAAAAGCAAGTCGAATTGGAAAATGTTGCCGCAAAGCTGGAAGCATCACAAGCGGCTTTAGCTAGCGTGCAATCCACTTTATTAGATCAAACTACTAAAATCAATGAATTAAATACAGCAAAAGATGAGCTACAACAAATCATTGTAGAAAAGGAACAAGCGCTACAACAGCAAACAGAGTTACAAAGACAACTTGTTGAATACCAGAAGGTGATTGATGAAATGGATGAAGCAACCACGACGAAGGGCGGGGAGTTGCAGCAATTGCAAGAACGCATTAAGCATTTAGAACAAGAGAATTTAAGTAATTTGGAAGCTCAGAAAGCATTAAAGATTAACAATGTTGGTTTGCAGCGCAAACTTGAGGTTATAGAGTTGGAGAAGACGCGCGAAATAGTTGCACTGCAAAGTCGAATCAATGAGCAACAAGCAATTAACTCACTGAAGCAAAATATTGCAGCTTCCAGTGGTGGCGTTGCCAAAGAGGTAAGCAATCAAATTTTGATAATCGAGAGATTAAAAGATGATTTGTACTGTTTTTGTTAAAGTCTTGATAAAACTATTAGTTTAAAAATATTTGAATGTCTTTATATGGGATATTTAATCTATGATCCTAATTTCTTTGATGTACATTTTGTCAAATTTTCAGGGCGAAGACACTGAAGACAGTACAGCACATATAAACTTCCTGAACTCTATTATTGCCGATATGCAAAAGAAAAATGACACATTAAAGGGCAAAATTGAAGCGCTCGAGGCGTTGCCCACTGATTTTACACAGTAAGTGCAATGATTTATTGTTAATGGTATTGCTAGAATTAAACACGCTTAGGTTGCCGAAGCAACAGACATTGGCCGGGGAAGCCCTATGTCATTCCGCAACGTAGAGCTCTACGTCTGTCTTGAGAATCTGGGTAGCGCCTGTTCCAATTGGCGAACGAGGTTCAGACGTACAAACATAAAACAGCCACTCGACCCGACGTACACATGCTGCCTGGGCGACATTCACAGGGAGTCTATCTCCACATTTATGTGAATGTCATCATAGGTGTCCAACCACCACTCATAGCAGCATAGGAGCTCGAGCTTGCCATTACCTGCCTAGAAGTGCCCGCTATTAGAAATGATTAAGATTTTACTTGCCCTTGCTGAGATTCGAACCTCGAACCCAATACACATCGTGTACACCGCTACTCACTGGACCACAGCGGCCACTTGGATATTACAATCGGTTTAAGTCCTTTATATGTATGTACAATCAATACAGACCGGCATGCGGAAAACCCCACACGACACCAAATACCTTTTCTTATGCCCCGCCAAATCCATTCAACTAACATCCCTTTCCTTATGGTCCAACTCTATTGAAACCGCACATTTTATGGACCTCTCACTAGATGAGCTTTATATTTAATAAAATACAACTTTTGTATACAAAGTTTCTCGAGCTAACAAAGAAACAATAGGTGTATTCACATAGTTGAGCAAGTAATGTGGTACTCGGGCAAAAGAGCAGTTTTCAGTTAAGCATATTTTCTGTTGAAAGTGATTGGACATATAAAAAACGCGCCGAGCACTTGAACCGTCATCTTAAATCGGGTGCATTTTCGATCAGAGTTCGTTAACATTGATTTAAGAACTTGCATATTAATTTTTCTCAGTTTGATGAAAGACAGACGTCATTACAATAGGTAGCAGCAGTAGAAAAATTGAAAAAAAAAAAATTTGTGAGCTCTGTATATTTTGTTTTTGCTTTTAAAAGCTAAAATTTCAAAAACAAATTTTCAACTACCTTGAATTGTACTGAAAGCATTCTTATCACAACGAAATTCAAAATTTGACAATTCAAATTAAAATAAAATATGAAAAAAGTTCAAAAAAGAAAGTTTGCTGCGGCTACCTATTTGATGTGCCTTGCCTAAATCGAATATTTTGCAGTGACCTCGCTAAAACTCTCTCTCTTTCTCTCTATCTCTCTGATCTGTCATCGAAACTCTACGCAGTTTGCCTTAACCATCCAGTAAGTGGAATGATTACGTGGCCATTGTGAAGCACCACTGTAGCCGATTT
The DNA here is from genome assembly GCA_963971545.1 of Philophylla caesio. Classification (NCBI taxonomy): domain Eukaryota; kingdom Metazoa; phylum Arthropoda; class Insecta; order Diptera; family Tephritidae; genus Philophylla; species Philophylla caesio. Next base: position 70,136,241 of record OZ020609.1, on the reverse strand, counting down.
ACTTTTATAAAAACTCTTGTTTTGCTATAACACATTCTTGCATACTGTTATTTTAAATTATAGTCATATTAAAATATAAATTTTTTAATAAAATTCACCATTTCCCCTTCCCAAGGCCTAAGGCGTTTGAGCTAATCTCAAAGCGCAAACCAGCCCCGCGCGTTTTTTGTGATATTTGCGATGTATTCGATAAACACGAAACCGAAGACTGTCCAATTCAAGCTTCAGACGACCGCGACTATTCGCCTCCACCACTCTATGATCCAGCGAAAAAGAAGGAACGCAAATTGCCAGAGCCACGAAAATATTGTGAAACATGCGAAGGTTAGTTGTCTGGAATTTTGCCAAAGCGAAAAAACAAAAATTACAATTTTAATAATTTTTTTTTCCAAATCCTCTAGTGTTTGGTCACGAAACGGGCGAGTGTGCGGATGATGAAGAGTGGTAATATTATTGGATCTATGAAATCCATATCGGGAATACGCTTTCAACCTCATGATATTGAACTTTTCAATTTTACTATTATTTTTAAATACAAACATTTATAGTTTACTATATTACAACACATTCTGCGTTTGTGATAATCAACGAAAGAACGAAAACTAATTGTTATCAATTCTATTTTGCCACACTATTTATTATACATACATATATATGAATTTTTATGTTTTCATGCAGTTTAGTTTAGTGAAAATACTTAATTGAATTTCATCAGTGCTTTTGCTTGTCTTTTTTATGATACTATTTATAAAATAATAACTAAAATTGTTTGCAACAGATTTCACAAAATTTGTGTAATCTTTGTGCAACGATTGTTGAAATAGAATTACTTTAAACGAATTTCTTTGTTATATGTATTTACGCTCTAAACAGATTATAGCTTATTCCGTTTAGGTAAAATACAATTTGTTATTGATTAACGATTTTGTTGTGGTGGAGTTTCAAAATATACATCTAAATTAGATAGTGAACAAATTTAAAATGTAAAACAAAATGTGTTTATTTAAAATTAATAAAAATAATTATAACAAAGCTAGGTAATTCGATTGTGTTTATGTAAGTACATATTTCGTGGCAATCTCTTAATTTTTTAATATTAAAAAACGCCCCTTGGATTTAGCCAGTCGCGAACTTCAAGTAGGTCGGACGTACGTAGTAAGAAAAGTTTCTTAACTTATTCCAGAGTTATACAAAAAGTTGGTGTAAAAAAGCGCGTGCAGCGTCGTACATTTGAGGGCAGTGAACTTTTTTATTTTGTTTGAAATGATCGTAAGTGGTTTTAGCGATCTGAAATCTAAATCTGAAAGCGTCATATCACGCACTTCAATTTGATGTGCTACCGTACGGAAAGTAGTTTTCTATAAAGTACAAATAAAAATAAATTTGTATGTTAGGAGAAATTAATGTTTATTCTATCGCTTTGTATCGTTGTTCACACATCTCTTTCTGATTTTTTTTCCTTCTTAAATAAGTATGTAACAAGGCATATCAAATAGGTAGCCGCTGCAAACTTTTTTTTTAACTTTTTTCATATTTTATTTGAGTTTGAATTGTTAAATTTTGAATTTCGTTGTGATAAGAATGCTTTCTGTACAATTCAAGGTAGTTAATAAAATATTTTTAAAATTTTAGCTTTTCAAAGCAAAAACAAAATATACAGAGCTCAATTTTTTTTTTCAAATTTTCTACTGCTGCTACCTATTACAATATTCACACTTCATTTGCGACACTGTCGCCTGGGAGGTTTCGCTAAAAATATAGTTCATTAAAGGAGAAACCGCACTTTAATCATTCAACGAAATACACAAATATATTTTTTTCACCGAAACTTTCCTCCTCGCTGAAAAATATACCATATTCTAAGTTTCAAATGAAAACGAAGAAACTTTTCGATCCGGTTTATTTAAAATCAAAATAGCGAATATTTAGTGTGCTTTTAGTACATTTTTATTTTTTTGAATTTTAGTAAAAAAAGTCTACACATTGTAAGCGTTGTACTGCAAATTTAAGTAAAATTCAAAATCTTATGTACATATGTATGTACATATATGTATGAATGAAGATTCATGAATCATGGTATGTGCATATGTACACGATAGGCAAGACATGTAACAGCAGCAAGATTTTATTTTTATTTTAATTTTCAAATTTTGTATTTAATTTGTAAACAAAATACATAGAGCTTTTAATTTTTTTCACTCTGAATGGACGACGTTTTCATTTGGGCCATTTTAGAATTACCGCTTCGACCTCTTATGCACATACAAGTGCATATAAAAATTAATATATACAAATAAATTTGTAAAAATTGGAATTACACGTTCACCTTTCTATCTTTGAGGAGGGCAATAAATCCAGTTGGCGGAATCCTCTGTCTAGATTTTGTAAAAAATTTAATGCTATGGAAACTATGAAAGTGGAAAGCTTACTGCTAAACACAAAAATGTTGGAACTTAAACAACAAAGTTATATATCAAACAATATACTTATATTTATATTTACGTAAAGCGTATACAACCTACAAATATTTAAAATCTTAGAAAGAAACTGTAGTCACCAATTAGTCGCCACCTTCTTTTTTCTCCTTAATAGCTTCCTAAGCATGTAAAAGAGTTAGTTCAATTTGCATATTTATTTGGATAAATACTTTTCTATTTACCTTGAATCGTTCTTCGAATAAAGAAAGTTCGGCCAACAAATCAGTTATAGCATTCATAAAAGCTTCATGCGGAGAGTAATCGGAGGTTGTTTGTATTCGGATAACAAATTTGTGTTCCAATGGATGTGGAACTTTGTAGCCGGCAAAGAGTACATTAGGATCCTTCAATAGTTGACTAAAAATTAAATAGAAATACAACTGTTCAAAAATCCAAATTTTTTTAATATTGCCAAATATACTTTCTGATCATGTTGCCGAGTGTGTGATCCTCTTTGTTAACTGTGAAAATTGCCGCATTGGTGACTTTGGTGTCCAACTCCTTTATGATCCTAAAAATTAACGGAAATCAGATAAAAGTACATAATTAACAAATAACTCATTTAAGTACTTACTTCTTTTCTCCTTCGTACAATAAAAAAGATTCGAAAGTCGGTGGAGCATTCATTTTGTCTGAATAAAATACCTAGCAAAAATATCACAAAATCGTATACGCAAATGCCGCAAACAAGTCATTGAAACGTCAAAGAAATGTTTTCCTTTTACCAATAACTTGTAGTCGATTACAATTGCTAATATCGATAATATACTTACATAGAGCTTATACTCTTATAGATTACATTTTCGTTGTAGCCAGATAAGATCTATTTCTCTTTTTGGAACGACATATAAAATTCTTTCGCTTCTGTTATGTACAATTATTTCAAAAAAATACATGTCGCAGCCCGTTGTTTCCAAAGTGTCACAGACCTTTAATGGATCAGATCTTACAGATCTATGATATAGCGAAAAGTAAATTTCGTAAGCATATGTATCTGCCGTGCCATAACTTACAATTCCAAACGATTTTACACAACGTTTGCTTTTACCCGATGTAAATTAAGTACTTGAAAGCTAGTTGCGACTATTTACTGCAGATTTATAAAGTTAAAGATGCGAAATTCAGTCCCACAGCTTATTCCATTTCTAAAGTAAGTTATGGCAGTAACTTTTTATAATGGATTTAAATACCATTTACTCAATTTTAAACTCTTTAATGCATTATATATAAAACTGTCGCAATGTTTTAAAATTTTCCTTTGTTTTCACTATTACTCATGAGATTTTTATGTTAAGATCGTGTAAATTCGGGTACCGGATACCGAGTTTATTTTTTCTTTTCGGAATCGATAAATTTTGTGCACCACTATTTATCTGGTTTGTGGGGATTTGGTATCTTTGTTCGCGCCAAACGTTTATACATAGATTTGTATTTTGGACGGCTGTTTTATTAATCAAGCAATTCGTTAAAATTTCAAGGTTTAGCCAAGTGATAAATTGTGCATAAAATGGATTCGGAGCAGTCGGAGAGTCCCTTGGAGGAGTCTAGTGTAACGATGGTAGATGTATTGCAAGAGGAACACGAATTGGAGGAGGAATATAATGCAGTGCTTGGTGCATCCGATGAAAAATGCTGCACATACGTTAAGGGTCCTATTAAGAGGCAGGCCCTTTACTCTTGCTTGACATGTTGTCCAGAGACGCGCACAGACTTGGAAAAGTGTGCTGGCATATGCCTGGCCTGTTCTTATCGTTGTCACGAAAATCACGATCTAGTGGAATTATATACGAAGCGTAGTTTTCGTTGCGATTGCCCTACGGAGCGTTTTACTGGTCAACACCGGTGTTTACTTAACTCGGAAATAACCAAACTGCAACCACGTAATACCGAAAACTTGTATAATCAAAACTTCCAAGGTTTGTATTGCAGGTGCCATCGTCCATACCCCGATCCAGAGCGAACAACAGAAGAAGTAATGTTGCAGTGCACAGTTTGCGAAGATTGGTTTCATTTACATCACTTAGAAATGCCAACATTGTCCAAAAAACTAGCAGACGTTGATGCTTGTGGCGAAATGATTTGTAGTTCTTGTATGGAAAAGCATGAATTTCTTAAAGATTACATCGGACTAGCACTAAGCATGGTTGAGAATCAAGATGAATCCTTAGCTAATATAACAGTAACTGGAGAAACTTCTGTTTGTGAGGATAATGATAACAAGTTGCGTTCAGATTTAGACAAGAGTATATCAGATATAATGAATATAAACGGGGATGGCACCGCAACACCTGCGGAAAATGAGAAATTGGAAGGTGAACCAAATGATGCTGATGAAAAATGTATTGACGATGAAGTACCCGCTAAAAGGCAGAAGATCGAGAGCGAGTCAGAGGTAGAGGTAGGAAACGAGCAGACAGCAAACGGCTGCCGTCGCCCAAAGACGAAGCAAGTATATGAAGGAGGTAAGTTGGAGATTATGCCCAAATGTTTTTTTTTAATAAAAATTACTTTGTACATAATTTGCAAACCATATATTGGGTACTATCGAAAGCGTCCGTTTGTTATAATAACGTATGCATATTGTATACTATTGATTAATCGATATTTACGTAAAATCCGTTTAAGAGTATTTAATACATAAAAAGTAGATCGTAATTTTTTTTACCGTCACCAAAATATAGAAAACCATGTTTGCGTGAGTTGAGCTTGTGAAAAAATGTCATACCAGGCCATAGACACGATTTAATGATAACTAAACGTTCGTTTCGCATCAAATTCAATGAGAAAGCTTGTCGTAGCGGTATTACATCGGCGATACTATCCAAAAAATCGATGGCATAATTATAATCACTTCGCTTGAGCAAATTATATTTTAAGTCACAGCGAGGTAGACGAAGAATTTGGTAGTTTGAAATGTTCTCGACTTGGAGATCGTTCAGGCCACGAAACATCTGGTTAGGTACAACACGTCCATCTGTAAGTTTATAAAGTGCGCCGCGTGGACAAACTGAACATTCTTCGGTAATGATGAAAACAATAGCGGCAAGACGTTCTTCTTCCTTAAGCTTCACTTTTTCGGGCAAACTAGCTGATATTACTTGATTGGGATCAATTTCAAATGAAGGGTCCTACAAAAAGAAATTTATAAAAATAAAACCGTATTTTGGAATCTTAATAAATTATACCAGCTCAACTGTAGTGACTAAGATTGGGTCACCAATAAAAGGCTCTCGACATAAAATAGTTGCTTGAAATATTTTTGGACTATGCACAAATGGCAACATCATCCATTGATATCCGTCGACCGTATAAAAAAATTTACGATCTTTAAGACAATCCTGTGTGTACCCGAAAGCGATGTAATAGTCCCTTGTTATAGCATTGATGCGACCCCAAAAGTACATGCCCGAGAAGCGGTTTTCATTTTGCAACACAATTAGCGAATTTTCAATTAACACCTTCTGTTCGGGTGTAAGTTTTTGACCACAATACATCAGACATTCCAGTCCTTCATTAAAGTATTCAATATTCATATTTTGTGTATGTTTTAATTGCTTGTTTTAAAACACAATCGAAGTTAAATAAAATGTGTGTTTGCTTGACAAAATAGTTTTGAAGGTTTCTCATTTTTTATGAAGGTTTCTTAAATATTTTTGTTTGTAGACATGATTTAAATAGACTGCCTTAATTTCATGTTGCAAAAACCACTGCCTCTGTGAATTGAAAAATTTAATTCTTAATGATGTTAAAAACTATTTTAATAAGAATCAAGTCAGACCCTTAGCACCATAATAAACGAATTTGACCCCCATCGCCACTCAGATTCACTTAAATTTTCTATTGTACAAAATTGAATCATTTTAATTTATTGTTGATTTCTTTGTAATAATTTTTTTTTTCCAATTACAGGTGCAACATTTTGGGGCAACGACTTCCGCACAGCACTTTGTCAATGCTCTCAGTGCTTAGCTTTATATAAATCGGAAAAGGTCGAGTTTTTATTGGACATCGAAGACTCTGCAAAAACGTATGAAGAGCGAGGCAAGATACGTGGCGCCACCGAATCCACATATGAACAAGGCATACGAGCCTTAGCTTCCATTGGGCGCGTTCAACAAATAGACGCTATAACCGAGTACAATCGCATGAAAGATAAATTGAAAGAGTATTTACAAACGTTTGCCGTAAGCAAGAAGGTCGTCACTGAGGCTGATATAAATCGTTTCTTCGAGGAGATGCGTAATGAAAAGAATGCAGCTCTTGGGCAACCATATTTTTGTCGTTAGATTACTGAAGAATTATTGGAATCTCGCATACGCATACACCGTTTTCATACGTGCATACGTATGTTCACAAAAAACTCGCACATTTACATTATTATTTCCCTTTAAATTAAAATATTCGCTCATGTTGGTTGCATTCCGATTTATTCATTAAATCTTATTTAATCTATCATTTTTTTTTTTTAATTGTTCTAATCTTTTGTGAAGGTACACTAAATAAATTAACAAAATGAAATAAAACTATATTTCTAATGGAAACTATTTCTTTCCTCTCTATAAAACTGTCGTATTTTATTGCTTCCTGTTTGAAAAATTTAGTTCCATTAAATTGATAAAGAAAATGATAATATTTGAGTATCAAACTAATAAGGTTTTAGAGAGCTTATAAAAATATTTTTAAAAGTGTTGCCGCCTTTTCAAAAAATGTAATTCTATCAAATTAAAAGGGATAATGAAATGCTGTATCATGGGTGTTTAAATAAATAAGAAATAAAAAAGAATAAACTAAAATTCGTATGGAGAAGGTTGCCACCTGTTCGAAATTTTAAATATTGAATTTAAGTTTTTATTATTTTATTGATAAGAAAAATTAAATATTACCATGTGGAAACTAAAAGTGTTTAAGGAAGGAATTTTCAACAGTGTTATCACTAAAGGAAATGTTGCGAGATGGGTATCAAACGAACGATGTTTGATAAGCTATTATGTTGAAATATATATATTGAAACAAATTGAATACACCCTCTGATCCAAATATTTTTTCAAAAGGGTTGCCACTGATATTATTTTTTATATAAAGGGTTTAAGTAATTGAGTTGAAACAAAGCTTAAAAAATGTTAACGAAACATAAAATGTTGAAAAATGCTTCTCATAAAATCGTACGAAATGGCAACTCAACACTCTTGCCAAACATTTTTTTTAATATAGTCCATTATCAAAATTATAAAACTTACGGTTTAAAATTATTTCGAACTGTTTTGATATTTTGTTCAATTAAACTAAATTATTTATACTAATTACGAGCGAATTTGTATCGAATTGATTATCGATCAAGGACATAAGATAATCGTTTCTAGTAGCATGTATTTGCCAAATGACATTATAAGATAATTTTAATATGAGGTGCAGATGATTCTTCAATAAGATGCTGCGAAAGAATAAGTGGGCTGAAAGCATTTTCTCTCATCCCTGTCGCCTTCTTATCTCCTCTTTCACTCTCACTTATCTCTGCTGCCTGCATCACAACTCTCTCACACTCTTCTGAGTCCTTCTTATACCTAATTTCACATAGATGTGCACACGGTAAAGTGTGACGGGATACACCTACTTCTGAATAAATTTTAGTAAAAAGCCGATCTCTCTTAATGTAACTTTTTTAATAGTTACATTAGATTATAATCAAGGTTGCCATCTTAATATTTTACTCACTAAAATTGAGTTTAAGTTATGGTACTTGAGTGTCAGTTTCATCAATGTCTGGCAGATTCGTTCCTACATAATTACCCCAAATGCCGTAATCACCCAAGAATGACGGATAACAAGATTGCGCCCATCAGAGAGGATTTGTCTTTGCGTGACGTCACACTGGTTGAGCAGAGAGAGAAAGAGAGATAACAAAACAAAAAAAATTCGAATGAAATGTAATGCAGGGTAAATGCACCACCACCTAAGTATCCGGACATCTGTGCTTTTTTTCGGGTACAAAATACATCAAGACAATTACGTAAAAGCTATATTATTAAAAAAATATTTATACTCATACAAACAAAAGAATTATTCACGGTTTGGTTAATAGCAGGAAAAAGAGCATTAAAGTAAGGAAAATGTTGAGTGTCCAGAAATGGGTGCGTTTACCCTATAAAAAAAACCAGTGTGACGTAGCAAAAACAGCTGATTCTGTCAAAATCACGAAGAGAGGAATAGCGGTATAGCGATGAGCGCAACCTTTGTTTCGCTCAATCGTAGTAATCACCCGAAATTTGTTTTAAATGTCTCAGCCATTTCGGGTTGATAAGTGATACCTGACTCGCCTTTGGAATAAATATAACTATTTTTCAATATGTTATTCAGGACATTTGTCTAAATCGACTACTAAAACTTTATAAAGCCAATTGGGTTTTATGGATAATGAAACCGCACCAGATTGGCTAGGCTATACAATTATTTAGTAAGATTTCTTCTGAATTGGAGTTACTTCTGCTATTTTGGGTTCCGCTTAGATCGGATGGCGCCACCAACGATTCCTTTTTTGAGAAATGAATCCAAAACTTCCTTCTGTCAGCTTTTACAAAGACATATTAAACTTAGTAAATCCCTTCACTGGTGTTCGTTTTTGAACGGCGAAAAAATACTTTGAGACTCATCTTGTACTTACCTTACTAATATTCAAGTGTTCATGTAGGTTTCTAAATACTGTTGCTTTTGAAAATCCACTCATCAGCACAGCTATACTTTATTTAAGTCCACTCATTACTGAAGTACATACATAGATGCAAAATATTCGCACTTACGATTCAAAGTGTTGCAGTTCTTCTCTATTTTATCCTTTTCTTAAAAACCCCTTAGTGATGTTGGGTACCACAACTTGAGCATTCCTTTGACTATTATTTCCGTTTATTTGAAAAAAAATATAATAGAACTCGTAAACTTTAATGGCTTTATTTATGTATATTCGTACGTACATATTTACATATACATACATATACAAGTATATATGGTATACATATACATACATATTTAATTATCACGATGTAAGCAAAGCTAATGTATTCAAATGCAAATTTTTAGGTTGTGTACATTCGAAAGTTAAAAGATTCTACGTAAAATATTAACTATGATCTATGTATGTATGTCATTTTAGAAATCGTCAATGATTTAAAAATTTGTTCGAAAAAAATTTAACACATAGTATAAAAACTCTTTTATATACAAATACCTATATACATACATACTTACTTACATATATGTACATATGTATATTTACTAATGGAATTTTTTTTAAATTTGTTCGAAAATCTTAAGCAGTAACAAGTGATTTGTAAATTTATTTAAAAAAAATGAAGCAACAAGGGTGAGTATCGGGTCTCAGGGTAGAAAATTCATATTGCCAATTTCATGATAACCATTTTGTATGGTGATAACTGGTGGCAGAGGTGATTGCATCAAAGCCGCCGGTGTTTGCATGAGATCCATTTTAATTCTTTCGATTCGTTCCTTTTCTGATATTTGACTTGACAGCTGTGGCGCTGCGAATTGATGATTCAGGGCCGTTGGAGCGCAAGCGCCGTTATTACTGATCCGTTCAATACAGCCACCGCTGGTTACATTACGTAAAGGTGTCATGTAATTCGAATTCAAAGTAGCGTAGTTTGTGTTGGTGCTGTTGCTGTTGCTGTTGCTGTAGGCATTGAGGTTGACACTGGCCTCATAGTCACATGCTTGATTTTCGTATTCATTAAATACCTCGAACGTTGTACAATTGTTAGCTTGAAGTGTGCTGCCTTGCATCAAATTGCAGAGTTGCTCCGCATATGCTCCTCCAGTGGCAGTGGCATTGCCTCCAGTTGCGCCCATTGAGATCGGTGACGGCGTAAGATTGCGATTTTGCGGTGACAATGGTGACATCTGTGATAACGGTGACAATTGATAGGTTGCGCGATACGCACAGAATTGTTGCCCGATTTCTGTTGGGGTTGCTGTAGGCAATTCTAGCATAGCTGTTGAGTTGAAAATATGGTCAATTGTGTATGTGTGTATGTGTACATGGAATAGAAGATTGGCTTTGAGACTCACCTGGTTCATCTTTAATGCTTGGTGGCGCCGGTGGCGAAACAACGGGGAAATTGAAAGCATTTTCCATTGCTTGAAAAAAGTGAATAAAATAAAAAGTTAAAGAAACAAGCAAAATAATAAGATGCCAACAGCAAATTTATGAAACAAAAACAAATACATAACAAGCGAAAAACGGAAGCATAAACTAAGAAAAAATAATATAACTATGTACATATGTAGTATATGTACATTGATATTTAATTGAGTTTAAAAAGTGTACACATGCATATTACTCGTAGATATTTCCAATTAATGCTTTTTATACAATTTTCACCCAACAATTGAAGCTCAGTGCATACAGTGTTATTAGGAAGCAAGTTAATAAAACAAATTATTAGCAATTTGACAGTTTTCTAAGTTAAACCTCTGCGAATGATAAGTAGACAAGCGAGAATCAATAAAAGAACAGTCGGAATTGATTCTGGTGGTTTCTTTTCGCTTTGATCACAAATTGAGTGTTCCCATTGATTTATCACGACCAGTTTTCCAACATTAATTTCATGTCAAAAGTGCCAAAAATTTATTTTTTGAACATATTTATTTGTTTTATTTTTTCCCGAAAGACTAAATTTTGAATTTGCGGGCATTCTTTGCTTAAAAACTCATTTAAAAAAATTTATTTCCGTTGATTGCTCCCTTTGTCTTTACCCTTCGCTAGGTTACACCGATTATTCACACTTAGTGAAGACAGGCCCTTCTCAGCAATGGGTGCGCATTCCAAAGATATTTTTACCGGAGCTTCGTCATTCCATTTTCTTCGGTAACAGTCGCTCACGCGAACTTTTCTCTCGAAAGCCCCCAAATCCCTCTCTTGCTGTCTAAGTCAAAAATATTGTGGTGTAAACGCAATATTATTTGCAACTGTTATTGAGCTCGAGGTAAATTTTATTTCTATTTTTATTTTTTTTGTGAGATTAGGGGTTGTAGTTGTTAATTTAATGCATCTACATATGAAAGCTAGTGCAATGTGCAATTAAGTGCATAAATTTATTAACGCGGTTTTACAAGTTACTAAATTACATTAAAATACTTAAATACGATACGTCACATTAGTGCATTTCACGATGACGTGTATGTCATATGCAAATAAGAATGACAACGCAACGTAAAAAATCATAAATAATATGCATATGAAATAATTATACAAAATAAACAAAAACACACATTTGTACCTACAGCAGCGGTCAAAATAGCAGCAGTGATTTGTATTTAGAATTTTAGATAAAAAATTATTATTTTATTGAATATTGCTTACATTTTATAATTCAGTACTTCAAGCTTCAAACTTTTCACAGCCTTCTCCACAAATTGTATAAAATTAAAAAGGTTTCATATAAATTTCTAGCTCTGTAATCCATATTTTTGGGTATGCAGTTTTGTAGCTCCTCCAATTTTAGTCCAGTAAAAAGTAAGTTTCATGTCGTAAAAATACACACTGGATTTTTTAATACTTTTTTTTTTTGCAGAGGGTGTTGCACATTTTTTCGTTACAACGCACGAATGAGTTGGCAACGAAAATGGATATTCAAGTTTTTTTTTTAACTTTTTCTAAAGACTGTATATAGTTTGAAAATTGGGCTTGAAAGGTTTTTGTTTTATTATCTGAGTTTTAATTAAAAAAAATACCAAATTATTATAAGGCAGTATCTAATTGTCAAAATTTGCTAATATAAAACACAGCTGCTATTTTGACCGCCACTGTATATTCATACAAAAAATAGCAAGTTAACAAGTTCATCGAAATAGCTTAAACTTATATGAAAAAATTACTTACTGCGAAAATTAACGGTGAAATGAAATTTAGATTTCAATTGTACTTAGTCATACCCAGTAATTGTCATTTAATTACCTAGTTAATAAGCATTCGAGTATGTGTGTAATATTTACTGAAGTGTGTGTATGAATTTCCAATTGAAATATTTTAAGAGAGTAAATGAGTCAATCACATTTACACATTTTTAATTTTATTTTATTTAATAAGTTTCAATAATACATTAGTGGTTGTGGATCAGGTCTACTAGGCATACATATGTACGTACATATATTTATAAGTTTTTATAACTACGTATGCATATACTAAGTGTATATTTGTATGTATGTATGTATATATAAATATAACTATATATGATGACTAGATTTTGTGTTCAATATTAACAGGAATTAATTTCACGGTACAAAATACATATTTGTTTATTCGAGTGGAGTCGGGTTTGAATAAGAGTTATGTATGTATTTCGAATTTTTATATATAAATGTGTAATGTATTTATACATAAATACGCATGTACAATGTACTGTCTATAAGTTTTAGGTGCGACGCAAAAACTCTTAGACCCTTTACTATAGATTTTATCTTGAAAATTGCCATAATTTTAATTTGTTCCAAATTGTATCAATAAAAACGTTGATCAAACAAATTGTTTAAACTTTTGTCCCAAAAACAATAATATAAAATTTTGTTCTCTGCCAAGATATATTTTTATTTTAATACTTTTACTTTTCATCTCATCAGAAGAGGCAGATCTTTGTAATTTTTTGTTTTTATATTTGATACATAAATAAAAGGTTCGAGTTTTTAGACTAAAACTGGCAGAATTTGCATAATGCGAGGCAATAAAATTACTACGAAGGGCGGGAACGAAAGAATTCTACAAAAAAAGAAAAACAGACGAAATACTTAACAGCGGTATCGACGGGCATTGAAAGAAAATTAAGAAACCAATGCAAATGCATTTTCGAGAAAAATTATCAAATGTGTAAGAAAGAGATTCAAGATAACAGTAGGAAAACTCACGGTTTGCAGTGGTTGCCGTTTGAAGATGTCCCTTTCAAATATTATAACCTTGTAAGGCTAAGTCAAGGATAGTTTCGGTGTATTGTGTCTTATTGTTTGACAACCAGATCTTTAGTTATTGGTTTTAGGACACTTGATTGGACACTAAAGTTTCAACAGCCCGCTATCTCCGATAGTAGGTACTAACAAAAAACATTATCAGAATTGGAGTTTCGGGCAGTTGTTTCTCGTAAGAAAGAGTTTCGAGTATGATTGTCAATGAAGACTTAGGCGCATACAAACTATACCAGAAATCTCTGATAATGTTATCTAAAATAACAATGTGATTCAACCGAGATTATTTAAATGAAAGTACCAGTTCCACATAGTGGAAATTTCCATTAAGGTATGATAAAGGTACATTAGAGCGATTAGGCGATGACAATAATAATAATTTAAACAAAAAGTATATACATATAGTATATATGTATGGGGTTTGAATTAATTAAAAAAATTTTAAACAAAAAAAAAAAAATACGCAAACTACGTTAAAAATAAAACATTCGTCGTAAAACGACGTCGGCGCAGAAAAAAAATGTATTTTACTTCTAGGTTGAGATGGTTTTCTTCTCTCCGTGAGTATCAAAAAGTTATTTCGTAGCAGCTTTTTCCGCGGTGGCGATGTTATGATTTATAAAAAAATTAAAATTCATACATGAAACAACAAAATTATAACTTATACACAAGTTCCCTCCTATGGCACTTTTTGGTAAGGCATTCTTGAAACCGTATTATTTTATCGCAACAAAAAAATAGACATACATTTATTTTTAATATTGGTACATACTCGTACATACATTTTACATACGTGTGGGACAGAGAAACAGAGAACGTACATGCATATACTCGTATAATTATGTCGTATGAATATGAATCCCACTATCCGTTGATAAGAATATGTCATTTAATTTCTTACAAATTCAGTGTAAGTAAAATAATTTGAGGTTATATTTGGATTTTCGAATTCTACATTTACAAGTATACTTTGTGAGCACATCATATATTCCTACAAATGAACGAGAATGAGAAATGCATGTCAAGCGAAACCCAGTATAAACCAATCACCTTCTAATTTTAACTCGTATACATACGTTTAAGTAAAGGTGTAAATTATTTTATGAAATGTTAGTGGACCTTTAAATGAATTTTATGTATGGTCTTCAATTTTGCCCAAAAAACCTTGTACGCAGTTTCACGAAGAAACCGCTTCAAAATCAAATGCAACTTACAAATGCCTTGATAATTTAAGTTTAAGCCCAAGTCTTTGTTCATCTGATTTATGAGGCTTTGTCCGCTAATTTTCCGTCGTTTTCTTTCATTCTTCAAACGACCTACAATAGAAACATATTAGACCATGCGTATAACAGTATACTCTTAGTATTATACTTATAAATATAAATGGCGACTGAATTTACAAAATTTTATCAACTTAATTGATATACCCTGACATTCATTCAAATTTACATACAAGTTTGTATAAATATGTATGGTTAATACGCTTTCCACTTTCATTTTAGTCCGTTGGTATTCTGTTAGCATCATTCAGTCGTTTGGCGATTTCGTCAACAGTTAGTAATGGACAATCGTCTACGCCTGTGCACAAATCGATCTCGGAATTATTTGCGGTAATCTGACGATTGGGTGGTATACTTGTGTATAGCGCAAAGTGTTCGGCCTCTTGCAAGTCTACTTCAGCGTCGAGTATAACACCGAATTCACCTTCGCATAAATTTCTTATGCTCTGCCGATCGGCAATGGCCACAAGCTCCATGTTGCCATCACAAACAGGTATTTCGGCTAATTGCAGTGCACTGAGCGTTCGACGGTCCAAATATTGACCGAAAGTGAAAGCTTTTCCTTCGTGGGAAGGTAGACTTTTAGCATTGTCGCCCTTGAGTGGTATGTGAATAACATCGGCGTTTAGATGTGCTGGACGCTTACCAGAAACACTGCTCACACTTCGGCCCACAGGCTTGCCGCCATTTGTATTACTATCGCTCTGAGCGAAACTATTATTATTAGGAGCTAAAGAATCGGATTTGGGTTGCAAGGACTTAACTGAACGTAACGAGGAACGATTGGGATCGCTGATTGAAAAGTTGCCGATACTTGGTTCTCGACTACCGTTGGGTGTTGCACCTTTGGGCGACTTGCTTGAATTCTTTTTCACATTAACGTTAGTTTCACTAAGATTGGATTTACTCTTGCGCCGTGAGAAGAAACGCGAGAAGAAACCTTGACGTTTCTTTGGCGAAAAATTGGGTGTAGACTGCCGCTTAGTCGGGCTTTGTTCGGGTGTACGCATTATAATGATTTGGGAAGGAGGGCGAGATGAAATACTGCTGGCGCGCGAGTGCTCCAAAGAACTGTAGGGAGTGGGTGAGCTTGAATTGAGCTCTTGAGAAGTTTTACGCTTGGGTGGTAGTGGAGGCAGCTTCTGCTCTGGCCCGGGCGAAGGTGTACGTGGTGGTAGCGGTAGTGCCGGTGAAGGTGGCGAGGGTGGCGTTTGGACAGAATTCACACGTATTTTTGGTGCAGGTGGATTATTTAAAACAACCAAACCATCTTCGTCTGTGCCCTGTTTGTCAGCAATTGGTAGAGTGAGTGGATTTTTGAAAGCGATCTGTAAACTATTATACGTCGATGTCTCATCAAAGCTTTCACCCACCTCCATAGCTGGGTGTGCGCTACTAGCGCCGACATTGTTACTGACAAAAGTGTTTACCTCAACCAAAGTTGCAACTGATTTATTGTCGCCTGTAGGTGAGCCACCTAGAGACAAATTTTGTAGGATAGGATTGTCAAATGTACCGCGCCGAGAATGTGACTCAATTGCCATATCATCGTACTCTGGCTCTGTGAATGTGCGGTCCTCGTCAGTGACGGTAGATATGGTCGTGTGGTTGGTCGATAAACTGGTGACATTCGTGCACACTGTTATGGGACTCAGTGAAGTTGTGTCACCATTCTCTACCGTCAAACTGTCTGTGCGTTCGAATTCGCTAGAATGCATCCACTCGTTGATCTTATCAACAGCCGTCAACGAATGAGATTCACTCAACGACGGATGCCTAAGTATTTCGTCCATGGGTGTTGATGTCTGTGTGTCGGCGTCCGTCGCTGGGTATACAATTTCTGGCACTTCTAACTCTATTTCAGTGCCATTAGCGTGATCAAAATCTATGACAGAATCATCGGTGACGCTCGCTCTATTGCGACGTGTCATACTATCGGTTTCATTGAGCGTTTCTAAACTGTGCTGCTTGCTGACCGTACTCTCAGTGCGTTCTGTCGATAGAGTAGCATTGTCATCTAAATCGTAATCATAATCAGTGGATGGGCAAGCGTATTTTGTAGCCGTGATCTCGCTATCCATGGACAATACGTGTTGAAATATATTGACGTCGGGCCTTCGCTTAAGTTTGTGGCGCATACTGGCAAAGGAAAGCATACCTGGGTCATGGAATACGAACTCCAATGCTTCGCTTCTTTTGTCCTGGCTAGGGCATTCCAATTCAATGTATGGCTGTATAAAACAAGAAAATGGAATATTGATTTATGTATGTATGCACATCCAAACTTAAATTGTACTTACCTTGGCAGTTTTTGGCAAATCTACCTGAGGATAACGCGGTGTACGAAATGCAATCGCCGTCTGCATGTGCACATTGGACGGCTCGAATTCGGCATACGCATGCCACACTTCCTGATTGTTATCGATCGCCTTGAATCGTACTTTGACATCGTTTTTGTTGACTTTCGAACAGAGTAAAATTATTTCATCGCCACCCTCGATATTCGCTGCACAGGCGCAAAGGCGATGTATCACTAATTCACTTTTTGCTTTGCGATCGAACAGCGGTTCCGATACCACTGGACTGAGTGCCTCCCAACCGTTTGCATTCTTAAGGAAGCCTTGAAAGCACAAACGTAACGAATTCAATTCAATGGAATTTGGATCGTTAATATGTTCAAATCCAGCTGCAAATATCACAATTTTATTTGAATTAAAAAATATATTTCAATTTCAGTGCTCGTTATTATTTTCCATCTTACTCTTGAAAGGATCGACTTTCTTCTTCTTTCGCTCTTCCAATGATTCTGCCATCTCTTTTTTTCTTACACACTGTATGCCAACATTGCTGAATTCGGCACGCAGTGGCAGTCCAGGTCCAACATTTCTTGTGCATACACCACTTTTGCAATTCTTACCCACCAGCTGATGTGGATGTTGTCTGTAGGGCTTCTCCTTTGTGACACACGAAACGAGTATCAACGCTTCACCAGTGTAGCCGAGAATTTCGACGGTTGGAAAGGTTTTCGTCTCCTGAAACGAGTTCTCACCCGGTATGGTTCCTGCGGTGCGGCCCTCACATTTATAGCGAAATCGCATAGGCTTTCGGGTGGGTTGTTCCACAACGCGAAGGTAGGGCTTCGAAGCGGCTGTTGTGCCATCCATTTCAGGCGTTATGATCTCAACTGTAAAAAATTTTGTCCATATAACATTTCTGTCTAAATATTATATGATATATACATATAAGTTTGTATAGTACTCCGAAAAATGATCAATATCGCAAAAAAAACCACCAAAATAATTTAAGCGACATTTAAAAACATTTCGTAAAATTGTTTTATTTTAAGGTTCTTTATTTCGGTGATTATCTCGGTCCTTATTACTTGATCTTTTTTTCGATCATCTTTTTTTCTTTATTGAACTTCTTTGTTTTAAAATGTTATGGAACATTTTAGGTTTTGAGAAATAACGATAAAAAATAATTGATAAAATACAAATCAGAAAATTACGATTTCAAATCTTCATGTCACCGCCATATCGAACACATTTCGAGTATGTGAAGCATAACAATATATCCCAGTTGTAAAAAATGACGAATAGTAGAACGCGATAGAACAATTCTAGATGGTGAGATTATTTAAATTTCAACTTTACTTCCATCCCCTCCCCCCCCCACCCAATGCATATTTGAACCAACCTAATTTACAAAAAGAGGTAAGTGTGAAGCAAGTTATCATAAAGATATTTATATATTACCTCCCCAAAGGTGTACTTTTTAAAAGTTTGTTCACCACTACGATTTTATGACACAAATTAGGTATTTAAAACCAATTTAACTAGTCTAGGATTAAAAATTGCTAGAAATGTTAAATAAAATTCAACTTTTTTAGATCATGCTGTCTATAAACCTAGTTTAATCAGAAAAGCTGTTGTTTCTCATCACTACTAAAATGATTTTTGAGAATTTTTAATTAAGAATTTGTAAATATAAAACTTACTTATATCACTCAAATTATGCTCTCCTGTGTCCATAGTACGGCTATTATCTGAAAAATATAATAAAATATGTGTTCACTATTAAGAATATTTAATTTTTTTTATATAAATGTATACAAATATGTACATACATATTAAAAATGTGAGTTGTAATTTTTAAATAATTTACTAAATAATTATATCATTTACATTTTAATTATTTTGAATAAATAAATTTAAGTTTTTAAATTTTAATATCATACTTATATTATTATTTAAACAATTTTGTTAAGTCAGGTTTGAAATTGCACTAACCCATTTGATTTAATAAACAATAAGTTATTCATACCTATAGTTATAAGAAACCAGAAAGTGTTACTTAAAAAATAGTAATTTTCCAACAACCTAATTCTACTTTAAAAAAAGCTTTTTGTGTACATCCTCCTCATTTCTTAGTTTTATCTTTTTAATATCGTATACAAAGTTCTAACAGGTGTTTTGTATGAAAGTTCGAAGCCCACCATTAATGTGTCGTCAGCGCACATATTTTACCGATACGCTTAGTTTTCGAAAATACTCGGAAAAAGGTCCGCCTTCGGAAACACAATTAAAAATATGCTTTATTCCGCGTTACCTGTTTGGTGTTCCTGAAAAATTATTATTTTATGGTCAGAATTCAGAAGTGCTTCCGCGAGATGTTCAATAACAAACGTTTTTTTTTTCAATTCAATATTTGAATAAAATGAAAAGCGGAAACAAACTATCGATAGAGGCTAATTCAAAGCAAATAATTAGTGCAAGTTGCTTAAAATGCGATTAAGATTACTGTTGATTTTTCAAAATCAAACGGTTAACACCAATACAAAAAAATTTAAAGAAAATGTTTAAGCTTTGTTAAAACCCCAAAACGAGTATTAAAAATATTACATAAGAATACATATTTTCATCAAAATTTTGAACTTCTTAAATGTAGACATGTAGCTCATTCAATTTTCGTATAACAAAGTACAAGTTTCTAGTGCCTACAAATTTGCACTGATTTTAGACAATTTTTTTACTGACGCTCTTTCACAATTCCTTATAAAAAAAAATCGCGGTTTTGCATTGTATGGAGAAAACTGCCAGGAAAAAATTGTCAAAAATCAATGATAAGTTGTAGATACTTGAAACTTTCTCACACTAAAATTGAATGGCCAAAAAATTACTTACTCAAAAAAGAGGAATTCCCGGCCCCTAACTCCACCCAGCTCGAACAAAGGGTTTTTTTTTTAAAAAGCTCGAAATTTTGATGAAATATTTCGAAGAAAAATAAAGTGTCCAAATCTGTCAATATGTGCTGTTGTGCCTTAATTTGTGAATAGAGTTTATTAATTTATTGAATTGATATAAATTTTATGAAAATATTAAAAAAAATGTTAACAAACTTGAGATCTACGCCCTTTTTTTGTTGGTATGCAGAGTAGTACATATTTACATATGTATTTGTGTATGTGTGTAGATAAATAACTCATACGCAACGTTGATTCACAGATATAAAGAAATTTTTACACATTCATTCAAGCATTCATTCATAGGCAACTTTCTTTCACATACATAACTCTCTAAACATTGACTTTGCTTTTGTAATTTTTACGCATTTTAAAAGTAACATTTTAAATTTCTTATAATCGATGAAAAAGTCTGGGTATATGTCAGCAATAATTGTTTAAAAATACCATTTTTTAATTACTCACTAAACATTACAAAAATTTAACTTTTATTTGCAGATATTAAAATGGAATGCGGTTTATTAATTTCAAAATTAATATCTAGAATTTGGGGGCTTTTAAATTTTGCCTAAACATTCGACTTATTTATGTAGGCTTTTCACTAAGGAACTCATACATTATCCATGAACTATAATTTGGAAAGGGGCCAAAAGTTGATTGTAAATTATTTTCTCATATTAAATATAAACAAAGGTTTAAACGAGTATGTAATACGTATGTATATGTGTGGCATAATTCATAATTAGTGATTTTGAAAAATTCAATTAATAAAGCAATAGGCAAGTTTTGTTTCTAATATTCATTTATGCACTTACGTATTTATACATACAAATATATGTACGAGTATGTTCGGAAAAACTGTGCACAGTAAAATGATATAATTTTAAAAATTATTATTCAATTTAATTTTTGAAAAATAATTTTTTAAAGTGTTTTAGTTAGCCCGCTTTAATGTTTCCGGTGCAAAAGTAATGAAATTTTAATTATCTAATTTTTGATTTAGTAGAATTTTAACCCATATGTACATACCGGAAATGCAATTATACATAAACATATTAAAATGTACACATGTAAGTATATTTGAAAACGTATTGATCTCCATAGAAACTACGAATATATAATAAAATTGGCTATAAAATAACCTCATGACATGAACATTACCATTTTTGCTACAATTCGCACATTTGCATGTATGTTTATATACGTATAAATAATATGGTACCTACATATGTTACATATAAACAAAACTTAGTAAATACATATGTCTGTACGCAGATGTATGCACATTTATTTAAGTATCTGTTTATCGTTGTGTACCTGGGTACATATGTAAGCAAGTTCATACCAAATGAAACCGCAGGCGTTTACTGATTGAACACAGATAATCGCAATCGCTTGCTGTGTTGCTGTGATCTGTGAAAATTTTCATAATATTCAAGGCAAAATCACATTTAATCGCGCAAGAGAAAAGAAAAATCTTGGCCAAATATTTATTTAAGGTACTTCTAAATATTTTTACAACCAATGCGTTCAAATCAAGTTTATAAAGCCAAATGCCAAAAATGAAAAAGCTCATTTGGATTATGTGTATTTATATATATGTATGTATATATACGTACGTATAGATTTACGTATTTGTTCTGTGATTGAAATTATATCTAGTACTACATATGTACATATGTACGTGGATGTATGTAATTATGCATTGTATACACTACGTTAGCGTACTTTCAGCTTCCCAAAAAACTGGCTTTTTCAAAGTACTTGCTCACTTAATTCCAAAGTTATTTAAAAATATTAGATTCGACTTTTTTAGTGTAATATTATATGTAGTATTTTGGCATATCTGCTCACGGGGATTGGTAGTTTTGAATAATGAAGAATACATTTTAATTCATAATTCAACAAATTTAGAATAAGGAATTACTTTTTATACTTCTTATTCATCATTCAAATAATTTTTAATAACTTTTTTTGGCTTAAACTTTAATCGAATTTAAAAAAGATTTTTTGTGAAATGTTTTTTTTTCTCTTTTTTTGTGTAAATACCTACGTTACCGCATAATTTTGGAGGCCCGCTAGGCGATTACTTGTTTTTAAAGCTGTGCGTTTTGTATCTATGTTATGTTACGATATGTTATATTATGTAACGTTGTGTTTAGTTAAGTAATGCGATTAAAAGTGAAGTGTTCATGTGATGCGATGCAATGTGCTATTTAACTGTATTTTGAAGTCAATGTCATAGTGATGTAACGTGATTTAGTGTGATGTGATTTTGTGTTTTGGTAGAATGTGACAATTTGATTGAATCAACAGTCGCAATGGTTAAAACATGCAAACCGTGTAGTCCATTCGTATGCGAACATTTTTGGCAGGCTGCAGCGGCAATATTAAAGTTAATTTCGCCTCGAAAAAAAGTTTGTCACTAGTACAATGAATAATAATCCGGAACATTGAACCATTAGTTGAGACACGCATGTAACTAGATGCAATTTTCGCAAGATATTCAAATAATTTTGTATACTATTTTACATACCACAAATCCTTTACAAATAACAACTTTAAATTAGTTCTTTGTCTCAGGCTAGAATTACAAGCCGGATCTGATGAATGGTTATGCAATATTTCATCCGAACAAAAAATGTTGTTCACCAAACAAATCGAGAAAATCTCAAAGATAAATTGCATAAAGTTTTAACGAGCAAATTGCAATTGTCTAATAATCGAAAGGCATACAATTTATCGGAAGGCTTGGTAAAAGAAATTGATATTTTTTGTTTTGACGAGATAAAGGCCATGTCCTACAGAGAGCATTTAACTTTTTGTCGACAATCCAAACCACAAACGTTGAGGCTGAGCAGTGCCTTTCCACAGCAGATTTTAAATTCAACAAACTTAAGTCCTGGTTGGAGGATAACACACATAGGGCTTTTATTTCTTTGAGATTGCATTTTGATCAAAGCAAAGAATTATTCGAAAAATAATGGTTCGCTCAAAATGGATGGGTGATGTACGAGTATTTAATTTTTACTTGATGTATTTCTATTTTTACTAAATGGTAATCTATTAATATTTAATATTGGTCTCAAACAGTGATTAAAAATCATTTTACTTTAGGGAGGTGCATTTGCTTCTTTACCAAATATTTCTTTTTTGTTCTTGAAAATACCTATTAATACGTACATGAATTACAAGAAATGGTTTTTTGTTATATAAATGATATTTTGCATACTTCTATAATACAACGATTACAGACGTGTTACATTTTTTGACAAATTAAAAATTACAAATCAAAACATAGTGAAATTCGGGATTCCGGGATTTTGTTTTCAGATCTTGACAATCCCGGGATAAATAAAATGCCCAAAATTGACATACCTAGTATGTACTTATGCCAATAAAATAATAAAGGTATGTACATATGTACATTGGTTTAAATACTGCTGCGATCACTTTTATGCAACTTTATGTAAAATAAGGTGCTTAAAATAGACACTTCCTTTTTTCAAACAAAAGCTTTGGTTGTAAGATATATCTATGAAATAGAGACAGTTGAACTAGAATTAGCTGAACATAAAACTGACGCTTAATAAACTGCTGGAAGTGAGTAGAGAACCTCAGTCTGAAGGACACCATTAACTACTTGAGAGTGAAAAATAACTATTGCACAATTTCATGGCGAAAAAGGGTTTTTGGCTGCACAGTTGCTGAATGAGTAAACTCAAAATGTAGTAAATACTAGGGAGTGCAAGGAGGTCTTAGATATGCCAAATTAGTGGGCTAGGAAGGACATTAAACTGCTGAATAGAACCAATATTATATTGATAACTTGCGCTTAAACGGGAATGCGATTAGTCACTCACCAAGATGAAATGTTCTCGACGAGTCTGACTTCAAGAGGATGAGATATCGCAGCACATTATGCGCGATTATCTAGCATTGACAAAACTTAAATTCGGTATCAGGAATTCATCTACCAATGAGCCACCTGCTTTTATTAGAGGCAATTCACTAGCAAATAATGTCTTATTTTTAATTTTATTTTTTAAGTAGCATGCCTCACTTTAATGTTCATGTGAATGTTAATATGTATAATCTGCATTTGTTTATTGTATCAGCTAATATGTTTGTAAATATGTAAATACACGTGCGATTTTATTCTCCGTTCATTGGATATATTGGCATTGCATCTGTTTTATTTATTTAGTATTTGTCTTTTACGGAATCGCATAGCGCCCGATCATATAATTAGCACCTCAATACCTGTTGGAACAATGCCACAGTGAGATTAACTAGTAGAATGCTTTCGCGTGGTGGCCACATACCTGCGAGTGTCGCTGACGCATGTTCTAACGCTCTTTGAAGTTGATTTGGCACGATTTCCTGCTGAAATGGTGTGGCTTTGATATTTAACGATATGTAAGTACATATGTAGAAATTGAAGGAAATCAGCAAGAAATGGTTGTTTATAAATATTATTCCCTCTGTTCATAACATATAGCACAACTACATATTGATACATTTGGAAAATTTATTTTTGTTTTAATTATTTTAAATTATTTTTCAATTAAAATACAGTTCATTCTATAACACACACACTATAAGAAACCATTTTTAAAACTTTATAAAAAAGTGCAATGATTTGACAAAAACTCATCAAAACTATTGAAACTTTAGGAAAAATTTTTAAAACTTTTTTGAATATGCAGTTTTCTAGTTCATTACATTCACAATTTACCGTTGGTTTTTGAAAATTTCTTTACTGACGCTCTTTGGCACTTTCTTCCCCATAAAAAGTAGTCACGGAAGGAAATGTCAATTAAAACAATTTCACAAATCAGCCTTATTTGTTGCATCATGAAACCTGCACTTTATTTTACTCAATTGAATGAGTGACAAAACTGCTTACTGCCTCTAAAAATTTGTTTAAAAAGTTCGAAGTTTTGATGAATTTTTGTTAAATCTTTAAGCATTTTGTATAAAGTTTAAAAAGTTGCTTTTAATGATTTTTTTTAAGGAAATGAACGACATTATAATGAAAAAAATTTTTAATTATTAAAAAAAAAACAAGCGTCCAAATGTTTCGATATGTGGTTGCGCTTTTATTTGCGAATAGAGTGTATATTTTTACAGATTGCTTTTTTTTAATTAGTTAAAGCAAAACGCTGAAAATAGTTTAAATAAATTTGTATGCTCTGAACACGAAACTTTAAAAACGGCTTTAGTTGGAATTTTTTTCAAAGACTTAAAAAATAGTTTCGGTAAGATAAGTTTAGGTTAGGTGGTAGCCCTCAAAATTGAGTGACTTAGACTCTTGCAGATAGTCCATTTGGGTATTTCTTTCCTAGAAATGATAACATCTGGTAATCACCTAGTGCCTGAGTGTTCAAAGCAAAGTTCCTAAAACAGCCGATAGTCATTTTAGAGAACTTTTAGGGAGTTTAAACGAAGTACGAGCCGAGGGGTTTGCATCCGAAGTTGGCAAAAGTTGGTTAGTTGAGAAGTGAAGGTTGAGTTAAGTCCATCGAACAATATCCGACTTATTGCATCCTAGGCAATATTCAGGCATTTAACGTGAATTCTCTGCGAACAATGTCTAGTCAGAATCAAAATCAAGGGTAAGAATTGCGGCTTGGTAGCCTGCAGCAGCTCTCTAGCTCACCTCCGTACAACCAATGGGCAAAAGTGTTCGCTGAGCCGACAACGAACTAGGAGCAGTTCGCACGATGACAAGGGAATCCAAATACCATTACTCGCAACAGTGATGGTCTCTGTAGTACCCTGCCGGGCATGATCATCCGCACCGCAATAATTGGAACTTTTTTCAATTAAAATTTTTTCCAAACAAAATAAAATTTTTAACTTCGAACACAGCGCATGAAAAAAGACTGAAATGACGTTGCACATGACCATACATACATATGTACATATATACATATACATATAAACAAATAAACGATTATCCATGAACCAATCGAATATAAACAAATAAAAAGCGGCGTAGGAGTAAATTTATACACACGCAAGTGTACATACATACATGCAGCTTTTCTAAAACGTTACTCCATACACCTGCTTTAGTAAATGTTATACACATACAAATTTACATAGTCGTACACACACACACACTCACACTTATTCACCACTATTCGACAGGTTGTTTTGCTATTGGCACGCTTGCCGATCTTTTTTTTCACAGCACATATTTCAGCAATTTGTAAATTATTTCTTTGCGTATGTTAGTTTTAAATTTAGATACGTAAAGCGAGGAAAATCAGCGAAATTTTTTCTCTTTTTTCCATTTAAGCCAAATGGAGAAAATCCGGAGATCAGCATTCGACGCTAAGTAAAATAAAATAATAAATACTCGTGCGTACTACATTCCAATACACAAAAATTGTTAACATTTTGTAGTTAAATCTGGTGCAAGCATTTGCATACATTAATTCGAAAAGTTTTCAAATGTAAAGAAAAGGAATTGACGTTAGTCGGCATCAATTTTAAACTAATATTTTAATATTTAATAGGTGCAAAAGCGAGCAGGAATTATGAATCATATGAAATTATAAGCAAACAAATTTCATCAAAGGATACATATATTTTTATACTAACATACATACATGTTTTACATATTTGAGTATGTATGTATGTACACATGTACTGATTTAAATATATACTTCTAAACATTCCAATTGCGGGCGGTGCTCGATGCAGTACGATTTGTTTATCGAACGTTTGAATGTGGTTTAACTCTCTTTAAAAATGTAAACATTTCTATCGCCGTTAGTTTATGACGATGGAAAAGTATGTTTCTTTAGTATTTTTCATTTCTTAACGGTAGTAGTTTTGCTTTCTTCATGACATTTGAAACTGATTTCTTTTATATTCAACTGCAAATCCAACATACTTTGTTAATTTATGTAAATAAATTTGGTATTTTTAAGAGTAAATAAAATAAAAATGGATGTTTGTTAATATTCTACTATAAAAATTAAATTAAATTTCTTTCCTCCTCGTGTTTCGTCAAGCTTTTGAACGAGCCCATTCTCGGCTACGAATGCCCGAGCTGAAAGTTTTTTCTCTTTTTTGGGTCGAACTAAAGCTAGGCGCCGAACAACAATGCTGCATAACAGAATGAACAGGTTAGTGATAAAGTACATCATTGAAGTAAAGCTAGAAAGATGTGAGTGAAAGATTTTTCAAAGTCCAAAGTCTGAAAGCCTTAGAAGGGAGAAGGTTAAGATGTTAACTAATGTAACTTCTGAAATTCGTTCAGAAAATAAGGCGTCAATCTGATATACTTAAGTAAATAGTGTTTTGCTTTTTCAAAATCTCTGGTTGATATGAAATAAGGTGAGGTGATGTGAAGTAAGTTTAGGTGAAATGAGTACAGGTGAGGGAAGGTCAGGTATGATGAAGCGCATTTTTTTTTTAAGAGGTGACGAGTGAAATGTTGTGAGTTTACAGCAAAGAACGTACATTAAACACAATTTTGAGGGCGTTCTGATCGGTTTGTATGTTTGATAACTTTTGTGAAAATATTTTGTATGCAATTTGTTGGATTATAGTAGAAAAATATCTATCTATATGCAGACCTGCACTTGTGTCAATTCCTTCTATGAACTTTTTAGTATGTTTTTTTTTTTAATATGAATCACTCCGCTCAAAGAGCTATTGTTATTGAAAAGTTTCTCTTATCCTCTTATTTGAGTTAGAGCAGTTTATTTCGTATAAGCTTGTTTATCTCGTCAATGTTGTCATCTGTCTTACCTTTAAACTATTTTCATATTAAATCAAAATAAATATAAAATCTCTCAAACAGCTTCATTTTAATCTAATACTAGTTAGGAAAAAGCAGTCTTAAAGTGTAGACAGATGGCAGCGTTTAATATTGAGTTCTGTCAGATGGCAGCATTGTACTTTAAATGATCAGATGTGAGGAAAGTGGATAGAAGTAAAAGCAATAATACATAATAAATAAAAAATAATATTTGAATTCCATCAAAAACTCAAATTTCAAGCGCGTACGAGGTTAGAACTTTCACTGATGGAAGTTTAACTCCATTGTGAGTAAAAAAAAAAATGGCTTCTTTAACAGCAATACATTTTTATTATACAGTCGATCTCTTTTTAACGCGGCTGACCGGGACACTAATTTGTTAGCCTTATAAAACATTTCAGTTCAAATTTGTTTATTCGTACCTATTTTGCGAAAGATCCGCGCAAAAAAAGAATTCCGCGTTAAAATAACCACCGGAAACCCAAATTTGGGGAAGTAGACAAGTTCATTACATAAATATTTATATTTTCGCTATGCTTTGACTCATATTAAAAAACCTCAGCTTTACAGGATTTTGACAAAAAATCATAGTGAGATCATCAATAATTTAAATTATATTAAATATATAAATCCCAGTAACACTCCATAGTATTTTTTAAATCTCGACGAAATCTCGCTAAACGTTCTTCATTAGCGCTTGCAAAACGCGCTAAAAATAAAACAAAAAAGCAAAATCAGAATAATCGCGAACTGCGTTAAAAAAGTAAAACCGCGTTAAAAAAGCAACGGGAGGTTGCGGAATAATTTGTGATCAAAAAATCCGCGTTAAAGAAGTAAAACCATGTAAAAAGAGACAATGGAGAATTGTAGAAAACTCCGCGTTAAAAAAAACCGCGTTAAAAACAGATAGACTGTATTTTATAAATTTTGTATTAACCTGCAAATTACCCGAATATAATTTAGAGACTTTATTTTTAGACGAGTTAATAAAACCCACGGTCGAGTGAAACGAAGGTTGCGACATCCAAGCACCACAAGTCCGCTCTTTATCGATTTGACAGCATCTACCCATTCGATGACGTATTAATTGTCTTTTCATGAAATAAGCCGCCTTCACACGATCTTTATTCTATGCAAACTTAAATAACGAGACAAAAAAATGTGCGTATGCTGGTAAAAAATTAATATTTATTAATTAACGGTTTTCAAATATGGTTGATTTGTTTTACTATCGTGAAAAGAATGTGCGTAAATTTATAAACGCGCTAAATTTTGTATCGCATAATTTTTTCATCGTGCAATGATTGTACACAAGTATTGCCGTTTATTTTTCTCAGCCCTTTCAAGGCGGTGCATGTATAATTCCCACTTTATTAGATTCTGACCAATCAAAGCTGCAAAAATTTACACAAATATAGCCATTTTTCAAAAAGACAGATAGCCTAATGCAAATGTTACGATATGAGAAGGCAGCAAATTTTTTCGAGAAAAGAAAACACCATAAGTTAAGAAAAAGATTTATTCGATACATTTCTCTTAAAAAATTATGTTTTTAACTAGAGAGAGAATCTTGACTTTATCTACTGTGTTAAACATAAATTAGCAAAAAAATGTACCTCTCTTTATTAAGGTTATTTTATAAAAATGTTTGCATTATTGATATGTTTAGTGAATCAATATTATGTTCCGACTTGTGGCTCTTTAAATTGGCCATGCGTACATAACATACATATATGTATATTGTCTTTGTTTTTGTCGCTTTGAAATTGAAATTCATTCAACTGTGAGTTTGACAAAGATTTTAAATCGGAGACTACAGCTACATACAGTTTGAATTTCAAGTACGATGGCTGTGATGGTCTCTCCTCCGTTGGCAATGTGGTCTTTACAATAAACGTACAGTAATGTTCGATACAAAAGCAACAAACAACTAATTTCTATTATCTGCACTTATGTTAATTTAAGTATTTATTTTTAACAATTTTCATTTGAATATTTATGTATGTGTTCAATCTATAACAGAAGCCATATTAATAAAAGCTAAAAAGCTTTGCACAAAATTATAAAAATTAAACAACCATATTTATATTAAGATTCCATTCAATTTTAATATTAGAAAATTTAAGTTTAATAAAATTAATAAAAAATTTTCTTTTTTTTTGGAATTATATTTGCCACAATACTCGCATTTCGTTTCTTTTGATTGATTAACAAGTTTAAAAAAATCCCAAAATCAATCAAATTCAAATTCTGCAAATCTTTCAATCATGTTGTTTAAATGAAATGAACATAAAACTGTATACTTGAATTTTTAATAAAAATTCGTATTAAAAGCTTTAAAATTTTAATGAGGATTTTTTGAAATGTGTTCAATTAAAACAAATGTACAAATTTGTATGATTTTATTATGTGGTGTCTGTTATAGATCGAACTAAATTTTAAAGGAAAATTATTTAAAGTAAATAAGGAAAATAGATTTAATTCAAAATGTGTGGCTTATGTTTCCAACGTTACTGTATACTTAGTATGCATGTATGGTTAGGTTTGTACGGCACCGGCATAAGACTATTTCACGTTAACGAAATCCTGTTGACATTTTACAAATGGATGCTCTTACGTGTACTCATGGATATACAAATGCTGGTATTGGTTTGTATGTATGTAGGTGATTGACCTACATAGAAACATCGAATAGTGCCAAACCGAAACCGAAACCGAAGTTCTGCAAATATTTTTGTTAAAATACACTCAGCTTAAGAGACATAGTAATTGTTATACAGTATAAACAGTATTTTATTTTCCTCTGCAATTTATCAAATTAAAAATGCAGTTAAAGTTAAAACTGACTCGGTACTCTACACTGTAGAGTCTACAGCCATGAATCCATTTTTGTGTGTTTAACTAATGCGTGAAAGGAGATAATATCTATTTAAACCTAGATACATATATAGTTGAAATCATTTTGAGTTACTGATAAATTTTCCTATACTAGTTTCTAATAAATCTGCTAGTCTTGTTAGTATGCGTCTTCCAAGTGCTCTGTACCCCACAGCTTCTAGACCCGAGCTTTCACACAGGACACTTTGCTCGCTACCTTCAACTTGATAGCTGCGATCCTTCCTATTGATTCGATGCCTTGCAAAATTTTTGCCTATGAATCAATCGTCTTTTCCGAATTCTCCTGTCGTTGATATATCTATCACGTCTAGTGTCTTTGATTTGTTGTACTCATACCAGTGTTGCTTAGATAATGTATAAATCTGTATATCTCTCCACATTTTTTAGTCAGTCCGAGAAAAATAGACACATTTTTTCTTTTGGATAACTCCAAGAGGACAACCCCTTGCCACAAACTTGGATTGCTCCCCAACTCAAATGTCTACTTATGGTCTGTGACCGTGCACCCAAATAAGACACTGAGGCAGAATTCTGCTTTGTATTTCAGAGTAAACCAAGATTTTGCGTCCGGTGTTGCTTAAACTAAAATCTTCTCTTGGCTATCAGAGTATATTGCTTCCTTCTATATTCAACCGATGTTTTTGCCTATATCATACAACGTTCCAATATGAATGGAATTTCCTTGATTACTTGCTGGTTAAATTCGGTGTTGTGATCCTTAATAGTTTAAAAAATGTTCTTTTCATTCTTCCATGAAAACTTAACCACCTGAACAAGAGAAGACTATAACTGTTGCTTGTAAGAAAAACCCTCTGACGTCTGATATCGATGTTGGACGAGAAAACGATGAGGAACTGTGATATAACTAGCTCCTTTACTTGTCTTTAGTCGAATCGTCGTTCAAAGGTTATTGCCCAGCACTAGTTAAGCTGTCGTGTTGCTCACCATTTGCAAGAACAGTCCACAGCTAGCTGAAGGCGCACCAACGCTCTCTTTGTTTAGAGAGGCCAACTCAAGGGTTAATTTTCTTGTCTGTCCTGAGTTTGATACAGCCTCTGTGGTCGTGTGGGTAGCGGTGCGCGCTTTAACTCGATATGCCACTGAGTTTGAGGTTCGAATCTCAGCCAAGGCAAGATAAATCTAAATCATAGAAAAGTTGTTTTCTAATAGCGGTCATCTCTCAATGGCAAACCTCCGAGGGTATATTTGCCATGAAAAAGCTTCTCATAAAATACATCTGCCGTTCGGAGTCGGCACAAAAGTGTAGGTCCCTCCATTTGTGTTAGAATATAAAGACGCACACCACAAACGGTTAGAGCCAAATTATTATTATCATAAAAAGATCTACAGGCTAACCGAATTGATAGTTAACTCCTTAGAAGGTATTACATTAGTCAGCGTCCAAACGGCAACCAGTTTTTTAGATTACTTCTGCTTGGTAGACCGTAAAGTTATCAAAAATAATACGAGTAAATATGAGGCAGATGGAGAATTCTCAGCAGAAAACACCGAGAACAAATTCACTTGGCTGTATTTCCAACACTGCCCCCAGTGCTCGTTAAGGAGGATGTGGGTATATGGGCAATGGATTAGAAGGGGTAAAGCAATTTCGGGAAGGTAATGCCGAATAAAATCCAGAAGATAGTTGACCCTATCAGAAAGCATAAACGGAACATTTACGACTCAAGGAAATTGAGAGATTGGAACTTGTTATCTTTTATTAAACACTAACCACTAAACTGAAGGTCCCTCCATTTGTCGTACAAAATAAAGGACGCACAACCGAAATGGTAGGAGAAGCTCGGCCATAAACATATACACCCTTATTGTGAGTTTCGTTTTCGCCCGAAATAGTTCACTTTTCACTGTTTGCTTATTATGAATTTCGGGCGGAAATTTTCTACTTTCGAACATTGTTTTCCCTTATCGGTATCACTTAATTCGGGCGGAAATAGTTGGCGGATTAGTTACATTTTTTCACTATTTTTTTAAAAGGCGTAAAATTTCGGGGATTCAAAATGTAAGTAATTTTATTTAAATTTTTTTACATAAGATCGCCTATTCCAGGAACAAAACAGTAAACAAAGTTCAAAGAGGGATAATATTATGTAGGCTGCTGGAAAAGCCGGATATTGCAAGAAGATTTGTCAAAGAAAACAAGGAAAATGTAGCTGAGTTATGAAAACAGCTAAGGATAAGGCTGCATAGTTTGGGGCCTGCAATAAAAAATTAGAGGTTAACAATTTATATTTAAATGTGCGCATAAATAAAAATTTGTTATGCAAATTAGACTTGGACTGGTCAAAAGCGTTATGTCTTTCAGCATAATCTGACTCCAAGACGATTGCGGCAGCACAATTTCAAAACTGTAACCTATACCTTTTTAGTATCCACCTTCAGCGAAAAATCGTTCGTGCTGGTGGTATTGAAGAGGTTAGCACAGATCTAATAAATACTTGAACGATTCTTTATATTTCAAAGATCTGGAAAATTGATAAATTTTGTCAAATTACTATTGAATTTGAATTATTTGATAATTTTACACTTCAAGTATACATATTTCAGAGTTGTTCGAATTTTCGAAGCGAAATTTATTCCGGGTGAAACTCACAATAGGCGGATTCAATCCGGCCGAATGAAAAAATTTAGGGTGAATTTTTTTTCGAGCGAAACTAACGATAAGGGTAATAGTGTGAGCGGAAAATTAAATAAAAAAAATAAATTAAATAAACACTTAATAAATAAAAAGCAGGATTGAAATTGTAGCCAAGCACTAATTTTAAATTCTGCAGCCAT
Source organism: Philophylla caesio (assembly GCA_963971545.1). Lineage (NCBI taxonomy): Eukaryota > Metazoa > Arthropoda > Insecta > Diptera > Tephritidae > Philophylla > Philophylla caesio. Next base: position 70,102,806 of record OZ020609.1, on the reverse strand, counting down.
TAGTTGTCGCTTCGTTCTCGTTTTACTATCGCTTCAGAAAAGCCATTTTCCAATCGATTGCCTGCTTGACAAGCTGCCTCGAAGAATTGCTGTGATGCAATATAACATAACAACCACACAAATAAAAACTGTTAACGTACACGCGCACACAAACACACACACACACACACAAAGATCTGAGGACACGTTTTGCGCATTTTTATATTTTTCAATGCTCAATTTACAACTGCCTTAAAGTTGGTATTTTACGAAATTATCAATCAATTGCTTGCTCATATACTAAATACGTACATATGCCGGTATGTATGCATGTACATATGTATGTATATGATCATATACGAGTATGCACACTCAAATCGTATCTATGTAAGTAAAGTTGGAAAATAAGTAGGCATCTCATTCCCAAAAGTGGTCCTAACAAACTAATTAAGGTGGGTTAATGGTTTTATTTAATGGAATCTTATTTTGGATAAAAGCAATTTAAGTTCGATTTAATTAATCACTATCGGCAGCCTGCGTCAGCGGTGACGTTTGATGGGACAGAGGGCACGACGGGAAGGCAAACAACTTACTTACTCTTTACTTTTGAGTTAACGAATAATGGAACTAGTGTGAGCGAATCGCCTTCTGGTTATATGGAAAGTGCAAAAAAAAAAATATATTAAACATAGTACAGTGGAATTTTGATAGTCCAGTCACTTAATAGTCGGACGAAGGGGGTAATAAGGACCGCGGCAAAATGCATCTTTAGTACTTTATTTTATTTATTTATTTATTTAAATAAATTACAATTAAAACTATAATTAATTAAGCACTAGCTGCCAGGGCTATCAGCTTAAGGTGTATAAAAGGTAAGATTAAGTTATCAATATGTATAGTTTTGCAAAATTCAAATAACAGTTTAATATTTTTCTCACTTGGAGTACTTAGCAAGTCAAACGGGTTGAGGTTCGGAAAAAAGGAAGATCTGTAATGTGTAAGATGGGAACAGTCTTTGAGGATATGGGAGATGGTTAAGGGAGCATTGCGACAAAATTGACAGGCTGGTTGAGACTCGTTTTCCAATAGATGAGCGTGAGTTAGACTAGTGTGCCCTAATCTGAGGCGGATGAGCAATTGTTCATGTGTGTTTAGTACTTTATAAATCTGACACCTTGTCTGTTTTTTGGGTCCGTCAGATACGCGCGAATGCGGCACTCCTAACAGCGAATGGATACCTACTGATTTCGCCTGAAAACGATTTTCCCTACAATGACAGTAAGTACTCAGTGTTCATATATACGGGTTTGGATTTCTTAAGAAACATTTTTGGGGAATAATTGGGTTCTTAAGAAAAGTCTCACTAAAACTGAGATGTCTTTTATAACAAGCAAATTAAGATCCAGCGGCTCCACAGTTTGTTTAATTATTATGAATTTAGTATATGTTTAGTTTGAAAATTTAGTTTAAATAGTTTTTATTAGAGAATAACCCCTTTTTTAATTGGAATATAATAATAATAATAATAAACTCAGCGATATATCGAGTTGTAGCACGCACGGCTACATACTCAACCACAATTGGGATATACTCGAAATTAAATAAAAGACAATTTAAATGCAAAAAAAAAATGCAAAATTAAACACTGTTATCATTCGATCGAAAAGCGCATACTCGTACGTTTGTGATCAATAGCGCTCTAAATTATTTCGTTTTCTTTCAGATTTAAATTTTAATTTTACCATCCTCAATAAACATTTGATAAAAGGCAGTGAATTATCAAAAGTATAGAAATTAGAAGAAAAACCGGAAAATAAAAGGGTGGGAATGAAAACATGGACATTGTTTGTTTACTAAAATGTCAGTCTTGGTTATTGGAACATTTGCATATGTAAATTTTTGTTTACATTTAAGAAAGAAATATTTACATGCATGCATATGTACGTATACACATATGTATGTAGCACATACATATTTATTACACACATACATACATATGTATGTATATACACAAGTAAGCATTGACATTTAATACATATTTTTTGTTTTAAATTCCAATGCTCGAAATGGTTTTCGTTAAGGTTTATTTTAAGAATCTTCGGTGCATGTACATACATACATACATATTTAAATATGTATGTGTTAAAGATGTCGATCAGACATAATAACCAAGAAATCAATATTCTGCTCAAATTTAAAGTAAGTTCCAAGTGAAAAAAACAAAATTTGTACTTACTCGCGTATAAATGCACTTTTGCAGAAAAACATAGACCTGCTGATTATTTTTAGCAATATTTCATTATTAAAATACGGATGGTGAATGTAAATTAAAAAAACTCGGTACTGGTTTCTAAAAAAAATGTAATTTGTTGCATATTTATATTTATACATGTATGTACTTATGTATATGAATAAATGTAGGTGCAAACCCACTTATATGGACATTGCGTGGGAAAACGCGTTCTTTAGTATTAGTAGAGTACCAATATGGTGATGTGATGTATGGATATGGTGTGATGTTATGTGTTTTGATGTGATGTGTCAATGTAAAAGTACGATTTGATGTGATGTGATGATCTAATGTGACGTTCTATGAAGTGATGTGATGTTGTATGATGTGATTATCAACTATAATGTTCTATGATATGATGTGATGTTGTACAATGTGATGATGTGATGTGATTTGACGATTTGTGATCTTTTCTGATGATCTGATGTGATAATCTGATCTGATGATATGATGTCATGATTTGAAATCATGTGATGTGATGTTGTATGATGTGATGTGATGGAAAGACCTTTGATATGATTTAAAACTCTGATGATATGATGCCATGATGTGACATTGGTTGAAGTTATGTGATGTTTTATGATGTGATGTGATAATATATGACAATGTGATTGAATTATTGTTTTGAATTATTGTAAGTGTAGGATGAAAGTGACTACAATTTACGGTTGATGTTTGAAAATTTCTTTAGTGACGCTCTTTTATAATTCCTTATGTGGAGTATGAGCTTCAAAACAGCACTCAAAAAATAATATAAAAATTCCAAAAAGCTCGAAATTTTGATAACATTTTTTTTTAATTATTGCACATTTCGTATTTCAGTCAAACCAAATTTTACAAATATATGGTTTAAGGGCCGTTTGCACCATCTCCGGTTAAGCGCTTAATCGGAACTAAAAGCGCCGGTTAAAACCATCCGTCAGATAAGCAAGCGCTGAATAGTAAGCTGAATTGTAGCTAACCGTCGGTAATTTTAACCAGAGATGGTGCAAACGGTCCTAAGTGGAACAACATATTATTGTCTATAAATATTAATAACCAAATGTGTTTCACTTACCAGACATTTTTGCGTCCATGACGATGTTACCAGTAAATTTTAATTTTATTCAAATGCGGTTAAAGATGAATGTGTAAGAACATTACTTTTTATCTGTAAAATGTAAATTTTTTTTTTGAGTTCTAGGTTTGTTGATTACATACATATATTAAGTTTAATTATGCATACGGATTGGTATTTAAAATATAAATACAATTGAGCTTTAAAAAATGTACAAATGTTGAATTAATTTTTTTTGAGTACTTTCGTCCTTAACTGCGTTCGGTAAATTTATACCCATACATAACTTTTTTTGGGAAATGCAATTACAAAATTTGGCAAGTAAAAATATTTTTAATATATATTAAAATTTTATTATTCAAAAGAACGAGATACATACATACATACATACATAGTACGCATGAACTTACCAATGACTTAGTTGTAGGAAAAAGAGCGGAAATTAACGCCAAAAATGTGATAGTAAGGGAAGAAATTACTGTCCTTATGCACAGAAATTAAAATGGACTTTTAATGACATTTATATAATTTATAAAAAGTTCTTGTATAAACAAACATATGCACATACAGTGGGGAACACAAATGAGTACAAGTTTGTCCTTTGTATATTTATTACTGTATAAGAAAAAAAGAAACAAAGCAAATTAAATGATGAATCAAAATTTAATCGTTTTCAGTCCGATAGTAAGCAATATTACTGGCACCGCCCCGGTGAGACAATTCAAAGGAACCATGTTAAGGAAACAGTGAGGTTGCTTTACATGGTGGCATGTTGGACCCCTGCAAAAAATCAATGGAATTATGAGGAAAGAATACTATCTTTATATTTTAAAACCCCATCTATCCGATTTTGTGGACAGGAGCGCCTATCCTGAGGAAGAAGTCATATTTCAACAGGATGGCGACCCAAAGCATACGTCCAAAATTGTGAAGGAATGGCTCGCCGGACAAAACTGTTTATTGATGTAGTAGCCAGTCCAAAGTCCTGATCTCAATCCGATTGAGAATTTGTGGTCAATCGTGAAAAGACGGTTAGGACAATACAATCAACCACATCGAATCTGGACGAGTTTTGGCAGCGGGTACAGAAATTATACAGAATTTAGTGGAAAGTATGCCACATCGTGTAAAAGGTGTTTTACAAAATAAAGGACTATGGAATAAATATTAAAAATTATCTCTAACCAGAAAGTTTGTATTAGGTGCAAAAATGATTGAATTGAACATAAAATAAAGGGAGAAAAAACTTTTTAATTTTCTTTGTTACTTATTTTTTTATGCAGTAATAATTACACGAAGCACAAACTTGTACTCATTTCCATTCCCCACTGTACATATGTACATATATGTACAATATGTATGTATGTATAAAAAGCATTTCCCATCGATTACCCATCTAAATATTTAAGTAACCTGCTCTTAAAAATTTGTTTCTAAACAACCCGAGTAAGCTTTAAATTTTACACAATTTTATTTTGTTTATACATATGCATGTATGTACTCGTATGTATGTGTTAAATTATTGATTTAGCGCATTACTTAGTTTAAGAAATTGATTAAATCGCAACGCTAAGAAAGCCTTAAACGATTGGAATTCTGTTGACTACTCAGCTTAGAAAGCATCAGCTCAACGTTTGAATACGTAAATACTTTTACTTACTAAATATTTTATGTATTTATGTATAAGCGCAGCCAATTTAAAAGCGAGCATCAATTCATCTCAATTTAATTCAAAATTAGGTACATTTTGTCACAATTTGCTCAGTGTGAATCGAAATTCTGAGCGTAATTTCTTCAAAGTCGCACAAGATGACGAACATAACAAAAAAATTTTAAATATTAAACATTTCCAGGGGAAGCCGAGTAGAAAATTTCTTTCTTTTAATTGCACCTCTTTTTTTATATGTTTATACACACTAATGTTGAATATTATTCGTTCAAATAAATATTTAATTTATCTTCTTCTAACAGATGTACAAGAAGTTTGGTGAAATATGAACTGGCCCTCTCATCAACCGCTCGTTCCCTTCGATAATATAATGAACGGGGACAGACCGGCACGATATATCAATGCAATACCCGATTTTATTATTTTCAACTCTAGTTACTGCCTTGAAGGTTGCTTTACTATTTAGCAGGAAAACCCGACAAGAACCATACTGGCTAGCTCACTCTCTCTAGAGTAAACCCCTTGGTGCACAATGCAGTCGTTCGACAGTCGAAAGGACTGGTTTATTTGCAGTTCTTGTGAGTAGAGATTGTCTTTGTTGAATGCTCCACTTTTAAGTCAATCAAAAATATATTTAAAAAGAAATTAAAACTGGCTACTATTCCATGTCAATTTAATTGATGTAAGGAATCTATCTTGCGACTTATGAATCTAAAAATAAACAGCAGGATTGGTTAAGGTGTCTTCTACACGAAACTCTGCGCAAGTCTAAATTTGTAGGCTCCGCATCGCTGAGATTGAAATGGTTGAAGGAAATAAACATCTACTCGTTTACCTAAGCGGCTATTTGAGCTCTTAGTTTATTAAAAATGCGATTAAAAAAGTTCAAGGAATGCCTGACTTCCATTTCGATCACAACTGAAAACTTATGTGCAAGGACATAGTAATATTGTGGATAATTAATTGCCAAATGACGCCAAGTTTGACTTGCAAGGTTTCAATGTTCTCCTACCCGCAAATACTTCTAAGCAACAGTCCTTAGTACAGATTTCTACTCTCAACTGCGCTAGCTGTTTTGAAATTGACATTGCAATCCACTTAGTCGTTCGCGGAGCTTTCTAATAAGCGAATAACTTTCAACTCTGTCATTAACTACAATAGTCATCGTTCTACCCATTGCTCTCTCTGCGTCCATTCTATTATTCTCAAAGATATTACAAAATTCTATTTCTACTATTTGTTTGCGTGTGTGTCTTCTCTCAGCAGGTAATCATCATTCAACTAAACGTAACCTGAATAAACTATATTGTGTATATCAATTGCTGATTTTGGTAAATTCCCTGTGATTCGATTAGCGGGAGCTTGATTAATTGTGTTTGAATTATGATACAAACGTGTGTAGGTATGAGAAGTATCTACATATCTAATTAATTAAGTTTGCACATTTTTTTACTTTTCATACATTCATCAAATGGCCAACTAAGGTAATCATCTCCAGTTTAAATTAAACAAAAAAAAAAATATAGGGACTCCCCTTTCTTGATATTCTTTAGACATATATACATACATACCTACATACATATGTAAGTGCTCAAAAGTTTAAGCACTTAAATACATATGTACTTATCATCGGCTTAGAACGATTTATTTTATCCATGTTGAAAGAGAATGCAAAAAATTTAACATTGTTTTTAACTCTTCTATAAAATTGGAAAACAGGGGCATCAACAGCTTTTCACTTACCCTAAAAACATATATATGTATATAAATAGAGCAAACCATTTTCTTAGTATTCAATTAAATTAAAAAAAAAAAAAAAATTTACGAATTTATCAAATTTTTAATAAAAGTACACATTTTTTTTAAATTCTTTGACTAGGTATGTAAGCTTTAAGTTGCTAAAAATTATGGCTGAATTGGAAATTTTTTTATGAATTTGTTTTTTTCTCCCATATACTCGTACATATATGTACATATGTATATATGTACATACATATGTACATATGTACATACATATATAAATTTGGTTCAAACGTTTTTGGAAGCAGATGTATACAAATAAATACTTCAAACTTGCATTGTATTAACTAAAAATTAATCGACTATAAAACTTCTTATTAATTAACTGAATTTCCATTAATAAATTTAAAAATAAAATTTGTTGAATTATATAAAACTTAGAACTTGAGTTAATAACGCTTTTTTTTGCTTGAGAATTATCTGTACTTTAATTGAAAAATCAAATCGGTAAAAATACATTGTCCGAATTAGGCATATTTTTGTGCATTAAATCAAGACATTAAAACATAAATGAAAAAGTGTCAAAAGGACACAATTTTGACTCCACATAAAATTAATAGCCAATTCCTTTTTTTCATAAAATTAATGAAATATACATATGTATGTATGTACATATGTAGTTAATGGCAGCTTGATATTAAAAAAAAACCAGTTAAAACTCTATGAATCATTGGAATCCTGCATTTTTCGCAATAATAGTATGGACATAAATAATTACCAGTGCTTATCCAGAATTGAATGTGCGCTTAAAACAAAAAGTACATCTGAAATACTCGTACCGTTTGAGTTAGAAAACAACTTGCACTGCCTTAAATACCTGTATTATCAAGCGAGCAAACGAAACTAACTAAAGTTCGTAATGAGAGTCGGCAACTGATTGAATATAATTGTCGGCAGATAATACAGATATTATTTTTTTTGTTTCAATAAAATTATTTTTCTCGTGAATGAAGTAAATCCTGGGTTTTTCCCAATTACACAACACCGCAACGTACAATAAAAATTCTCGTAGTGTGATTTTTTTTACACATTTTTTTTTTATTTTAATATTTTTAATTTTTGCTTAATGCATCAAGTGGATTGACGAGATATAATTTCTCGATTTCGAATAAATTTAATGCACCGCCGTATGTGTGCAGGTTGGTATACATATTTGTATGTACTTGTATGAGCGATTGAATGCGTTTATAGAATATGTGATCGTAGTAGATTCGCATTACCGGCACATCGTAATTAATTTGTACGGGTAAATAAATTGCCAACTTGAAATATTACATGCAATTCACTGACGTGTATGTTTATAAAGTTGATATTTCTTTATTTGTGTAAATTATGAAATAAAACTGCACTTTATGTTCTACAATGATTGGGTGTTTCATGTGAATAAATACGTGGAAACTAACAAATGAGCAGGAAAAAAGTTACTAAAACTAAAAAAAACGATTTTTTATCAAAAAAATTTGACATGGGATGATGGAAGCTGGTTTCAAAAAACAGTACTAAAAAGTTTTTGATCATCATACAAATGGTAAACGTTTTGTAGTAGATAAGCTTACTTTCAGAAAAATTAGGTAATAATGAAGAATTAGAAATAAATAAAATTGCTGACGATTGACAATTCCGTAACCAATAGTTCAAGACTATTTTAGGATCATTTCATGGTTAGTTTTGGGACTATTTTGGAAAAATGTCGTGAGAGTTTCGGAACTTGTATAGGACTATATCGGAATAATTGTGAGACTATATCCTGACTATTTGAGAAATATTTTGAAATACTTCTGCATCATTTGAGATTAGTATAGGACAAGTTCGGTTACATTTCGGTTTAAGCGCGAAATTGATATTATTATACCGGTGAACATAATTTTTGGGTCTGACTTATATACATATATTAAATTTCAGTTTCTTCTACGCCAAAAATTTTATTGATCAAAATTTGCTTTTGTAGCAATTTTGCGGCAAAAATTACTGATTTTTATATTTTTTTTTTTATAATTTCACTTTAAATTTTGATTAAAAAGTTTTTGCTATATAAGAGTCTTTTTTTGTTCAAGACTTGTTATAAACAATAACATTAAACTAATGTCTAAAAGTGAATATTTTTTATATGAGCTCTCTCTTAAACAAAAGCAAAATTTAAGAACTTGAAAGGATAATTCAAGAGTTTTTTTAATGTCTAGAACAGCAACCGGTGTAATCAAACAATTGTAAGTTAGAATTGATAAAAATTTGTACATATCCTCTTCAACAAATCCTCATCGCAAATCAGACCAGGCCAGCGAGCGGATGGTTTTCAAGATATTTTAGAGATGAGTTGTTTGCTCTGAAGACATTTCAGGCTCATCATTCTGAATGTGTTCGGCAATGTCCTTGATATAATAATTTTGTTAGCAGTTTTATTGTTCCACCCAACATATAAAAGGCAACAAATTGTTCGTTTTTCGAAAAGTAAAATTTATTAATTTATCAAACATGAGAAGAGCAGAACAAAATGTTACCTAAATTAAAATACTTACATAAATAGAGCTGTAAATGATGTTAATAAAACCAAGCAGTTTTCATTTTGACAAGTTCGGAAAGGAACTGAGGACTAAAAGTTTTATCTCATGTAATTCTAAACGGGTCAAGTTGAAAAAAAAGTATTTATCAAAATTTGAGAAAACGTTTAGTTTCAAATGATTAACAATGCGTAAAATCAAATTAAGAAACAATATAATCTCAAACGTTTGGGATTTTTATACAGTGTTCACTGGGTTGTTTCGCAACACAACAACATTAATAGCTCGACTGCATTATAGGAGTATACAATTTTCAGCTCTTGCATCAATATAATATTAACTCCTTTGATGGCAGCTCAAAACATGAATCCTTAAAAAGAGATTTCAAATACTCAATTCGAACAAGAGAAAAATGAATGCATTTAAAACTAGTTAGTTTAAAAGAATAAATAAACATCAGTAAAACAATGATAGCTTTCAGACCATTTTATGAACGATAAATGTAAAACAGTGACATTGAAATTAAAATTCTTGTGGCCGACTTTGTATTGGCAGAGTAACCGCGGAAACCACAAAAATATTTTAATAAATAAAAAAAAATTTTTTTTTAATTTTCCGTGTTTTGCTATAAAATTATTTGTCTTTAAATTGTAGAATAATTTTTATTATTATTATTAAAGCACAGTAAAAATAACGTTAAAGTTTGTCAAAAATTAACATTAATGCTAACCACGAAGCTTGTTTGTTTACTGTTCTAGGCGAATATTTGTACGATGAGTTTATGATAATGGACCTTTTCGTGTTGCAATCGTAAATCTATCTTCAACGAAAGTCAAAATTTTATTTGATGATACCTGCAAAACATTCCTTTACATATAATTAATGCTAAAATTGTTAAACTTTTGTGACCTTCGTATTTGATAAGCTATTTTAATTTTTTGACTTGCGATACGTAATCAGCGACCCAGAGAACCATCAGATACCCAGCGTCAAAGAAATCTAAATTTTTCAATTTTTCGTCTGACATATTAGATGAGTCATTTTAAATTTTTTTGGTAAGTTACTCCCAATAACTTTGAAAAAAAAAAGCAAACCATAAATGTGTAACAATAGACTAATGTAAGTTTAACGAAAAGTCGCAAACTGCTATAGTAAATATACTTTTATACAAATATAAGTTTATACAAAGAATCAAATAATGCCTTTATGATATTGCGTCTTAAATTTTTCCAACCACAACTTATAAACATATAATCATAACTACATATATACATACATATATACTTCTACTTGTATATACGAGAGCCGTCTGATAGTTAAGATTTCGTCATAACATAAAACTCCTACTGTCTGCTAACATTTATCACGAATGCAATCTTCATATGTATGTATGTATGTACAAAATTTCATGTAGTTAATAAATCAAATGGTGATTTTTGTAGCACTCGAGGCTGATGCGATGGCGTCTATATTAAAAATAATATTACATACCACAAAAGCACTTATCAATACTTTCTAGAAAAGTTGGTTTTTCATTTTTAAAAACGTCCGGTCGTTTCGGGTCATAATTTTAGATTTTAACGAAACTTTAATATTTGGTTTTTGGGTCAATTTAAGGAGACGTGTATTTTTTTTTGTCTCGTTCGTATCACGAACTTTATTTTTAAAACATGCATAACTTCGACAAATACATATCAACCGATTTAAGCAATTTGTTTCAAATGTTTGTAATTGTCTATTCTTTTAAATACAAGCGTCAGAAATTACATGAAAATTAAAAAAAAATACAATGGTATTAAAAAATGAAATTTGTTTTTTTTTTTTAAGTTATAATTTTTTATATAATTTTTTTTGCACGAAACGGCGTATTTTTTTGATATCATATAAACTAGAAACACTAAATGTTTAGTCTTTTTTGAGTCGGAATAATTTCTGGATTAGTTTGTTCACAAAAATAAAGTTAAAGTTCCATTTTTCATTCGAAATTCAACTTTTTAATTTTTTGATTACGTATGGTAAATCCTTCAGGCAATTTGCAAACACAAATTCTTTTGTTTATTTGATAACGTATATTTAAAGTCAAATTAAATGAATGAAATTAATATACATAATATAATTAGAATCTTATGAAACATCACTGACTACAAATGTTTGATGGGCTTCTCTTGTAGGCGGCATATACATAAATCACTGTTCCAATGTTATATGTATACTTATGTACATCTAACAACTAACAAAATGAAGTAGTAGCTCTATACGTTTTTTACCCAGTGGATCAATAAAGGTTATATTGACAACTGACAACTGATTATTTTTTAAATGATGATAAGTTTCAACTGCCCATTTTCTTTAGAAAAATTTTGAAAAAAACAAGGTATTTTGAAAAAATAAATTTTAAAATTTGTTTGCAATTAAATTGACCCAAAAACAACATATTAAAGTTTCGTTTAAATCTTAAATCATGACCAGAAAAGACCGGACGTTTTGAAATGGAAAGGGCCTAGGATATTTTCAAATAACACTTCAAAATTATGCCACTTATTATTTCTTTGATAATTTTTTTTTATCTACTGTGATCCAAGAAATTTATGTGTTAGGGACTTATTGAATTTTGGATATGTATAAGTATGTATGTAATTAAGTAGCTAAGTATAAAAAGGATTGTACTACGATCTTATCGAATGCCTCTCGTGTAAACATGCATACGTACATACATACATATATACATAGATATATGCAATTTATGTAATCTAGTATAAGCTTTGAAAAATTTACATAAACAATTTTATTGTCATTGTTTTAACCTCTACAACTATATATTTGCAGACTAAAATTGTATGTGCATACTTATGTACATATGTATGCACAAATACATAAATAACTAAGTTTGTATGCACATTAGTAAAAACATACAAACTATATCTAGTATGCATGTATGTATATTTACTTAAAATACGGCATAATGTTAAGTATTGTAATGTGTTATTTAAACATGATCATGGTGAGAAAATAATTTATGCGTATGATTGCAACAAAAAATGTTGACTACAAGACACCTGTGAACATTTGTATACGTAAATGTTTTCGTGTGTTAGTACATATGTACATATATATGCTTGTATGTATGAAAAACAAAAGTTGCATTAACTTGCACGGTAGCTTTTGAATAGCGTGCATTTATTAGATAAATATTTATGTTACAAATACACTGCGTGTAACAATTATAACACAATGACAATTAAAAAAAAACTGTGTTAAAATTTAGTTTTTAAAAAATTATATAATTTGTTTGAGTATGCAGTTTAGTAGACCATTCAGTATTAAGAAAATAGTGTTCAATTTTAAAGTGGCCTACAATTACCGCAGATTTTTGACAATTTTTTTCTGTCGCTCTTTCGCAATTTCTTTCTTATAAAAATAATAGGTTGTTTGTGTTAATGGAACAAAAAGCGGAGTTGAAAAAATGGTAAAAAATTATTAAAAATTCGAAGCCACTTCAATCCTATGCTTTATTACACTAAAACAAAATTCAAAATTTTTATTAAAACAAGTAAAATTTCGTATATTTTGTATAAAGCTTAAAAAATTGGCGTTTATTGCTTTTAGTTAGAGAATGAACTATATTTTAATTAAAAAAGGAATTGAAATTAATTAAAAAAAAATTATATTGTCCAATATGTGGCTGTGCTATAAAAGTTAAATGTATTGTAAATATAATACATAAATATATAAGTAGAACATCGAGAAAAATAAGGGCAGTAAATCAAAAGAAGAGTTTTTACAAAACCGATGTTAATAAATTTTTATTTAAAATTCAATTTTTTTTTAAAGAATTTAATTTTAATTGTGTACTACTGCATCTTTAAAGCATTATTATAAATGCCTTAGAAAAAAATTCAAAGAACTATTTTTTATGAGGCCTAAAGAATTACAGCCATTTTAGACTTAATTATTCAATTGATTAATGTCACAGGCCCTGACTAAGACCAAAATAAAAATTTTATTTTATTAATTTTTCGCAACCATTACTTTTCTAAACAAACATCTATTCAAATTATATCAAGAATTTGCAGGCAATGATTGCTTTAGAATTTCATAATTCACCTAAGGTTGTAAAACTTATTAATACTCGTATTCATGAATAGCAGAAAAACGAATGACTTAAATTTTATAATCTTTAGTCAAATATGTACAGTTATAAATTGTTAGTCTACGAATATGTCAGCAATGATTTAAAGTCACAAAGATGTCAAATGTTAATACAAATTTTCATTAGAAAACAAATTTGAAATTTGAAGTCTTTCTCATTTTGATCTCTTTAACTAAAATTACATTAAGTAGTAAAATTTTCATTTTCAGACCTTAAAAAACTTTATGTTAGCTGAGTTACTATTAAGAGTATGTTCTCAAATATATGTGTATGTATGTAGGTACTATTGTCAGCATTCTACAGAAACCCGTCAAACCCTTTGAATGGTAAGAAAAAGTGCAAGGGAATTACACTTGATTATTTTCATATGCGGTATTATTTTTAACAATTTTTTACATTTCAAACTTTTTGGTTATAACATTTGTATGCGTTTCGAAAATATGAAACAGTGAGTCGAGTTTGTTTGTGACCTTTTCGCTGTTTATTTTTATAAATCACCATCATAATATAAGTCACTTGGTGACATATCAAATATATAACGAAAAATTGTGTAGTTTAGAAACTGAAATGAGTTTGTTTTGTGACTTTTTAGTATACATATTTAATTCACCACACTTAGGTACATTCTATCTCTTTTTATCAGCAGTAATTTAAAATGTTGAGATGGGCGCAATTACGGAATAGGTGTGTTGAAGATATACATTTTTACTCTCAAATAATTTTTTTGCGCCGATTAACTTTTTATAAACAACGTTCTAAACATCGCGATTTTGAGGCTTCTTTTTATGCGAAATTTTTAAGCGAAAAAAATTTAACGTAACAAATTAGCCGCACTAACAGATGACCAAATGTACGGACGTCGTTTGTATGTAAGTTTATATGTATGTACATTTATGTACATAAGTATGTGTATTCGCTTTTTACTACCCATACATACAAGCTTATAATTTGTTTTTTAAGTACATTTTTCTGTATGGACCTATAAAGTGTGGCTGATGTTGGCGCGCTTAAAGTGATCTGAGAGATTGATTTCCGCATTCAACTGGCGACTATGTATTACATACTTATGCACATATATACATACATACATATGTTTGCATAACTTGCTTTTCAACAAGTAATAAATTGTACGATTTTAATGTATGTACATTTGCACTATAAGAATTGAAAATATTTACTACCTACTTTAATGTGAGATCTTTTCGGCTTAAATCTTACCTGAAAGGTTTCAAAACATGCGCGTTGCTATTATTTAAACAAAATTTAAATAGTTTATTTGTATGTTACGTTGACTTTTATGATTTTTAAATAATGCCGAAAATTAAACACTTGTGAGTTTTTTATATTTTTTTTTAAGTTTCTATACCTTTAAGCTTAAGAAAAAGTTCGCAAAGATACGCTCATAGAACGCAACGCTTTTATATCGCACAAATTGCATTACAACGATTAAACACAATCACAGATAAGTTATATTAAATCCTGATAAGCGTTATTATTGTTTTACATTTATGTACATATGTACATACATATGTACTTACATATAAATATATGATTTTTGATTGATTTCTCAGAAAAGAATGTAAAAGCACTATCCACTGCAAAGACTACACACATATTTATGTGTGCGTATGTATTGTATACATTTATTTCGACACTTGCATATCAAAATATGATTAATGGAAATGTATGCATGCATTTACTTACATATACATATATGTACTAATATGTATACATATATGTATGTATGAATATAAACATGTATCTACGAATATTCAATACTATTCAACACATTTTAGCACTTTGCCTCTTTTTTTTTTATTAATTTTCACTTTCGTATCACTTAATCGCGCGCGCCCGTCCGTCGATCATCGACTTGCGACTCCAACTGAGCTTAAGTTGGGGTAAATTGCAATCTGTTGGCGCCGAACGCCGAACGCCGAACGCCCAACAATAATCAGCGTTTTTAGATCACCTCCCTTTCAACTCTGGCGCATTTCGCTCGCTTAAATACATGCAAACATACATATACAGAAATACATATGTATATACAAGTATATGAGTAAATATGAATATTTGGTATATGAGTATATATGTATACCCAACAAACATCAAAAAAAGAAACTAACATTTATTTCTCCAACCTTTGAGAAATTTTTTAAGTATCCTTTTCAAATTATTCTCTAGCCCTTATGAAATTTATAGTTCTCAAGTTAAAATACAACATATTTCTCCAGTTGATATCCTATATTAGATAGCAAGTTAAGATTAATGAGAAAATTAATATTGTCTCTAAGATCGCCTCACCAATTCATGTGGCAACACGGGCAAATTGCAAGTCGTTTGAAAGTAATATTTAAGCCAATCGCTTGTGATCATGAATTAATTTCTCGTGCAAAATATCTTAGTGAAATTATATGCTCTTCAGTAAAAATGTTGGTTTATTTCAAATTATTTTATTTTCAGTATTGCAATGATACATTTGAGATTCATTAGAGGATCAAATTTGAGTTCAAGTTGAGAACGGACTTTTTTTCAACTTGACAAACATTATTATTACCAAAAAAATACTCTTTTTTATTGAGAACGCTATGTTTCTCAAGTTGGAGTTCTGTTGAGAAACAACGTTAGAGATTTGAAAAGTATGATAGTTCTCAATTTGACCTCTAATGTGACCAAGCCTTAATGTTTATTGGGTATGTAAGCATATTAGTTGCTTAAATTTCAATACGCGATTTTATGTTACGTATAGTATATGTATGTACACGTATGTGTGTGTATCTGTGTAGATGCTTCAATTGTTATCGGCTTGATTTTGAAAATATACTGTAAGTATGTATGTATGCGCTATTTATGTATGTTTTTATGTATATACGCCGCTAAAAGCCGTTGCCATGATTTAATCTACTCACACTTGTGTCACTTGCTCGCTCTCTCATAGGCTTCGTGCCGGCTTGTACGATCGCCCCTTCGCTAAATATTTCTCTTTTGAACTTTTCCGTATCTCAAACAAGTTATTTATAAATGTACAGTAAATAATTAAGCTGCAAGTTAATAGTAAGTATAGCTTTTGTTTTCATTCTCCAGGTGATTAGCGCTCTGTGGTAGAGAGAGAGAATTAGTGGGAAAGAGAGAGAATGGAAGCCATTGTTACAAGTCAAAGTTTTTGCAGTATCGGGTGATTCATTTAAAGGGTTTTGTTTACAGAATAAAAGAAGAAAAAAACAATGTATGTATAATAGCAAAATATTTATTAAAAGTCATCTTATAAAGATTTTTTTCTTCCAAATATTGGTGGCAAGTGATCTCTTCCATTTTTTTATGCACTCGAGTATATTATTGATTATGAAATCTCAAACAATATTTAACAAAAATAGCGAGTATGATTTTTAAATTCCAACTGATATTAACACCTCTTATTGAATCACGTATTAGAAAAAGCGTTTGCTGGCGTTCTCCGCACTCATTTTTTTTTTTTTTGTTTTTAAAATATTATGGCCAAAAAGTTAAATAACAACATGCAAGTCATTTCTTGGGCGCGTTTTTCGGTCGCTTTCTTGTTTGACTTTTTCGTTGGGTGATTGGTCGGTTGGTTGGACAGTGTGACGCAATAAATCCATCGCATGTGAAACTGGTTTTCAAGTTATGGAACGCTTAAATTGCGCGATATTGACCTGTAAACAAAAGCATGCACAATTTTTTTTTACGTACATATGAATAAGTATATGTACAATTATTTTTCAGCTTATAATGTTAATATACATATCTGTAGCTTCCCGGCTTAATCAACAAAGCCATTCGATGCTTTTTTGAGGAAACACTCCTTAAAGTTCTGAAGAATAAACTTTGCATTCTAATTCAAAGTATCGAAAAAAACCCAAAACTTGTTAAAGAAAAAAACATTCTTTGGCTTGTTCATGCCGGTCGAATACGGTAACTACTAGAGGTGGAAAGTTTAAAAAAAAAAGTAATTAATGGTTTTTGGGTTTTCCAATCAGTGTGTGATGGCAAGAAAAAGGAATATCTGGATTAGGCTAGATGGCTCACAGTAAAACTAAAAGATGTGTGTCAAATTCAAATGGCTCTGACGCTGTTGAAACGAATATTCGAGCGCTCTTGAGAATACTTTAGACGCACCGAACCGCTAACCTTAAGGCTGCTGAAATCATAGAATACGAGTACAAAGATAAATTAGAAGATTAACCATCATATTGAGCCATCATTCTGCCTCAGGAGAAAGTCTCATTGGATGCATATGAATTCGCGGGAGATTCTGACCACTTACCTAACTGGCGAGAATCTTGATATTTGTTCTATGCAAAAACGAGAACTTGGGATTTTGTTCTCCGCAAAGATATGACGTATCCTTCCCACGATTTAGAAAATACAGAGGTTGCGCCTTCCGCAAACCGCTATTCGCTCTCAGTAAATTTGACAGAATCAGCTGTTTATGCCACGTCACAGGCAATTTATTTACAATTATTTCTTTACAAACATACAATTGTGCTTATATTACTTTCGGTGATTTTGTGTGAATTTATTTAAATAAAGAGTTTAAAAATGAAATGTGCGGTCATTAATTGTAATAGCGACAGCTTTAAATGCGGAGGCGACTTTTAAAACGTGGTTCTGTGCACACAATTTTTAACAGCGACAATTTTTAATATATGTACATATGTGTGTACATGTGAATGAATTTTAATATATGTATGTACATGTACTCATGTGTATTGCTGTACTGAATTCTCCCGTTCTCTCTCTATTCTAACCAGTGACGTTGCACGCATTCTGCTTCCCATCATTTTTCGTCGGGAAGGCGCAATCTTGTACTCTATCGTTCTTGTATCCTTCCTATGAAACATTTTTTAATTTGAAACTTTCCAGGCAAATTTCTAAAAGCCCAGAAAACATATTCATTAATATTATCAATTTCATTCTTGTTAAGTTGTAAGCAAACAAATAAATTAGCAAAATCATTTTTGTATTACTTTGTGCCAACACTTCGTATATTCCTTGAACTAGTTCTAAAGCAACATATGTAACTATAAGCTGTCTGGGTTCATAATTTAACCCAGCATCGAAAACAATGTTCCTATTTAATATATTTACTAGTTTAGGAAATAAGTTCCTCGCTCCATACCTACAAATTTGTACCACAAATTGAAAGGACTACAGTTTATGTCGACTTCAAAAAGTTTTATTTTTCGAGAAGTTTTTTTATAACAGAAATATGTAGCATACCCAAGAACATTTTTCAGTATTTTTGTTCGGCATTCAAGCGGCAATATTGTTTGAATGTACCATTTAAATCAGCTATATGCTAAAAGGAGCAATCGTTGATAGAGGAGGCCCCTTATAAACGCGATTTAGCTTCCACGAAGAGGCGATCAACAACGAACCCTGCAAGGTTAGGAGACGTTACAATGCTATTAAACCTGGTGCCAGAATTTCGGGTTCGTCTCGCGATTGGGCCGTGGTTAATTTCGCGACTTTTAGAGGTACGAAACGTTTCAGGACCACTTTGCGATTATTTCGGTACTGGTTGAAAGAGTAATTCAACAAAATTTCGGAACTAGTTTTGGATAATTTGCGACCAATAAATAACCATTTCAAAACACTTTTGTAAATACCTCAGGACTAGTTCACAGATTTTTTCAGGACTACTCTAAAGCTATCAGGGATAATTGTGGCAATAAAAAGGGTCTTTTCGGGATCGTTTCTGGTTTCTGTTCAAAAACCTGTTGGTTAATTCTTCTTCAAATCACTCCCCTACCCAATCTCTTAAGGGGCAAAATATTTTGTGCCCTAGAAAAAAATTGTCATGTGATGTGGAAACAATTTTCTAAATACTCATATAACGGTAACTGAAGTACGAACATTTTATGAAACATATCTGTAGCTTCCCGGCATAACCGAAAAAGACATTTTTATTTTTTGCAAAATCGAGTTATTGCATTATTTGACATCTGTGGGTGTTAATCATTCGAAAGAAAGTAAATAAGTACCTTTCTTTTCAATATTGTGGCTGAATTCTCGACATCCAAATCGAATAACTGCATTTTTCATACATCTACAAAACTTTAGGGCGCGTTTTCTTAAAAACAGCTGTGAGTGACTTTTTTGGTTATGCCGGGATGGGGTTGGGCGCTTTGCCCATATATTCCAAATTTTGAAGTTTCTTAATCACCGACACCTTTCTCACACTATTATTTGGTCGAACAGTGCGTATACTTACTGAATACTTAAATATGTACTTTTGTTGCGAAATTGGTTTGAGCGCCAATAATAGAATTAACCATGCTTAAATATGTACCTAATAAAATACCAACGAATACATATATACATATATAAATATATAATGTTTCACTTGCATGAAGACCCTCTCCTTGTTCTGAGAAAATTGAAATCGATTTTATGTACATATTGCCAAAATGGTTCATTTATTCTAATACACACAAGCACAGTTTTACACATGTTTTCACACAAGTATGTATGTATGTATGTATGTACATATGTACATATGAATATTTGTATGTATGTACAAAATGTCTGCGATTTCGTTTTCTGAAGAATGCTTTTGTTCTGCAATAACGTTGCGATCGTTAAACTGATTAGCATACAAGTATGAAATTTCACTTTTTTTTTGTGGAGCTGGCGCGTTTTTCTACCAGAAAAAAAGAAATTCTTTTTCGATTTTGAGTCTGATTGGCATGATGATGATAGGCAACGTGCAATATTTATGGCATTATACATAAATAGATTGTTCCAAATTTGTGTACGATCGATCAAATAAGTTTTCATTTCTGATGCAATGTTACTTTCAACTTACGACTACATTCAATACGCGTGGATTAACTATTGAAGTGTCGATCAGTTGAGGTGTGCATACGCAATTTATTCTTATAAATACTCGTACATACATACGAGTAGTGTCCATTTTCGTACCGAAATATATGTAAGTAACATATGTATGTACATATATGCGGCAAAGTAAATTACAGCAAGACTTAAGAAATCAAGGTCATTTTAAAAAGTTGCATAATAAATAAAATTCAGAACTATTTAATGAACCTGCTAATGGCATGAATAAGTATTGCTTACTAAACAATCAACTCAAAAATAAAATACATTTTTATGTGTGTGTATTTTATAGCATTTAATATCGATGTATGCAAAGAATTAAATATGTAGATATTTTTAACAATAAACCTTTCGGAGAATTCAAACTTGATAAGTGTACAAATATTTTGAATCATTAACTGGGGTTTTTTAATTAGTAAAATGTTACTTTAGTTAACGAATATCACTTTCTTCCTGACATGTTTTTTTTTTAAACCTTATTTTGGTAATAATTTTATAACTTGACAGCAAATTTTTTCGCAGCTCATTACTTGTGCGAAGGCATATCAGAAAGTATGTAAATATCAATTATTTTACGAATTAAAGTTCCAGTTTTTTCTGCAACAAGAATTGATATATTATTAATTTAGGTGAGGCGTGTTTTAGGGAGGCGAGTTTAGGTGTTGTTTTGGTATGGGAAGTTTAGATACAGCGAGATAAAATCCATGTTTTAATACATAACCATTTCCGTGTACATATGTATATAATTTCGTTCTGATTTGTTAAAAAAGTTTCACTTAAGGGGGTCGGATCATTTAAATCGAAAAAAAAATCGATTTTGTTTTTGCTTAATCTCTTAAAAAACTATCTAAAAACATATGTGTAAAATATTAGCTTTGATTTCGAAGTGGTTCTAAAGATATTTCAGGTGCGTCGACTATTTTGTAAGGTATGGAAAACTGTTATACGTGAACCAAATATATTGATTTTTGTAATTTTCATAAGTAAAAATATGCAAAAATTTAACGTTGTAAATCGATTTCAAAGTTCAAACATAGAAAAAAAGAAGGAGGCTGTGTCAGAGACACGGCCATTAAGTTTAACGTAGAATACGCCATCCGATAAGACAGAAAACATATGTACAGTGAAACTTCTATTAGTGGGCACCTCTTCTGGGCGGGCACCTCTATTGAGCGGGCAATTTTGTTGGTCCCATTTTTTTTTTAAGAAATTCAATACAAATTGAACTCTCATAGCAGGGCACCTCTACTGTGCGGACGTGGGCACTAATTTCAATTTTTTTTTTCAATTTACCTCTGTTGAGAGGTCGCGAACTTTTCTTGTCAGGGCAGTATACTGCCTGAACTATAGTTCATTTTTTTATGTATGTACATATGTACATGCGCGCAATCATAAAATTCAACCTAAAAATTCTAGTGAAAAAAATAAAAATGAACTCGACACAATATTACTATGGAAATAACGAAATCTTATTTTTTGCAATGTAAAATTTTCACAGAGAAGCATTGAACGTAAAAGAATATTTCATTCAAAGTAAAGTGGTACGCAAAGCAGTTGCTCAAAATGACAAGTAAACGAAATTTTTTAACAATTACAGAAAAAGTGGAAATAATAAATTATGTTGAGAAAAATGCTTTGTCTACTAGAGCAGCAGCACTTAAGTTTAACATTAGCAAATCACAATCAGCAGCAATTATTAAAAATAAAGATACTCTCAAATCTACATATGTGGTGTTCCAATAAAAACGTGAATGTTAAAAAAAGAGTGATTGCAAAACAAAGCGGCTAGACAAATGGAAAACCCGAAATAATATAAGCTACAAATGTTTGTCAGGTGAGAAAACTTTAGCAATTCCAATCCGTTTAAAACGAATAAATATTTTAACTTATTTTTTTTTTAAAGGAGAGGCCGCGGATGTTAATCCAAATGATGTTCGCCTATTTAAAGAAAAACTTCCATCATTACTTTTGGGCTATCAACCAGAAAACGTTTATAATGCCGATGAAACTGGTTTGTTTTTCCGTGCTTTACCCCAAAAAGCATTTGCTTTCAAAGCACATAAATGCATTGGTGGTAAACTGGCAAAAGATCGTATCACAATATTACTTTGTGGGAACATGGCAGGCACTATTGAGCAACCTTTGGTCATAGGCAAGTCAGCTAAACCAAGGGCTTTCAAAAACGTCAATGCAAAGGACTTACCAGTTGTATGGAAGTTTAATAAAAAGGCATGGATGACAACAGATATTATGACGGTATGGCTTCAACAATTTGATAGAAAGATGAAGAGAGAGCACCGTAAAATTCTGCTGTTTTTCGACAATGCAACATCGCACCCAAAAAATCTTCGTTGGATAACATCAAAGTTATTTATTTACCTCCTAACTGCACATCAATTTGCCAACCGTTGGATCAGGGTATCATTAAAAGTTTTAAATTTCATTATCGTTCACTTATTTTAAAACATATTTTATCAAAAATTGATGGAACTGAGAGTGTATCCAACGCATCAGAATTGGCTAAATCCATAAATATTTTGGAAGCCCTTTATTTCGTCAAAACTGCTTGGAAAAACATAACCAAATGTAGACGAAAGCGACGATGACTTGCCCTTGTCAACCTTTGTGAGTTTTGATTTTGAAACAGGTGCGAACGCCGAATCTATTTTTCAAATCGGAGCAGCAGATTTGAATTCCTTTGTTGACTTCGATGATGACATTTACACCGAAAGTAATGACTTAATGAGTACTCTAATGGAACCCACTAATATTGAAAGCGGCTCTCAAGAGGAAGAGGAAGTGGATATGAATAATGCCAACGAATCAACTATTCACACAATATTAGAAGCGCTTAAAGCTTTGCAGCCTCTCAAAGAATTTGCAACAGATGATTATTATGTTTACGAACATTTAAAATATATTGAAACTTACTACAGTAACAAAATAATTATACAAAAGAATCAAAACTTACGTCATATTACAATGAACACCTATTTTAAAAATGTTTGAAAAAGATGTGTCAATGCATATAAATATAAATAAATGTATGTGATTATAAACAGTGTGTTTTCGTTCTAATTTATAAATTTTATTTCAAAAAAACCTCCTTTGAGAGGGCACCTCTTATAGAAGGGCAGAAAATTCGGTCCCAGTGCTGCCCGCTCAAGGGAAGTTTCACTGTATAATGATAATTTATAATGATAAATAATGCAAGCAAATGAATTTCTTTATTTGATAGTTACTTTTGATGATATACATAAGCTTATGATAGGAAAATAGGATAAAAATGTTTTTAAATTATCAATTAAATTTCTCGCAAAAACGAAGTCAATGGTAGTTATCAATAGTAAAGATAAATGATAAATAACAGACCCAAATCTATTTGATTATTTGAAAGTTACTTTTGAGAATATAGGCTTATGATGGGAAAAATAGGATAAATATGTTTTTAAATTAACATTTAAATTTCTCGCAAAAACTAAGTCAATGGTTGTGTTATCAATAGTTGTGGGAGCATCATTTCGAATATAATCCAAATTAAACGTATCGCTCATAAATTTCGCCAATCTAGTATTTGAAGTGATTTCTGTGTTAAAATCACCACCAATAAGCAGTAGTTGGCAGCGCTTTCTCTGCCTTTACTCTACTTTAACTTGCCCGCCTAAAATTATGCAATACAAAGAAAGGGCTGCACGAGTACATTTAAATCGCCCAACAGCAAACACTCAACCAAACACCACACACATATTTGTGTGCATGTGTTTATACAATTTTCATTTGAGAAATTTAAATATTAGGAAGATATCAACCAACATGAAATGTATGTCAAACGAAAGCTAACATCTTCATTTGACTACAAAAAAATTTTTAAAAAAATTTATCTCGCCGTTTCCTTATAATTAAAGAAATAGAGATTACAACAATAACAATCTGACATGGGTGCCCATACCGTAAGGTAAGACGTATTCTACGCCAAAATTATTAGTTTTCAGTTATCATTGGCTTTCTGAGGTTCATACATATATGTAGAGTAGAAAAGTATAAGAATTAACACGTTCCACTGCAACATGGATTCCTCCGCCATTTTGCAACATTTTTGAGTGGTTCAATCATTAAAAAAACTTTCAGATATGCTTTAAAATATACTCTTTAAACGAATTATCTACAATGTTCTTATTGTAAAAATAAAAATTCAAAAATTTGTCTGGCCTCTAAATGATCCGACCCCCTTAAAATAGAACTTGGAATATTTTCAATTAGCCCAAAATCAAATTAAGCTGACCCAGCATAAAATAATGTATTGTAGCTTGGCATAACATAACGATAGGGGTATTCGGGATCTGTTTTATGCGTAGTAATATTTACTATTTTTACAACGAATTCGGATTTACACAGGCAAATCGTGAACACACACTGTTGTAATATCTATCTTCATGTCATTGTAAATTTTCCAGAAGGGCTGATTTACGACTACATAACATATAGTATGTGTTACCAACAAATAAACAAAAGTGGGTTATATGCCGCGAAATTGCGAAAAAACGAAAATATTAGATTTTATTACTAAAAATTGTGAAAATCGAATTGCTAAGGTAAACGAAAAATTTTAATACACACAAATAAATATCTATTTATTCGACTAACGTGTTGGTAGATGTTTCGACGATTCATCTTTTTTGTTGTGATCGGCTGCGAGAAATTTAGAAAATAAAAACCATATTTACAGCAGGGTCCACCCATTGTATTTGTTTGCACTGTTGTAATAGAAATGGAACGTATATTTTACTGTTGGATTTTTACTACATTTGCTATAAAAACGACAGAAACCACGAATACAAAATACAATAGCAAGTACATTTATTTACTCTTATAAATTTTGAGCCCGATTTTTTTATTTATTTTTTGGTTAATATTAAATTTCAGCGCACAACGTACGGAGTTACATTAAAAAAAGATTTTGAAAATTTTGAAACCAAGTCATTTTGTTTTGAATTTGTAAATTCTATGTATTATGTAAATATGTATTGTAGTCTATAAGGCTGGTTTTAAGTGGCTAAGAATTTAAAGATTTAGAAACAGTAAAACCCAATTTCGAATCACTGTGCGCTGACCGCTGGCTGTGATGATTATAATGCGAAAATAAAATTTTGCCAAGGAAAGGTTTAAAAATACACATATGTATTTATTAGTCTTGAAGGAATATTTTCGTAAGTATTTCGTTCGTTCTCTTTCAGAGTCCATAATGCAACGCAAATGGCTAGCTGACCTAAAAGATGATTATTTATGGATTTTACACACATAAACGCACTTACATACTTGCATATGTACATTGCTCCAAAAAGTTCAATTGTTTACTTTTTATGACTCATGACACGAACACGCTGAACTAACTAAAACGAACGAGCGAAAGAGATCATCGATGCCAACAAATATTAATGACAAAGTAAGTAATCACTATTTCGATATTGTACCGCGATGAAATGAATATTATATGCTCGTATGCAGTGCATTGGTATGTTTTCGATTAAAATTGAGGTAATTCAGACGCTTTAAATTAACAATTTTTAACAAGTCTTTCAACAAAAGAATAATATTCACATTTCAAAAAATTAGCAATATACACATTTATTTTTCTATCTAAAACCCTTAATAAAATTGTTAAAAAAAATGCTAAAAAGGACTTTCCGAACCAGCTCTAACTGGGCATTGTATGTAAACTATAATACAACTATTACTTCAAGGTCAGCCTAGCGTCTAATCAATAACAGCGGTGTGACCTTATATAAATTATTTTATTGTGCGATATTTAGTGCAGATGTGTGCATATTGGTATGTACTATGTATGTATGTATGTGTGTCTGGTCGATATTCGACCATTGACCAAACAAAAAACAAATCTCTGGAAGGAAATGGGTCTAGAGTGGAATGAAGAAGTATGTATATATATTCACATTAAGGTGGTTAAATTTGTATTTTTTAATATCTAGAGTTTTTTATATCAATAAAAATAAATAAAGACATTTCATGGCTCAACACAATAAAGTGTTGATACATATATTTCATTTGTTAAAAGAAATCTCTTCTTTATAAATAAACAATGTATCACAGTAGAAGAAGAGAAGCAACAAGGATCTCAAGGCATACATATTAGAAAAATTAATATGATGAACTAAATTAAGTTAAAAATACATTGATATTTAGGATGTCAAGCCAACATTTGGGCAGGCAAGATCTGGCTGGTCCGTTTATCATATATTTTAATTAACGTTAAATAAATTTCCAATGATATCAAAAGTACACGAGGATGGTGAGTATATGTGTGGTGAGTTTAGGTGTGGTGAGTTAAGATATAGTGAGTTTAAGTTTGGAGAACCTAGGTGTGGTGAGTTAAGGTATAATGCGTTTAGGTGTGGTAAGTTTAAGTGTGGTGAGTTGAGGTATGGAGTGTGCAGCTGGGATGAGTTTAAATACAATAAGTTGCGCTGTTGTTAGTTTAGGTATAGTGAGTTCAGTTATGGTGAGCGGAAATAGGACTTGTTCACTTTAATAAATTTTCCTATCCTATTCAAAATATTTTCTTACAAATACGTACATATATCACTAACATGAGTAAGTTTTACGAATAAACTCATATGTACATATGAATGTTTATTAGTGATTTAGTGGGATTTTTGAAGTGAATAGTTTGAAATATTAGTTTTTCATGCTGAAAACTCACAAATGAATATATGGCAAAATATTTAGAAATGCAACTAAGATAAAAATCATTTTGCGAGCTACATACATACATGCTGTCGGTTTTATGACAACCCTAACGTAAATGCGTTAATGAACAAGAAGCAGAGCTACAACCAGTAGCAGTCGCGACACAATAATAGAAAATCGTTAAAATTTGTTAAAAGGTTGTCCTCAAAATAAGACATTAAAATTCAAAGCGTTTATATTTACCACAACGTGGTAGCAATAATAAAATGTATGCTTATTTACTTTGTGGCTCCACATTTAAACGAGTAGAAAGAAATAAGTGTAGTTAAATGGAAACCTAAACGCAAACCAATCAAACCAATTGACAAGTCGGCTGTGTGCTTGCAAAAGAGGTGAGACGGAGATGTTTTTATTTTTTTATTTTTATTTTTAATACTCTTGGAGGAGACAACGAACGTCAGAAACTTGTTTGCTAGCTGGGTTCCCCGAATTAGCGAATGAATCATCATGGCTGAAGCCCTATTGATGTGGGCCAATGGCCATGCGAATCTTTTGAAAATTGTTTTCTTCTATTCAACTAGTTATGATCAATGCGATATTGTGTTAATTTATGTAAATATATCTCAAGGACGTTTTCTAACTCACCTGACATACCAGAAGCCGGAGTGTTGAATGTCCAAAAGTGTATATGTTTGCGTTTAAAATTAATGTGACTTCATAAATTTATTTACTCGTATGTATGTGTGCATATATGAATGCAACAAACTTTTATGTGAAATATTATGTGTGCATACTTACATATGTATGTATGAATGTATTCAACTTTGGTTTAAGTTTTCAAGCATCTTCGTCGAAAATGCGTGGAATGAATGAACTTTATAATATGCCCTTCTCTTTGGAAGCTGTGTTATAAAACTTTCAATAAGCTCAACGTAGGTACATGTATGTTACATATGTATGCATGTAGGAGAAGAGGTTTTGATTCCATGGCAATCGAAAATTTGCCAAATTTCATGCTCTAAGCTGCTTAAGTTTTCTAACTATAAGTGGCGTAAATGGAGCAGTTATGTCACAAAATAGCATATTGTTATTGTTGTTGTTGTTGTAGTGGGTGCGCTGACCGTGCTCAGTCAACGAATCCATTAGTCGCTGATTGCTTAATCATCTAGGAGGAGGTCCAGGAAACACGCGGTTTCAATGGGGTTGTACTACTACTACTAGAGGAAGAGAGGGAGGCTAATGATTTGGGATTTAAAGGGCATGTGAAAAGGACGAGTATAATTTAACCTGCTACAATATTCAGATCGTAATTGTGCCAGAATAACGTGGACTCTCAAAGCAACTGGAGCTCTTCCCTTTCTTAGAGGTGGTTTTATGTCACCAAGTGGCGCATCCACGGGGAATGAGTCAATGAAGGTGGATCCAGATTTGTTTTATGTGTTTTTGGATTACGTCCCTCTGACGCGCTAAGGAGTGCTCCCTGCGGTAGTACGACCATGAACTGCTTCCCTAACTCGGCCCGACCAATCGCCTTGTATATTGCTTTGTGGAGAGAGATATGAGGCTACCAACGGTATCCAGTATCTTAGAGTGGTTTACAGACCGGAATAAGATGTAAGCCCCTGGTGTTAATTAAAATTTTTGTTACTCGTTGTAAAAGGTCTGCATGCTTCATCATGCATAATTAATTTTTTTTTACATTATAGAACAAATGATGCCATTAGTTTGGAGTCATTCCATAGTGACTGGGAGACATTTGACTCCAGGAACTTGATAAACATTGAATTGTAATTCAGTCAATGAAATAGATAAAGAATTAAAAGAATTTATAACCATTTCTCAACTTTTTGTCAATATTCGTTGAGTGAAACAGTGAAAAAGTTTGAAATTTCGCTCACTGAAATACGGCGACAACGTAAACAGCTTGAATATTAGCTGATAGAGTGACCATATTGAACTTTAGGGTCATAAAAGGAATATATTTAGTAATTAAAGGGAGTTTAAAAAAAAACATAAGATTATGCAAATACCATTTACTAAGGGTAAGTTTTTTCAATTAACATAACTAATACTTTTCACAAAAAAAAAATATTAATATTTTTAAATTTCGATTTTAAAGCCTAAGAAGTTTACATTTTATTTTACCCGAATTTAAGTGAATTCAATACTTTATATTTAAAAATTATTATAACTAATCTGAGAAAATATTTTAAAAATTTGAGCAAAGTCTTATAATTTTTGTTTAAATTTCATCTTTTCAAACTTGATTTCTACATTTTATTTTACCCGAAAAAAAATATTTAAAAATATTTACTAACTATTCTGAGAAAAAAATTTAAAGTTTTTAGAAAAGTTTGATAAATTTTGTTTAAATTTCATTATTTCAAGCTTGATTTTTACACCATACATTCGTAACCATTTTCGAGTGTAAATATAGACAAGATCAGAGAAATAATAATCACTGAGAATCACTTATTAAAAAATAATAGAAAAGCGATGTGGCGATTGGAGTTTTGCAGTTTGCCGAAAACAAAAATGCAAAAAGCTATTTATATTTCTGAGATATAACGTATCGCAAAAGAAATGGGTTATTTGATAACACTGCGTTACAAAAACGAGCTGTAGTTCTGAACTATGAACCAAATATACTTATTCGGAAAGGGGAGAAAAAATAAAAATACACGTGTATCGACGATTTTATGTACACGCAGGAAAATCTGGGAATAAAAATCCACGAGTCTGCCTGCAAAAATTCAGCTCAATTGGATCACGGAAAAATGGGCTAAAAATCGGTAAAAAGAGCTAAAAATAAAAAAAAAAATTCTGACGTGTACATGAAAATCGCCGATACACGTGTATTTTTTATTTTTTCTCCCCTTTCCGAAAAATTATATTTGGTTCATAGGAAAACTATTATTTGTTTTTAATGAAAAAAAGTAATGCTTATTTCAAAACTTTAAAATAAAGCTAATAAAATCTTATAGATTTTTAAATTGCACAGTACAACAAAATTGACCTTAAAAAAGCGGACTTTGAGGGAGCGGCTTCAAAAAAGACAAGCCTCAAGAAATTTAAAAAAAAATTGTTTAACTTCACTATTAATAAGAAGAGTGACTAATACAACAGCAATACAGGATAGAGTACATGAATATTAGTTATCCTACATTGGTCGAAGCTAAAAATGTAATTAAAAATGGAGCTAAGTAAAAAAACCTTTCAAAAGCTAAAAGAAGAAAAGGTATTTTTAAGGACTTTATATATGTAATAATATAATTTTGGCGCTTACACTATATAGCTCAGTGTTTGGCCGAGCTTCTCCTACCAGTTGTGGTGTGCGTCTTTTATATTATACCACAAATGGAGGGACCTACAGTTTTGTGCCGACTGCGAACGGCAGATGTATTTAATGAGAAGCTTTTTCATGGCAGAAATACCCTCGGAGGTTTGCAGATTAGAAACAACTGTTTCTATTATTAAGATTTTGCTTGCCCTGACTGAGATTCGAACCTCGAACTCAACGGCATATCAAGTTATAGCACGCACCGCTACCAACTCGACCACAGCGGCCACTTTTTAAGGACTTTAACATGTATAATTTTCGTAGCACTGTTATCCCGATAAAAGTTGAAAAAAACTTTATTTAAAAATTTCAATAATTCAGGTAAATTTTTTCACTATTTTAACAATACGATCACGGTGAAACTTTTAAATAACTATCAAATACGCTACAATCGTTCAGACGATTTCCGCACATGGTTTTTCTGAAAATTAAAAAAAAAACAATGGTAATCTTTGGCCACTTAAAATTTGCACATTGTTAAACTAAAATTGAATGATCAATGTAACTGCATACAAATTCTAGCAAAGCTAAGAAAAAGTTTTGAAGTTCGTTTGTAAACAAATTAAGCTTGTAGCCTGGCTTTATATGATTTTTGTTAACTGGTAAACGGTATTTGTAATCATGAGCTTCAGCTGCGAGGTGCTCTACGAATGAGGCTATGAATATACTGGAATTCAATTTTTTAGAGAAAAAATATTCAGCATACTTTATCTATAAATATAAACGCATACAAATTTTGTACTGAATTAAATTTCTCCCCACATAAATCCAGGAAAAAAAACATTCAGTTTTGGCCTCTTATAGCAAAATACTCACGTCACGTAAGCTTTTAGCTTATTTTCTATGAAAGATTTAGTCAACATCATTATCTTGGCTTGTGAAATGTTATCTTGGCTTGTATATTGAACTAGAGGCAATCCCAGCTCATTTTGTTTTTATTCACAATAGTAGGGTTATTGCAAAAAAATAATAGTTTTCAATATAACTTCACTTACTTCAAAATCATTCGAAAAATTGAATGCAAGTTCTACTCAATTTCGGATGCTAGACCTTAAATTAAAAATAATGTTTATTTAACATATATAAGTTTTTTTTTTTGAGGAATCCACCAATATTAATATTGAAAATCCTCATGTAAACGTGGCGGGATTTATAATTCGAAAATTAGGTCTTACAAATTATATAAGCACGGAAAGTTAATTTACTTGGAAAGAAAATTATATAAAGTGGAACGAACCATTTCATTTTAACAAAGGAAATATGCAAATCGATGAAAAATAAATAAAAGAAATTAATTTTATTTTAAATTATTTAATTTCATTTTGAATGATATGCTCGATTTATATATTCAATTTATACATAAGAAGCCCACCGAAACCTTTTTTATTGTTATTCAATTTATTACTTGTTTATTGGTAAATTTATTTCAAATATGCTTTAAAAAAATTAATATTTCCAATCTACCAATTTTCTATCCAATCTACTCTCTGCTTCATCCCAAAATGAACATATAACTATGTTTAGAAAATCAGTATAATACTTACAAATATAGATAAATAAATAGAAAGTAAATGAAAGGGCATAAACTAAGACGCATTGAAGAGCGCGTAAAAAATATCAAATTTGTTAGAGAAGAGAAGTATTCATTGTTTTTCTATTGTCTTTAATTTTTTATTTACACAAATTACCTTAAGGAAGTATTAACACACGGTAGGTGGTTGAACTCGGTAACTTAATTATTTTCAGCAGTGTTTTGTTAGTGTGCGTTCAAAAAAGTTATTTTATGCGTACATTGCTCCAATCGTATCAATATTACTTTCTATTTATAGTTTATCGATCAAGTTTTATTCTAACGTATTTAAAAAGGAACGCGCTAAGCTTTTGTCTAGTGTTGACGCATTATGTAGATGTGTATGCATATATGTATGTACATATGTATGTTGTCAAAAGAAACCGTTATTTTTATATGTACATACATATAACTGTTTTGATTTTCGGCGCCATTAGGGATAGCTGAGAATATTTATTTATGTATGTACAAAATTCTGAGTTCGAGATTTAACGAAAATTAAAATTTACTAAAAATCTTTCCGATTTTTTGGTAGTAAAAAACATTTTTTTTTATGAAAATCTGTAATTTTGAAATCGGTAAAGAATTTGCACTAAATTCAGTTATTTCTGATATTTTCCTTCAAAGTTTTAGAACTTTTTTTTTAATATTAATTTTAGTATTAATTTGTATGTCGAAAATTAATCTACTTAATAAACTAAAATTCTTTTCTCTTACCCAATTGCAAGTTTTCGAAGTAGTTTCACACTTGAAATGCAGAAAGTGAAGTTATTAGTTCAAATCGCTAACACATCTACATACTTTTGAATGTACATCAAAACGTTCGTTTATGTCTGCATTTGAATTATTAATTCAATCGAAATTCAATAATCTTAAATTTGTTATTCGTTTATTTACCGTTAAACGCAAAATCACCGCACACGCACAAGCATGAGTTTTACTGTACAAAACAAAAAAAAAGTTTCGTTAATATTAATTCTAGACACGCTCACTTCATTTCCATTTGTTTTAAATCTCAAAGGGAGGAGTAGCGCTACCGGTAGCTCGTTTATGTGTTATTCTAAATATTTACAGCAAATTATTTTCCGTTCGAATTTTCCAAAACAACCGATTGCCACCGTTGCCGAACTGACAATGAAACGCCTAACTAAACGAACATGCTGGCGGAAAATGTTTATGTATGTATGTATGTATGTCCATACATATGTACATTAATTCAGTCGCTCCTCCAGGCTAGCAGGCATTTAATCAAAAGTGAAATCCGCGCAAACGCGCTACTCGTGTGGTGGATACTCACCAGCACCTTGTCTTTATTTTCCTTTAGATATTTTTGATGAGCTTCAGTTACACTGCTTTGATGTATTGTTTACGAGGTCAATATATGTATGTACATAGATAACTCTTTGTGTCCTACAGTTGTCAATAGAGGGCAATGGCCGTGTGTGTGTGGATTATCCTTAAAAGTGCATGTAATATAATTTTACGCGTAAGCATCTCAAAGTAATTTAAACGATTGCAATTGACAAAATTAAAAAATGTGAAATTTTATGGCACTATTGAATTGATAGCTTATGGAGGTGCGTCCGTAGGGGATGCTATTTTTGCGACACCAAAAGGTGTACCAAAAAACATTTCTACATACTTAACTTCCAATTTCAGCACATTTATTTTAATACAGATTGTTGATTAACTTTAGAAATTAATTGCCAGATGACATATTTAAAGATATGCAACCCTCCGTGGAAAAAACAAAACAAACTTTGTAGAAAACTTGCAAAGAATTTCAAATTTTTAAAAAGCTTAATTTTTTATAATCTTTTGTTGTTGTTGCTTCCGACATGTTTTGAAATGATTGATTTTGGAACGAATTTTCGTCATCCCTTATCAAGTTTTGTTTTAATTATTTTTTTTAGAGTTTTTGTAAGCATGCAGTTTCATAGTCAATTAAATTATAATTTGAAAGTATTCAAGTTTGAATTATGTAGCTAGTGTTTGTCTTTGATTTTTGACACTTTTTTATATACATAGATTGCTAAAGAGCAGCAATTTATTATATATAAACAAAATAAAATTACCGTGCGCACAAGGTGGAAAAAATTTGCAAAAAAAATTTCTAACAGAACGTTCAAATATAGTAAGAAAATAATAAATCTCAAAAATTAACGGTCAAGTTTGGCGACTTGAACTTTGTATGTAAACATATTTACATTTTTGTTTTCAAAGATTAGAAAATTGGACATTTTTTGGTCAGCAATTAATATATAAAAGATATATAAATAATTTGATTCGGGTATGGGCTTTAAGGTCGGCTGGCTGTTGCTTTCGCTGGACCAACAACGTGACATTCTTGGTCATACAAGCTGTTTTGTCGTGGTTGTTAGAAGCCGACTACCTCTTCCGCAGCGATACGAAGTTTGGTTGATGACATCCCATTGCTTATTAATGTCAGGCAATGAGGAGTTTCCTATTTTAGCAGGGTTGAGAATCGAGATTGTGATTACAGCTCCTCGACGTCGAACTTACGTCGCTCTGCCTGATTTACGTTCTACATACAGTGCATAGAAGGACGGCGCTTGCTCCTCGGATCGACGAACATCAAGCACGCTAGAAGCGTATCTCTCGTCAATCACTGCGTGGCCAATTGGTTCGTCCTTCCTTGTCTGAGTGACATCCAAGTGGCTTTGAGAATGTTTCGATGCTTGATTTTGGAACTATTTACAACAATGTTTCAATGCCACGGAGGTGAAAAGCCTCTAAACGTCATCAGAGGTAATCTCATGGAAACTAAACTTAATGTGATTTCTTAACCCACCTTAGCTTTAAATTCGTGCAGAGGAATTTTAATTTCATATACATTCGTTTTTTTGAGATGCATGTAGAATTCATATTTGAATTCACTTTGTGTGTTGTTGCCATTAAAAGAAAATTACAAAATACCTAACTATCAAAACCCTTATGTACACATATGTATGTTTAAGTACCATACATACTTACTTAGTTAGCTTGCTTAGCACCTAGAGGCTTTCGTTCCCACTTTTACTGCATCCATCTTGGTATTTTGGAATATGGCTCCTTGCCTGTAATATATACATAGGTATACAAATGTTCGAGTACACATATTTTGTGCTGTTGACTGTAAAATTCATTTAATCTATTCACAGTTAATGAAGTGTAAGAGCAGTTACTGCAACGTTTCCTAATACATTGTCACTCAGCAAAGCTTAAGAAGAGTATATGCAAGCTTTTTACGATAACTTCAGCATAAATTGCTCATACCCCGAAGGCAGTTGAGCTAATATAGAACGACATGTATAACACAAAACTATTATCTACCAAAAAGCAGGACTTTAAACAGAGATATGGAAGAGAAATTCAAGTTCTCATGGCGATATCATAAAATTATAGATCGGTACAATATAAGGACATTAGAATGCTCAGATTCACGAAATATCAACTTCTCAGAAAGATAGTCGGGGAGAGAAATATGCAGCTAGAGCCTTTATATATGAAAATATAATAAAGTTAAAGTTAGATAAAGTTTTTATGTCAACTTTCTTCTTGGCAGTTGGAAAAATGACCGACTTTCCAGAGTTTAGAAAAATATCGCTGCTCGATGGAATATAAATCCAGGCGAAATTTGTGAACTAATAAGCCTTTATTTCCAAAACTATTTGACGTTTGACAAACGGGCACTCACTAAAAATACCTATAAGGAGTACCAGAGGTAAGCTTTCTAAGTTTCCAAGTATTCACACCTACGCGAAAGCATGAGGTTGCTCTTCAAGATAGTAGATATAGGATAATTTATATAAATAGCTCGAATTACTATTGGCCAAATCGGGCCTGAAGCCCCGTATTTCTAAATTGGCTAGTGGTTTAGAATAGTTTTAGTTCGTACCACCTGCTTAAAAATCGACAGTTGTATATAACAGTTGTATAACACATACAAACATGGGTGAAAAACGAAAACTTTCTTTTATTTCTTCACATAGAATATTTTTTAAGTGTTCGCAATTAGTTATAACCTCTTATCGAATTCAAATTAAAATTATTTAGTACGTCAACCAACTTGATTTAAAAAGGCTTTATTTTCAATTTTTTTATTTGTGAAATGATTGTCACCCCTTTTAAAAGTCTAATACGTAAAATTTTATTAAAAAAATATTTTTAAAGTTTATTGCCACCTAAGAAATCGAATTTAATTTACGAAAAGCGTTTATAATTTCTCACTAGTTATAATTACATATACGTGTTTTCTGGTATACGAGTATGTATAGCCGGTTGTACAAATTTTATAACACATTTTACTCTTGTTTTATAAAAAAGCTAATTATAATAATATAAAAATTTGGCGCTTACACTATATTGATCAGTGTTTGGCCGAGCTTTTCCTACAATTTGTAGTGTGCGCTTTATAGTATATGGAGTGACCTACAATTTTATGCCGACTCCGAAACGCAGATGTATTTTATGAGAAGCTTTCTCATGGCAGAAATACCGTCGGAGGTTTGCTATTGCCTGCCAAGGGGTCACCGCTATTGGAAACAACTTTTCTATGATTTAGATTTTACTTGCGCTGGCTGAGATTCGAACCTTGAACACAGCGGCATATCAAGTTAGAGCACGCACCGCAACCCACTCAATCACATCGGCCACTTACTTACTCAATTATTGTAGTTTTACCTTTAACAAAATCTTGATACTCTAGTAACTCTTCTTTTTAGCTGAATAATTGAGTAATTTTTTTCATGTTTTAAATTATGTTTATTTTTTAAAATATGCTTTTTATTGGTTTGACCATTTTCTTTGCTACCATTTCGGAGTTCAACACATCTCCTTATCAGACTTTTTTTATTCTTTATTCATTACCGATTTTACAACTTGAACTATAGAAAATTCCTTCATAAACCGGTCTCGAGCTCAATAATATCTCAGCAATTTATTTCAATTTCAGTAACTGGGCCAGCATTTTCAATTAATACAAAGCATCATACAAAGCGGAACTTGTCTTGCCATCTTGGTTTGTTTCTCATTCCAATACTTAGGACTTGTTTTGTAATAATGAACATCGCTTTCCTACATGGACGATTGTACAGATATACATACATATGTACGAGTACCAGTATGTACATATATATTAATATTTCTAAACACTTTGTATGTTTTATGTATGTATGTACATATGTTGATATGAGAATATGTCGATTTCGGCAGTGGATCAACACTTTTTTATTTTCACTCAATTGATCTCAAGTGGAAGCTGTGGATTTGTGTGTATATTTATTAGCAAATGTGGGTGGCGGTAAATTGCCCTTGTGGGTGGTGGAGTTCGTGGTGAAATATTAAAACTAACAGCCTTCATATACAAATTCATATACATACGTGTATACATTTAAACGTGTAGGTACATATTTTAATTTACTTACATTTGTAGGTAAACATTAAAAATTTAATTCGATATAATTTAAATTGAATATTTTCGACCATGAAATCTTCGAACATGCGATACGCTAACGTACTATTTTCAAAGAAATACAAATTTTTACACATGAAAACAAATAAACGCACATAAATACATTTTCATGCATGCATATACGAGTATCCACTAAACAATGTGTTGCGCTTTTTCAACGAAATCATAACTAGACGTCTTAGTATTTAAGTATTCAAAAACGGAGCCGATTTTCTTACGTATACTTTAAGACTTTTATATATGTAGAAGGATCGGCATGATTTCGTATAAATCTATCGATATTTAAAGGAATCGAAAAAACACTTTTAAAAGCTATTAATATCGTCGGGAAATTTTATATATGGTTCCATCTATATATAATACAAAAATATAAGCAGCAAAGTTTTTACAAAGTTCCCATAAAACTAATCAAATTTAGTAAAAAAAAATAAAAAATATTTGAAACAATTTTATGAAATTTTTTGCTTGCCTATTTAATTATAAAATAATAAACTGTAAGCTGAAAGTGGCTTCAAAAATTACCGTTGACTTTTTTAATATTTTTATTATTATCTACATGCCATATAAAAATAAATTTTGTTCATCTGTTCTATATAAGAAAGTGCACAACACCCGCAGCAAAGAGGAAATATGTTTCCAAAAACTAACTGTAGTTTCTGGCAACTTAAAATCAGCACTAAAATTAAACGATCTTTAAGACAGTAGACTTTAACAGATTAAAATTAAAATTCTCCAATATTGTAAAAAAAATTACAAAGTGCTCCTTTTTGTTCAACTTTCTACATAATTAAGATATATTTTCGGAATTATATTATTAAATACGTATATATAAAAGGACGTATTGTCCTTTTGTATTGTTAAAAATGAAAAAATGTACATTTCAAATGAAAATGTATAATAAAATTGCATTCAGCTAGGTAGTTTTTTTTATATGGTAGGATACCATTCCAAGTTGTTTTAATAGTGAGATCTCAAATTTCCCTGGCATCGAAAAAATTAACATCTCTAACAGCGCATTCGTTACTTACTTTCAAATGCGAGAATTTTTTATTTTTTTTATTTTATTGTATATTGCAAATCGATAGTTAATTGCCGAATGAGAGTTTACTCCCTAATTTGAAAATCGATCTTAGAAACAAAACAGATCGCTTGAGATTAGAATTTATCGTTTTATTATTGTATTATTGTCACTACGAATTCTTTCCAGTTTTGGTTAGCTCTTTGCCACATTCCACCAAACATCTCACGACATTGTTTACCTTTAATGCAAACAACGCATACTTCAAATGCCATTGCACCCTGAATTCTTAAAGCGGCATTATCCGAACCATTTCATCAAGTTCTTCTCTCACTAATTATCGTTCATTACATTAAGTTATCGAAACTTTTGTTTTCGTTTTGTTTTCCGACATAACGTTTTACACAGTTTTGTATTTGATCCTCCTTCAAAAAAATGTCCAAAACTTTTGTTCTTGTTTCTGTCGCATTGGAAATGTTACCGAAAGTTTCCTTCTCATCTGCTTTTCTACTTGACAGTTCTGTTCTTAAATTTTTCTTTTCAAGTTTTTTTCGAATACGTTTCTCGAGAGTTTTGTTCTCCTTTTGTTTTTGAATTGAACATTACGGAACGTTTTGATTCCAGTTTGTACCCATTCGAACTGTTATCAATACTTTTGTTCCAGTTTTTTTAACTCCCATGATATTACAACGCATTCTCAATCGCTGTTTAAACTCATTCGCTAAAGGATCTTCCTGAATACGATAGAAATGGATATGGAATGGAAATTTACTAATTCCAGTCTTGTAAATCCACAACATCTACCAGACGAACCTATGACAACAAAAATAAAACGTGAATGCACATGACAAAATTTGAGTGTCATGAAAATAGCTCAACTTTTCTCTTTTTCATAATCCTTCCCCAAAAATTGCGCAAGTTTCTTGTGAAGAATCGCCTATTAAGATTTTTAAGGATTTATCGTAACTAAAATAAGTTTAGGGATATTCTTTCGCTTTTGCGACTGTGTAGAAAGTTGCTGAATATTAGAAAGCTTTTCGTTAACTGTTGGCAAATTTGTTTCCTGAAAGATGACACTGATGAAAGTATAATAAAGAAACCAAATGTCTTCATACAAAATTTGCTACGGGATGAAAGGAAATCGGACCAAGAAACACAAACAAGTTAATGCAATTAAAGGAACTTTTGCGAGTAAAATATTTGTACAATACTCTCGTGGAATAAACTAATGAATGATTCATTCGCTATTGAAAACATTGGTATTGAAACACTTTGTGAGTACATACTTTAGGCATTTCAATAAAAAAAGTTTCCTTTGGAATTTAACAAACGAAAAAATGTATAAAAATACAAAAAAAACAGTTCTATGTCAAACGCAATCGAATTTAAAACTGTTTATTTATTGTATTTATTATTAACGCCAACAAACACTAATTACTGCCGATTATAAAAACCACATTTTACAACAATATGCCTGAAGTACTTACCACTGTGCCGCCACTTAAGCTGACCGTGGAGAATTTAAGCGAAACTGATGGCATCGCCACTGATCGTTCGACCACACCAGCCAGCACTGCGTCCAACAGCAGCAGTGGCGGTGTGAGCGGTGGCCGTAGACATGCGCCAGAAGATGCCACCAAACGGAAGCAACAACAGCCGAATAACGGTCAGTGTAAGAAGTCTAGGAAATCAATTGGCCGTCGGAATCAAAAGAAAGCGCCACTAAAAGTTGGGTAAGTTAAAAACACAGATTGACATTGAATTCATAGACGAAATGTTTCAAGAGAGCAAAGTACCGAGCTACCTGCCGTTGAGCACTCGTTATCTTTCATATGTACAGAGCCAAGTACGTGCGTACAGAAATTTCAAACATTTTTTTCTTAATCGTGTATTGTTCAGTTTTTCGACACTGAAAATTTCAAAAGCAATAAATATAAAAATTTTGGGTTTTCCTTTGTGCAACTGAATTGCATTAAAATTTCGATATTGGTACGCTAAACCAATACATGTTCGCGCACACAAATAAACGCAATCAGAAGACACATTGCATTTTAAATTAACTAACTACGCAAACACGCTAGCTCGAACTCTTTTACTTTTGAATACGACGCGCGCTCGCTCCGTGCGCTCCCTTCAATCATATTTATCACAATTGAATACATAGATAAATACATACATACAGATCACCGCAAAAGTGTGCCGCCTCCCTCTGTCTGAGATCGCAAATACCTCGTGCCCTGCTGCTAACGCCGTCCACATCGTCGACCTCGCTTATCACCAACGTTTCCCGTAATATTTCGCCAGAGCCGCCTGCCAAAACAAGTACAGATAGCGCTGAATGCAATAATTTAAAAGCATTAACAACAACCACAACTCAAGTGCAGCCATACAACGCAACGAATTTGTTGAATTCGCCTCAATACACTGACGATAATTTTGCTGGCCTCGCACTCGTAGCGACAACAGAGCCATCAAAGGCATCAAGAACTCAGCTCTGCTGTTTGCAACCTCAACATCAAGCTGCCATTTTGAATTTCCAAATCCGAAAATCGCTTACACAAATGGATTTAAAGCGTACACGACGCGAAAGTCTGAAAAGCTATCATGTTTTAGCTACATCAGATTCGCAATCGCGAAGCGGTCTCTCGCAAGAGTCTAGAACTTTGTTGCCGAACAGCACTACCATATCAGCGAGCATGATGGGCGCTTCCAGCCAATCGTCGCTGATTAATAAAATTTTCGACCAAAACAGTTACTATTATGTGATACAGGATCGCGATCCGAAGGTAGCTGGTATGCGCATTTTCGCCACCATTATGCTGAACGCCTGGCGTAAGCGGCGTGACGAGGTGAAACGGCTTATGGAGGAAGTTGGCGATCTGAAACGTGGTGTAAGTTGATAGCTATTTGGTATATTTATTTACTTTAATTGCAATTCCTTAAAATGCAGTCGATAAAGGTCAAAAACCAATTGTATGTTTCAAATGCGCTCTTTCGCGTTGAACAGAAGCGCAACGATGAGCTGAGTGTGCAGTTGAAACGCTCGCTAGAGGATGTCAATAATACAAAGTCTTCTTGCGAGAGTCTCACGACTTCGCTTATCAGTCTCAAAGCGGACAAAGAACTGCTCGAGCAGCAGATTGAAATGAAAGAGAAGGAATTTGAAGGTCTCAACGCGATACTCTCGAAGACTAAGTCGGATTTGTTTAAAGCAATGTCTCAGCAACGAGAACTACAAGCGAATTTGTCCAGTGAGCAACGCAAAGTGCAGGCATTAGAATCGCAGAAGAATGAGCTGATCAATGAGGTAATAATTAATTCATATATATCTTTTTATGTTCGAATTGCAAATATCACATGACTACACCTTTTTTTATGAGAAGGAAGCATCAAAAGCCCAACCACCACCGGTTTGTCAATGTAGCACTTTAACCCGAACTAAACCTCCTGTATTCATGTACTGCTTCCCTTCCCGTACTACCTTCCAGCATTTCGTCGAGAGGTGGTTTAAATACTAAGCTATACATTCGTTACAATTCTCTTGCAACCCCTAAACAAATTGCATCAACTGGGAACTATCCACCGTTAGTTTGATATACTCGTATAATGAAAAGCGGCCAGAGTCTAGTACCTTCTTACCTACGTCACCGCTCACCGTTTTGCTGTACGCCTATTTAAAGCAAAGCGGAAAAGGAAAATGATCTCATCTTCTTGTGTAACTCCTCACGATTACATTTTTTTTAATAGCGATTTCCTATGGAACCGGACGGGATTTTGAGCAGCTCCGTCGCAAGGTTCCATGTTATACAGATGGTCATAAATAACTAATTTCAGCTCCGCGAGGCCTGTTGGATGAAATGCACTAATTTCTAATCTATTTGATTACTTAGATGATTACTTTACCGCAATCCCGTCGCTTTATATCAGGTTTGGGAAAGGATGTTAGCTCTTAGGGCATTCTGTCGCTAGCTGATGTTCATTTGCTGACTCCTTTTGTCTTAAATTGAAAAGGTAATGCAAAATTCCGACAAAAAAAATACAGCTATCGTCCACTCAAATTCCAAACACAACAATACATCCTTGTATTGAAAATTTCTAGTTCTACATGGCAAAAACTGGTGAATTTAGTACGGCGATGTTTTAGGGAGTAGAAATTGTGCCTTACTGTTTTACCTTTCATATAGTAGTTCCGAACCAGTTATAAGTTTCACAGTTGCGAACCACTTCGAAGCTCGTAACTATTCGAAGCCAAATTCTATTTAAGATTGCGCTGTTTCTGTCGATGCAATAGCCGATTGGTTATAGCCCCTGCATTGTGTATTAACGTTGGTGTGTCACCGTAAAGTGTAAAGAGTACTATGTACGAATAGGAACAAAAAAAAATTATTTGAATACCTTCCGCACACATTGTAGTACGAGTATTGTAGATACTTAGAAGAAGATAGGTGGAGTGAATTTTTCAATGCTGTTTGTAGACTCCCAAGAGTCTGGGTATATATATATATGTAACTATGGATGAGGCAAAGGGCCTTTAGTCCTCCACGTCCATAAGTTTTTCATCATGAATTCAAAACTTTACTACGAACAGTGGTAGAGTCTGTACATCATAACCCTGATCTATCCAAATAGCCTAGTTGCCAAATCGTCTCTGAGTTATTCTACTTGGATATCTTGGAACTGACCTGACGAGCTCAAAACAAGCTTTCATTTATAATAATTTCCGTAACTTGAAACATATCACTCACCTCAAACTATTTTTATTCGAATTATTTAAGATTTGCGATGTTAACAACGATTCATTGCTGAAGGAGGAGAAACTTTGCAATGAACTGAAGGAAAAAGACGAAGCTTTGGCTATGGCGCTGACACGGATGGAGTCACTTGAATTGGAGATATCTGAGTTAACGCAGTGAGTGTTTGAACCTTTATGAGGCAACGCATGTAGCGCTCTTGTCTAAATTATTATTCTTTCTTAGAAAAACAATAATGTTGGAAAGTTGCTTGGATGTGGAGTCCAATTTGCGGAATGAGATTACCAGTTT
This sequence comes from Philophylla caesio, assembly GCA_963971545.1. Classification (NCBI taxonomy): domain Eukaryota; kingdom Metazoa; phylum Arthropoda; class Insecta; order Diptera; family Tephritidae; genus Philophylla; species Philophylla caesio. Next base: position 70,059,357 of record OZ020609.1, on the reverse strand, counting down.
GACGCGCGAGGTGGAAACTTTGCAACAGTGTTTGGCAGCCACATTGGGCAATCGACTGCGTACCTGTTGGAATAATTCGATCAGTTACCAGCGCGCAACTTTGCAGCTGCTGCATTGGTTCGCTTACTGCACATTGCCTGCAACGCCGCCACCAAAGATCACCAACTTCCCGTTTGCATTTACGCTCGAGAAGGCGCTTAGTATTGTGAAACGTTAGTCTAGATTGGCCAGCAAACTCAACATTATATTGGGCATATCGAGCTATAGACATACATACATACTCGTATCTGAGCCGCACAATAATATGTTCTACTTTTAATTATAATAATTTAATTTATTTCAGCTCTTTATATCTTCAGTTTTGCATTAGGATGGTGCATTTGTAGCAAAACGGAAGCTTTTTTTGTAGAAACATAAATTGAAAAAATAAAAATAAATTATTATAATACTTAATGGCAGGCAATGCGATTATTGCAAGTGACGAAGTATTAGTTAAGCTTTTGCTTATGGGACTTATGGGACGGCTAATTTTAGTTGTTCCTACTCTTCAACTGTCACCTTCAATAAGGGAAGAGCGGAGAAAATTTACACAATCCAAGTAAATCGAAACTTAAAAGGGGGTTGAGGCGGACGTCATATCTGGAGGTTTACGTTTACGAAGTAGAAAACGTTGTACACTTCGGTGTATTGGTATTTTGCATTAGCGTGCAAGAAGAGGAAATAAATTATTTTTTGATTTATTGAACTCGGGCTGCAACAGAACTCAACTCAACATATTGGGCAATACGACCGGATGTGTAAATCCGCTATTGAATAACTTGAAAGGAATCAAGATACGAGTAGGTACATATATGTAGCCATATACCATAAGTACGAGTATATACCAAAATTATCAAAATGAATGAGAAATCTCTTTAGCTGTGACTGACTTTTCGTCTGTGCGTCCGTAGACACGATAAAATATGTTCTGTAAAATAAAATATTAAAGTTATCGGCGGTTATTTTTGTTTAGCGCTTAACGGCTCTTATAGCCCGACTAGCGCTTACCCGGTCCTTGAGAAGCGCAAAGGTCTATTTTCAGTTCTCAAGAAAGATCACAATAAATATTATTAATTATTTATATTGCATGAAAAAGTATTTTACCGTTGCTGTAATTTTCTTGAATAAAGAAATATTCGAGCAAATTTTTTTTGGGGGCTTAAGACAGATTTAAGTAATTTTTATAGAAGAAAATTTCTTTTTCATTTCTTGAGTGTCATTATATACATATGAATTTTACGATTATCTAGACTGTATACTAAGCTATCTATGTAGTATGTTAATCATCGGCCAAATATTAAAACTGATGCAAAGATTGAGCACACCTTAAAACATTTTGAAATCGATTAGATAATTTGGAATAGCTAAGCACAACAACACAAATTACTTAGTCAAGTGAACTAAACGGACCGATTTTTTCTTCATCGAGTTTTAAAAATTGGAGGCTCCTCTGACTACTATAATGAAAGTCTCATCTCAAGGATAATACCTCAACTCGCGCAATGCCTTGCCAAAAAATAGCTCTTAACTAAATTATAACCCAAAATTGTCGCTAACGGTGATTTGAAAGGAGTTCACCCGCGGAACGTTCATGTGTGGTGATTTTATGAGTAGTCGCCTCAGGTGTGGCTAGTTTGTGAATACTCTAATTATGTTCATACATTCGCGACTGATTTCACAAACAACTAATTATGAATAATTTATTAATTAATTTTTGAATTGAGTAATATTTATTTATTAAAAATCTAACTTAAAAAAGCACAACTCAAAGACTAAAGACTCACTAAAATTTACATAATTTACAAGATAACATTTAAAGCCCTAGACAAAAGTTCTAATTCATTATGAAATCTAACTAAAATTTTACAATTTTATTACAAATTAAACGCTTTTTCTTACATTGAAATTTTGCTTAGCTTAAGCAGCGCTCATGAGTTCCGTTTTCAATAGTGCGTCAAGTTCGGATTTTTACAATTGGTTTTGCCAATGTGTCGCCATTAAAGGTGCTGCATTTTCTTTTTCTTCACTTCAATTTTTTCTCTAACTACATAAATAAGTAAACAATAATGATTTTTTGTGGTTTCGCGTGCAACGTAAATAAAAATACGAGCAATAGTTTTATACGAATAAAAATAATAATGTCCGCCTCTTGGGTGTTATGACGATATGGAGAGATTGGAGAGTCGCAATTCGTCGGAGGTGAGTCGCAGCATTTGTTGTTCTTCGGAATTGATATGCACCAACTGTGCGCTGTCAAAGTTCAAAAGGTTGCTTATCGTTGGACCCTGTTCGCCGCCTCCGTCTATGTCAGCGTTGTTAACGCCGCCTTCAACGGTGCCGCCTCTTATCACGTCCGTCATTGATGCGTCATTGTTGTTATGGTTAGTTTGTTGTTGCTGCTGTTGCTGTTGTTGTTGCGCTTGAAGTTGCTGCTGATGGTGGTGTTGCTGGTGCTGTTGTAGTTGTTGTTGCTGCTGCTGTTGCAACTGTGCATTCTGCTAGAATGAAAAAGTTTTTAAAATTAATTCGAACTATGTATGTTTTAAGGTGTACGGTAGATTCCGCTTAAATACACCCTCCTGCTGCATTGCACAAAAAAAACTTATCTATTTAGCCATACGAATCGGCGGGAAGTATGTATGTAGGCATGCATGCAATTAATTAAAACCTGTTTTGTTCCATTATATAATTGAAAGATTTCTAAAAAAATTCGATTAATCTCACAGTCAACGCACAGATTTACCCATATCAGTGTGAATTCAGACCTTGTAAACCTATCACTGATCAGTTATTTATATACCATGTGCCGCATTCACACCTGGGCACTCACATCGCTGTTGACAGTTACAACTTTGAAAAATTAGTGGTCGTCGCAAGGCGAATTGATGTAAGGTGGTAGCGATTCTAAAAATGCACCCTTTGGTGGATTATTGTCAAACTTTATCTCCTTTGTATTTAACTTTCGCGAAATAATTTTTAAACTATTAGAGTCACCGCAAAAAGTTATAGTGAACCATATCTTGAAATTTCCTGTAGTTAAAGCGAACAATTTATTATTTGCAACTAAACAATTGATATTGACAACCAACCACCAATTGATTAACACCACCTTTTTTGAATTCGCCTTGGGTCGTCGTTTACTTTGGAACCAGCATTAACATCAATAATAATGCCAGCCAGAAAAGAATAACCTCTATTACCAACATGTTATATGTATGTACATACATATTTCGGGTTAATCAAGAAAGTAAGAAAGAAAGTCTTCTCTCTGCGAACAAAATCCATATTCTATAAGTCTCCTTTGATCTCCGTCCTATTTTGGCGCTGAAGCATGAACGAGACGACAACAGTGGCTGAGAGGACCCTTAGAGTATTCGTAAATGACGGCGAATACTACAGGCGATGAAATGTTTAGCTGTACGGGCTCCCGGGACTCGGCCAATTTTGGCATGTCGTATGAGAAGGCGAAAGCTCTCCAGTCCTTGAAAGTATTCGATGCGTATATTGATTGTGATGGGAGAGGAGAAGGAAGGCCTCATCTACGTTGGAAAGCCTAACTTGGGTAAATTTGGTGTATCCAATTAATACGAACTAAGTACATAAGTAATTTGCAACGATATATGTAAAAAATATTATTCGAAGCGATGGTTGCGGGAACACGAGTTTCAGTGAAGAGGAATGCCAGATAACTGACTTCCCTTGTAATAGAAAAGAAATGGTTTATAAACTTCACTTAAATTAAAGCCCGAAATTGATGGAAATGTAGTCGCTCATACACTGGCAAGAAAAGACTTAACGTTACTTATTGTTTACCTGATCGGCCACATCAATGTACGTGTTCATATGAACAGTATTGGCTTAATCACTGGAAAGCCCTCCAAGTCTTTGGAAAGAAGATACTTCGGAGTATTGGCTAGAATAAGTGTTAAATACTTTGACTCAACCATAGTCGAACCTCTGAGTTTTAGGAATTTGTATACCCAGTCATATGCTTTTTTTTTATATTGGTATGTGGGATCTTGGTCCGTTAGAGAAAATAACATATTAATTGTATACAAAATATATTTAAGGGCGTGGTGTCTCTTGTTTTCCGCTAGACCCTAAATCCAAAATTTACATAGCAAAAGTAATTTCAATTATGCATGAAAATCGGTTTCGATTATGGAAATGGTTTTAGATTTGTTGCAACGAATTCTTAACATATCGAAAATAATAGTTATTGACAACGCAGCGCCACATCAACAACTACTTAAATAAACACAAAGGCAGCTTTGTAAGACGAATCTTCTGTATTTAAGCGACGACGACTACACCTATTCATACTCACCACATGATTGGGTGGAAAATTCCATTCCGTATGTTGCGTTACACCTGACACGCCTGGCGCAGTAGCCGCCAACAAATTCTGCATGTTGAACTGGTTGTTGTTGTTGCTGTTGAGATTATTCATTGGCATCGTATTTGCTGCAGCCGCGTTGGTGTTGCTGACATTCGCCAGGACATTGGCAAACTTCTCCTCCCAATGGCCCACATCGGTGTTTTCATAGAGCATATTATGAAATTGTTGTTGTTGTTGCTGTTGTTGTTGCTGTTGCTGGTGTATGTGTGGCTGTTGTTGATGCGCGTCATGCAGTGGCGGCATTTGATGGTGACGCACAATGTGCCGTGCAAGATATGGCGCTTGTGTATGCTGTTGCTGCTGCTGTTGTTGTTGTTGCTGCTGTTGTTGCTGCTGCTGCTGACCACCTCCGTAAATATTATACTCATTATGCATCTCCAGTGGCGTGGGACTTGGATCTGTATTTGGTGGTACAACGACTCCGCCGCCGCCCGTACCGCCTCTATATTGATGATTAGGCGACATGAGTGGTGTATTGCCGCCGCCGCCGCCCATTGCCATGTTGTAGGGCGAAGGTGTATTCGGATGGTTGTAGTTATTCGACGGCGACAACGGTTGTGGAGATGGTGACATTTCAGAGGGCGCGCGGTATAAGTGGTAAGGCTGCGGTGATGCTTCTACGAAGGAGAAAACCAAATTTTTTTTGTTGAGGGAAAACTATTCAACAATTAATAATGTAAAATGGACTCCTACCTCTCGGTTCCGTCTTAATCGCTGGTATGTTAGGAGTATTCCAACTCGGCACGCCTAGTGCGGTAATATAACAAAAACCAAAAATAAAAAAAAATAAAAATAAAATATATAAACGGAGGAATTAACACAAATTTAAATCAAATAAAATTGCAATTAAAAATAAATTTTTAAAATATATATATTTTTAATAAATACAACAAAAAGTAACACAAAACGCATATCTAAATTATACGCCACCTAAATATTAAAAAGTTTTGCCTATTTATTTTTCGTTTATTTAATTTCTAATATTTTCATAAATTTATGTATTTATACATAAAGTACAGATCACAAATAGCATATTTGAACTTGAAAAATATTTTTTTTAAATCAGGTTTATTGCTCATGCAGTTTAAAAAAAAAAAGCAAGCGCCAGAATTTTCTATGAGCATTCTTCCGTTATATGTACATAGATATGCATGTACATACATATGTATGTATGTAGGTAAAAACAAACGCGGAAGGGTTTTCTAAAAAGTTTGTGAAACATCAACAAAAAACTTGATAATAGAAACAATTTTAATTTAAATTTTAAAATTTGAGAAATATGGATGGAGTTATTTTTTAAGTAATAATTTTTTTTTTGGAATTTTGAGAACTGGATTTATATATATGGTTTTTTTAACGAACTGTATTTTAATCGAAATATTGAAATTATATTAAAAAAAAGAAAAGTTCAAAACTTGCCAATTTGTGGATGTGTTATAAATAATTATTGATTAATGTTAAAAAAAGCAGCAAAGATTTTTTTATAATTATAAATAATTAAGGTTGAGAGCAGAATTAGTGGCTAATGGTTCTTGGCAAGGAATATAATATGAAACTATGTATAAAAAAACAAATTATGTTGATTGGCCCTAACCCTGAGCCATCTTCTAGACAGCTTTATCAAAGTCATCTCATGATTTATTAATTCAATTTCATTAAAGTTTTGAACACTTTATTTTATATAAATGAAGGGAGAGAGAATTGTTTGATCAGTAAAAGTCAAAGTAAATATAGCTTCAAAATCATACCACGCAAAAAGTATTTACAATTTACTAAAACCATATTCGATTTCTAAAAGCATCTTATAAAACACATACTCCTATTTCAATTCAAAATTTCTTTTCAATTTAAAACATCTCAAACGAAACAGTATGTTTACATACGAGAATGGTTTTAGAAATCTATAGCAATTCGCTGGAGTTGTTAAGAAGTTCACAAGAATCGCTATCATCGACTACGTCGAATCACTTCAATCGACTGTTATTAGACTTGTGCTTGTGTGGATACTTTTTTTATTGATAATAATGAAAATGGTTATATTAGACTTATGATAATCCTTTCTTTCGCATTTATTTTACTTTATTTTAAGAATTATTATTGATGAATGGCAAAAATTACAAAAATCATCTACTTGAGAAAACGCCCATCACTAAACTACGTAGCTGTATCACATTTTATAAACTATTTTTTTAAAGTTAAATTATACAGTTCCATATGAAGTTTTGCTACCAAGCACAAAAAATAATTGTGGCTTAATTTCAGCCTCTGCCTTCATTTTCGAGATTGAGCTTGCAAAAATTCGAATTTTCATTTAAAAGAATTTTTAACAGTAACTTTGTTTTAAATAAAATGAAGTAATAAAAGTTATGTTTATGTACATAGATATTTAACTCATTTTGTAAAGTGTTTTGTTTTTATTAAAAAAATTTTATGCGAGCTAATATTTAGATGTTGTTGGACATTGCACGAGGAATGCCTCAATGCTTTTCAATAAAAAATCGATTTTTTTTTAGATTTTCATAAAAATTGACATACCAGAACGCCCAAAAATTAAAAAAAAATATGTTTAAATTTATTGCTTATCACGTTTTAGCTCGCTAAATATTAGTTTTATCAAAAAAAATTATTTGGTACATTTTTATAGACAAGTAGTCAGAGATTGATAAAAAAACTTTTTTTTAGTTAAATTTTTCATTCCTTTGCTTGTAAAAAAATCAATTTGCTGAAAAATCTTGCTTTAATGATGTTTTTTTTTAAATATATGTACATATATGATAGAACAAACTGACAGAATTTTAAAGGGTGTCTTATAGGGCCTGAGATATTAACTTTTGAAAAAAATGTGCTTTAGCGTTTACAGACATTTTAAGATCTCCTCTGCAACATATCTAAAATTCGCGTAAAAGTAGTGTTTGACCAATTAAAATAGTGTGGAATGCCTCAGGCGTATTTAATAAGGTGAATTCAATGCAATGGCGAAAAGGCGAATTAATTTTTTCGGTTGTCAAAATACCAAGGCAAAACGCAAGCAAAATTATCATGCAATCAAAAATATTTAACGAAACTACAATGTGCATACATACATATTTTCATATATAAATACATAAAACTTTGTAAAAAGAAAAAAGCATCAACGAAGCACGTTAAAATTTAAAAGCTTTTTTGGAATAAGGGAATAATAATTACCTTGTTCATAATAATGAAAATTTAAAAAATTTATTTTGACAAGCTCGAGGCCCACTTTACCACCAAACTAAACAAAACTTCAATATTGGTTTTTGAATATATTTATTTGTCGATATTTCGACCTCAATTTGAGATCATTCTCAGGAACTCTTGTTTATGGCTGGTCGACCAGACCTCAAGCTTGTCAAAATAAATTTTCTAAATGCAAAATTCAAAGGTCGATTATCAAAATACACAAACATAATAATAAAATTTAAATTATTTGCAAACTTGTTTTTAGAATAATTTTATTTTTAAAATTGACTACTATCCAGAAAATACATACATACATACATACATATATCAATTACGTATGATAATATGCTACTTAAATATTTATTCCATACATTAACGACAATAATACTTGGTTTGAAATTTCCTATGTGCATACATGCATACATTTATAAGGTTATTCTAAATCTTTTAAATTTATTGATTGCATATAAAATTGATATATTTTTCATCCGAAACAAAGTACATTCGTTCAGAACTACCAAATTAAAAATTAATCTATTCGTTTGTGAAATATTTGCAAGAAAGTTCCTTTACGCTTATCTTCCCTTTCTTGTCCTACTGGGTGGACAAGGTATGACGGAAAATCGTTCATATATAAATAATTTTAACTAGTTGGTCTATTGGCTTCTCTTTTATAAAAACGGTATGAAAAAAAGTTTAAGTATTATTCTTGATCAAACAAAAAGCGGAAGCTGACCAGTAGTGGAATTCACTAACTTTAACCATTCGACAATGTTAGGTATTGCTTTCAATTCTGCTTGTAAGAAGAAAAGGGAAAAGTGCACATGCTTCAAGTCAAGAAGTTTCTTCGTTTGCTTTTGACATCACTTATTCTCTCCATATTTGTTGTTATATGAAATTAGAGATTGAAAAACTTGAATAAAAGTTGACGCATCTGAAAGAAAATCTTTATAAAATACAATGCAGTCAGTTAAATAAAATTTCGTTCATTAATTGCTTCATTTATGTTAAAACCACTTTTTCGAACGGGTTAGCAGCTACAAATTGTTTGTAGTTTAGTTTGCATTGGTCAATTAGTCCTAATAAGCGAATACCGTAAATGAGGTGCATAGCAATCGATAATTGTGTCGCTAAATTGTCTAAACAATTGCGTTATCGTTAAAACAAAAATAGTGTTAAGAGTCAATGGGATGTTAACCACTTTGTGACTTAAGCTGACCATCGCCGAAAGGATTAACTTATTATCGAGTGGAAGGACTCAGTTCAAAACAAATATTGCAGCACTACCGAAGGCTTAAGTCAAACCAAAGCTTTTGTGTTATGCTTCCGGTAAGAAGGACATTGCATTGATAAGTAGCGTTAACCGATCTGAATATCGTGCATTTGAGATAAAAAGTGGCGACACTCTGAGTGCAGATTTGTCGCCTTTGCTTAAGCAGATACTGAAGTACTTTAACATCTGAAATGTCGGTCGCTTAAGCATTTGGCACTCGTCTAAAAATAATTACCTTTCTCAACAGGCAGGTGGAAGGCAAATTACGGGAATGGGCTGGGACGTTTCTGCTTTAGTCTACCACACATGTAGGATTAGTTTCAGATGACTTTTTACATCAAAACTCTTGTTTATTTCGTATGAAAAATTTATAATTTTTTTCAAACCTGAAAAAGGCATTTCAACTAACCAACACAGTTATTCTATGACTATAAGTTAAGAAGTACAAAAACTATTTCACTAGTTAATTCTTTTATTGTGTATACATTTTTTGATGCTTTTTGTTTAAGAAAAAAGTGCGTTGTAGGTTTCCTCCGAAACAATGCAAACATTTTTTTTTTTTCTAATGAGTATGCATATCCTCTTTGTTGCTAATATTTTATTTAAAGTCTTTGATTCTTTCTTTAATATATAGTATGTTGTTAATATTTATTTCACAATTGTGCTAATTTTTACTATGTGCGCTGTATTTGAAGAATTTATGTAAATATGTACATACATAAGTTCTCCATTATATATTTGTGCCATCAGCAATAATAAAATTACTTTTTCTTAGGTATTTTGCAAAATTTGTTCATAACATTTGCTAGTTGTTTGCATATTTCGGTATAAATGTATATAAAAATTGTAATTTAAAAAAGTTCATTATAGTTAGCTCAAATTCACAATCTTGTATTCTAATAAAATATCTTTTCATAAAATATTTTCTAAAGATTTTCAAGCTCTTTTAGTTAAGCCAAACACCATTTCGTGTTCTTGTTCAGCATAAGTTCATTTCAACATCTCTGTATTTCAAAAAGCTTTTTAAAAAAATTCAACTTTTTGTTCGTAATCTGTGTTGGCAAGGGCTAGAATGAACAGAGTATGTTGGGTTTGTATGAATGTATGTATAACAAGTTTATAATCCAAAATTTATTTTTAGTTCATTCTGTTCATTCGCGCAACGACACTGACAGCTACAAATTTTCTACACCTCCATACATACTCCATATGTATGTATGTAGATACGGTTGTGATTTATATTTATAAATTTTGAAAAACCTTTCCTTATTCAATATTGGTTCTTTTTTCATTAAAATCGAGGTTGTTCTCTAACAAAAACCATTTACATACATAAGTACAAGCTTCAAACATTCTATAGTCTTCACAAAAAAAATTCTAATATCATCATTATATTCTTACTTTTGAATCTAAATTCGTAAGAAAATTTACGATTTTGTAGTTTCTTAGTATATTCAATTTTAGTATAATAATGTACAAATTTCAAATGGCTAAAAATGACATTTGATTATTGGGATCTTTTTCATCGATGATCGAAAGTTTAAATGATAGTTACGAGAAGAGTGAATTCCTTTAGTTGTATGCATTGACTAAGAAAGATGCCAGATTCGAAGTAAAATAATCGAGTTTTGGATCCAAATAAAACAATATCAATGTAAAAAACATCTCCCAAATTAGATCAACTCATATGCGAAACATTTATAAATAGCATTCTCGATATTTCAACATCTCCGGTGGCTGGGATTAATTATCTTTTAAAATAAAAACTAAAGGATTGATCGCATCCCATTTAATGACATTTAAAAAAAAAACTTCTATGGTTTTCATATTTCCAATATATGTATGTATGTATAAGACTGAGCCACAGCAAACCCTCGCCTGTTAACTCTAGTGTAAATATAATCTCAACATCACCACCACCACAATCATAATCAAAATCTAGCATTATTAGAACTAAATATCATCCATCACCTAAATACTCCCACAACCACAACAAAATATTGCGAACCACAACCGACGAAAAGTAGAGAAAGAAGAACAAGAAAACACTTACGCCCACCCGGATGATCATTTTGGATCTTCTTTTGTTGTTGTTGCAGCGTCGAATGCATTACATCGCTGTCAAGCCGTTGACGTTTACGTTTCAATTCCTCTGCTCCTACAATCAAAAGAGTTATTTATCGATTTATTATCGTTTTTTTTTTTGTTACAATACAATAGCACAAAAATTCAATGCAAAAATTATGTACTTAGATGAAATTTAGATTTCAAATAGTAGGCATTTCGCTAATATTTAGGATACACAATTTGAATATCTTAATCAAACAAACTTAAGCTTAACTTGCATACCTAAATTAGGTAGTAGTATGAACTACCTACTTTTATAAGTAAAAATATAAGTTGACACAAACAAATGATTACAATAGTTTAGTTTAGTTTTTAAAAAATTTTGAGCTTCAACAAATTTTTATGTACGATTACACAAGTACGAGTATTATTTTCAATTTTTTTTCAACAATTTTTCTTTTGGCTTTTAAGTTTACTGTTGACATTACATGCTGAATATGTTTTACAAATTTTGAAACGCACTGTTCTGATACAGATTTCCTGCAGTGTCGCTTCCTTTAACAAATTTCTTTTTTTTTTTATAAAAAGCGCTTTTAAAAAGACGCATACAAAACAAATTTTTCTCGGTGGCTTGTAAAGTATTGCGACCACCTCGTTTGGTAAAATGCTTCATTACAGTTTAAATTCATACAAAATATGACATACTAAGTTTTTTGTATGTTTGTAAATATTTTCAATTGCTTTTCGTGGCTTAGTACAGTTGTTAAACAAGCAACGTCATAAACTTTCCATCTCAAAAACTTTGCGTTAAATTACAAGGCGTCAGTTTTTTAAGTTGTCGTCCCTTTGGAATAGCTTTGTCTTTAACCCAATAAATATTTTTCCTCCTTTGCACAAATTTATTAAAAGTGTGCAATTTAATTTTTTACAATTTCTTGCAAATATAAATATTTCTAAAATTTCGTTTTTAAAAAAGCGCGCTGCTCATAGTCGCATATAAAAATGTGTGTATGTATGCATGCATGTTCGTATGTAAGTAGGTACACATATTAGGTAAAACTTGTTTCATAGTGGAGGCAGGAAGAGATACAAATTGGCTAGATGCAAATTAAGGCACATTCACGCACTTTGCTTTTTTCGTCGTCGCTGTGTTCTTGCTGCTTAGACATACTCACAATTGCATGCAAGCTCCGGCCATGCAACACATTATCTTTAGACAATTATTAATTTAAATAAGTTCCAAGCTCATAGCAGAGAGCCAATTGCATACTTTCACTTAATTGATGCAATTTGCTGCCGCCAAACGTCTTGCAATCTCATCGGGTGTCAAAATTTCACCCGCATCGACTGATGCGTAATACGCCGAAGCTTCGTCGAATTCGCTGGCCGTCGCCTGTGGCGGTATACTAGTGTACAATGCAAAATGTTCTGCCTCTGTCAAGTCCACATCGGGATCGAGTTGGACATTGAAGGCGCCCTCGCATAAATTGCGCAAACTTTGGCGATCTGCTATCGCTACGAGTTCCATATTGCCTTCGCATATTGGAATATCGGCAAGTTGTAGTGCAGAAACGGTTTTGCGATCAAGCGTATTGCTCAGTGTCATTGTGCTGGCATGCGAATAGGCCTCATTCTGTGGCAAACTATTGACACTGTCACCCTTCAGTGGTATGTGTATGACATCGGCGGTTAGACGCGCTGGACGCTTGCCCGAAACACTACTCACGCTACGTCCGACTGGACGGCCTGACTTGTTTGCCTTGGTGGCATCATGCTTTTGTGGACTTGTTGGTAGGGAACGCGGTTGAAGCGATTTCACTGAACTACGATTCACATCGTTCAAGCGAAAATGTTTAATACTTGGCTCGCGACTTATATTTGGTGTGGTGCCTTTAGAATTTGTACTAAGATCACCACTTTGACTAAGATCGGATTTACTTTTACGGCGTGAGAAGATCTTTGAGAAGAAGCCCGGCTTCTTTTGCTTTGGCAAAGTATTTGAATTGCTGCCATTTCCGTTAGGTTTAGGTGGCAAACGTTTCGAGAGCGGCGACTGATCCGGCGTCTTTTTGATTATGATCGGTGGTGGCGTGCGTGATCTGTGATCTGTTTGATCGCCCAGAAAGGCTTCACCATCTTGCCTACGTATACGTTTTGGCGGAAGTGGTGGTAATTTCTCTTCTTCCGCAGCGGTCACATGCATGTGAGGCGATACATATTTTGGTGCATTCGGACGTGGCGGCTGCTGCTGGGGTTGGTGTTGTTGTTGCTGCAGCGGTGGTATCGGATACTGTTCGAGCGCGGCGAGTGCGGCCTCGGCGTTTAACGTGAAAATATCAACATGATCATAATGTTGTGCATCTTCCGGCGCTAGCTGTGAGGCTGGCGGCGTTGGTGGCATTAAATCTTCCATTGGCATGTCGATTGGGTTCTTGAAAGCGCGCTGTAAACTACTGTAGGTGGCGGCATCATCGAAACTATCGTCCACTTGCATGGGTGTTTTATGAGCGGCTTGTTTAGGTACATTAACTCCCGTCATTTCACTTAGCCTGGCATTGTAGGAGTCACGCTGTACCACATGACGCGTATAAATCTCATCAAGTTCGGCAGCCTCATCCAAGAGCGCTATTAACACTTTATCCTCATCAATTGAGGCAATGGATGCTGCACCGTCGGGCGGTGGTGAGCCTTCGCTATCTTGCAAATCGTTGGATTTCATCCACTCAGTAATTTTATCATTGACAGAGAGTTGTGGCTGCGGTTCAGCAACTGGAAATATTACCTCTTTCGTCTGTGGTCCCACTGCAGTTTGCACATCTGGCTGTTGTGAAACAATTGGCGTTGTAGCCGGTTGCGCTTCAATTTTCTGTGGTTCAGCTTGTTGCTGCAATTCTTCCAATTGTTGCCCACACTGTGCTTGCAGCAACTGTTGCTGTTCCTGTTCCTGTTGTTCGAGCTCACGCACTTTCTCGTCGATGATCGCATCGATTTCATTCTCTTTGCGTCGCTTATCAGCTTCTTCAGCTTCCGCTATTAATGCGTTATTAAATATTTCATTCACCTCTTGTTGTATGTCTGCGGTCGGTGTATCCAAATCTATAACATCTACTTCAGCTGGCTTTAATTCGCCAGCTGCAACTAATATCTCTTGAAAAATGTCTTCGTCGGGCTTCCGTTTGAGCGTACGACGTAAATTCTCTAATGAATACCTACCCGAATCCGCTGGCACATATTCAAATTTCACAGGATCACTAACAGCTCCATCCGAAGGCCGCTGCAATTGTACAAATACCTGCAAAGATATGAAGACAATTAATACTTTTTGTTGGGAGAGGAAAGTTCACTTATTGAACAACTTATTGAAGATGTAAAAAAATGTTTCTAAGTTATTTATTTTAATTTTTCTTTTAACAAACTGCATAAACCAAAGTCTAAATTTTGTTGAAACCCCAAACAAATCCCCAAAATTTTATTAAAAATCAAACTTAATAAAAATGTGTTTACAATTTTTTCAAATTTATTTATTTTATAAGAAACCCACATAAACCGAAACAAATTCTACAAGTTTTTAAAGAAATATAAAATATGAAATTAAAACTTTTAAATTTTTTTTGTAAATTCATATATTTTTTATAACAAAAACCATCCAACCAAAAAAAAATTTACACATTTTCATACATTTCATACTTTGATAAAACTTTAAGAAAGTGGTGACTATAATTTACGGTTGAATCTTGACAAGTTTCTTTTCTTAATTTGTTTAAGAATAACGAATAAACACTATTTATTTCTGTATAAAAAAGGCTACACCTAAAAATTTTTTTAAAAAGTTACTACTGGAACTTTGCTTGTTACTGTTCTAAAGCTGGGTCTATAAAATTGCATACACAACAAAATTATAAAATTTTCCTTTCAAATCTAAATAAAATTTTTTTGATTTTTTTTTTTTAGTTTAAAACAAAGTTTAAAAAATTTGGTTCTTTGAAAAAATTGAACTAACGGGATTTAAATAAAATTTAAAATAAGGAATATTAAATTCCATCACCATACTATTAAATTCAAAGAAAAATATTTAATGCTCTTACCTCGACTGGATCGGTAATGTTGGTCGTATGATACTTCGGCGTCCTAAATGTAATGGCAGTCTGTTTGTGTACATCGTTGTGCTCGAATTCGCCAAACGCTTGCCATATCTGAGCACCATCCTTCTCCTCAAAAAAACGTACCGCGATATCCTCTTTGGCTACTTTCTCGCAGAGTAAAATTATTTTCGTATTCCCTAGTACTGTGGCCGAACAACTACATATCCGACTAATAACGAGATCCGACATAGCCTTTTTATCGAAAATGGGCTCTGAGACGACGGGAGGCAGAGGCACAGTAAAGCGGCCCATGTCACCCTTTAGAAATACTTGAAAACACAAACGCACTGCATTGAGGTCTATACTAGTTGGTTGCAAACGGTGTGAGAAGCCAGCTGTACAAATATGTAAATACATAAAATAGAATTGATAATCCTTTTTACATTTCATTGGTTATTATTCGCTCACTTTTGAAAGGATCCACGCGAATGTCTTCTCGCGCCTTTAATGCACTTTCAATGTCCTTTTTCTTGACACATTGTATACCTAAATTACTAAATACCGCACGCATTGTGTCGCTGTTGATTTCCAAAGTACACACGCCTTTCTTGCAGCCCTCCTTTCCTACCAAATTGTGCGGATGCGGTCTGTGGAAAGAAATATGAGCAAAGAAAAAAAGTTTTGAAATACATTAAGAGAAAATTTAATTAATCATTTAATTAATGTTATCATTCCTTCTTATTTAGAGTCTAAAATGAGAACGACGAAGTTTTAAAAATTGCGAACAATTTCGTTTGAAGTTAATTGAAAATTAATTCTGCGGACAACTGTTTTGCTGTTCTTATTGAAAACTATATAGTACTTTTTAATATTTTACTTAAATCATTTGGCGGTTTTTGCGCCCTATTTCATCCGCTTGGCGACTTTCCCTCTTCTCCATCTAGCAACCCTGCACGCCACTGCTATGTAGCACATTAATCAAT
Source organism: Philophylla caesio (assembly GCA_963971545.1). Lineage (NCBI taxonomy): Eukaryota > Metazoa > Arthropoda > Insecta > Diptera > Tephritidae > Philophylla > Philophylla caesio. The sequence continues at coordinate 70,043,313 of OZ020609.1, read as the reverse complement.
CTCCATATTGAAGAAAAAAATGGTATTTTTAAAGGAAAACCATTAATTGATCGAAATGTAACAGTCAATTAGCCACCGAAACCGTGTGATCTAAACTACTTTTTTTGAGCTACATGAAGACGTTGATCAATGCAAGTAAACCAGAAACTCCGGTCTAGCAGTAAGGTAAACCACTTTTTAATAATAATATTTCGCGTCACTTATAAACTAAGATATATTGCAAACTAGGCCTAGCATCATATTATCACATATTTGATATAAGAAAAGTTAAGGTTAGTTTAAGTTGATATGGTTGACTCCCGAAGTGGCTCGATAGAGTATAACAAGTTTGCCCGTAGCATTTAGCGAAGTTAAGTTCAGTTAAATGAAATGGAAATAGACTATTCCCACATACGAAAATATAGGATCAAATACTGAAAGGCCAAAGACCAATAGATACGAAAAGTTACTTCCATATTTTTCCTGTCCAAATTCGAGGTAAGATTTCTACTCTTGAGCTAAAGTCTTACAAATAATTACTACAGTTACGTACCTCCTAATACTTTTGTAAATATGTAAATTAATATATACGAATCATGTCATTACTTACCGATATGGCGCATCCTTTGTTACACAGGAGACAACAACAACAGCACGTCCCTTGTAGCCAACAATTTCAATGGTAGGAAAAGTTTTCATTTCTGGAGTCGAATTTACACCCGGTATCGAACCAGCAGAACGACCTTCGCACTCATAACGAAATCTCAACGCTTTGCCTGCGGGTTGCTCCACAATTTTTACATAAGCCTTCTTGGCGATTTTTTTATTGGACGTCGCTTGCTGTTGGGCAGAAGCTTGTAAATCCGCTTGTGGTTGTCTCGCTGGGGCGCCATTATAATTTATATTCTGCTGGTTTTGCTGTTGATGGTGCTGTGGAGACTGATGTTGCAGCTGTTCGTTATTTGGACTGACGCTAGGACCTCCGCCTTGATTAGTATACATATTAGTGCCTAATAAAAATTAACTGCAAAAGGAGAAGAAAAAAGACAATTTCATTTAATTAAATAGTGTAAATTTAGCGTGAAATTAGGGGAAAAACTTTAATATTTAAGCATGTCAATTAAAATCTACCTATGTAAGCCTTTTCATTATATCTTAATAAAAAAAATCTACTTTAGCTCGGCGACTAATTTCAAAATTTTCAAAACTTAAATATGTATTTGCGTGTGTATAAGTACATACTCGTATGCAGCAATTTTTTACACACTCCTTTGCATGTACTTCGTGTTTCGTCTTTTTTATTTTTATTTTTATGTTTTATTTTACTTTCTAGCCAAACTTTACTTTGCACCCAAAAATAAATCCTACATCGTTCTGCCAACGAACTGATGGCCGAAGACAGCTTTTCTTGTCTTTTTTCCCACTGCGTCTTTCTGCTTCCGAAGAAATTGTCGATGATCACCGTGTAAGTTGTCGGCAAATACTAAAACTCGAAAATTTTCATATGCGATTCCAACCATCTCCGGTCTATTTGCCATTTGTCTACGCGAAGATAAAGAAAATTCTGTCATGCGAAAGAGAATGGCCGATTGTCGGAATCGCCAACAAAGACGAAAATAAATTTTTGTACCTTCATAAATGTCCAATACAAAAACATTTTTAGCGTTAAACTAGCGCAAAATTTTTGAAACATGTGCCGCGGCTAATATATATTATATACATACATATATGTATGTTTATATATGTATGTGCATAGCTTAATAAACAGCCATCCATACATATCAGCAGTGGCTGATAAAATACTAGCATTGATTTTGATTTTGTCAGTTTGTTATTCCTGAATTAAATTTTTAATATTTTTGAGTAAAAAAACAAAGTAAAGGTAAAAACAAGTAAAAGTCAAAATTTCAAACTATACCTTAAGAAAAAAATTCAAATTTTGAAAAATTGCCATTAAAATTGTTAGGTTTTTAATCGGAGTTTTAAAATAATTGGGGGTATAGAGTTTTGCAGCTACAATTTACCGTTGATTTTTGATAAGATTTTTATTAGCCTTATAAATGAATTATAATTCAAAATTTTATTAAGCTCGAATGAAATTTATTAACAATTAATATAATTAATTAAATAAAAAGGAGTCTGATAAGGAAATATAGTGAATAACGAAATATTACTGTAACTTCTACCATTAAAAAACTGTTGTTGTTTTTTCCAAATAAACTATTCCACAAACAATGTTTTTACTGCCACTGTTCGGCAATTTCTTCCAAACTACGAAGGAACGAAATCTTGTATTTTATGGAAGAAAATGTGCAACACCTCCCTCGAAAAAATCTTAGAAATTAAATATTTAAATCAAAGTTAGAAATTTGAATGGCCGTTTTTTAAGTTTTAAATTTTTTTGTAGAGCACGTATTTGTAGTTTGGTATTTGTTAGAGAATAATATGTATTTTAACATAAAACAAACAGAATACTATAAAGAAACAACTAAATGTGAAATACTGTTAAAATATATTTCACTGCTTTTCTTTTAACCGTCGCTATACATTTATTCGTACTTAAGTATAAGTATACATGCGTATACACCCAAGAATATAATAAAATAAAAAAGTGTCAGAGGTTTGGATCGAAGCATATGGTTCTTATAGAAAATTTTGAAGCGCTGGACCTGACCCCGATATCCGAATTTGCTTGGTGGGCCTTAGTTCAATTCTTACCACAAAACAACTCTTAAAAATTGCATTTAAGTATGTATATAGAAGCTTTTTTAAGTTAAGATGGAACTAATATTCTTTAGGTCTATCCTGATATCATTTAAATTGGAAACGATAAATCCACAACTCAACTATCGCGGCATTTTTCATTAATTTACTCTCAACATAATTGAAAAGTATTTTGATCGTCAAAACAATGAATTCATTTAATTTCTAAAAGAGTTTTAAACAATTCTTCAATAATTATTTTATTCCTGGAAGCGTCGCGAAAAATTCGCATTTAAAATCGTCTACAAAACATCTGAAGTATAAAACAAATTGGAGGATTTGACATAGGTTTTCGAAATACCTCGACTATTGCATTCAAGAAGTTATAGTAAATCAACCTAAAAGACAGTTCTACTGTTAGAGCATGACTTATGTAGATGAAACAAATGTGTTGAAATAAGATGTTTCTTTCTTGAACCTCTTCCTAAAATAAGTACATACATAAATATTTTTGGGAGGTGAAACTTCTTTAGCGGCGGTAGTAAATTCAAAAATCAATATAGCAAGTACGACAGAAATTGTTCCGTATGAAATGGTTTAAAGAAGTGCTTCTTCTTCCTCTAACCATACCTCAACTGACCACAGCTTTACTCAACATACCTAAACTCATATTTAAGACCTAAAACAACAAATTTTTTTTGAAGAATTACGTGCGTGCTCGAACTGAAAGACAAGTTATTTTCTCCAGTCGACGTGGAGGCACAAAATGTTCACGCGAAATCTCTAAATTTGTATGTTTTTGCAACAAATTTTTATTGTATTATTTTTTAGCCATAATGGAAACTAAAAAGTCATGAAGCTCATATTTTTTCTACCTATCTTATGTTAATTTGTATATTCAAATTTGTAGTTAGGCGGCAAGTGTGCAAGGGGAATCACATCCTTAGAAGTCTCTCATCCCCCACTGCGGAGCCTCGTGCTTAGACAGATGATCGCCTATTTGTGCTGATTAACGCAAATGTCTAGACAAGAATATAATATAAATTAATGTTTCCTATTAACATTTCACTGCATTTAAATATATATATATATATACATATATATACATACATACATACATATGTACATATGTACATACATCCGTCCATACATTCATATGTTTGCTTGTTCTTCGTGCGTGTCAAAGCCAAAACACCTCTGTATTTCGGCCTCGAGTTTGTAACGCCAAGTGATTTTTGATCTGCCGATTTATTTATGTTCACATGGCTGTTTGTATAACGTACATATGTACATATGTACATAAGTGTGTTCGGTACTTTGTCATTGGCAAAATTTAGTGACATGACGTCGACTAAATCTACGAGTATAAGTGTACGTCAGAGGACAAAACTTTGCGATTTCCTCATTTCAACACTTCACAAGTATACGGTAAGATTAACCATATGCGATTTTATTTTCACTTACTTAGTATTGGGTTGTATTCGATTCGAAAAGATTTTCATTTTATATGCATTTTATTACGTATTAAAACATATGTACTCGTATGTATGTGTGTATTTAAAAATTACTTCTGAATGCAAATGCATGTACATATATTTGATAAATGCTAGACAGTCGAATTTTTTTTTCTTCGTATTGGCTGGAAGAAAGAAAGTTTTGTAGAGTAGGAACGATTTGAAAATTTAAATCTCTGTGGTAAAAAAGTAAACAGTGCAATCCGTTTATCTTGATTTCTAAACTTAAGCTTGACGAATATTGAGCTTATAATAATAGATATGCACTTTTGTTAATTTTTACTAAAAGTAACAATTTTCTAAAACTAAAAACTAAAAACCATATTACCAAAATTCTTTTGTTAAAAATAATCAAAACAGCTGATTTCAATTGGCTTCAACTCAGCTGATTTAAATTGTATCGGACAGCAAAAGTAGCCAGGTTACAACATGAATATTTTTTCCTTAGCAAGATTTTACCATGCAATACAAAGAAGTTACCATAATTGCGCCAAACAAAACGAATGCTCCATTCTAAACCGTTTAAAAACAAATAAAATAAAAAGAACTGAGTATGTAACAACAAAAAAAAAACAAAAATACTTAGGATTGAGATCATGTTTGTCTTAATTTAAACGCGAGTGTAAGACATATATTTTCAAAATTCACCTAAACACCTTCTGTACGTATATGAGTCATTCATATCAATCTTTAATCAACTTATCTACTTGTGAATAATTCCTCCTAAAAGTACACACAGAATAAATTTTCTATGAAAACAAAAAATTTAGCAACTCCAACAATCAGCTGATTATGCAATAGCACCTTTTTCGAATTCACCATGATTTGTATATCTGATAACTGCACTACGATTTAGTTAATTTAATAAATTTAATATTTCCTCGTCATCATAAAAGTTCTTGATTAACAAGTAATTCGTTCATTGAATAATTCGGTCGTTTGTGAATGATGAATTTATGAAACCTAATTCAAAACTAATGAGAGTGCTATTCTTGATTTAATCTACTCTGTGGCTACGTAGTAAAGGAGAGTTCGGAGATAAGGTAACTGTGTGACCGTTATACAAATATCGAACTGGCAACACACTCTTAACCAACCTAAGTTTTCCAAAGCTCATAGTACTTATATATTGGAAATATATCGCAACTGGCTTTCATAGAAACAAGAAGAACATTAGCTTTCTTTACTTCATCCTGCGACAAAAGCATAGGGTCATCCGATTTGAGTTTTTTTGTAATTTATTTCTACCTTTTTCTTCTAATTAATTTTAATAGCGATAGAATTGCATGAATTAAATCGAATAAAATTGGTTATATTTTTCTAAATTTATATTTATTCAAACTTATTTGTGTTCCCGGTTGCATACATTTTTACACTACCAAGTGGAACAATCGATTTTAAAAAGAAAACATTGTTTCATAATTTATACTCTGCTCTTGAATGAATGGTACTAACAAATGTATGTACTACATACATATGTGGCTTGCAAAACCGGCGAATTTGGATATACGCGTATTATAGCATGAACAGGTGCACATTTGTTAATACATACTAATTGTTGGTTGTAAAACAAAGATTTTTCAATCCTTTTTACGCTTAATTTTTGATTTCAGTTAAACTAAAAGCACTCTTTACGATTGTGCGAAAAAATTATTTTGACAATTACGTCATTACATTTAAAATAACATAATTTAGTTGGAAGCAAGCCAATGTTTCAAATTGAAAATTATGTACAAGTATATGGATGAGGACAAAGCGTCAGTGTTTACTAACACGTTTGGGGGTCTTCTTGAACTAACACATTAAAACAAAGTTTATGTACACCTACATGCATATACATAGATATGTATGTGAGTATATATGTAGATTAGGGTGGGTCAAATTGTATGGGTCAAAAAAAGTCGATGTTTGGTACCCCCTAGTTGTGTTTAATAAATCATTTTAAGCAACTTTTCCAATGGAAGTATGGTTTTATTTTGAATTCCGAGCCCCCCAATTTTTAAAAATACATAGGTATTTTTTCGTCCTTTTCAAGATTCGACTTGAACACAGCATTTAAAAAAGGATTACAATATTTTGCTATGTATGTGTAAAGGGGTTTTTTGGTACGAAAAAACCTAATTTGACATTGGCTCGGCGATAAAATTATGTTTTGATACTCAATTTGAACAAAAAAGGCTTAAGATGGACGAAAATGGCACAAAAATTGGGGGGCTCGGAATTCAAAATAAAACCATACTTCCATTGGAAAAGTTGCTTAAAATGATTTATAAAACACAACTAGGGGGTACCAAACATCGACCAAAAATTTAACCCACCCTAATGTAGATGTAAATGTATTTATTTATGCACACAGAAAAAGTATGTTGAGGTGTTTTAGCTTTAAAATTTGTGTATTTAATTTATCTCAAAATGTCCTCAAATTGTTCTTTCTCAGTAATTAGAATTTAACTAAATACTAATAAAATAATATTAGAATAAAGAAGCAAATATGGACCACCAATCCTTTTTTGATAAATTGTCCTTAAAATATATGAAATATGTATTACAGTAAAATATATTTTATTAACTTCACAGATCAATTCATTTTATTTAATTTTTGGTGAAATAATAACATAAAACTCAAATATAATAATAATTTAAAAAATGTTGAATTACTCAGAAACCCGAATAAAAGAAATTGTAGGGTAATATGTACCATCCATTGTCAAAACATAGTCTACCAACATATTTTCAAAACTTTCAGGAAAAACTGGTCTGCGTCCTAACTTAGCATTAACGACATTTTCGATTTCGATGTCATATTCTACATTAATCAAGTTTTAGAGGACTCTAAGGAAATTATGGTAACAGATCAATAATTACAACTAACACTATCATGGTAGTCCACATTACCCTCAACACGTGTTGGTCAAATAACTCAGTTTAATTCGAATATTAATTATATTTTTTACCCATAAACATTTTAAATTAGAGAAACCATATTTGTTTAACGCATACTATTTGTCAATTTAACCATTACAAAGCAATTTTTTGTATAAAAACACATACTTTCTAACCCACATACATATAATAATCAGCAATCACTATTTTATAAAATAAATTATAGCCCGAGTATTCTCACTTACTGAATGCTAAAAACAAACTAAGGAAGCTTGCCAGAAGTGACGAGTAAATTTGCGCTCAATAACGGATGATTCAACGGCTAAAACTCCATATAATTGGATGGTTCTCCATATTATCCGCGTAGTCCATATTTCCCCACATTTACTCTAATCATAGAAAAAGTTTTTTTCTAATAGCGGTCACCCCTCGACAAGCAATGGCAAACCTCCGAGGGTATTTCTGCCATGAAAAAGCTTCTCATTAAATACATCTGACGTTCGGAGTCGGTTCAAAACTGTAGGTCCCTCTATTTGTGGTATAATATAAAGACGCACACCACAAATGGTAGGAGAAGCTCGGCCAAACACTGAGCTATATGGTGTCAACGCCAAATTATTATTATTATTATTATAAAATATGGTAGGTAAATATATACAGATACATGTATGTAAATACATGTCCATACATATGCACATGTGTATAAACATACGAGTATATTAATATTGTAACAGTGCACGTGTGCATACGACAATGCGAAAGTCTGTAGCTATCCCAAGGTTGACCTAGGACGATGGTATCCTAAAACATTTCGATCAATAACATTTATATTAATTTTCCTTCTAGTCATTATATCATTTTTATATGTATGTACAAAACTAAAGGTGTATTGCTTAATTTCTGTGTCTAAAGTAAACGTGACAGTTTGTTTTCAGCGCAGCAGCAAAATTTATAATCAAATAATGTTACATTTTAGTTAGAAAACGAAATTTTTATGGCATGTAGACACTGGCAGGATACTTATGGTCGTAATCGCGCAAAATTAAACCAGAATAAAAAAGGTACTAATGGTGTTTTATATGAAATATTATTTGCCACCATAAACAAAAGTTTTATAAAAAATTCTTAAACTTATTGATATATCCAAAGTCTGATTTAACTAAAATAATATTAATTTTTTACATTATTAACATTTGCATGTATGACCTATTAAATGATCATAAAAATTCACAATATATGTGACTTTTAAGTTATAAAAATAAGTATTAAAATGCTTTTTCTATTTTTCGAGATTTTCTAATAATATTTTTGGTTCTTCCACATATACAACAAATTTTCTTAAATTAATTCTAAAGCCGAATTTTGGACTTGTTGGCGATTATTAGTCTCAAAATAAAATCTCTAGCCTCAAAATAAAGTGTTTAGTATCGGAATGCACCAAGCAGAGTCAGCCTTTTATAAAGACTGGCGAGATTTTTAGATCAGTTACCATTGATTTCTAATTTATGATGAGGCAAATAGCAGGTCACAAAGTAAATAAAAAATACAAAAAAAAAAACAAACAACAAAGATAGTAATGTTCAACTAAGAGCCTCAATTTTAAATGATTTAAAATAATTTTGCAAATTCTATCCTTAGATATGTACACAAGGCAAATCCGCTAGGGGTTGCACTCGATGTAAGTCATCGTTAGCAACTTTAATAATAATAGTTTTGCGCTTACATTAGATGTATATGTAGCTTAGTGTTTGGCCGAGCTGCTGCTACCATTTCTGGTGTGCATTTTTATATTCTACCACAAATGTAGAGACCTCAATTTTGTGCCGACTCCGAACGGCAGATGTATTTTATGAGAAGTTTTTCTGAGTAACAACACGCACTGACACCCACTCGATCACAGCGGCCACACATAAGCAACTTTAGTCATATTAAAAAGAATACATTTTATTATTTTAATTGCATTTAAAATGTGTCCATAATAACAGTAAAAACATTTTAAGCGAACTTTTGTAAAATTGTTTTTAGACAATTTTATATTTCAACATAATACTTGACGTTTTCAACAAACTTAAAATTTCTTTGCTTGCGTACATAGCGGATTTGTTATTTCCTTTAAAAAAAAAACTTTCTATTTGAAGGGTAATAAATTCTGCACAAAATGCGAGATTTTGTTAATTTTTTCTTTTAAATTAACTAAAATCCATTCATAGTTTCCAGACAAGGGACTCTCCGCGGATTTTAACAACAGTGAAAGGTTCTGTAAGATTCCGCAAGTTTACAAGTGAAAAATAACAAGCGTTTGTAAATACAAAAATTTAGAAATTACAATATAAAAAAATAAATAATATTTAAATTTTAAAATGTATTAATTATTTTATGGTTGACAGCTGATTTAAGGCAAATTGATCAATTATTGAAAAATAATTTAGTCTGAAGTTAATTTAGAATGAAACAATTTTCTTATTTTCTGAAATTCATTTTTTCTACCTCCTCCGCCTACTGCTCTGGATTTTCCGTGTAATCAGTTTTGTAGCCCCTTCAATTATGGTTAATAAAGTGCAAGTTTCAAATGACTATAGATTACCGTTGATTTTTGAAATTTTTTTCACCAGGAGTGTGGTACATTTTATTTTTTTTTTAAATGGCTTACTTTGTAATGTTTAAAATTCCTATAAATTTGTATTTATTTGATTTCAACGATCATTCACATTTCCTACCACATAAAAAGACATTTTATGCATGCGTTATATAAAAAAAAAAAAATTTCCGCAGTCATTTGATTTAGCAGAATTCACAATGAGATTATTACTTTAAATTCGATGCGTTTTACTCTAAATCGTCACGCTGCCTTATAATTTCACAGGTAATGATTCATAAGTTCAAATTTACTCATAAACATTGTATACTTTTATGTACATAAACAGTGTGTTAAACCCGATCACCAATTATAGCACTCAGAGCATCTACAAGAAAAGCGTAAGTCGTAGAGTTTAAGCATTGAAACTTTTGCATAAAATATGCAAATGATTTTTGCGCACAACTGTAGAGCAGTTGAATTTGATAATCTATATTGAGATTTAAATTAAAAAACAAAAGTTAAGATAAATTTTTCATAATAAAACAAGTAAGGAAAGCAAAATTCGGGCGAAACCAAATTGTATATACACTCGCGATTTATTTTTGTGTGGGTGGTTCCACGATGATAACAGTGATAGTAAGGACAATATGTCCACCGATACCTAACAATGTTATTGAGATATGGAAATTTTATCATAAAAGGGTGTGGCAACGCCTATTTTTCAAATACCCAATTTCTTAGTTTAAAATCGCTCTAAATCGAATAAAAATTTCACTCAATTTGTTCGAATAAATACCGAAAAAACGAAGTTTTAGCATTTTTCAAAACTTCCGTTATATGGAAGGTGGGCGTGGTTATTGACCGATCGCGACCATTTTGAATACCAACCTACCCTGGCAAAGAGCAATCTATGTACCAAGTTTCATTAAGAAATCTCAATTTTTACTTAAGTTATCGTAATCACGGACTGACGGACTGATGGACGGACGGACAGACAATCAGAGCTTAATTGATTCCTCTTTTCATTCTATCTATCTCGATTTCTTTTTGGGTGTTACAAACAGCCGTTATGCGAACAAAGTTAATATACCCTTGTGTACAAGTACGTTCGGGTATAAAAAATAAATAAAGCAGTTTTGTACTCATACTAATAATCCGGTAAAGTCTTTTGAACGTACTTGTCCTCTCACACTTCATAAACGCCGATCGAATTAGTTTGTTCAATACCGTTTTAGAATTTATAGAAACACAAATTGCACAAATTCTGGATGCAAACACCGAAAATATAATGAGTTTGTATTTTGTCAATGAAATTTCCGCCGTTTTTCGGTTTGAAGAACAAATTATCTAAATGTATGCGATCGCGTTGTCTTTTCGTTAAGCACTGAATGTGTGATTTTTCGAACAAAAATAACTCAGCAAAATGTTTGGGAATTTATGTATTTATAATACTTATCTGCACATACAGTGGTGGCCCTACGATTTGCAACCAAATTCGAAATGATGTTGGTTGCCACTCGTGTTTATTTATTTATTTTGTTAGCATCATTCTCTAACGAAAACCATGTTTGTAATATTTGAAGAAAACCTAGACAAACTAACATATGCTACTAAGAACCTTTTTTGAGTAAGCAGTTTTTTTTTTGTTTTTCGATTGAAGTATAAAAATGTGTAAGCTTCAAGTGGATAAAACTACCGTTGATTTTTGAATATTTTTTTCTACAATTTCTTCTTTTATGGAATTTAGGTTATTTTAAATGGAAGAAATCCGCAACATCCTCGACTAAAAAAATTCTTAAAATCCAATGTTAATTTTTAGCTAAATATTTCACATTATTGCATTGAAATTGCATGAGATATATTATAAACAAATATGGCAAACAGCATCATTTTAATTTGGTTACAAGGAATTTGGCCATCACCGTATAAGGTATGTAGGTATGTATGTATATTTTCTTGTGTATGAGTAGAACCGAGTATGTACATACTTCTGTACGTATATACGTCAAATCATGCGTGCACGCAGAAAAAACTCGAATAATCCTTCGTTTTATGCATCGTCTAAAATTGAAATTTATGTACTTATACACCAGAAGTATATAATACGGAAAAAGGGAAACTCACTATTATTTTAAAATGGAGACATACTATGAAAATGAAAGAGCAATTGATTTATTTCTTAAATTTTTTTACATAATTCATAGTTCACAGTTACGATCTACTGAGCTTAACAAGATTAAGAGTTTCGTAATTTAAAGTTGATCAAATCACAATTTATGAAATTAAATGTTTAAAGGTTCGTTTGGGTGTGAGATAAAGTGAGGTGTGATAAAGTTAGATGAAGTGAAGAAAATTATTCTGTAGTGAGCTCAGGTCTCGCAAGCTAAGGTATGGTGAGTTTAGATATGGTGGGATTTGGCATGGTAGTAAGTTTAGAAATGATGTGTTGATGTTGTGGTGTATTGAGGTAACGAGTAGAGAGTTCAAGTATATTGAGAAAAGAAATAATTTTTGGCGTCTTCAACTATTTTCGCGTACATCCTTTCCATCGAGATACCGTTTCCGTCTCATTCGCCTTGTTGACTTTTAAATTTATCTCCGCCGCTAAAGAAATTTCACTTCTGAAAAGACTCTGCAATACGTTGAAATTAGCGTACATCTTATTTAACCTCACATAACATAACATATCATGACGTCCGTTAACATTATATAAAATACGGGATTGATTTACAGACTATTTACGAAAAGTTTTGGAACAAGTTTTGACGTTTTCAAGGCCATTTTGGGAATAATTCGGAATAATTTCGGGACTTATTTCTGAACCAATTTGAAAATAGCCTTATGGGAAAAACGATTTCGTGAGGTCTGTTTTTCTTGACCCTTTTTTTGCCGATTACAAGGGTCTTTCAGAAATATTTTCGGGATTATTCCTAGGCCTTCTCGGGGCATGTTTAAGACTATTTCAGAAAAACTTGAAGATTTGTTCGAAACCATTCTAAGATAATTCTCTGCAACTTATTGTTCCAGCTTTTCTCGAAGTGATTTTGTGAAATTCGTGCTCGCAACTAAATGAATGAAATACAATTAAAATAATATTAAATTTTTAGCCTATCTAAATTGTTTGCAAATAAATCACCTAAGGCTTTGTTTGACCTCGTACGAATTTTTTTGTTAAAAAATTTTCAGAGTTAACTTTTCCCCGAATTCATATTTTAAAAGTTCTGCAATAAACACAATTTATTTAATATTTAAAGACTTAAAAAAGGAGCAGTTTTCTAAATAAGAAAGATTGTACAACTTCTAAACCCTTAAAACCAAAGTGGACAAGAGGACGGGGAGATTTTTTTCCACGTAGTAAAACCTTCTTATTTTGCAGTAAAACCCCATATATAGTATGGTTTCTAAAATGGACTGTTGACTTTTGATTTTTGAGTTTTTTTTGAGGGAGTTGCGTTTATTAATCGTAGAGAAAAAAAACTCGGTTCGCTTATTGATATTAAAAAGAAGTAGCTGCTTCAATTTTGATTAGTTAAAAGCACACCAGTTCAGTAACTAGTTGTACATAAATTTTCCGGCATATACATATATATATCTATATAAATACACAGATATAAACGTATTTGGAATTTTAGAAACGTAATTTGTTGATACAAACATGTGCTATTGCCTAGCACGCGTCCTAAGAGTGCGCTAAAATATCAAAAATGTATATATGAACATACATACATATGTATGTATATACACTCACGCATTTATGCATATTCGAAACCGAATGTTTTCTCATTGACTCACTGAACACACGCGAGTATAGTCGTATATGCACATAAATATATGGTATATATTTTATATATGCACAATAAACACCCGAGTATGTATAAATTTACTCATACAAGATAATTTTCATTGAGAAAACAGCGAAGCTGCTGTAGTACATACTCGAATTTGTATATCTAATTGAGTGTATGTATGTATGTAAGTGAGGTTACCGAATGTGACATTATTTCACTAGCTACAAGTATTCCAGTATCCGAACGCTACCAACTATTCGTTTAACTCTCCACTTTCGACTATTTAATTAGATTTTCGATTACAAATTAGAAGATATTCATTTCAAAGTATCTAAAACATATTCCAAGCTGAATTAAAATTATGGCTTCATTGATTGATATTAATTTTGAAATATTGTCTCGCTTACATGATTTGTACTCTTGATAATTTATTTTTATTCGAAGAAAAATTTCGAAAAGTGTTCTTATTATTATTTTTTTTTTAATTAAAATTAAAATTATGAATATTTGCATATAAAATAACTCACATCAAGTAACAAAAGTCACAATCCAAAATAATTTTAAGTAGAATTTCTTTCATAAATCAACCTACAAAACACAAAAAATAAAAATATTTTTTTCATTTTCAACTTCCACCGTTCGAGAACTGCCGTTATTCCTGTTTTTGTATAAATTAAGAAATCTATAATTGATTGGTTTTGGAACGAATTTTCGTCATCCCTTGTCAAGTTTGGTTTTAAGACAAACCGGTTTCGGCGTTGTGCCATCTTCAGTGTCATTTTTCGTTCCAAAACCAATCACTTCACACCCTGTCGGAAGCAACAACAACAAAAGATCAGAAAATCTATAATTCTATAGCAGATAACATTTGAGTTGCGGGTAGGATTTACTAAATGATCATTTCCTGTGATCTATGTAGGACAACTGCTGATAGATCACATTAGTTTAGAGAGAGTTCTGTATTGAATTAATGTTTCGATTAATAAATGCCAAAAGTAATTAATAATTAATCGGTTAATCGAATAGTCGCATTGATAGATAAGTTTTAGTTCACTAAACTGTAACAATATTACATATTACCAATGTATATTTATGGATAAAAATACATAGACAATTTTCAATTAAATTCGATTGTAAACAAATTCTATCAAAAAATAGCACGACGACGATGTGTGTTAAAATTAAGGCGTTATCAGACGTATAAAGTTAATTAATTTTATAAATCGTTTTCTGCTACTTTTACATTAATATATTGTTGTTTTTAGTATATCTTTTAATAACGCATTGAAAAATTTTCAATTTCACAGAAATCAAATTTATCTTATCATTTACAGCCGCTTTCATCAGTAATGTAAATGGTACTTAAATTTTAATATATATCAGTTTGAATACAAAATTAAAAAGACACTACCATTTTAAAATAATAATTTTTTCATTCATGCAGTAAGAGTATATAGAATAAATCATCATTGGATAAGACCACTACATATTTTAATTTTTTTTTTATCTGGATTGAATCCGTATTCTTGGCATATTTTTGGGGAAGGCATGGTCATTGTAAGGACTTCAGCAATATATTTGCATTCACGAATAGCCTAGAATACCAATTGTTACTTTTAAGTTAAGAATGCTAAACTTTACGATAATATTCGAAACAAGTAACATAGGTGAATCAAATTTAATTATGGAGCCAAATTTTGCTTTAAATTTGTGTATACCACAGTTGTGAACCACTATGCAATTTTCTAAATATGTTTGTATGTATTGTTATGTATACCCAGCTGAAAGTGCTAATCGGACAAAAGTTGATGACTTTTCAAAAATTATTAAATACATAAAATAAAAGAAAATCAGTTTTATTTGGCCAACGTTCAGGTTTTTCGTTTAAATGTATACAAACATACATACATAGCCATATTCATAATGCATGGGCTTGGTAACCGCAGCCTGTTGGAAATTTGGCTGTTTCAGAATTTGGGTAATGTTTTCTACCACAACTTTTAAGCTTAACACCGTGGCATTCTCGTGCAGAACACTATGGAAAATAACTTTAAGTTAGGTTTTTTGCCTGCCTGGAAGAACACTTGTCTGGGACTGGAAAATGGACAGAAATTAAAAACTGAAATGGGGTAAACTCACTTAAATACTTCAAATTTGTATTACAACAGAAAATTTATAACTTGAAATTAAAAAGTAACTTACTCAAAGTTAAATTATCTACTTGATTCAAATGACCCCTGCCCGTATTTCCAGTGTAATGGGAAAAAATAAAAGTAATAAATAATGACAGGCACAATTTTTTGATACAAATATATAACTTTTATTTTGAGACTTATATTATGAAAGTTTTTCCATAGTTTTTTTTTTAACATTTTTGGGTCTTCAGGACTTTTGTTTTGAGGCTTATACTATCGAAATTCGTAAACTAATACAGAGGCAAAAATAAATGTATAAATCCTAATAGGCGAGGCTTGTTCAGCACCACTTCGAGGCTAGTGCAGTAACTTTTTGAAGTCAGTTTGGGACTATTTTAAGAATATTTCGGGACGATTTCAGTACGAGTTTGGGAATAATGCAGAACTACTATTTTGCGTCCTCCAGAACGATTCCCGGAAAAGTACGAGAAAACAAAATTCAAAGCAAAAGTACACAGTACGGAAAATTTGCCGAAGATGCACCGAAAAATACCGACTTAATCCCGAAATGAACATATACCGCTTATAAGGACTTATAGGTTGTTTCTTTCCTCATATGTACTATGAAAGATTTTTATATTCTAAGTCTCAAAATAAAAAAGTTGGAAGAAGTAAAGACAATACTATCGTTGGTTATTATTTTATTATCAAAATGCGTTTTTAATTTAATAGTTTCTAAAATTAGATTTATTTTTGTTTATTCACCTAATTGTATTAAAATTATTAAGTCAAATAGTACAAGTCTGGTCCTTTTCGGACTTGTTCAGTTTCACTCAGGAAATTCAAATTGTGAACTAATATATTTCTGACAAGTCTGTTGCTTCTCTGCAGGGCAGGTATTTATATGCATACATATCTGCCTTAATGGATAAAAAAAATCATAAATAAATGGTTTGAATTTATGAAATTTCCCAGAAAACGATGAGCAATCAAATGTTGTCCCCAATATCCTGAGAATGCTAGGAATGTGTTTACGACCAAAAGAAAATTGCATGCATACCTACACATACATATGTATATGTATGTATAAATGTATATCGAAAACTTTTAATTTGATTTTTCTGAAATGATAATAGATATGCAGAAGGTCAATGCAACGAATGCGCTGTTTGCGTTTACATATCCACATACATACAAACACACACGCTTTGTGCTACCTGATTGAGAAATGGAAATTCTCTAATGAAAATGAAAACAAAATTTATGTAAGTAAACTATTTGCAGCTATTTACATATACAATTTTATTTGTATTGAGATAAAGCACCTAGGATTTTCACGCAAAAAACCTAGCGTGTATGCATCTTATATATTTTTTTGTATTGCAAATATTAAAAGAAAATTAATGTGGATTCAGAATTGTGAAGAATTTAATAATTCCTTTATTTTAATTAAAAAAAAATAATTGCACATATTTTTAAAAGTTAAATAAAATATTTAAAATTGCTATCAAAGAACAAATCTTCACTGCCTTTATTGATAATTTTTTTTTCAAAAATTTTATCAAGCTAATTTTTTTTTAATTATTATTTATTTATAACTGCAAATACGGGTATCACAACAAGTGTAATTGGATTCAAAATTGTGAAAAATTTATTATTTTTTCGATTGTTTTATTGTTAGCTCACGGCCGTGATATAAATAAAACTTAAATTGCTAATATGTTTCCTACCCAATTGTAATTCAGAACTAACCACATAATTTGTACACTTGAAAAATTCACAAAATTTTTTGTCAGTATTAAATATTTATCAAGTGTGTGATTTTCTGTATCAAAAATCGGTAGTACATTTCTTGATAAATTGTCAAGATGTCATTTGCTCTTGACAAATGCAATACTAGTTTTAAAAAGTGGTATAAATTAATTGCGAAAAGTAAAGTGCATTAGCACTTGAATATTTATGGTAGCAATTGCTAAAAACTTAAGTAAATATGTTTCGAAAATGCGTTTGCCGAAAATGGCAGCATTGGAATTAAAAACCATTGTCAATGAAAGGTGTTCATAAAACACTGGGAACTTGCACTTTTTTATACTAAAATTGAATTGGGTATTAAACTGCATAGTCAAACTAATTGTGAGAACAAAGTTTGAAATCTTGGTCAATATTCATTATTTTTATTTTATTTTTTTTCAAACTTTCACGCCTGGGTTAATATATTATGAAAATTTAATACAGAAAAATAATTTGTCAAATTGCCAATGTGTAGCAATTAAAATATTTTAAACTATATAAAAGAAAAACAATATGCCGAAATTTGTGAATACGTGGATGTGTTTTAGTTTTTAAATGCCCTGAATATAAATATATGTATATGTGTGCAGATACTCAAAAAAAAAAAATTAATTTTTTGCTGTAGCGGCAATATACTACAAGATAAATATTTCTCAATAATATTTCGCCAAAGTATTGTGCATAATTCACTAAAAATGTCACGCATCAAAGTTTCACACTTTATATAAAGTCTATCAAAATTTCTGCATATCTGTGGTCCTGTGTTAAAGCATAGGACTTAGGCGGTTATCGCTTGTGATCACAGATATGCTCAAAAAAAAAATTTGAACTCTTAAAAAGAATTTCTGGAACAACTTTTGCCTAACAGTTTTATAGCCTATCAAATTTAATATATACATAAGTGTGTTTTTCCAAGTAGCGCATATATGTAAGTATGTACATAGATGAGTGTACATTTCTTAAAAATGTTGAAGAATGTGAGATTGAAGACAATTTTATGCTAAAATTTAACAGGCAAAAGTTCTTAGAAACAACAATGAAAATAGTCGTCGCGAAAAACTGAACATGTGCTGAATTGTTGGAATCACTGTAGTTGAAAAAAGAAATTCTTGTTATGAATATGTACGAAAAAAATTTGACAAATACATATATCGGTCAAATTTGAAAAATGCCATTTAGAAGAAAATTATAAACAAACACATACTTATGTATGTATGTATGTATGTATATACCAGCGCACTGCAGCGCAAACATTTTACCGGAAGTGGGGATATGTGTTTTTGCATTCACATTATAACATTAAAATTAACCAAAAAAAATTAAGAATTAGGGAAGAAACTTTTTTTCGTTTTCAGGAACTTTAAAATGATAATAAAGTTATGCAGAGTTTTTGAAAAAATAGCGTTACTTTGCAGTAGCGCATTTCTTAGTTTTAGATTTAATTTAAATTTAATTTTTTTTTACTTTTGCAATATGTTTATATGAAATAAAGTGATGAGCTTAAAAATAATTCCCTAGAATATTAAGCAGCTTTCACATACAGTTCCTAAAAAAAATTACCACACGAAATTTATTATGAAAGTATAGCAATCAAGTTCCAACCTTTAGTCAACAGTGATAAAAAATTGGCTAAGTTAAAAAAATATTTATTTTCTTTAGAAACTTGATTTCACACATTTTGTACTATATAAAATAAGTTTTATGTGCGAAATATTCTCAGCACCAATTAAATAAATAAATTAAATTTGCACGATATTGAAAAAAGTATTTTACAAAACTGCAAATCCAGTTTTGTTGTTTTTAATTTTAAAATAAAATGATAAACGTTTTATGAAAGTTTTGCGAATTTTTGCAAATTTTTCTTAAAGTTTGTAACTTTTTTCATGCATTTTTTAACAATTCCGCGATAAATTCTTTAATTTCTTGGATGTACCGAATTTATTGAGCTTTCCAAAATTACCGATATACGCATACATAAGAGAGGTAGGCGTGAATGTTTTCTGATTTAAACGTTCTTCAACAAATTTGCATACTTATAGCAAGCGCCAATATGTTTATAAATTTTGGTGGAGATTTATAGAATTGTTATGGTGATACAAATTATTGCCTTATTTTATTATGATAAGTGGACGTGGCTAAGCTCAATTAATCAAATTTTATAAAAATCAATTTGTTACGATTAACATAAATTTTAATTCTTATTTCATTGGCAAGTTTTTGCTTCCAAATAGAAAATGTTTAATCAAAAATCAAAAAAAACTGCATATAAAATGACAGTAAAGTAACGTAAATGAAAATTGCTTCAATAAAAATTTCTTAAATCAATCTGAAAATCAAGAAAAAAAAGTCCAATAAAATTTACAGCAACGGCAAAGTATTATCACAAGCAACAGAAATAATGAAAAATATTTCTTGTGAATTTTCTTGAGAGCTGTATTCAAAGCTTAAAACTTTCTTAAAACAGTCTGAAGCTCTTAAGAAAAAAATGTGCGTATATTTATCTTTTCAAGAAAATATTTTAATGAGACAATTTAATTCCCATTTCATCCACATTGATATTCAAAAGCAATTTTTATTTAGGACACTTTTCTACGTCGAATTAAAAATCATAACGCAATTTCATCTGAAATTGAGAATCGTGTGGAAATTGCACAATTGCATATCACGATTGAGAGAAACAGAAGTTGCGACTATCTCAGCACAGCTCATCTGCTCTTAAGGGCCGTTTACATGCGACTTTTCTCGCTTTGATTGACAGTTCGAACTTGATATGCTTCAAATGAGCAATTTGAGAGCTTCTGCGCTCTTTGTTTATAGTAATTTACGGATTGTATTTGCATTAAATTTTGTATAAAAATAAGGACAAATTGAAATTTACCCAATCTTGTTTTGCTTGGTTCCCTTTCTATTAAGCAAACAAAGCGAAACTGTGAAGCAAAGCGAGGCGAATATCTTGTGTAAACAGCCCTTAAGTGAATTTGAAACACGCAGCTGCGTGTACCAGAAATAGAAAATAAATAAGAAGCGATATATGTATATAAACAATAGCCTTTACACACGACATGTTCCAGGAATATAATGCATTAGTCTTACAATTATAAGTTATCATATTCTATTTATGAATAAATTGTATAGTAAATTGATATTAATGCCTTATATTATTCGTGCATTAAAGATAAAAAATGTAATCAATACATTTAAGAACGAGTTTGTATTCATTTTTACACAGTTTACAAAATTAGTCTTTGGCTGCTTTTTTAACACTTCTCTCTCGCAACTTCACTGCAGTGATATCACTCAAAACTTACGTTCAAAAATCCTCTCTGATAGGCGCATGCTTGTTGGAATTCTAAGTGAAATTTCCTTAATTCGAAATTGAGTACGAATTGAAAAGTCAGCAAAAAAAAAAGCTTAACGATTCCACCTACCATTATCAATAAGTTTTCCTATCTATCACTTGTTGAAGAAACATGAAAAAAAAAATTTATAAAATTGTGTATTAATAGTCTTATGACAATTGTTTTCGTATTTCACTTGCGGAAACCACTAAACAGAATGAATGCGTCTAATTGTGGAATTAAACGTGCATTAATTGCATTAAACTGATAAATTAAATATGGAAATAATTTATGAACTCAAAACTTCCAAATGCAAGCATACATATCGCATTTATATATTTATTGTTTATGTATGTACATATTCATCTAATGAATACCTGATAGCAATATCAATCAAAGTCAGCAGGTTTTGTTAGAATATGGGAGCTATAGTTTAAGGCATTATTTACCGGCTTTGTGCAAGTAAGATGCATCTTCCTTAAAAAAAGTTGGGAATAATTAACTTATCAGCAGCCGTACTCATTTGGCTGATTCTTTACTCGTACGAAGGCTGACTAGTCGTAAGATATTTAGGTCCAAGAATGTTTGAATGGAAGCAACAAACTAATTTTAAAAAAGAAACGGAATTAGCGAACTATTCATAAGCAGCCTGTACACGATCACACTTGTATGTTGTAATAGTTGTGTGATGCAAAAGTGTGATACAAAATGCATTTCTATTTGCACGGCCACATATGTATGTATGTATCTGCGAAAACATCACGTCACACCAGCAGGAAAATGAAATTTTTTTTTATATGTACATATGTATAAATGGCAAATGTGAATTGTTTACCTTCATACGCTCATACTTTTCGTTTCGTTGCATATGTTTGCATAGAAAACCGATCGTGTGAAGGCGGCCTATGGCAAGGAAGGACTACTAACCAAGGCACATCAAATAGGTAGCCGCAGCAAACTTTTTTTTTGAACTTTTTTCATATTTTATTTTAATTTGAATTGTCAAATTTTGAATTTCGTTGTGATAAGAATGCTTTCAGTACAATTCAAGGTAGTTGATAAAATATTTTTGATATTTTAGCTTTTAAAAGCAAAAACAAAATATACAGAGCTAAACTAATTTTTTTTTAATTTTTCTACTGCTGCTACCTATTGAATGTGCCTTGCTACTAACAAAGCAACCTAAACAAGAGCGGAGAGCGTCGCGTTTTACACTGCCTAGCGCTACCGCTTAGTTTTCGTACCTAAACAAGAGCGGCAGCGCTATGTCAAATCAAGGAACAACAAGTACAAATTCGCAAAAATAACAAAAAATACAAAAATCTGCAGCTAACATCACTTTCTAACGCGCTGTCAAAATCGGATTTTCCAACCGCTCGGCGTTGCCGCCGCGTTATTTCGGTCGGCTTCATACCAATTGTATGTGCATAAGGAATTTGTGACAGATAAACGACGCTGCCGCTCTTGTTTAGGTTGCTCTGTAAGAAGTCATCGAACGGGTAGACGCTGTCAAATATCTCTCTCCAAATTTGCTGTAACAACAATTGCATTTTGTTTGTTTGGCAAAATAAAAATAAATGTTATCTCCGCTGTGAATACCAAACCTGTTAAAAGTTTTTGTATTTCTTTTATTTAACTTTTAATACAAAAAAATGGAAATACTCAATAGCATAAACTATTTCTTATAATTTTTAAAGGCAAAACAGTGCGGTGAAAATTCGGTTAAAAAATTTCTAATTGTTACAGTATTCGAGTAGTCGACACAGAGCGACTAGTCGAGTGGTTAAGACCGTACGACTATTCCAATATCATTAACTGGTTAGAATCTATGCGAACGAGTCCATACCTAATTATCGGTTAACCGAATAGTTGGATTCGTTTTCAAACCCGTCCAAAACTCTATTAATGCTGGATAAAGCTATTGACAGCTTTAGGTAGTGAGTTTGAAAAAATATCGAGTCCAACTCCGAGCCATGTTCATAGGCTCTTAAATAATCGAAGATACGGATATTGACGTTTAACTTGTATTATGCATTTTTCTTTTAATATTTTTGCTTACTTAAGTTAAAAGAATCGTTTCATGTTACCCAATACTAAATCTTCAATACACGATACCTATTCGATACAAATTATTTTTTGCTGCATTCGTATATGCAATTTAATTTTTATATTTGAAAAAACTTACTTTGTTGTCATATTAAAAAAAAAAACGGCATAATAAATTTTGAATTTTATAGAATATTGTATGGTGGCCGCTGTTGTCGAGTTGGTAGCGGTGCGTGCTATAACTCGATATGCCGCTGAGTTCGAGGTTAAAATCTATAAATTTAAATCATAGGAAAAGTTATTTTCTAATAGTGGTCACCACTCGGCCGGCAATGGTAAACCCGAGAGGATATTTCTGCCATAAAAAGGTTCTTATTAAATAAATCTGCCGTTCGGAGTCGGCACAAAATTGTAGTCCGTCCCTCCATTTGTGATAGAATATAAAGACGCACACCACAAATGGTAGGAGAAGCTCGGCCAAACACTGAGCTATATAGTGTAAGCGCCAAATCATTATTATTATTAAATCTCACATATTTTTTCTCTTTGTTTACGTTAGAACGTCACGCAAAAAAATTTAAGCAATAAAAAATTATATTCACCGCTTCAGACTATTTTTGAATAAAAAAATTTTTTTTGAAAGTATACAGAAACTTAAATAAAAAGAAATTCAATATATTTTTATGTAGTGTAATTCGCCCTTGCTTCCTTTTATGATCTCAGCTCTAATTCCTAATCCAACTACATTAAATCCAATCCATAAACATCGATTACGGTTCGGTTTACGCACGTTTTTTACATTATTACAGAATACAGCGCTATTCAAATTAAACATAACAAAAAGAGTTGATTCATTCTAAAATTAAGGGATAAGGACTCAAAGTTTTTTTTTTTTATTTCATACACTTATATGCACGGCTAGTGTTTCAAAGCAACATGGATAAAAATAAACATTTTTAAAAATTATATTTAATTTTAATTGATAAGCATCCACTTATTAAAAATAACAAGATTACTTACAAAAAAAGCTGTTTGTTCAGAAAACGCGAAAATCACTCACAATACCACGAACTATACAAAAAATATAAAATTAATACATTGAACTAAACACGAGTTATTTTAAATAAATATAAAAAGCACTTAATTACAGAGCAAACAAAGAAACATATTATTAAAGATCACAAACTAACTGATTCTATCGATACTTCTGCTCACTTTCTTGTTTATTTTCCATATTTTTTATAATAAAACAAAATTTTTAAAAATATTGCTATAAAATAACTAAACAAAAATGCACAGAATCGATCACAAAACTTTACTCACAATTGCTGACTTTGACAGCCTACCAAGAATTTACAGCAATAAGGTGCACTGTCATATATAATGAAGCACTTTTCACTGAATAACAAAAAAAAAATTAGCTTAGGTCGCATGCGTAGGCGAACTTTTGATTAAATTTACCATAGTTCTTTGTTATGAATGAGGTTCTGGCAAAATAAATTTAATACATAATAAAAGTAATTATTTGCTCGTAGTTATAGTCAAGATAAAGTTGATTTAAATAACAGAAAGAGAAAATTAGAAAATCATATCAAAAAGGTGATTTTTACTTTAGAGTTGGTAAATCTCGACTAAAACTAAGCGACATTAAAGCAAAAAACCAATA
Source organism: Philophylla caesio (assembly GCA_963971545.1). Taxonomy (NCBI): domain Eukaryota; kingdom Metazoa; phylum Arthropoda; class Insecta; order Diptera; family Tephritidae; genus Philophylla; species Philophylla caesio. Next base: position 70,018,892 of record OZ020609.1, on the reverse strand, counting down.
ACATATGCACATGAATAAATTGTGTAATTTATTACCTTCCAAGTTATATAAAAAATTTTGGAATAAGTTCTCTCTTTTTTAATTGTAAAAAAGTTTGTTCATAAATGTTGTTGACTTTTTGAATTTTATGACTGACTGTTTTTTCACTGAACAAACAGAAATAATTTTTTTTATCGTCTTAAACACACAACAACACTTACATTCAAAATTATAGAAATTTAATTATAACTTGAATGCGTTGCACCGGTCCAACGAAGTATTTATGCTCTTTATTTAAAAAGCAATGCCATCACTTTACACAGCACAAAAGCTATGAACTGCCAAATATTCAAATTATTTTGGCGGGTTAAAACACTTCAAATTATTCTATACGCTTCTAAGCACTAGGGCATGCTGCCATTTAGTTACTTTACGCAAAACACAACCCGTAAATATTTGTTCGACACCGATGTTGCTCATACGCCACGCTGAACAACCGACCGCCATTAAAGTTAAGTCAACAATGATTTGAGTTGGTAAACTTTGTACGCTGCCTAGCAAGAAACAGTTGTTATATTATTGTTGTTGCCATTCATGGTGGCTTAAGTAGTTGGACGGTCAGTCGTTGGGCGATGGTGTTTTGGAAATTGTAAGGCCAATGTAATTACTTGTTAGGCGATGTATGTATGTACATATGTACAAGTATGTTAGTCATATATTGTTAGTTGTATTAGTATTTGATATACTTATTTAAATTGTTGTGGTATGAGTTAATGCCATAGAGTTGCATTGAAAACAAGAGCGTGCAAATTTATTTGATTAGAGACTAGCGGTTGCACTAGTGCACGAAGCTTTTTGCAACAAATGGAATGCCGGTTTTTTTACTGTTGAAAGGCGGATTGATATCAAAAGCTTTTAGTTTTCTAATTCGTATTTGTTGTGAAGTTAAAAAAGAGAGTGAACAAAAAAAAAAAAGAGAGAGAGAGAGAGTAGAGTACGTTAAAAAAATATTGTAGTTTGGACGATTTGTTTTGGTTGTTCGCATTAACGCTGTAGCGACTATTCGCATGGTGTCCAAACAGCAAACGAACAAACCGATGGCAGCAAATATTAGTTTACATACATATTTGCAGAGATTTGAAATTAAGACGAACCCCTAATATTGTACTTTATGGAAAAAAATAAATTTCTATTTCTCAAAAATTATTTAAAGGTCACTCAAGCGTTCACAATTTTCCATATACAAACCGTATGAATATTGATCCTAAGTTGATTTTGAAATACATAAATTGTTATAGGAACTAAATTTGCGCACGATAGTTATGTTATGCTGTGTCTGTTATGCAATGTTTTAATGCTATATTATAATGTTGTCTTATGTTGTGTTATTTTATGTTATGTTGTGTTATATCACGTTAAGTTAAGCTACATATGTCATGAAATTTTATGTTATGTCATGATATATCTTGTTGTGTCATGTTATGTCATGTTATGTTATGCTATGTCATGTTATGTAATGTTCTGTCATGTTTTTAAATATTAAGTCATATAATGCATGTTATGTTAGTTTATGTCATGTTATGTCGTGTTATGTTATGTAAAATAAGGTTTAAGCTCATTCCAAAAAATGCAGTCTGTTTCGAAGTAATACTTTTTTACCGGCAGTTGGGGGCGATAATAAGTGCCTTTTCTTAACATATGTATATTTACATAGATATGTATGTATGTTCATGTGTATGAATAAGCTCATCACGTCTTAACTTAACACATAAAACATAAGCTTTCTACACATCGCCTTACGTCACCCCAACTGACCTGGCTTCACTTTAACTTATTTCGCCTTACCACACTCAACCACACCCCTTCTTTAAACTGCGATTTAATTATTTTAAAATTACGAAAACCAACTTTGCGATATGTTATCGTATTTTATAAGATATTAATTTTAGTATTGCGTGAAGTTAGCTAAGCACCCATCGCAAATCGAAACGGTATACTATTGTAATTTTGCCGCTAATTTGTTGCTAATTAGTTGCGCAAAAATTAATTTTGTCGCTCTTTTTGTTCTTAATTTTTTGGGGTGCTTTGCTAAGTTGATATGAAGTTAGCTAAGCACCCCCCAAGAAAATGAGTAAAACTCGATATAAAAATTTAAAAACGTGTCCCAATTTTGCCGCTAATTTGTTGCTAATTAGTTACGCAAAAATAATTTTTTTTGTATAACATTTTTTTTAAATTTAATTTCATATGGAGTTGGCATACTTCTACCAAAAATCTGAGAAAGTTCAAAACGTCCTTAAAACGATTTTAACCACGTTTGTAATTTGTTGCTAATTAGTTGCTAAGTGATTACATTAAAATTTATTTTGTCGCTCTTTTTGTTCTTAATTTTTTGGGGCGCTTTGCTAAGTTGACGTGAAGTTAGCTAAGCACCCCCCTAGAAAATGAGTAAAACGCAATCAAATGAGCAACAAATTAGCGGCAAAATTACAATAGTATACCGTTTCGATTTGCGATGGGTGCTTAGCTAACTTCACGCTCATAACTTAAGTGGATCGTAATTAAATGTGTGTATTAGAACAATGGAGTGATTAAGAAAATAATTAAGAAAAATGTTATTTCCATAGCGCCCACACACTCTTTCCTTTCTTCTCCGGTCAAAATATTTTTAATTTAATAGCAAATTAATTCATGAACAGACATTCTCTTTTATGTTTATGATCGTCTAAAGTCTATTCGATTATTCGTTGTAACAGATGGTTTGAGATACATAGTTAGCATTGAAATGAGAATAACATTTAGCACTACAGAAAACAAACCACATTTCTCTACGAATACCAGCTTGCTACCAAATATTAAGTATTAAAAAACAACGTTTATCATAATCACAATCATAAATTTTACTTTTTTGTTAAACATTTCACTAGTCTAATCTCGAATCGCCATGAAATTACCAGACAAAAAGTATCGATAACGATTTACTAAGAATACAATTTTATCGCTTAATCAAAGAATAGCTACAACTCACTATGAAGGTTCACAAAGAGTTATGAAGTAATTTGATTTACTTAATTCATAACATATAACGTATTAATACCAATTTGGAATTCAAAAATGTATTTCATACTACGCGTATGTATGTGTTTTCCAAATAAATACACAAATCAATTCAATAGCGCAGCTAATTTTGCATACCAAGATTCACTGTATACTGTAAAATTCAAACAATAATTAATGCATATTAGTTTTCCTTAATAATTTTTCATATCATTTCAAGTATATAATATGCGTGCATTGTAAGCATTTAGCGATAGAAAGAGAGTAAGAGAGAAAGAGAGAGGGCGAGCCCAGGCCGTGCCTTTTTACATTTTTGTTCAAAAAAATAAATAAAAATGATAAGTTGCTCAAATTTATTTGCAAACATTGTTCTTAGAGATGACGAAATAAGCCTCACATGATGATGAGGATAACTTAAATATCCAGCGAAGTTTTTAACTCTACATATTAATTTGTTTTAGTTGGATAGTCTTTAAGCTAACGAACAATGCATTATTAAAATGACATTAAAAACTTTGTTATTTTTGAATTTTTTTTACCATTTCATGCATTTCAATTATTAGAATAAAGTTGTATAAAATAAGATTTTATGAAAAACTCGACTATTTGATAAATCTCAATAAGTACCTAGCTGATTTACAACGAAATGGAGAGTGGAGGAACATCTCTCTCAAAATACATGTAATATAAAGGTACACTGGGACGTATAAGTAACATTATTATAGCTTTTTATTCTACTTGTTAACAGTTCAGTAGAAGAGCAGAACATCATGTTGCAACTTAATCAACAATCAATTATCATTGTTTTGAGACTTATTGTGTGTGACACAATCATTTTATGTGTAGTTTGTGCATTTTTTGTTAGCAAAGGGACAAACCAGACCATTCTGTTGAGAAGCTATATGGTTAAAATGTGTTCTGCAAAATTTTACATAGACCAGCCAACATATTCCCATAATGTGCGAAAAGTCGGAAACTTTGACCCAAACCTGTTGGACTACTGTTCCGATTCTAAGTTCTTTTATTAATTTGGGCAAATTTTTCCGAAGCGTTAACTGTTTTGAAGGACCACCGTTAGCAAGCGATACAATAAGTCCCTTACTAACATATATGCTAGTAATTACGGGAGTGATTTCTAAAGCTTTAGCTTGTAATTGTTAATTTCTATATGAACCCCAAACAAACTATTACGCAATTAGGGTATGAAATGTGGCGACAAAGCAACGTAGGCTACGCGAGCCCTATTCCATCTTTGCCAATGGTACACAGGAGTCTTTGATACACACACATACATATGTATATGTTACGTAATTAACTAGTTAAACGAATAGTTGAAAAAATTATTTCAAAAGTAATTAGAAGCAGGTAGCCGGAAGAACTCTCACCTAAGCTGAAAGAGACTGTCCATCAATCAGAGGTCCAGCAGTGCAGGCGTACCGATATATTCTTGCAAAATTGACTTAGAGAAAAGCTTTACCGAGTGTAGCTGGCACAGCAGTTTAGGCCAACACATAACAAGACCCAACCTACTTATATACATCTCTTCTACGTCATGAATGAATGCATTCTGTTGCCAATTTTGTTATGAAGATGACGTTGCAAGTATGTTTTCATACATACTTTTGATTTGTGGCATGACCATCGGATCTTCGGACCCAAAAATTATTTGTAATGGTTTAATTTTTTTGGACACACATGACAAACTGAGACCAGAAGGCTTTTTCTTAGAAACAATGAGAATCTTCAGCATCAGGATTTTTGGCCGAATAGGCTCAGCTTGCTTTGAGACAAAAAATATTCTTCCGCACAAATTTGCGCTCTTTATTACCAAACTAGTCCAAGTCGGACAAATATCTAAATTAACATTTGAATATTTGGAAAATTCTTACAGATTTCTCTAACCGAAATGTCTGGGTAATATTGTTAACTTCCTATTTCCGCCATATCTGATAGAATTCTGTGCGATTCCCTGCACACATGTCAGATAAAGCTTATTAGTCAGAATTTGCATTAATTATTTGGTCAGAGATCTGTTAGAATCGTCGGTTTTTTAAGTCAGAATTTCACACAACGTGTTGGTCAGAATTCCTGTCAACCTCTGCATACGTTTCTCTGGCCGATTATGGCTATCGAACAGAGGTTTGTCAATTATGCCCGCTGGGAATTTTATAAATTATTGCACTGTTTTGGTTTATTTCAGACGCGATTAATTAATTACAATTTTTAAACAGTTTATAAAATCACGAAATGAATGAGTAAAGTCTTGTGCTATAAATAGAAAGATATGAAAGCAAAAAATTTGCTTAAACGGCAAACTTCATTTAAAAAGAAGATACGAAATTGCTATAACCACCATAAACATCCAAACGAATATCTAAATCTATACTCTGGCGTTACTTGATATATATATTCATATTGACAATATTTATATCTTTATTAGATCATATTTTCACTTGTTTGAATACATACCTAAAAATTGATCCTAAATGTTTGTAGTCACTTTAGTTTAAGGTAATTTTTCATGTGCATATGTTATTTTATTTACTTTGTTATTTATTTTTTGTTTCTTTTGGCTATTTTACAAGATTTTTTTATATTCGATGCATGTACGAGCGGGTGAACATCAATTCGTTGGCTTGTGTTTAAATCGAAAACCGGTTTTTTGTTTATGTGTTTAGCTCAGCTCAGTACTACCAAATACCGCACGATCGATTCGATCACGAGCAGCAGGTACAACGAGCTTCCAATTTTTTATCACACTTTGTGGCGAGCGGCGAAGTTTACGCGAAAACATGAGTACTTGCTGCGAAGAGACATACGAAAGAGTAATTTGAGCTCTCATCTTCGAGCTTAGGAAATATGGTCGCAAGTTAAGAGCGCAATCCGAGCTTGGTATTTGAAATACGAAGAAAAAGTTATGTAAAAATATTGATATTGGTAATAATATCCAATTCGTATATTAATTCTGATAAATCTTTAAAACGCATTGCATTACGCAAAAACAAATATGTGTGATTCTGTTTTGGATAGTGCCACTTACATATCTTTGTATGTTGGTTTGAAAGTTCTCTCATATATATTTTTATTTTATAGTAAGCTTGAACCAGACTCTCATATGTACATTTAAGATGGTTGTTTATGTACATATGTATGTACATATATACTTGCATATGCTACCAAGTCTCTCACAACCCTGTAGGAAAAACCTGAAAAACCACGTTATACCACTTTTCGTATTTAGCGCCACCTATTTTCGCAGTATCGCAATATGACTTTAATTGCACGAAGACTTTAAGAAAATGTCTGGAACTATGTTGACCTAAGTATGTGCCGGTAGTCAGTAAGCAGACTCTTGCCGCTATTCCGCAAGTTGGTATAACCTCAAGTCTTTAAATTTGAGACTTTAAGTTAGGGGTTATTAACTTTTCTTCGTTTTTATTTTCTGCTTTTCGCCAAATCATGATTTAGATACATTATTTTTAGGTGGGGCACTTTATTTTGAGGCTAATGAAAGACAACTGGTCTGAAACTTTAAAATTTGCAACTTCTAGAGACTGAAACTGCTTACTAAATCCCGGCATCAGAATTCACTGAAGCTGAATGCAGTTTAATATCAACACAGAGTCCGAACTTTCACTCCCAAAACCAACTCAAAGTAAGGATCTGGAATATTTATTGAAGATTGGGCAACAGGTAGCAAGGAAGGATTGTATGTATCATTGGCCAGCTCTCTTACTACTTCCAAACTAGGTAAATACTTCTCTCAACAAACCCAGGTTGCCTTTAATATGATATGGGCTATATTCATAAGTTCTTGCCTATACTAAGCAAACGGGACTCAAAACAACAACTGGTTATACAATTAACTGGCCATCTGTTCATGCTGCCTTGAAGGGGATAAGACAACGAGTCGATATTTATGCCACAATTGTGAAGATAATACTACATATTATAGTCAAATGATCATCTAACGTTTGCAATTAGATTACAGAGTGAATGCCCTAAACGCTTCTTGGTACAAGTGAATAAACTATATATGTACATACTTCGACGCACTTGTGGTTTTTCCCACAGGGAACGTTTACGCTTTTACACGTACATATGTAAGTAGTTACATACATACACACATACATATATGTGAGACGAACTTGTTGGTCAGCAAACGCTTACTATTCGCCGATCAGCGTCAATTGTAATGACGCTTGGGAAAGTCCGAAAAATATCTTCAGGCCAACTGAATTGTATTTGCTTATAAACAACATAGAACTACATACATATGTATGTATGTGTGTTTCTATATAGCCTAGACTAGTTTGAACTCAACTTATTTATACCTCTATTATTACCAGTACTAGTTCTTCAGCATTCCTCTGTCAATGATTTCGAATGTCATTTTAAACAATGGCATGGCGTTGGGAAAGTGCTTTTTTTCAATTTAACACTTCTTTATGGTCGCTGTGGTCTTGTGGGGTTAGCGGTGCCTGCTATAACTCGATATGCCGCTGAGCAAGCAAAGTTTTAATCATAGAAGAAGTTTTTTTATTTTTTTTTATTGCGGTCAACCCTTGGCAGATAATGGCAAACTTCCGAGGGTATTTCTGTCATGAAAAGGCTTCTCATAAAATTTATTTGGCGCCCGTAGTTGGTACAATTTATTATTATTACTTATTTATTAATTATAATTTCATTTAAGCGCTTTTAAAATTTATTTTTCCATAACTTTGAAACTTTTCTGGCTGTATTGGTTATAAGTTTTGTTGAAATTTATTTTTTCTAATAATATAATATAAGGTGAGTTTCGTTTCTGTCTGTCCGAAAGTTAACAATTTCGATTCAAGAAAATCTTCAACTCTAACGGCTCAAATATTAACCAATCAAGAACTGATCATTTTCGCAAAACCTGCCATCTTATTACTACAGGTTACGTTTACTTATATGTATATACATATATGTATGTATGTACATATGTTTCCATATGATTACGAAAGTCACTATTGATGAGTGTAAAGCTTGAGAACCTTTGTAGATCTTCGAATCGAACTCGTAATTGTAAGCCGGATGTAAACCGAGCATTTGTTGGCTAAGCTAAGACGATATTCGTGCAATACTAAGGGCTATTGGTTCATAAAACAAATTTTTTGTGCGAGTATGTCTTACCTTTAAAATTTCGATTTTGTTGACCAACTGTTTGAAGAAACTATATGCAAAGCATATGAAGTTTAAAAATAGCAAAAAAAACACAATTCTGTAGGGCTTATGTATTGACACACAATATAAGTGTATTATCTAGATACATTTCTATAATTATATGTATATGTATGTATGTATATTAGATATTACACATGTCCATACATGCCAATGTACATTATCATTTTGCGCGATTATATTAATCTAATCAAACAGTCTGCTTAAAGTTTCACCATTGCGATTGTGATTGTAATGAATATTTTTATTATTTTTTGTCACACATTTCCAACTTTTTCTAACTTCACATGTACATACATACATATGTAAGTATATTTGCTCACACCACATGCAATCAGTTTAAAACAAAATTGTATATACAAATATATGTACATATGTGTTAGTCACCCTGTAACGATTTAAGTATTATCTTGTTGCGAGTGGCAGCCTTGGCAATAAGAGTTGTCAAAAGGATCGCAGCAAAGTGCACAATATAAATTTGTCGGCCATTACATTTTTGGATTCAGCACAGAGCGTACGCAAATACAAGTATAAAACCTACGTCATCCTACGCCAGATAGGAATTTTCTTACCGTTTTGCATTAATACATTAAATTGTAATCTATATTAATAAAGTACATACTTTTTCATTTTATTACTTAAAATAATTGCGCTAAGTTATTCTCGTGAGTCAGGCAGCGGTAAGAACAGTTTGTTCTTATACTTTAACAATTTTTATACTTGTGCGCTCTGTCGGTGGTACCACGGGAACAAAGAGAATAAGACAAGCGGACTGGGCCATTTTGTATGCCGGAGACCAGCAAATATTTTTTGAGAAAGCGAGCACGCGGTGCAAGCAGCAGCCAGGGTAGCGAAGGAGAGTCGTCGTCAGAAAATATGTATGAGCAAACAGGAGCAGTTGCAGGTGCAGCTACAGATGACAGCGCGAATGCGATAATTGCCACATTAAATGCGCTAAGGGCGTCCGTGGAGGAGCTCAGGCACAGCACTGTGGAAAGTCAACGAGATATAGTAAGACTTCGCGAAGAAATACAGCCACAGATTGCGCCAGAACAAAGTGTGCAGCCAGCACAAAGAAATGCAAGTCAGTCCGTCGTGGTAGCAACTGATTCGCAAGTCAAGCTATATGATTTGCCGACTTTCAGCGGAAATGTCGAAGAGTGGCCGCTATTTTTTGCAAATTTTAACGACACTACGCAAGCATTTGGATACAGTAACCGCCAAAATTTGATGAGGCTACAAAAATGTCTCATTGGTCCCGCCAAAGAAGCAGTAGCAGCCCTTTTAATTTTCCCGAATGACGTGCCGAACGTAATAAGCGAGCTCGAGTTCAGGTTCGGCCGACCAGACATATTGGTTAAATTTCAAATCGGCAAATTGCAAAATTTCCCGCCAATAGCAGAAAACAAGCCAGAGCAGATCGTACCGTTTTCTTCAAGGGTGCGAAACGTTGTTGCATTCTTGAAGTCAGCAAATTGTCAGCAACATTTGGCTAACGTTACTTTATTAGAGCAAATGGTGTGCAAGTTACCGCAAGCTCGGCAGTTCGAGTGGGCGAAGCACGCATCTACTATAGAGCCGTATCCGACAGTAGAAAATTTTTCTGCATGGCTTAGCGACTTAGCGAGAATAATTTGCTTGTTGCCTACAACAGGTACGCAAGGCAGCAGACAGCTTACATCTTTGGGTAATCCGCGGCGTCTAATGCACATTGACCGAGCTAAGGATTCAGTTGCCTGTTATAATTGCAGCGGCAACCACATGGTTTCACAGTGCGATTCCTTTAATTCAGCAAGCGTTCCAGAGCGGTGGGACCTAGTCAAGGCAAAACAGCTATGTTTTTCTTGCCTGCGTAAAGGGCATTGTACACTGAAATGTCGTTCGAGAAGAAAGTGCACTATAAATGACTGCCAGCGTTACCATAACCAGCTGTTACACAACGAAGATGCAATAGTGCAGCCGCCACGTTCAACCACACTGAGGGATGCCAACGTGCAGCCACTTCTGAATTGTCGCGAAAAAAGTACAAGTGGTCAACTATTTAAAATTTTGCCTGTGAACATATACGGTCCGAATGGTAAGCGGGAGATACTGGCGATGTTTGACGAAGGTTCGTCAATCTCAATACTGGAAGCCGAGGTAGCCAAATCTCTTGGGGCCTGGGGTGAGTTGTATCCCCTTACGCTTCAGTGGTATGACAATAATGTAGTCACCGAACGAGCTTGTAAAGTCAATATTGAAATTGAAAATTGTGCAACTAAGCAGAAATTCCCACTGAAAGAGGTGTACACGGTCAAAAATCTAAATTTGCCGGCACAGTCATTGCAGAAAGAAGATTTTAAACATTTTTGCGATTTGCCAATTGAAAACTACGGTCATATGAAACCAGTATTGCTGATTGGGTTAAAACACGCATACCTTGGTGCAACTACAGCGACAGTGCAAGCCGACTTCGAGAGCCCATTAGCCGCCAAGACACCGTTGGGTTGGGTCGCATATGGCCCAACCAAGTCATCCCAAATTTTAAACGCACGAGTTATGATCGTGCAAAAGCATCAAGAGCTACACGACTTGGTACGAGAATATTTTGCATCAGACAGTTTCGGAATTAAGCCGTCAATAACGAAACTAGAGTCAGATGAAGACCTGCGCGTACGAGCCATATTGCAGCAAACCATCAAACGAGTGGGAAAACAGTACGAAGCCGGTTTACTATGGAGAACATACCCACCGAAGTTGCCTGAAAGTAGAGCGATGGCAGAAAAGCGCCTGCTGACCATTGAAAGGCGAATCAAAAACGATGTTTGCTTTGGTGAGCGTTACAAAGAAGAGATGGCGAAGTACGTAAGCAACGGGTATGCTAGAAAGTTAAGCATTGCCGAAATCAGCGAGCCAAGTCAAAACGTTTGGTATTTGCCACACTTCGCCGTATTCAACCAGCATAAGCCAAATAAATTTCGGATCGTGTTCGACGCTGCAGCCTCAGTTAACAACGTTTCACTCAACTCAGCGCTGATGAAAGGCCCTGAACAAGCACAGCCGTTGATACGAATTCTACTCCAATTTCGTCAGGGTCGCGTAGGAGTTTCAGCAGACATACGCGAAATGTTTTCGCAGATTAAGATTCGCCAGGCCGATCAGCACGCTCAAAGATATCTGTGGCGAGATGGGGATACTAGTCAACCGATTACAGAATATGTTATGACGTCTTTAATCTTCGGTGCCGTTTGCTCGCCATGCATCGCCGAATACGTTAAGAACACAAACGCCGAAGATTTCCGAACGCAGTTACCAGAAGCCGCCGTTACAATCATCAACAAACATTATGTTGATGATTTAGTTACCAGCTTCGACACAGTAGAAGAGGCTGTACGTATCAGTAGAGACATCGTCAATATCAACTTGCAAGCAGGGTTCGATTCGAGGAATTTTATTTCCAACTGCGCCGAAGTAGAGGAAAGACTGAACCACGCAACATCAGCAGATCGACAAGCTGTCAGTATGGAGCGCAACAGAGAGGCAGCGAAAGTACTCGGTTTATACTGGAACACCAGCGCAGACACATTTGAGTTTCAAACAAAGTTTCATCGGGTGCCAAAAGAAGTCCTGGACGGAACGCGAGCTCCGACAAAGCGAGAATTGTTGCAAATCGTGATGTCGGTGTTCGATCCATTTGGTATGTTAGCAGATTACTTAATTAATACTAAAATTCTCATTCAAGAGACGTGGAAGTGTGAGATGGGCTGGGACGATGTTTTGCCGAGGGAGCTCAGCACGAGGTGGTTCGTTTGGTGGGAAGAGTTTCCCAATATACGACTTTTCAAGATACCCAGATGTTACTCACCGCGCATAATACATGGCGGTAGGGCCGAAGTTCATATTTTTGTCGACGCGAGTCAAGTCGCATTTGCAGCGGTCAGTTACGTGCGTGTACTCTACGAGCGAGGCGTCGATGTCAGCTTTATAATGGGCAAAACACGTACGGCGCCCACGAAATTGATGTCCATCCCGAGGCTCGAGCTACAGGCGGCGGTATTGGGCGCTCGATTGTACAATCTAATTGAGGACAGTCACGAGTTCAATATCGACCGAGCAATCTTCTGGAGCGATTCACAGACGGTCTTGCAGTGGGTTTATTCATCGGAGAGAAAGTATAAGGCCTTCGTCGGTCATCGAATCGCCGAAATTTTAAGTCTCACGTCCAAAGAGCAGTGGCGGTGGGTGCCATCTTGTCAGAACGCAGCTGATGTAGCAACTCGCCCATTAAGTCCACCAAGATTTGACAGCAGCAGTCGTTGGGTGCGAGGTCCCGAATTTTTAAAGCAAGATGAAGCCTACTGGCCTTCGCCTTTGACTACAGCGACTACGGTCCTTCCAGAAGAAATAATCACGGCCGTCTTGTTGGTGCAGCCCGGAAATTCACTAATCGAATTTTCAAGATACAGTTCATTTGCGAAGTTAAGACGCGTGATGGCCTGGGTTGTGCGAGCGAAGGCTCTCCTTCGAAAGGAGTCAAGTTCTACCGCACGTACTTCGTCGAATCTTACAGTAGCAGAACTTGAAAAAGCAGAGCATTTATTGTATCATATAGTTCAACATGAAAGCTTTCCAAGTGAGATCGCCGATTTAACAGCCGCACGTAAAATCGCCAAGCAAAGTTCGCTGTATAAGCTTTCGCCGTACATCGACCAAACAGGTATACTTCGTCTGAGCGGCCGCATCGATGAAGCGACATACTTACCCATGCAAGCACGACGTCCGATTTTGCTGCCACAGAAGCACATCGTATCAGCGTTAATCGTACAACAGTATCATGAAGCAAATCATCATCAAAATTTCGCAGTCACCATCAATAATGTCAGACAGAAATATTGGATACCGAACGTTAAATCGTTGCTTAAGAAGGTTAAGCAAAAATGTCAGCGTTGTGTCATCGACAAAGCGAAGCCAAACCAACCGATGATGGGTCAGCTGCCGGCCGACCGCGTAACTCCGTTTGTGCGCCCATTTACATATACGGGCGTCGACTTGTTTGGTCCGTTCAACGTTACCATCGGGAGGCGCAAAGAGAAGAGGTGGGGCGTAATTTTTACTTGTCTAACAGTCCGGGCCGCCCACATCGAGTTAAGCGAAAATTTGAGCACAGACGCGTTCATTTTATGCCTACGCAACTTTATAAATCGTCGTGGTACACCAGTCAGAGTAAGGAGTGACAACGGCACTAATTTTATTGGCGCACAAAGAGAGCTGAAGTCTGCCGAGCAGTTGTTTGATACCGATCGTATACAAGTCGAGGCCAGCAAATACAACATCGACTGGGTCTTTAACTGCCCGATGAATCCAAGTTCTGGCGGCTGTTGGGAGCGCTTGATACGTATCATCAAATGCCTATTGCAGAAAACGTTACGAGAAGCAGCACCGAAGGTTGACACTCTGCAAAGCGTTCTAATAGAGGCAGAGAATATTATTAATTCGCGACCGCTAACCGATGTGCCTATATCGCATGAATCAGACGAGCCACTAACACCCAACCACTTCCTGTTAGGGTGCGTGAACTCGACCCAGACGCCGCATCCAGTTAACGAGAGGGTTTGCCTACGGAAGCAGTGGCGAATTGCCCAGAATCTCAAGGACCGGCTTTGGAAACGCTGGACCACGGAATACTTGCCACAACTAATGTGCCGCACCAAGTGGCGAGGTAAAGCCACACCACTTGAAGTTGACGACCTGGTAATAATATGTGAAACAGCGCTTCCTCGCAGTCAGTGGTTGCGTGGTCGCATTACGCAAGTTTTTCCAGCCAAAGATGGGCAAGTGCGAGTCGTCGAGGTGAAGACCACAACTGGACTTCTACGCAGACCAGCTTCCCGCTTGGCCAAGTTAATTGTTGGTGGTGAATCCTGGGAGGATTCACGGGGGGCGGGGTGTTAGTCACCCTGTAACGATTTAAGTATTATCTTGTTGCGAGTGGCAGCCTTGGCAATAAGAGTTGTCAAAAGGATCGCAGCAAAGTGCACAATATAAATTTGTCGGCCATTACATTTTTGGATTCAGCACAGAGCGTACGCAAATACAAGTATAAAACCTACGTCATCCTACGCCAGATAGGAATTTTCTTACCGTTTTGCATTAATACATTAAATTGTAATCTATATTAATAAAGTACATACTTTTTCATTTTATTACTTAAAATAATTGCGCTAAGTTATTCTCGTGAGTCAGGCAGCGGTAAGAACAGTTTGTTCTTATACTTTAACAATATGTATGTTATTTACATAAATGCTGGTCTGTATGAACATATGTACGAGTGTTTTTATATATCAGCGCATTCATGTGTATATACACTCTGTTCACAAATTATAACACAGCCACATAGTGTCACATTTATGTAGATAATTTTTTTTTTCTTCTAATTATTTATAATTTTTTTTCAATTCAAAAATATCATAAGCCACAAATGTTTTAGAATTTATGCAAGTGTTCAAAAAAAAATGATCAAAATTTAAGGCGTTATAAAAAAAAATTTTAATTTTTTTACTATAAAACTGCTCATTGAATTTCAGATAAACAAATTGCAAGCTTCAAGTGCCTACAAATTACCAGTGATTTTTGAAATTTTTTTTACTGGCAATTTACTCCATATGTATAACGCAAAGCCGCGATTATTATTTATACGGAAGGAAAAAAATTGTCCAAAATCAGTGGTTATTTGAAAGCACTTGAAACTTGCTGTTTGGCGTACTAAAAGTGAATGAGCTTTAAAACTACACACATACATACATATGTACATTATTAATTTTTTTTCTGGTGAAATTTTATTAAACCATTGAACATTAAGAATAAAGTTCAGAAATGGATTTTTGTGGTTATTGTTAATGGAAAAATAATTTTAAATAAATCAAAGAAAAAAAATTGTTCAAAAGTGTAAATTTGTGATTGTGCTATAATTTGTGAACAGAATGTATGCAATTATGTATTTATTGGTGGTCCTTTTCATTCGACAATAATACGCGATCGATGATACATACATACATGTGTACATACATAAGTACATACCATGTACAATTTATATATACATATGTACATATGTATATGCAAATAAGCATTGGGCAAGTTAAGCGCTTTTATACATACAAACAATTTTATAAAATGCATGTATGACTTTTCCTCAGCGTAGTTTATTAATTTTTGTTGCTTTTGTTTAAAACTTTTATTAATAATAAACTCCGTATAAACCTTTTTATTATATGTTAAACCACACTAGTCACTTAAACGACGGACATTCTCGTTATACGCACTTCACAATTTCATATTCACTCGCGCAAAATACATACATATATTCCGCGCAAGAAATATTTGCGCGAAGCACGTTAATGTTAACGAATTACACATACGAGTATTTATGTATGTTGTCTGTATGTATGTACGAGTATGTAGACAAAAAAAAAACACGTCAACCACGTTCGAACACTCCGTCACTAGGTCTTTAGTAATCGAAACTGACAACAACGCGACGTGAAAGCAAAATGCAGACTAACTAAGTAAAGCAACAAAATATCGGAAACGATCTCTTCAAAATGTTAACCAAACGAAAAAATAGTCGCATAGTCGCTCCGGAGCTTATTAGCTCAACGCTCTTTAAGTCACCTCCTCCCATTTATTTACTAGATTGTTGCTGCTGTTGTTGTTGTTGTTAAATACATATAACTTGTTACGTCGCATTATTAACGTCGTTGTCAACTCTTCCATTTAAAAACGACTAATACTAAGTTTATGTATGTATGTACATACGTTAGTACACATGTGCATCGACTCGTCGATTTTATTGCTCACGCCCGTCAAACGGTGCTGCCAGCGTGGCTTTAAGTGGTGTTTTAAAGTTCGAATTAGAAAGCGTGACTTTATAGGAAGAACAATTGTCACCGAGCTGGAAGATAATAGTTTAGGCTTTTAAGGATTACACTTTATTAAATAAATTGATTTCTTCCTGAATTTATTTGATAAGATTAAAAATATTATAGAATGCCGAAGCTTAGTTCCCAGCTTGGGCAATAAGGTGATCCCGAAAATGTATAGGAAAAAAGTAAAGTCGAAAAATCAATTTTTTAACACAAACCCTTGAAAATCAATATTCTTCCATCATCCAACTTCGGGTTTCTTCAAGAGATCTCAAACAAAAATACTAAATTGTTTATTTATGCAGTTTTTAATATTTAATGTAGCAAAAATAAGTATAGCTTCGAATTTTTGTGGTTTGAGAGATCTCAAAAATTAAAATAATACACAAAAAAATTGTTTCATAAACACGTGACGAAAAGTAGGAATGGTAAATTAAGAAAATATTGATTTTTTCGTATGCATTTATACCATTTTTGGAAGTAATTTACTTTTTCAAATGTAAAACATATGGAAAACTGCGAGTGCTTTGAGAACGCTCTGAATATTTTTTGGCCTCAAAATAAAAAATGGGGTAAATTTTTTTTTCAATATACATATACATATGTATGTCCTAGGCGGTGTCAGCTTAACTTTACTTCTTTTGGATCACTCTACTGGGCGTGATGTCTTGAAAAAGTTTTTTTCGGTAAACAAAGGCGTTATAAATATTGTTTAAATGGAAAGTCAAGGGACAAATATTTAATCAACCCGATAATTTTGCTACATCGACTCGGTTTAACAGAAGAGTCACTCTGGATCATCTTCGTCAATAGCTTTCTCTGTTAATTTCTCTCAGACATGCCAGAGAGCTCAGCTGACCGACTCTCTGGATGTCTGAAAAAATTTTAGTACTAATTACAGAGCAAAGTGCTCTTCAGAACGGCTTGGCGAACTTCTCTCTCAATATTAACCTAAACGTAATGCAGTCAAAAGGAGTATGAAATACGATACGAGTAATGACATCGACACTCTTAGATTGGCAAAAGATACCGCTTATCACGATGATATTGCTACCGTATACAACATCTCTTAGCCATTGTTTAATAAAAGCATTACAATAAAACAGTATGTCTGAACGAATGTTCTTTGCTTCTAAAATAAAACTATAAATGAAAATTAGAACTTTATATCAGCCCTGAACCATATTTAAACTGGTTAGGTTCCGACTCTCGCAGAAGGACTGAAGCTATCGAATACAAAAACTGGAACCACTGTCTATGAGTCGACTACCGCTAGAGAATTGTTTCCAACTATGGATAAGAAAGTTTTCGTGAACTGATGCCTTAGAATAAAACTCCATATTAAAAAAGTAAATATGCCAAATTTACCAGGAAGTTCCGTTCATGCTCGAGAAAATTTACAAAAATGCATGTGCCGGTACTGACCATGAACGTGAAGGTAGGTATCGCCACAATAGAAGCCAGGGAAAGCAGCAAGCACAATTACTTTCAGATCGAGAGCGGAAACGAGTCAAAGAGATGGAAGCAAAAGAGGAGGCAAAACGGACACTGTCCAATCTTGTAATGGCTTTCGTTCCTGCGAACTTCGAATCACTGAGTGGGGCTTATTTAATAGGAGTCCCTCTAGAAATCCCTAGCGATTCATCCGGAGTATCTGGAAAACCACCAAACCAACTTCCACATCAGAGGGCACAGGCGTGATTCGAACTTTAAAATAGAACTCAACAGGCTAGTTTGTATTTTTTTTACGAGCGCGTGAGGACACAACTTGCTTGCCATTTTTCTTTTCCTTAAGCTTAACAGCTTGATTCGAATCCTAAAAAACTTCGTCAGTTGCCTTCCTGCTTTGCATTTACATCACTAATTTATAGCATAGTTAAAGCAGATCCTTCTATACTTAATCCTTAAATTGTATAGCTTATACAGTTTCCATTTCACCTTCCTCGATACCTTGCCCACGTCAATATAGCTATAAATTTTGCTTTGTAATTACCTTAAATTGTATCATCGTTCATTGATATCGTCCATGAAAAACAACGAACAGCATAGGGATTTGTAGCCGGAAATTTTTTTTTATCAATAAAGCATTCTGCTTTTTAATTACCTTTTGAGCGCAAAATTGCGGCCGTTGACAAGTGTTTTTCTTCGCTTGATCTCCAGTCTCTCCAGTCTTACATTACACAGTACAACACATGAATTGCCAACTCAATTCTGAGAACTGTATTTGAAATTAGACCCAAAAAGAATAATTTCTGCATCATTCGTTTTGTCTTCTTATCTGCCAAAATTCGAGCAAATTTTTGAAATTCATACCTTTACTCAATTGCGAATAAAAGAAAACGCGTGCATCGATTTTCATGATCTTTGTCTCATTTTGCTCATAGGTTATGAGACTAGACTTGAATCTTATTTCCGTTTTGTATGTTTTATGAATTAAAAAAAAAAACAAATTTTTTTCTTTATGGAATTGTAATTCTAAATTTTTTAAAATTTATTTCAACTAAATCGGGCTAGTGGCTGTCGAGCTATGTCAAACAACAGGGCCTAAAACGTGATAAATTCCCCTATACGATAGTACTAACTTCAAATCGATATTAAAAATATTTTGGCAGGTAAGAAGACAAAACGAATGATGAAGAAATTATTCTTTTTGGGTCTTATTTCACATACAGTTCTCAGAATTGAGTTGGCAATCAATGAACTGAAAAATGTTGTACTGTGTTATTAATAGTTTTTATAATCGATTCGTTCAGCGCTTACTCAGCTTACGATCACTATTGCTGAATAAGCGCTGAAAGCTTTAAAATGCACAAACGCCTGGTATGAAATTCTGGCTTAAGGGTCCATATATCTTTCGAACAATCTTGCTCTCGATCACTCCATTGGGCATAGATCTCCATGGGAGAGATCAATAAGTAGATTGTGGACTCTACTGCTCAATTGCCTACGAAGTCCGAAGTAACACAGGTGAACTTCGTTTTCAGTTTTCATTTCGAATTGAGAATTTTACTTAGAATTGCATTCACTATTACATCACTTATATCTTCAGCCGGGAGTCTAGGACCTGGGACCTATATAACCATCGGGTGAAATGACTCAGCCATTTGGTTGAGAGATGTGCGGCATTTCAATGTCACAACGGCGGTCGTGGCCACATTCGTACATACATTTATATAATTAAATGCAAATCTTGATATAAATTCAAAAAAAATCTTAGCCACTTCGTATTAAATGTGATCTTAATTTTCGACCGAAATTGTTTTTTTTTTTTTTTAAATAAACAACTTATGACTCACACAAACATGATAATGCAATTTTTGTCACTCGCACAATATGTAGTATGGATATATGTATGTATGTAGACAACGGCTTCCTCTCACAAATTCGTAGCAACACCAACAAAAAAGCGTGCTTACATTGCCAATTTTGCAGCTTTTATGAATGAAAAGCTTTTTAGCTGCTCAAAAGGAACCAACCAACTTTTTCGTTAGCGAGTCAACATAACTCAACAACATACATACACGAACATACATTCCAACATTTCACCAAAGCAAAGCTCCGCTCATCTATCGAAATTGCAATATGAGTCACTGTTGACTTCTTGGAAAAGGATACATTCATCGTCGTGTTTTGGGCATTTGTTGCGACATTAATTTGCTATTGAAACAATTTGTATGTGTGTATCCTGGCCGTGACTAATATTCTACATTTTCACAGGCTTCAAACCAAACTAAATACGTTCCTCCTCATATGTAGATGCCTAATGAAAAAATTATATTTTATTATTCAAGGAAAACTCTAATAAAGCTCGCACCTCTAACAATTTAAAAACATTTCCAAAGCAAAATTTTCTTATAAATCTGTATATGAACTCATATTTCATAAAACTATAAAAGTTTTTGAGATATCGGCAGATTTAATATTTTTCATTTTCAGAAAAAAAATAAGTAGTTCTCTTCATTTCAATTTTCTACGGTAGCGGTTAGATGATTTAAATTTTATCTTCTTTAAAATAACGAAAATTTTATTTGCTACAAATCTTGATCTATCAAACCTTTTGTCAAAAAACTATTTTCGATTTATACAAACATTTTTTATATTCGATTTCTCATTGGCAAAACATTTACTTTAAGGCGAAGTAATATTCGTGAAAATACGGGAAATCGATGGTATGTTAAGGTAAATGTTTAATGAAAAGTCCTTTTTCTAATACTCCACTCCAAGTGAGTAACTTGAGCTCAAACGTAAAACTTTCGAATAAAATAAAAACAAATACATATGTACATATATAAAGTAAGGAATAAAAATTAACAAAAGACTCTCACTAATAATAATATTAATAATTTGGCGCTTATAGCTCAGTGTTTGGCCGAGCTTCTCTTAACATTTGTGGTGTGCGTCTGTATATTATACCACAAAAGTAGGGTCCTACAGTTTTGTGTCGACTCCGAACGGCAGATGTATTTTATGAGAAGCTTTTTCATGGCAGAAATACCCTCGGAGGTTTGTCATTGCCTGCATACATTTTCGTCGAATACACCTCACTTCGAAACGCATCTATGTATGTACATACAAACTGTTGAAATGCTTCAATGAGTTTACTCAAACTTACTTTGAAATCGGTACTTTATATTTATGTCGCTTCGGTAAGAAGGAGTATATAAACGACTAGATTTATCGATGCGAAATTCGAATCAGTTGTTAAGCTTACAATTCGGTTTCGCTGGGCACGCTTTAAAGTCGAATGTATTAACAGAATTAAATAGAGTGTATTAAGTCGATACGTTCTCGGCGAATACTTCGTATAAACAAGGCATATTAAGATAGATAATTATGTGTTATAGACCCAAGATGCTTGACGAGATTCGTCAAAAGCTCTAATTGGTTCAGCGAAGGGGAATGAACGCTGAGCTGGTGGTATCACAGCGGGCCTCCAATCATGGCCTAAGTGGGTCGCTGAAGGATCGGTGACAGCCACATATTCATACATACATATCTACCTATGTACCTAACTAAGACTTAGATTTGACTTGCCCTGGCTGAGATTCGACCCTCGAACACAGCGGCATATTGAGCTATAGCAAACACCGCTACCACCTCGACCACATTAGACCCTTCACTAAACTATGGTTTAATTTAAGAGAAATACAATTTCAACGGTGAGGCATTTTCTTTCTCAAAAAATTTCACTGATATTTTTAAAATAAGGAAGTTAAATGTCTTATGTGTCGCTTACGATATGTACTGACAGGTTTTGACAATTAATTTGTTTTTTTTTTAACTTTCAATTTAAATATAGTTCACTCTCTACCAAAAGGCATATAAACAAAAGATTTGAATTGTATAGAAAAATGAAAAAAATCAATAATTTTTCAATTAAATTTCAAAACTCTAAAGTTTTTAGAATTTTTTTTTAGTATAAAGTTGATTAGCCCATTAAATTTTAGTATAATAAGTTAGTTAGCGAAATATAAGTTTTTGACCTACGATCGAAGCTTTTTTATTTAAATTATTTACAATTTTATTTTTCACTTATTTATATATCTTTTTGTGTTGCGATAGTTTGCACCAATCTAGAAACTCAATATCGTCATAACAAAATTTTGATTCAGCAAATGCTGTCAAACCTCCATATCTCGAAATTAAAACGTGAAACTCCGATCTGTATACATACTCGATTTAGCTAATTTTTTCTTTTAATTAAATAATTTAATTAGTTAAAGGACGTATTCACAAGGCGTGGTAAGGTATGGTTATATTGTTAAATGATAAGAATCATAAAAAAATTTTGTTATTTCAATTAATTTTGCTGTGGAATCCACAAAAAAAATTAAAGTAAACAGTAAGCAAATTTTGTCGATGTCAAACAAGTTAGATTTATAAAAACTGCACTCTTATAATATATTCCAACAGAGGTAGCACCTGCACAAAACGTTAAACAAACAAGACAGATGTCTTTTTAAACGGGATTAAAGAGCTACTTCTGAATTAGTTTTGAAGCTAATAGCAGTTGAATAGATTTAGTAAAGTACCGAATACCTTGGAGGCGTTGTCTTCATAGCAGCAGTTATTAATATAGACGTGAGACGATGAATCCACCATTTAAAAATTTAAATTTTTACCAAATTTGTCGAAGGGGGTTTTCAGATTCTGCCACTGGCCGTGGAAGGTATCACATCCTGAACTTTTCTTGGGAAGGATTGTGTTTATTCTCTTTCTCCAAGGGTTGGAATTGACCTTGAAGTTTTAACCAGTGCGGGCCAGACGGATTAGGTCAATTCATCCTATTATCGTCATCTAAAGCGAGCCAAATCTTTAATCCAAATCAAGCACATTGACGAAACAGGGGTCGATACCGTTTAGGTTCACGCTAACGAACTCCTCAACTTAATGTTATATATATGTACATATATATAGTTATATACATATAAGAAAATAATGCTGCATTTCTTAAATTGAACATATCATAATTTAAGAAACCATATTTATTTATGATTTATATTGCGTTGCTGTGTTATTTACATAGTTGCGGTTAGGTAAAGGAACGGGAGGTATTGTGAAGTGTGGTCAAGTGAAATGAGTTAAAGGGAGGGACGTTCAGGTCAGGTAAGGTGAGTTGAAGAGAGTTGACAGGTGGTGAGTTTTCGTCCCCAGCCATTTCCATTTCCGCCATTCCTTTCGTAGCTCACACCATGTATATTCCTCAAATAATCACTACATCAAATAAAGTTCCACTTAAAAAATATAAGACTTGCATACAATGAAGTCCATTTAGCGAGGAAACAGGCAAAGAAAAAAAAATAACGCTCGAATTACTTGCCATCTAATTCTACCAAATTCTAGCTTAAATATTAAAATTTTCCAACTTGTAAATTAGGTAAGCCTCAATAAATAGCGATTTTTTCATTTACTCCTTTAGTCGATTTCGCTCTTTAACATTTCTGAATAATCACACGAACGAGCTTCAAGTCAGGCTGAGGAGGTGCGTTGTAATAAGAGGTGCAAGCAAGTGCTCCTGCTCTAAAAAGCTTTTATCTTTTAATCTCATTGCAGAACGTACAGTGCTTGTGAATTCGTTTAAACGTGATAAAAAAAAATCAAGTAATTTTTAGTATTTATAGTGAGCTAAATTATTTGAAAGTTCACATTTCTGTAGACTATATCATTAAATTATTTTACTTATAGCGAAATTTTACAAAGCAAAAAATTGCTTAATCATTGAGATTAAACCTTATGAAGTTCATGGATTTAGCTAAGAGCTACCCAAATAGTTATATATTCCCTTCTGTTCCTTCATAAACCAACTACAAATATAATCGAAAGCATTGTTATTTTTTTTTTTGTTGTGCTGTAAAATACGGTATTGATTTGTATTTTAAATCAAGCTGTAATAGAAGAGTTTACAGCACAATTAACAATTTTTTTATTTACCTCACAAAAAAAATTTTTTATACTTATTTGAAATGCATATGAAAGTAACTATTTGAAATTTACTATTTCTCAATTAAAACATTTTTAAAGTTTTTGATTGTAAAAATGAAACCGTATATTTAAGTTATACGGCGCACTGTAAACGAGGTGAATTGATCAAACAATCTAAACATGCAGCTACGTCTAGTCTCTTCCGGCGAAATTAGCAATCAGAATTCAAGCATATAAATCTACACAAACAATTTTTTTTTTGAAAATGAGAGCATTCTCTACCTTAATTTCGAATGCCCTGTAAGAAATTGAATGTAATCGTTTATAGAGTAAGTGAATGGTACAAGTAAAATAATAATCTTTTGATGCTTTGTGTAGTGGTAAAGTTTTTCAACATCATATATACAAGTTCCTCCATTAATTTTTCTTATTTATTTGAGTTACAATAGAATCAACTCTGGGTATATTGGTTTTATCATTAGGATAAAAATTCATTAGGATAATTTTCAGCATTATCAATGTCTCCTAACAATTTAATTTTGAACTGAAAACTTTAACGAACGCACACATATTCATTTCCAATTTCAAACAAAAACAATTTCGTACAATTTATTTAGTTAATTTTATATTTTACTTTGATTCCGCTTACTATGTTTTCATCATACAGGAAATATAAAAAAATAACAAATATTAGACATTTCTCCGACAGCAATTGATCTTTAAGAGCCGCGTATACTAACATTCATTAATGCTTTAATTGGCTTAAGTCGTGTCAAGTGTATTTTGTTCAACCTTATTATATCACTTATTTACTCAAACATTGAATAAATTTGAGCTCAATTTTCTTTTCATTTAATCGGAAGGGCAAGCGAACAGAAAAGAAGAAAAGAGGAAAACATATTGAAGAATTTGAATCATTAAAATCCATTAAAAATTAAACTTGTTCGATTTACCATTTGTAGTAACGGAAAACTATGGATATTTCCGGGAAATAAAAATCATTGATATTATCTACTGAACCATCGATAGTTTTGCAGATGTACTGGGAGTTAAAGTCCACCTCACAAAGCTCCGCCTCATTATTTTCGACCAACGAGGTGTTGGGCCTCTCTCGACACTTCATTGTCTTCGCCGAACGGTTGTGAAAACTTTGCTCTCTGGATTTGTAAAACAACTAAAATTTTTGAGTACATTGAATTTCCTGTAGGGTATCTAAATGTTCCTTTTCATTTGTGCATTCATATCAATACATACATTTATTTGTATACGTATCTTTATCAACACGCAACAGCATGAAACACGTGCCACACACTTTTATTGATTTTTCACTTACCATATGTATGTAAGTACAAATAACCGCATTGCCAGTAAAATGCCGATAAGAATGTCCTTGAATTACGCAAGCTTTCGGTTCAATGTGAAGGTGAAAGTGAACGAAACTGGTTTGCCATGAACTGCATAGAAAGTGGAAGTAATTCTATGTGTTTAGTTTTGCGGGGAAGAGTTTGCTTGCCGAACAACAAACTCATTTTGCCTCCTCGTTCTCTCACCCCAACCATTTGAGAAGTAAGCCGACTAACACATGACCTTAATTGTTTCTAAGAAATTCTTGTGAAATTGCTGTGAATTAACTTGCATGTGCAATGTGTAACAAAGCAATGTGTTCAGAAAAAATGATCGTAAAGAAGAAAAGTAAGTTAGAAAAGAAATAACAGGAGTTCGGACCTCATGTATCGGTTTGTTCTAATACATGGCACTAAAAAGTTTAGCAGATTGAGTGAATTCCTCGCCAATATATAATCTACGAATATGTACTTCGGGAATGAGTATAAACATTCCGCTCCAAAAAAGTTTGAATGATGCTTATTAGAACTTCACAGCGCTGTTAATTTTATATAAACTCAAACGGTTACAGGCCAATATTTGTCCAATTTCTAATTGACCATATGTAGACGCCAAAATTTCATAGATCCAGAGTTGCATCGGAACGGCCAAATAATGTTGGCAATGGTACCGGAAATTTCAAAGAGCTGGGAAAGTAGAGATAGAGGTGAAGAGGTAAGTCTATCCAGAGCCTTGTCTATTCCGACCAATAGTCAAAGATGGTGGTGAAAAGACGCAGTGGTTCACTTATAGCCCAGTCAAAATACGCAGCATAAAGTGTTTGCTGTATGTTTGGTGGGATTGGCTGAAATTAATTCAACATACGCTGTTCACTTACTTCGATTCGCAAAATTAAATTTGTAGATTTTCGGTAGTTTTACCTTTTTTCCTTAATATAGTATTCTTTTAACTCGATACATAACTCCGGCATTTTGTCGATATTTCATTTTCTTCCAAACTAAAAATTTTTCAGGTTCCCAAAGTAAGCGTTTATTTCAGTGATAACCTCTTCATTCAACCATATCTTGTACCTTCTCATAATTTCTTTAGGTTTGAAAACAAGATATAACCGCTGGTTCCTAAATCTCTAGTGATATTATGTTACTCATCTCAATCAATTCTTTCGAGTCATACTCTCGATTTGACGTCACTCTCACGGATTGTATTTCTGTAAAAATATGAGTTATTCTCATTGCTTCTGTGGTGAATGTGATAGGTGAGGTGAGATTTCATAGCCAAGTTTTTTCTATGGCGACCATACACTTTTGCACCGGTCAAGTTCCTTTTTTTTGCCAAATGATGTTATTTTTTCTTTTCTTTTAATATTTGACCTTAATAGCCGAAAGACCGACTTTGGCCGACCTACTGTTCTGATTTTTCCTGGATCTTTAGTGTGGTGTAATGGCTTTACGTTTCATGTACGATAAGCTTGTGCGAATTACAGCCGAAAAACGCTCATTTGAAGTTGTTACACGATTGCATTTATAGTCGACATCCATCCCGAGGATTCAGATTCCTACAGTCTCAGCCACTTTACACATATTCAATTGACCAATTGTCAAATATCTTTGCATGAATTTTATCGCCGATTTTTGGCGTGACGACTCTTTTGGGGACCGATCTTAGTAAAACACTTCTCAATCATTAAAGAAATTCATTAAAGAATCTTCAAAGGATTTATGAAGGTATTCTTTGGTTTCGGTAATGGAGTTTTCACTTAAAGATTTATGCTGAATCAGTTAACGCAATTAACATACTTCGATTTATCTCAAAAATGTTGTCCACTTCTTAAAGCTGTCAAACAAAAACTAAATAACACAATATGGTTCAAGATTTGTAGTAGTTATTTGCAGTGCTTTCATAAAGTCTAGTAAAGTAAAAAGTAAAGACCAAACTTGTTACTTTTCTTCTTATTTTTTATTACACGCAACAAAATGTACCATATGTACATTTAATTTTCAGATTTATGGCCCTCTACGCCTTTGCGATGGCGAATACCGCCGACGATGGAACGATGATCTATACGAGCTTTATAACGTCGTAGATATACTGCAGCGGTCATGTTGTTCGAATGGATGAAAGCGCTCCAGCTTTAAAAGTATTCGACGTTGTACTCGCTAGTGGTGGCCGAGAAAAAGGGAAGCCTCCTCTGTGTTGGAAAGAACAATCGGTAAAGGACTAGGACACACTTGGTATTTCCAGTTGGCGCCTGTTAGCGATAGATAGCAATAAGACACGCCTGCTGAGCTCGGCTAAAATCACGTTGGTGGTTGTTGAGCCAATTAAGTAAGTAACTAAGTAATACTTATTATATTTTTTAATCGCCTTTTAGGCTACTTTTCAGGCGATGTTGAATTGCTTCATGTAAATGCTGATTTCGTAAGAATTAGCATAAGGTGTTGTTTTGTTGCTCTTCTTTTTCCTGATGGGTCACTTCGAAAGAAATTCTGTTTTATTCAAAATAAAAAATACCGTATGCTTCATTATTGACGTCTAACTAAAAGTAACTTTTGATTTCGCACTCAAGAAATGTTAATTTCATTTAAAAAACGAAAAATTTTTAAACTAAATTCAGTTTTTTTGGAAACTATTTTAACAGTTTATTTTTAGCAACAGATCTTCGAAAATTCCTTAAGTCAAAGTAATATCAAGTCGTGAACAAAAATATTTTCATGGTCGGACAGGTGATGTAGCTATAGCTCTCGCCGTTGAAATTCTAAATTCCACTGCTTTCCTAAATTTGTGCATTTACCAAACGCTTACGATTTGTACGCATTAGCAAAGACTATTTGCATCGTCAAGAGGGTGAAAAAGTGCTAAGGTAAGTACGTTTTGTCAAAAATCTCACAGTTAAGGTTATTCACATTTCACTACTTTCCATTTCACTTAGACACAGATGCAGAAGAAAATGTACACCGGCACTTTGGATTTCAAATCCAATCGAAGGGAAGACGAAGCGGATTTGCCACATGACAATTACCAACACTCGAAATGTATCCCACACGGCACTTTCTCCATAACAAAATGTTTCCCCCACAACTATTCAAGCCTCTCGGGTCGCCTGGAGTATGTGCCAAATAAGAATTCAATGCTTTGCGAACGGACTAGCGATCCATTTCTTGAGTGTGCAGCAACAAGCGCAAAAAATAGAACCCATTATCCGTGTACGGCGGATGCGGAAGTGCGTTTGGCGAGCATGCGGATCTTTGCCACAATTATGCTGAATGCGTGGCGCCGCCGTCGAGAGGATGTCAAACGTTTGTTGGTGAAAGTGGAGGAACTAAAGAAAGGGGTAAGTAAGCACGCTAGCAAAAGTGAGCATGATCAAGTGTAACCTCCTATTTTCGTTCGCATGTGTCAGTCGCAAAAGGCCAAAAATCAGATTCATGTCTACAACACATTATTTCGTGTCGAACAGAAGCGCAACGATGAGCTCACTTGCAAGCTCAAATGCTCACTGGAGAATATCATACAGACGAAGTCATCATGTGAAAATCTTACAACCAATGTAATTAGTTTGAAGGCGGAACGTGCTCTGCTCGAGCAAGATTTAGCACATAGAAACAAGGATCTAGAAGCACTTACCGACATACTGAGTCAAACTAAAGCAGAACTCTTCCAATCGGTGTTGGAGCAACGTAATTTACGATCGGCTCTTTGCAAGGAGCAACGTACAGTGCAAGTGCTAGAAAATCAGAAAAATAAATTAATTAACGAGGTACGTATAATAAGTGTGTATTCATTTGACGCATTGACGTTAACAAAGCAGAAGAGCCCAAGTATAATCAGAGATTTTCTTAACGAGAAAATTATTGTCGGTTAATTGAACCGTTTTTCGGATAGGCGAGTATTTATTATTTCCATCCTTTGGGCGACAATGCCAACTGGGATCAGTCCGGTGATTACAAAGTAATATATAATAATAATTTTGGCGCTGACACTATATAGCTCAGAGTTTGGCCAAGCTTCTCCTACCATTTGTTGTGTGCGTCTTTATATTTTACCACAAATGGAGGCCACAAATGTGGCCGCTGTGGTCGAGTTGGTAGCGGTGTATGCTATAACTTGATATGCCGGTGAGTTCGAGTCAGGGCAAGCAAAATCTTAATAATAGAAACAGTTTTTTCTAATAGCGGTCACCCTTCGGTAGGCAATGGCAAACTTCCGAGGGTATTTCTGCCATGAAAAAGCTTTGCATGCATGGCTTCGACTCGGGGTAACGCAGAGTTAGATTGAGTTTTTCTTCAATTGATTTCCAGGCAGACATTATTAGTGGTGTTTATGCTGGAACTCGGGTAAACAAAGTACTTCACCACTTTAAAGACAAAAATTTCCAACGACGATAGGACTGGAAAAAGCAGCACTACTTCAGATTGGTAGCTCCTTTACGCTTTTCTTGTCACTATGAGTTTATCTATCGACTAGGGACCTATGGGTGGCCAACGAATGTTAATGTTAATGTTAATGTTAATGTTAATGTTAATGTTAATGTTAATGTTAATGTTAATGTTAATGTTAATGTTAATGTTAATGTTAATGTTAATGTTAATGTTAATGTTAATGTTAATGTTAATGTTAATGTTAATGTTAATGTTAATGTTAATGTTAATGTTAATGTTAATGTTAATGTTAATGTTAATGTTAATGTTAATGTTAATGTTAATGTTAATGTTAATGTTAATGTTAATGTTAATGTTAATGTTAATGTTAATGTTAATGTTAATGTTAATGTTAATGTTAATGTTAATGTTAATGTTAATGTTAATGTTAATGTTAATGTTAATGTTAATGTTAATGTTAATGTTAATGTTAATGTTAATGTTAATGTTAATGTTATTGTTAATGTTAATGTTAATGTTAATGTTAATGTTAATGTTAATGTTAATGTTAATGTTAATGTTAATGTTAATGTTAATGTTAATGTTAATGTTAATGTTAATGTTATTGTTAATGTTAATGTTAATGTTAATGTTAATGTTAATGTTAATGTTAATGTTAATGTTTATGTTTATGTTTATGTTTATGTTTATGTTTATGTTTATGTTTATGTTTATGTTTATGTTTATGTTTATGTTTATGTTTATGTTTATGTTTATGTTTATGTTTATGTTTATGTTTATGTTTATGTTTATGTTTATGTTTATGTTTATGTTTATGTTTATGTTTATGTTTATGTTTATGTTTATGTTTATGTTTATGTTTATGTTTATGTTTATGTTTATGTTTATGTTTATGTTTATGTTTATGTTTATGTTTATGTTTATGTTTATGTTTATGTTTATGTTTATGTTTATGTTTATGTTTATGTTTATGTTAATTTTAATTTTAATTTTAATGTTAATGTTAATGTTAATGTTAATGTTAGCGTTAGTTTTATTGTTAGTGTTAGTATTAGTGTTGGTTTTAGAGTTAATGCTAGTGTTAGTTTTATTGTTAGTGTTAGTATTAGTGTTAGTTTTAGAGTTAATGTTAATGTTAATGTTAATACAACAGTTAATGTTAATTTTAATGCTAATGTTAAGGCGATTTTGCTGAAAATAAGCTTGTATGTATGTATGCATGTGCATATGTATGTATGTAAGTGGTTGGCCATTCATTTAATGGGAACACGACTACCAAGGAACTTATCGCTTTCTTCAAGTAATCGCACAGCTTCTTGAACATTGCACATTAGGAAAGCAAAAGGATATACAAAGGAAATAAAATTATTGTATTATTATTTTTTCTCTTCCTCAGTTATACCAATTAACCAGTGAATGCCGTGAAACCGAAGATAAATATCGCACAGAGTTGGTTAGAAAGGAAGTTGACTTTGAGCGGTCCAATGATAAGCTGAAGATGCTCGAGACCGAGTTAAATGATCTGAAAGCGTAAGTACCTTTTCTGCAATTCAATGTCTCTTTTGTGATTAAAGTCTAATGAGTAAAATTTGTATAGGAAATCGTGTCGCATTGATGAATGTACATTTAATGATACTCGCCTTCGGCACGAAATCGAAAATTTGCACAAGCAAGTGGCCGCGCTCCAACAAGCACTGGACAACACTTTTGGTAAACGTGCAATCGGCTATTGGCAGATGTTGTGTCTCTACCAGCAGAGAAGCTTTCATTTTGCACAAATATGTTTGTGTTGCTTGTTGCCCGCCATTCCCCTTCCCGGTGCTTTCCCTTGCCTAAAAGATAAAAAGAATTTGATGCTTACAAGCTCTGATAACAAAGTACATATCAGCACAGATTTAGAGCCTTGCTAATGTCGAAGAAAAAGCAAAGGCTATTATAAATAAAAAATCAACAAAAACCAAACAAGAAACAACCGACAAGTGAAAATGTGTTGCATTTCCATCTTTTTTTCTTTATGCGGTTGTAAATTTAGAGGAAAATTTTCAAAAATAAATTTTTAATTGAACAATTGTAAAACAGCGCAAGGCTATTTACGTATTAAGATACTCGTATATTCGATCTCGAAAGAAATATCTACCGCTAACCTTCGTAAATTAAAACCAATGTCCGATTCAGTACGTTCACGACTAAAAGAAACTCAATTCGAATCGAATGAAATAAAAAACAAATGTTTATACGTTTATATACATATTTCAAAATGCTATTTCTAAGCGAGTTTTCTTCTGGCGCGAAAGGATTGTTTTGGCACTCGATATTTGCTGACTTGAACTTTTTTTTTTTGAGTGTAGCAAGTTTGAACAGTCAAAGGTCAGCGGCAAATATTTCTAAGTTCCAAATTGTAATTTTTACATTTTTAACTAATTTTTCCTATTGAAAAAAAGACAATACCTGTGCTTATAATCACTCAGTGTCATGGAAAATATGCAAATGTATTGTAATTAACGTTTATTAAAGGGAAAAATATTCCCAAAATATATGTGCAGACAAAATCTATTTTATTTAATAAAATAAGGACAGAAAATGTTCCCTCTTTTACTCGGAGTATATTGCTACACCCAGTTACTAAAAAAGGTGGTTGAACTCATTGTTTTTTACCTACCTTTTAGATTCTGAGTCGGATGTATCCATTAGAAATCAAATGCAATTATGCAACCTAAAACATATATAATTTTACTTATCTGTAAAACCGATTTATTATATTTCTGCAAAACAGCCTTGCACATAAATGTATTTAACTTGGTTGGCGCACTAGATATGCTCGTTGCGCCATCTATGTGCGATATCTCTTGCGTAAAATCAATAGCAGAGGTAGAGCCAAAGAACGTAAATCTACATACATACATACATTCTTTGGATGCGTTGTATATTTTTATGTTTAGATGTTCCCCATTTTTGTATGCGTTTCGTTCACTAAATTAAAGTTTATTAAGAAATATTATTTAATTGAATTAAATCAATAATAATTGAAATTAAAAAATAAATCTTAAAAATTATTGAAAATAGTTGAGATCAATGAAATGAAGTTATTAATCATTTTATTAAAATAATTCAGAAATTTGGAAAATTTTTCGTTATTCCTCATCAAATTTGGTTTGGAAACAAATCAGTTTAAAAAAAACTATTATAATCAAAAATTAATAGTTGTGTACTCTTAAAATTGAATTCATAAATAATCATTTGAATTGCAGAGATTTATAAAAGCAAAAAAAGCCAAAATGAAAAAATACCAAAACTCCTACCTTAACAAAGCAAAAAATAGTCAAAGCACTGGTTGTAATGCGAGAGACTGTATATAATTCAATTTGTTTGTCCTCTTTTTTTATTTTTTGCAAACTACTTTTTTTCTAATTGTAATAAAAAAAAGATAAAAATAAAAAAAAAGTAAAAAGTCGACATAAATTTCGATAAATCAGCATTGCTTAATATCTCTTTTGCCATAATTCTAACGTGAGCGACGATTACTTAATTTTTAATTTGTTAAGTTTGTTATACGCATTTTATTTAAAATTGTACATACATACATAGATAATTAATTTCTTATATTCGAACAAGCTGAATCATGTAATGTAATTGGACTTTTGTACGTAAATATAAATTTTGAATGCTGCGCGATGAGTGACAGTAGATTCAAACAAATTAGGAAAAAAAATAGGTTTAGCAACTATTCATCGCTACTTGATGGCAAGCTAAGGGTATAAAAAGTGCAGAGTGTGGACCAAAAGGTGAATGTACTAATTACACTACACAATATTTTCACATCTTTGTAGATACAGTGACTCACAGGAATATGTCTCCAGTGAATCTTTCTACAATGATCACAATGATTTTCCGTATAAATATTTTAAATGTAACACTACAGCAACTATAGCTAATTATACAACTAAAAATACAAAATTTGTAAAGAAAAAATTTATTCCAAAAATTTTGCATGTAGTTTACAATTTTTTTTTAATATCATTTCTGTACGCACTTTTGAACCTTCGCAAAAAAATCCCCATAATCAGCGGTAATTTCTAGTGACTCCGAACTTGCACTTTGATTAACTTGCATGTGCAATAAAACTACGCACTCAAAATATTTATGCATACTCCGCATTGATAAGATAAAAACTTCGTTGGCAAATTTAAAAAAATTGTTAATTGTTTCAATGTTCTGAACAATGTTTGAAATATTTAACATGAAGCATATTGTAAATATTGTAAAAAAAAAATGCAATTGAAACACATTTATGCGATTCACAGTATTTATAAATATTTTATGTTCTCTCAACTTTGTCGCACAAAAAAGTAAAATTTGATTTTTATGCAGATGTGCTAATTTGCGGTGAAAATCCAAAAAGTAGTGAGTAAAACGTGAAAATATTTGTTGTTTGCATTTTCAACTTACACTTAGGCAACTATGATGGTAACTGTATACGCGTACTTATAAAATACGAAAACAAAGCCATCAATATATATACATACGAATATAATGCATATCAGAAATATACGACACCTAAATATGGACAAGTGTTGACTTTTTGGATTTTCTTTAATTATTTTCTAATCATTTTCAATTTAAAAACACCATAAATTCTGTTACCAAAACCCTTTAAATCGAAGTTACAAACTTTACAAAAAAATTTTTAAAAATTAAAATTTCAAATTAAAAAGAAACATATCCAGTTTTTTTGAGAATGCAGTTTTGTAGCGCATTAAATATTAGTACATTAGCATATTGAAAAAAAATCATATTTAAAAATATTAAAAAGTTTCGAGCCTGCGTTACATGAAAGAAATTGCGGAAGTGCTTTGGTACAAAAATTTTCAAAAATCAACGGCAAGTTGGAGTTACATGAAAGAAATTGCGGAAGTGCTTTGGTACAAAAATTTTCAAAAATCAACGGTAAGTTGGAGTTACTTAAAACAACAATTTTATTGTACTAAAATATGATATTGTTAAAATTTTGTTTTCAGTTTGAAACTGATATGATTTTTGTTAGAAAATAAACTGTGTTTTACTCGAAAACTTTTAGAATTTTAAAAAGTTAAATATTTTGTTAAATCGTGTCAACTTGTAGGTGTCGTATAAGTGTGTTAAGCAGTGTATATGAAGACATCGTAAAATGTCTTCAACAAAATTTAGTTAGGATATTTCTAGATCAAAAGTCAGATAGTTGGCGTTGATGTCGAGGCCCGATTAACCCATGCGGCTCTGATTCAGATACGCAACTGAAAAGTAGACTATAGAGAGAGCCAAGTTACGGCCGGCAAAACTTATTTGTGACATTTTGATTTCAATCACAATCGCATTAACATTTTATGTATAACTTTTAGAAGCACAATTGTGCTCATGTATGTATGTATGTACGTGTGTAGAAGTATACATATGTATGTACTTATATCTGTTTGCATATGGTATTTACTTACAAGCGAATGGCTCACAAGCGGCCGGCACAGTCCATGCGGTTTCTATGAGCACAATTATTTGCTGAGGTAAATGTGGTGGCCTAACCATTGTTGAGTTTCGTTTGAAGTGAATATTACAATTCAGTCGTTGTCGAGGCTTCGCAGTTAACAGACACAGCGTAGTGAAAATATATTGAAACAGGAAAACTCTCACATTCTCGATTGTGCTGAGGAGAAATTTTACTAAAATGAAAAAATAAGTTAGAAAAATAATAAATTATTGCCAATAGTTGTTTGATTGATGGCATTTTGATTGCGCTCGTGTTGTTGTTTTCAAGATTACATGAGTTTACATACATATGTGAATATCTCTTAGGAGCCATCGGCAACATTTTTGCCAAATTTCGTCTAGCCAAAAAAAAATTTGTCGACCGACAACTTCGCATGCGCACATGTTTCGTTCGCGAATTAAATAGTTGCCGCAGTTAGTTGGCTTTAATATTTTGCTTTGTAACTCATTTTCTTCGCATAAAACGAACTTTACGACGCTATAACCACAATAGCTACGAAAAGCACCATCAAATACATACACCCACCTACATATACATATTGACGATTGTAACGTTTGTAATAAATCCCCAGCAAGCGAATAAAAATAAAAACAAATTGCTTTAAAATGTTTGCTTCCTCCACAACCGGTTCGTTGGGACTTCTTCACATGGAAAATCCTTTGCGCGCAATTTGTCAGTTTGTCTGGGATTTGTTGGTATTTTTCCTGATATCAATCTATTATACAATGGAGTCTATCTATTATTCCTTGCTTCCGGATCGTTTCAGGAAAATGAAGGTATGTAAATACTTTAAACACATTGTTAATCAGTGAAAGGACTGTCACTTATGTCTATCGATGACACACACTTAGCAAATGAGGAAACGAATATGAATTCAGCAGCGGATAGCTTTCAACTGGCAGTAGAGAAAACGGTCCTAATTAAGATTGTTAAATTAAAAGACTTAAGACACGAACTTGTCCCTCTTTACAATACAAAAGCTTTATTGATTAATAGTCTTAGGTGTTTTCCAAAACAAGAAATAATAATTTTTACTTCCGCCGCAACATAACATAACTTAATATTTGAACATACATAGCTTAACATAACATAGCATAACATAACATAACATACATAACGTAGCATAACATAACTTACGTTGAGTAACGTAACATAACATGACAAATGATTCGCAGTGACTTGAAGTCAGGCGTGGTCAGTTCCGGTTTAGTAAATTTAGGTCTGATAGGTTGAGATATTGTTATTCTTCAATATTCGTTATTCTTCAATTTAGCACAACATAACATAGCGTGGCACAAGATAATATAACATAGCATGACAAACTATCATCTTTTACAACATAGTGTAACATAATATTAAACATGACAAATT
Source organism: Philophylla caesio (assembly GCA_963971545.1). Taxonomy (NCBI): domain Eukaryota; kingdom Metazoa; phylum Arthropoda; class Insecta; order Diptera; family Tephritidae; genus Philophylla; species Philophylla caesio. The sequence goes on along the minus strand of OZ020609.1, from coordinate 69,982,719 downwards.
TCACATAACATACCAAAACATAACACTAACTTACATAAGGTAACAACGTAACATAACATAACGAAACATAACAGAGATGACATCACCTATCGCCTTGTAACGTAAGGTAACAAAACGTTACATAACATCACATAATCGTAGTTTAGATGTGGTGAGTTCTGGCGTGGTGAATTGAGGTGTGGTTAGTTCAAATGCGATGAGGTGTGTGATTAGAAGACGTGATCCGTGCGAATACTTATGCGAATTTTCCGACTGTTATCTGACTTGAGCAATTATGTCCATATTCCAAAACCGTATTTTTTTTCTGGGATGTCGTCCGTAAAGAGGATACTCTGCACATTATGAATTTTATTACTAGCCTGTCTTGTATCATAAAAAAATATCGTTTTGCTAATTTTTGTTGAGAATATAACGCTCTACAAAAAAGGTCTCATATGATTTTTCGAGAAACCTAATAGATAGGTTGAGAGTTACTTTTTTTTTTTTTAATGATTAAACATACGTATGTACATATGTATCACGTTAACGCAAAATTTGTATAAATTTGAATTTATAAATATACAAAATGTAAACAAAGATTGTTTTGTAAACGAAGTTTTTTTTAAGTTGTTTGAAAAAAAAAGTTTGTTTTGTAAACAAAGTTTGACTTGACTCCAATCAGCTGCTGACATTATATTTACTACCTGTTTATTGTACCATTGCAAAATTTCTTATGCAAAACTTCACTTCATTGACTTCAATATATATGTATTGAATCATTTTTGCTGAGATCTTTACCCTCAGATATGAAAATAAATAAACTACGAGTATGGTGTAGTGAATTGGATTTGAATGAAACAACATTTTTGCATATAAATATATGTACATATGTATATTCACATGTATGTAAATGAGAAGGTATATATGTATGTACATAAATCTATAAATAAATTGATTATACGCAACATCTCAAATTAATTAATATTCGAAAGATGTCGCCATGTGCGAAACGTTTATACAAATTCGTATGCATACATTTTTATAAATAACTATGCAAATTCTGTACATTCCTGCATAAACTTTTCTATTGCAAAATATTCGAAGTAGGCATAATCAAATTCTTCGCTAAATTCCAATTCCATGTTCAATAAGATGGGGCGACCGTATTTAGGTAAAATAAAAATTTCAAGTTTATTTGCATTTCGTTTTTGATTTTTGGTGGACGCTTGTCAAATTCCCAACAACATTTACACCACCAGTCAATCTGAATGTCGCGATTTGACAGCGAAAAAACAGCTGTTATCTGAAAACGGCGTCATTGAATACGCCTTGCTTAAATCTAAGCAAAAACGCTAAAAAAATGTCCTCAAAAGGTGTAATAGGTATGAAAATATTTTGTATTTTCCTTTAAAGATTTCCTTTGTCCTTAAAACATTGCTCCGCCCTAACGTATATCCATACATACATACATACAAAGGCACATCAAATAGGTAGGCGCAGCAAACTTTTTTTAACTTTTTTCATATTTTATTTTAGTTTGAATTCTCAAATTTTGAATTTCGTTGTAATAAGAATGCTTTCAGTACAATTCAAGGTAGTTGATAAAATATTTTTGAAATTTTAGCTTTTAAAAGTAAAAACAAAATATACAAAGCTAAAATTTTTTTTTAATTTTTCTACTGCTGCTACCTATTATATGTGCCTTGATACATACCTTTGTGCGTGTTTAACCCTCTAAAAGACAAATTCCTGAATTTACAAAAACAAAACCCACATAATTTTTTTTGTATACAGTTATTGCCTATAGAATCAATTAAACTGATCTGAATGTTACGTTTTTATTTTTCTTAACCTCAGGACAAAAAAATGGGCAGAGTGCCTCAGGGCACTGTTGGCTTTTTAGCCCAAAAAATTTTTTTTTTTTTTTTTTTTTTTTTTTTTTTTTTTAAGCTTATATAACAATACAATTATCATACAAACTACATGTAAACGCAGCGCTAGCTTCAAAGGCTTTCGGCTGCAGCCCAAAAAATACATTTCACATTTTGATGGATTTTTATTATTAACTTCACTGTTCCTATCGCCATTACTTGCGATGATAGTCTTAAAAACAATTTTTTGCATTTGAACAATACTAAAGAATATTATATTTCGTACACATACACTGGATGCTTAGTTTTTTACCAGCTCTCGAACACTTGGTTGCGGATTAACTTCTGTAGTTGTCGGATAAAAACATGGACGGCCAGTTGTACGTTTTTTTTGTGTGTGACACAGGACCCGCAGGAATTTCTTTTTTCAGCATGTATGCGTCGGTTTAAAATGTAAAAGTTTGTAGCTGTCATGTCAACAAAATGGTAAAATAATCCAGTTATAGCATAGCGCGTCTTTGTTTGAATATGATAACGTCCCTGTTACAGCGAGGAAAAGGCGGCGATTTACTTTTAATAGCAACTAAATATACAATTTATTCAGGTTATTAATTACAAAAATTATATGTATGTTATATTAGCGTATCGCTTTAAAAAATTTCGTCGTTTTCCGCTCTTCCTCTTGTAGTCGAATGACCTAAAGTCCGGTAATGTCAAACTCGAGAACCAACGCAGGGTCGCATGAATGCTTGAAGGCTAATGGCTGGTTTTGACGGCAACATCCCCCCCTTCGTAAATGACCACCTGATTATTTACTATACTTTGGGTCGACGTCCATCTTAGCCACCTTCGTAGCTGGCCTCTGCATTACCCCTATATTCGTCTTTAGGGTCACTCTCCTCACTTGGCCATCCTTAGCCATCACTGTGCTGATTATTCTACCTTTAGGCCACATATTCCGTGGCAAGTTGTCGTCTACTACGATAACAATATCGTCAACTGCCAGAGGAGTGCACTTTTGGAACCATTTAACTCGTCTAGTTAGCACGGGGGTATACTCTTTTACCCAACGCTGCCAAAATCGATCACCGAAAAGTTGTACCTGACGCCAACGCTGTCTGATATCCACGTCATCACTGCAAACAGGCTTGTACCCATCTGCGGCACCGAGTAGTAAATGATTTGGGGTTAAGGCAACATCATCAGCAGATTCGAGGCTCACAAAGGTGAGTGGACGAGCATTTATTATAAATTCAGCTTCCATCAACGCGCCACGTAGACTTTCATCATTAAATGAATACGCGGGACAGATGCTTCGTAAAGTGTTTTTGGCAGAACGGACGAGGCGCTCCCAGGCTCCACCCATGTGCGGGGCGCTCGGTGGGTTAAAGTGCCATTTGATGCGGTCATATTTAACCGTGATTTTGTCAAAGTCAATTTCGACGAGTTTCTCACGAACAAGCTTTTCTGTGGCTTTAAAATTTGTGCCATTGTCGGAGTAGATTTCTACCGGGGTACCTCGTCTTGCCATGAAATTTCGAAGGCACATGATGCAAGAGCTAGTGTCTAGGCTGTAAGCTATCTCGAAGTGTATTGCCCGGAGGGTCAAGCATGTGAGAAGGACCACCCATCTTTTCTCTTTATGTCTGCCCACACTCACTTGGATCGGACCGAAATAGTCCACTCCGGTATAGGTGAAAGGCCTTGCAAAGCTGGCTAGCCTCGCTGCAGGTATCGGTGCCATCTGGGGAGGCACTGGCCGTGCTGAGTCAAGCTTGCACCTCTGGCAGGATTTTCGCACCGCCTTGTACAATATTCGCAAACGCGGTATGTAATAACCACTTTTCACGTTGTTGATAACGGTTTCGTGAGCCATGTGGTGATATGTTTCGTGATAGGCCTTTACGATGAGAAACGTCGAATGGCTCTCTCGCGGCATTACGATGGCGTCCAAGTGGCAGTCGATAGAACTGGATCTTCCTTTTATGCGCAAGATTCCATGATCATCTAGGTAAGTATTAATCCCAGACAACTTGCTTCGTTTATCCAATGGTTTCCCTGCGCGTAACGTAGCCACCTCGGTCGAAAAATGTTCAAACTGCGCATGTTGTATGAGAACATTCTCCGCTGTGCGGATCATTTCAGGTGTGATCCTGTTTGGCTGGCTATTGCTGTGTATTCTTGCTCTTAGCTTAGCTATATATAAAACAAATGTCGATACGGCTCTATACAGGCGACGCCAATCGGAAAAGTATAGCACATTGAGGTTGATAGTTTGAAGCCTCTTAATAACGTGTACATGTTGACGCAGTTCTGTCGTATCCACTTCACCATACCTGCAATCGATTTCTGGCCACTCACAGCTTTTCATACCAAGGAACGCCGGACCGCGCAGCCACTGAGTGATTTCAACAGAACTGTTGACCTTGGTTGCTGCATCTGCAACATTTAGTTTCGTTGGGACCCATCGCCACTGTTTATTGTCCGAATTCTCGAGAATCTCTCCAACACGATGCATAACGAATTGCTGAAAGTTGCGTGGGTCCATCCTCAGCCACTGCAGAACGGTTTTCGAATCAGTCCAATACGTAACGCTTTCAATAATGAGCCTGCGAACACTAACCACCCGCTGAGCTAATCGCAATCCCATCACAGCAGCTTGCAATTCCATTCGCGGAATGGATACCGGCTTAAGTGGAGCGACTTTGCTCTTCGCTGCCACTAACGATACGTCGACAACGTCTCCCTGAATTACTCTCAGGTAACAGGCTGCAGCGTAAGCGTGTTCGCTTGCGTCAACAAACGTATGCAACTCTACTTGCGTAGCAGAACTTAAATGTTTAGAGCAGCATCTCGGAATTTCGACCGCTTCAACTAGCGGCAACGTACGCTTCCACTGTCGCCAACTGTCGACGAGTTCCTCTGACAGCACTTCGTCCCAGCCAATATTTACTCGCCACACGCGTTGCAAAAGGATTTTTAATCCAATAGTATAACAAACAATCAGACCCAATGGGTCGAAAATCGACATGAGAACCTGTAGCACTTCTCGCTTTGTTGGGATGACGTCCTCTGTTAAGACGTCTCGTCGTAGTCGAGCGAATCTGAGGATGTATTTAAAATTGTCTTTATGTGGCTCCCAATACATCCCCAGAACCTTTTCAGTATCTCCAAACTGGACTGGAGCTTGCACTGCCGAGTTGACGTCTGAGAGCTGCTTAAGGACCCTACGAGAATTTGATGCCCAGTTTCGTATCTCAAATCCTCCCAATCGATGAACACTGCGAACTTCGTCTGCTACTGCGAAAGCTACTTCTTCACTCTCGGCGCTGTCGATGTAATCATCCACATAATGCGCATTCTGAATAGCCTCGTATGCGCGGGGATACTGCTGACGGTTCTGTTCAGCATTTTTGTTTCGAACGTAATGCGCGATACATGGGCCACAATTTATTCCAAAGGTCATGGCACGCATAACATACGCCTTCGTTTCACCACTGATTCGATCATACCATAAGAAGCGTTGCATATGCATATCCTCTTTCCGAATGTTGATCCTATGGAACATCTCGGCAATGTCAGCGCAAATCGCCACCTTACCAACTCTGAACCTCAGTAAGATTTCTACAAGAGGTAGTAGGAAGTCTGGTCCGGTTAATAAATTGTCATTCAGCGATGTACCGTGAGATTTTGCTGCGGCATCCCACACTAGTCTCACCTTGTTAGGCTTGTTGAGATTTTTTACAATAAAAATCGGTAAGTACCATACTCGCGAATTGTCGATCGCCATGTCGATCGCCATGTCGCTCTCCGAAAGATGAAAGGCGTATTTTTTTTTTATTACATTATTTATTTGATGATCAATTTTGTCATATAATTCAGGTTCACGTTTAATTTTGTTTTTTAAACAGTTGAGACGATTAAGAGCGTTATTATAGCTTTCTGGTAAGCTACGGTCATCTTTGCGCCATAACAGGCCGACTTCGAAACGCCCGTCTACTTTAACGCACGTTCTATCGAGAATTTCAATAGCCCGCTTATCGTCGTTAGATTGTAAGTCTCGAGGTTTAACTGGCTCTAAGCTGAAGCTTTCTTTAACGATGTCATGCAGCTCTTGCCACTTACATTCACAATGATGCATCGCTACATAAGTTGCGGCCGTCGATGTACCTTGTACACTCCATCCCAACAAGCACTTGGAAGCGATGGGCTCATGTCGTTTACCCTCCCGTATTTGCCTTGGAACAGCAACCTTCCAATTGTCTGCTCCTATCAGCAACGTAGGTTGAATGTCATCATACGAAGGCAAAGGTATATCCCTTAGATAAGAGTAGCTGTTACGTAACTCACTCGCATTCATTGATTGTTTTGGTAGTGCCAGATTTTGTATCGTATGCACGTTGTCCAGCCAAAAAAGTTTCCTGTTGTCTGGTGCGGTTATTTGAATTGACGCTCGCACCGATGTGCTCTCGTTGCGAGTGGTTTCGCTTGTCCATTGTAGACATATTGGAGTTGGTACTCCGTTGATACCAAGTTTTTTAAATGTCGACTCATCAATGAGTGTCACAGATGACCCTTCGTCTAAGAATGCAAAGATGTCAATTGTTTTACCAGACGCATGAAGCTGCACTGGAATTATACGAAAGTATTGACTGTTGGTATTGTCAGCGCGATGCGTGCTTACCAGGGCTTGATCGTTTTCCTTCTTTTCGCATATGTTATCTGCAGTATGCAGCATCGGATGGTGCTTTTGCGAACAGCCGTTGATGCCGCAATTTTTCTTCGAGAAGCAGCCCTTTCGATGAGCTTTCAGACAACGATAGCAACCTTTCTCCCCTTTTATCAACTGCCACCTCTCGCTTACCGACAAGTCTCGGAAGGCTTGGCAAAGTGCGGCGTAGTGGTCAATCGTACCGCACGCGATGCATTTCATAGTATACTGCTTTGACTTAAACTGGGTATGGTTTTCTGAAGGCGAGAAGTCCTGGCGACGATGGTGAGCACTCTTTGCTATTACAGTATCGCCGCTGCTGTGAGTGTTTACGGAACTTGTTTTGTAGAGAACTACAGGTGATACTACGGTTGATGCTGCTTCGGCTATACGATAAAGCCAGTCGCTAAACTGCTGAATAGGTGGTGAACTATCACGTGGATGCATAGCCCAAGCGAGTTTGTGTTGATTAGGTAGTTTATCCACCAGCTCTTTCACTAGCATTGGGTTATTCAGATGTTGTTCGAGCTTAGAAGTTTGCATCGTCGCGCATATATTACGCACAGCGAGTGCAAATTCTATGAGCGATTCGAGTTTGTCCCTTGGAGGGGCTAGCTTTCTTGCCTTTGCAATCAATTTTTCTAGAATTTGCTCGGGCCTACCAAAGAACATCTTCAGCGTGTTGACAACATCAGGAACCATCGTTGGAAGGAGTAACTTGTCTTTGACCAACTCACGTGCTTTGCCTTTGAGACACCGTTGTAAACGCAACATATTTTCTACATTCGAAAATCCTGCCACGGATGTACTGTGTTCAAAGGTACTAATGAACATCGGCCACTCCTCCGGGTCGCCACTGAAGATTGGCAATTCTTTCGGTATGGCTTGCCTGGCTGCTATTTGCGAAGGGGAGGGAGCGGTAGTGGTTGTGTATTGCGTAATGGGCGCGGATGAGCCATCTGCGTTCATTTGAGCAAGGAGCTCGTATTTTCTCTCTATGAAACGTTCCTCCGCCGCCCTTTTTTCCTCAAGCATCGCCATCATAAGTTGACGCTGACGATTACCCTCGCTGGGTTGGCTCCTCTGCGGGAGGCACTCGTCCACCATTTCCGCGTGGCCTTGAATAACTATGCTAGTTGGTTGCGCGCATTGCTGCGCTACTGTCTCAGATTGTATTGTTTCTGCTGATGAATCAGCCGATGTGTGCATTCGCTGCATCGGTCTTGTATGCCCTGGTCCTGCGTTGTTACTGTTTTTTCCACAGGAAGTGCAACTCCAATCGCGATACTGCACGTTTTCATCTACGCCGGCGCATGCGAAGTGAAACCAAAGTTCGCAATCGTCACACTGCACCCAGTTTTCTTCGACAGATTTATCTGCCTTCTTCCCACAGATCTGACAAATGCACATGTGTCTTGCAGATGCGGGGTGGGAGACTTAAAAACTGGTGTACGGTCCCCTTCTTCGGCGTGGATGTTGCTTATATCTCTGGATATATCCCTGCGAACGCCTTCGCCACTGTCGCCCTTTGTGCAAACCCTTTGGCACGTGCACGTGCAGAACAGTCAAGATGATTCCAGGTAATAATCCAAGATTTCGCCAGAAATTTTTTAAAGATTTGTTACAGCGAGGAAAAGGCGGCGATTTACTTTTAATAGCAACTAAATATACAATTTATTCAGGTTATTAATTACAAAAATTATATGTATGTTATATTAGCGTATCGCTTTAAAAAATTTCGTCGTTTTCCGCTCTTCCTCTTGTAGTCGAATGACCTAAAGTCCGGTAATGTCAAACTCGAGAACCAACGCAGGGTCGCATGAATGCTTGAAGGCTAATGGCTGGTTTTGACGGCAACAGTCCCATTATTCCATCCATTAAATCTACACCACCAATATGGCATTTCAACATCTTTACGAGATGCTTTTGCTATTTGCAATTTGGGATTTATCATAATTAACGGCTTAATACCTACGCAAGTGGAAGCCAAGCGTACTCATCTATTATCTTTCCACAAAACGGTGGAAATGTCAACTCCAAATCAAAGTGTTTATTAAGTTCGTTGGCCAAATTTCGAATGCGAAAAAGTGCAACGTAACCGGATTGTCCTTTCGAGACTCGTTTGCTTTCATCCCTGAATGACAAAAAGCTTGTTATTGCTTAAATCGTTTACTACTCATAGTATTTTGAATGGGCGCAAAGGCATTCCGTCCCCAATATATAAAATTATTCCAATGTAATGTAAAGTTCATCAACATCAGTCTTGAACTGGGTGCTGATGTTATGAGTAAGCGCTGCCCGATTCGTTTCCCCGACAATCATTTGCATTATTTCGTTTCTAAAAAAAATAGCAGAAAATTTCTTTTGGCGTCTTTAGAGCTTTGATTTCATGTGGTAAAGAAAAGTTTCGTATTCGGTGACATGTTACCTACGTTGGCAATATATAAATCACTATTGTCAATCTTTTCTAGGCATTTTGAAATAAATGTCGTCGTCTTCTGGGGTGATTTCATCAGGCACATAGCTAAGATCTTCATCAGAACAGCTAAAATCGTTTTCCTCGTCACTCTCAATATAATTCAAAAGTTCCAACAACTGATCCCCATTCAAAACCGATAACTTTACACGTTTCTGATGTCTATATGCTATTTCCACTAGATAAATATAGAAATAATGTGAAATAATGCAACGGAAATTACACAACACAAACTTCAATGCCCTGAGGCACTTGTCAGTTTTTCGCATCTAATTTCACAATTTTAATGAACGCAAAGTCTGCAAAACATAAATACAACACCTTTCCTTTTGAATAAAAAGTATTTCACTTCGATTTAGTTTTAAAATGTTGGAATAATTCACATTAAGTAAAGACAAACTTGCCTGCACAATTCTTAATACTCACAATTGAACCTCTCATGGCCGAAAAACGTTGCAATTTCCAAAAAAGTTATTACTATGAATCTAACGGAAAGCACCGCATTCGTTTTGATGATTGCTTTTGGTAATGTTAGAGCATGTATAAAGAAATAAGTGGTTAGTGCCCTAAGGCCCTCTCACCCGTTGAAGGGTTAAAGAAATAAAACAATAGAATACCGCTGTTTCCGTATTTAATGACACACAAAATAAGAAACGTCTATAAAAACTGAACATACAAACATATGCATGCATGTATGTATGTCTGTATGTATGTAAATATGCATATTTGCTCACACTTTTAAATTTTGTTGTGTATAACCACTTAGGCGCTTGGCTTATCTGTAATGAGGCGAAAAAATAAACAATCAATGCAAATAGTTGTGAGACTTTCATACACATTTCAAATTTTGGTATTTACATTTTGCCCAAAATTAGCGTTGTCGTAAAATAAATTTTTTGCTTAACCAATTCATTCATTCATAATGGTTTTTTGTATGCTTATGCATGTGGATGATTGAATTTTGAATTGTCAGTTTCTGGAAACATTTTGAAACGGTGTTGAGTGACTTAATACTAATAGTAGAGCCGAAAGCCGTCGCGCCTTGTGCTTCCACTCTTTAGTAAGCGAGAAACATGTTTTTTTTTCCTTTTCTAATAAATAATAATAATAATAATAATAATAAATACTGATGCAATTTAATGTCTGCATGTTTATATATTCTTGATAATCTCGTTGCAATTTACAAGCTTTTCACAGCCACGAACTGCTAGAATGCCTTTGTATGTACATATATGCAAAATTATAATAAATTAAAATTTCATTAAAATATAAAATAAAAATGTTATTAAAAAAAAATATATGCCGTTTTCTCCCGACTATCTGTCACATTTGATTAGAAAATGGGAATTTTTACGGGAAGGTCTACCGCGACCGAAATATAATATAAAATATTTGTGTGATAGTATTTAATTTTATATAGAAATAACCGGATTTTTATTATTCTAATGAGTTTGAAATGTTGCAAAATAATTAAGATAATAAAAATGGCTAGAAATTTTGCTATAGCGTCTTCTTACTTTTTGTATTTTTATTTTTAATTCGCTTTAATGTATAATTTTTAAAGATATTTTTTTCCGTGATACTAAAATAAATGCAGTTTCTCTTAAAAATTTCGACATTCATTACAATTTCTGGTAATTTTTTTTTACCATATTTATGCCATTGTAATAGTACATATTTCAAGTCAAAATTCATTATCGTTTTAGCATATTATTTTCATACCTGCGGGGTTCGCAGACTTCATTGTATTTGTTTACTTTGTGAAAATTTTGCAGAGATTTTTTTATTTTCTTATTTCTGTAAACAATTTTAAATTCTCTTATCTTGCGATTTAAAAACCTGTTTCCATCAAATAAAATAAAAACTTCTTCATATTACTTTGTGGTACAAATTTACGTTTAAATTTATTGTCAAATAAGGCTCTTACAGCTTGAAGATATATTGAATTCTAAATTTTCCAAAGCGTTTGCAAAATAAGAATTCGGACTTTAAACACCACCTACCGATCAATTTGTAACGAATTTTCCCATCTTAGAAAGATGTTAAAAATATTAGAGACATTTTTGATTTATTTAATTAATTTAAAATATTTTCATGTATGCAAAATTCATTTGTTTTCTTTTACAACAAAAAATAAAATTAGCTAATCTCTATTGTCTTAATTTTACAAAATATAAATTTGAAATAAATAAAAAAAAAAAAACTACCTTCTTTTTTGGTATTGTGCATGTCTCGATGTCACTCATACTCGTACCATCAAATATGTCGCAAAACTATACTCAATTTAAAAAACTTCAAAAAACTGTAAACAAAGCTAATTTAACGGTACATTCAAAAAATATTCGTACACCACTTTCGTACCATTAAAACATATCTTTTTATTCTTGTTTCTATATTTCCAGCGGAAAGTTTTTAAAAAAAGAATCTTAAGTAAATTTAAAAATTTATTGCAACGCTCCCAAAATTATTCGAGAGTCTCTGATGACAGAGTTTGATTTGTGTATGATAAGTTTCTAAAATTCTTCAACTTTAATTTACAGTTAAAAAAAATTAACCAAAACTTGTTTTATTAAAAAAAAACAATGTGAATATTTTACAAAAATTTTTACGTATACCTAACTAAAGCAAGTGAAGTACATATTTTATGATTATTTTTCTGCTAATGTACACTTGCTTTACGGCGAACCGTGCGAAATTGTTCTTTATTTGGAGTAATTTTATAGAGGCTGCCGTTCATAAAAATAAAAAGTATCACTCCTATAGACCTGCTTAAGGTAAGCAATCGTAGAATAATTTATTTCACACCGGTAGCTACCCCTAATACTTTTTTTTTATCTAAATAGCACATAAATACAATCTTAAAAAAAAAATTTCTTTTACTCATACAAACCGGATATTTAAAAATTTACTTCAAGTTTTAGTTACCATAGAATAATAAACTGAACTTAAAAATGCTTTATTTTATATTTATTATATTATTGTACAAATGAATATAAATTATGAAATTTGTTTTTTTTTTTTATTTTAAATAGCTTAATCTTAGTTTTGATAACTTTATTTCTATCGAGTGACATTTTTGAAAAGACACCACTAACCTATAATTATCTTATCAGTTTGCATTTGAAATATATCTCATAAAAAAATATAATTTTTCTGCATATCTCGAGTCCAACGCCATATATAAGTATATCAAGTAAATTTATTTGCAGAATACTTTTTTATTTATAATATGAACTTAGCACCAGGCAGGCCCATTTTCTCTGACTTATTTGTCATTCAATTTGACACAAAAACGCTTGATAAATACCACTTTTCGAAAGAACTCGACTCTTGCGCCACCTAGCGGGCAACTTTTCATTTTGCAGGTAATGTAAATTTTAATTTTGAATAAAATCAGTGCATAAACAAGAATTTTTTAAATACATAATTGCAGTCGAATGCCATCTAGCGAATTTTTAAGTTTAAACAGTGAGATAAAGATTTATAATTTTACTCTGTATAGATTGGAGTCAATATGCATCGATTAAAACTGGATTCCTTCTATGCGGCAGTTTTTTTTAGATAGACAAACAGACAGAAATTCTAAAAGCATCCCCCATTTTAGTTTTTCTTCAAGATATATATTGTATGAACATAAGTTAATTACAATTGCAAAATATGTTATAGATTTTTCGATCTCATTAAAGAAAATTTATTGTTTGGAGTATACATAGTCGTTGCTTTTTTATACTTAAACTCAAAATTATACAAGAATTTATTCATTTTTATCTTCTGGGAGAATTTAATATTATTTTTTGTTCGATAATTATCGATAATTGTGCAAAACGTCGGGATTAAAAATAAATAAGTTTATAAAATATGCACTGTGTCTTAGTCAACATTTTATAAATTAACGCCAAACACTTTGCATCACGTTGCACAAGCCACTTCGTCTTCGTCTTGCAACAACTGCAAATATTCGCAAACGCGGTAGTGGCGTGCAAAAACAATTAATGTATGTCATACATAAACAACTGTCAGTGAACTCGTACCAGCTTAAAAAAGAGAAGGCAAACATGCATGCATAAACATACTTACGTACCAGACTTACATTCATACATCCATACAAAAATTGCATGGAAAATACTTTATAGGGAAAACGAATGAAAATGAAATTACCGCTATTTAACCGAACAAAATGCAGTGCGGTTTGAGTGGTAAAGTGCAATGTTCATACATACAAATGCGACAAAACATGCAAACATATAAACGAACTTACTTGGTATGCCAGTCCCGTCATCTCATTGTATCGTGGAAATTGCATTAATACCGGAATCCCGAAATTTTTTTTCTTAGAAGATTTTACTACTATAAAAGGCTGTTTGGAAAAATAACAACAGTTTTACCAATATAAGTTATAGCCGCTATTACGGAGAACAACACAGCTCCTCATCAGACTTCTTTTTTATTTAATCTTCATTACCAAGATTTTTAACTCACTATTTAAACTTTCTTATGTGGTTGTTGTTTGTGTTTTTAAGCAATTCTATATTATTTAAATTATTGAATAACTTTGAATGCATTTAGGCGAGCTCATCCTTACATAAAAATTTTGTAAAATTTTTAGTGGAGCTCAAGTCCGGTTTAATGGATGATGTCGTTTGGAAAAACCACAACAACTTTACTGGTTTTACTTTTCAATTACTATAAAATAAATTATTTCCAGTCCCACATAAATATAAATATATAAAAATAGTAATAATTTGGCGCTTACACTATAGAACTCAATGTTTGGCCGAGCTTCTACTACCATTTGAGGTGTGTGTCTTTTATGTTATACTTAAAATGGGGGACCTCCAGTTTTGTACTGACTCATGACAGAAATACTCTCGGAGGTTTGCCATTGTCTGCCGAAGAGTGGACGCTATTAGAAACTAATTCTTTCTATGATTAAGATTTTACTTGCCCTGGCCGAGATTCGAACCTCGAACTCAGCGGCATATCGAGTTATACCACACGCTACACACACAGCAGCCACAATTATTCAGTTATAAAGTTTTTGCTTATACAAAAAAAAAAGCTTATGTACTAAGATGAATCCCGGAATTATTTAAAAAAGAAGTATTGACATCCTTAATAAATGCAGTTAGTTGCAAGCGCAAGTTGGCCCTTTAAGCTTAAATAGGTATGCACGTATGTTTGTTAATTTATTTTATATCTGCAATTGTAATGTAGTTATACTCAATATAAATATGTACGTGAATATCAGCACCATCTTAGAAGTTGTTCCAGTCAAAAAAAAAAGTTTTTAATGGAAATATTAGGAAATAGTATTTTAAAATTAACGAAAGCTATTCACTTTTCTTTTAAGCATATGTAAGTCCGACTACTAAGAGAAGAGAAAAAGGATAAAATTACTTTTTGAGCTGTAATTTAGCATTGCACATTATTTTTCTACCAGAATCAATGCTATATCCGCTATGTGGACTAATCATCGTTTTATATTCGAAACTTGCCAACTGAAAATACTTTCAGAAATAAGTTTCTTCTTATGTTAAAAATAAATTTAAAAAGAAGTTAAAAACTAAAACATTTTTCATATACCCACCATTGTTACACAAGCGCTCCTCAAATGAAGAAACACAGCTTTCTCAGCAAAAAGAATTGAGATTATCAAGTTAATAAAAGCAGTAACCTGTAAGAGTAAGTGCCGAGACAGCTTGTTAAGTAAGTGTGGATTTTTTTTAGTGTTGGAAGTCCAAATAAAACTGTGGATTTTTCACAGCAGGAGAGCGTTTGTAGTTACTCTTAATATGTAGTTTCTTTTCTCAAAAGGATGGAGGCGATCGTACCTCTAATTGCCAATTCCTTTTTTTTTAGATGGCCTCAATAATATTCTCGGTATCCATACCGGTGTAGGATTATGTAAAGGTAAGTTATTCCTTTTCAATATCTGCGGGGTTCAGTGATACTTGATTCGTCAACTCAGAATGACTTTAGGCTTACTGTAGTATATCCAGCACTGCCGCTTGGTATATGTACATAAATATATGTTTGACAGTCGGTAGTAGTGACTATCTGACTGTGTGCTACCTTTCCCTAAACTTTAAAATTGCAATAACATCATTACGCCGGTTAGGAGGCAGGCATCTGTGCTATCAACGTGTTGTCACTGCAGGACAGTTTTCTTTGTAGTATATTTAGAATTGCTTCCGAAACTCAGGCAAAAAAGACTTGGAGTTTAGAATGCAACAGTCGGACACGTAAGTGGAGAAGGTATGTAATTGTCATTCATTTGAAAGTGATCAGCACGATAACTTTGCTTACGGCTGACGACCTCCTAGTGATCTCACTCAATTGTCGTTTATGTGGCTCCCAAATTACCAAGTATATGGTTATAAGCAGGGCTGATAAGCGGGTGACAACCCGCCATATAAAAATTGGTGCCAATGAGAGGATGAAGCTCTCTTTGTATTGAAGAGCTGGTACCCTATCTGGAAAGACACTGAAAATACCAAGTGGAAAACGACATGGGTGCGTTTGGAATTTCTTGCTGGCGTCTGCTAGTGTGGGTGAGAGAGAAAGTATTTTTTCATGAGATTTTCTTCACTGAAAATTTTTTAAATGAAATAAATCCTCTTTTGCTGAGCCGAATTAAATGTGAAATCTTAAGCCACACTTTAACAAATTATTAAAAATATTTTGTAATTTTTTTTATCGATTTTCCTAATAAGATCTCTTACAAAAACTTGCTGCTGTTTAATGAAATTTTAGACACTCATAAGTACTCTGTCAATTCAAGTGAGATGTGTACTACATATCTACAAACATAGATCTACAATCCGACACCCACTCCCCATAAGCTCAATGTGCAGCTCATAAATATAATCTCGAATGATTGAGATTTATTGTTAGGAGAAAAATACCGAGTAATGTGGCAAATTTTGAGCATATGTAGTAAATGTGACAAATATATACATATATACATATGTACATACTCGTATATATTGATGTACATACTTATGCATGAACTCACATGCGTATTGCTTATTTGCTTATTTGCTTATTGGTCATGCGTGTCAGGTGCACAATGATAGTTGGTGGATTTCATTCGCCTCAATCGCCGAATGTGCGCCTTCAACTTGAATGCCGTCTTATATGTTTTACAATATACATACATATGCCATATATCTACATTTGTACATATTTATTAGGGCATCATGGCCACCTTCCATTGATAACTGGCGCAGTTTAAGGTGCCTATTCAATTTGATGACGCTTTTTTTATGATGGTGACGGTTCATTACAAACTTATTAACAGCGTTACCTTAAATACATATATAAACATAAATTTTTATGTTAGCACACTTGTTGTTGTATGTACACATGTAAGTTAAATTTGTATGCGCAAATAATAAAGCTAAACTTAGCACAGCAAAAAAATGAACATTTTAACGACTTTCACTTTTCGTTATAAATATATGTATATACATATAAAGGTATGTATGTTTGCTTGTAGTGAAAAACAGTAATTTTGTTATTAATATGAAAATTATTAATGCATACAAAATTATTAAAAAATCTATATGAACATATGTATGTATGGATGTATGTTAAATGTGTTCATTATGCAAACCAATCACATATGGCATCCCTGTTTCTATATAAATGGATACATAAAAAAAGATTACTAACCTTCTTAAACCTAAATTAACCGTTGCAAACTTTGTACAAAACCTTAAAAAAATTATTACATTTTTACCATTTTTTTATAGAATACAGTTTTAAAACCATTCATGTTTAGGCTCTTCGAGCACAAAAAAGCCCTTTAATAACAGCCTAATAATTAACAACAACAGTTTTTTTTTAATGGTAGAAATTATAGTACTATTTCGTATTGGCTCTGCAACTACGAGCTCCTGGGTTCAAAGCCTGGAAGAAGTGGTTATGAAAATAAATTTAATTAATTTAATAAAAAGAAGTCTGATGAGGAAATGAGGTGATTTCCGAAATAATACTATAATTTATACCATTAAAAATAACTGTTGTTGTTTTTTCACAAAAATCTTCCATAAACTGGCCTTGAGCTCAATAAAAATTGTAAAATTAACATTTACTAGGCCAACATAAAAATAAACAAACATTTAAAATTAAATAAGTTATATAACTGCATAATCCAAAAAATACAAACAGTTCTGAGAAAGAAATATACTGAAGACACATCTCCTACAAGAATGAAATGATGAATCGGATAGCCTCTCCCGGACAGAGCTGCATGTCGCAGTGCAATCCTCATATAAATAACTATAGATTTGGAGAATTGAAAAAACAAACGGGCGCCTTTAAAATAATCCCGATGAAAAGCAACTTAGGCCTCTTTCACTCACATACTTAAATATATAAAATGTCTTGAAGGGCGTTATTAATATGGCATTTATGTGTGAATACAGTATTTTAACTTGTTTTATCTTCTTTTCAGGACATATCAGGGCAAGTGGTATTAATCACTGGCGGTGGAGGTGGAGTAGGACGATTACTGGCGCTAAATTTTGCCAAATTTAATGCTAGAATAGTCATCTGGGACATTAATCAGGAAGGTGGGCGTCAAACGTTTCTACTAAGTTCCTTTTTTTAGAACTTTGAATTTTACAGATTTAATGAATTACCTCTCTCTATTTTCTCTTAGCCATCAAAACCACAGTTGAGTTGCTTGCACGGCATGGCTATACCTGTAAGGGATACGTTGTTGATATTTCGGACCGCGAACAAGTATACGAACGAGCCGCTCAGACCGTAAACGAAGTGGGTAATGTCGAAATTCTCTGCAATAATGCTGGTGTGGTGTGTTGTCGCCCCTTCTGGGAACTCCCCGATCGTGTCATACAGAATACCTATAATATTAATATTATCTCACACTATTGGACTGTGAAAGCATTTCTGCCACATATGATGCAAAACAATCGAGGCCACATTGTGACGGTCGGCTCAGTGACTGGTATGTTGGGCACATACGGTTGCACTGACTACAGTGCAACGAAATTTGCGTGCATTGGGTTCCATGAAAGCCTTTTAACCGATTTGAAAACACATGGCTATGATCGCATCCATATGACATTGATCTGTCCTTACTACATCAATACAGGCATGTTCTCCGGTGTAAGGCCGCGTATGTTTCCAATGTTGGAACCGCAATATGTCGCTGATAAAATATTAGAGGCGATTCGAAAAAACGAGGTGTGGTGCGTATTGCCGAACTCGATTCGCACGTTCACGCCACTGAAGTGGTGAGTCTGACTTATTTTAAATCAAACATAAGTACATACATACATATGTACATATCATTAATATATTATGTTTTTGTATTTTTGGTAGTCTTTTGCCTGCCAAAGTGTGCTGGGAGCTTATGTCGAGAGTTATCCGTGGTCCAGAGTCTATGATGATGTTTCAAGGGCGTGGCAGAGTACCCGCCGGTTAAGCCTGCTACGGACACGCTTCAACAACATACACACATCCATACATACATATATTCGAATCTGTTATGTACCTATGTACCTTTAGTTTAATTGAGTGTAAATATAAGCTATAAAGTAATTTTAAACATCAATAATACAATTTAATACTTTCACTTCAAATTTTTTTTCGGGGTGTTTGATGTCGTACGGCTTGATTTCGCAGTCCACGCATGTCAGAGCTGATTCTAGACAGATAGTAGTTTAACTTGCTACAATGTTCGTGGATGTCCGGAGGTCCGGAATAGCTGGAGATCCTTCTCTGCAATCCCAAATATGACATTCACTGGAATAGAGCCGAGAAGGCGGTTACGGACTCTTGGTAAATGTCCTTCACCGCTTTTCTGTACGCTATAAAATCCACGTGTGACTAGAGCTTATCTTTTAATGTCTGAGAATCGATGGAGTTTTGGATCTTGTTGACCATTGTGTTGAGTTCCCTAAATCTGGAGTTTTGTCCCTTGTGTTCTAATTGTCCCTGGAATGTTGTCAACAATGTTTATTTATTTTTAAAAGGAACAAATAATAAAAGCTTGCTAATTGTTTTTGGGGCCCTAGATTATCGAAAAATTAAAAGGGGGTTCAAAAAGTGATTTTTTATAATATCTTTTATCGTGAAATGTGCTTACTAAGTTCGGTAATCGAGTTATAAGCTTTCTCGTCGATCTTTGAAGTGTATACATTGCCGGATAAATGGATTTCTACCGAAAAAGAATTATATAAAATGGATGAAATAAAGAATACGGACCGTTGAGGTAGAAAAAAGAAGAAAAGTAGGCGTGGTCCGCCCCTTTTTACTGATTTTAGTGGTATAATTTTTTTTTGGTGCAAACTAATAGGAGGGGGTTATAGGGAGGCGTAAAAACTATTTATCCGATCATAATATTAGTATCGTTAAAAAGATAATTAAAAAACCTTTTTTTTAATATGCATATGTGTAAATAAATAATATATATATTTTGAGAAAAATAATAAAAACTTAATAACGTACATTTTTTTTTTTTAATTTATATTTTTCTTTGAAAAATTCGTATTTAATTGTATGTGAAAATAAGTTTGTCTTAAGGCCCATAAAAATACCTTCAATTTGATGTATAATTTTTTATATTGTAAGAAATTTTGTTTTATTTGTGTTGCTGGCGATAATAAAATTGGTCATACTGAGGGTTATGATCCTGAGCGGCTTCGCGGAAAGGTATTAACGATGTGTTTTATTTAATTTCTAATGTTGTTTTATTTAATTTTGAAACCCAAGTATACACAGTATTTCCGTGCGGAACATCTATCCACGTGAGCGGCCTTCGGCCGCGCTTTGTAAAAATAACCCTGGCCGGACAAACTCCGGCTACGCCATCAACCGTATTTCCGCGCAGAACACTTTAAAAAAATAACCCTGGCCGGACTAACTCCGGCTACGCCATCAACAGTATTTCCGCGTAGAACACCTTTCCTCATTATGACCGATTCTCTTATCGCCAGCAACACAAATAAAAGAAAATTTCCTACAAAATTTAAGTTTAATTATATAAAATTATACATCAAATTAAAGGTATTTTTATGGGCTTTAAGACAAACTTATTTTCACATACAATTAATTACGTATTTTTTTAAAGAAAAACATAGTTTTTTATAAAAAAATGTGCGTTTTTCAGTTTTTGTTATTTTTCTCAATATTATTTATTTACATATATGCATATTAAATAAAAGGTCTTTTAATTGTCTTTTTACCGATACCATATATATTGAAGATCGGATAAAAAAAAAATTGAAAAAATCATCTGGCATCTCTCTTGCTAACTATTTGTTCGCAAAAATTGTTCGCAATGTAACACACCTTTGGCCTCCAATATCTGTCAAAATCAGCTGATTAAGACACAATTGATTAGTTTACAAACAAAGTGGAATACGGGAAAACATTTAGCAAAAGCATATACGATATATAAAATGGGAGCACCAGAATTACCCGGCGATCCTGGAGAGGATGAGGTACATGCGACGCAAATAAATGTGCACCATCCACCAGTGCCTAGTGACGATAGCGATAATGAAATGAACATAGCCGATGCCTACGATGGTTACCAACCATTGGCTATGGCCGAGGATGCCAACATCACACCAATGGACAATGATGATGATGATTCAATCGGCGATGACTCGAACGAAACATTACAATATGCTGAAGATGACAGTGCCTGTGATAGTGGTGTGGCAGCAAGTTTACCAACAGTGGAGAGTGCTGATGCAGAAATAGAAAGACAGGTTTGGAGTGAACCCCGACCCACAGAGTTACAACTGGAATTGGACAAAACAAAAACGACGCAGGTTAGTTAAATAAATTTTTATAAATATAACAAATAAATATATGTGCATCTAGATCCTAAATGTCATGGCAAATATTACACTGCCGAATGCTGTGGTGCCCGATTGGGCTGCAGGTGTACCAGAAGAACACTGGAAAGAGGAACTGCTGCAACGCATTCGCCAACGTGCAGAATCATGCGGTGGGACTAATCAGCAACAGAGCACCTCCTAAGTAGTAAAAATGTGGTTTAAGTATAGGTGACAGAAAAATGCTTGCTTTGGCTTGTGTGAATATGTATTCAGAATAATCTAATACGTAGTAGGCATATACTCTTGTATTAAAACCAATTTCTTAATTAGCATTTTATTTCCATTTCTTTACATATAGTCGTAATTTTAAGAATTGTGTAATTTTTGAGAGAATAGAGAGCAATAAAACACCCGATATATTATTTCTGTAAAATATTTAAATGAAAATATAGGGTCATTATCATAATTAACTTAAAGTCGACTCTAAAGTTAGCAGCAACTTTTTGACTTACTCTCCGAAGAGATATCTGTCAAAAAAGGTGAGGCTAACTTTACGAGTGCACTTTAACTTGACTATGATTATGGCCCATAGTATATGTATGTACAAATATGCATATAATGTGCATAATTTTATCTCTTGAATATTGTTAGGTCTAAGGCCAATTCATTGATGCTTTGGGAAACATTCAAAGTCACACATGACATGATTCCCTATAAGTTTTAATTGTGACTCTTATTTCTTAAGTACACGTATCTCCTGTGAATTCGGTATGCCTTGTTTTCAATCTATTCTTTCATACCCTGAAAGAAGGCTTGGATAAAGTCTTTCCAAGTCATTTATTTGTCGACTATTTTGAGTCCTTTTTTAATGACATTTTTACCGAAGCGTCTCAACATTTTACTTTGCCTTTAATGGGTAAGGGGTACAGGTTCGATAGCTGCAAAACTTATTTATAATGATTCACTAGTGCCATGGTCGCCAGTATAACTTCCTAAATCATTTTATTTAAAATCGTATGTTAAATGTCTACAACTGTCAGCAATGTCTGTGGAGTAGTACTGCTGACAATAAGTAACCAGTAAAATTTTACAAACGATATTTCCTGCAGGGTATTATTATTTTTGTCTTCATCGCCGTATTAATTATCGACTTAGCCGAGCCCTCCCTTTTAAAGAAAATTTAAAAACATTCATAATATCAAGGCACATTCAATAAGTAGCAGCAGTAGAAAAATGGTAAAAAAAAAAGTTGAGCTCTTTATATTTTGTTTTTTACTTTTAAAAGCTAAAATTTCAAAAATATTTTATCAACTACCTTGAATTGTACTGAAAGCATTCTTATCACAAAGAAATTCAAAATTTGACAATTCAAATTAAATTGAAATATGAAAAAAGTTCAAAAAAAAAAGTTTGCTGCGGCTACCTACATATTTGATGTGACTTGGATAATATCAATTTCCTCTGCTCTAGTTAAGCCAAACCCCGAATAACGGTATTCAATTCGAAATTTGCATACGAGATCACGAAACTCGATATTACCTTGAATATTTTTCATAAGCTGAATAACGTTGGAAGCCTTAAAGGACACATACGCTTGGAATGGAGTTCCAGCTCAAGATATTCAAATATGTGGGTATTTGGTAGTCTTCTTTCTTTTAAATTCCAATCAAAAATATTGGCTATCGATTGAAATTTTGAAAAAGTACTTTTGGTTTTGCACGAACGTCAAGAACCTATCTACCAAGGGCCTCGCTATCTACTGCATTAAAGTAAACACTTCGCTAAATTTTACATTTTTTTTTAAATAATTTAACGGTTGTTTTTAATCATATAAAATTGTTATCGGGCGCAGCAATATAAAAATCAGATTTTTATCGAAGTTCATTCGATCACAAACGCCGCGATTTCTGTTCTATTCACTCACTTAATGTACATACAAATGTACAGTCCAACCCATTTAAAGAATAGAAACAAGTTTATTTTTCTTCTAAGTTAAAGCACTGATGAATGTTTTATTTATTTATTGTATTTGACTTGAATTTTTTTCCCTTTATAATATGTATGTATGTTTAAATTGGACGTGATTTTATGATTTTCAAATCAATCTTACATTCGCATATCATATACATACATACATACATATGTGTGTATGTACATAGTATGTATGCGGTTTAGATCGTTTTAAAATTCACAAAAATTCATCTATATTTAATGTGTGTGTATGTTTGTTTGCTTTTGTGTAGAAGGAAAACACATGTTCGGTTGACCACAAATTTCAGCAGATATTTGTCATATGGATTATATGTATGTATGTATGTATTTTCATTGATGTTGTTATATCATCAGTTTCTAAATTTTTTACGCTAAAATGTGTTTAACAACACTTTCGCTGTGAGACTTTACGAAACAGTATTTAATTTGTATTTTTCTCATTTTTATAACAAACATTTCATCTAAAGTGTTTCATTTTGTTTACGATATATAGTTATAATAAATTCGCTTTCGCGCAATAATTTAAATAAAAATTCTTCATACAGTTTAATCTTACAATTAGATGTAGTTCTCTTTCATTATATAAATATTCTTCATGCTTCACCTGTGCCTGTTTTCAGTATTGGTTTCCTTTTTTTTTTTTAATTTCTTGTTCTTAACATCACTTTTAATGTATTATTTAATGGCTAAAATATGAATCTCTAAGAAAGATTTTCTACTTCTACATTACTATGTTGGTTGGTATTGCAGCTGCTGTTGTTGGAATTACTGCTGAAGCTAATGTTGTCGCAGTTTGACGTTGCTATTGATGCAAGCGATGATGATGGAGCTGAGTTGTCGCAACCCGGCTCCTCCTTGTACTTACAAACACCCGCTCCACAGACGTCAGCAGATGCCGTCTCTAACTCTGGCAAGCTGCTTTTGCTTTGTGACGACGCCATTGTGGAGCATGACGCATGTTTGGGATCTTTTCTTCTCGCTCCCCCATACACCTCAGACTTTGACCCGTTATACAGTGTCGATTTGCCACTCTCATCCAAGATAATATTCAACTTATCTTTGCATAGCTTACGGCTGCTTTTGCCGCAACTACCAGATGTGCTAGCCCGATTAAATAGTTCCGTTTCATGAATGTGTGTCGCCGGCTCACCGACTGGATTTAGGCGCGTGCTATTCGCATTTCCGTCCCCCTTTAGGTTGTCGGTAAGTAGTTCATGCAGCGTAGTGCCATCCTGCTGCTTCGATACCTTATAAATGGCCGGACACGACTTGGAGCTTTTAACATCGTTAGTGTCTTTATAATCGCGTAATTCATTCAACTCAATATTGCTATCCACAGCTACATTATCTGTACGACAATCACCGCTGTCATTGTGTGAAGCTCGCGCCTTTCGCTCACACATATGCCCATGTCTATGGTGATGCTTTTTCTTGTCGGCAGTTTTCATTGGTACCAATTTATCCGCCAATGTGGTGGCATAACAGTTATCTTCAATGCTACCCGCACCTGCCGGATGCTTATCGGATATTTTCAATTGACTTAAAGTGATTTCAGCCTTTGATTGTGATGTCAAGCCGTCGCCGTCGCTGTTGCTGTTGCTTCCGCCACCGGCACAACTGCCAAACATCATGGGTGTGTTTATGAGGAATTCCCTGCCTATTTTCGAGTCATTCAACTCGAATTTCTTATGATCAAAATTCTCATTGATGTAATTGATGTGTATGGGAGTGGTCTGCAATTGGAATTGTGAATGCCTTAGCTCATCTTCGGGTGGCGTATAATATACTGATGCTTTGCTAGCGGAGTTCATTGCCATCACGGCTAGTTTACTTTTTAAAGCCTTCATCTTGGCCGCACTAGGATTAAATTGATCGCCCCACTGACTTTTGAAGTACACTTCGATATCTAAAATAAAGAAAAGTTGACAAATAAGTTTTATAGGAACTTGTTCCAGGCAAAGAGATATACGTAAAAATGTATCGCACTTCCTTATGGCCCCAATTTTTCTTGCATATAAACGGGCGTACGTAGGTTTTCGTCCAAAAAAATGCGATTAATTTACAGCTTTTTAATCATTATTAAAACAAATGTTTACCAACACTAACAATAACTAACTAAATATTTTGCCTAGGAAGTACAGTATATAGAAATATAAATTGAATCTTTCCAAACGAAATTTATCGCTTAAGTTTGTTAAAGCTTCATCGGCATTGTCCGAAGTTTATGTAGACAAGTGATAAAACCAACCTTTTTGAGTGAAAAAATAATAATAATTACACTAACCTTCAGCTATGTCCTCTTCGCAGCGGCCGCGACAGTTTTCAAAATAGAAACTCGGAAGATTCTCTAACACTTTATTAAGTGTTTGTTGCTGATATTTGTAGCCCTCGCGCAAGCGTAAAACCTGATGTGCGCTAAATTTACGAATTTTATTACGTTGGAAGACGTAATTTTCGCGCACCCAATTCAATTGTCCTGTAGAATAGTCACGAACCTTTTTCACCTGGCAAAACCGAATTACAAAATTAAATTAAAAGTAGCTCACAAATAAATTTCAAACATTAGTTTACTAACCTGATCGTAGTATTGATCTTTCAGTGATGTTAAATGAGTGGAGCCCATGTCTCTAAATTCTTTTAAATATTTGGCTTGGGATGTATAGCTGCTTTGTATCCATTCCACTTGCTGCACGCAATTCTCGCGGATGCGATGCACCTACATAAATACATAGGTAAAAAAAAAAATAAACAAAATATTTATTTTATAGTTCATCCAATCACAATTCGCTCTACATACATATACATACGTACATATGTATGTATGTGTGTAGTAAATGCCATTTTATTTTTACCTGTTGAGCATAGTTCTCGCGTAGCCGCTCCAACTGTTGACTTTTATAGCTTTCAATGCTATCCAGCATGGCATAAATTTGACGTGCTCTTGGCGATTTCTTGTTGCGTGCACAGCAGTAAAATCTATCGAAAATGCCACATCTGCAGTGAGTATTAAAAAAGCAAGAGAAATGTAGAATTTGAAATGCAAATAATAGCAAAAATTAAATGTCCATAAACATATATACAAATTCATTAAGCACTTACTTCGCGCAAAGCGCACGGAGTCCTTGCACGATCAGTGTAAGTAAAAGGAAGGCGGTGGCAGCGGCGATACCCGAGAGAAGGCTCTCAATTTTAACACGATAGAAGACAATTGGATCGATGTAAATTCTGGAAGGTTAATAAAAAAAATTCTGTTAGATAATTTGTCCGTTGCAAAAAATGTTGAGCCAATAGGAGGCATTAAGAGTCAAGATATTTGGAAACCCATCTAAACCTGTTTAGGAGTTTATTTGATTCATATTTAAAATATAAATTACATAGCCGGTAGGGGGCGCGCAAGGTGCAAGTTATCTAGGAAACAGATTTTATAACCCGACATCTCCACAGAAAATAGCTGATGTCCTAAAATAGATGTCAAAACATATATTGTCAATGGAGACCGCTTAATTCTTTATGTCAGCCATTTATGTCAGTGTTTATGTCTTGGCATCTATTGTATGAAATAAGCTTTTACTTTGACAGCTAATTTTTTATTTAACCGTAAACTTCGTCAAAATCGAGGATATTTTCATTCAGAAGCCAAAAATGAGTTGTTTCCTATTGCATTTATAAATATTTACGTATTTTTGAGGGAAATAACATATTTCTTCTATAAATTGCTTGACGCCATCTTACAAATGTTTATGTCAAGACATCAAACTAAACACACATAAAAATTGACAAAACATTTTTCATGTTTTCCTGCGAAATTGACAGATGATAAAACTTCTGCTATTTTCTGTGGAGATGTCGGGTAAACGGATGACAAACAGTACACGAAAAACTAATTCGCTAGGTGGCACTGGAGTTTTGATATTTCGAAAAGTTAGTAGACAACATAAATCTGAGTAATTTCTTCGGTTAATAAGAGAAAAAAAATATATATGTACGTCTTAAGTCAGGAGTTGAAAATTGTATATAAGAAAAATCAAACTATTTTGGTAGTTATTGCTAATAAAAGTTTGAAAAGTACAGTTTTATGTCATTTGGTGACCCTAGGTAAGATTAGATTTGAATGGCGGCGATGTAGTTCAACGCCCAATTAGCAATTGAGTGCCGTTTTGATAGCAATGAACCACGGGTTATTGTGTTACAACCAGCTAGCGTTGCTGATGAACTTCAGAATGTTGTTGAGACTCTGACTGCCAACCGTTAGTTACATTTTTTTTAGAAACATTTTTGTGGAATGATTTGGACCCCGAAAGTCATTTGAAAAACATGTGTCAAAATTATCAATAAATCTAAAATGAAGTACCAAAAAATTAAGACGTGTTTTACGACAAAATACTAGATTTCTCCATTCATGGTCAAACAAGAAAACAAAGTTGGAGGAGAAGCTCGGTCAAATACCGATTTACTTTCGCATTATTTCAAATTATTATTATTAATAATTTGCTTGGGTTTACGAGTGTGGATGATATGACATAAGAGACATCAATTTCTAGGATGCACGGAAGTGTCTTAGCCGAAAAGAAAACGTATATATAAATGCATACAGCAATAGCTTTTTGTGTTTTTTTATCAAGATAGGATACGAAGAGTGAAATACTTTGTGGAATGCTCTAAAGAAATCACCAAATAATTTTCACTTAGGCTTTCGTTTCCCAAAGACGATGGATACTTTTAAATCATGCAATCTGTATTTTAAACCCACCTCATAAACGCCGAGGCATTGCCCATAATATTATATGCATAGCAAGAGTAGAGCCCGCTATCGCTGCGCGAAATGTTATGCACCAGCAGTGAACCATTCTCAATCAACGTAACCCGATTCATCACGTCGCTTGCCTGCAAACTAACGTTCAGCATATTGTTATCGTCCATTATGAGCGACGTCAGTGGCAAGTGACCGAGCACCTTGTCATTGTGATTGATGATAACAGGCCGCTTGTCGGGGTCAGCATGATGGCGCAAAATTTTATTCGTTGGCGTTACCCAAATGACATCTGGCGAAGGACTGCCTGAAAACATGCACTCTAACTTAGCCGTTGAGTGTAGTTTGTGCATTTTCGACTCGGACGACTCCATAATGACCGGCTTCAAGCAGTGCAAATGTTGCAGCACATTCACCATATCGCCCGGATGGCCATGATGGCAGGTGAGCGACTCGATAAGCTCATCAATATCATCACCCGTGTCTATGGAGGACACGTCTGCCGACATCACGCTACCATCATCATAGTGTGCGGCGCGTAGACGGCGCAGCGGTGAACTGCTATTGCTCAGCCACTCACTTAGCCAATACATGCGACAATCGCATATGTAATCGTTGTGACGAATGTGTATGAAGCGCAACTGCGGCAGATATTTCACACTCTCCGGTATATAAGTAAGCTTGTTGTCGCGCACATTCAAACGCTGCAGCTTGCTTAGTTGCCCGATTTCTGTGGGCAAATGCTGCAAGAGGTTACCGGCAAGCAGCAACTCATTCAGGTTGGGTGTATTACGAAAGAGCGTGCGGGTTAGCTGCGTTAGTTGCTTGTTATGCTGCAGGGAGAGGATGCGTAAATTCGCCAAAATCTTCGGATCGACATAGTCGCTGTTGCGTGAAACTAAATTACCGATCTTCTCCAGGGGCGTTGACTCTATGCGCAGTACAAGCAAAGCACGTTGCGACATGAATATGCCATTTGGCAGTTGAGTGAATTGGTTGTGACTCAAGTCGAGCTGCTGTAGATTTTGTAGCGGATGAAAGAGTATCGAGGAAATGGTGCTAATGCTATTCATAGATAAGTTCAATATAAAGAGGCTCGAGAGTGATTCGAATGCCTTGCGATCTATACTATTTATATTATTTGCGGATAGATCCAAGTAGCGCAGCTCGCGCAAGTTATGAAATGTGTTCTTGCCGATGGTCTCCATTGCATTGTTTTGCAGGTACATCTCACGCAATTCACCATTCAGCGCAAAGAAGTTATCCGGAAAGGAGAGTAAGCGATTATGGGACAGATCAAGAGTTTGCAGATCGATCATGCTTTGGAACAGCTGGAAGGGCAATGTTGTTAAACGATTGTGCGCCAAGTAGAGCCGTTGCAACTTCAATGCGCCGTTGAAGGTTTTCCGCGGCAAATCAGTCAGCAGGTTACGCGTCAAATTCAATAGTTTTAATTCGCTTAGATGACCCAAGAATTGCTCGTTCAACACATGTATACGATTGTCATCCAAACGCAGTTCGAGCAAGTGATTCATGTACTGAAATTCGGCGAGTGTACAGCTATGCGTGTCTACGCCGTTGCGTGTCATCTTTAGCGTTTTCAGTCGTCGCACTACCTGCAGTTGGGCCCAGCGCGTACATCCCAATTGATTCGCCGTCAAATCAAGAGATTCCAAATACTCGAAATTTCGATTGTAATTCGAAAAGAGCATATCCAATTGCAGGTCACGCACATCGCTGTACGCCCACTTGAAGTGTCGCACGCTTTCGTACTGTTGCAATTGCAATGTTGGCGCATCCTCATTTGCATAACAATGTTGCAGTATCATCCAACCGTAATTGATGTACATTTTGGAATGCAACTCAGCATTGACATTGCTGATGGTTGTGTTCTCGCAAAAGAGCTTGAATACGTTCACATCATCCACGCCATCGTTACGTTCAAATAACATGTCAGCATCTGAAACAGCAGCAGCAGCACCACCACCACCACCAACACCACCAACACCACCAACACCACCAACACCACCACCACCACCGACCGCATTCGAGTTGGCTGCCGTTGGTGCAGTAATGCCGTCTATTACGAATGAAGGTATTTGAATTTTATAGCCCAACACAGAGATTTGATGTTGATACTTCTTCTGTGGCGGTTGTCGTGTAGGCTCTTCTTTTGTAAATGTCGATATGCATGAGGACGATTGGTGTGGAGCGAAGGGAAATGTTGCTGATGTCGTCTGGGCGGCAGCATTAGCAAGTTGCTGGTTTTGTTTTAGAAATTGGTATCGTTCAACGTTGCCTGCAGCGTTGATTTGCTGCGTTTGTAATTTTGCGGGTGTACGATTTTGATTTTGCGACGCCGTTTCTAGATCAGCTAATGATGATTTATCTGCGACTATTGCTGCGGAGGCTGCGGCCGCAGCACCAACGATTGTGGTATTATAGCCATTTCCATCGATATTGGCAGTCGGCAAGACTGCGTGTACATTCACAGCGAAAACACTTGCAAAAATTAGGAATAGAACCAATATCAGGGAAATCTTGGATATTGTTTCCATTTTTCAGTATATAATTTTAGAAATTTGTATGGCATTATGTTGACATTCTTCAGCGGCATATTATACCTGAAAATTAAGCGGAATAAATGAGAAGCATTATAATTAGTTGTAACATATGTAATATAGAAATGAGCTAGTTTAGTGTAGGAAGGCTTTAACGGTCCAATACTCGCGTAACACTAATCAGAAGCTAAGCAATAAAACTTTTATTAATAATCATAAATAGATTGAATTATCCAGAAAAATGCAATTTGATGTTGAATTTTGAATGGCAATGCTCTATTTTCGAACTTTCGAAGATTTCTGAAATTAAGTAATAGTTGACAATTATGATTACGGCACTTGGACTTCTTTAAGCGATAGATCGAGCTGAACGATTTTTATTGCATCCGATTTAAGCAGCTCAAGGCTTCCGCCTTATTCCATCCAAATGTTCCCAGTGAACATGGTAGTGAGCAAAATGGATAAGACGAACTTAGTGCCAACACTACGACAAATTCGTTTTAAAGGTTCGCCATAATCTTGGGTGCGTTTGTCCAAAAGCAAGCGTCTAACTAATTAAACGTTTCTATAACTAAAATAAACCAGAATTTAGTTGTCCGCAGGGCTTGCGGAAACTATCAATGAAAATACCAACAAGAGAAAAATGCACCTGGAATGTCAGTGCCCTTAAACAGGAAGTTATCTTTACTGCGCTCGTTGATGCTCCCATTAGAGCAAAGACTGGCATCTGCGCCATTCAAGAGCAGAAGCTGAGAACTGCAGTTGCACCAACGAGAACTATTATTTTTGTAGTAGCATAAAACATTTCTAAAGATTTCTGCTGAAGTGAGAGTCCTTGGCCGGAGGAAGGCAAAGCCCGTCGTGCGATAATTATTTATAAGGAAAGGACTTTTATAATATACGTCTCAAAATATAAAGTATATCAATTAAATAAAAAAAATTTATCTTACTTTAATAATTATTGTTTGGGTAATATTATTTTCTCTAACCTAGAATAGTTTTCTCTGATATTTTGATAATTAAAAACCCATTATTCTATAAAGTTTTTTATATTTATCATTGTCTACAAAGTTGTTAATTTATCAACTCGCTGACGTCTAATCAAGCGACAATTCAAAAAGAAAATGAAAAAGCGTCATCATACGAATATATAATTACTGATATATACACAGTAAATACATATATATTCGTATATACACTGGGGACCAAAAATTAGCAGATAGTTTTATAAAAATATTAATCATACTACAAACATACATATAACAGAAATAATGTAGCTTGAACTTTCAAATATGATACGAAATTTACAAAAAGTGTTTCAAATTGCCACCAGCATTTCTAGTTAGAATATTTAAAAAGATTTTGAATTAGTTTTAAAAAATTTTAAATCATGGCTTTATATGGTTAGTGTGAGACAATGAAATGTATTTACCTTTTTATTATTTTTGACCAGTTTAATTTCATTATTTCTTTTACATTTACATTGAAAATTCTTAAAAATAAGAAATAACCATAAGTGGCAAGCAATACCGTGTTTAGCTTAAATGCAAAATACATTTATGTACCCAAAATCTTGTTAAGGGTTATACATACGTATACCTAATTAAAATGTTCGAAGTTTTGATTTGAATCAGAAAAAACGTAGTGTGCTTACTTTTGCTGCATAGTGTATGTGTTCCTACAAATGTACATACATATGTACATATACATAAAATATATACATATATGTATGTATGTATGTCAAGTGTAAGAGCGATTCTGCAATTTTCTATCCCCGAAACCTTCAACACCCACCAGGCAGCATTGACGATGACGAATGTCGAGGTGAAACCAAGAATGAATGAAATGCTAAAGTCAAATATCGTGTGTTACAAATGCAAACATTTAATGGGTAAACAATACTAAATGTACACAAATGTGGAAAATGGTAATAAGAAACTAAAAATGTTTGAAGGAGTACATGTAAAAGTACAATAACGACGGAGAAACACATAAATGTATAAATCAGACAAATAACCCTTAAAAAATCAATAGCGCGTGCCTATTTATGTGTGCGATATTTTAAGAATGAATTATTTGAGAAAATATTTTTTTATTCTAAAAGTCTCAACAATTAATATCTAGCGCTCTTTAAATAAAGAAACGAATATATTTGTTTAAACAATTTGGTTTGATTCGATCCGAGCTTCTGGGCATTATTGCATTCGGATTTATCTTTTATCGCAAACGAAAGCACCTATAAGATTTTTATGCTGACTCTGAACGGCATCTTTTTTTATTAAATGTCTTTTTCGCAGAGGTTTGTTATTAGCCTGATGAGTGTCGACAAGGAAATATAAATCGAACGCATTTTCTTTGATTTTTGGCTTAGTAGTAGATAAAATAAAAAATATTAGAAAAGTTGAGAAATATTAAACGAAACTAAGGGCCGTTTTTCAGTGCTGGTTTAAACTCAGTATAAACTAAGTTTAACAGAAGCGCTGCATACTTTTAGGCACATTCAAATTAACGAAAACGGAAATTTTATAACGTTGCAACATTAACGATTTGATTTCGTTTTGATAACATGGCGCCGAAACGCAACAAACTCATTTCGTTAAGTTAATTTTGCTCGTTAACTAAACAAAATGGTATCGTTTCGTTTGTTGAGCAGCCCTGACTCAAGGTAATGGGCAGCCCTCTAACTACTTCCCAACAAGTTCGGCAATGCAAGTCCCGACTAAACTATGTTGGTAAACATAATGAACTTGCTTTTCTCTGGGTGCGTGTTCACTAGGGAGTACCTGGTAATGAGACATCTGACCATTTGGCCAGAATTGGCTCGGATCAGGTGTTCCTCGGTCCGCAACCAGCTATAGCACTCTCACCTTCGGCAATCGATGCCACCATCCGAAACTGGGTAAATACTTCGCTCAGCAATGACTGGGAGGCGTCGAGAGGTTGCAGATGGGCAAAACTCATGTTACCTTCAATCTCAGAAGGACTATCAAAACACTTGGTCTCGTTTAACAAGCGAGACTGTAGGCAACTCGTTGGGACTGTTGACCGGTCACTTCACGTGGCAAAGACACCTGACAATGATAGGCGTACATGACAATTCCATATGCCCATCCTGTTTTGAAGAGCAAGAGACGGCGGAACACTTTCTGTGCTCCTGCCCCGCCTTTGCAAGAACTAGGTATGAGGAAAAAATTATAAAATCAAACGAAAAATGATCGCGGAAGAATTTTATCTTACTCTTTTTTATGATATTAACAATAGCAGGCGATTGTTTTTCTTCAAACTATGTTCATCATACATATAAATTTAGGACTGGACGTCAAGCTCTGATGAGAAAATGTAACCAAAACAGTACAGGACACTTATATGAAGGATTCAAATAGATAAAGTACTCAGTACTTGAACAAAGTATCGAGTATTAACTCGTGGTTAATTGTATCGGAATAACACTAACAGCATTTGCGAGCAATGATATCATATTTCTTGCTCTTTACATAAGTAGTGGAGAGAGACTCAGTTTCATTTTGAATTTCTAATTGATACCAGTTGACACGCTAGAAAAGTAAAGACTGCCACGCTTTGCTGAACTCAATCATAGTCGCCTGGGTGGCTAATTGTCCTTATTGGTTGTATGTACATATGTACCAACTGGCATATGTACAATTATAAAAAAATCAATCAAAATATTATCAAATGTAATCATGTTCCCAACCAAAGGGACATAATTGGTTAGATGCGGGCAAGCTCACCTTGACATTCCATTTGTCATTCATTGTATCAGGGGTGACCTGGCTTATTGGACGAGTGGCGAGCTTTAACTCTCTCCTCTTGCCCTTATTGACCAACCTCTGTAATGTTAGATAGTAATTGCGTTGTGATTAGAAACATCAGTTGCAAGGAATATCGAAAACAATCACGACAAGCACTGAGTAGCTGAGTTGTAGTATGAATGTACATATGTACTTAATACGAGTTGTATATTGTATCTACCGATACTCGTATAACTACAAATCTAAATAATATACGAGTAGATGCCAGCAAACATTGGGAAAAAATATAGCAAAGTTTTAGAAAATATTATTTCCAATTTGATTTTACACATTGTTTATCATTCGTAACTAAACATTTCCCCAAATAATTCACAAACATTTTTTTTTTTTAATTAAGAAGGTGTTAAGAAACACTTGAGAACGAATTGTTTAGTAGTTCTTCCGCTAGGAAAATCTCTGCATAAAAACTTGGTGTCTCTTTTAAATAAAATTTCAGAGTAACTGGATTTCTTTCTGTTCCGATACTCTTACAATTGAAAACAAGTTGAGAATTCAAAATCAATTTGAAACTAAAGTAAAATTTCGTATTTAAAAAGTGTCTTTCAAATACGACTGCAAAAAATGTTGGGATTTTTACTGAAACTTGTAATGTATCATAAAATGTATCGAATTCATCTGATTTGAAGTAGTTTTGAAATCATTTCGAGCCTTTACCGCCATTTTAGCGTAAGCGACAAAAACAAAATTTTACAGGAGGTTTTTTTTAAATATTTTTTTTTTTTTTTAAGAGTGAATGTCGCTTACGATAAAATGTAAAGTCGTACATCTCCATAACTATATCGATTAGCGAAACAATATTTAGCCAGATGACGTATTATCAGTTTTAGAACAGTTCTGCATCAAAAAGTTAATTTTGGAAAAAATGTCGCTTACGTTATTTTCGCGGTTAGGGCTCGATTTCGGTCTGTAAAAGGAGAGAGGGAAAAGCTCTGATATGGTTTATGCCTCATAAAACACGCTTTATGAATTTTTTTTTATAAGCTGCCAACAGTTGAAAGACAATTAGAAGAGGTATTTCCAAAACGATAAGTCCGCGACAGTTCCAGAAAAGCATTTCACTGTATTTCCATTAAATCTGCCAATAACATATATAGTATATAGTTGATATATGTACATATATATATATAATTTTCCTTTTCAATCATCACAACAATGAATTTATTACTCTAGAGAGTCGCGAAATATACGCTTTAGCAATTTTTTACAAAACGTGTGGAAGGAAGACTCACCGATTGTGGACTCTAACGGGACTAGAAAAAAATATCCACTGCTATGGAAAATATCATAACTAAAAGTAAGAGAAGATTCTTTAGCGATCAAAAATATTTATTACTGGGTTGAGAGAAATTATTTATGTATGTATTCGTACTCCTACACTAATGCATTCGTGTCGATGTAAAATACCTATGAACAGAGGTGAAGACATATTTAATGCAATCGATTTTTGCATTCCAAATTAGATTTATTTTTTTTTTAAGTCCGTGATTGGATCTACCAAATTAGTTACATGCCTGCACATGCATGAACATACAAATGTTTGGGTACACGTATGAAACACAATCCTTCGCAGTAACTGAATTGAACTTATTCGTCTTCAAAGCAACGTACACAAGGCGAATTGATTAAAGGTGGTGGCAAAGCGAATTCATCAAAATTTGTCAAATTAAGAATGTCATAATCGAAGAGAATTGAAGAATGGAAGTTTTTGTTTTTTTGTTGTCAGATGAAAGAAAATTTATTTTGGTAAGTTGAATTCTACTATGTCTTTGCAACATTGGTGTTGGTAGGCAGCTTCTCTAGCGCCTGCGAGTTGTATAGGCTGCTCACTAGCGCCTGTGTAGATTACAAGATTTCACAAGTTTTAAAATCACGAGCTTCAAAATATCAAAATATGTAAACAAAATTCTTCGTCATTACCTTTTACTGACATACTTAATTTTATAAAATAAGAAGAACAAGCAACCAGCTGATTGATTACCACCACATTATATGAATTCGCCTTGAACGTACATATATGTACATATTTAAAAAATGACATTTATGAAAAAATTTTGTGAATTTCAACGTCAGCCGTTTAAAAATCTTTTTTTTGTTATAGTAGTTAGTTCAACCGTAGGGTTTGTATTCCTAAGTCTTAGTCTGGAAATGTGAACCTCCTCAACTCGTTAAGGGCATTGCACCGTTTTCTTGGCGACTACACAATTCGAAAATAAAGAGGGCTATTTTTAGCGAGACTGCGCTACAGCTCATAAAGCCAAATCTAGAAAAAATGTTACCCCAAAATCACGTTCCACATTTCATTTCAATATACGAGATGACTGGCCATATGGTACTTCGGAACTTAACTCGTTGGGACTACATTTTTATGTCCATTGTAGATACTATAGCGGGCGCTACCCGGAATACAAATGACTTTGAATCGCGCCCATGTATGAGCAATGGAAAAGTGGTCCTTGTAGTCATTGAACTATCCACTAAATACAAACAATAAATGTTCTGAAAAATATTTACTGGTTTTTGATTTTATTATCATGATAGATCACGGATGATAGATGTAAGACTTTTTCGATTAATGCACCACGAATAATCGAAGTTCAACTATAAATACAAATACAATTTCGATACTTTCTCCAAGTAACCAAATATTTTTACACTTAATTGTTTTCTCAAAAACAAATACAACTTTATCAGCATCTGCAAACTAGAGATGTTAAACTACCTATAGTTTCATATTTTTGAGACTATCAATACTCATTGCCAATTTTTTTTAATTATCAGAAATATCGAAAGTTCTTCCTTACGAACCATTTCGGAATTAACGAAGAACGAGGAAGTATATTTTTTTGTTAAAATAAGATATCGTGACTAACTTTGGGTCACATTTCAACCCCTGTTGGAAAAATACCACTTCGGAACGCTTCTACTGACACCGCCTTAGGAAAGCACTTAGAAGAGATGATTTTCTTAAATTTTTTTAAGTGTGTTGCAAAGCACCAAGAATATTACGTAATTTTATTCATTTCATTGAAAATTTCAATGGTCATATTATGTAATTTTGTTTAGATATGAGTGCAAGGCGAATTCATTCAAGGTGGCTGATAAAATATTTTGGAAACTTTAGCTACTAAAAGTAAAACCAAAATATGCGTTGCCTGCTGCTTTCTGCTCTGCCGCTGTTATCTGTTCAATGCGGCTTGTCGTAATGTCGTAAAATCATAAAATTTCAAAAATTTAGAGTTGTGTGATTGCAATTCCTTTTCCTGTATAATGTTACAAAAGCAACAAATATAAATTACAGCCCGCCCATACAAATATTGAAGGAATAGAGGAAGCTGGCCAGTTGACTGTAAATATATTTATGTTACTTAATTGCTTGCGGTTTGTATCAATGGAGTGAACTGTTGATTATGGCACAGCTCAAAGTGCAATTTTTTTCAAAAAAAATTTTAATATTACAAATCACAAGTTTCAAGTGGATACATTAAAAAATCAAAATTTAAAAAAAAAAATTTATTAAAAATTTTATTTTTTTATTTTAAAGTTTAAGAAATTTTTTTTCAAAGTATTTTTTTGTATAAAGCTTAAAAATTTTGTTGTAAAATAAAGGAAATTGAAAAATACATATATTGTCAAAATTTGTTAATATGTAGTTGATTTATAGTTTACAAACAGATTGTATATACAAGTTTTATTATATGCTCTGGGTAATTTTCATAACAATGTTGCCGGTATTGCCTTTTCTGTAGATTTCAGCTCGTAGCGTTCACTATAATTCTCATCAAACGAAAGAGCTACAGTGCGTTTGCGTCAAAACACTTTCTCAAAAATCGACAACTTTTGACGAAAACAGTTTTTTTTCCTGTAACTCCAATTACTTTTTATTATTTTTACATGGAGATAGCTTTTCAGAGTAATTAGAGACTCGTTAATGTTACTACCCATGGATTAAACATCACTCTTAGTTGAGGTAGACCCTTAAAAGTGGGCAGCCGATGAGACTCATCAAAACAACTCCTGTTGGCCACTCGTTCAACATTTGTTGTTGAACTGCCAAATGTGTTAAAAAACTGTATCGAAATTCTTTCAGAAACATTACAGTAGTAAAAGTACGCTAACATTGAAACTTGAAAATAAAATTATAAACAACTAAATAAAAATTAACGACAGCAAATTATTTTATTTATGTTAACTTCTGGTTAATCGCATTTTACTAGTAAATGAGTATTAACGAGTCTTGAAAGGAAGAGGAGATAAAAACAACACCATTAAAATTTTGAAAATTATACATTTGCCTCGAGTTATAAATTCTTCACCTCCACTGTGTATTGGACAATTGCAATTACAGCAGTTTTTTTTTTGCTTCTAAAAGCATGATATTAAGTGATGACACTTGTTTATTCGCACAGCTTATGTTTGCACAATTTATTTCATACTTATTTGTATGTACATATATTACCGGCATTAATTTACTCAATGTTCTTAATTTAATTGCACAAGAAATAAATAAATGTAAAACATTACCACTTAAGAAATCAAATTGATTTTTATTTCAATGTTCTATCATTGTCAACAACAAAGAGTCCAACAAGCACAACCAAAACAAATTCTACAAATACAGACTGCGCCGAACACGAAACGAATGCCTCTGTATTGCCACGAAATCTACGACTGCCACTGCCATCGCGTTTGCCCGGCACCTGAGCTAGCAAATATTTAGTTGTTTTCGCATAGAGGAGCACAAAGAAATCAGAGAGTAAAAAACATAGAAATTCGATAATTTAATTAGGCGCAAGTGATAAAAACAGCTGAGTGTCATTCATGCGTTGCTTGTTCCTTCGTCTTCCCCAAAAGGTTTTCACAATTTTTTATCAATAATAAAAGAACGTGCTTTTGAAACAAGCGCGTATGTATACATATTTATATGTTTTTTTATCATTTTCTTCCGGATTATCTTTTCATTCTTTTTACAAGCAAATAATCTAGCATACAGTCTATTCCAGTAGATTGCAAACACTGCTTAACTGAAATAGAAACTAAGCAGGGTCTTCACTAAGGGGGTGACATACATTTTAATGCATGTGTGCGCCTGAAGTAAGATATCTGTATATTTGAGAACTTCAGAAAATACACGAAGTGCCTCTAACTTATGAGTACATTACATGATTTCCGCCATTCAGTCGTCGTAGATAAAAATTATAGGCCCGTAGTTATAGAAAGAAAGAGGCAGATTTAAACATTCAAAACTCTATTTTAAGATATCACTTTTGGAACTCTGTTTAGTATAGGCATTTTTCCTTTGAAACTGATGTTTAAAGTGAAGTTAATAAATATGCTCTTTAAGATATTTACAGCTGACCGAAAATTCAATTGTAATAATTGAATAATTTTAATAAAAGTCAATTTTATTTTACGAAAATAACTATGGGCCACAGTAGGATGGTTTTTTACATCCTTATTTAGGCCAAAAACTTCCCAGGCACAAATAGAGCTTAAACCCCATATTGCTACGCTATTTTCATGGAGCCTTGGAATTTCTTCTCCACTTAATCCTCAAACCGTTTGAATTTGTGTATTAACCAGATTATACAGTATATTTTGCATCTAGAAATACACTTAAGGTTTGTCGATAAGAACAAAGCTGCGTTTTGCCTAAGATAAGCCAAAACTGAAGAGATCACTAAATGGTTTATTTACTAACCTCGTGCTTGCAGCTCCTACATAGAGAAAGCCAATTCTTGTTAATTATTACGGCTGCTAGCGTGTACTCGTATGTATATATTCCAGACCTGCTACATTCTTGATTCGTTATAGATGAACAGGCAATTTTGTAAGTCGTTAACCTGTTCATTTTGTTCCTGTCTTTCGTGAAAACGGTATGTAAAGGGTGTTTTTTTTACAGGTTTGTTTTTCGAATAGAGATAAAACTGGCATTTTGTGGTCAAATCTGGCAACTCTAATGTCATTTATGTTCAGTTTGGTTTGCCATTTCATCATGAACAGGTTGACAAAAGAACAACGCTTGCAAATCGTGCAAATTTATTTCGAAAATAATGGTTCAGTTCGCGAAGTTTACCGTGAGCTCCGTCCATTTTATGGTCGACATAATCGTCCATCAGAGCAATTAATTCGGTTAACCATGGATCGTTTTCGCACTACGTTTACTCTATGTGATAATACGCATCCGCAGAGACGTCGAACAGTGCGCACCGAAGAAACAATTGCCGCTGTAGAGCAAAGTGTTGAAGAGGACCCGAATGAATCGATTCGCCACCGTGCACAGCAATTGGAGCTTTGTCCATCAACTTTATGGAAGATTTTGCGCAAAGATCTTGGCTTGCGACCTTACAAGATCCAGCTTGTGCAAGAATTAAAGCCGCGAGACCATGCAATGCGTCGTGATTTTGGTGTATGGGCCGAAAATGAGATTGATCTCGATGATGAGGCTCATTTTTGGTTGAATGGCTACGTCAACAAGCAAAATTGCCGCATTTGGAGTGAAGAGAATCCACATGAGACCCTTGAAACGCCATTACATCCACAAAAACTGACTGTTTGGTGTGCTCTATGGGCTGGTGGAGTCATTGGGCCATACTTCTTCCGCAATAATGCTGGAGAGGCAGTTACCGTTAATGGAGACCGGTATAGAGCCATGATAACCGACTATTTTGTTCCCGAATTGGATGGCATGAATGTGGATGAGTTGTGGTTCCAACAAGACGGCGCTACATGCCACACAGCGCACGTCACAATCGATTTATTGAAGGAAACATTCGCTGAGCGCATAATTTCGCGGAATGGACCTGTCAATTGGCCACCAAGATCGTGTGATTTGACACCATTGGATTATTTTCTTTGGGGATATGTGAAGTCGCTCGTCTACACCAACAAACCAGAAACGTTAGGGGAATTGGAAGCCAACATTCGTGGCGTTATTGCCGACATACGGCCCCATATGCTCGAAAAAGTGGTTGAAAATTGGACCTGTAGAATTGGCTTTATTTGAGCCAGCCGCGGCGGCCACATGCCCGAAATCATATTTAAACATTAATGCCATAAAATTATCCTTCCAATAAAGCCAAATTGATGGACCTTAAAACGATTTTCTTGTTTTATTTCAATTCGAAGTTCTATACCCCTAAAAAAAACACCCGTTATGTAGGTGTAGCTCTTTATTAATTACCTACAATTCCTCAAAAGAGTCCCCGAATTGGGCCAATTCATCATCTCTTTACAGTATATATTCCTGTGATCGGCACCCGAGACATGAAAAATTTCTACCAACTTACATATGTATATGACAAGCTTAACGCCAAGAAAGCTACTTGGGTATCATCACTGTTGTCATTCAGCACACGTTAATGAGGAAATCTAACCTAACAGTTTTTCCTGAAATCTTGTCAAAAATTCCACTATGATTGTACAGTTTGGGCTTGCAGCAGCAAGACTCTCAGAGTCGTCGTAATTTCGCAAATAAGGAGTTTAATGGGCAGTTAATGCAGGATCACATTAAATTGTGATTTGTTTTTGTTATTTGGTTAGCAGCATCTGATCCGTCTTAATCAGATTAACACCAAAGCCACTTTTGGAGTTTTGGCTGCCCAAGGGTGAAGCCTGAACAGAGCTGCTTCAAGTGTTTCACAAATCGAGGAGGGGATGAGGACAATTACTGCTAGAACCAAGTTAATTGCATGTGCCACTACTTTCGCCCCGTCTGTATCGAACATCAGTAGAATATCTTTTAGAGCCACCACCCAAAGAAGTGATAAGATTCGTGTGTTCTTTGGACAGAAGTTTTGCTCAGCATGACTGCAGGTTTCTTTCTATGGATGAGCAGTATGTTCATTAGGACTCCGTCTACTCCATTGCATCTTTGTATGGCGCCATATTTTTGACGTGCAGCAGTCGTTATACAGCATTCTGACCCATTTTGAATAGAAGGATAAATGGTTTATGATGACAAAAATTGAGATCTCAATCGGATTCTTGATCTCATTTTACATGAGGTATGCGATCAGCACTATTTTTATGCAGCACAGTGCAATTAATGCCACAAGAAAAGTGTTTATTACTCTCTCTACCGCACACTATCTTATCGAAAGCGAATGGTAAAAATCGTATTTACATGTTTATTTACTTTAAACTAATATTTTAACTCTATAACCGTATTATGTGCTGATATCGTGTCATATGCCACAAACGATAATTTTCGAGCATTCGAACGTTAATAAACTTTTTAGCAATAAAGTGTTATTTGTAACGCGCATTCAATTAAAATTCAACAAACACATATGTATGAATGTATGTATGTATGTATGTATGTACATATGTACATATGTATGTACATATGTTAATAAGTTAGTTTGGGATTTATATTTACATTTATGAAGCTAAATAATACTACTACGTCAATTCAATACGTTGTTGTGAGATCGATAAGAAAGTCTAATCTAATTTTAACATTTATAAGCTTATTTGTATGTATATTTGTGTGTATAGCATGTTGCATTGTACCGTCGCCCTATCGGTGCGAATAAATTTGTAAATACAATATGTACTAGATTTATTAAATGCGTTTTATTTGCACAAACTCTCGCGTGTCTGATTGAAAGTAGATAAGATGTATTAGTAGGTGCAAACAGTTGCATTTAAACAAAAAGCAATGTACAAATTGTGAATTGCTATATTAAGTGCATGTGGAGTAAGTGCAAATGTAGTGGTTTTTTGTTTTTTGGCGCATACCTTACATGTGCAGTTCCATTTATATATATTTAAAAATTTGAGCCATTACCCGTAGACTATTAGTTGCTACTCCGTAAATTTATGCCTTAAACACAATACCGGCGAACGTCGGATTTTCACCAACAGAGCGACATCTTCAGCCAGAAAAAATAAATTAATATTTTTTTATTTTGATTTGAAAACCTTGGTTCGTATTTGGCTGACGTCGGCAATAGAAATAACGCTATCGCTGTGAAAACACGGCGGGCGAATTTCGTTGTACGCTTTGGTTTTGCGCATTCTCATCATAGTGTTCTTTTTTCAGACGAACATTCGCGATAAAAAAATTCGTCGTACGCCGGCATTGTTTTTAATCGTTATCTTAATATTGACTGTCTTGTAAATAATGCTTGCAATACAGCTTTTTTATGGTTATCATTTTGGGAATAGTTCGGGACTACTTCGGGACTTTTTTTTAATTGTACACAGGTATAAAAATGCAGCGTCTAGAGGTACTTTTTTCGCATGGTTGTATGAAAAACTTGCCAAACATTCTGTGTATTCATGGCTGTGAAAACAATACAAAGTTTTCCATCGCAATCTTTTCCGCGAAAAATCAGCTTGGTG
Source organism: Philophylla caesio (assembly GCA_963971545.1). Lineage (NCBI taxonomy): Eukaryota > Metazoa > Arthropoda > Insecta > Diptera > Tephritidae > Philophylla > Philophylla caesio. The sequence continues at coordinate 69,939,385 of OZ020609.1, read as the reverse complement.
AAACCCTTCTTTGCAAGTCCGTTCCGTTCGCTTAACAGAGTAAAAGTCGGATTAACGAAATGAGCAAGTCAGGGCAGAGTATGGTGGAAAATTCCACATCGAAGTGAAAAACTGAAAGTAGCGGACTTTTTGGACGAAAAAATTCCTTTATATTAATTAATTACTGCCATCGGAGCCACCACTGCTTTTCAATCTCTACAATTCATCTTTTATCTGTTTAACTCTAATCGCGCTTCATTCCGTGAATTTTGAAAACTTCTTTATGTACATAGAACTATTTAAGACTCTCCTCATAGTGGAAGCACAAGCTGCAGCGTCGCTAGAGTTCGTTGCTACTAACTTCGCAATTATTCACTCGTACAAATTTTGGCAAAAAAAATTAATTTCTCACAGATTTTGGTTCGTGTTGTTACCAACGACTTTTATTTTTCTACAATTTCGATAGTTCTGGATAAGGAAACTTCCATATTTTATTGTTGATTCTGCACCAATAAATCTTGTATACTTAAAAAATATGAGCCACGCTTCTGCAAAAGTAAATTCTATGGTTATTTCTACCAAAAGCGAAATATCAACATGCATATTTGCACTCTACATTTTGTTTGTATATATCTATTTACAGACTAAATATATACAATATGTACGTATGTACGAGTATGCATATATGTATGTATGTATGTAATGTACAAACGTGACAGAAAATGGAAGTTTAATTTCTTCTACAGCCGTTTCCTTATACCGACATAAATATATATGTATGTATGTATGTACGAGTACACTCGGCGACTTTACTAGCGCCGCGCTATTGTTTTCTCTATGCAATGAAGTTTTCCGCGCTATTAGATGTCAGTAACTTAAGATTTATGCAAACAAAACGGGGTTTTTGTCAAAAATAGAATATCTACACCTTTTCCAGCAGTATTTCAGAAAAACACAAACGTATTTCAGAAAAAATGAATTGTATTTTAGAAAAACACAAATGTATTAATTTCGTCTTGTCTGATATACATTTGTGTTTTTCTGAAATACATTTGTGTTTTTCTGAAATACATTTGCGTTATTCTGAAATAGAATTGATCTTTTCTGAAATACATTTGTGTTTTTCTGAAATACAATTGCTCTTTACTGAAATACATTTGTGTTTTTCTGAAATACTGTTGGAAAAGGTGTAGACACTTTTTTTGTGATTTGTTAAACTTTTGAGGACATTTTGATTGTAAAATTAAAAGTGCGAAGAAAAAGTGCGCCAAAATACCGTATTATCGTAGATTGACCGAAGAGTAAAAAACTAAAATCTTGTGTTATTCCAAAGAAAATATCAGGAATAGGGAGACAGCTCGTCGTTTCCGATGTAATGAATCATCTATACGTCGATTTTTGAAGACATATCAAGAAACTGGTCGAAAAAACGGTAGGACATACCCAGGAAGATCTCGCGTCCTAAATAGCCGAGATGCGACTCAACTTGTGTCTTAAAGACAGGCTCAAGTCAGTTTAAAAATTAAAAGAAGAGCTCATTGCTACAACAAAAAAGCGTTGCTGCACTCACGACTATTCAACGGCGGCTCAAGGATATGGGATTAGAGTGACGTCGACCAGCAAAAAAACCATTGTTAACGGCGAAAATGCGCTCTAACCGGCTGGAGTGGTGCAAAAATCTGACAAACTGGACATCGTTCGATTGGAAAAAGGTTGTATTTTGAGATGAACGCAAAATCAATCTCTTGGGAGCTGATGGTGGCCAGAGAGTACGGCGTAGAAAAGGAGAACGATTCAGCAATGATTGCATTCTTCCTACAGTTCGACATTCACCATATGTTATGGTATGGGCAGCAATCACTGCAAACGGAGTTGGTAAACTTTTATTGCTGGAAGGATTCGCGAATGCAGAAGCATACAGGAAAACTATATGCTAAGGAGTTATCCCGAAAATTTAAGATCTTACGCAGCACACCGACGGCGTGATTTTCCAAGACGATTCAGCTCCATGTCACAGAGCTGCTACCGTGAGTAAATAACAATTTTACTGAACTTATTGTTATTAATTTAATAGTTTGATGTGTTTCCTTTGGAAAGGTTGAAGAATACAAGGAGGAGCTGGGTATAAAATCTTTGAAATGGGTTATGAGTTATGACCGCTTAATCACAAAAAAAACGGTATAGCGTGTGCTGCGGCGCTAGTAATGTCGCCGAGTGTATATATGCATGTACTAGTATGTATAAGTATGTTTGTATGTATGTACATATAAGTGTGAACGTGGTAGTATTTATGCACATGTGTAGAACTTCCACTTTTTCCGTTTGTTTACATCCTCTAAGCTTCACTCACAATAGTGGGGAGGCAACCCCAAAGGACATTGCATAATCCATTTCCTTGAACTTTGGTTAGTATAACCAAAACAGCTTGCGAAAAAGTATTTATGCAACAGCAGTATGACAAAGAATTTCATAGTCAATTTGCCACTATTTGTGTTAAAAGGCGCAAGTCGACGAAATTTTCAAAATAAAAGCGAGAGGCAATAAATCTTCGAATATATGTACATACTATATGCAAAGGGAATAAGCGAACGTTTTCCGTATGTACTTACAAATGTATTTAACTTGTGCGGAATGACTGAATCATTAAAAGGGAGTAAAACTTGTATACATTTATAATAAATTTAATACTGAAAATATAATTTGTCGTTAAAAAAAGAACGAACATTTCAAAAAAATATATATATATATTGTTATTCGCAGCGCTTATCGCTTTCTTTATATCCTCCGTCAGAATGCGAAGAATTGCTTCTTGAAGCTTTTTTGTATCCAATTCGGGTGGCCCTTTTGATTTTTATAATCAGGCAATCTACATTTTTTTTGTTTGTAGCACTTCCCATACAATTTTATTTTCAAATTTGGCTAAAAAGTGTAGCTGAGGCACATTGGTCGAAAGGTAGAAATTTAATTATTAAATTAGTCAAAGCATAATGGGCAGACGCTAAGTATGAACAAAATACAATATTATCACTCTAATGATATTGATAAAGGAAATTCTTAAGGACAGGAAAATATTTATCAATGAAAACATCATCATTTATGGCTATGGACTTTTTAAACAAAGCCACACTAAAACTTTTTTGGGAAACTTAGTTTTGACAGGTGGTTGGGCGTCCGGAAGCTTGAAATAATATTTTGAAGTAATTGCCCTCAACTATAAATGTAAAAATATAACAAGTCCTAAGTAAGTCTAATAAGTCACGAAGTACTGGACCATTTTGTTGTTATTTGTATACTTTGCAACTCTTCCGTCGACTTATTATACAAATTTACGATATGATTTTGCTGCTCCTCTAATAATTGCAAACTTTAATGCTTTGTACATTATATTCCAGAGCCGCGTTTTCCTTCGCATCGATTGCAACTCTCGAAAGTCTTAATAGTTTTGCAAATAAATCCTTTTTAACAGCCTATCATAGAAAAATGGCAAAGTTTCTCAAATTTCGTTGTGAGTGAATTTTTTTCAAAAAATTTGTAAAGCAATTTCCGGCGCTGTGGTTCCGTTAATGACATATTTACGACAAAGATTACCTTAATAACCAAGGCGAATTCATAAAAGTTGGTGTTAATCAATCAGCTGATTGGTGGTTGGTTATCAAAATCAATTGTTTTATTACAGTTATAAAATGCAAGCATTTCACTACAAGAAATCTAAAAATATGGTTTAATAAAACTTTTTTACGGTGATTCTAATGATCATAACATTATTTAGCGCATGTTTATAAAAGAAATAAAGCGTTGTATTTGTAGAATCGCTGCAGCCTTACAATAATTCGCCTTGATAACTATTCAAATTACATATATTTAACCGAATGACTGCTAGAATACTATAGTTACTTCTTCCTAAATATGTTTTTTTGTTTATTTTTTCAAGTGGAATTATAGTCGGAAATGAGTCTATATAAGGCGTTATGTAAAATAATATAAACTGACATCTTATTTATGTAATCTTTAGGTACATACTTATGTATTTATGTTAATAAAGCGTATCAGGTTAATCGTAATCACTAACCGCAGTCAGTTAATAACAAGCATTTAAATCCGTATTGATAACGCAGGCAGGCATAGTGATGGAGAAAAGGGGACGTAAACCGAATGAAAAATCGTTCCGACTCAAGCGGTTCGAACCTTTTTTTGTGCCTTGTGATTGGTGCGTCCAAGCGATGTTTTTGGTTGTGGGAAAATATACATTCCTTGCATGATAAAGAAAATAATCCGACAGGTGTCACTAAAGTCGAGTTATACCTACATATATAAAAGACATATGAATTGTCCAATCCGGATGGGTTTTAACTATGCGAAAACAATTAACTTTGCAAAAAGAAATACTCGAATAGTCGAGATATAAAGAATCTAGGTTAATTTTGAAATTTAATTTAATTTTATACGGGGCCAAAGTCGAGTTATTTAGAACGACAACGTTTAAATGTTCTATCAGATTCAGCAAGTACACAAATATCGAGCGATAAACGCCAAAAGGACATAAGCAACAAATTAATTTTTTTAATCAGAAGTTGCTTTTTAGCTTATTTTCTCCGCAGTTAAGCTTCACATTTGAATGCTGCTTTGTATTCAATATTTACTTTGTTTATTTATTAAAATGTGCTTTGCTTCTGCCGAGAAATTAAAGATAATCAGTCGTCTTCTCTGAAATTTTTCATTTGTCGGTTCCCTCATTTTGGCGGTTATGGCTCGATAACTGCGATTAACTACGTGATAAAAAATCGATGAATCGAGAACTACACATCGTACTCGTATTTTTGTTTCCAAGAACGCTTAAAACCCCCAACCCTTAATGAGAACAAAATGTATGGGTGTTTTTTTTTACAAGAACGAAAGTGAGAGTGGTTCTCAACGAGAAAGTCGAGAAGGTTCTCAACGGGAATTTAATTAAAATAAAACGATATGGAACATTTCCGAAGAGAACAAAATGTAAATCATATTTTTTATAAAATTTTAAAGATAACGAACGGAACGTTTTGAAAACAAACAAAACGGAAACAGAAGCCTCTGGTTCATTCTCATGAAGAACAAGCTGACAAGACATTTTTTTGAAACTCTTCGCAAATAAAGGAAGTGAAAAGTGTTTGGTTAGACAAAGCGTATACGTAACTTTAGGAACTTAAAGAAGTTGGTTGCGATTTTATTTGATCGTTTTATTAGGGGTATTCATCTAAACGTTCAAATGCCTTGCAACCGCATAAACCTCGTAAACGTTTAGATGAATACCCATATTATCTATTGTAATAGGTCGGCAAACATCATAGACTTGAAATACTTTGCTGGCTCTCTTCTGGATAAATAGGAACGAAATTACGGCGGTGAGATATTTGTATGTAAGTATGTAGTGATGAAATTGCACATTTGACCTTCAAAAATCATTAACTAGGAGAGAGTCCTACATAGCTAATACCCAACAACCTGCATTCGCAATTTAATGGCTGAAACACAATGCCGACGTACGGCCAAAATTTCGCCCAGCAAAGCGACATCCTCAGCGACGTTTGCCCGGAAATTTCGCTTACAGCTGATTATGCCAAGTTGTATGTCAGCTGATAGAGTGACCATATTGAGCAAATACAACTTTTAGAACATAGAATGAAGCGAGAAAATGTTGAAAATAGCTTTTACTAAAGTTAAATTTTAAGTAAAAGAATTAATACTTTTTAACAAAAAACTAAACTATTTTTTTGTTTTATTTCGATTTTAAGACTTAGAATATTTAATATATGGTTACAATGGCTCACATTTTGCCGCTGCTGCCAGCGACAAGAGAAATAAATCTATTGCCGCGAATAGACGTCGAACGAATTTCGTCGTGAGCTTTGGTTTTGCGCATTCTCACATACGGTGGAGTGTTCTATTTTTCACGACGAAGATTCGCGACGAAAAGTTCGTCGTACGTCGGCATTGTATTTCAGCCATAATAAATTTTGTAGAAAAATAATATGGACATTCATCTAAACGCGCAAATGCCTCGCAACCGCATAAACCTTGTAAACGTTTTTATTATTGTATGAAAAAAAACGGTTTATTTACGAGGCATTTGCGCGTTTAGATGAATACCCATAATATAATTTCCCTCAAAAGCAATTGAATCAGAATTCGTACTTTTTTGTACATACAATGTACTTATATGTATGTACATATATCGAGCCATAACCGCCAAATTGATAAAACCGGCAAATAACAAATTATACAGGGGCCAGTTTCTTTTGATTACCTCCGTAATTAAACCACGTATTTGAATGAAATTTTTAATATGTGCTTTGTTTTACTTATAATACAAAATGGAACCAATTTCATTGAGGACATAAACAGAGGAAGTGTTTTTTGTCACTTACGCCAATTTCGCTGTCACTTTGTCAAGCTGCTGCAGAAGTGATTTTTAACTTGAGTCAAAATTATCATTAAAATTGTTTACATTTCAACTTTTATTTTATTTGGAATACTATTTACGTGAAAAATTACAATACTTCAATTTATGTTATTACCAAGGCACATCAAATAGGTAGGCGCAGCAAACTTTTTTTTTTTGAACTTTTTTCATATTTTAATTTAATTTGAATTGTCAAATTTTGAATTTGGTTGTGATAAGAATGCTTTCAATACAATTCAAGGTAGTTGATAAAATATTTTAGAAATTTTAGCTTTTAAAAGCCAAAACAAAATATACAGATATTTCTTACATACATACATATGTTATTGTTTAATTAACAGAAATTCAGGAAAATTAATGTTTTTACACACATACTACATATGTACATGTGTGTGATTAAACATTATTTAAAATTTATGTGTCTTCCTCGTCAGTTTAAGGTAATTCATCTTTGATCGTTACACTGTGCTCTAGATTTAAATACTCGCTGCGAAATTGGTGCAGTATTGTACCTTTTACACAGAGTGCTTTATCTTCTTCAGACTTATTGTGCAAATTTACGTTTCTTTTAATTTTTTTTAGCTGTATTGAGAGAGTGTGCATTTTTTCATTTCTTTGCATTTATAAGCATCTTTTGTGATATGTTGAGTGTGTGCAGCAAAAACTGTTGTATTATTAAAATTAATTGCATATTTAAATCTCCACTGTCTTTTGGAATCATTTTTTTTCTTTGAATGCACTTACATACGTGTCATGCAAGATAATAACCAATTTCGTTGCCTTATTTTATACCCCAGAAGTGTTCGTTTATTGCAACACGCTCTGCCTTTGTGAATTTGCCAGTGCATGTACCTCTTATTTAAAGATGGATTAGGTTTAACGCCAGTAAAATTTCGACTCTTGTGTTGCGATATTTTTCGGACTTGAATATGGTTACGCTAACTATTCCTGATTACTAGTGTAAACAAGAAATAACCAGATTTTGGGTTTCACAATATCCGTATGATATGAATTCAAGTTTATTTTAGAATGGGTAATAAGGAATGTTAATTGTACATGCACTTTAGCGTAGCGCTTAGCGAAAATTAAATTAATTCGTTAAAATTTGTATCAGATATGAATTTGGAACAAATAGATAGCGAAATTGAATTAACAAGGGTTTTAAGAAAATGAATATTGACAGTTTAATAATTCAATAATGTATGCTAATTTAATCCAAGAAGAGATGTGAACGCTTTGGCGGCCTTTTTATGAGTCCACGTCTTGCATTTTCATCACCTCCGGGCGGTCGCTGCCCCGTTGCAATTGCCGTTCGCTGAATTAGCGCCTGGCTTGCCAGATCGCGAAAATTGTTGATGAACTTCTTTAGAGGCTCATGTCCTTAACAGGACTGTTCGTGGTTGCTTAAAAGCTCTTTACCTGCGTAAACCTCCCAAACGTTTATATTTTTGTATGAAAAACCGGGTTGTTTGCGAGGTTTACGCAGTTGGGAGGCATTTGCGCGTTTAGATGAATACCCATAATATGTACATAGCCATCTTTTACCAAAATCCATGGGCTGCACTTATTACAAGTTGTGTTCTCAAAAACTCATTTTTTTTAAGCAAGGATTGTCTTTTAAGCATTACCATTTGTGCTCTCATGCATATACATATGTACATATGTATGTATGTACATGCGCCTACGCATGCACACTGCTGTGGCCACAAGAAATAACAACTAATCTCGATTTAGTAAGAAATATGTATATAAAAGAATAAATAAGACTGTAAACTATGTAAGTTTGTTTATTGGAAAATATATTTTTAGTGAAATTACCATTGAATTGCCTCAATTTAATAGTGTAATATAAAAAAGTAGAGTTAGTCGTTTAAGTTAATCAATTGACACTGGTATTTAAAAATGCTCGAAATCGAGTTTAGCTGTTATTCCTCGAAACCAGAGACTTATCATTATTTTTTAAAATAAAATTCCAGGATAGGCACGAGCAAAAACAAGTTGGACACACACACACACAGTTAGTGAGTTCGCCGACACTCAGTCATGGTCTGTAGAATCTATAATTTTCTGTCCATTCCATTTCTTTTCACATACTCGTCTGCCTTTTACTTCATTCATCTAATTTCAGTATGTAATATATGGATGTATGTGGTGCTATAGACGACCTTTTTCTTACATTCCGATTGTATCACTTGCATTCACTTACCAATTGTTTAGCCATTTCCATTTTTGCACTTGCTGCCTCAACGCTCAAATGAATGAAAAGTTATAATGCCACGATAATTTTTTAAGTTGTATGTGTTGTTGGCATGTGATGATGTTTATTTTTTAATGATCTTTTAAAACGATAAATAGCATGTTTTACAAAATATTTTTTTAGTAAATTTTCTAATCACTGCGCACAAAAAGTAGACAGAAGACTTTTTCTTTATCAAGGATAATGTATGGTTTTACGCGTTCTTTATTTTTTTGATTAATGATAATTTAACACATTCGACCAAATTAATAAATCACTTTTTCTAAAAATTTTCCTGTTCACCATAGTTGTCCAGTTCGGTATAACGTTGTCGTTGTGGTGAAGTCGTCCCGGTTGTAAATGGCAAAGTACCCAGGGTTGATAGCAAAAGGTAGTACTTCGTCTAACCCTCGGTCTTCACCAGCCACACGAAGCGGCGAATCCGCTCACAATATAAAATATGTTTTCTCTCGCACAAACACCGGTATAGCTCTGGCTAATCATGTGTTATAAAAAACACATTAGTTCTTCCTAAAATTTATGAGACGCTATAAGAAATTTTAACGTATTTGTAATACAAAGTAAAATCTCTCTTTGACTTACTTTCGAACTTAAGAAAATAAACGAAACCAGTTTTTTCAGCAGGAACTCGCTTGGTTTAAAAACGTATGAAAGATAAACTTAAAAGCTTTACTTATCCTATATATCGCCTACTAATGGTAGGCATTATGAAAACTTTGTCTTGTGGAGATGCCTCGTTACATTTTAAGGAAAAACTGAAACCGCCTAAAAACTTGCCAGTGTTAACATCATGTTATACTGTTGTATTTAACATTGAGTACCAATAAGTCCCCTCTTAGACGCTTCAAGTATTGCTTTGAATTCTGCTTGATTATGGTACATAGGGGACGAGCACTTATAGGCAAAATGTTTACATTTAAACAAAACTATAGAGCGAAAAATGGAAATAACACGATAATTGTTTTTCTTGAGGAAAAAAATTTTAATATAAATATAATATTAACTTCCTTTCAAAAACATTGAATCCAAAAATTAATCATTATATTAAGAAATAATTATTATGATTTAAAAAATAAAATTCAATTATTAATTCATAGTTCAAAGCTAATTTATATTCACTATTTCTTAAAGCCGCTTTTCTCGGCTCTTGGTTTTATAAGTTGTTAAGTTTTTTTTCAATACTTTCTTCATTTATATTTTTATACCCGAATTCTGTAACTCAGTATCATCTCAAGTCTCAAAATGAGCTAGAGATTATTGCTTTTCCTCGCTTTCACGTTTGTTTCTTTTGTTTTTATTTTAATTTTTTGTGACCTGGTGATGACCAGTTAAAGAAAGAAAGAGTACTTACCTCGTTCTTAAACATTCGGAAGAAAAATCAAAGAAAGTTGACCAGAGATCTCTTGTATCGCTATCAAAGTAGTGTTTATTGCTTCATTAATTACAGCGATGACCTGATGACTGAGTTTTACAGCATACTTAAGTCTCTGTCTGATGGTTGTAATAGCGTCTTCCTTGGAGACGATGAACCCGAACTCCACATCAATGTGCCGTAATCGACGTAACGACGGGAGAAATTCGTATAGTGCAAGTACGACTTAATACAAATAATAAAGCTCCCGAGCTGAGAGATTTCCAGGCGAGCTATTCAAAAAAGGCGATGAGGAGCCACACCGATAACGCTCAATCAATGTATTTACAATACACCAGGTCTTTTATAAAACGCGACGCACAACCTTTTTGTCGACTTCCAAATCGCTTTCCACAGCATAAGGAGTTGCCTAAACTTCACAATATCTAATTTTTGTATTTATATCCAGCCTGGATACTTGATAGAGTAGACAGTCATCGCATTTACGTCTGGGCCTTCACATCATTGTTGACAGTTATAAATTGGAGAGTAGAGTACTTCGTGCACTTAGAAACCAGCAAATACAAGTATTAACGTCGGACTTGAAGTCCAGCCCAAAATTAAGGAGTAAAGTAGTATTTAGGTAAGGATGACATCTGAAGGGATTTGTACTGAAAAAAAAAAAAATGCTTCGCAGCCACCATCCACCAAACATTGTTTTCCCCCCTTTTTTATCTTACTTGCATAGCAAGATAAGCAGTTACGGTAAAAAAAAAAACAAGAAAATCTTTAAAACTTAAATATATTTTTTTTAAACGGTTTATGTATGTATATATGTATGTATATATATTTTACACAAATTAATGCATGAGATTTTATTCTTTTCAAAAATTCGATTTTTCTTTCTCTAACGCTACATGCTCGTATGTACTGTAGTGTATGAATATTATTAAGCATTATTATTATTATTATTATTAGTACAATACACCACTTCATTCTTCAGTTTTAGAGGATAATTACCACATTAAATACATATGTATGTAAATACATACATACATATGTATGTAGATATTTATAAATATTTTATTGGCATTTATAATGCACATACGAGTATGTTTAGTCCAGAAAACAAATACAGTTATGTATTTAAATATAAGTATCGCTTTTGCTGTGGTTCCAACTAAAATTATGTTACTTAACTATTTAATTTTTATGTATATAGAGCGTACTTTAATAAATTTCGATTAACATACATACATCTATAGTTAAATATTGTTTTAAAAAAAATATATATATATATACATATATGTATGTATATACATATATCAATACTTTAATTAAAATTATTCTAGAGTCATTTCATACTTTTAGACTTAAATTAATGCTAATAGAGCTACAGTTCAATATTTTACGACTTTAATGTATAAACTTAAAATACTATTTACACTTGGTGCTCTTATCCAGCAGCTTTTTCCAGAGATCAAACTGTTCATTTGACTTGACCATATGTACACTGATCAATTTGCGTATATTGCATGGATTGAAAGCAATACGCCGATTGAGGAACTCGTTGGCATGTACACGCTTGATGCCAAGCTGTTGCGCAACAATCCCCGTCGTGAACACATCCTCCAGCTTCAGATATACCTGAAAGATACAAATTATACAGTTAATATAAAAAATTTGATATTGAGAATTGAAATATTGTTTACAAACAGGGTGACCAAATTGGTATACCCAAATCGCTGCAGAAGTATCAGTTCTTGCCCGGATTCAAATCAGAATTGTTACGATGACTTTCGTGGAAATTATTTAAGCTTAGTGCCGGTATTTAAAAATATTGTAAAAACTTTGATTATTTATTATAATCTTGGCCGAACTTCTCCTGCCATTTGTGGTCTGCGTCTTTATATTATACCACAAATGAAGTTATACCACGCACCGCTACCCACTCGAATTCGTTATAGTATCAACAGTTATTACAGGCATATCGGTGGAAAGTGTTTATATTGTTCTTGGCTCAAGGTAGGTTTCTTAAGAAAATAACAATAACAAGACAAATTCATCAAAATTGATACTTTGAGAAAAAAATTGTGACAAAGAAATAGAAATTGTACAACATGAAACGTGCGTGGCACGTCCACTTCCATGTGTGTATAAAAGTTCTATTAGCACTATTCATTACCCACATTTCTTTCTTTTCTTTTTTAAATATATGTACATATAGGCCCGTAGTCATATTCAAGTTAAAATCGACTCTAAAGTTAGCATCAGCTTTTTTATAGATATCTATTCGAAAAGTATGTATGTCAAAAAGCTGCTACTAACTTTAGAGTCGACTTTAACTTGACTATGACTACGGGCCATAGTATCATGAACCATTTTTACCAGAACACGCAATACAAATTGAGAGAAAAAAATTGTCTGCCAGTGACGTAGTGATTTTAAAAAATTTTGTGTACGTGAACGAATTTTCTTTCCCCTGTCCTGAATTTAAGTGTTTTTTTTTCAACAAAGTTTAAGTACATTATTATTGTATTTTGATTTTGTTCTGATTTTCCCGTATGTCACAAAACCAAATTTGACAAAGGATGACGGAAAATCGTTCCAACATACATCATACGTTATTATTTTATTTAATCAAAAGTAAAACGAATAAAGCGTAATGCCTGGCAGTGATGGGCGTTTTGGTGTGAATTTTTATTCAAGTAAAAAGTTCTTTTTGGGTTAAGAATAAATTTTCTTTCTAGACGCAAATACATTTTCATTTATCATTCAAATAACTTTGGCGAATAAAGTTTCACTCAACTTTCGAATAATTTCGAACAACGAATATATGTATACTCGATTATCGTTAAAAATAACTTCATAAGCGAATAAGGAAATTGATTTTTATTTTTTCGACATTTAATTTATCACTATTCTGATAACGTCTAAAAAATATCTGATTGTCTTCTCTGCGATTTATTAAATTTGGATTACAGTGCTTACAAGCATTAATTGCCCACCATTCCATTTATTCCCTTAATTTGGATTCAGAGAAAATGAGTTAGCTAATAAACGGGTAGAAGTCGCAGTGAAATGTTCAAAATAGCAATCCTAATAAATCTGATCTTCAGCTTGAGTATAATTTTTGTGGTCGCTCTTTAAATTAAACAAAAAAAAAATAAAAACAGCGCACTCACCTGCTGAAGACAGCGTTCATACAGCGCATGTACGACATCGCTTGTTAGAAGATACGCCGGACCGGTGGTAAATGCTGGAAATATTGGCTGATTGAATTGGTCGGTCGATACATAATATTTTGATTTCTTATTGCGTATGGGCTTCCACCGCTTCGCCAAGCGCCCGTATATGATACGCTTCTCCTTGCTATGGCCATCTATGAATTCCAACAGCTTCGGCACATTGATGAACATATCATCATCGGTTTTCAATATAAATTTGGCCTGCTCACAGTTTTGATCCACCCACTCTAATGTGGAAATGGTCTTCAACGTTAAATTTGTATACGAGTCAATGAAATTGCCACGTATCATATCACCATAAATAAAATTCTCATCGCTCATTTCCTTGAATGCAGTCTCGTTTGTGGTGCGGCCCAACACAAATGCCATGGAGACGTCACGACGTGTACCATAATGAGCCCATGTCTGACGTATAGCAAGACGTGCCTCAGCATGATTTGGCGCTGATGAGATAAGTATTAGTAACTTCAAATTGGCGCCATGTTTCGGACAAAGCGCATCCATATTGATTTCATCATTCAAATGTCCAGATTCATAAAGATAACTTGTGGCTATGCCTTTGGTATGGTCGGAATTGTTGACGGCCACCGGATGGTTTATAGGTTGCGCCTTTGGTATTGGCTTCGTTTTATCCGGTGTCGGGTTTGATTCGGCTTTTGAGGTTTGTTGGGCGGGACTAGCACTGTCAGGCCGTTTAATTTTCATCACTACGGATGGAGGTAATGCAGCATCGTCATTTTTGGCTTCGTCCTTGTCAGCCTTGTCTTCTTCTTCCTTTGGCATTTTAACGACCGCATTTTCTTCAGTTAACTGTTTAACAGGTGCTATAGAAAAAAATTAAATATTAATAGATATCACAATTATTGTCATACATAGTTATTTACAGTAAAAACACAAACTTACATTTTTCATTCGCCGTTGGCGTGACTGTAATGTTTTTCAATATCTTGTCTGCATTTTCGATAAACTTTTGTAAATTCGAAGTTGGTACCATAACATCTGAATCCGATATTTTGTTGAGATTGTTAACGTTAAGTGGCTGCGTTTTTTGCAATGATTTTGATTGATCTTGCGGGCCGCCAGCATTATTTGCGCTTGAGGCGTTTGGGTAACTTATACTACCAGCAACTGTGATAGGAAAAAAATTTAAATAGTAATTAATTTATTTCTTCTTTTCAAGTAAAATTAAAAAATAAGGAACACACATTTCGTGGACGCAGAAGATGATAAATAAATTAGTAAATTTGCTGAGGCTACTTGTTTCTGGTGCCTTAACTTAATATGGAACCACCTCCGAGGTTTTATCTTTCCGAATTATTGCATTATTGAAATCGAAAATAAATAAAAACCGTAAAAGAAAACCAATAAAAAAAGGATAAAATTTCAAACTTTTTCCATTGAACTGTTAAGGGTAAGCAGTGCTGCAGCTGTTTCAATTTTATTAAAATGAAAGTGCTAGTTGGCTTGACTATAAATTACAGATGATTTTTGAAATTTTGTTTACTGAAACTTGCTCATATTAACCTCTTCGTATCAGGTAATTTATCCCGGCGAACATTGAACAATGAAGATCAATATTTAAATATAGCTTTTAAAATTTATCTCTCGGTTTTTATATTTATTTGACGGTTTATTTAAAAAAAAATGTAAAAGGAATTTTATTTATACGAAAAAATTTCAAATTTTAAATTAATAATGAAAAAATCTATAGTTCTGCAAGTTTCTAGGTTAAGTTTGTTTGAAATTTTTGGCGAATTAAAACTAGCGCTTTACTTTACTTAAATTTTATGAACTACCTAACTGCAAACATAAAGTTTTTAAAATATTTTCGCAATGAAGTTTTCTGGAATTACTTAAAACTTTGTACGAGTTAAAACTTTGGGTTAATAAAAATCTAAAAAAATTAAGGGTAATTTTAAACGACTTGACAATTGCATTTTTCTTAAAGTTTTATGAGCTACAAAACCGCATACTAAAATCATTTTTTTTTTTAATTCGAAATTTTTATAATTTTTTGTTTAATCAAAAAAAATTTTGTATTAAGTTAAAATTGTATTTCCATGGATTATGTTAGAGAATCGACTGAATATTAAATTATATATTAATGATTTATTAAAAATCAAAACTTGTCAAAATGTTTCGAGTCCCATTATATTACATATTTTCGCACACAGTTTTATCTCCATCAGTTCTTTCAAAAATATATTTGATTTTAGAAAACGTTAGTTAGATTTTAGAAAGCGCCAATTCGATTTTTGAAAGAGGTGCTTTATAATTATCAAATTTATTTATAAGTCACTTTTTCGATTTTAGATTGCATCCAATGTACTTTAGTAAATATCACATTCGTTTTTCTGTAGTTGAAATTTTTTGCTTTCTAAGGTAAATTTTTAGCTTTTTAAAGTGCATTTGTTATTTAAGAGTCTTTGAAAATCGTAAAATACATTTGAAAACCCGAAAATACATTTCATACCTTCAAAGAAAAAAATAAAAAAAAAACAATTAAGAACACTCATATACAAAAATCCTACTCATCCGTTGCAGTTCAACTCACCCAATGCATTATCGACATTTTGCGCTTCCCCATCTTCGAGCAATTCATTGCCGAAACGTTCCATTTCATCATCGTCGGTCGCATCGTCATTGACAGCGTCCACATCGATCGTTGGCTCGCGATGCTTTTTCACTGTGCCTCCGAAGAACATTCTACCAGCGCCGGCCGCCGCCTCACTACCGGCACTGGAACCAGCCAAGACGGCAGCTTTCTTATTCAACTTCAGTAGCGTTGCACTACCCTGTGCTGTATCGAAGTGATTGCTCACCTCAAAGCCATTGTTGTCAATGCGATTGTCAAGTGGCAGCGCGGCATCGTTTAAACGACTCTGATTTACCACCATTTGCATTTGCGCAATTGTGTCGCTGCCACTACCATCTGTGATGGAGGCAGCACGTAAGGCTTGGGATGGCGGTGGTGCGAGTGATGCATTTGATGAATATGAGGCGTAAATGAAAATCGTCAGGACGACAATGCTCACCACGAGCATAAAACGGAGTATTCTTATATTATGTATGCTGCCCATAGCTGCCGTTGTTTTACTTGTAGAATGTTTATTTATTAATTGCATAATTTTGTTTACTTGGTTAATTTGTTTTGCATGTTTCTTGTGACGAATTCTTTCCCCATTCAAATGACTTGAACTAATTTATAATATATGTTTTTAGTTCGAAGTTTTGTTTGCGCTGCCAAGTGTTGAAATGATGCTGATTCGATTTCGTTTTTAATTGAAGTATGTATGTATGTATGCATGTATATATGTATGTATGTAAGTCTTTGAGAAATACGCTTTTTATGGCTTATTTATTTTTTATTTTGTTTTTATTTTGTGAACCTGAGTTTTGGTGTTTAATTTTGAATTAGCGAACCGGAATGTCGTTGTCTTTTATATTCAATTTCAAATATACTTGTCGCTCTTCACCGTTTATTCCGCAACTATCTTTTTTGTTACAATCCCAAATACACGTGTTCATAAATATATGCATGTTTCTTAAATATATGCATCTGTGTGTGTATGTATGCATGAAAATGGCGCCCAAAAGCTACTTTTATTTCCGTGATTTTTCTTCCCCAGCCAGCTGATAACGGATTGTCTACAGGTGAGAATTTGTTTATTTTTGTTAATATTGCTGCCGCAATTACTTTAGTCGTTATCAGTTCTAACTTGTTGTCTATCTAGAAAATAAAGCAAAAAATATTGGTGAAATAAACTAATTAAATGTTACTAGTTAACAAAAAATATACACAAGCACAAACAGGTATAAAATAATTAAATGTTACTAAATAATAAAAAATATACACAAGTAAGTACAAACATAAAAAAGTGTGTATACTTTGTTCATAGTAATACGCAGTATTACTTTTTATAACAACTCTTTAATAACCATAAAGTTATTTCAGCGAAATTTTTTTAAATTTTAATTTATTGTATTTACATTTATGTACATAATTTATTTGTATGGAGAGAATTAATACAGCGGAGATCTCGTAAAATTTTTGCTCCTTAAGCTCCTGGCAAATTAATAATTATCTCATTTCAACATCTTTCCTTTAGCGAATTTTTGCGTTCTTTTTTTTTCCTTTTCAAGTAAATTCTTTGACGAACTCCGTCTCCGTGCTCGTGATGTTTTAACCGCAACGGGTTCTGCACAAAACTAAAAGATTTCGCCTTATTTTTCTTTAAACGAGAGTACGACTCGCTCCTTTTCCATTTTCGAAGTTAGCCGAAAATTTAAATCGGATTTATTATTCCGGAGAGGGATAACTAACTAATATATTACAAGAGTATAAGTTTTGAAAATATTGCTTTTAATTTTCAATAAAAGCTTATGATCACGACAATATGCTGGCACCTTATTAAAAATCAGCATTTATACTCGAATATTGTGTTTCTGCGAATGCTGCCGAATTGTTTTGCATGTGCTTTATTTAATGTTGAAATAAGTTTTAAAATAGAAATTCAAAGAGGATTCTCAATAGTAGTTTCTGAGATATCACATTTCTATATACTTATTTTGCGGATTTTTTATGACTGGGAGGTATTCCACAGGATCTTTATAGACCAACTTTTAGATTTAACTTATTCTGGTTAAAACTAAGATAAACTGAATTTTATAAAAATCGAATAGCATACGAGTATACTCGTACATATCATTTCGTCCCCTAACAAAGTGGGCGTGGCAGTTCATTTATCTATCCATTTTGTATACACATACATGAAAGGCAGAGGTTTGTTAAGTATCGCGATCTAAAACTGTTCAGTTACAGAACAGATGCTCATCAGCTGATTGAATAGTAATATATATGTATGTATGTATGTATCAATTATTGAGAGCATTGAGTACAGTTTTCTTTATGTAAAAAAGTGAGTCTGAAATATCAAAAGAACCGGAGTGAGTGTTAAAATCCTGACACAAACTACGGAGTGGCTCATTTAACTCAAAATTACTTTTACATGGCTTCAGAAAGAGAGGCCGGAAATGTCTTGAGATTCTGGAGGGAACGTTTAGTTTTAATTCGCTAAGAAGAGATGGGCTAGAGATCAAGCCTTACAGTAACTTGACCAAAAATACAATGCCTAGCATTTCTCTGCGACTAGCAAGTGTAGGAAGATTAATGAGTTTTAAACGACTTATATATGGCGGCAGGTTGTATTGAGAATCCCAACGAAAATTTCTTAAAGCTAAAAGCAAAAATTGTTTTTGAATTTTGAAACAACAGATCATAACATATTTTTATTCCTAAGCAAAAGTAATTAATGTACTATATTTCATTGAAATTGGGCAACGTAACGTTTACATAATTATAAAAAATTAATAAAAAATGTCAAAATTTATCGACAAGCACCAGTTCAAACATTTCTCTTTGCGATGGCTAAAATCGATGAGCTGGACAATTACCATCATAAAGAACGTATCGGAGCTGCTGAACATCGTGGCGAAAAGTGTATCAAACTTAATTAAAACTATATGTACGAGTACATACATACATAGCATAGGTATGTTATAGGTTGAAAAACTTACATCAAAGCACGTGCAAAACAAAAAACATCGGCAATCGAAATGCATTATGATCGAATTAGATTCTAATAACAATCAACGAATGTTAAATTTGTTTGTTAGTGGAACGGAACATAATTGCACCACGTTACATTTACGTTATTTGCTAACATTATTCCTTTTAGTATATCCAAAGAACGAACATTACAAGGAAGTTGCAGTATTTCGTTCCCTGTGGTTTGATATCTCGACTTATTTCACCACTGAGAAATCCAATTGCTTTCTTCAACCAAAGGACGTATATATGTAGCAAAGAAGGTGCACCATATCGGAACGAATTCGACATTCGTTCATTTTTATTAGAATTTGATTCAATACAATTCGATTTCTGTGTGGTGAAATAAGCCGATATAACTTACTTCTCGTAGGGTGAAATAAGCCAAGATATTATGTTGGCGGTACAGAACGCAGGTTGCAACTTCTTTGTTTGCTCTGCTTTGTCTGAACGAGAACTTCTGTCAAAGATGATATAATACGAAACTGTTTGCTTCGTGGGAGCGCTGCCAAAATTCGCATTTTTTATAACATTTTCCTATAGTGCCCTATGTAAGAAATGTGGTTTGGGAGTATTCATTTTTTTTTTTTTTGGGAAAGTTGCAGTTTCCACACCACCGTTGAAGTATGTAAATAGAATAAATGCAAATGCTATGAATATAAGACGGAATACACGTTATCAATTACTTTCTTACCAAAAAATCACAAACTATTGAAATCAACATGAAAACAACATCAATTCACAGAAATCCATAGCCAAAAATATGAACTTAAAATAATATTTTCATGAAATGTTTTTTTTTTTTTAATAAAAAACCATATTTTCAAGTAATGCTAGAACCTAAATACTTTTTATTACTAAACATTGAAATTTAAATCTTTACTTAGAGATTTAAACACAACATTTTGTAAAATAATAACATCAACTCTAGTTTTTATGCAAATAAAATTGCACTGATTTGATAGCTTTTTTCACGCATTTCCCTCTGATTCGGTATTGTTGCCAGCTCAAACCGAGAGTTCAGGGGACCAATTCAGTAGCAGCGAAAGATAGTTTCGTACCATATTATCTATGCTTCTGTGACCGCCCTCGTATGCATGTGCATACATATGTATATCAAATTGGTTTTAATTAAGTTTTGCTTTTTTGACAACTTATTCTCAAATTATTAAAGTTTCTTAAAGTTTAATTGCTTATCGCTTTCAAATCAAGGATGAAGTAAACAAAGTAAAGGAAACGGAAAGGAAAGGAAAACTCGTAGTACAACTTACATACGTGTATATATACATACATATGTACTACACATACATACACATATAATATCGCTTAAAAACCATATTTAAATGCAATTTCGAGTTACTACTTTGTTACAAATTTTAAATATTAAAAAAATCCTAACAAATTACTCGCCGAGTTTGAGTTTTAATTTATGTAAGTATGATTTGTACCTATTATATACTATGCATGCATATACATACATACATATATAGTTTATACGAGTGCATAGGTAGATATGCCGAGGGAAAACCTGAAATTTCTAGGTTAGCACTGTTTCGCTAATTACGAAACACACAAGTTTATATGTACATACATAAAAAGACATAAATAAGTAGAATATATAAATGTATATATGAGCAACTGAATGTCTCTAGGAAAAATCATATTTCTTCAAATTAGCATAGATAATAATTCCATTTAATTTTTTTTAAATTCCCAATAGAAAACTAAAAAATTAGCAAAACTGTTTCAAAAGTTCTACGAAAAATGGTAACCTATTGTTTAGAGAGTTGCCATGCGAGTTGCATAATTTACATATCTAACTGCAGAAGAAAATCGAAAACGAAATATAAAAGCAGCAAAAACCGCGGGCGATCTGGGGTGCTGCTTAAGGCTAACAAGTCACAACTCTTGGACCTTTATTTGGGTTCTTAGCGGTCAGCTGAGATAAGGCATGTAAACACCTCTAAGGGCCGTTTGCACCATCTCTGGTTAAAATTACCAGCAATTAGCTACAATTCAGCGCTTATTTATCTGACGGATGGTCGTAATCGGCGCTTTTAGTTCCGATTAAGCACTTAACCGGAGATAGTGCAAACATCCTAAGTACACTCTTCAGGCAATGGCAAGTCGCCGAACGCAGTTCTGCCAAGAAAAAGCTCCTCATAATAAAAATATCTGTCACTCGATTGCGCTAAGTATGTTTCAAAGAACCGCATGATCACTACAAAAGCGGAAATTGGCACTTTTGCATGTGTCCCAAGATACTAAAAAGTATTGACAGGAACGATTTTTTTAATTACAAACATATGTATATATTTATATTATTCAAATAAAATTGTATTCTCGGTAGCTTATTTTTTGTATGTATCAATTTGTAACACAAGTACTTAGGTATGTACATACACATACACATATACTTATACATACATATGTTTATAGATAGGTAATGAAGAACATTCTCGGAAATTCATTTTTTATTCAATCTTATCATAAGTTTCATTTCCACTTGATATTGGATCGGATGTTAAGTTATGTCCGAATAGAAAAAGTTTAAACACTTTGTTACAAAAATGTTTGCAAAAAATTAGTTCATATAAAAAAAAAAGCTTGGAATGACCAAAAAAGGTGCGCAATAAAAAGAACGGCTTCATTGAATAAGTTTCTGTAAAGAGGAACAAACAAAACACGCTCGAACGCAAAAAATTCGGCTGCAGAAGAGGCGATATACTCGTATAAGCTGGTAAGGGAATATTAGAGCTATTCTCTTACAAAGTCTCACGCCATTCTAAGAGGTTGGATTTATGCCTTCAAATATATTCTTTTCTTCTTATTCTTGTCCGAGAGGGTGGAATGTTGACAAGCCGACAACGATAATTGACACTGGAGATGACACAACGCCAAAAGCGGTTTGTCTCCAACCCAAACTTGACAAGCGATGAGGGAAAATCGTTCCAACAAATATCAACCTTCAAATGTGTTTTATTTGCGGGTTTGAACAGGAATCGATTTCGGGTGAAACTTGCGTATTCACTGCGGGCGGATGACACAAAAAAATCATCTTATTAAAAATATGGCGGGGTGAAGATAAAAAAAACTGGGTTTGCCTCAAATAAACGATTCATCGCTTCTTTGTAAATACATCACAAAAGCCCATTGTATGAAATAAAGATTTTTTAATGCTTTCATACATAAAATTTTTTTCGATCAATGTTTATAATAAATTCTATTACCTAATCTAAAGTCAGCAGACAAAGATTGGTTATCGCTTTTTCGTACGACCTAACTATGTAAATTTTTTCATGTTAATTGTTGTTGCACTTATTAAATTAGCTTTGACAACAAATACACTTTTTATTCTTTTCTACACATTTTTTTAATCCAACAATGTTTAAAATAAATTTTATTACGAAATCTATACTACCAGCCTAACGGTCTTCCTTAATAAATTTAACAGAAAAAGTTTGGTTGTAGCGTTTTCTTTTTTCGTTATTGTTTTTAATGAATAAGCTTTGACAACGAATACATTTTGATCAAGTATAATGAAGAATGGTTGGTATGTGGGCCTTTCTTGGGAAATTATGATTTCTTTGTCCCCGCGATTTATAACTCCAACTAGCGTTTCCAAATCTTCAAAAGTCGGTGGAGAATATATTATGAAAGATTCACTAATTTCTTAGTAACAGTGAAGCATACACAGCTAATGTCAATAGCAATCATACATTTGACTCCAAACTGGTGATTATATTTTAATTGACTGTAGACAAAAAAATAAAAAAAAAGCAGGTCATAAGCTTAATACTGCTTCTATTCGCTTACGTATTGATTATCCTGAGTGATAAAAATTTAAATAATGTTCGCCGATTTTTCTCCTTTTTTTAAATTTTGAATTACACCATACCCTCGGAGCGGTGCCCGCAATGACCCAATCTGGTGTCGATGGAAGTGTTCTGACGAAGCTACACATCTGTTTGAATATTCACATTAGTACCGGCAGGTTTAATGGTTATTGTGTTATTGGTATTTGTATTTAAGTAGTACTCAAAATAGCAATTAATACGAGCTTCACTGTATTGCACGTCAAAAGAACGGAGACGTCACATTACCGAGGAAAAAAACTAAAGATCTCAAGCATCAGAATTTTGGAAGACGCACTCTCTTGTGAGAGTACGAATTTTACACTCCTATGGGATTAATTAAAAAAATAAAATTTAAAAACAAAACTAAAAGAAACAAATAAAAAATGCTTCATACTTTTCATGAAGGGAATAATTGTATGGACGCCATATGTTATATTTATTCGATATTAATTATGTTCACTGCTATAATAGTACCAATAATAATTAATATTTGTGTGAAATTTCAAGTATTTAGCTGATTAAATGAAGAAGTTATGGCCCAAAATACAATAGCGAAACAATCGGTTGTATAGGAGCTATATGTTATATTTATCCGATCTTTATAATTTTCACTGCTAATATATTGCTAAGAATACTTGATATCTGTTCAAAATTTCAATCCTTTAGCTGATTAAATAAATGATGCAATATCTGAACAATCGGTTGCATGGGAGCTATAAGTTATATTTCTCTGATCTTTATGATTTTAACTTTTAATATATATTTAACAATGACTGATATTTGTGGAAAATCTCAGATCTTTAGCTGATTAAATGAAGGTGTTATGGCCCAAAATGGAATATCTAAATTATCGGTTGTATGACAGCTATATGTTATATTTTTCCGATTGATCCGATGATTTTCACTGCTAAAATAGTTGTAATATTAATTATTATTTGTGCAAAATATCAAGACTTTAGCTGCTTAAATTTAGGGGTTTTCGGGCTAAATGGAATACCTGAACAATCGATTGTATGGGAGCTGCATATACTCGTATGTTTTATTTCTGCGATCCGACAAATATCTCATAAGTTATAAAAAAGCACCTAACTACCAAGTTTCATTCAAATAGCTTTAAAATTGAGGAACTAGTTTGCGTTAAAATAGATATACAGACAGACATGGCTAAATCGATTCAGCTCATAATCCTGATCATACTATTTAACTCTTATCCATCTGGTACTTACAAACATCGGACCAAACTAAATTTAAAATTTCTATGAAAGATATAAAAATGTGCCGAAGCTCAATCGATATGTTCAAGCAATTCTAAATATTTCTTTAATAGGCAGAAGCTAGCGCTGCTAAAGAAAAATAACCAACTTTGTCATAATAACGAGCACCCTAATGCCGTACGTATGTACATGCATACATACATATGTACATAGACACAGGGGCGCCGCTCTGATTAGATTTGAATGCCAATTTTAATGCAATGCAAATTAGCATTCACATACATACATACATTTATACGTATGTATGCATCAATGTAAATTCATGCAATGCTATTTACAACAGTCGACGAGTTGTTTTGTGATACCGGGTTCGATGCCCGTTGCAACAAACATCAAATAACCACACCCACCCTCATTATCTTGTCAAATACTTATGAGGAGTTTTTGCAATTTCCCCCTAAAAGGAACAGGAAGTTATGAGCTTATTCATTCAAAAATAAAATTATTATTTGCTTTTATTCACTGCGGAAGCTTTTGTACTTGAAAGTCATAATTTCCGTCTATTTCAGTTTGTTTTATTTAACCCAAGGGTTTCGCAATATTCAGCCTTATCGCGCAATCAATCCTTTGTAGATTGTTTTTACGGAGGAGCTACGAAATTTGGTTTGTTCGAGAAGTGATATACATAGATATTTACTGATAATTATCACAAATTAAGAGCTTTTGGCGAAAAGTGAGAGTTGACTTAAAGGAAAAGTTCTTTTGAGATTAAATGCTTTAAATAATATAATGCTTAGCATACAAAACACTGTTTCCATCAGAGAGTTGGTGTAGCAGAGGCCAGTCGATACAAGTGCGTCATATTTAATAAACTTGTGATTTAAATATCTAAATCAATTAAATTCTAATTAAATAATGAATCATAAAAACTCGCATAAATTCGCCGCCAAACTTAAGATCACCATTTCATTAAAAATATGGAACAATTCATACTACTTTGGGGCTGTTTCGATACTAGATTTAGACAATTTCGGGTTGCTTTTTGTTATTTCGGGACCAGTTCTGAATCATTGCAATACTATTTCAGAACTGGTTTGGTATCATTTTGGGACTTATAAAGAAAAAATTTCGGGACAGTTTCAAGACTTGTTTGGTATTATTTCGGGACACCACTTTTCATTGCCACTTTAAAGATTATATTTTGTACGGCATTATTTCGAATAACATAGCTCGAAACTAATCACAGAATGGTCCTTAACTATTTTCGAATGAAAAAACAATTTCGTTCTGTTTCTTTGCTTACCGCAAAGGAGTAAAATTATAAAAATAAAATTTGCAAAAAGTGCACGTTTTACGATGCCAAAAGATGCCGCAAAACATATCGAAAATCGTAGAAAATTTCGTTTAATTTGTTGTAAGAAAAACATAGCATCGAAAGGAAAATTATAAATGAAGCTTTTGAATACAACACTGAGAACGTGGTGAGTGCTTACCAGAAGTGTTGTGTAATGCTAATTTACACGAAGTGAAAAGTGGATCACGTAAAGATTTACACATAATTCCAGACTTATCGCAATTCACATAAAAATTATTTAAAACATGAACAAGACGTGAGTGTAAAATTTTAACACGCGCTCGATAGTCGTGCGTGTCAAAAACAAACTTTTCTGAATGTAATACTTTATATATTTCATGTAATTAGGTTTACCTAGTATTTCTATTAATTTAATCTGCATACATTGTAAAGGCATTTACTATGTGTACGCGTTTATTATATTATAGGACCGTATTTTGACAGACTCAGCAATTTCGCGACGAAAGGCTTAAGTAAATACGCTGTGATTTCAAAGTAGTGTGAAAAAAACACAAAGTAAACTTCACCCATTTAGACTATGAAAAACATGTTAACATGTTTTGTTATGTAATAAAATAAAATACATATAAGTTAATTTATTTAATTTATTGAATATCTGCCTATTTCCTTTTTCTACTTCCACTTATAAAGAATATTTCAATGATCTCTTAAACTAACTAGTAGCGCATCTTATTGACTTTTAACGCAAAGGGCCGTGCGGTAAAATTGCTTTTGGCGAGAAAAATGCCACCGAATCACATTCGACAAGAAAATCCTGGGTTAGAAATCTTTTGGCTTCAATTATTCGTGAACGAAAAAATTACACTGTCAGTGGCAAAATGTTGAAATCAATTTGTCTCTAAACCAAATTTGACAAGGAATGATGGAATAGTGTTTTAATATAAATCAAATTTGTTATAAAATAAAAATATCTACTTCGGAGGAATTATTAGATAAGAACTTCTTTTTTTTGTTTTGTAATTCTTTAGACAGTAATTAATAAATATACGAGTATATTCTAATTAAATACCAATTGCATCAATTTCATAATCAATATACGAGTATGTCGAATGAATTTACACACATGCATACATATGTACATACATATGTAGACAAAAATGCGCACAAATTTATTAAAATGATAACGATTTTAACAATATTTCCAAGCCATGCGTTTTTGTCACCTTAAAAATCTGAAAGATTGCGGTAGCTTTGACAAATGTAAACAATTAACGTTACGATATGGAAATTGTTGTATACGAAAAAATAACAACATTGCTGAACGCAAAAAAAATTGCGCAAAATTTAATTAAACGCTTACATATGTACATACAAATACGAGTATGTATGTACGTACGTTCTTGCACCTTTACTTAATATGACTAATCATAATAAACATTACGCTGTTCATTTTAATTCATCACAAAATTTGCGGCTGACGTCCACAAACATATTTTCGCTGAATACAAAGTTAGTTATACTTAAGTGCTTTAAGGAACTTTTTCTTTTTTATTTTGTGAAAAAGATTTATGTATGTATGTATATGTATTGCACATTTTTTTACTGCAAAACGGAATCACACGAATGTAAGAATTTCAAGTTACAAAACCTGGCACAAAACTTCAAAAAAAAATTGTCCATATGTACGAGTATGTTCAGAAAAATGAAGAAAGAACAATTTATATTTGGAAAAAATTAATAAGTTCCTTAAATAAAACAAAAATATTAATAATTTACAATTTTTATTGAGCTGGCCTTGAGCTTTACTAGGCCAATAGAAAAATAAACAAACATTTATAAAACAAAAATATAAAGTTCCGCTACATGTTATGCTTTTTTTCTATAGACTTTCGTTACTTTTTCAGTACATTCCCGGTACATTTTAATCACTTTTTCGGATGTAAATTGTCTGCACGACCCTCATAAATAACTAATATGCATTTTTTTTTGTCTATCCTTAATTGAATTTGTCGCTTAGCAAAATCGAGGCGCACACGATTTATAGAAGTTTCGCTCATAAAGTTTTGAGTTAGAACAATCCATCTAGATTTTTTGTTTTGCTTCTTAATTGTCAACAATTAATAAAAATGTGCTAAATTGCATGAAAAATTACCAAATTTTCAAGCGTTTGAAGTGCTATAAAGTTCTGAAAAGCCGAAAATTCTATTTGACTATAGTGATGATCTTTTGGTTTTCAAAACGTTACCAAATATTTGTAAAAATGTCGATAATATTAATTTTGAATTGGGTAATCAACTTTTATTATATTGAAAATATCAGATACTTTTGAAATCGATTCCGAGTACTTATAGTTCCATACGTAAGATTTTTATTCAACACACTTTTAGTGTTTTATATTATATGTATCTAATTGCATTAAAATATGACCACAAATATGGATTCAGTGAAAAACTCAAACTTGATGGATTATATAATCAAACTTGTATTTCCAATTGTACCTGCAGCTAACGTTTCTTTTTTTTTATCAAAATGGGACCATAAATAGGGATTTTCTGAATCACTCGACTCGAGCGCCCTTTGCACAAAATAACATGCATGTATACGTCTAATCGATCCTTTCGGATATCTTTCCAATTCCATCAAAATCGGTTCATTTATACACACTTAAGGGCCGTACACATAAGACTTTCGCTTTGCTTTGCTTCAGAGTTTCGCTTTGACAGATAAGTTAAAGTACAGATGTTATATGAGTGCTGCTAAATACAAGACGAGAAAAGTAAAGCAAAGCAAAATGAAGCAAAACCATGGCGAACTCGCAACTTTTGTACACTTTGACAACCAACTGTTTGCTTTTCGATTTTATTTCTGAGTGCATATAACGGGTGTTTTTTTTAGGGGTATAGAACTTCGAATTGAAATAAAACACAAGAAAATCGTTTAAGGTCCATCAATTTGGCTTTATTGGAAGGATAATTTTATGCCATTAATGTTTAAATATGATTTCGGGCATGTGGCCGCCGCGGCTGGCTCGAATAAAGCCAATTCTACAGGTCCAATTTTCAACCACTTTTTCGAGCATATGGGGCCGTATGTCGGCAATAACGCCACGAATGTTGGCTTCCAATTCCCCTAACGTTTCTGGTTTGTTGGTGTAGACGAGCGAATTCACATATCCCCAAAGAAAATAATCCAATGGTGTCAAATCACACGATCTTGGTGGCCAATTGACAGGTCCATTCCGCGAAATTATGCGCTCAGCGAATGTTTCCTTCAATAAATCGATTGTGACGTGCGCTGTGTGGCATGTAGCGCCGTCTTGTTGGAACCACAACTCATCCACATTCATGCCATCCAATTCGGGAACAAAATAGTCGGTTATCATGGCTCTATACCGGTCTCCATTAACGGTAACTGCCTCTCCAGCATTATTGCGGAAGAAGTATGGCCCAATGACTCCACCAGCCCATAGAGCACACCAAACAGTCAGTTTTTGTGGATGTAATGGCGTTTCAAGGGTCTCATGTGGATTCTCTTCACTCCAAATGCGGCAATTTTGCTTGTTGACGTAGCCATTCAACCAAAAATGAGCCTCATCACTGAACAAAATTTTGCGATGAAAATCAGCATCGAGATCAATCTCATTTTCGGCCCATACACCAAAATCACGACGCATTGCATGGTCTCGCGGCTTTAATTCTTGCACAAGCTGGATCTTGTAAGGTCGCAAGCCAAGATCTTTGCGCAAAATCTTCCATAAAGTTGATGGACAAAGCTCCAATTGCTGTGCACGGTGGCGAATCGATTCATTCGGGTCCTCTTCAACACTTTGCTCTACAGCGGCAATTGTTTCTTCGGTGCGCACTGTTCGACGTCTCTGCGGATGCGTATTATCACATAGAGTAAACGTAGTGCGAAAACGATCCATGGTTAACCGAATTAATTGCTCTGATGGACGATTATGTCGACCATAAAATGGACGGAGCTCACGGTAAACTTCGCGAACTGAACCATTATTTTCGAAATAAATTTGCACGATTTGCAAGCGTTGTTCTTTTGTCAACCTGTTCATGATGAAATGGCAAACCAAACTGAACATAAATGACATTAGAGTTGCCAGATTTGACCACAAAATGCCAGTTTTATCTCTATTCGAAAAACAAACCTGTAAAAAAAACACCCATACACACGATTTAGAAAATTTACTAGTATTTTATAGTTTTTGCGTGTATAATTATTTTTAAAAAGATAAAAGAGAAATATGAATAAATAGCAAATGAACCACATCTTTAGTAACAACCCTCTACTGTTTTTTAAACTCCCCTGAGTCGGTTTTTATTTATTTTGTCGGAATATGCTCCGCCTTAATATAGTTTATTACACTCGCGACTTTCAAACACACATAAGTAGCATAACTAACACTTAATTATATCAGTAAAATTCCTCGGGATAGGCACTAATAACAATTCAAAACAAACAAATAACGCAGAAACTGTCAAAGCGTTCTATGTAGCAAACCTTCTACACCTCATGCTTTGTTGTTAAAGTTAGAATTGTCAAGTAAAGCGAGGAAAGTTGTATGTGTACGGTCTTTTACTGAATATCTGGACTGATGCGGCACCTAGCGGATAAATTTAAATCCTATGTCCGTGATATGTTGCCGTTACCCAATTTAAACAAAAAAAAAAACTTTATAAATCATGTCCTTGGTATTTACAAAAAAATCCAACGTTAAATTTTTAATTAGAAACTTTTGAAAATCATAGTAAAATGGAGCACAAGTCTGAAGTGACTGAAAAGTCGTTTTAAGTTTTATTAATTTATTTGCTGAAAAACGAGCACATGTGTTCTAAGTATGTATGTACATATATAGAGAAATGTGTTAAAAACCTCAACACACCAGCGCGAATTGTGCGACAGCAGAGTGCCAGTGATTTCGCAACGCCAGCGAATAGTTCGGGTCGTAACTATTTTCAAAAAACAAAATTATTTATTGTATCAAAACAATCACTGTACCACTTCCTAGAATCACTTTAAATTAACACGGATTCAGGATTATCACACAGCATATTTGAATAATTCAGTAATGTCTCAATTGATTTTGTATTCCAGGCATCATTTGACGTTTACGAGTATTGATTCGTCGACAAATTAGCGGCGCACGAAAATAAGAAAATATACATATGTATATGCTTTGGAATGGAAGCAGATTAACCACTTTGGAGAAATCTAACAAGGTACAAAAAAAGTATAGTTTTTCACAATTTACATACATACATATTCAAATGGACACAAATGTTCAAAAATCACAACACAATAAACACAACTTATTTTAAACATCGAATTATGCGTGAGTCATTCATACGAGAACATGTGTAAGTATGTATAAGTCTGTATATCAATGGCTCGCCTATGATCATCGCAAGCTGACACTCTCCGACATGTCATTTTGAATATTTTATCTTTACTTCTTGAAACGCAAAGTACATAAGTAGACAAGTCTGCACTTGCAGTAAGCGCCTAGCTAATAGACACATTTGCCTAATAATTTATGCACATATTCTTGTGCAGATAATTAAATATTATA
The DNA here is from genome assembly GCA_963971545.1 of Philophylla caesio. NCBI lineage: Eukaryota > Metazoa > Arthropoda > Insecta > Diptera > Tephritidae > Philophylla > Philophylla caesio. Next base: position 69,908,536 of record OZ020609.1, on the reverse strand, counting down.
GTGACAGTTAATTAACATGACATACATATGTACATAGATTTCGCGTCATTATGACGAATTAGTTTTCAGTGTTTCTATGCGATAAAAGTCCGAAAAAAGTAGCCGGGTTATTGTATAATATTTGCACTGACCTTAAAAACTTGTTTAGGCAAACGATCGAAATTATTTTCGTTATATTTATGTATGTATTCTTGTGACGCGGGAAACAGAGGGCTAAAATAAATGTTACCTGAGTGACAACATTTGAACCGCACAACTCGACAGTCGGAACAGCACTGACGAGACTGCTGAGCTACGATATATTATACTTAGAAGAAGTTATCGGCTTAGTTAGAGGTAGTGATTCACCGTTTTGTTTTGAAGTCGCACGAGTCATGGAAAATCGTTTTGGGGTAATGAACCCATAATATTCATATAGTCTTAAATATGAATTTTGTTTATATGCACATTTTTAAATTTATTTCAATATTAATTTTTTTTTTAAAGAGTAATAGCAACGCAATACCACATATGTATAAGGTAGGGTTTTTAGAGCAACTTTGACATAGCTTGTATGGAATGGTGATACAATTGATTTTTTTTTTACTATAAATCCACATTGTTAGTTCTCCCATTTCCTAACTGGATAAAGAAGCGAAGCGAATGGGTCTGACAGTGGACAAGACCAAGGGGAGTAAGTATATAGTATAACAGTATAGACAGTCAGCGCATTCACTGTTTGATAGTTAGATGGTGCGAGTATAAACCTTACAAGTAAATTTAAAAATATTGTTTATTGTTTAAACACGCTTCGTGTAAATTACAATGAAATTAAACAAAAATATAAAAATATGAAAACTAATTTAAGTACTTAGAATAACGTGCAGCCCGATTCCATTTTTTCGCTGTCGCTAAAACTCCAACACTAAAAAAATATTAATGAGTTTCAGGAATTGTAAAGCGATTTGATTTGTAGGCAGATTTTGGATATGAACAAAATCAACTCAATTCTCAAATTCTTCACAGATTTAATTTATTGGCATAAAACGTGTTGCACTACCTTCACGTTGCGCCATAATTTGAGTTAAAGGTTTTGTGTTAATGAAGAACTTCTAAGCGTTCACATCGGAGTGTTTAACAAACTCAGACTTTATTTTGACATTTCTTTGCTTGCTCTCTCTTCTATGAACTGTCCAAACACTGCTCAATGTCAGATTTTGCAGCAGTTCGGCATTATTTCCTAAGACTAAAGCCAAAATTTGTTACACGTCGGCCAAATTTAGTCCCTAAAAAGGGTTGTGTGTCCATAAACACCAAACAAAATTGGGTTATAAGGCACATAATATTAGCTTGAAATCCCGCGCATATTCTCTCTTGCCAGCAATCGTTACTTCGCACTGAGTAGGCAAATGAGCAGTAAAGTAATTTTTCGTCGAACAAAATCCACACGGCGAAAGCAGCATAAGATTGACGTCGACATAGTGCAGAGAATTAAGTTCTAGCGAATATATGGATGAATTCAATGCGGCTCCTGCTGGTGGCCGCGAATAAAAAGGAAGGCCACCTCAGCGTTAGAAAGACCAAGCGGTTAACGACTAAAGTACAGTCGGTGTTTCCAACTGGAGCCAGTTATCGAGAACTAAAGAAAGTTGGCATTAACATTTGACACCATTTGTCCACATGTTGACAATTTTACATATGTTTGACACACACTGCAGTATCGATTTTGGTCACTGCAATATCGACGTCAATTTCTTGCTATAAGTTTACCTTATGGATCAATTTTTAGCACTTACCGAAATACGTCGGTTTTCGGATTTTTCAAATTTCCGCTAACAAAAATTGTGAACGGTTAGCTTAGTGATGTCAAGGACAATATGTGTACAAAACTTAATGACGATATCTGACAATGTTATGGAGATATAGACATTTTATCATAAATAGGCGTAGCCACACCAATTTTTTTAAATTTCATAAAAGCTTTGTTTTTTTTTTTTTATAATCGCTCCAAATCCAAAAGATACCGAAAAAACGGGAGTTCTTGCATTTCTCAAAACATCCGTTATATGGAAGGAGGGTGTGGTTATTGACCGATCTCGACCATTTACAATAACAACCTACCAAGTTTAATTAAATAATCTCAATTTTTACTCAAGTTTTCTTGTCCACGGACGGACAGACAGTCAGGACTAAATCGATTATGTTTGGCTGTTTCAAATAACCGCTTTGGGAACAAAGTTTATATACCCTTGTGTACCGTCACTGAGAGTTATTAAAATATATTTAAATGCATAAAAACATTAAAAAAAGCACTAAAAAGTTATCACTTTTTACAGTATTCCGCCAATCCATAGAAACACTTTCAAGTATAATTTGTAGACAAATAATTTTATTTTTTTTGCCTAAGCTTTAAGTATGATGTGCTTAAAATATTATGCTATTGCAAATACAAAAAAAATATTCATTACAATAAACGGGACTAAAATATGATGACACAAGGAATTTTCCACTTGACTTATAAATAAGCATTTGTGAATTAGGACTAGATGGCGACGAATCGTGTGACGAAGTGGACCCAATCGACATTTTTCGTAAATCTGAGCATATTAGTTATTAATTTTCATTTGTTGAAGTTATTAAAAAGAATATACATATAAATAATTATTTTTTAGATTTAGAAGAAAAAATACATTTTAAATAAACGTTCTACATATATTTCTAATGGGTTGTGCTGGTTATTGTATAAAAATTTAGACACGAGTTACTAAACAGTCACCTAAGTAAATAAACTTCCTGATAACTGTTTATTTAGCTTGTTTCTCCTGTTGTATAGTCAATATTTTTGAATGTTTGTCTATATTTACTTATAAAATGTATGCATGTACTTATGTATGTACACAAATATATATACGCACTACTTTGAAATAAATAGTTTATTTACCATAATTTGACGCACAAAAGCTGACAATGGCGAAATACACGCGTAGAAAATTCGTAACCAAAAAACTAAATTAATAAATGTTTGTTTTTCATGTGACTCCGAGTTTTCTAACAATATACGAATATGAATATATAAAACGGATTTCAAAAAATTAAACAAAAGTGTTAAATATCATGCAAAAACTACCGATGGTGAACTTTATTTTCTTGACTAAGAGATGATGACTGTCGTGACGAATGCAATTTTTTCTGTAGCATTCGAATTTGATATGAAAAAGTTCAATTAGTTATAATGTATAAAACAAGCAAAAACCTTTAAACAATAGCCGTTCGATTATGATTTTCAGCAACTATTTTAATTTCAAAAACGTATTTTCTTTAAATTGAAATGTACATAAATTCTTTAAACTCCAAAAAGATTAAAAGCCGTTTTCACCATTAACTTTGGAACTTATTTTTTTTTATTTTCTGTCAGTTTTTATATACATATGTATGTATATGTACATAAGTAGTTCAAAAAATTAGATTATTTTTTTGTTTCAGTTTCATTAGGCTGTAGTAAGTAGCCTCCTTTTTATTCCGTACGATGGCTATGTTGTGGAATTTAGAAATAAGCATAAAGCATTTTATCGAGTTTCGCTGGAGTATTAACATTTGCTTGCACAATTTTGCTCAAAAATTTGGAAAACAAACTATTTTCTTCATGCATAATCATATCCAATTATTTACTCTACCATTAACCAATTCAAATTTGAAATTGAAATATCTTGAGAGAATAACCTGATCAGGTACATAGGTATTGCTCTCAAAATATTTTAATTTATAGTTTGAATTGTCACTTACATATGTATGTATGTATCGTATACACATTATTTTTAATTTTTTTTTGTGGTTTTTATTTTTGTGTAATTTCAGCATCCCTACACTGTTTTTCAAAGTTCCATAGTTCGCAACTTGCATAGCCCACTTTTTGTCAAACAACTAATTTAGTCCTGAAACTGGGCTGCTTCTTTACAATCACAATATTAGTAAACGATCATGTTTAAGTGAAAATAATAAAATCAAAACACAACGATCAAACTCATAAAATAAGTTTTGAAACTATCAATTTTTCACCGGCGCGGTATAATATCGTATTTGATGCGGTAACGCTAAAAAAGAAAAGCCCTCAAACTGATGCGGAACTGTATGCAGCGATATGAATTGTAAGTTTGTTGTTTATTAAGCAAATAGGTTGATTTTTGATACGGTTTAATTTTTGCACACAGTTTATTTGCATACATACCAACATACTCGTTCATATATACAAATATATATATACATTAGGGTGTCCCTTATATGACGAAAAAATTTTTTTTTTAGAAATTCAAAACGCATACCCTATATATTTTTTATAAATGTAAATATATACTCAAATATAAATTTTCATCTTTCTACGACGAGTGCAACTCGTGCCGACCAACCCCTCAAAGTTTTCTTTGTCTTAGTATATAGCCATTATTCTGAGATATAGCCTATCTATTATTTGTGTTACTGTAAAATTTATTAAAACGCTATTAAATCAAAAAAGTGGTTAGGTTAGACAAATATTTATTAAAAGAACCTTAAAATTAAGCAGGATAACTTCTTCTTTAAAGTATTTTTTTTACAATCTGGATATAAGTGCCTATGTTCCTGGACACATCGTAATAAAAATTGTTTTTGCTCTTCTTCGGCTGTGATTAGTCCGTTTAAGTCTTACATTAATTTAACTGCCCTTTCAGCAGGTCATTTACGACTTTTAACTGGCTTACTTTTCGTAAAGCATCCTGAAAGGCAGCATTACCTTCCCAAGCAGATACATCGACGTGAAGAAAGCTTGCATCTATTTGAAATCTTGAAAAAAAATTGATGCTCCGCATAGAAACAAAATCATCCAGAGTTTTATCTGAAACAAAACAAAAATATATTAAATTTTAAATAACAAAAATAATATACATAAGATCTATAAAAATTAGACTTACCAAACAACGTATTAGACATTTCTAGCGTCGATGGAATGTAGCGCTTTCCAATATTCGGACTTTCCTCTCTGTTTAAGTTGGCAATAATTTTAATTTTAGTCTCATTATCAACTTTATTATCAAAAAGTGATAAACTAACAGTTTCTTCACAAAGGTACCATAAATGCTGACTAAACTTGCTTATGGAAGCTTTAGATATAGCTGCATCAACTTTTTCATACGCTTTCAATGCTTTCAAAAAGCACAAATCTTGGTTTGGTGCTTTAGTCGGCACCGAGCATTGAAGCCATGGTTTAACATACAATGTTACAATAAACAAACAAACATCTTGCAGAGCCTTTTTATCATTAGCGTTCATACGAAATTGAGACTGCAGTAAACATATTTTCAATGAATATATTGCTCTTGACATCCATCTTGCCTGGTGCATAGCTCCAGGAAGTCTGATTTTTATTTTACGTTCTTTATCTCCTCACAAAAATACTACACATAGCTCTACCAATTCCCGATAGTCATCTCTTACAAAAGATTTGTCTAGTTCTGCCTTATAATACATCAACAAGGATGTAATAACTTCGCACGTCCAACCCAGGTAAAAGTTTCCCATCCCAATGAACTGTCAGATATATTGTTCTGAAAGTCAGCTTTTATTGCTTCTGCTCTGGATTTTCTAGTCTGAGTACGAATTCGCTGAATTGAGGACTTGTTAATGGTGAAATCATCGCTACTTAGATCAAGTGCCTCTACGACTGCATGAAGAATGTAAACAGTCTCTTATGCTGAGTTGACATCGATCCAATGTCGCAACAAGTTTAGGTGTTACAATATTTTTTCGACCTCTTTTTTTAGTGCATGGAGCTTCTTCTGGTACTGCGTTTTGTGTATCCAAAATCTCTTCTTCCCCTGAATCATCTGAGTTTATTACATTAATGGCTGTTGAAGTTGATGGGACTGCCAATAACTCCCTATGTCTGACATTTCTTTCCTCTTCTCCTATCTGTCTTTGTTTAGCTCTTTCTTCTTTATCCGCTAACTTTCTGTCCACACCACCAAGACATCCTGGTCGACCTGGCTCCCGTTGTTTCATCAGAAATAGTTTGTCTTCCTCTAGTCTTATCATATCAAAAGCATTAGCATGTGCGATATCAAATAAGTTATCAAGATTATTCTTAAAATCATTTTCACGATTTTTAAACGTAACTTGAGTTTTTTTGATATTTTTTTGCAGTTCTCTCCATGAATGACATAGGTCTATTAGTTTCTTTACGCAGTTGGGAAATGCTTTTGTGGGAATTCTTGCCTTTTGCCAATATATGATACACTCCCTAATCACTAAATTTGCACTTTCACTGACAGTCAATTTTACTTCTCAAATATTCTAAAACAATACAGCGAGAACTTGTCGATTTGATGGTAATTTTGCACCACTAATTTGATGGCTAGCAAACCGATAAGGAAAATATTTTGTTTATCATTTCGTAATTCAACCGACATATTTATGCTTTAAACAATTGCACTCTAATGACCTGAAACATAAATACGAAATGGCAATTGCAACCCCTCGCTACAGGTTGCAGCGCTCAGTTGCGCGGTTCTTGTATGAACAAGTTTCAATCGCAAGTCGGCACGGGTTATCGTTGATAAAACGAGCTGATATTTTTTTTAAATAGTATTATGCTAAAACAAAACTTTTAAGAAGGTATGCATAAAAAATTAAACACTTCGAAATTTAAGGGACACCCTAATATACATACATACATATATCGTGTCAAATATACAGTTTATTCAGCTGCGCACTAATTATTTTCAAAACTTCGTATTTATATTCCGGATCGTTTAAGTCGTATAAGACGGGGTAACATTTAACATGTTGAACTAACAATTCCATTGTTGTGAACAGATAAAAAAATGATACCGCCAAACAGAAGCATGAAATATGAAATTAAATTGTTTAAGTGTATAGCAATAAATAAATTTGTACGATACAGATATAGACAAACAGAACCTTTTTAAGAAAGGTTTAAACTACTTCAATGAGTTGCCAAACGAAAAAAAAATATTAGTGAAGAAACGGGTGTACGAGTATTTTATATATTTTTTACACTGTAAAACTTAAGTTAAAGATAAATTGCACATAATTTTTATTTTATTAGCTTCACCGGTATGTATGTACATATGTATGTTTGTAACCGACTACCACAGACTCGATTTCGACCCACTTTAAACGGAAAGATTTAATTTAAACTTTCTACACTTATCAAGTACCGGTGACAATACAATAATTCGATAAGTTTATGTACGTTATATTGAATTTATGAGCACAGGCAGCCGACAGTAAACTAACTTAAATTTGTCGTTCAAGACGTATGAGTAACCTGACCGGATACGAAACGATTTAAGCGCTCATCTTACTGCTTTTAGTATCCTGCATTATTTGTTGTGAGATCTTCAGAAATTATTAAATAATATCAAATTCCATACAGCTGTTTGCGTCGAAAGCTTAATTTGAAAACAAAAATAATAAATATAGTTAAAAAAAAAAAATACGCTTTTAAAGCACATCAACCTAAAAAGTGAAAAATACTTCTAAATAATAATAATAATTTTAAATAAAATATTAATTTCCTGACGCTCTTTTGATTTTCTGACGTGGTGAAAGTTAATGCGCCCACATTTTTATAAATATATAATTATGGAGCGATTTTCCGTCATCCTTTGTAAAATTTGTTTTGGGTATAAACCGATTACGGCGTCGTGCTATCATCGGGCCGAATGTAAATATGTTTGCTATTCAAAGCTAATGGAATCCAGCAAATTGAAAACATTGCCTGATAATTGTGTGCTTAGCGTGTTTTTCGTTTGCTTTTTAACATTGTTCTGAAATACATACATACTTATTTACATATCTAATGAAATATTTAATTATACATTTTTTTTTTATTAACTGTTTTTTCTACAAAGTGCAAATATCATTATATTTTTCGGTCGCAAAACCGAATAAAACAAATAGTTTATTTTTATTTTTATTATTGCACTGTTAGGCTTATCGATCTATTTAGTTGATGTGCAAGAAAAAACACTTACTCCACTTTTTTCCCGACGTTTCGCTAACTACGTGCCGTGTGTATGCACAGAAGTATGTATTTTTCATGGACAATCACACCCTCCAAAGTGCTTAGTCTCATAAGTAGCCTAAAGATGGAGTGACAACTTAAAGGGTTAGCACAATAGATCTTTTTTTTAGGTCGCAGCGCTACTATGCCCTGATAATAATAATAATAATAATGTATTTTTCTTAAAAAATGCGGTTAAACAAATGAAAACATTAAATGACTCACACGTACATACATAGATTAGAATTTAAATTTACATAACTTAGAAACAAAAATAGTTTATTTACAAATATTTGACGAAAAGGTCTGCTTGTCGTTTCTACGTCGCGAAATGCGCAGACTTTGAATAAATATATATTTTGTTTTTTATAGTACTTTTTATTAAAAAAAAAAGACAGTTAAGACATTAAGATTAATTTAAGAGTTCCTCCAGGCATAAACAATTGAAAATTTTGGAAAAATACAGCATTACATTTTGTGTGAGAAAATAGCATAACTTTGTTTATTACTAACATGTGCATAGCAAGAAAAAGAAAATTAAGCTAAAAAAAATCGAAAACTGATTACATCCAATGGTGTAGAAAGTAGGAACTCTTTGTTCTGACAGCTTGTTAAACGTTTTGAAGCCGTAGTTCCTTATTGATTAAGTACATCTTTCCGTGCTTAAAAACTTGGTCTTCATGCCAAGTTGGTTTCGAAAATTATAGACGGCAATTTCTTTGTTATTAATCTCAATATTGTGTTTGATGTATAAAAACGATTAACATCCAGTCTGCAAGTACATACATATGTATGTATATAGGCTTCTGGAAGGGATCTGCTTGCGAATAAGTAAAATGTTTTTAATCATTTTATTCTAAAGTCTTTGCAGTTCGTTCATTCTTTGGGCGGAACATTATTTCTAAATTGGAATAAGTAACAAAATTTATTTTCGACATAAACAAAACTTCGTACAGGGGCCATAATAAAGGCTTTCTGGCAATATTGGTTATACATATTTCTGTGAACGGAATTAGCTTTAGTTGTAAGTTTTTGAAATGCTCATTCCAACATATGTTAGAATCTATGCAAATCCGTAAATATCTTAAAGTATTAACTATTTTTATTAAGGCATTGTTGAGAACAATCCCTGGGCGGTCATCTTTTCTGGTTTTGGCCTTTAGTTAATAAATATCAGGAAATTTATTTTGGTCAGGTTGATTTTTAACCAATTCTGGTGGGATCTTATATTTGCTCTTCTATTGTATCAGTTGCATATATAATAAGTCTATCATCGGTATTGACTTTTGGAGTTCCTTTCAGGTCTAATAAGGGTTACTGCAAGCAAAGAAAGCGACCAGACTTTGTTATGTATACTAGAGCTGTCATAGAAAAGATCGCAAAGTCAGTGTGGCAATTGTGAAAGGACACAACGAACGTCTCGCCACAATTCGCATCAATACGAGATTCTTCACCATCTTGCTGATTTGCGCCAACGCTCTGACGGAAAAGGAGGACGATGTGATCATAGATCGCTTTCAAAAAAGTCCTCAATTGCGCGTTTGAGTACTGGCAAGCACTATCTTTTTGTCGACTTCAAAGTCGTTTTCGAGAGGACAATAATACCAGACAGGGTGACGCTTTGTCGAGCGACTACTTTAACCAGATGCAACAACATGACTATATAAGTACATTTACGGCTGGACACTTAGGTTCCTGCTGATAGTCAAAAATTGACGACCGCCGTTTGTTTAAGGAAGATGAAATAAACACAACAGCCAACTCGGCTAGCGTAGCACAATAGGTAGCGTATTGGCTCTGCAACTCCGAGCTCCCGGGTTCAAAGCCTGAGAGAAGTGGTTATGAAAATTAAATTAAAAATAATTTAATTTAATAATCAAAAAGAAGTCTGATGAGGAAATGTGGTGATTTCCGAAATAGTACTATAACTTCAACCATTAAAAGCTGTTGTTGTTTTTTCACAAAAAAAATCTTCTATAAACTGGCCTTGAGCTCAATAAAAATTGTAAAATATTAACATTTACTAGGCCAACAGAAAAATGAACAACCATTGTATTTATATTTATGTTTAAATTTTCTTTTTGTCTAAAATTGTATTTTCAGCTATTTGACGGGTAGCCGCCTTTGTTACCACATTAAATAAATTTGTTTTAAATGTAGTTTTTGCATAAATTTATTTTCAAATATTGTAACTGTCAAGATCTGGTAAGCCTGCTTCTCTCACCGCTCTCACTGCTCTCAATTTACGTAAGGCCGAAACTTAAGAATCGAAAATCAACAGATTCTTAAGGGCCGTACACATAAGACTTTCGCTTTGCTTTACTTCAGAGTTTCGCTTTGACAGATAAGTTAAAGTACTGATGTTATACGAGTGCTGCTAAATACAAGGCGAGAAAAGTAAAGCAAAGCAAAACGAAGCAAAATCATGGCGAACTCTCAACTTTTGTACACTTTGACAACCAACTGTTTGCATTTCCATTTTATTTCTGTGTGCATATACACACAATTTAGAAAATTTACTAGTATTTCATAGTTTTTGCGTGTATAATTACTTTTAAAAAGATAAAAGAAGAGAAATATTAATAAATAGCAAATGAAACACCTCTTTGATCGGTTTTTATTTATCTTGTCGAAATATGCTCGGCCTGAATATAGTTTATTACACTCGCGACTTTGAAGCATACATAAGTAGCATAACTACCGCTTAATTATATTAGTAAAACTCATTTCTTAATATTTTATTAAACAAAATATTTGGAAAGTTCCTTAAGGGCCGTACACATACAACTTTCCTCGCTTTACTTGACAATTCTAACTTTAACAACAAAGCATGAGGTGTAGAAGGTTTGCTACATAGAACGTTTTGACAGTTTCTGCGATAGTTGTTTGTTTTGAATCGCGATATGTGCTTATTCCGAGTATTTTCATTAATAAAAGAATAAGAAATGTGTTTTACATCTACTTATGTATGTTTGAAATTCGCGAGTGTAATAAACTTTATTAAGACTGAGATGTTAGAAGTCTTCTTGCAGCATCTTTCGACAAAATAAATAAAAACCGATCCAGGGGATTTTAGGAAAACGATGAGGGTGGTTAACAAAGAGGTGTCTCATTTGCTATTTGTTCATATTTCTCTTCTTTTCTCTTTTTAAAAGTAATTATATATGCAAAAATTATGAAATACAAGTGAATTCTCTAAATCGTGTGTATATGCACGCAGAAATAAAATGGAAATGTAAACAGTTGGTTGTCAAAGTGTACAAAAGTTGAGAGTTCGCCATGATTTTGCTTCGCTTTGCTTTGCTTTACTTTTCTCGCCTTGTATTTAGCAGCACTCATAAAACATCAGGTCTTCAACTTATCTGTCAAAGCGAAACTCTGGAGCAAAGCAAAGCGAAAGTCTTATGTGTACGGCCCTTTACGGTAAGTTAAGTGTTGACTAATCGCTTGCACGGCTTTCCATATAACAGGTTGGCTTAAGTTAAGTTAAGTCTTGATTAACTGACGCTTTATTCTCTCACAAAATTTGGCAATCAGTGACGTAGTAACTAAACTTTCAAGGCGAATTGCAACCGAACTACAATAAACAAATGCTCGGCTTACGTCTACAGATCGTGTGTTCGCAGCTAGCGAACTACCGCAACGCTGGCACCGAATCAGTTTGCCTTTGTGCGTTGTGCTGTGCACATTATCTACGGATTTTTATAATTTTATACGAGACAAGTTCTCGCATACTAAGCCAAAGAATTATGTACTTGTATTGGCAGCTCTGCCAACTTTGTGCTTCACTTAGCGTAGCCGAGCTGCGTAAACGAATTTCTCAAGCTGCTGAGGACATCAGCTCTCGAGGATATGCCCGGCTAATAAGTAGATCTTTTTTAAGAAGATGTAGGGCGTGTATTGAGGCTGATGCTAAACAATTTGAACATTTATTGTAATAAAAAATGTTATTTCCCTATCTGACTTTTATTCCAATAAACCTTAACTAAACTACGTCAAGATTTTTCATTATTTTATTAATTTTACTTACTTTTGTTGACTTTGGTAAAAGTGGCGTCAATATCTGTCTCGCTCGCTCATGGCAAACATGTCCACTATCCATCTCTCTTATTATTTTTCCATAAAATTAAGACCCTACCAAGAGCTTGTGCGAATAAAAAACATTTGAACTGAGTAAAATAGGTTAGCAAAATTCGGGTTACTTGAGGTTTTTATTTTTTTACTCGTTTTTTTTTTAGTATGAAACTAACATGTATTGTACCATTTTACAATCCTGATTAAATATGCGAACTTTAAATGGCACTTGCCAAGGCTTTTTAGTACATTTTTTTAAGGGAGAGCATTTCAAAGTCGACAAATTATAAACATTTTAAATTCATAGTTTAACAAATAGTCTTAATTCTAGAAAACTTGGGGCAATTGTGTCATTATGTTCGACTTTTGGTTCTAGAACTGTTATTTAGGGTTAAGGTTCCAAAGTTAAAATGAACAAAAATAATAAAAATCAACCACAATAACATTAAAATTGTTACAGTTTGACCAAATTTCTAGGTTTTTCTTAAATTTAAATTATGTGCGATATTTTTTTTCGGAAACCCGAAGAGGATGGGCGGATCGTTTTTCCGAGGTAATCATTCGGCATTGAATATGCTCCACAATACTCCTTCACTATTATAAGTATAAAAATATAAATAATGCGTTTAATTAGGAATATGTATGTAAATTTTTATAGTTTATTCCTTTTTTAATTGGTCCCATCGATTTCATTAACTGTTTTTTATTATGAAAATAAATACATACACAAAGCAAAACAGCCGTTTCTGACATATGTAAGGTGAAACAGTCGTCAAACGGGAAATTTTGTTGTTGCCTAATCAAGACAACCTTAAATTATTGAGTCATGCATTTGTATCATAAAAAATGCAAAAGAAAATAATATGCCTAATCTGTCAAGACCAATTGCTAGGCGATAAAATACCATCGCTCGTAGCACACAAAAATATCTCGATATTCGTTTGTTTTTTGATAGCGAAAAATCTACCGAACAGAAGGTTTACATTAGAAATAAATTCACAAAATTAATATTGTTTCGCTACCAATAAGTGGCTTAGCCAAAAGCTTAGTTAATGTAAGTGGTTTTACGTAGACTCATATTCAAAAAAGTACAAATGAATAACAAAGCGAATATTGTACAATTTTTGCCTCTATAGTTTTTTGTCTTTTTAGTTGAATAATCAATGTGTCAGTTAAAACTGAATTTATATACACATGAATTAAATATTCTTAAATAAAAAATTGCTAATCATTATAAATGAAATCATGTTTGTTTGATTTCCAAGTAGATATGAAATAAAATTTTAATACTTCATCAGCACACTTTATTTTGTATGAGTAAACTTCTGCAAAAAAGGGTATATATAAGCCCTCCACAGTGAAGGAACCCTCTTCAAATTTATTTTTTGCCGCAACTGCAGATATGTCAAACTCACGTTAATGTGTTTGTCACATGTATTCACAGATACTAATACATGTTAAACCTGCGCATGCGCACAACGTACGTTTGTACTAAAACTATCTCCCTTTGATTGCTAAATTTTTACACATTGCGCAAATAAGTAGGTTACTGCCAATATATAAGTATTATATGTATATGTATATGGCCTACATGCATACAAACATATGTACATACATACATATATAGATAATTCTTATTTATTGACAGTCCTGGTTTATTGACGGCTAGTATGCTACCGGGAGGCGCACTTTTATGTGTATACAGATTCTTGCACGATTTGCATCACAAAGATTTCCTTTTGGTTAATTTCCGAGACGTTTTTTTACATATTGTCATTCGGGATGACAAGAAAAATTTCCCAAAATACCAAAAATTCATGATCTGTTATGGTTTGGGATCCTGCATATCGAGAAGGTGTCTGGCCTGTGCTTTTTTGACAAAAAGGTGAAAATTAAAACGCCTAATGCTGAGAAAAATTTTCTAAATGAATATTACTGTTTCCAGCACACGTCGCAAAAGTTGTACAATACTGGTGTAAAGAAAATTTTGTTTTATTCCCAAGGATGAATGGCAACCGAGCTCACTGGACTGCAAACCCTTGGCCTTTTTTATTCGGGGTTATATGCTGCAGAAACTTAGGAATTACAAATAAACAACGATTTGATTGGTTTTAAAGCAGCCATTATTGACGAATTGGACAAAACTCCGATAGAGTAACTTCCTTATAAATCAAATCCTTGAACTTCGTTATTGTATTTGTAAGTCGCTTTAACTTTTTCAAACACAGTTTTAATAACTAAAGCCTGTTATTATTTGACGAAAAGCGTGTTAAAATCTTTAAATTAAGAGTTAAATTAAATATTTTAGTGATAGCAAAACCTAAAGAGCCTTGATTTACATGCAAATATTGTGTTTTATTTTAAAACGGTGTCCGTAAAACTTTTTTTCTAACTCTGTATATGTTGCATTTTAAAATACAAACATTTACATTACATATAACGGGTGTTTTTTTTAGGGGTATAGAACTTCGAATTGAAATAAAACACAAGAAAATCGTTTTAAGGTCCATCAATTTAGCTTTATTGGAAGGATAATTTTATGCCATTAATGTTTAAATATGATTTCGGGCATGTGGCCGCCGCGGCTGGCTCGAATAAAGCCAATTCTACAGGTCCAATTTTCAACCACTTTTTCGAGCATATGGGGCCGTATGTCGGCAATAACGCCACGAATGTTGGCTTCCAATTCCCCTAACGTTTCTGGTTTGTTGGTGTAGACGAGCGAATTCACATATCCCCAAAGAAAATAATCCAATGGTGTCAAATCACACGATCTTGGTGGCCAATTGACAGGTCCATTCCGCGAAATTATGCGCTCAGCGAATGTTTCCTTCAATAAATCGATTGTGACGTGCGCTGTGTGGCATGTAGCGCCGTCTTGTTGGAACCACAACTCATCCACATTCATGCCATCCAATTCGGGAACAAAATAGTCGGTTATCATGGCTCTATACCGGTCTCCATTAACGGTAACTGCCTCTCCAGCATTATTGCGGAAGAAGTATGGCCCAATGACTCCACCAGCCCATAGAGCACACCAAACAGTCAGTTTTTGTGGATGTAATGGCGTTTCAAGGGTCTCATGTGGATTCTCTTCACTCCAAATGCGGCAATTTTGCTTGTTGACGTAGCCATTCAACCAAAAATGAGCCTCATCACTGAACAAAATTTTGCGATGAAAATCAGCATCGAGATCAATCTCATTTTCGGCCCATACACCAAAATCACGACGCATTGCATGGTCTCGCGGCTTTAATTCTTGCACAAGCTGGATCTTGTAAGGTCGCAAGCCAAGATCTTTGCGCAAAATCTTCCATAAAGTTGATGGACAAAGCTCCAATTGCTGTGCACCGAGGTGAATCGATTCATTCGGGTCCTCTTTAAAACTTTGCTCTACAGCGGCAATTGTTTCTTCGGTGCGCACTGTTCGACGTCTCTGCGGATGCGTATTATCACATAGAGTAAACGTAGTGCGAAAACGATCCATGGTTAACCGAATTAATTGCTCTGATGGACGATTATGTCGACCAAACTTCGGTAAACTTCGCGAACTGAACCATTATTTTCGAAATAAATTTGCACGATTTGCAAGCGTTGTTCTTTTGTCAACCTGTTCATGATGAAATGGCAAACCAAACTGAACATAAATGACATTAGAGTTGCCAGATTTGACCACAAAATGCCAGTTTTATCTCTATTCGAAAAACAAACCTGTAAAAAAAACACCCTCTACATATATTTATAATTACACATGTATGTATATGTTTTGTACATGTACATATAAAAATTGATATTACGAATTTTTGCAAAATATTAATTTTTGGTATTTTATAATTGTGTTCATGTTGATTTCATATATTTATGATTTTTTGGCATGAAGGCAAATAATTTGTATTTTTATTTATTTTTATTTTTATTGCATTTACATTTATACTGTTTGAATATCTCAACGGTGGCGAAAAACTAAAAAAATATCCATAAATGCAATAAAAAAAACTCCCAAATACCATTTCTTACAGAGTGGCTGTTGTAAAAAATGCTCATTTTGACAGAGCTCCCACAAAACAAAGAGTTTCGTATCAGCTCATCTTTGATTCTCAGTGCTGGCCCGCTACAAAGATGATATGATACGAAACTCTCTCTCTCTGCTACTGAGCTGGTCCCCTGAACTCTCGGTTCGAGTTGGCAACACTACCGAATCAGGGGACCACGAACAGCTGATACGCAAAAAGACGCGCTACCAGAGGCAAATGCTTGAAAAAAGCTATCAAATCAGTGAAATTTTATTTGGATAAAAAATAGAATTGATGTTATTATTTAACGAAATGGGTGTTAAAATCTTTAAGTAAAGAAATAAATTTCATAGTTTAGTGATAAAAAAAGTACTTGGGTTTAAGCTTTACTTAAAAATATGGTTTTTTATTAAAAAAACAAATCATAAAGATATTTTTTCAAAGAGAACTGGGCATTGATTGCATTTAAAATTGCCGTAATATTTATATAAAAATACGCATATTGTTTTGAGTAAATATTTTCGGCTGTAGGATAGCGCATTGTACATAAGTTTATAAATTTCCGTGATTTGGTATTGTTTTCATGTTGATTTCAATATTTTGTGATTTTTTTGGTAAAATAGAAGATGATATCGTGTATTTCTTCTTTTTCATAGTATTTTGCATTTTATTCTATTTACATACTTCAACGGTTGTGTGGAAACTGCAAAATCCCCAAAAAGTAAAATGAATACTCCCAAACCACATTTCTTACATAGGGCACTATAGGAAAATGTTATAAAAAATGCGGATTTTGGCAGCGCTCTCACGAAGCAAAGAGTTTCGTATCATATCATCTTTGCCCGCTAATCAACTCACCGCTCAACAAGATGGCTGAATTTTATAACTGAGCTACTGAGTCATTGCTGGGAGTCAGCTCAATAACTCAACTCTTATACGTCGCTGCATAGTGCAATCATATCGTTATGCACAGAAATGAAGAGCACAGTTGAAATAATAAATGATAAATGGGAAATGATGGTGGAATTGAATCAGATGAAAGCCTATTTCGATTCAATACCGATAAACCGAATTAAGACCACCAAGCAGTCATGTCACTTGTAGGCAGTGTTAAAAATTTTGAAAACATATCTGACCAAACATCGCGTAGCAACGAACAGCAGTTGCAAACATATCAGCAAACATCGCAAGCTGAAGGTAATAGTGAGGAAGATACTATTCAAACGCCCTTTAATAACAAATTGAATTACGCCAAAAGCATTATCGACGAGGCTCTCAGTGTGATGTTTTCAACAAACAGAACATGATTACGAAATACTAACCCAACCTCACCGAGTTGTCTACAGCACGATGTGTAAAACTTTTATAATTTTATAATATTGCAATTATCTTACAACATAGTAAAGTTCTTCAACTATGAACCGGATTATAATAATTTATTTTATTTTAATTTTATGCATTGGTTGCGATGTACTATCAGAAAATACGGTTCCGACAAAAACGATTTGATGTGTAGCAATTTCATCGAAATCGACCATGCAACGATTGAAGCAGTTGTACAGATTGGAGAACACTGTTGATAACTACTTCAGTGCCATTAACCAACCCAGTTCGTCACAAGTTTTTTTTGTTAAATTTTAATATATGTACTTTCGGCTTTGGTTGCTTAATTTTGTTACGCTATCTTTACAGATTATTTTTAAATTTATTTACATATTTAATAACAAACTCTCGCACATTTTTAGATTATTGCCTTGTATTTTTAATTTAGCCAGTTTCCTAATCATTATCTTTAAGTTCACTAAATCGAATGTCTTTGGCAAATCTATCGCCAGTATTGCCACAAACTTCTTTTATCGAAATTTTTATAGAAAAATTCAATGCTGAACAGACACGTGGCTAAAGTGTTAGAATTATCAATAAAAGCAAACTGATTTTTATGTATAATTTCTTATCTTAAAAGAAAATGTAAGGCGGAAGAGGAAAATGTTGACAATTTTGCTAAATTTAGTTTATAGCAGATTTCCCTAATTCCCTCTTTTGAATATGGCTCTCCCAACAACACTTATTGATAAAAAAGGAGGGTTAATCATTATACTCGTATTCAATATTCAACGTGAGTGATTTGTATTCCTATTTGCTAAGAAAAATCTAACTAACCTTTAACTGGTTAAATATGGCTTGTGTAGAACCGCTGAGAACAAATTTCAACTTAATTGACGTTCTAAAGCAATTAAAATTTTAACTTAAACTTACACAAAACATATTAATTTCCAATGGCAAACAGAAACGAATTTGTTTTGTTAACTTTCTATTGTATATTGTTTTCTGCTTAATAAAAATTTTTAATGCTTTAAAAACGTCAGAAAACAATTAAGGCTTAATGCTACTTTTGGTTTTAGCGAATTTGACAGAGTAAGCTCTTTATCGATTGCAGTTCAGATTGTAAACAAACCATTTACTTGCAACCATTTGTAATGGCGTAATCTTTTGCTGTATTATTTTGGATCAACAAGGTATGTATGTTCATTCCACGTTGCAGTGAACTAAAAATGACGCCGATAAGTTTACTGCTACTTTGGTTTTACCGAATTTGACAGAAGCATCACGTTGACGTAGTTTGTAAACAAGCTAAGTATGTACTTGAAATTGCAAATGGCAATGTTCCCGACGCGTTATCGAATTGCATTATATGTACATACATATGTACATTAGAGCTGCAAAAACATCGATGTTTGAAACAATCGATGTTTCGATGTTTTTGCTAATAAAACATCGATAGTATCGATACTATCGGATTTTCATGGGAATTGCAACTTTTCATTTTAAATGGAAATACGCTTTATATTTTTTCATATATTATGTACATTTATTATTTAAAATTAAATTAAAAATCAAAACTAATATGAAAATGTTCATTTAAAAACCACACAATTCATTTGTGTTATAAATATCTTGTTAAATAAATTAAATAATTGCAATAATGCAAAGTACATTTCAGTTTTTTAGTCTTAGTTTTTAATATTAGAGATCGGACAGCCAAATTAAATTTTGTGAGAAACAACTTTCTTAAACAATTATTCGTTCATTAACCAATAATTTTTACTCATAAAAATGATTTTGTCCACATTTGACGATTTTAGTGAAGATCTTTTATCACTCACAACAATACCAGCTTTTCTGAAGATAAAATTTCTAGAGATAAAATATCCTCAAAAACATCGATAGTAAAAAAAACATCGATGTTTTAAAAAAAAAAATTTAAACATCGATACTATCGATAGTGCTCCGATGTTTTTGCAGCTCTAATGTACATATGTACAAACAAATATAATTTATGAAAGTTTTCCAATGCAACTTTGGGCTCTAACTTGACTGAGGAAAACTGTTTTTGCTCGCAAGATCCTGAATTTTTACTTCCCTTAAAATCAGTATCTATCCAAGAATGCTTCATAAGTACTTGCGCCTGTGATTATCATACTAAGTATTACTTCTTACGAGTATATGAAATACCTTTCTCGGTAGCTGAACATTTTTATCGTGGGGGAAACTACCTCTTTGATTCATGTTGTCCTCCATTCGCCAATGATTAATGAAGCGATTACATTCGCAAATTTAAAATATCGATACGTCTGAATATAAACAATTGAAGTCATTGTAAATAATCAGAAAAGTAATTTAAACTTGGGAAACATATGTATATATTTAAGTATAATTCATTCGTGCCAGCACTATATCATTGTTTCAAGATTTTTCATGTCTTTAACTTTATCCAACTGAGTCACTTTCAGTCTTATAGCCTAGGGCAAAAACATAATTTTCTTGAAATTATTAATAAAAAAGGTTTCATTGGTTCACCTATACATTTATATTGTATTCCTGATGAAATAATTTAATAAGAAATAAAATATTTTCAGTGTTTTATTTAACATTTTTAAAACATCGAAATGATATTTAAATCATACTACATTGTATAATATTGATTGTTTTACATTTTTTGTGTCAGTTTTTCATTAAAATACCATCAATTTTACATTTCTTAATACATTATTTAATAATGTTAAAATGATAATGGTGTAATGTCAATTTTAACATTTTTTTAATGTTGGCTGACTTTTATAACGAAACAATGTTATTTTTACGGTTTGACGGTTTATGGTACATTTTTGGTTCAGTGTACAATCAAGAACAGTTGATGTGCCGCGTTTTAAACTTGCTTGTATGGTTGTTTTTGTGTTTTAGCGTATTTATCATGAGGAATTTTATAAAATATGTGTTTGAATTTTTTTTGGAAACCTATTAGAAACCAAAGGTTTTTTTTTATTATACTATATCCATCCTGGAACCTTTTTGATGAATAAATTATTTTTCCGACAATACCAAATACATACGGTTTTATTTTGGACGAATACATTTTTGGATTTATGCACGATCATAAAGCACTGTGAGCCATGAGTACGTACGACAAGAACGCTTTAAAATAAATAAAATAAAATGTGCATATAAATAATATTACTGCGGAATTGCACCAGCGCGTCGACTCTTCAAACATTTTAAAAATTCGCTTAAAAGGAAGCTATAAAACTAACTAAACGGTAAACTCATGGTCATAATTGTCGTTAATGTACAAACGTACAAGTAAAATGATGATGATACCATGCTTATTGTTTTATCAAACAATTAAATGAAAAAATAAATAAATGACGAATCAAATAACTGAGTATAAGATATCATAGAGAGAAGAGGTGCGCAAGGCCGTTAAAATGTATATTAACGTGCATATGTGTGAATGTATGTAAACATATTCTTTTACATATTGTATTTAACATATGTATATATGTAAGTACGTAATATACCTACTAAGCATACATACTTGTGTATCTTTAATGCTGACCAGCTGAAAATTGTACGTGTGTGTTGCTGCATATTACTAACTTAATACAAACTTAATAAGATCGTCCCAATAACGGACGCACAAATTATGTCATACTCATATAAGGTACGCTAATAATTATGGAAAGTTTTCAAAAACTATCAGCTGATGCCATTCGCGTACGCAAAAAACTTGGAAATTAGGGGAAATTGAGAGAGCAAAGTGACATTTCATTTTGATGGGAAGCTGTTGGTTTCTGCTCGGAAAATTTTTTGTCAACAAGAAAACAGCTGATCAAAAACAGCTAATTGCAATTTTGAAAAATACAAAATTTTTGTTTAAAAATTTTAAAGGTGAAAATTATAAAATATTAGTGGTAAATATGCAAATGTTCCAAGAAATCAATAATGCAATTTGTTTCATTTTGCATATATGAATGCGAACAAGAATTTTATCAGCTGTTCGTTAAACTTGCAAGTTCGCGTACTATTTGGGATATTTTTCTTTTGTAAGAAACTGAAGACATTTCCCCTGAATTTTGCTGTGGGCTATTCTCTGCTGGAGATTTTAAACGAACGTACTTACACTCGTACATACAGCCATGGACACATAAATAGCACACATGGTCTTCATATACAAAATGTATATTTGCTCCTTAAGTTTGGCACGTAGGATTAAAAAAAGCATTGGTATTTTTTCGAAAATTATTCACTTTCATATTATTAAAAAACAAAAACAATAAATATTATACTATTAATAAAAATATACGAAAACATAAATATCCTGCGAGGCAGCTGGGACACATAAATAGCACATTCTGAAAAGAGTTTTTATAAAGGTAAAAAAAAGGATCCAAAATAAAAAATAAATGGTATATAATTGCTCACTGGGTTAGTATTTTGTACTATATCCCCCACTTTTTATTACTTCTTCACATATTCGCTGCATGCTTTCCACCAATTTTTGACATCGCTCCTTCGGGATTGAATGCCAGGACTCCACTACGCCAGCCCACAAATGATCAAAATTTTTGAATTTCTTCTTTGCTATTTGTGTCTTAACATCATTCCATAAATTTTCTATTGGATTTAGATCCATTGTCCTAATATTTTCTTATGCAAGCCATTGCTTTACTGTCTTTGCGGTGTGTTTCGGATCATTGTCCTGCATAAATGTCCAGTTTATGGGCATGGACTCAAACACAAACGGTTCCATTTTGTTTTTTAGAATATCCAAATACTGATAACGGTCCATTTTTCCATTTATGCAAACAATTGGCCCGACGCCATGCCATGAAAACGCTCCCCAGACCATGATACTGCCACCACCATGATTAATGGTTTTTTTAGTATACTTAGGATTGATGGCTTGACCTTGTGGACGACGTACAATGGTTTTTCCATCTGGACCCATCCTATTTATCTTACTTTCGTCAGTCCAAAGCGCGTTTTTCCAAAATTGAGATGGTTTGTCTCTGCGGGCCTTTGCAAATGTCAGTCGAGTTTTGATGTGGCGCTTTGATAGGTGTGGTTTCTTTCTACTAATTCGTCCAAAAAGTTTAGCTTCATTCAGCCGTCTTCCTACAAGCTTTCTGGATACATCCACACCACATTCTTCGTTAACTTCAAGCATAATCTCTCTTGCTGACTTAAAAGGATCAACTTTGCTGTTCCTTACTATGATTCTGTCAACACCAATGTCGGTTTTACGTGGTCTTGACTTTCTTGTTGTCTTTTTGTTGACACATGATGGGTCTTTTTTAATTGCATGAAGAGTATTATATATACCATTTTTCGAGAGCAAAGCATTATTTCAGCAATTTCTGCAATGGTTTTTCCATTTTTCTTCATGTTGCATATAAGCGCTCTCTTTTCCGGCGTGCAGTGCTTTCCGCGTCCCATTCGCAAAATTTTAATAAAAACACCAGAGAACTTAACACAAAAATTAAAGTGAACTGCGACCTTTAGAAATGTGCTATTTACGTGTCCACTTCAAATTAACACAATGCGCAATAAAATCGCCACAAATTTGAATGAAAGCAAACGGTAATTTTGTACAAGGATGTGAGCTTCATAACGGTAACAAGTAGATACATGCAAAATTTTAAGTGTTCAGCTAATTTGCGACTTAAGAACTTAGCTCTAATATTTGGTTCGCATTTGTGCTATTTGTGTGTCCATAGCTGTATGTATGGATGTATGTATGTACCAAGCATTTTCATTCGTTTACTATCTTGACGGTAGTACCGGGAGGGAAACGATAGTTGAAGGTAGGTTTAGTTCAGGTTAAAGTCCCACATTAACAAAACGGCGGGGGTTAGGCTTTTAGTGCTACTTCGTAAAAAAAATAAAGGTTTGCCGCGCAAAAAACTGTTATTCTTGTAAGCAATGATCGTTTCTAATTTCCTTTTAAAACTGGTATGAATGTTTTTTTTTATTTAAGCCACTTTTGATCGAATTTACTACAGTTTTTTCTTTCTTCAATCATTAAGATTGTGCATGTTGGTTGAGGTTTAAATTTACAAACATCAGAAGCTTAAAGGATAAATAAGTACTACGTGTTTGGTAGTTAAACAAATTTGTATTTGTAATTACGTGGAGAAATCTTCTTTACAAAATGTTACATGCGACCCTGATTAAAATAAAATTAAAAAAAGTATTCGCATAAATCGGGTTTTGAATAGTTGCCCGCACAAAAGGAAAAAAAAGCGCGAAAGGCAAAATGATCAGGAATTCCTTTTAGAAGATAATTTTATGGACATTTTGATTCCTAATGACAATTAGTACAACAAATATGAAAAATGAAAATACATTTTTTTTAGAAATAAATCAAGTGTTTAAGCGTGAAGAGAAGATGCGAGAAGAGAAGCGGTGCTTTACCTAGCAAACCATAAGGGCAAGGCATGCGTGCTTTTTGATTGATACATCGAAAATAAATAATTCACAAAAAAATACTACATAATGCCTTTTTCCCTTTGACATTGGGGGAATCGATGTTTTAAGGAAGAAGAAAATATTTTTTTTCCAAATTTTTAAACATTTTTTTCGCTTCATAAACGGCTTGAGCAAAAAAATTAAAATAAGGCAATAATTAGGTGAAAATTCTCCACAAAATATTTTTTTTTTTAATTTTTTTGCTAACTTGACTTAATTTAGCATAATTTGAATTTTTTGAGAAACGGCTAAAGCAAACTAATTAAAAATACGGCAACAAATTAGATGTAAATTTGCCACAAATAATTGTTTTTTTTTTTCAAAATTTGTTTGTGGTTTTTTTTGTGATAACTTGACGTTTAGTGGGCATAATTTGATTTTTTCAGACACGACTAAAGCAAAAAAAATAAATTAATGTGGCAAAAAGGTAGCCACTTAATTCTTTAAACGCATAAAATTTGATCTTTAAATGATTAGATATTTAAATGATTTGTGTTATGCATTTTTCTTAAACGATAGATTTATGTACATAATACTTAATTCTTTGAAAATTGTAAAAAAAAACATTACATTTAGAATTTTAATCTGATAAACAATATTTGGTCGAGCTAATAGTTTTATTAATATATTATATAATACTTATGTATATGTATGTATATTGTCAGTATCAACAATTGCAGTCAGCAAACATTACATAAAAAATTAATAGAAAAACAAACTAATCTTATGTAAAAATTTCATCTAAATTTAAAAAAAATTTTAGTGGCGTAGCAAGGCGAATTCATAAAAGGTGGTATATTCCCATCAGCTGGTTGCTTGTTCTACCTTCAGTAGAACTAAACATTGTTTTGATCGTTTCAAAATATTTTTCGTTTTTTTTTATTTTTTTTTAAGTATACAGTAGAAATTCGATAATCCGAATAATTGATTGCAGACCCGATTCGAATTACTGAATTATTCGGATTATTGGATTATTTTTTATATGTGAAGGTATATAAGAAAAATTCCAATTTCAATAAAAAACCAAACATGAATTCATTTATTAAAAATAAAACAAACATTTAACTCTTAATTATATGCCTATTTACTTTAAGAAGTTTGTTTTCACGATTTAAAGAAATCTTTTATATTTGTTTGCTTAACATTTGCAAAGCTCCATTTCGCAAATTAGTTAATTATAATTTTTTTTTCTTGCTCAATATCTTTTTTGATTTTCCTACAACCATTATCCGCAATTTGTGATCTCCAGTCTTATTTGCACAGCAAAGAAAAGTAACCCGTTCTTTAGACATTTTTCTTTATGGCGCAGATCTTTCCTTAGCATTTACCAAAGTTTGACTAGGAAGTAATTTCCGCTGCCATAATTATCTTTAAACATTTGTTTGACCTTTTTGCATAAAATTTCACGTAAAAGCATCTTTTGAAGTTCTCACTGTGATAAAATATGAATTCTCTCTTTCATTTGTGAAAGCTATGCTGTTAAAAAGCGTTAATTCCCGTTAATAATTACATTCCATTGAATATAAGAGTACATCATACAATTCCGATAATAGAGTTGCAATTAATTCGGATAACAGAATAGTCAGTAGTAAGAAAATAACCCTTCGGATTACTGGATGTCCGTGAGAAATGGAAATCTATGAATATGCATATGAATTTAACATTCACATATAAAAAATTGCTTATCAATACAACTTAAATCGTTTTTGTTTGATTTCCAAGTAACTATGAAATAAAATTTTAATACTTTGTATAAGTTAACTTCGCCAAAAAGGGTATAAGCCCCCCAGACAAAAAGAATGATCTTCAAATTTATTTCTAGGTGCTCCTGCAGATATGCCAAATTTGATTGCATATGATTGTCACATATATTCACATACATATGTACATGTAAAACCTGCGCATGCGCACAACGTACATTTGTATCAAAGCTATCTCACTTTGATTGCTGAACCCTAACACATAGCGCAGATAGGTTACTGCCAATATATAAGTAAGTCAAGGCGAATTTATCAAGGTGGCGGTG
The DNA here is from genome assembly GCA_963971545.1 of Philophylla caesio. Classification (NCBI taxonomy): domain Eukaryota; kingdom Metazoa; phylum Arthropoda; class Insecta; order Diptera; family Tephritidae; genus Philophylla; species Philophylla caesio. The sequence goes on along the minus strand of OZ020609.1, from coordinate 69,882,582 downwards.
AGCGTATATAAGTAAAAGGCGTCCATGTATTTTGTTTTTGCTTTGCTGGACTGAAAGTCAAATTTCTGTAGGTGATTTACATCGCCAGCCAATCAGAACGAAGCCGAATTATATAAAATCGCATATATGAAAAATGTGGTCGAGTTGGTAGCGGTGCGTGCTATAACTTGATATGCCGCTGAGTTCGAGGTTCGAATCTTAGTCAGGGCAAGCAAAATCTTAATCTTAGAATACGATTTTTTCTAATAGCGGTCACTCCTCGGCAGGCAATGGCAAACTTCCGAGGGTATTTCTGTCATGAAAAAGCTTCTCATTAAATACATCTGCCGTTCGGAGTCGAAAAAATATTTGATGTTTTTATTTTCAAATTGTTAAATAGAAAAAAGTGTGAAGAAATTTTTCCATTTTTAACACGGAACAAACTCTTCTAGAGGACTTAATTTTTTCATATGAAGAAATTTTTTTTAAAGATTTCGGTTTACCCGATCCTAACCGGGGTAACTGGAGCTTATACAACCTTTTGTATATCCGTGTGACAACGTTTAATATTAATCAGCTACAGCAATTTTTATTCGAATACGAACCTAAGCTAACATCACAGCAGTTACTACTTAATATATGATAAGGTCATATCTAGCGTGAACAATAACACAGGAAATGCTTTTATTTCATAGACGCGCCGTGAGGAATAGGCAAGATGTTTGAGACTTCACTTCTTTTGGCAAACATTCATAGTAGAGCCCAAATTACTGTTGCTGTAGCCTCTTCTGGCATTGCTGCTACTCTCTCTTAATTTTTTACCAGAACAGTGCAGTCGCTATTGTGTTGCATAAATTCAATGTCGATGCCGTGAATACAACACTTAAAGATTTAAGATCTTCTACGGCACAAGGGCAGATATTGTAAACGCATGCCTTAAAAAGTCTGCAGTTTGGTCACATATACAGAAACTACTTAAATTGTCTATCAATATGCGAGTGCAGCCATTCAAATCAGTTTGCTGAATACTTACCTACTAAAAATTGACAACGGTACCAAATCCATCACTCGCGATGGCTACACTTCATATGTTATGGGAAAATGCGTTAGAACGATTAAACAACTTATTGATCATGTTTATCCAGATATGAGTAATGTGCAATTCTATTGCAGACGAGATTAACAAAGTAATTTCGCAAAGAGTCTCTACAGAATACAAAGTACACAAGTCTAGGGAGTAATTGTCTGAACAAGTTTATGTTGTTCACTACCCAACGGAGTTTCTTAAGTCTCTAAACCCCCAAATGTATTAAACTTAAAAACTGATACACAAATAATACGAAATCTTAAGCCCCCAAGTTTATGTAACCGGACACGACTCAAAATCACGCGAATTATGCCTAATATTATACAAGCGAATATATTAACCGGGCCTGCAGCAGGAGAAATCACCATGATCCCAAGAATACCAATAATACCAACAAATTTACCACTTAGTTTCAAACGAGTACAGTTTCCCCGTAAAAACATGCTTTGCAATAATTATGTATTAACAAGTCACAAGGGCAAATTTTGAGTACCATTCGAACTTATTTTCGTGTTTTCTCAAGGTCAGCTATATGTACATACATATATCGCACTGTCGCGAATTGGTGCCTCACAAAACCAAACATTACTCATTCCAGGAAATGGAAACGATACGCGGAATGTTGTGTTTAGAGAAGTTTACAATAACTAAAAATTTGCCCTCTCTCTTACTTTTATCTTTGAACTTTTTGTTTCAAGTTTTTTACTCTTAATTAACATAATAATTATTTTTTTTGGTATTCGAATTTAACTTTAAATGTGCGGTTACACATATATGTAGGTATGTCTATAATAGTACACATGCGTACACATGCATGTCGGTATGTATGGATATGTATGTATATATATTCTTAATTTGTCTATGACAAATTCACTTTCCAGTCGTCAACACGTGAAGTTCATCACTTAAAAATATCATCACTCGCTGACCAGCAATACTGGTTTTTAGTTTAGCAGCTCGTTTCTTTCATTCTTTCATTTTAAGTGTGGCAAACAAATTAGCGCAAACAAGATCTCAAGAGAAAAATTCGCATTCGAGATAAGACATCATTTTTAGCTGCTTAAACTAGCGAAAATCAACGTGAAAGCTTTTATGTTGCTTCGGATATATTTTTGTATGCAAATATGTACACAAGTATGTATGTGTATACATAAGTACATACTTACATATTAAGCCTTTACACTGTAAAGTTTACAGCCAAACTAACGTAAGCGACACATGCAAAATTTTAGGGAAGAAGGTTGGCGCTCTTAATATGTTCGGGAGTAGCAAGGTGCATTTTAATAAACATAGTCGTGTTTTGTAGGACAAACAAATTAAAGCTTTTATACAAAGCTGCATTCAAATAAGCCGCCGAGAAAATTAGGTAAAAAGCACCTTCTGATTAATAAATTTTATGTGTCGCTTACCTTATTTTGACGGTTATGGGTCGATATGTATACATGTACATACTTTCATTCACTATATGCAAGGCGAATTCAAAGAAAGTGGTATTTTCCCATCAGCTGATTGTTTGTTCTTTCTACGCCTTAAGCGGTGAAAGTGTGAAAATGGTTATTTTGTTCACATTTTAAATTTCTATTTATGTACGTTCGTGATTGAAAATTCCATGAATAAATTCGCCTTGACTATATGTAATTTAATTTAAAAATATATACATACATATGTATACTCGTATCCATATGTACATATATTTAAAGTAAGCGTATACAATCAATCTGTTTAAGACGAATTCATTCAATGTGGAGTCCATCCAGCGGCAAATGATAAATGTTACGAATTGTTACAAACTATCACGAAATTTGCAAGGAAGGGGAAATTGAGAGCGCAAAATGATATTTCATTTTGAGGGGAAGTTGCAAATTCTTGCTGGACAAATTTTACCCAGCATAAATTTGCAAGCAAGAAAGCAGCTGAAATTTTAGTTTAAGAGTTTTAAAGGTGAAAATTATAAAACACGGGTATTAAACATGCAAGTAAAAGTTCTTTTGGTTAAGTTTCTATAGTGGAATGTTTCAAGAAAGCAATAATGCAACGTTTTCCATTTTGCATATTTGGATGCGGACAAGAATTTAATCAGCTGTTCGTTAAGCTTGCAAGTTTCTGCAAATTTTGCGTTCGCGTAAAAATTTTCAAACATCTCTCTTTGAGAGAAAATACTCCACAATTCTGAGAAATTTCGTTGCTGGATAATTCTTGATGGACTTTTACACGAACAGACTTTTTATTGTCGTGATTGTCAAAACCGTCATCATTGTTTACGTTTTTTGTCTATTTACTTTGGAAACAGTCAGCTGATTATAAAAAAGCAAAAGCAAAATACACGTACATACATATATTTTGTTTTTGCAAGGATGCCACCACCTTAAATGAATTCGCCTTGAATCTGTTGTTCATTCCAGAAATTAAGTTTCTTAAGAAATTGTTTTTTATTAAAAATTATTGACCATTTTCTTCGCTATTTTTATTTCAAGTGTAAGAAAGGGAAGAAGGCTTTACACACAAAAATCAATGTTTGCGCACATAAGTAATAAGACAATTAAAAAGAAAGGCAACTGCGAAAAAGTTTACTTGTTTGGATTTTTGCATTTCAATGACTTTGTTCACACATATGTATGTAAGTATGTTTGTACATAAATACATACATAGTATAATTGTAGATATTATTCTGGATAAAAGTACACTATTGTGACGAAGCCAGCTGTGATATCCTCATATGACAGCTGCTACTGCATGGCTGAACTATAAATCTGAATTTCCATTAAAAACGTATAATCTATTAGCTACAATGAATTGGAGCCCTATTTACTAGTCTGTAAGATTGTATATCATAAACAGGATATTGATTTATAATTATAATTATAGTTTTGAATTTAAATATTATGTATGTATAAAAACTCTAACATGTAAACTTTTAATTTTTCTTAATAGTATCTATTAACTCTGTAATTCTCTTAATTTTAACTCTAGTCTAAAAGATTGTAAATCATAGACTGATTAAAGATGAATAATAATATTGTACAGAATACTGATCAGCAGAAGGTTTTTGTAATGGTTATAATATACATACATATGTACATATTTCCTTAGTTTATATAAATTTCAATTTTAAAATGGGAACAAGTAGGTTTGGGATAGTATTTACGAAAAATGTAAGAAAATATATTTTTAGACTAAAATAATACTGTTAAAGTTCAAGAAACGTTCATACTTTCATTTCGGATTAACAGTAGTTGAAGTAACAATTTTAAAAGGCGGTTAAATTACAATTTAGTGACCATTGGAGGCTAATAGTGGTCGGAGAATGAGCCAGGAATACCTTTGATGATCAGAACAAAAATATCTATGTAACCCCTATTTACATATGTACATATGTAGGTATGTATGTATTATATATCTTTCCACTACACTCACCTGTGAGTTTGTTGCAATTAATATACTTTGTCACCATTGGCGGTGCAAACATTTACACGCCCTCTACATTGAATGCAGTATCAGCTAACTTGCAATATAGGCAGTGAGCAAAGCAACAGCTGATTATTACTTCATTTACCGCTGCTCCGTACTGATTACTCCTGGCAACCAGATTGTTTATTTGATATTATCTAGCCGGTGCGCACAAAGACAAAATTAAGTAATCATGCTTTATGTTTCATAAATTATTGCACATATCTTTATACATATATATGTACATAATTCAAGTAGTATTTTTCACGATAGCATACTTTTAATGGAGCCGTATTCAAGATTTACAACGGATGCGCGATACTGATTTCATACGATAACGTGAACCCGACGACTTACCAAGGCGACTAGCACACACTGTGTCCAAACACGATATCGACAACGATTACCTTACTGCATATACAGAAATTAATGCCAATTCGTTGATTTTGAATGTTTAAAGAAAAATTAGCAATAATATGCAAATGTTAAAACTCGTGTTGTAAAAACAGGCTCACGAACACACGTTCACACAACAAATCACTGCTTCTTTTTGGATGTTGCTTTTGCTTTGCTCTTGATTTGATGTATCCGCAAACCGAAAAGTCTACGACTCAAGCCTTTGGATATTTATAATTGGCAAAATTGCTGTGTTGCTGCTGCTTATGAAAAAAGTTGCGACGATGGCGCAGTAAACAGATGGAGCGGTCTTCAATTGAGAAAATTAGCGGCGCGATTTAAGATAAACTCTCGAAAATTATATTTTTAGCTTAAAAATATAGTCATAGTATTTCTAATACTAAATATATTAATCTCATTATTTGTTCGATGGAATTTTTTCAATAAAAATACACTAAAATAAATTACGCGAATGCCCGTGCACTCAACGCACTACATTTCTTATTCACCACTGTAGTGTTCCCAGTCTTTTAGTAATCATCAATTTGGAATTGCGTAGTGCTGCCAGATTAACCGATTAATTCCTTTATGTTAAATCTTCGGTTTCACATTGCCAAATCCAAAAACCCTGACTAGTCAAGATAAGAGTGTCCCGAAATAAAAATCTGGAGTCAGTGTTATTTAATAGTTTATGGTATAATTTTTGTAAATAAAAAAAGTTATCTAGAATAACTTTTACATGTCTCAAACAATATTTTGATATTAACTTTAAATTAGAATTTAAGACCTAGGTCGCTTCTGTGATATGGACAGGGAGACCCCCTCACATATATTCCTAGAATGCGAGGCTGTAGCCCGTTGAAGGGAAAGGTGGCTGGGTCAAATGTGGCCTAAGGATGAATACATACACTCCCTAATCCCAGGATCCATCTTGAAGTTTATAGAGGTTCTCGTACTGGAACAGATCTACATGTCGCAGTGCGATCCTCATTGGAAATCTAATATAATCTAGAATTTAAAAATATCCGCTTCCAATTCACCGGATTTAGAGTATTTATTATAATTCTCTCAACGGAGCCACACATAGTGACAATTTTTAGCCACACTAATCTAATTACCAAGCTCCCGACTTATTTAAATCCTTGATTTAAAAAAAAATTCACCACTGTCATTAAGTTAACATAGTTATTCGGTTCCACAAAATGCATCTCTGTTCGTACCAATTACGTGACCCGAACATCGAGGTTCACTTCGTAAGTTCGTGGCCAAGAAATTGTGTTGATGTGCGAGAAGAACGCGTGGAAAATTACTTTAAAAATGTTAAAAAATAAATAAATAAAACAAATATTTTGCTAAAAGTGTGTACCACAATTTTATAATAAAGAATAAGAATTGCTCCGTGCACTAGAGCAATAAACTGCTGTAGTAATTTGCGCCACTGAGTCGGCAGCGGCACAAAAACGAAAACAATTCAATGCAGCAGCAGAGGTCGTAGCAGCCGTTGTAGCAACGCAGGGCAGCGTAGGGGTATAACAGCCGCGATTGCATTGAAAAATTCTCGAAGAAAAAAGGTTGGACTGCAATTACTGTGGGCGAGCAAACCCCAAAGAGGTTTTACAATTACATATAAGTTTATTTTTTCGTTACGTGAGTGCATACAAAGACCTACAGTCGTGTTGTATGTGGCCCTAACTTTTTTTTTTTGGTGAAGTGGAGGTGGCAAACTGAACAAATTGTATTTTATACAGTCGTGTCAACGCTAACGTCTGTGCTCCCGACATTGGCGCTTTTAAAAACTACGCAGTGAAAAGCGCAAAAGCAGAGGTACGGGCCAAGACGTAAAAAGCGCAGTGGCGGTAAATTCATCGATTTTTGTTATTGCCCCTCTTGTGTATTTGCGTGCACCACTTTAGTAAAGTTTAGTAGCACCTAATAAAAATAAAAGAAAACTAAATATAATTTGGAAGTAATTGTATTTGCAGTTACAAAAAAAAAATGGAAAATAAAGAATTTACGACACCGACATTAGCCATGTCAAGTGGGAACAATGATAGTCTCGTTAAAACGATTGTGCCGTTAGAGGAAGACAAAGAACAACCCTTGCCTGCACAGGTGCAGTTGCATGAACTCGTCAACGGACATCTAAATTCAACAAACAATGGCACAATAAACACTATTGTGGAAAATCCAACCCAAAGCTCTGGAGAGGAACAGAAAGTTTCACTGGCAAGTGCAGCTAAAGTTGATGGACAGCAAACAAAAATTGGAGAACTCGATGGGAAAACCCGTTATGATAAGGGTAAGTATTAGGCTATAAAATCAATTATTCACTTCCGGGGATGTAAAAAGTTTCTTTTTGTAGATAAAAGTCATAAAAAGAAAAAGAAAGAAAAGGATCGAGAACGTGACCGCGGAAAGGATAGAGAAAGAAATCGAGAACGCGACCACGATCGCGATAAAGAAGAGGATCGAAATAAAAATAAAGCTCGTGAAAAAGAGCAAAATCGCGAACGCCATCGTGATCGGGACTCTGCAAAGGAAAGTTGTAATAAAAATCATTATTCCCATTCTCGACACAAATTGTCTTCCAGTAGTAGCGAGAAAGTAAAAGAAGGCCTTGGTAAATCTGAAAAATTAAAATCGAGCACATCCAGTTCGTCTTCAAAACGTGACAGAGAAAAAGAAAAGGTAGCATTTCATATAATTCAACTGAGAAATAATGTATTAATAATTATTTATGTAAAAATATTTTATTTATGAAATTACAGTCACTTTCTGCATCATCCTCTGTAAGTTCCTTAACAGAACACAGAAGACGTAGTTCTGATAGCAGTCGAGGTAGCCATAGCAGCTTATCGAAGTCAAATATTCGAACAAGTAGTGCAGTGGTTGGAGCACAGGAAACATCGCATACCAAGAAAACGGAAGTTGATAAACCAATTTTGCAAGTAGTTAATACAATGAAAATGGAAATTAAAGATCCCGAAAGTAAACCTATTGAAGTACTACCAGAAGGTGTAAATATTAAAAATGAAAATGAGCTACATAATAAGGCTCTTGAATCAATAAACTTAGAAATGAAAAAGGAAATAAAGTTAGTTACGGAAACTCCAAGTGATTTGGTTGCTATCTCTGCTGAAGATAGACACATAAAATTAAACAACGGGGTCAGTGTGGCCAATGAAATAAAGTCCGATTCAGTTCCAGTTGCTTTAAAAACCGACATAAACCTAATAGAAAAGGTAAAAGTAGACTGTAATGGAAGCGCCACGAGTGGGAATATATCCAGTGAGAATAGCAATTCAGCAGTTGTGGTGAAAACGCGCGAAGATGTTACGCGCCAGCTGACTTTCAGTAACGAAACTCCGGTCCTTTCCACACTGAAAGAGTCAAAACCCGAAACTCTTAATAATGATAATCGTGCATTGAAAACTACGCCCATAAGTAAATCGTCTAGCAACAGTGCACATTCCACTTCTACATCTAGTTATACCTCGAGTGCACGCAAATCGTCCTCATCCAGTGCTAGTTCTCATCGAAAAAACTCATCTTCTTCATCATCATCAACCACAAAGCATTCATCATCCTCAACCTCAGCATCCACATCGGTTCCGACATCAGCATCGTCATCTTCACGCAGTAGTCGTGATTGTTCCAAATGCTATAAACGTTCGAAAATACGTCGTGCCAGCATGGGTACACAATATCACCAAAGTGAAAAATTCGTTTTAAGTACGCCACGACGGCGAATGCAACGTCCACCGCAGGGTTTAGAATACCTCAAGTATGGACGTCTATTTGAGGTTGAGGTGCATCCAAATGGTGGTGCGTCTGTGGTGCATCTATATCAAGATGAATTAGAGCAACTCTCGCCCGAAGAAATGGAGGAATTGGTGGAGGAATTTTTTAATGTTTGCTTTGCAGAAGACGATCAGGGATATGCATTACATGTCATGGGTATTGTGCATGATGCTGCACGTTATATTCCCGATTTACTAGATCACATGGCTGATAATTATTCAACGTTAACAGTAAAAGCGGGCGTACTGGGAAGAAATTCCGACATTGAGACCTGCACAATGTCGCAGTACAATGAACAGGTTAGTTCGTGAAGCATAGAAAGCACACATAACTCCCTTTCCGTATTATTAATTTAATATTAACTTATTATATAACTGCTTAGGTCGTTCGAAATTATTCGCAAGGGACATTTCGTTATGGACCATTGCATCAAATAAGTTTGGTTGGCAAAGTGCATGAAGAGGTGGGCGGCTACTTTCCCGATTTGTTGGGGCGTATTGAATCGAATCCATTTCTTAAAAAGGTATATTTTATATGCTTATTTAATCTAAATTAATATATTGATGAATATATAGACTATGCCGTGGGGCTCGTATTCGATATTGCAAACCGATCCTCGCCTTTCCAATGACGGTCCGATTTTGTGGGTACGTGCGGGTGAGCAATTAGTGCCTACAGCTGAGCTAAATAGTAAAACGCCAATGAAACGGCAACGGTAAGTCAAATAAGTTCTAACAAACTTTTCAACTTCAAAATTATTTTTATTTACTATACAAGTACACGCATAAATGAGCTGCGCAATCTGCAGTACCTACCACGCTTATCAGAAGCAAGAGAGACTATGATTGAAGATCGCACAAAGGCACATGCTGACCATGTTGGCCATGGACATGAGCGAAACACCACGGCTGCTGTTGGTATGTAGGCAAAATTTGTGAATTTTTTCAATGCGTATTCAAATTAAAATGCTCTCTTTTTTAGGTATACTTAAAGCCGTACACTGTGGGCAACCAAACAATCACAATCGTATTACTAAGGATGTGGTGGCCTTTGCGGCACAAGACTTTAATTATCTTGTAGGAGCCTTACAACTTGACTTACATGAACCGCCGATATCGCAATGTGTGCAGTGGATCGAGGATGCTAAATTGAATCAGTTGCGACGAGAAGGTATTCGGTATACCCGAATACAGCTTTGCGATAATGATATCTACTTTTTGCCAAGAAATATCATACATCAATTCCGGACGGTTACAGCTGTTACCAGTATTGGTAAGTATTTTAAAAACTGCATCCCGAACGCAAAATTTGTTGAAATTTGCATGTTTTACAAACAGCTGAGTGAATTTTTTCCCCCCATACAAATGTGTTAAACGGAAAACATTGCTTCTTCCATGTTCGTACAAGCCAACTGACAATTTACCATAATTAGTTGGATATTTGTGTACTCGTTCACAAAATGCTGATAATTTGCGATAATTATCAGTTGTCGAACAAAACAATTATAACGTTAATTCGTTATGCAACAGCATCGAAAGCCATAACGATTCAATACAAGATTGCGTCTACTCGACAAAAAGTTATGTAAAGTAAATTGCGTGCAACGTCACAGCCACAGAATGAGAGAGAAACGTAAAAATTATAAACTAAATTGTTAGGTTATATTCGAATTTTTTAATTTTAAAGTTTTTGCAAATTTCGGCGCTTTATATAACATAACCTTCATTTATGCTCTGTCTGTGATTGGAAGTTATGAAAAAAAAAACGGCAGAGCAGCATTTGAAGACGAAAAGAGCGAAACTTGAAACCAAGTGTGTTGCTTCACTTCTAGCTATATTTGGAGCAACTCAATACAGTGCATTTCGTATTTATTAACTTTATTTTACATAAAAAAATCAATTGAATTTTATCATACAACATTTTTTATGCTTGCAAAAATACTAACAAAAACAAACAATCCGGTCATCAGCGAAATTGTGGAGAGGGCTTTACAGGAGGTGGTCTTCTGGGCCATAAAATGTTCGCTGAGAGTTTACCCCGAGAAAACGGAATTCATGCTCTTTACAAATAAAACAAAACTATCTTATTTCACTAAACCTAAGATCCGAGGAACGGAACTCGATCTGTCAAACAATGTGAAATATATTGCAGTCATTCTGGACCCAAAGCTTAGTTGGAGGCTGAACATTGAGGAGCGAGTAAGGAAGGCCTCGGTGGCCCTCTATGCTACTAAAATAATGTTAGGCAACAAATGGGGATTAAAACCAAGTATTGTGCACTGGGTGTACACATCTATAGTTCCACCCATACTCTCATACGGGGCGCTGGTATGGTGGCCAGCTCTTACCAAAAATTATTTAGTCAAGAAACTGGTAGGAATCCAAAGGTCTGCAGCCAATAGTATTACGGGTGCGATGAGATATTGCCCAGCGGTTGTCTTGAACGTACTACTCGATTTATTACCAATAGATATTTTTTATCGAAAACTCAGCTGCTAACAGTGTTATTAGGCTAAAAGCATTGGGGTTCTGGAAGGAAAGGCTGTCTGGGCACAGCACCATTCTCAGCTGAATCCCAACTGAGATTAAGGCGCTACTAACTGACTACATCCTGCCGAAGAGCTACGTTAGCCGTAGCTCGATCCATACGAGATTTCCTTGCCGTAGAGACTGGACCCGTGGAAGAATTCAGTATCCTGATGGCCTTGAGGTCTATACGGACGGATCGAAGATGGGGTGGGGAGTTGGGGCAGGGTTTTCATTGAACAGCACAACCTGAAGCTATCCTACCGTTTACCAGACTATGCAAGCGTTTTCCAGGCGGAGACTCTTCCGATAAAAGCGGCCATCAGGTATGTTGAGAGGAATGCAGCAGCTGGCACGCGAGTGAACATTTTCACATATAACCAAGCTGCCATTCAAGCACTCTCTTCTACCTCGGTCGGCTTTGTGAGCAATAGAGACTTGCTCGCGCTGGAGTCGGCCCCCAGGCACATCAGGGGACAAATCTCACAACTGACGGACGAGGTCCAGACTTACGTACGCTTACCGCTGGACCCAAGGATGTACCGACAATGTCTGAACAACATTCACAGGGAGTCGGTATCCAAATATATCAACACCCGCTCTGTGAATGCAGTCCTGGGAGTCCCAACTCCCACCTATAGCAGCTGAGGAGCTCCAGCTGCCTCGTGAGACGCGCGTCACTCCTATCCAGGATCAACCCCGACAACCCCAACACTTGCCCGGCATGTGGAGATCCTCCGCACGACACCAACCACCTATTCACATGCCCGGCCAAACCCACTCAACTAACACCCCTCTCCCTGTGGTCCGACCCTGTTGAAATGGCTCGTTTCATGGACCTCTCGTTAGTTGAGCTTGACGATAATGATTGAGGGAGCCCGCCAGCCCAGTGGGGCGTAGCTAGCCGCTACAACAACAACGACAACCTCGGTCGGCTCACAACTGGTTGATGAATGTAGAAGAGAGATGGCTTCAATCTCTTGACAAT